>JAPTYO010000013.1:4960000-6210000 GCA_036873135.1 Clarkia xantiana subsp. parviflora | reverse complement strand
AGTTCGGCATGTCCAGAAGCATGTCATGGCTTGTCTAGGCAGATCCCTGAATGATGATATAGTGTGCGTTTTGTTCCCAGGCACACTTGGTGAGAGGGCCCTGACGTGGTTCTTCAGCCTTCCCCCAGGATGCATCTCTAGCTGGACCCAGATACATGATCGCTTCATCCAGCAATACCAGGGCCGTCGGCGTCTCCTGAAAAGCGTGAGGTCCCTGGCTGAGGTGGCACAGAGGCCCGACGAATCTCTGGCGCATTACTACCAGAGGTACACTGCCAGCGTGGCCGAGATTGATGAGGAAATGTCGGAGGGAGAGACCATCCGCACCTTCATTCGGAACCTGAATGCACCGTATGGTTCTGACCTGATGCACATCGTGGCTGAGAAAGCTGTGTGGAACATGGAAGCGCTACAGAAGAGGGTGAAGCAGCAAATCGACGTACAGGAGTCGAAGATAGCTGCCGGAGATCTTGACCCTCCGAAATCAAACAAGGGGAAACAGTCGTTCAAACCCTCGGACGATCGCAGGAGGAAAGATAAACCCGAGAGCATTCGGGGTCGAGGCCGTCTCGATCGGAGGGAAGACAAGCGTCCCCCGAGGTCGGATAAGCGGGAGGACCACTACACTTCTCTCATTTGTTCCATGGGTGCTGTGTTGGCAGTGATGGACCGACAGGGTATCGCCAGGTACCCCTCGAAGAAGGATGGAGAGTCCATGGGAGCTCGCACCGATCGTTATTGTCATTTCCATCGTGCCAACGGTCACGACACCAACCATTGTCGGGAGTTGAAGAAGGAGACTGAGAAGCTGATCCAGAAGGGAAAGCTCATGGAATTTGTGGCTGGGCGACGGAGTCAATACCGTTCCCGGTCCTCGCGGTCCCGTTCCCGATCCCGTGGTCGATCCCCGAAGAAGGATAAGCCCGAGTCTTCCAATGCCCGCAAGGAGAAGCGGGGGACCATTAATGTGATTCACGGGGGACTTGCTGCAGGAGGTGATACCACGGCATCTCGGGAGGTCTATGCTTCTCAGATTCCCATTGCTGTGGTGCTGGGCAAGAGGGCCCGAAATTGGACTCCGAAAGAAGAAATGGTGATTCCCTTCTCAGTAGAGGACCTGATAGGTGTGGAGACCCCGCACGATGATGCTTTGGTCGTGACCCTGAACGTGGATGGGTACGAGATGAAGCGAATCCTGATTGACGGAGGGAGCTTCTCTGATATTCTGTTCATGGATGCACTGGAGGCCATGGGAAAAACCAAGAAGGACTTGAAGCGTGCAGACTTCCCGATGGTTGGATTTTCTGGCTCTACTTCTTACCCGGTGGGGATGATTACTTTACCGGTTGAATTCGATAGTGGCTGGAAGTCGGAGAAGAGGAACGTGGAGTTCGTGGTGGTCGAGTCCGCGGGGACCTATAATGCAATTATCGGGAGGACCACCATCAACCCGCTGGGGGAAATCGCTTCAACTGTCCATGAGAAGCTGAAGTTCCCGACTGACCACGGAATCGGGGAAGTCAAGGGCGATCAGATAGCCTCTAGGAAGTGCTACGGTAATGCCACTCGAAGGAGGAATCGGGAGGCTATGACTGTCTTCCAGACTGATACGGATCCCCGAGAGGAGTTCGGGCGTCCCGCCCCGATGGAGGACTTGAAGGAGGTCGAGATCGATGGACCTCAAAGAAAGGTGAAAATCGGGTCCGCTCTGTCGGAGGAGACAGCCCGAGAACTGATTGATTTGCTGAAGGAGTTCAAGGAGCTGTTTACCTGGTCTCCGAGCGACATGCCAGGAATCAGCCCCGATGTAATTACTCACGAGCTGAAGATTGATCCCGCAATCAAATCGATCACACAAAGAAGGCGTCCGATGGGTGTCGACAAGAAAATCGCGATCCAGCAGGAGGTGGGCAGGTTGCTCGATGCTGGATTCATTAAGGAGCTCCGATTCCAGACCTGGGTCGCCAACCCAGTCCTGGTGAAGAAGAGCAATGGCAAGTGGCGGATGTGCGTGGATTTCCGTGACTTGAACAAGGCATGCCCGAAGGATTGCTACCCGCTCCCGAGGATCGACCAGCTGGTGGATGCCACATCGGGACACGAGCTGCTGAGCTTTATGGATGCCTACTCCGGCTACAATCAGATCAAAATGTCCAAGGAGGACGCCCCCCACACCGCCTTTTATGCTGATAGTGACATCTATCATTATGACATTATGCCCTTTGGATTGATCAACGCAGGTGCAACTTATCAGAGGATGGTGAACAAGCTGTTCGGGGACATGTTGGGGAAAACAATGGAGGCCTATGTGGACGATATGCTGGTGAAGTCCCGACAGGCCGAGGATCATGTCCGCAACTTAGCCACAGCGTTCGAGCGAATGAGGCTTCATCAAGTTCGCTTGAACCCGACCAAGTGTGCCTTCGGAGTGCACTCAGGGAAATTTCTGGGCTTCATGGTGAGCCAGAGGGGAATCGAGGTGAACCCTGAGAAGCTGAAGGCAATCGAGGAGATGAAATCCCCGACGAACCATCGGGAGGTGCAGGTGTTAAATGGCCGATTGGCTGCGATGAATCGCTTCTTGTCCAAGGCAAGTGATTGATCCATGCCGTTCTTTGAATTGCTGAGGGCCAACAAGAAGTTTGAGTGGACTGCCAAGTGCGAAGAGGCGTTCCAGGCATTCAAGCAGCACCTCCGTACCCTCCCGCCATTGGCGAAGCCCATCCCAGACGAGCCACTCTATCTGTATTTGGCTGTTTCCGAATTTGCTGTTAGCTCTGTCTTAGTGAAAGTTGTAGAGGGTAGCCAAGTCCCCGTCTATTATGTAAGCAAGGCACTCGCCAAGTCTGAAATAAATTATCCCGCCGTTTAGAAGTACCTCTATGCGTTGATTGTTACTGCTCGGAAGCTGAGACCTTACTTCCATGCGCATGAGATTACCGTTTTGACGAATCAGCCCTTGAAACATTTTTTGAACCGAACTGATGCGTCGGGGAGATTAGTGAAATGGGCAGTCGAGCTTAGTGAGTTCCGCATTGACTTTGCTCTGAGAACGGCTATTAAGGGCCAGGCGTTGGCGGATTTCATAGCAAAGTCTACAACCCCCGATCTAGAAGAAGCGGGCCCTGTAGAGGGGGCAGAGCAGTCAGAACAGCCCGACGCCGAAAATACTTGGGAGATGTACACCGATGGCTCCTCAAATTCAGAAGGATCCAGAGCAGGTTTCGTACTGATACCACCGATATGCCTTGGCCTTGACATTCAGGGCTACCAACAATGAAGCTGAATACGAGGCTCTCATCACTGGCCTCAGGATTGCTAAAGGAACGGTAGTTGGTCACTTAAAGGTGAAGTGTGATGCTAGCCTGATCGTGAACCAAGTCCAGGGGCGATACGAAGCAAAGAGCCCGATGATGAAAAAGTATCTTCGCGAGGTGCAAACCCTGAAGGGGAGTTTCAAGAGCTTCGATATTGAGGCGATCCAGAGGGAGGATAATGCGGAAGTAGATGCCTTGAGCAAGTTCGCCTTGGGGGCACCCCTTGATGAAAGTCGGAAGGTGCATTTCTTGGAGAAGGTGATCTTGTCAACCACCGATCAATCATAGGTATGTGCCATCGAGATCGGATCGGAGGAGCCCACTTGGATGACCCCGATAGTCGTGTATCTAACTACGGGGGCAGTCCCCGATGATGAAGTAGCAGCCGGCAAAATACGCCGAATCGCACCCAATTATGTGATGGTGGACAATCAACTATACAAAAAGGGATATGTAACTCCCTACTTGAAATGTGTGGCTGAGCCCGACATAGATCGGATCCTTAGGGAGGTGCACGAAGGACACTTGGCTTGTCATGAAGGTGCCCGATCCATCGTGAGGAAAGTGCTAAACCTGGGCTATTACTGTCCCTCGATGAACAAGGAGGCAACGATGCTAGTCCGATCCTGTGACGCTTGCCAAAGGTACGCCTCGAATATCGTGGCTCCTGCTGCCGATCTGACGTCCATCAAGAGTGCTTGGCCCTTCGCGCAATGGAGAATCGATTTGGTGGGACCCCTGCCAGTTGCAAAAGGTCAGTGCCGATATTTAGTCGTGGCTATTGATTATTTTTCGAAATGGATAGAAGCTAAGACATTGGCCAAGACAACGGGGAACCATATCCTCAAATTCCTCCAGACCCATATCATATCCCGATACGAGATCCCCAAGGTGGTGATCAGTGATAATGGCCCTCCGTTTAACGGGGCCCAGTGGAAGGAGTACCTGGAGGAACTGAAAATTGAGAATCGGACAGCCTCTGTCCGTCATGCCCAAACTAATGGACAGGTGGAGTCAGCCAACAAGATCGTGATGGATGGCCTGAAGAAGAGGGTCCACGCTTGAAGGGCAAATGGCTGGATTAGCTGGAAAATGTGCTTTGGGCTGTTAGAACGAAACCCAAACGATCAACTGGGGAGACTCCGTTTGGCCTTGTTTATGGCACGGAAGCAGTTGCTCCCGTCGAAATAGCTGTGGCATCCCATAGGACGAGGTATTATGAACCTCTGTCGAATGATGAAATGAGGCGCTTGGACTTGGACTTGGTCGAAGAGAAGAGGCGGAGTGCCGAGGAGGCCCAGGCTCGGATGCGCTTGGCGACGACCCGATATTATAATCGTCGAGTCAAGTCTCGACAGTTCTTTGTCGGGGAACTGGTCTGGCGTCGGAACGAATTTACCCTTTTGGATCGGATCAACAAGATGTCACCAAATGGGAAGGGCCTTATAAGGTCGTGGGGATGCCAGCTCGAAACGCGTATAAGTTGGAAGACCTCGATGGCAATGTGTTGAAGCATTCTTTTAGTGGCGAACGATTGAAGAAATGTCATGCTTGATATTAAGTCGCCTTCAGTGGTGCAAGTTGTTTTTTAAGTCGCCTTCAGTGGTGCAAGTTGTTTATTAAGTCGCCTTCAGTGGTGCAAGTTGTTTATCGAAGTCGCCTTCAGTGGTGCAAGTTGTTTATTGTTTTGAGCCATCAATGAATAAAGAGGCCGCTTCCGACCAGATTGTGCTTAGATTTATCATTCTAAGTATGCTTAAATCGCCTTAAGTGGTGTACCTAAACTGCCTTAAGTGGCATGATTTCTCCTTAAGTGGCATGGTTTGGCCTTAAGTGGTACGGTTAAATCGCCTTAAGTGGCGTAGTTTCGCTTCAAGGGGTGCAGTTAAATCGCCTTAAGTGGCGTGGTTTTGCCGTAAGTGGCGTGGTTTTGCCTTAAGTGGCGTGGTTCCGCCTTAAGTGGCGTGATTTCACCTTAAGTGGCGTAGTTTTGCCTTAATTGGCGTGGATAAATTGCCTTAAGTGGTACGATTAAATCGCCTTAAGTGGCTTGGGTAAAATGTCTTAAGTGACGCGTCGAAATCACTCTAAGTGGTATGATTGAATTGCCTTAAGTGGCGTGTTAATTCACCTTAAGTGGTGCCGTGATAATCAGAACCAAAAGAGATTGATATTATAAAGATCCAAAAGGTTCATGACAAACGAAGGAAATTACAAGGATTCAAAAGTAAAGCGATTAAGCTTGATCCTTGGCAGCGTCGAGGGGAGCAGGGTCCACGAGGTTTGTGGCAGAAGGCTCCGCGGTCGGAGGATCGGATCCTGGAAGATTGGCCGCGGGAGGATCAGACTCTGGTGAAGGGTCGATCATCGGGGGTGATGGGTTTCGATATAGCCGTCAGGCCCATTAACAGAGACTAAACGGCGAAGAAGGCCCACTGGGCCCCAAAGAGGCTTAGAAGACCAATACGAGAGGACCCGACAAGGTCGGTCCCGACATGCAAGCCGAACGCTCCCGATAATATGCCTTTAAGTAGGCCCCGATGATATGCCTTTAGGTAGGCCCCGATGATATGCCTTTAAGTAGGCCCCGATGATATGCCTTTAAGTAGGCTCCGATATTGAATCCCTGAGAATGCTGGCCCTGTCCCGATGACGAGGGGCCCCGAGCGGTGACCAAAAGAGATAAATCTGGAGTCCCCGACATCCGTCGGGACTTGCCACCAGAGAACGAGACCGAGAAACACGCCCACTATTAACATAGTGGGGAAGTGGCCTGAAAAGACGGAACGTGGGCTACATGGCCGAGATTAACGGAACGTGGCAGTTATCTCACAGGTAACTGAGGTGACCCCTTCCCTATATAAAGGAAGGAGTTACCTCAGGATCATGACGTTGAACATACATACTGATACTTGCCAGTTTACATCGAGATACTCATTTAAGCATCGGAGAGGGATTCAGGGTCAACGCCCGGTCTATCCACTTCTTGCAGGATTACTTGGAGCGAAGGAGTTCAGACTTCCGTCAAGAACGTACCGGAGTTCCAACCGTGATCCAACATTGGCGCCGTCTGTGGGAACGAAGCAAAAAGCAAAAATGACTTCTACCTGTTCGATGGCTGGCAAGCAAAATAAGAGACAAGGACAATCTGATGGTTCTCGCCACCCTGCCGGGACTCTGAATTCAGGGCCGCCGGAGCGCACTGTTGATCGGAATGATCCTCCCCCTGCTGTTTCCCAAACAAGGGGGCATCATGATGATCGTGAAGATTCCATTCGAAACTCGTCAGAGAGTCGGGAAGAGATCCCAAGGAGGGACCAGGATGCACCTGCAAATCCGAACTTGGCAAAGGCTGTGATGGATGCCATGCCGGTATTTTTGGAAGCTATGGAGGCTCTCTTGGACCGAAGAGAGGCCGCCAAGAAGAAGTAGGAGGAGTTGCCTCCGCCTCCGCCGATGGAGAATCGGGACGGGCAGGAGGCCCAACCCGCGTACCAGGACAAGAGCAAGGAACCTGCCCTAGAGGAGCAGTTCGTGGTCGATGGTCCTGGGCCTGTGCAGCATAGGACCATTCCTCTCAATGGCCCTATCTCCCCTGATCAAGTGGTGAAGATCGTGAATATTTGTATGGGGGACCATAAGAAGATGATGTCGAAGTTGAGGGATCGATCCACTCATCCCTTTGTTCCCCGATTGGTGAACACCACTGCCCTGCCAGGACTGGGCATCCCGACAATCAAGGAGTATGATGGCGAGGGAGATCCAGTTCGCCATGTCCAGAAGCATGTCATGGCTTGTCTAGGCAGAGCCCCTAATGATGATATAGTGTGCGTTTTGTTCCCAGGTACACTTGGTGAGAGGGCCCTGACGTGGTTCTTCAGCCTTCCCCCAGGATGCATCTCTAGCTGGACCCAGATGCATGATCGCTTCATCCAGCAATACCAGGGCCGTCGGCGTCTCTTGAAAAGCGCAAGGTCCCTGGCTGAGGTGGTACAGAGGCCCTACGAATCTCTAGTGCATTACTACCAGAGGTACACCGCCAGCGTGGCCGAGATCGATGAGGAAATGACGGAGGGGGAGACCATCCATACCTTCATTCGGAACCTGATTGCACCGTATGGTTCCGACCTAATGCACAGCGTGGCTGAGAAGGCTGTGTGGAATATGGAGGCGCTGCAGAAGAGGGTGAAGCAGCAAATCGACGTCCAGGAGTCGAAGATAGCTGCCGGAGACCTCGATCCTCCAAAATCAAACTAGGGGAAGCAGTCGTTCAAATCCTCGGACGACCGCAAGAGGAAAGATAAACCCGAGAACAGTCGGGGTCGAGGTCGTCCCGATCGGAGGGAAGAAAAGCGTTCCTCGAAGTCGGACAAGCGGGAGGACCACTACACCCCTCTCATTTGTTCCATGGGTGCTGTGTTGGCGGTGATGGACCGACAGGGTATCGCCAGGTATCCCCCGAAAAAAGATGGAGAGTACATGGGAGCCCGCACTGATCGTTATTGTCGCTTTCACTTGTGCCAACGGTCACGACACTAACAATTGTCGAGAATTGAAGAAAGAGATTGAGAAGCTGATCCAGAAGGGGAAGCTCAAGGAATTTGTGGCTGGACAACGGGCCCGATCCCGTTCCCGGTCCCGATCGCGGTCCCGTTCCCGATCCCGTGGTCAATCTCCGAAGAAGGATAAGCCTGAGTCTTCCAATACCCACAAGGAGAAACGGGGAACTATTAATGTGATTCACGGAGGACTTGCTGCAGGAGGAGATACTACGGCAGCTCGGGAGGTCTATGCTTCCCAGATTCCCATAGCTGTGGTGCTGGGCAAGAGGGCCCGAAATTGGACTCCTAAAGAAGAAATGGTGATTCCCTTTTCAGCGGAAGACCTGATAGGTGTGGAGACCCCGCACGATGATGCTCTGGTCGTGACCCTGAACGTGGATGGGTACGAGATGAAGCGGATTCTGATTGATGGAGGGAGTTCCTCCGATATTTTGTTCATGGACGCACTGCAGGCCATGGGGAAAACCAAGAAGGACTTGAGGCCCGCAGACTTCCCGATGGTCGGATTTTTTGGCTCTACTTCTTACCCGGTGGGGATGATTACGTTACCGGTCGAGTTCGGAAGTGGCTGGAAGTCGGAGAAGAGGAACATAGAGTTCGTGGTGGTCGAGTCTGCGGGGACCTACAACGCCATTATCGGGAGGACTACCATCAACCCGTTGGGGGCAATTGCCTCGACTCTGTCCACCAGAAACTGAAGTTCCCGACTGACCACGGAATCAGGGAGGTCCAGGGCGATCAGATAGCTTCCAGGAGATGCTATGTCAATGCCACCCGAAGGAGGAATCGGGAGGCTATGACTGTTTTCCAGACTGACGCTGATCCCCGAGAGGAGTTTGGGCGTCCCACCCCGATGGAAGATTTGAAGGAGGTCGAGATTGATGGACCTCAGAGGAAGGTGAAAATCGGGTATGCTCTGTCGGAGGAGACAGCCCGAGAACTGATTGATTTACTGAAGGAGTTCAAGGAGCTGTTTGCCTGGTCCCCGAGCGACAGGCCAGGAATCAGCCCCGACGTAATTACTCACGAGCTGAAGATTGATCCCGCGATCAAGCCGATCACACAGAGAAGACGCCCGATGGGTGCTGACAAGAAGATCGCGATCCTGCAGGAGGTGGGCAGGTTGCTCGATGCTGGATTTATTAAGGAGCTCCGATTCCAGACTTGGGTTGCCAACCCAGTCCTGGTGAAGAAGAGCAATGGCAAGTGGCGGATGTGCGTGGATTTCCGCGACCTGAACAAAGCATGCCAGAAGGATTGCTATCCCCTCCCGAGGATCGACCAGCTGGTGGATGCCACATCGGGACATGAGTTGCTGAGCTTTATGGATGCATACTCTGGCTACAACCAGATCAAGATGTCCAAGGAGGATGCTCCTCACACCGCCTTTTATGCTGATAGTGACATCTATCATTATGATGTTATGCCCTTTGGACTGATCAATGCAGGTGCAACTTACCAGATGATGGTGAATAAGCTGTTCGGGGACATGTTGGGGAAAACAATGGAGGCATATGTGGACGACATGCTGGTGAAGTCCCGACAGGCCGAGGATCATGTTCACAACTTAGCCACAGCGTTCGAGCGAATGAGGCTTCATCAAGTCCGCTTGAACCCGACCAAATGCGCCTTCGGAGTGCACTCAGGGAAGTTTCTGGGCTTCATGGTTAGCCAGAGGGGAATCGAGGTGAACCCTGAGAAATTGAACGCGATCGAAGAGATGAAGTCCCCGACGAATCATCGGGAGGTGCAGGTGCTGAATGGCCGGTTGGCCGTGATGAATCTCTTTCTGTCCAAGGCAAGCGACCGATCCATGCCATTTTTTGAAGTGTTGAGGGCCAATAAGAAGTTTGAGTGGACTGCCAAGTGCGAAGAGGCGTTCCATGCACTCAAGCAGCACCTCCGTGCCCTTTCGCCATTAGCGAAGCCCATCCCAGGCGAGCCACTCTATCTGTATTTGGCTGTTTCTGAATTTGCTGTTAGCTCTGTCTTAGTGAAAACTGTAGAGGGTAGCCAAGTCCCCGTCTATTATGTAAGCAAGGCACTCACCAAGTCTGAAATGAATTATCCCGCCGTTGAGAAGTATCTCTATGCGTTGATTATTACTGCTCGGAAGCTGAGGCCTTACTTCCACGCGCATGAAATTACTGTTTTGACGAATCAGCCCTTGACAAATTTTTTGAACCAACCTGATGCGTCGGGGAGATTAGTGAAATGGGCAGTCGAGCTTAGTGAGTTCCGCATTCACTTTGCTCCGAGAACGGCTATTAAGGGCTAGGCGTTGGCGGATTTCATAGCAGAGTCTACAGCCCCCGATCTAGAAGAAGCGGGCCCTGTAGAGGGAGCAACTATGGAAGTCCCGATAACAGAGCAGTCAGAACAACCCGACGCCGAAAGTACTTGGGAGATGTACACCGATGGCTCCTCAAATTCAGAAGGATCAGGAGCAGGTTTCGTACTGATACCACCAGACGGAGGCGAGCCCCTCCGATATGCCTTGGCCTTGACATTTAGGGCCACCAACAATGAAGCTGAATATGAGGCTCTCATCACTGGCCTCAAGATTGCTAAAGGAACGGGAGTTGGTCACTTAAAGGTGAAGTCCGATGCTAGCCTGATCGTGAACCAAGTCCAACGGCGATACGAAGCAAAGAGCCCGAGGATGAAAAAGTATCTTCGCGAGGTGCAAACCCTGAAGGAGAGTTTCAAGAGCTTCGATATTGAGGCGATCCCGAGGGAGGATAATGCGGAATCAGATGCCTTAAGCAAGTTCTCCTTGGGGGCACCCCTTGATGAAAGTCGGAAGGTGCATTTCTTGGAGAAGGTGATCCTGTCAACCACCGATCAATCGGAGGTGTGTGCCATTGAGATCAGATCGGAGGAGCCCACCTGGATGACCCCGATAGTCGCGTATCTGACTACGGGGGTGGTCCCCGATGATGAAGTAGCAGCCGGCAAGATACACCGAATCGCGCCCAACTATGTGATGGTGGACAATCAGCTGTACAAAAAGGGGTATTTAACTCCTTATCTGAAATGCGTGGCCGAGCCCGACACAGATCGGATCCTTAGGGAGGTGCACGAAGGACACTTGGCTTGTCACGAAGGTGCCCGATCCATCGTGAGGAAAGTGCTGAACCTGGGCTATTACTGGCCCTCGATGAACAAGGAGGCAACGATGCTAGTCCGATCCTGTGACGCTTGCCAGAGGTACGCCCCGAATATTGTGGCTCCAGCTGCCGATCTGACGTCCATCAAGAGCGCTTGGCCCTTCGCACAATGGGGAATCGACTTGGTGGGACCCCTTCCAGTTGCAAAAGGTCAATGTCGATATTTAGTCGTGGCTATTGATTATTTTTCGAAATAGATAGAAGCTAAGGCATTGGCCAAGACAACGGGGAACCATATCCTCAAATTCCTCCAGACCCATATCATATCCCGGTACGGGATCTCCAAGGTGGTGATCAGTGATAATGGCCCTCCGTTTAACGGGGCCTAGTGGAAGGAGTACCTGGAGGAACTGAAAATTGAGAATCGGACAACCTCAGTCCGTCATGCCCAAACTAATGGACAGGTGGAGTCAGGCAACAAGATCGTGATGGATGGCCTGAAGAAGAGGGTCCACGCCTTGAAGGGCAAATGGCTGGATGAGCTGGAAAATGTGCTTTGGGCTGTTAGACGGACACCCAAACGGTCAACGGGGGAGACTCCGTTTGGCGTTGTTTATGGCACGGAAGCAGTCGCTCCCGTCGAAATAGCTCTGGCATCCCATCAGACGAGGTATTACAAACCCCTGTCGAATGATGAAATGAGGCGTCTGGACTTGGACTTGGTCGAAGAGAAGAGGCGGAGTGCCGAGGAGGTCCAGGCTCGGATGCACTTGGCAACGACCCGATATTATAATCGACGAGTCAAGTCTTGACAGTTCTTTGTCGGGGAACTGGTTTGGCGTCGGAACGAATTTAGCCTTTTGGATCGGATCAACAAGATGTCACCAAAATGGGAAGGGCCTTATAAGGTCGTGGGGATGCCAGCTCGAAAAGCGTATAAGTTGGAAGACCTCGATGGCAATGTGTTGAAGCATTCTTTTAGTGGCGAACACTTGAAGAAATATCATGCTTGATATTAAGTCGCCTTCAGTGGTTCAAGTTGTCCATTAAGTCGCCTTCAGTGGTGCAAGTTGTTTATTAAGTCGCCTTCAGTGGTGCAAGTTGTTCATTAAGTCGCCTTCAGTGGTGCAAGTTGTTCATTAAGTCGCCTTCAGTGGTGCAAGTTGTTCATTAAGTCGCCTTCAGTGGTGCAAGTTGTTCATTAAGTCGTCTTTAGTGGTGCAAGTTGTTTATTAAGTCGCCTTCAGTGGTGCAAGTTGTTTATTAAGTCGCCTTCAGTGGTGCAAGTTGTTTATTAAGTCGCCTTCAGTGGTGCAAGTTGTTTATCGAAGTCGCTTTCAGTGGTGCAAGTTGTTTATCGAAGTCGCCTTCAGTGGTGCAAGTTGTTTATTGAGCCATCAATGAATAGAGAGATTGCTTCCGACCAGATTATGCTTAGATTTATCACTCTAAGTATGCTTAAATCGCCTTAAGTGGTGTAGCTAAATCGCCTTAAGTGGTGTGGTTCCGCCTTAGGTGGCGTGGTTCCGCCTTAAGTGGCATGATTCCACCTTAAGTGGTGTGGTTCCGCCTTAAGTGGCGTAGTATCGCCCTAAGGGGTGTAGTTAAATCGCCTTAAGTGGCTTGGTTTTTCCTTAAGTGGCATTATTCCGCCTTAAGTGGCATGGTTCCGCCTTAAGAGGCACGATTAAATCGCCTTAAGTGGTGTGGATAAGTTGCCTTAAATGGCACGATTAAATCGCCTTAAGTGGCGTGGTTCCGCCTTAAGTGGCACGATTAAATCGCCTTAAGTGGTGTGGGTAAAATGTCTTAAGTGACGCGTCGAAATTACTCTAAGTGATATGACCGAATTGCCTTAAGTGGCGTAGTTAATTCACCTTAAGTGGTGCAATGGTGATCGGGACCGGAAGGGATTGATATTATAAAAGATCCAAAAGGTTCACGACAAAAAGGAAATTACAAGGATTCGAAAATAAAGAGATTAAGCTTGATCCTTGGCAGCGTCGAGGGGAGCAGGGTCCACGAGATCTGTGGCAGAAGGCTCCGTGACCAGAGGATCGGATCCTGGAAGATTGGCCGCGGGAGGATCGGACTCTGAAAGATTAGCCGCGGGAGGGTCGATCATCGGGGGCTCAGTCGTCGGGAGGTCTGCACTTGGAGGCTCCACCGTGCCTTCAGCACCCGCAGCCCCCTCGGGGGTGTTGGCCCCGTCGCTTCCTCAGAAAGGCTGAAATACCTCTCCGCGAAGGGGGCGAGAATCTGAGACTTGGTGAAGTCGATGGCACCACCATACTCCAGATGGAGCTCCTCGACAGCGTTAAGCAAGGTGTTCTCCACCTCCGCCGTGCATAACTTCACCGCGTCCGCTTGAAAAGCCTCGGAGCCCCGATAATCTTCCCAACCCTTGGCTCCAGCTTCAGCCAGCTTGGCAGGGAACTCGGCGACCTCCTGCTGTCGGGACCGGTTGGTGAGAAGGACTTTCTCAGCCTCCAGCCCCGCCTTAGCATCCTCCAGGGCCTTCTTCTCGAGGACATGCCTGTCCCGATCCTCTGCGCGCCCCTGCTGCTCCTCACTGAGCCTTTGGCGCTCCTGCTTCAGCAGCCTCTCAAATTCGTGGACCTGCCTCAGAAGGTACCGAGTCTTCTGGTTAAGGAGGGCCTGCTCCTTAACCAACTTCCCCTTCGATGACTCGGAGGCAGCCAGATCCTCCTTGAGCTTGGCCAAGACCTCGGGGGCCGCCTTGGCTCGCTCCTCTTTCAGGGCCTCCTCCAGGGCCAGGATGTACCCGAAACAGCGGTGCTCGTCCGCTATTTTCTGTGGAAAAGAAGGGAAGGTTAGTACATGATAATATCTTACATTATATACCAAGTGTAAAAACAGGAAGCCTTACCTCCACATGGCGAACAGCCATGGCGCGAATGTCCGCGTGGATGTCCTCTGGGGCCAAGGAGAATGGAAGCTTCATAGATGGCGGAACTGAACCTGCCAGCAGGTGCAGACCCAGTTCCGATGATACATCATCCCGACGCAACGGGACCCCCCGCAACGACTCGATCGGAGTCCAAGGAGCCGCCGCCTGGTCGGGAGAGTAAAGCTGGTAGAAGCTCCCGTCTAAGGAGAGAGGATAGGCAAAGAGACGTTGCGATCTGGACCGTTGAAAATGAAACGCCTCAACCTGAATCGTCGAAACACTAGGGACAAAACGGCTATAAAGCGCTTTTTCAGAAAAGCAGATTCGGTGGTTATCCTCGGAATATCGAAAGGTCCGGAGTTGGAAGACACGACGAACTATAAGTCACTAGTGCCTTGGGGGCAAATGATGGGTTTCGATATAGCCGTCAGGCCCATTAACAGAGACTAAACGGTGAAGAAGGCCCACTGGGCCCCAAAGAGGCTTAGAAGACTAATACGAGAGGACCCGACAAGGTCAATCCCGACATGCAAGCCGAACGCTCCCGATAAAAATGCCTTTAAGTAGGCCCCGATAATATGCCTTTAAGTAGGCCCCGATGATATGCCTTTAAGTAGGCTCCGATATTGAATCCCTGAGAATGCTGGCCCTGTCCCGATGACGAGGGGCCCCGAGCGGTGACCAAAAGAGATAACTCTGGAGTCCCCGACATCCGTCGGGACTTGCCACCAGAGAACGAGACCGAGAAACACGCCCACTATCAACATAGTGGGGAAGGGCCTGAAAAGACGGAACGTGGGCTACATGGCCGAGATTAACGGAACGTGGCAGTTATCTCACAGGTAACTGAGGTGACCCCTCCCCTATATAAAGGAAGGAGTTACCTCAGGATCTTGACATTGAACATACATACTGATACTTGCCAGTTTACATCGAGATACTCATTTAAGCATCGGAGAGGGATTCTGGGTCACCGCCCGGTCTATCCCCTTCTTGCAGGATTACTTGGAGCGAAGTAGTTCAGACTTCCGTCAAGAACGTACCGGAGTTCCAACCGTGATCCAACAGGGGGCTCAGTTGTCGGGAGTTCCTGGAGGCTCCACCGTGCCTTCAGCACCCACAGTCCCCTCGGGGGTGTTACCCCCATCACTCTCCTCAGAAAGGCTGAAATACCTCTCCGCGAAGGGGGCGAGAGTCTGAGACTTGGTGAAGTCGATGGCACCACCATACTCCAGATGGAGCTCCTCGACAGCATTAGGCAGGGTGTTGTCCACCTCCGCCGTACAGAACTTCACCGCGTCCGCTTGAAAAGCTTCGGATCCCCGATATTCCTCCCGACCTTTGGCTCCAGCTTCAGCCAGCTTGGCAGGGAACTCGGCGACCTCCCGCTCCAGCATTCAGAATGGTTGGTGAGAAGGACCTTCTCAGCCTCTAGCCCCGCCTTGGCGTCCTCAAGGGCCTTCTTCTCGACGACAAACCCGTCCCGATCCTCTGCGCGCCCCTGCTGCTCTTCCTGGAGCCTTTGGCGCTCCTGCTTCAGCAACCTCTCAAAGTCGTGGACCTGCCTCAGGAGGTCCCGAGTCTTCTGGTTAAGGAGGGCCTGCTCCTTAACCAATTACCCCTTCGACGACTCGGAGGCGGCCAGATCCTCCTTGAGCTTGGCCAAGACCTCGGGGGCCGCCTTGGCTCGCTCCTCCTTCAGGGCCTCCCCCAGGGCCAGGATGTACCCGAAACAGCGGTGTTGATCCGCCAAATCCTGTGGAAAAGAAGGGAAGAGGTTAGTATATGAGAATATTCTACATTATATCCTAAGTGTCAAAGCAGGAAGCCTTACCTCCACACGACGAGGATGTCCTCGTGGATGTCCTTTGGGGCCAAGGAGAGTGGGAGCATCATAGACGGCGGAACTGAACCTGCCAGCAGGTGCAGACCCAGTTCCGGTGATATATTGTCCCGACGCAGCGAGACCCCCTGCAGTGACTCGATCGGGGTCCAGGGAGCTGCCGCTTGGTCGGGAGTGTAAAGCTGGTAGAAGCTCCCGTCCAAGGGGAGAGGGGGAACGACTCCTTGAGTCTCGGAGGTGCGGGCCTCCGAGCCGCCATGAGAACCCGCCGGCCCCTCGGGAGTCAGGCTCATGACCGGCGAAAGCTGGTGTGCCGGAGAAGATGGAGGCAGCCCTTCGGGAGTCGGCTCCAGTGGGGTCTGCCTCGCCCCCCCCGACGACGAACCAGGGGCTGACCCTCGCTTGCCTCCTCAGAAGAATGAGAGACATCCAGGTCCATCACCTGACGGAACTGGCCGTCCGTCGGGACATCTTCAATCCCCGATCCGCCGGGGGCAGGAAGAGAAAGGAGGGGCTCCCTGACCCGTGCGTCGGAGGGAGGCTCCCCTGCCGAAGCTCCAGTTCCCGATCGACCTGCAGCTGGAGGACGAGAAGCTTCAGAAAGAAAGTCAGGAAGTTGATCAGGATCCTTACACCAGATGACACGACGGGAGAGATATTGATCCTTTTCGTAATAATTGTAGTAGCCCACTTTGAGAACGCGGGGAGTTTCTCCTTGCAGGGTGCGTTTGATCCCTTCGATCCTGGCTCCCTTATCGGAGGGGATTAACTCCTTAGGAATACGCCTCCTGTATAATCGAATTGCTAAGCGGAGCTGTTTACCATCCTCGGGAGTCTTGGTGTTGAAGATCTGCTCCATCTTCTCCACCCAGGCCCGCTTGATTTGCTCCGAGGTGGGAGGTGCCGATGAGGAGGCAGCCCTCTTTGAAGACTTCCTCTTCCTCGCGGGGCGTGGGACAGCATCAGTCTCCGCCTGCTTAAGCACGAGATTGGTCAGCAGTGATACCTTCTTAGCTGCAAGGATGAAAATGAAAGTACAGTTAGAATATTACCCAAGGAACGAGGTTAGAAGGGCCGTCGAAGAGTTGACCCCCAGAGACGACATCAAGGAGTTGGATCGCGGTCAGAACCAGGTCCCGCTCCCCGATGAAGTTGGCATCGAGGGTAGCGAAAGAGTCCCCCCAACGATAAAGCTTGATGCAGTGGAGAATCTGGAAATCCTCCTCGGAGTAAGTGTGAAAAGCGGGAGCAGGGTCCGCCTCAACCTCCCATCGGGGCCATGGGATGGAGCTGTTGCGGATGAAGAAATAATTCCTTTTCCAGCCACTGTTGTCGGGCCCCGAGTCAGTGATGAGCCCCCGACCCTTGGCGACCTTCCAGGTGTCACCATTCCAGCTGTACCGAGAGAGCTGCGCCTTGCTCCATTTAGGCATCCGCGGGTAGAAGGCGCAGACCCCGGCATCATTGCACTTCAGTCCATAGAAGGTCCGGAAGAATCGGAGGCTATAGGGCCATTGTTGGCGGAGGCAAAGGACGCGGAAGGCATTCCACACGCGGATGGCATGAGGGGAGAAAGTAGTCGGATGTGTTTTATAATATTTACACATCTCGACCATGTCACCACAGAAGGGGAAGCGGATCCCTGCCGATATTTTCCTGGTGGAGACAAATACCTCCCCTTCCCGGGGACGAGTGACCACAGGGTCACCCGGGACGCGAGGCCAAGGAAAAGGGAAGCGAGGCCAAGGAAAAGGGAAGCGAGGCTCCCAGGTGGAAATAATGCACCCCTCTCGGAGAGCTGCATCATAGGCGGTGTCTGAAATCTCATTACAAGCATAATCGAACTTGAAGGGCTTCCTCCCTCCGGAACTGGACTCACCGTCTGGAAAGTAATCATGGCAAGAAAAGGCACAAATGATTTCTGCAAAAGTTCGGGTAAGTTGATGGAGATAAAAGGAAAAACTATGCTAACAAGTTTCTTCGGAATCGAAGGAGGAAATCTTACCAGACATGTTGAATCGAAGAAGAAAGGATGATCCTGATGGTCGGATGTCTTGGTCGCCGGAGTGCTGATCAGAGACTAGAAAGAAGAGCTTGAGCTTTTGAAAACACAGAGAATGAAACGGTAGAGGAGAACTGAATAATGCCTAGATTTGAGGTTTTATAGGAGAGAGGATAGCCAAAGAGACGTTGCGATCTGGACCGTTGAAGGTGAAACGCCTCAACCTGAATCGTCGAAACACTAGGGACAAACGACTATAAAGCGCTTTTTCAGAAAAGCAGGCACGGGCACTCAAGCCGTCGCTTCATTACCCATCGCATTTAATAGTGGAGTAATCGAGAAATCTTTTCGGATTCGGTGGTCATCCTCGGAATATCGAGAAGTCCGGAGTTGGAAGACACGACGAACTATAAGTCCCTCGTGTCTTGGGGGCAAATGATGGGTTTCGATATAGCCGTTAGGCCCACTAACGGCGACTAAACGGCGAAGTAGGCCCACTGGGCCCCAACAGAGGCTTAGAAGACTAATACGAGAGGACCCGACAAGGTCGGTCCCGACATACGAGCTGAATGCTCTCGATCATATGCCTTTAAGTAGGCCCCGATCCTATGCCTTTAAGTAGGCCCCGATGATACGCCTTTAAGTAGGCCCCGATGATATGCCTTTAAGTAGGCCCCGATATTGAATCCCTGAGAAGGCTGGCCCTGTCCCGATGACGAGGGGCCCCGAGCGGTGACCAAAAGAGATAAACTCTAGAGTCCCCGACATCCGTCGGGACTTGCCGCCAGAGAACGAGGCCGAGAAACACGCCCACTATCAACATAGTGGGGAAGTGGCCTGAAAAGACGGAACGTGGGCTACTGGACGAAATAAACGGAACGTGGCAGTTATCTCACAGGTAACTGAGGTGACCCCTCCCCTATATAAAGGAAGGAGTTACCTCAGGATCAATACGTTGAACATTCACATACTTAATACTTGCTTGCCTGCCTCGAGATACTCATTTAAGCATCGGAGAGAGATTCTGGGTTACCGCCCGGTCTATCCCCATCTTGCAGGATTACTTGGAGCGAAGGAGTTCGGACTTCCGTCAAGAACGTACCGGAGTTCCAACCGTGATCCAACAGCCCAGAATGTGGATTTATGACGAACAAAGTTCATCACGGCGATCTGTAGAACGAGAACCACGTCGAGTTACTTCGACTATATATAATCATTCTGCTCAATCAGGTATATCCCCCTGATTCTTCGCCAGCCATTCTTAGTGGAGGCCTCCCTCCACCACAAGACGACCGTACCTGTGTGACTAGGTAAGGCCCATATTCGACATAGTTTGGCAGAGGATTGCGTCCTCCTACGACTCAGTTTATAGACCGTGAATTTGATGTAATCAAAACATTATGACGTCGATTGATCATAAACTCAGTTGCAATTCTTTCGCTTACAAAATGTAACTTTCTAATGTAAACTGTTATCACAGATACATGCCATTTCTAAACCCTACGCAATCCAAGCAGTTTTACATGCTTTTCGAATATGTCCCTGCGTAGTGGTTTAGTTAATGGGTCCGCGGTTATATTATCATTGGACAAGATTCCATAGTGATTATATTGTCTTCTACCATCGATTTAGCATAGAAATATTTCACATCAATGTGTTTGGTCCTACTATGGTACTTCGGATTCTTAACTGCCGCAATTGCTGCCTGATTGTCGGAGAACACCTTCACAGGTTTACTCGCGACGTCACTGTTTAGCAGTGCAGTAAGAAGACTTTTCAGCCAGACTGCTTCCTGTGCATTCTTAGAGAGAGCAATGAATTCTGATTCCATTGTCGACAGGGCGACACAGGTTTGCTTCTTGCTCGTCCATGAAATGGCGGCATTAGAAATGAGAAATACTCCTCCTGTGGTGGACTTACGATCATCCAGATCGCCACCATAGTCGGCGTCACTGTAACGGTTCAATTCTAACTTCCCGCCCTCATAGCACAGAGCATAGTCGGCAGTACCTTTTGGATAAACAATTAGGTATAACTAATAATTCGTTCTACAGTATTATAAATTTTGATAGCTAGGATCTGATTGGAAACGTGCTACTAGGCCCATGGCGTAACAAATATTCGGATGGGTGTATTGCACGGTGTATATCGAAATACCAACTGTTGGAACTCCGGCACGTTCTTGACGGAAGTCCGAACTCCTTTGCTCCAAGTAATCCTGCAAAAAGGGATAGACCAGGCGGTGACCCAGAATCCCTCTCCGATGCTTAAATGAGTATCTCGATGTAGGCAAGTATGTATGAAAGTATGAGTGTATGAATGTGTGAATCTGCCAGTCCTGAGGTAATTCCTTCCTTTATATAGGGGAGGAGTTACCCCAGTTACCTGTTGAGATAACTGCCAGGGGCAGTTAGCCTACGTTCCGTTTATCTTGGCCACTTGCCCACGTTCCGTCTTTTCAGGCCACTTCCCCACTACGCTGATAGTGGGCGTGTTTCTCGGCCTCATCCTCTGGTGGCAAGTCCCGACGGATGTCGAGGACTCCAGAGTTATCTCCTTTGGTCACCGCTCGGGGGCCCCTCGTCATTGGGACAGGGCCAACATTCTCAGGGATTCAACATCGGGGCCTACTCAAAGGCATTTCATCGGGGCCTACTCAAAGGCATTTCATCGGGGCCTACTCAAAGGCATTTCCTCGGGAGCGTCCAGCTCATATGTCGGGACCGACCTTGTCGGGACCCCACATATTGGCCCTCTAGGCCTCTTTTGGAGCCCAGTAGGCCTACTTCGCCGTTTAATCGTCGTTAATTGGCCTAACGGCTATATCGAAACCCATCATTTGCCCCAAGACATGAGGGACTTACAGTTCGTCGTGTCTTCCAACTCCAGACCTCCCGATATTGGCATCAGAGGCTTTTAACTTTACAAAAAATCTTCTGACCCGGATCTTCTCATCCACGATTCCCCGATATTCCGAGGATAACCACCGAATCCGAAAAGATTTCTCGATTACTCAACTATTAAATGCAATGGGTGATGAAGCGACGACTTGGGTACCCGTGTCTGCTTTTTCTGAAAAAGCACTTTTTAGCCGTTTTGTCACTAGCGCCTCAACGACTCAGGTTGAAGCGTTTCATCTTCAACGGCCCGGATTGAAACGTCTCTTCGGCTATCTTCTCTCCTATAAAACCCCCAAATCCTGGCACTATTCATTTCTCCTCCACTGCTTCATCCTCTGCAATTTCAAAAGCTCAAGCTCTTCTTCCGGATTTCTGATCAGCGCTCCGGCAACTGTTGGATCACGGTTGGAACTCCGGTACGTTCTTGACGGAAGTCTGAACTCCTCCAAGTAATCCCGCAAGAAGGGGATAGACCGGGCGGTGACCCAGAATCCCTCTCCGATGCTTAAATGAGTATCTCGATGTAAACTGGCAAGTATCAGTATGTATGTTAACGTAATGATCCTGAGGTAACTCCTTCCTTTATATAGGGGAGTGGTCACCTCAGTTACCTGGGAGATAACTGCCACGTTCCGTTAATCTCGGCCATGTAGCCCACGTTCCGTCTTTTCAGGCCACTTCCCCACTATGTTGATAGTGGGCGTGTTTCTCGGCCTCGTTCTCTGGTGGCAAGTCCCGACGAATGTCGGGGACTCCAGAGTTATCTCCTTTGGTCACCGCTTGGGGCCCCTCGTCATCCGGACAGGGCCAGTATTCTCAGGGATTCAACATCGGGGCCTACTTAAAGGCATATCATCGGGGCCTACTTAAAGGCATATCATCGGGGCCTACTTAAAGGCATAGGATCGGGGCCTACTTAAAGGCATAGGATCGGGAGCATTCAGCTCGTATGCCGGGGCCCAGTGGGCCTTCTTCGCCGTTTAGTCGCCGTTAATGGGCCTGACGGCTATATCGAAACCCATCATTTGCCCCCAAGGCACGAGGGACTTATAGTTCGTCGTGTCTTCCAACTCCGGACCTTTCGATATTCCGAGGATAACCACCGAATCTGAAAATATTTCTCGATTACTCACCTATTAAATGCGATGAGTGATGAAGTGACGGCTTGAGTGCCCGTGCCTGCTTTTCTGAAAAAGCGCTTTATAGCCGTTTTGTCCCTAGTGTTTCGACGATTCAGGTGGAGGCGCTTTTCTGAAAAAGCGCTTTATATCCTCTCTCCTATAAAAACCCAAATCTTGGCATTATTCAGTTCTTCTTTACCGTTTCATTCTCTGTGTTTTCAAAAGCTCAAGCTCTCCTTTCTAGTCTCTGATCAGTACTCCAGCGACTAGAACCTCCGACCATCAGGCTCATCCTTTCCTCTCCGATTCGACATGTCTGGTAAGATTTCCTCTTTCGATTCCGGAGAAAATTGTTAGCAAGTTTTTCCTTTTATCTCCATTAACTTACCCATACTTTTGCGGAAATCATTTGTGCCTCTTCTTGCTCTGATCCTTTTCCAGACGGTGAATCAAGTTCCGGGGGGAGGAAACCCTTCAAGTTCGATTACGCTTGTAATGAGATTTCAGACACCGCCTATGATGTAGCTCTCCAGGAGGGGTGCATTACTTCCACCTGGGAGCCTCGCTTCCCTTTTCCTTGGCCTCGCGTCCCGGGTGACCCTGTGGTTACCCATCCACGGGAAGGGGAGGTAATTGTTTCCACTGGGCAAATATCGGCGGCAATCCGACTCCCCTTCTGTGGGACATAGTCGAGATGTGTACATATTACAAAACACATCCGACTACTCTCTCCCCTCATGCCATCCGCGTGTGGAATGCCTTCCGCGTCCTTTGCTTCCGCCAACAATGGCCCTATAGCCTCCGACTCTTCCGGACCTTCTACGGGTTGAAGTGCAATGATGCCGGGGTCTGCGCCTTCTACCCGCGGATGCCTAAATGGAGCAAGGCGCAGCTCTCTCGGTACAGCTGGAATTGTGATACTTGGAAGGTCGCCAAGGGTCGGGGGCTCATCACTGACTCGGGGCCCGACAACAGTGGCTGGAAGATGAATTATTTCTTCATCCGCAACAGCTGCATTCCGTGGCCCCGATGGGAGGTCGAAGCGGATCCTGCCCTCGCTTTCCACACTTACTCCGAGGAGGATTTCCAGATTCTCTACTGCATCCAGCTTTATCGTTGGGGGCACTCTTTCACTCCCCTCGACGCCAACTCCATCGCGGTGCGAGACCTGGTTCTGACTGGGATCCGGCTCCTTGATATCGTCTCCGGGGGTCAACTCTTCGACGGCCCTTCTAACCTCGTTCCTTGGGTAATATTCTAGGGTTAAGAACCTATGAAAGGTCTGAACTATCACTCATGTTAACGGGAGAGGTCTGAAATTTAAAAAGTTAATAACAGAGGTCTGAAATTTCAATTTTGTTGATTTGAGGTTTTCCGTCCATTTTTAGGGTTAAATTTAACAGAATTGTGTGAAATGACATTTTTGCCCCTTTAATATTTTGTTTTATTTAATATCTTATTTAAGGAAATGTGAAATGACAATTTTACCCCTAAAGTCAAATTAAAACCATCAAACTCCGGTCACCACCACCCGACTCCGGTCACCACCACCCGACTCCGGCGACCACCACCTCGACTCCGACGACCACCACCTCGGCTCCGGCGACCCGACTCCGGCCACCACGGGGCCAAAAAAGCTCCGAACGGGGCCAAAAAGCTCCGATCGGGGCCAAAAAGCTCCGATCGGGGCCAAAAAAGCTCCGATCGGAGCCAAAAAAGCTCCGATCGGAGCTTTGTGGCTCTGGTCGGAGCCACAGAGCTCCCGATCTGGAGCTCTGTGGCTCCGGTCGGGGCCACAGAGCTCCAGATCGGAGCTCTGTGGCTCCGGCCGGGGCCACAGAGCTCCGATCTGGAGCTCTGTGGCTCTGGTCGGAGCCACAGAGCTCCGACCGGAGCTCTGTGGCTCCGACCAGAGCCACAAAGCTCCGATCGGAGCTTTTTGGCTCCGACCGGAGCTCTGTGGCTCCGACCAGAGCCACAAAGCTCCGATCGGAGCTTTTTTGGCCCCGATCGGAGTCCAATCGGGGCCGGTGGCTCCGATCGGAGCTCAATCGGGGCCGGTGGCTCCGATTTTGGCCCAATCGGAGCCTTGGTGGTGGTCGCCGGAGTACGGTGGTGGTCGCCGGAGTACGGTGGTGGTCGCCGGAGTACGATCGGTGGTCGCCGGAGTACCGTGGTGGCTTCAAGGGCATTTTGGTCTTTTCACTCCATGCATGTGAGGGGCACACTTGATAGAAGGGCATTTTCGGAATTTTATTTAATTTCCGGTCACATGGCAAGCATGTGACCAACTTCCGTTAGTTTTAACGGAAAAAACTAACGGAGACCGCTGTTATCAACAAAACAGAAATTTCAGACCTTTGTTATTAACTTTTTAAATTTCAGACCTCTCCCGTTAACATGGGTGATAGTTCAGACCTTTCATAGGTTCTTAACCCAATATTCTAACTGTACTTTCGTTTTCATCCTTGCAGCTAATAAGGTATCACTGCTGACCAATCTCATGCTTAAGCAAGCAGAGACTGATGCTGTCCCGCGCCCCGCGAGGAAGAGGAAGTCTTCAAAGAGGGGGACCTCCTCATCGGCACCTCCGACTTCGGAGCAGATCAAGCGGGCTCGGGTGGAAGAGATGGATCAGATCTTCAACGCCAAAACTCCCGAGGAAGGTAAACAGCTCCGCTTAGCAATTCGATTATACAGAAGGCGTATTCCCAAGGAGTTAATCCCCTCCGATAAGGGAGCCCGGGTCGAAGGGATCAAACGCATCCTGCAAGGGGAAACTCCCCGCATTCTCAAAGCGGGTTACTACAATTATTACGGGAAGGACCAGTACCTCTCGCGTCACGTCATCTGGTGTAAGGATCCCGATCAACTTCCTGATTTTCTCTCTGAAGCTTCTCGTCCTCCAGGTGTAGGTCGATCGGGAGCTGGAGCGGGCCAAGGCAGCCCCCGAGGAGCGGCCAAACTCGAGGAGGATCTGGCTGCCTCCGAGTCGTCAAAGGGGAAATTGGTTAAGGTCCACGATTTCTAGAGGTTGCTGAAGCGGGAGCGCCAAAGGCTCCAGGAAGAGCAGCAGGGGCGCGCGGAGGATCGGGGCAGGCATGTCCTCGAGAAGAAGGCTCTGGAGGATGCCCAGGCGGGTCTGGAGGCTGAGAAAGTCCTCCTCGCCAATCGATCCCGACAGCTGGAGCGGGAGGTTGCTGAGTTCCCTGCCAAGCTGGCTGAAGCTGAAGCCAAAGGTCGGGTGGATTATCGGGGCTCCGAAGCCTTCCAAGCGAACGCGGTGAAGTTCTGTACGGCGGAGGTGGAAAACACCCTGCTTAATGCTGTTGAGGAGCTCCATCTGGAGTATGGTGGTGCCATCGACTTCACCAAGTCTCAGACTCTCGCCCCCTTCGCGGAGAGGTATTTCAGCCTTTCTGAGGAGAGTGACGGGGGCAACGCCCCCGAGGGGACTGTGGGTGCTGAAGGCATGGTGGAGCCTCCAAGTGCAGTCATCCCGACGACAGAGCCCCCGATGATCGACCCTCCCGCGGCTAATCTTTCAGAGTCTGATCCTCCTGCGGCCGATCTTCCAGGATCCGATCCTCCGGTCACGGAGATTTCTGCCACAGATCTCGTGGACCCTGCTCCACTCGACGCTGCCAAGGATCAAGCTTAATCGCTTTATTTTCAAATCTTTGTAATTTCCTTTTCGTCGCGAACCTTTTGGATCTTTATAATATAAATCCTTTTCGGTCCCGATTACCCTTGCACCACTTAAGGTGAATTAACTATGCCACTTAAGGCAATTCGATCATATCACTTAGAGTAATTTTGGCGCGTCATTTAAGACATGTTACCCACACCACTTAAGGCGATTTAATCGTGCCCCTTAAGGAAACTAATCCACACCACTTAAGGCGATTTAATCGTGCCCCTTAAGGCAACTTATCCACACCACTTAAGGCGATTTAATCGTGCCCTTTAAGGCAACTTATTCACACCACTTAAGGCGAGTTAATCATGCCCCTTAAGGCAATTTATCTACACCACTTAAGGCGATTTAATCGTGCCCCTTAAGGCAACTTATCCACACCACTTAAGGCGATTTAATCATGCCCCTTAAGGCAACTTATCTATACCACTTAAGGCGATTTAATAGACAACTTGCACCACTTAAGGCGACTTAATAGACAGCTTGCACCACTGAAGGCGACTTAATATAAAACATGACATTTCTTCAAGTGTTCGCCACTAAAAGAATGTTTCAACACATGGCCATCGAGGTCTTCCAACTTATACGCATTTCGAGCTGGCATCCCCACAACCTCATAAGGCCCTTCCCATTTTGGTGACATCTTGTTGATCCGATCCAAAAGGGTAAATTCGTTCCGACGCCACACCAGTTCCCCGACAAAGAACTGTCGAGACTTGACTCGTCGATTATAATATCGGGCAGTTGCCAAGCGCATCCGAGCCTGGACCTCCTCGGCACTCCGCCTCTTCTCTTCGACCAAGTCCAAGTCCAGAAGCCTCATTTCATCATTCGACAGGGGTTCGTAATACCTCGTCCAATGGGATGCCACAGCTATTTCGACGGGAGCAACTGCCTCCGTGCCATAGACGAGACCAAACGGAGTTTCCCCGGTTGACCGTTTGGGTGTCGTTCTAACAGCCCAAATCACATTTTCCAACTCGTCCAGCCATTTGCCCTTCAAGGCGTCCTCTTCTTCAGGCCATCCATCACGATCTTGTTGGCTGACTCCACCTGTCCATTAGTTTGGGCATGACGGACAGAGGCTGTCCGATTCTCAATTTTCAGTTCCTCCAGGTACTCCTTCCACTGGGCCCCGTTAAACGGAGGGCCATTATCACTGATCACCACCTTGGGGATCCCGTATCGGGATATGATATGGGTCTGGAGGAATTTGAGGATATGGTTCCCCGTTGTCTTGGCCAATGCCTTAGCTTCTATCCATTTCGAAAAATAATCCATAGCCACGACTAAATATAGACACTGACCTTTTGCAACTGGAAGGGGTCCCACGAAGTCGATTCACCATTGCGCGAAGGGCCAAGCACTCTTGATGGACGTCAGATCGGCGGCTGGAGCCACGATATTCGGGGCGTATCTTTGGCAAGCGTCACAAGATCGGACTAGCATCGTTGCCTCCTTGTTCATCGAGGGCCAATAATAGCCCAGGATCAACACTTTCCTCATGATGGATCGGGCGCCTTCATGACAGGCCAAATATCCTTCGTGCACCTCACTAAGGATCCGACCTGTGTCGGGCTCGGCCACGCACTTCAGATAAGGAGTTAAATACCCCTTTTTGTATAGCTGATTGTCCACCATCACATAAATGGGCGCGATTCGGCGTATTTTGCCGGCTGCTACTTCATCATCGGGGACTGCCCCCGTAGTCAGATATGCGGCTATCGGGGTCATCCAAGTGGGCTTCTCCGTTCCGATTTCAACGGCACATACCTCCGACTGATCGGTGGTTGACAGGATCACCTTCTCCAAGAAATGCACCTTCCGACTTTCATCGAGAGGTGTCCCCAAGGCGAACTTCCTCAAGGCATCTGCTTCCACATTATCCTCCCTCGGGATCGCTTCAATATCGAAGCTCTTAAAACTCTCCTTTAGGGTTTGCACCTCGCGAAGATACTTTCTCATCATCGGGCTCTTCGCTTCGTACCGCCCCTGGACTTGGTTCACGATCAGGCTAGCATCACACTTCACCTTTAAGTGACCAACTCCCGTTCCTTTAGCAATATTTAGGCCAGTGATGAGAGCCTCATATTCAGCTTCATTGTTGGTAGCCCTAAATGTCAAGGCCAGGGCATATCAGAGGTGCTCGCCTCCGTCTGGTGGTATCAGTACGAAACCTGCTCCCGATCCTTCTGAATTTGAGGAGCCATCGGTGTACATCTCTTAAGTATTTTCGGCGTCGGGCTGTTCTGACTTCTCTGTTATCGGGACCTCGGTGGTTGCCCCCTCTACAGGGCCCGCTTCTTCTAGATCGGGGGCTGTAGACTCTGCTATGAAATCCGCCAACGCCTGGCCCTTAATAGCCGTTTCGGAGCAAAGTGAATGCGGAACTCACTAAGCTCGACTACCCATTTCACTAATCTCCCCGAAGCATCAGGTCGGTTCAAAAAATGTTTCAAGGGCTGATTCATCAAAACAGTAATTTCATGCGCGTGGAAGTAAGGCCTCAGCTTCCGAGCAGTAACAATCAACGCATAGAGATACTTCTCAACGGCAGGATAATTCATTTCAGACTTGGAGAGTGCCTTTCTTACATAATAGACGGGGACTTGGCTACCCTCTACAATTTCACTAAGACAGAGCTAACAGCAAATTCAGAAACAGCCAAATACAGATAGAGTGGCTCGCCTGGGATGGGCTTCGCCAATGGCGGGAGGGCACATAGGTGCTGCTTGAGTGCCTGGAACGCCTCTTCGCACTTGGCAGTCCACTCAAACTTCTTATTGGCCCTCAACACTTCAAAAAATTGCATGGATCGGTCGCTTGCCTTGGACAGAAAGCGTTTCATCGCGGCCAACCTGCCATTCAGCACCTGCACCTCCCGATGGTTCGTCGGGGACTTCATCTCTTCGATCGCGTTCAACTTCTCAGGGTTCACCTCGATTCCCCTCTGGCTTACCATGAAGCCCAAAAACTTCCCTGAGTGCACTCCGAAGGCGCATTTGGTCGGGTTCAAGCGAACTTGATGAAGCCTCATTCACTCGAACGCTGTGGCTATGTTGTGAACCTGATCCTCAGCCTGTCGGGACTTCACTAGCATGTCGTCCACATATGCCTCCATGGTTTTCCCTAACATGTCTCCGAACAGTTTATTCACCATCCACTGGTAAGTTGCTCCTGCATTGATTAGTCCAAAGGGCATAACATCATAATGATAGATGTCACTATCAGCATAAAAGGCGGTGTGAGGGGCATCCTCCTTGGACATCTTGATCTGGTTGTAGCCAGAGTATGCATCCATAAAGCTCAGCAACTCGTGTCCCGAAGTGGCATCCACCAGCTGTTCGATCCTTGGGAGGGGATAGCAATCCTTCGGGCATGCTTTGTTCAGGTCGCGGAAATCCACGCACATCCGCCACTTGCCATTGCTCTTCTTCACCAGGACTGGGTTGGCAACCCAAGTCTGGAATCGGAGCTCCTTAATAAATCCAGCATCGAGCAACCTGCCCACCTCCTGCTGGATCGCGATCTTCTTGTCGGCACCCATCGGGCGTCTTCTCTGTGTGATCGGCTTGATCGCGGGATCAATCTTCAGTTCGTGAGTAATCACATCGGGGCTGATTCCTGGCATGTCACTCGGGGACCAGGCAAACAGCTCCTTGAATTCCTTCAACAGATTAATCAATTCTCGGGCCGTCTCCTCAGTCAGAGCGGACCCAATTTTCACCTTCCTCTGAGGTCCATCAATCTCGACCTCCTTCAATTCTTCCACCGGGGCGGGATGCCCAAACTCCTCCCGGGGATCAGAGTCAGTCTGGAAAACAGTCATAGCCTCTCGATTCCTCCTTCGGGTGGCATTGACATAACACCTCCTGGAAGCTATCTGATCGCCCTGGACCTCCCCAATTCCGTGGTCAGTCGGGAACTTAAGCTTCTGATGGACAGTTGAGGCAACTGCCCCCAGCGGGTTGATGGTAGTTCTCCCGATAATGGCGTTGTAGGTCCCCGCAGACTCGACCACCACGAACTCTACGTTCCTCTTCTCCGACTTCCAGCCACTTCCGAACTCGACCGGTAAGGTAATCATCCCGACCGGGTAAGAGGTAGAGCCAGAAAATCCGATCCTCGGGAAGTCAGCAGGCTTCAAGTCCTTCTTGGTTTTCCCCATGGCCTGCAGTGCGTCCATGAACAAAATATCGGAGGAACTCCCTCCATCATTCAGAATCCGCTTCATCTCGTACCCATCTACGTTCAGGGTCACGACCAGAGCATCATCGTGCGGGGTCTCCACACCTATCTGGTCCTCCGCTGAGAAGGGAATCACCGTTTCTTCTTTCGGAGTCCAATTTCGGGCCCTCTTGCCTAACACCACAGCAATGGGAATCCGAGAAGCATAGACCTCCAGAGCTGCCATAGTGTCTCCTCCTGCAGCAAGTCCTCCGTGAATCACATTTATAGTTCCCCGCTTCTCCTTGCGGGCATTGGAAGACTCGGGCTTATCCTTCTTCGGGGATCGACCACGGGATCGGGAACGGGACCGCGATCGGGACCGGGAACGGGATCGACCCCGTTGTTCAGCCACAAATTCCTTGAGCTTCCCCTTCTGGATCAGCTTCTCAATCTCTTTCTTCAACTCCCGACAATGGTTAGTGTCGTGACCGTTGGCACGGTGAAAGCGACAATAACGATCTGTGCGGGCTCCCATGGACTCTCCATATTTTTTCGGGGGATACCTGGCGATACCCTGTTGGTCCATCACCGCCAGCACAACACCCATGGAACAAATGAGAGGGGTGTAGTGGTCCTCCCGCTTGTCCGACTTCGAGGAACGCTTGTCTTCCCTCCGATCGGGACGACCTTGACCCCGACTGCTCTCGGGTTTATCTTTCTTCCTGCGATCGCCCGAGGGTTTGGACGACTGTTTCCCCTTGTTTGATTTCGGAGGGTCAAGATCTCCAACAGCTATCTTCGACTCCTGTACGTCGATTTGCTGCTTCACCCTCTTTTACAGCGCTTCCATGTTCCACACAGCCTTCTCAGCCACGCTGTGCATCAGGTCGGAACCATATGGTGCAGTCAGGTTCCGAATGAAGGTGCGGATGGTCTCTCCCTCCGACATTTCCTCATCAATCTCGGCTACGCTGGCAGTGTACCTCTGGTAGTAATGCGCCAGAGATTCGTCGGGCCTCTTTACCACCTCAGCCAGGGACTTTGCGCTTTTCAGGAGACGCCGACGGCCCTGGTATTGCTGGATAAAGCGATCATGCATCTGGGTCCAGCTAGAGATGCATCCTTGGGGAAGGCTGAAGAACCACGTCAGGGCCCTCTCACCAAGTGTACCTGGGAACAAGATGCACACTATATCATCAACAAGATGCTCTGCCTAGACAAGCCATGACATGCTTCTGGACATGGCGAACTGGATCTCCCTCGCCATCATACTCCTTGATTGTCGGGATGCCCAGTCCTGGCGGGGCAGTGGTGTTCACCAATCGGGGTGATGGGTCCGATTATAGCCGTCAGGCCCTTTAACGGCGAGGAAACGACAAACAGGCCCACCAGGCCCAGAGTAAGGGTCAAGATGACCTAGGAGAAGGGTCCCGATGAAGGGAGTCCCGACGAAGCAAGGTCCCGACAGAGTCGGTCCCGACAATGGAGCTGGAGGCTCCCGACGAGAAGCCTTTAAGTAGGCCCCGATGATGAATCCCTGAGAATGATCGGCCCTGTCACGATGACGAGGGGCCCCGAGCGGTGACACAACGAGATAACTCTGGAGTCCCCGACGGGAGTCGGGACTCGTTACCAGAGGATAAAGCCAAGATATGTGGGGCGTGGCCGAGATATACGGAACGTGGTTAAGATACACGGATCGTGGCCGAGATACGCGGGGCATGGCTAAGATACGCGAAATCGTGTACGAGATAAGCGGGATACGGGCTAATCACCCCTAACGGTTCACCAGGTACCTGAGGCACCTCCTTGCCTATAAAAGGGCAGGAGGTCACCTCAGATCACTTACGTTGAAATTGAATACTTTTGATATCTGTTGCTTGCCAGTCAGACGAGGCACTCATTTAAGCATCGGAGAGGGATTCTGGGTCACCGCCCGGTCTATCCCCTCTTGCAGGATTGCGTGGAGCAAAGGAGCTAGGATTGCCGTCAAGATCCGTGCCGGAGTTCCACCGTGATCCAACATTGGCGCCGTCTGTGGGAAACTAACAAAAAGCTGATATGCCTTCTACTCGCTCGATGGTGGCTGGCAAGAACAGAAGGGGACAATCTGGTGGTTACCGTCACCCTGCTGCAACAAACCTGAATTCAGTACCAGAACAAGGAGAAAATCAAAATCATCCCCCAGCTGAACTCTCCCAGACAGGGGGGCACAATGGATCGCATCCCGAAGAAGTTGCCCCTCGACACCAGGATAACAGGGGGCAGGAGGCCCCCCCGACTGCGGATTTGACAAGGGCCGTGGCGGAGGCCATGCCCATGTTCCTAGCGGCTGTAGAGGCTCTCTTAGACCGAAGGGAGGCTGCAAGGAGGCAGGAGAAGATGCCTCCGCTGGAAGAAGCAACCCTACCAACAGAGGGTCGGAACGTACAGGAAGCCCCACCCCAGGGCCAGGAAGGAGGTAAGATGACCGGTCAGCCGGAGAAGTTCGTGGTTGATGGGCCAGGACCAGTTCAGCACAGGACCATTCCCCTGAATGGCCCCATCACTCCCGACCAGGTGGTAAAGATCGCAAACATCTGTATGGGAGAACAGAAGCCGCTGATGTCGGAGTTAAGGGATCGATCCACTCGTCCCTTCGTTCCCCGCCTAATAGACACCCTCGCCCCGCCAGGGCTGGGTATCCCCGGAACTGACCCATGGAGGATTCATGGACGAATCATCAATGTGATTCATGGAGGATTTGCTGCTGGAGGTGATACCTCATCCGCTCGAGAGGTTTACGCCTCTAGAATCCCCACGACGGGGGTGCTGGGTAAGAGGTCCCGATCCTGGACCTTGAAAGAAGAGATGTTAATCTCCTTCTCATCCGAAGACCTCACAGGAGTAGAGACTCCACACGACGATGCCCTGGTAGTAACTCTGGATGTAAACGGATTCGAGATGAAGAGAATTCTGATTGATGGAGGAAGCTCCTCCGACATTCTATTCATGGACGCGCTGGAGGCCATGGGAAAGACGAAGAAAGATCTGAAGGAGGCAAACTTCCCGATGGTTGGGTTCTCTGGCTCAACTTCCTACCCGTTGGGAGTAATCACCTTACCAGTGGAATTTGGTAGCGGGTGGAAGTCAGAAAGGAGGAACGTGGAATTTGTCGTGGTTGATTCGGCGGGGACCTATAACGCAATTATCGGGAGAACCACCATCAATCCACTAATGGCAGTCGCCTCGACTGTGCACCAGAAGATGAAATTCCCGACCGACCATGGAGTCGGGGAGGTCAAAGGTGACCAGGTGGCCTCTCGAAAATGCTATGTTAATGCCACCCGGAGGAGGAGGCGAGAGGCCATGACTGTCCTCCAGACAGACACAGATCCCAGAGAAGAGTTCGGACATCCCGCCCCCGTAGAAGATCTGAAAGAAGTCGAGATCGACGGACCCCAGAGGAAGGTGAAAATCGGGTCCGCTCTAACTGAGGAGACAGCCCAAAAACTGGTGGAATTGCTGAAAGAGTTTAAAGAACTGTTTGCCTGGTCCCCCAGCGATATGCCAGGAATCAGCCCCGACGTGATCGTGCACGAGCTGAAGATAGACCCCGCGATCAAACCTATCACACAAAAAAGGCGTCCGATGGGCACGGACAAGAAGATCGCGATCCAGCAGGAGGTTGGCAGGTTGCTCGATGCTGGTTTCATTAAGGAGCTCCGATTCCAGACTTGGGTCGCCAACCCAGTGCTGGTGACGAAGACTAACGGGAAGTGGCGAATGTGTGTTGACTTCCGCGACTTGAATAAGGCTTGTCCAAAGGATTGTTATCCACTCCCGAGGATTGACCAGCTGCTGGATGCCACATCGGGACATGAGCTGCTGAGCTTCATGGATGCGTATTCAGGCTACAACCAGATCAAGATGGCCAAGGAAGACGCCCCCCACACAGCATTCTATGCAGACAGCGACATCTATCATTATGATGTCATGCCCTTCGGGTTGATCAATGCCGGAGCAACCTACCAGCGGATGGTGAATAAACTGTTTGGAGATATGCTAGGAGAAACCATGGAAGCTTACGTGGATGATATGCTGGTGAAGTCCCGACAAGCCGAGGATCACGTGCATAACCTTACCATGGCATCTGAGCGGATGAGGCTCCATCAAGTTCGCTTGAACCCGACGAAATGCGCCTTCGGAGTCCACTCAGGGAAGTTTTTGGGCTTCATGGTAAGCCAAAGAGGAATTGAAGTGAACCCTGAGAAGCTGAGGGCAATCGAGGAGATGCAATCCCCGATAAACCATCGGGAGGTGCAAGTACTGAATGGCCGACTAGCTGCAATGAACCGCTTCTTATCCAAAGCCAGCGACCGATCAATGCCGTTTTTTGAAGTCTTGAGGGCCAATAAAAAATTCGAATGGACCGCCAAATGTGAAGAGGCGTTCCAAGCACTCAAACAGCACCTTCGCACGCTCCCGCCGCTAGCGAAACCGGTTCCAGGCGAGCCGCTCTTCCTTTATTTGGCTGTTTCTGAATTTGCCATTAGCTCTGTGTTAGTAAAGGTTATCGAGGGTAATCAGGTCCCCGTCTATTATGTAAGCAAGGCATTTGCCAAATCCGAATTGAACTATCCCACCGTTGAGAAGTACCTCTTTGCGCTGATAATTACTGCTCGGAAGCTAAGGCCATATTTCCACGCACACGAGATCACGGTGCTAACGAACCAGCCTTTAAAGCATTTTTTGAAACGACCAGATGCGTCAGGGAGACTGGTGAAATGGGCAATAGAGCTCAGTGAGTTCCGAATACACTTTGCTCCAAGAACGGCAATCAAGGGCCAGGCATTAGCAGATTTCATAGCAGAGTCTACAGCCCCCGATCTAGAAGAAGCGGGCCCTGTAGAGGGGGCAACCATAGAGGTCCCGATAGAAGAACAGCCAGAGAGGGCAGAGCAATCAGAACAGCCAAACAAGGAAAACACCTGGGAGATGTACACGGATGGCTCCGCAAGTTCAGACGGGTCAGGAGCGGGCTTCTTGCTGATACCACCGGGTGAAGGTGAACCGCTCCGATATGCCTTGGCTTTAACGTTCAAGGCCACAAACAATGAAGCGGAGTATGAAGCTCTTATCACGGGCCTAAAAATTGCAAAAGGCACTGGAATAGATCACTTGAGAGTGAAGTGCGACGCGGCGTTAATCGTGAACCAAGTTCAAGGGCGATACGAAGCAAGGAGCCCGGTAATGAAGAAGTATCTGCGGGAGGTACAAACCTTGAGAGAGAACTTTAAAAGCTTCGACATCGAGGCTATTCCGAGGGAGGAGAACGTAGAGGCAGACGCCTTGAGCAAATTTGCCCTGGGGGCACCCTTAGAAGAAAATCGGAAGGTGCACTTCCTGGAAAAGGTGATCTTGTCAAGCATCGACCCCACGCAAGTGTGCACCATTGAAGCAAAATCGGAGGAGGAGCCCACTTGGATGACCCCGATAGTTGCGTATCTGACTACGGGGGCAATCCCTGAGGATAAGACAGCAGCAGACAGGATATGTCGGATCGCTTCTAATTATGTGATGCTGGATAATCAGCTGTACAAGAAGGGCTGGTTCTCGACTCCGTACCTGAAGTGTGTAGCAGAACCCGACACCAATCGAATCTTGAAGGAAATGCATGAGGGGATCGCGGCTTGTCATGAAGGGACTCGATCCATTTTGAGGAAGGTGTTGAACTTGGGCTACTACTGGCCCACGATGAACAAAGAAGCAACAGCGTTGGTCCGATCATGCGACGCGTGCCAGAGGTACGCCCCGAGTATTATAGCCCCGGCTGCTGTTAGGTTCCGGGATCTGGGTCAACGGGTGGTCGGCTCAAATCTCGTTCCTCACTGGAGATGTGGATGATCCGGTTCTCTTAGGTTGTACTGTCTTAGCTTTCGTCCTTCCTTCCTGAGCTTCTCTTCTCCTTTCGCCCTGCAGAAGGGGCAATACCAGGCACAGAGGGGGGGGGGGGGTGGTGCCTGATGAACCCTCTCCGATGCCTAAGTCAGTATCGTTTTTAGAGAGATAAAGCTAGAGAGATGTCAGAGCAAAATAATCTAAATTGCCAAGATGATCAAATGAGTTGTGAAGGTGGGGTATTTATAGGCGACGGTGTCATTAAGGTGGCTTAATGACATCGTTAACCTTTAAACACAATTAATTAACCTTTAAGCACATAATTAAGACCTAAGGACTCGGAGAAGGTAGGCGGAGTGGACCGAGTGTGGGAGTCCGAAAATGGTGCCGGGGCCCCCGGGGGGGAAGAAATCCGACCCCCAGGGGTAGGGGTTGGGTGAGGGCACCCAACCCCTCCTAGGGGGGATGGGGTTGGCCAACCCCATCCCTCCTAGGAGAGATCGGGTTGGCCGACCCGATCTCTCCTAGGAGAGATCGGGTTGGTCCACCCGATCTCCCCTAGGAGAGATCGGGTTGGCTGACCCGATCTCTCCTAGGGGAGGTCGGGTGTGGCCACCCAACCTCACCTAGGTGAGTTTACCTTGGCCGGACGGGCGCTTCGGCCCCGTTCGAGCCGTTGATGTTCTCGCGAAGTGTTCGGGTTGAAGTTTCGATTTACAAACGTTAATGGGACGATAAAAAATACAACGGTTTGGAAGTCAACGGGTTCAAATTGGGCGTATATCCATCACATGCCCCCGAGTCAACCAATGGCCTAACCCTTGATTGACTCTATTTTAGGATGGTATGACACGCGCAATTTGAAACCGGGATTTTACCTTCTTGTCTGAATGCTCGCTTACCCTTAGATGCGTGCCTCTGACTCTGCCCCCTGCCTTATGAGATAGAGGAATTGTAAACGTCAGAATAGCGCGGACGTGTGCCTAGGCACGCGTCCGTCTAAGGTGGAAGTAATAAACTCATCCTTGCTATAGATGCATACTCAAAAAATATACACTTGCACAGGGGTGTGATACGAATGCAACTAGATGACTTATGCTTCAAGTTCGTGCCGGGATTCTATCTAGGTGAGGAAAAATTTAGTTTTGGCTAAAAATTTTCCTAAGTGTGGAATGCTCAAAAATAAAACTATCTTGATAATTTTTCTAAGTATGGAGATATATACTTAGCTATAGGTGAAAGGGATAAAAATGATGGTTTTTCCTTGGCCCTTAGATTTTACTCAAGGATAGATGGATGGTGGTGATTAAAACCCTCTAAAAAACCCTATCATCTTTTAATATAGAAAGGAGTTAGAAAAATACCTCAAAGAATCACCATAGCCACCATCTTCCCTCTTCACTCACCCTTGGAGAGCAAGAAAAGTTTTGAGAGCACCCCCAAGGTTAGGGCCGGCCGAAATTTTCACCAAGGAGTAAAAATCCGGCCAGCAGCTCCGGCGGGAGGGAATCACCAGCACGGGCGGAGGCGATTGGCGGACCAGCAGCTCGAGACGGCGGCTGACGGACCTGGGCGACACGGCACGAGCTTGGCTGGCGGAGGGTGGTGACCAATCGAGCAGCGGCGTCGGGATGCTTCGACGGTGAGTCTTCTTCCGGCGACGGCATTGGACGGACGACGACGGTGATCGACGACGAGCTCACCTTTGACGACGACGGCACCAGGTCCAGCGGGGGTTGTCGACGGCGATAGGAAGCAGCTCCGGTGTGACCCACGGCGGCTTCCGGCGACGGTGGGGCGACCGAAACCAGTTCCGGCGACGACGGGGTCCGATTTCCGGCGAGGACCTGATTCCCGGCAACGTTCAAATTTGAATTCCGGACCCGTTTATCACATCGGGTCGGGTTTTCCAAAGGTCCGCTCTTTTCCCTTCCGTTTCCGCGTGAAAAGTTGATTTTTGAATCGTTGATATTTGATTGCCGATGCTTGATTGCCGATGCTTGATTGCCGATGTTTAATTAAATGTGGGATTGTCGTAGATAGCCGTTGGTAGTTGTGGATTTTGGGAAAAAGTGTTTGCCGGTCGTCCGGATATGGTTTTTTGTCCGATTGGGCTATCCCGGTCTTGAATTTGATGTCGTGCCACCGTTGGTGCGTTAATCTTTGTTGGAGGGTATAACGGTAATTTTTTCCAAAACCCGACCTTAGGCTTGGATAAAATTATTCAACTCGGTTGTCGTGGTGTCCTTGGCTCAAGTTGACTATCTTTGCTGGGTGTCTTTGGATTCTTGATCGTTGTCGTTGATCGGATGTCGGAGTGTTTCCGGTTCTTCGGAAATTTTCCTTGTCTTGATATTTGTCGTGTCGTGGCAGGTGCTATATTCTTGGTGGTGTCCGCGCACACAGACTCTTCAGAGACGTCGTATTCTCCGAAGGATGAGTGAGTTCCCTTTCTCTTCCTCTTCGGTCGCATTACTTCCTTTTCTATTGCTGGCTTAGTATCGTGACCTTCGTTGGGGTATTAGTTGAAATTTGATTCGTACTTTGGGATTTCCTCTTACCTTTGCCTTAGGTCTTGCTATCCTGTCGGAGAACCATCTCACTAGGTCCGATTACAATGAACATGTTACCCTAGGAGATATCTGTCCCCTAGATGAGCCTCTGTATCCTTTTCTCCCCTCTTTGGGGAATACTCGTGAGACGGTGACGGAACCTCCCATAGGGAAGGTCGTCGTGTACCCTTCTCAGATCCGATTCGGGCTGAGGTTGCCTTACTGTGACGAGCTTATAGAGTTGAGCAGGTTCTTCAGGATTTCTCCTGTGAACCTTGCTCCCAGTGCCCTCCGTGTCTGGGTGGGCTTCCGGGTATTGTGCCATTGGTACTCCTGGAAGTACTCTCTCGTTCTATTCCGATGCTTCTATCGGTTTCAGTACCGGACGAAGGTGGGGTTTGCGAGTTTCGTAACTCGCCATCCGACCTTCAAAGATCCCCGATTCGCTGATTTCGGGTTGAGTGGGGTCGAGTGGGATACCTCCCTCCGTTTCGTGACCCAGAGTGACAATTCGGCCAGTCACTGGGCTAAGCATTACTTCTTCATTACGGACCGATACGTCACTTGGTCGGTTTTGAATGAGGATCGGTCCGATGGTTGGCCTGCTTTTGGAGAGTTCTCTTCAGTTGATTTGAAGACTATGAAGATCATTCACGAGAGCAACAGGACCCGGTCTTACTGCCCCGTGTCCTTAGTGACTGAGACGGATCTTTACGAGGCCGGGATCAGTCTAACTCCTGATTCCGGGGGTTCGGTATGTCACTTGGTCTTTCCATCTTTATTTACCTTCTGCTCTTCCTTTGTAGGTTGGTTTCATGGAAAAACCTATAACGTGCAGGGAGCCCCTGTTGATCTGAGCAAGAGGAAGGCTCCTTCTAGTTCTACTTTGAAGAAATCCCCCCTGCCTGGGAAGAAGGCTGGGGCCTCTGGTATGCTTTCTCCTATTTGCTTCTTTATGGTATAACCTATGTTTTCCTTATCTTGTTTTTCTTACCTTGCTAGGGCGCTCCCCCTTGGTGACTGAGAGGGTCGTCTCCGTTGGCAGAGATTCTGGACCTTCCAAGTCCAAACCACGGAGATCTGATTCTGAGGCCGGGGCCTCGGCTGCTAAGAGAAAGAAAGCTGTGGATCCTGCTTCGCCTACTGCTCGTCCTCCGACCCTATCTCGTGATAAGGAGATGGTGGTCGAAGAGGTGCCTTCCCTGGCTGACAAAGGGAAGCGACCTGCTGGTGGTGATTCCCCTGCCCCCCAGCCGAGGGCACGGTCCTCAGGTATGATCTCTACCTTGTTGCTGATCTTTCTATGTTTATATTCTCCTTTGACTTGCTTTGCTTGTGTAGGTGGGCCTCCGACTTTAAGTCGGAAGGATTTCGCCCGTCTCACTGATGAAGATGTTATTGGGTCTGAGTGGACTCCTTTCGCTGGTCTGAAGGAGTTCCACTTCGATAGCACCTCCTCTTTGCGGACTCCTGAGGTTGGTGTCCGCGTACTCCGCGGCGCCGTCCCCCCTGGCGATCGTGTTGCTCCGCCCAAGTCTCCTGGGGAGACTCGGCGCTTTGTTCAAGGGGTACTTTCTCGTTATGCACCTGTGAGTTGTTCTTTGCTTTCCTCTTATTACTTTCATAATGGCTATCTTTCGGTTACTCATCCCTTGTTTGAATTGTTAGGGTATATCTGACATGGTGAACATGTCCTCGCTCGTGCTCGAGTTATCTGACGAGAGGAAGACCCTTGAGGACAGCCAGGTCTCTCTCAAGGCGGAGGTCGCTACTGCTGCTGAGAAGGCACGATTATCTGATTTGAGGATGCAGGAGCTCCAGGACCAGGTGTCCTTGCTTGAGACCACTGTGGGCAGTTTGCGTCGGGAAACTGAGGTTGCAGCGTCGCTCCATTCTGAGGAGTTACGGAAGTTGGAGGCTAAGTGTCGTGCTGAGGAGAGGACTGTTGCGGTTTCTGAGTACAAGGCCTCATCTGCCTTCGCTGCCGATTATAGCGTGCGTCTCACTCAGGAGATGAACCAGTTCGGTGAGTATCTGGTTGATCACATTTACCGAATTGATCCTCAGTTCCCGTTTGGTGACCTTGGTGACTTTGGGCCATATGCCACTGGCTACGCGACTGTTCTGATGGGTCAGGCTGCCGTTGCAGACGAGCCTGCCCTTGCCCAGGTGGATGCTACACCTGTGGAGATTGGTACCTCAGACTCCTCCTCTTCATCCATTTCCGCTGGCGGTTCAGCTTCAGGGGGTGAGGGTGACTCCCCCGAAGGTTCTGACTGACGTGTTTATCTCATGCTATCCTTGTATATATAACTACACTCCTTCTCCCCTTGTATGGGTTGAGTGTCTTTTGAGATTGTGATGGTGTTTGTTGTTACTTTCCTTTGCCGCATTGTGTTGTTGACTACGTGGTTCGTTTGCCTTTACATTAGTGCTTCTCATCTTTTTGTATATATCTCTTCTCATGATGTCTCCCTATGCCTTGTGTATGGCTCTTTGGGTATGGACCCTTTCCTTGGTGTGTTTCCTTTACTTATCCTTCTTTCGTGCTTTCCTTCATGTCTTACCTGCCATTTCATAAAGAAAAAACATTACTTGTTCTTCACATTACTTTACTTAGAAATTTCTTTCTCATGGTATCCTTCTGAGCATGGTATCCTTCTAAGAATGGTATCCTTCTAAGCACGGTGTGATGATCTCTTCTGATACCCCTTACACGGTATACGTTGTACTGTTAGACCAAAGATACGCTCTTGGTGGGCGTCGAAATCTTTTCACGAGACAGGCTCTCGGACGGCACTTAACGTTTCACAGGATAGGCTCCCGGAGGGCACAGGTTAGTCCACCGATACGTTCTTGACGGGTGTCAAAATCTGTTCACGAGACAGGCTCTCGGACGGCACTTAACGTTTCACAGGATAGGCTCCCGGAGGGCTCAGGTTAGACCAAAGATACGCTCCTGGTAGGCGTCGAACTGGTAGTTTGAAATCTACCTCAAGATACGCTCTTGGGGGCGTCGAACTGGTAGTGTTTTTTCTACCTCAAGATACGCTCTTGGGGGCGTCGAATCTGGTAGGTTGCAAATCTACCTCAAGATACGCTCCTGGGGGCGTCGAAATCGTAGTTTTTGGAAACCACTCTCAAGATACGCTCTTGGTGCGTCGAATTCGTAGTGTAATAACTACTCTCAAGATACGCTCTTGGGGGCGTCGAAGGTCGTAGTATGAACACTACTCTCAAGATACGCTCCTGGGGGCGTCGAAGTTCGTAGTTTTTGGAAACCACTCTCAAGATACGCTCTTGGTGCGTCGAAGGTCGTAGTGTAATAACTACTCTCAAGATACGCTCTTGGGGGCGTCGAAGGTCGTAGTATGAACACTACTCTCAAGATACGCTCTTGGGGGCGTCGAATGTCGTAATATGAAAACTACTCTCAAGATACGCTCTTGGGGGCGTCGAATGTCGTAGTATGAAAACTACTCTCAAGATACGCTCTTGGGGGCGTCGAACCTGTCATTGACTTGAAGTCATATCTGTGTAAGGATAACTTCGTGGTTATACCACTGCATTCACTGGAAAATACTTTTGAGTAACTACTACTCCCTTAGGAGCATTCATGTTTTTGTACACTTGGGATGCCTTGGTGCACCAAGACATCCTTTGTAGGAATGAAAGATAGTTGTAGAGTTGGAGTAACTTCGTGAGTTCTCCTTCTCCAAAGTTGTTTTTTGAAAAGCTTGTAAAGCTGAAACATGCAAAATGCTAGATATGAAACTAAGGATATGGGGTGGCCATTGTGTCTGTTGCCACGTATTCCTTGAAGCCTCCATTGTAAATTATTTCTTCCACTTCCACCTTCAACACCATGCAGTCATTGGTTTGATGCCCCCATGTCCCATGGTATTCACACCAACCCTGTGCATCTCTTCCTAGGAAGGCCTTGCCTTCCTCCCTGTATGTTGGTAGCTCTTGCTTGAGGTTCTTGTGGAAAATTTCTTCTATGCTGAGTGTGAGGGGTGTGAATGTGAAATTGACACCTCCTCCCAATGTGTCCATTTCTTTTCCTCTCTTTGGAGCCTCATCCAGCTGCTCCGCTTCCTGTGCAAATGCCCTGTCCAGCCTTGCCTTGAGCTCTCTCATTGTGCTCGTCATGACCATCTCATAGAGCCCTCCATAAGCCCCGAATGAGTTTGGATGCATGTTTCTAATGAATGCCCTTACTGCTTCTCCCCTTGTGATGCCCATGTTGGCACCATAATTGAAGAATTTCTGGAAATAGCTTGATATAGACTCCCGTGGCATTTGCTTGATATCATCTATGTAGCGGAAGCCTTTTAGGATGGAGTTCCTTGTCCTGTTCCCTATTTTGGTGTCTGGCTGCCAAGGTATGGATGTCACTTTCACAGCCTTGCTCCTGTGTCTCCTTGTAGGCACTGTTTGAAAAAACTGCCTGCTCAAACGAAGTGTCACTCCACTCCTCCTTCTTCCTTGCCTTTGTCTCCTTCCCCTCCTTCTTCTGTCCTGGTTGGCCCCTACCATGACTACAGCCACTGTATCTGTCCCGTGTGATCCACGTCTCATTGAGTTGACGTAGCATTGCCTTGCGGTGCGTTGATCACCCAGGACCTCTCCAACCCCGTTCTCCGTGATGTACTTCAGCTTCTGGTGAACAGTGGATGGCACTATTTCATATGGGTTTATGGTTGTCCTTCCTAGGATCCCATTGTAGGCTCCCAGGCTTTCAACCACCAAGAAATTGACATTTACCTTCAGCTGGGTCCATCCTTGGCCCATGGTCACTGGTAGGGTTATCATTCCCAGGGGGTAACTTGTTGCCCCTGAGAAGCCAACTAGAGGGAAGTTGACCGGTTTGATGTCTGCTTTGGTTTTCCCTATCTCTTCTAACACTCTCAAGCTTAGGAGGTCAGCTGAGCTGCCCCCATCCACCAAAATTCTCTTTACATCAAAATTGTCAATATCTAGAGTAATAACTAGAGCATCATCATGTGGAAAGACGATGTGACTCTTGTCCTTCTCCGAGAACTCGATCTTTACTTCTTCTCCTTCTCTTGGCCTTTTCCTCCACCTTGGCACTGAGCTTAGCTTGGATGCATAGACCTCTCTTGCATTAGCAGTTGGGCCACCCGATGCTACTCCCCCATGTATCATATTTATGACTCCTCTTTTGTTGGGTGGAGGGTTGTAGTCTATCTTTCCCTTGCCCTTGTCTTTCTGTGGTGGCCCTAGTTGCATACTGTTGCCCCCATGGTCTATGAATTGCTTCAGTTCTCCCCTCTGGACGATGTTGTTTATGCTTAGCTTTAGGCTAAAGCATTCATTTGTGTCGTGACCATAAGCCTCATGGTTGTCGCACCATCTATCCTTGTGATTTCCCACCATTGGGGCTCTCCACCTTGCAGGGGGTGACCAAAGCTTTTGGTTTCGCATCTCTCTAAGTACGGTGGCTGGAGTGGCGTTCAGTGGGATGAACTTAATGACGTTTATTTCTCTAGCCTTTAAGGGTTCACCCATTTGGTTTCTTTGCTGTGGCGGACGCCATTCCTGCTGCCTTGTATGCTGCGGTGCCTGGGGTGGCTTGCCTTTGTTTGGCTTTTGATTATCCTCCTTGGCTGCCTGGATTTTGGCCTTCTTGCTTGCCCTGTGCCTTTCAAGGTCAATATGCGTTTTAACTCTTCCTGCAAGCTCCTCCAAGGTGCTTGCTGGCTTTTTGGCCATCTTTTCAGCCAATGTTGACCCAAAGCGACCTAAGTTTCTGATGAAGGCTCGTATAATCTCCCCTTCGGTGATGTCTCCCTGGATGTCTGCAATATTCTGGTTGAACCGAGTATAGTAGCTGGCCAGGGATTCATCGTATTCTTGTTTGACGTCATCAATGGAGCCTGTTCCCTTGAGGAGTTTCCTCTCCCCTAGGTATCTCTGCAGAAACTTAGCTTTTAGCTGCTCCCATGAGTGGATGCTCTCAGAGGGCAGGCTGAAGAACCAATGTGAGGCCACCCCTGTTAGGGTGTTTGGGAACAAGAGTGCCTTGTATCTTTCATCAGTGGTCCTCCCAAATAAGGAGGCCTCATGCTGTTGGATATGCTCTAGGGGGTCTCCCTTCCCATTGTACTTTGCAATTTGTACTGTGTGCAGGGAGTCTGGCACCCTACTCATCTCCAGTTCCCTTGTGAAAGGATGGTTCGTCTTGTCACTTAGACAATGCAGGCTGGGTTTCTTTGACTCATTCAATTTCCGGGTTATCATGGCTTCTATCTCCTCCGGGGTGATCATCACCTGCGCCGGAGTATAATCCCTCTGGTACCCATTGTAGTTGTAGACTGGGCTTACTGGGCTCCCTTGTCCATGCTGGTATGGACTGTAGGTGTACCCTTGGTACGCCTGCTGGGGTGCTTCATAGAAGTCTTGCCTCCTTGGAGGTCTTGCTTGTCTTTCCTCCCCAAGCGGGGTGTAAGCCCTGTTGCTCTGCTGTTGCCTAGGAGGCACGAATTGTTGCCTTCCCTCTGGGGGTAGCTCCTGGTAATATCTTCTTTGTTCCTCTCGCTGCCCTGCTTGAGGGTGCGAGTAGTGCTCTTCTGTCGGGATCTGCTCCTCCTCATGAGCTTTAGTGTAAGTCCCTTGGGTGTATGCCGGCCTTGCATATGCTGTGTGGGCGCGGTTATCATCTCTTTGTGCCGGCATCCCATACGGGTACCTTTGGGGTTGCTCTTCATAATAATATCCTTCAGGGGGTGCCGTGTTGTGGGAAGGCACTCCCTGTTGTTCTCTTGCTCTCTGTGGCCTTCTTGCCCGGGGGGTGGAGGCTGTGGAGGACTCAGCCCCAGCTGGGCGTGAAGGTCCTCCCTCCTGGTTGTTCTGTTGTTGAGGAGGCTGTGGTATTTCTTGGGGCTCTGGATGCATTGGTTGCTTCCCAGGGTTAGGCTGCCTCCCTGGGGGTATGGGTTCTCTTCTCCGCCCATTGCCCCCGGGTGGGCGTTGGTGCCTGGACACCCTACTGTTCGTCATAGCTCGTGTAATAGCCAGGCTTTCTGTTCGAAGCCCACTGACGGCGCCAAGTGTTAGGTTCCGGGATCTGGGTCAACGGGTGGTCGGCTCAAATCTCGTTCCTCACTGGAGATGTGGATGATCCGGTTCTCTTAGGTTGTACTGTCTTAGCTTTCGTCCTTCCTTCCTGAGCTTCTCTTCTCCTTTCGCCCTGCAGAAGGGGCAATACCAGGCACAGAGGGGGGGGGGGGGGTGGTGCCTGATGAACCCTCTCCGATGCCTAAGTCAGTATCGTTTTTAGAGAGATAAAGCTAGAGAGATGTCAGAGCAAAATAATCTAAATTGCCAAGATGATCAAATGAGTTGTGAAGGTGGGGTATTTATAGGCGACGGTGTCATTAAGGTGGCTTAATGACATCGTTAACCTTTAAACACAATTAATTAACCTTTAAGCACATAATTAAGACCTAAGGACTCGGAGAAGGTAGGCGGAGTGGACCGAGTGTGGGAGTCCGAAAATGGTGCCGGGGCCCCCGGGGGGAAGAAATCCGACCCCCAGGGGTAGGGGTTGGGTGAGGGCACCCAACCCCTCCTAGGGGGGATGGGGTTGGCCAACCCCATCCCTCCTAGGAGAGATCGGGTTGGCCGACCCGATCTCTCCTAGGAGAGATCGGGTTGGTCCACCCGATCTCCCCTAGGAGAGATCGGGTTGGCTGACCCGATCTCTCCTAGGGGAGGTCGGGTGTGGCCACCCAACCTCACCTAGGTGAGTTTACCTTGGCCGGACGGGCGCTTCGGCCCCGTTCGAGCCGTTGATGTTCTCGCGAAGTGTTCGGGTTGAAGTTTCGATTTACAAACGTTAATGGGACGATAAAAAATACAACGGTTTGGAAGTAAACGGGTTCAAATTGGGCGTATATCCATCAGCTGCCAACCTGACATCCATCAAGAGCGCTTGGCCCTTCGCTCAGTGGGGCATCGACTTGGTGGGACCTCTTCCACAAGCACAAGGACAATGTAAGTATTTACTTGTAGCTATCGATTATTTTTCGAAATGGATAGAGGCGAAGGCATTGGCCAGAACAACGGGGAACCAGATCGTCAAGTTCCTCCAAACCCACATCGTGTCCAGATACGGGATTCCTAAGGTGGTGATCAGCGACAATGGCCCACCGTTTAATGGTTCCCAGGTGAAGGAATATCTAGAAGAACTGAACGTTGAGCATCGGACCGCCTCTGTACGCCATGCTCAGACTAATGGCCAGGTGGAGTCAGCCAACAAAATTGTGATGGATGGCCTGAAGAAGAGAGTCTATGCGTTGAAGGGCAAGTGGCTGAACGAACTGGAAAACGTACTTTGGGCTGTTAGAACGACACCCAAACGATCAACAGGGGAAACTCCGTTTGGCCTCGTTTATGGCACGGAAGCTGTCGCTCCTGTGGAGGTAGCTGTGGCATCCCACCGGACAAGATATTATGAACCCCTGACGAACGAGGAAGTGAGACGCCTGGACTTGGACTTACTCGAAGAGAAAAGGCGGGAAGCCGACGAAATCCAAGCACGAATGCGCTTAGCGACGGCCAGGTACTATAATTGGCGAGTGAAGTCCCGACAGTTCTTCGTCGGGGAGCTGGTGTGGCGTCGCAACGAATTCACCCTTTTGGATCGAATCAACAAGATGTCACCAAAATGGGAAGGACCTTATAAGGTCGTAGGGATGCCAGCTCCGAACGCATACAAGTTGGAAGACCTCGATGGCAGGACGTTAAAGCATTCTTTCAGTGGCGAACACTTGAAGAAACACCATGCTTGAAGAAAGTCGCCTTAAGTGGTGCCCGATGTAGAATCGCCTTAAGTGGTGTATGCTATTTTCGATTCGATGTAAACCTATTTTATGCCAATAAATAAAGAGGTTGCTTCCAAACAAGAGTTGTCCTTAGATTTATGTTAAGTATAAAAGTCCCCTTCAGTGGTGCACGATGAAAGTCGCCTTCAGTGGTGCACGATGAAAGTCGCCTTCAGTGGTGCACGACGAAAGTCGCCTTCAGTGGTGCACGATGAAAGTCGCCTTCAGTGGTGCACGACGAAAGTCGCCTTCAGTGGTGCACGATGAAAGTCGCCTTCAGTGGCGCACGACGAAAGTCGCCTTCAGTGGTGCACGACAAAAGTCGCCTTCAGTGGTGCACGATGAAAGTCACCTTCAGTGGTGCACGACGAAAATCGCCTTCAGTGGTGCACGATGAAAGTCGCCTTCAGTGGCGCACGACGAAAGTCGCCTTCAGTGGTGCACGACGAAAGTCGCCTTCAGTGGTGCGCGACGAAAGTCGCCCTCAGTGGTGCACGACGAAAGTCGCCTTCAGTGGTGCACGATGAAAGTCGCCTTCAGTGGTGCACGATGAAAGTCGCCTTCAGTGGTGCACGACGAAAGTCGCCTTCAGTGGTGCACGATGAAAGTCGCCTTTAGTGGTGCACAATTCTTAGATTTACTCTAAGTAATATAAAGTTGTCTTAAGTAATGCCCGAGAAAAGACGCCTTAAGTGGTGCACAATACTTAGGTTTATTCTAAGTATCCGAAAGTCGCCTTCAAGGGTGCACAATATTAAGTCGCCTTAAGTGGTGCGTGATCTTTAGGTCTATCCTAAGTAACTATTAAAGTCGTCTTAAGTGATGCAAGTTATTAATCGTCGGGAAGGACGCACAAGAATGTCTTAAGTGTCGAGGTTTCGACCTAAGCGCGTATAGTAAAGTCACCCGGAGAAGTACAACGACCGGAGCTAAAGAAGCCTGATATTGATAAGGGCTCGAGGGCCCAACGAGGACAAAAGAGAAGAGGATACAAGGACTCTAAAAAGTAAACATTCAAACTTGGTCCTGGTCGGCAGCGTTGACAGCAGCTGGGTCCACGGAGTTAGTGGCAGAAGGCCCCACAGGATCAGCCGTTGGAGGATCGGCTATCGGGGTCATGGGATCGAGGAGTTTCCGATGAAGAAGTAGTTCCTCTTCACTCTGAACTTGTGGTATGCATTTCCGGCCTTGAGCATCTGCTTCTTTGGTGGAAATGATACATCCTTCCCGGAGAGCTGCATCATAAGCAGTGCTGGAAATTTCATTCAGAACATGGTCGAAGTTGAAAGGCTTCCTTCCCTCGAAACCAGACCCCCTATCTGAAAGCAGCCATTGAAAGGCACGTTAGGTTTCTCCGGGAAATAACAACCAAACTAAGCAAAGTTGAAGACGAACAATAGAGAAGAAATCTTTACTCGACATGATAATGGGAGGTTGGAAGAATGAACCTGACATTGCCGGAAAGATGGCCGAAGAAACGCTAAGGACTCAAGAGTTGCAGAAAGCTTTCGAAAATTTATAAATGGTAAAGTGAAACTGTGCCCATGGTTAGGATTTTATAGACAAAGAGGACAGTCGAAGGGACAGTTCAATCTGAACCATCGAAATGAAAGCATTCTGATCCGGACCATTGAGATGAAACGTGCGGAACTGCAGCAGACGCAATGATGAAATATCCTGAAAAGCACTTTTCAGAGAAAGCAGACACAGAGAGTCAGGCACGGGTGCTGATGACGTCACTCCATCATCTGCTGCATTTAATGCACTAGAAAACCGAAGAGACCCTTGGGATATAGCAGTTATCCATAAAACCCTGAGGAAACGTAGAGGAGAAGACTGATAACTGAACCAAGGAGTAGATCCCCGACTCTAGTATTGGAAAAATCGGGAGTTGGAAGACACGACGAACTAAAAGTCCCTCATGTCTTGGGGGCAAATGATGGGTCCGATTATAGCCGTCAGGCCCTTTAACGGCGAGGAAACGACAAACAGGCCCACCAGGCCCAGAGTAAGGGTCAAGATGACCTAGGAGAAGGGTCCCGATGAAGGGAGTCCCGACGAAGCAAGGTCCCGACAGAGTCGGTCCCGACAATGGAGCTGGAGGCTCCCGACGAGAATCCTTTAAGTAGGCCCCGATGATGAATCCCTGAGAATGATCGGCCTTGTCACGATGACGAGGGGCCCCGAGCGGTGACACAACGAGATAACTCTGGAGTCCCCGACGGGAGTCGGGACTCGTTACCAGAGGATAAAGCCAAGATATGTGGGGCGTGGCCGAGATATACGGAACGTGGTTAAGATACACGGATCGTGGCCGAGATACGCGGGGCATGGCTAAGATACGCGAGATCGTGTACGAGATAAGCGGGATACGGGCTAATCACCCCTAACGGTTCGCCAGGTACCTGAGGCACCTCCTTGCCTATAAAAGGGCATGAGGTCACCTCAGATCACTTACGTTGAAATTGAATACTTTTGATATCTGTTGCTTGCCAGTCAGACGAGGCACTCATTTAAGCATCGGAGAGGGATTCTGGGTCACCGCCCGGTCTATCCCCTCTTGCAGGATTGCGTGGAGCAAAGGAGCCAGGATTGCCGTCAAGATCCGTGCCGGAGTTCCACCGTGATCCAACACGGGGAACAAAGGGATGAGTGGATCGATCCCTCAGCTCCGACATCATCTTCTTCTGGTCCCCCATACAAATATTCACGATCTTCACCACTTGATCAGGGGTGATACGGCCATTGAGAGGAATGGTCCTATGCTGCACAGGCCTAGGACCATCGACCACGAACTGCTCCGCTAGGGCAGGTTCCTTGCTCTTGTCCTGGTACGCGGGTTGTGCTTCCTGCCCGTCCCGATTCTCCATCGGCGGAGGCGGAGGCAATTCCTCCTCCTTCTTCTTGGCGGCCTCCCTTCGGTCCAAGAGAGCCTCCAAAGCTTCCAAAAATACAGGCATGGCATCCATCACAGCCTTTGCCAAGTTCGGATTTGCAGGTGCATCCTGGTCCCTCCTTGGGATCTCTTCCCGGCTCTCCGACGAGTTTCGAATGGAATCCTCACGATCCTCATGATGCCCCCTTGTTTGGGAAACAGTAGGGGGAGGATCATTCCGATCAACAGTGCGCTCCGGCGGCCCTGAATTCAGAGTCCCGGCAGGGTGGCGAGAACCACTAGATTGTCTTTGTCTCTTCTTTTGCTTGCCAGCCATCGAACGGGTAGAAGCCATTCTTGCTTTTTGCTTTGTTCCTACAGACGGCGCCAATGTTGGATCACGGTTGGAACTCCGGTACGTTCTTGACGGAAGTCTGAACTCCTTCGCTCCAAGTAATCCTTCAAGAAGGGGATATACCGGGCGGTGACCCAGAATCCCTCTCCGATGCTTAATGAGTATCTCGATGTAAACTGGCAAGTATCAGTATGTATGTTAACGTAATGATCCTGAGGTAACTCCTTCCTTTATGTAGGGGAGAGGTCACCTCAGTTACCTAGGAGATAACTGCCACGTTCCGTTAATCTCGGCCATGTAGCCCACGTTCCGTCTTTTCAGGCGACTTCCCCACTATGTTGATAGTGGGCGTGTTTCTCGGCCTCGTTCTCTGGTGGCAAGTCCCGACGAATGTCGGGGACTCCAGAGTTATCTCCTTTGGTCACCGCTCGGGGCCCCTCGTCATCGGGACAGAGCCAGTATTCTCAGGGATTCAACATCGGGGCCTACTTAAAGGCATATCATCGGGGCCTACTTAAAGGCATAGGATCGGGGCCTCCTTAAAGGCATAGGATCGGGAGCGTTCAGCTCGTATGTCTGAACCGACCTTGTCGGGTCCCCTCGTATTGGTCTTCTAAGCCTCTTTGGGGCCCAGTGGGCCTTCTTCGCCGTTTAGTTGCCGTTAATGGGCCTGACGGCTATATCGAAACCCATCAGCAACCAGGATCTCCAACCATCAGGATCATCTTTTCTTCTCCAATTCAGCATGTCTGGTAAGATTCCTCCTCCGATTCCGAAAAAACTGTTAGCATAGTTTTTCTTTTATCTCAATCAGTCTTACCCGGAATTTTCTAAAAACCAACTGTGCCTTTTCTTGCCATGGTCATTTTCCAGACGGTGATCCGGTTCCCTTTATGTGGGGATCTAGTCGAGATGTGTGATTATTACAAAACACATACGACTACTTTTTCCCCCCACGCCATCCGTGTGTGGAACGCCTTCCATGTCCTTTGCCTCCGCCAGAAGTGGACCTATAGCCTCCGACTTTTCCGGACCTTCTATGGCCTGAAGTGCAACGATGTCGGGGTCTGTGCCTTCTATCCCCGGATGCCCAAATGGAACAAGACGCAGCTCTCTCGATATAGCTGGAACGGCGACACCTAGAAGGTCGCCAAAGGTGGGGGCTCATCACTGACTCGGGGCCTGACAACAGCGGCTGGAAGAAGAATTACTTCTTCATCCGGAACAGTTCCATCCCATGGCCCCGATGGGAAGTTGAAGCAGACCCTCCTCCCGCTTATCACACTTATTCCGCGGAGGATTTTCAAATTCTCCACTGCATCCAACTCTATCGCTGGGGGGATTCCTTCGCTCCCCTCGATGCCAACTCCATCGTGGAGCGGGATCTGGTTCTGGACGGGATCCGTCTCCTCGATGTTGCCTCCGGGGGTCAACATTACGACGGCCCCTCCAATGTCGTTCCTTGGGTAATGTTGGATCACGGTGGGAATCCGGTACGTTCTTGACGGAAGTCCGAACTCCTTTGCTCCAAGTAATCCTGCAAGAAGGGGATAGACCGGGCGGTGACCAAGAATCCCTCTCCGATGCTTAAATGAGTATCTCGATGTAGGCAAGCAAGTATCAGTATGTGAATGTTCAACGTATCAATCCTGAGGTAACTCCCTCCTTAATATAGGGGAGGAGTTACCCCAGTTACCTGTTGCGATAACTGCTGGGGGCAGTTAGCCCACGTTCTGTTTATCTCGGCCACTTGCCCACGTTCCGTCTTTTCATGCCACTTCCCCACTATGTTGATAGTGGGCGTGTTTCTTGGCCTCAAACTCTGGTGGCAAGTCCCGACGAATGTTGGGGACTCCAGAGTTATCTTCTTTGGTCACCGCTCGGGGCCCCTCGTCATCGGGACAGGGCCAACATTCTCAGGGATTCGATATCGGGGCCTACTTAAAGGCATATCGTCGGGGCCTACTCAAAGGCATATCGTCGGGGCCTACTCAAAGGCATATCATCGGGAGCGTTCAGCTCATATGTCGGGACCGACCTTGTCGGGTCCCCTCGTATTGGTCTTCTAAGCCTCTTTTTTGGCCCAGTGGGCCTACTTTGGCGTTTAGTCGTCGTTAATGGGCCTAACGGCTATATCGAAACCCATCATTTTCCCACAAGACATGAGGGACTTACAGTTCGTCATGTCTTCCAACCCCGGATCTCTCGATATTCCGAGGATAACCACCGAATCCGAAAGGTTTTCTCGATTACTCAACTATTAAATGCGATGGGTGATGAAGCGACGGCTTGGGTGCATGTGCCTGCTTTTCTGAAAAAGAGCTTTTTAGCTATTTTGTCGCTAGCGCCTCAACGAAGCGTTTCATCTTCAACGGTCCGGATTGCAACGTCTCTTTGGCTACCCTATCTCCTATAAAACCCCAAATCTTGGCACTATTCAGTTCTCCTCTACCGTTTCATTCTCTGGTGATTTCAAAAGCTCAAGTTCTCCTTTCTAATTTTCGACCAGCACTCCGGCAGCCAGGCTCTCCGGCCATCAAGATCATCTTTTCCTCTCCGCTTCAACATGTCTGGTAAGATTTCTCCTCCGATTCTGAAGAAAATGTTAGCATAGTTTTTCTTTTATCTTGATCAACTTACCCGTACTTTTCCAAGAATCAACTGTGCCTTTTCTTGCTCTAATCATTTTCCAGACGGTGAGAATCAAGTTCCGGGGGGAGGAAACCCTTCAAGTTCGATTATGCTTGCAATGAGATTTCAAAAACCGCCTATGATGCGGCTCTCCGGGAAGGGTGTATCACTTCCACCTGGGAGCCTCGATATCCCTATCCTCGCCCTTGCGTGCCGGGCGACCCTGTGGTCACTCGTCCCCGGGAAGGGGAGGTGTTTGTCTCCGCCTGGAAAGTATCGGCGGGGATCCGATTCCCCTTCTGTGGGGATATAGTCGAGATGTGTGAATATTACAAAACACATCCGACTACTTTCTCCCCCCACGCCATCCGCGTGTGGAATGCCTTCCGCGTTCTTTGCCTCCGCCAACAATGGCCCTATAGCCTCCGACTTTTCCGGACCTTCTATGGATTGAAGTGCAATGATGTCGGGGTCTGTGCCTTTTACCCGAGGATGCCTAAGTGGAGCAAGGTGCAGCTCTCCCGATGTAGCTGGACTGGTGACACATGGAAGGTCGCCAAAGGTCGGGGGCTCATCACCGACTCGGGGCCCGATAACAGCGGCTGGAAGAAGAATTACTTCTTCATCCGGAACAGCTCCATTCCGTGGCCCCGATGGGAGGTTGGGGCAGACCCTCCTCCCGCTTTTCACACTTACTCCGAGGAGGATATCCAGATTCTCCACTGTATCCAGCTCTTCCGCTGGGGGGATTCTTTCGCTCCCCTCGATGCCAACTCCATCGGGGAGCGGGACCTGGTTCTGACCGGGATCCGACTCCTTGATGTTGCTTCCGGGGGTCAACTCTTCGACGGCCCTTCCAACCTCGTTCCTTGGGTAATATTCTAATTGCACTTTCGTTTTCGTCTTTGCAGCTAAGAAGGTATCATTGCTGACCAATACCGTGCTTAAGCAGGCGGAGAGCGATGCTGTCCAACGCCCTGCGAGGAAGAGGAAGTCCTCGAAGCGGGCTGCCTCCTCATCGGCACCTCCAACTTCGGAGCAGATCAAGCGGGCCCGGGTAGAGAGGATGGAGCAGATCTTCAACACCCAAACTCCCGAAGAAGGTAAGCAGCTCCGATTAGCAATTCGATTATATTGGAGGTTACCGAATCCGATTAGCAATTCGATTATATTGGAGCTCCGATAAGAAAGCCAGAATCGAAGGGATCAACCGAATCCTGCAAGGAGAAACTCCGGGTATCCTCAAAGCAGGTTACTATAAGGGTTAAGAACCTATGAAAGGTTTGAACTATCACCCATGTTAACGGGAGAGGTCTGAAATTTAAAAAGTTAATAACAGAGGTCTGAAATTTCAATTTTGTTGATTTGAGGTTTTCCGTCCATTTTTAGGTTTAAATTTAACAGAATTGTGTGAAATGACATTTTTGCCCCTTTAATATTTTGTTTTATTTAATATCTTATTTAAGGAAATGTGAAATGACAATTTTACCCCTAAAGTCAAATTAAAACCACCCAACTCCAGCCACCGCCACCTGACTCCGGCCACCACCAACCGACTCCGGCCACCACCACCAGACTCCGGCGACCACCACCTCGACTCCGACGACCACCACCTCGGCTCCAGCGACCCGACTCCGGCCACCACCTCAGCAAAAAAAACTCCGAAAGACCAGTATCTCTCCCGTCGCGTCATTTGGTGTAAGGATCCCGATCAACTTCCTGATTATCTTTCTGAAGCTTCTCGTCCTCCAGCTGCAGGTCAATCGGGAGCTGGAGCTTCCGCGGGGACACCACCCTCCGACGCCCGAGTCGGAGAGCCCCTCCTGTCACTTCCTGCCCCGATGAGATCGGGGACTGAAGACGCCCCGAAGGACGGTCAATTTCGTGGGGTGGTTGACCTGGACGTCTCTCATTCTTCTGAAGAGGCGAGCGAAGGTCAGCCCCTGGTTCGTCGTCGGGGGGTGAGGCAGACCCCGTTGGAGCCGACTCCCGAAGGACTGCCCCCATCTTCCCCGGCACAACAGCATTCGCCGATCTTGAGCCTGACTCCTGAAGGGACGACGGGTTCTCACGGCGGCTCGGAGGCGCGCACATCCGACGCTCAGGTCATTCCTCCTCATCTCCCCTTAGACGGGAGCTTCTATCAGCTTTACGCCCCCGACCAGGCGGCGGCTCCCTGGACCCCGATCGAGTCATTGCAGGGGGTCCCGCTGCGTCGGGACAATATATCACCGGAACTGGGTCTGCACCTGCTGGCAAGTTCAGTTCCGCCGTCTATGAAGCTTCCACTCTCCTTGGCCCGAGAGAACATCCACGCGGACATTCGCAACATGGCCGTTCGTCGTGTGGAGGTAAGGCTTCCTGTTTTGACACTTAGGATATAGTGTAGAACATTCTCATATACTAAACTCTTCCCTTCTTTTCCACAGGAAATGGCGGATCAGCACCGCTGTTTCGGGTACATCCTGGCCTTGGAGGAGGTCCTGGAGCAGGAGCGAGCCAAGGCGGCCCCCGAGGTCTTGGCCAAGCTCAAGGAGGAACTGGCTGCCTCCGAATCGTCGAGGGGTAAATTGGTTAAGGAGCAGGCCCTCCTTAACCAGAAGACTCGGGACCTCCTGAGGCAGGTCCACGACTTTGAGAGGTTGCTGAAGCAGGAGCGTCAAAAGCTCAATGATGAGCAGCAGGGGCGCGCGGAGGATCGGGACAGGCTTGTCCTCGAGAAGAAGGCCCTTGAGGATGCCAAGGCTGGGCTGGAGGCTGAGAAGGTCCTTCTCACCAACCGGTCCCAACATATGGAGCGGGAGATCGCCGAGTTCCCTGCCAAGCTGGCTGAAGCTGAGGCCAAAGGTCGGGAACATTATCGGGGCTCCGAGGCTTTTCAAGCGGACGCGGTGAAGTTCTTTACGGCGGAGGTGGAGACCACCTTGCTTAATGCTGTCGAGGAGCTCCATCTGGAGTATGGTGGTGCCATCGACTTCACCAAGTCTCAGACTCTCGCCCCCTTCGCGGAGAGGTATTTCAGCCTTTCTGAGGAGAGCGACGGGGCCAACACCCCCGAGGGGACCGTGGGTGCTGAAGGCACGGTGGAGCCTCCAAGTGCAGACCTCCCGACAACTGATCCCCCGATGATCGACCCTTCACCGGCTGACTTCCTAGAGTCCGATCCTCCCGCGGCCAATCTTCCTGGATCCGATCTTCCGACCGCGGAGCCTTCTGCCACAGACCTCGTGGACCCTGCTCCCCTCGACGCTTCCAAGGATCAAGCTTAGTTGCTTTATTTTCGAATCCTTGTAATTTCCTTCTTTTATCGTGAACCTTTCAGGCTTTCATAATATCAATCCCTTTTGGTCCCGATTATCGCTATACCACTTAAGTTGAATTACCTGCGCCACTTAAGGCGATTTGATCATACCACTTAGAGTGGTTCGATACGTCGCTTAAGACATTTTTCCCATGCCACTTAAGGCGATTTAATCGTACCGCTGCCACTTAAGGCAATCACACCACTTAAGGTAATTTAATCACGCCACTTAAGGCAATTTATCCACACCACTTAAGGCGATTTAATCGTGCCACTTAAGGCGAAACCACGCCACTTAAGGCGATTTAACTACACCACTTAAGGCGATTTAATCGTGCCACTTAAGGCGAAACCACTCCACTTAAGGCGAAACCACGCCACTTATGGCGATTTAACTACACCACTTAAGGCCATTTAATCGGAAGCAACCTCTTTATTCATTGATGGCTCACAACCTGTTTACATCGAATCAAAACGATAAACAACTTGCACCACTGAAGGCGACTTCAATAAACAACTTGCACCACTGAAGGCGACTTCGATAAATAACTTGCACCATTGAAGGTGACTTCGATAAATAACTTGCACCACTGAAGGCGACTTAATATCAAGCATGACATTTTTTCAAGTGTTCGCCACTGAAAGAATGCTTCAACACATTGCCATCGAGGTCTTCCAACTTATACGCATTTCGAGCTGGCATCCCCACGACCTAATAAGGCCCTTCCCATTTTGGTGACATCTTGTTGATCCGATCCAAAAGGGTAAATTCGTTCCGACGCCAGACCAATTCCCCGACGAAGAATTGTCGAGACTTGACTCGCCGATTATAATATCGGGCCGTTGCCAGGCGCATCCGAGCCTGGGCTTCCTCGGCACTCCTCCTCTTCTCTTCGACCAAGTCTAAGTCCAGGCGCCTCATTTCATCATTTGACAGAGGTTCGTAATACCTCGTCCGATGGGATGCCACAGCTATTTCAACGGGAGCAACTGCTTCCGTGCCATACACAAGGCCAAACGGAGTCTCCCCAGTCGATCGTTTGGGTGTTGTTCTAACAGCCCAAAGCACATTTTCCAGCTCATCCAGCCATTTTCCCTTCAAGGCATGGACCCTCTTCTTCATGCCATCCATCAAGATCTTGTTGGCTGACTCCACTTGTCCATTGGTTTGAGCTTGACGGACTGAGGCTGTCCGATTCTCAATTTTCAGTTCCTCCAGGTACTCCTTCCACTGGGCCCCGTTAAACGGGGGGCCGTTATCGCTGATCAATACCTTAGGGATCCCGTATTGGGATATGATATGGGTCTGGAGGAATTTGAGGATATGATTCCCTGTTGTCTTGGCCAACGCCTTAGCTTCTATCCACTTCGAGAAATAATCAATAGCCACGACTAAATATCGGCACTGACCTTTTGCAACTGGAAGGGGTCCCACCAAATCGATTCCCCATTGCGCGAAGGGCCAAGCACTCTTGATGGACGTCAGGTCGGCAGCTGGAGCCACGATATTCGGGGCATACCTCTGGCAAGCGTCACAAGATCGGACTAGCATCATTGCCTCCTTGTTCATTGAGGGCCAGTAATAGCCCAGGTTCAGCACTTTCCTCACGATGGATCGGGCACCTTCATGACAAGCCAAGTATCCTTCGTGCACCTCCCTAAGGATCCGATCTGTATCTGGCTCAGGCACACATTTCAAGTAAGTAGTTAAATACCCCTTTTTGTACAGCTGATTATCCACCATCACATAATTGGGCGCGATTCGGCGTAATTTACCGGCTGCTGATTCATCATCGGGGACTGCCCCCGTAGTCAGGTACGCGGCTATCGGGGTCATCCAAGTGGGCTCCTCCAATCAGGTCTCAATGGCACATACCTCCGATTGATCGGTAGTCGAAAAGATCACCTTCTCCAAAAAGTGCACCTTCCGACTTTAATCGAGGGGTACCCCCAAGGCGAACTTGCTCAAGACATCTGCTTCCACATTATCTTCCCTCGGGATTGCCTCAATATCGAAGCTCTTGAAACTCTCCTTCAAGTTTTGCATCTCCTGAAGGTACTTTTTCATCATCGGGCTCTTAGCTTCGTATCGCCCCTGGACTTGGTTCACAATCAAGCTAGCATCGCACTTCACCTTTAAGTGACCAACTCCCGTGCCTTTGGCAATCTTGAGGCCGGTGATGAGAGCCTCATATTCAGCTTCATTGTTGGTGGCCCTAAATGTCAGGGCCAAGGCATATCGAAGGGGCTCGCCTCCGCCTGGCGGTATCAGTACAAACCCTGCTCCCGATCCTTCTGAGTTTGAGGAGCCATCGGTGTACATCTCCCAAGTGTTTTCGTTATCGGGCTGTTCTGACTGCTCTGCCATCGGGACTTCCATGGTTGCCCCCTCTACATGACCCGCTTCTTCTAGATCGGGGGCTGTAGACTCCGCTATGAAATCCACCAACGCCTGGCCCTTGATAGCCGTTCTCGGAGCAAAGTGAATGCGGAACTCACTATGCTCGACTGCCCATTTCACTAATCTCCCCGACGCATCAGGTCGGTTCAAAAAATGTTTCAAGGGCTGATTCGTCAAAACGGTAATCTCATGCGCATGGAAGTAAGGTCTCAGCTTCCGAGCAGTAACAATCAACGCATAAAGATATTTCTCAACGGCGGGATAATTTAACTCAGACTTGGCGAGTGCCTTGCTTACATAATAGACGGGGACTTGGTTACCCTCTATGACTTTCACTAAGACAGAGCTAACAGCAAATTCAGAAACAGCCAAATACAGATAGAGTGGCTCGCTTGGGATGGGCTTCGCCAAGGGCGGGAGGGTGCGGAGGTGCTGCTTGAGTGCCTGGAACGCCTCTTCACACTTGGCAGTCCACTCAAACTTCTTGTTGGCCCTTGTTGGATCACGGTTGGAACTCCGGCACGGTCTTGACGGCGATCCGAACTCCTTCGCTCCACGTAATCCTGCAAGAGGGGATAGACCAGGCGGTGACCCAAAATCCCTCTCCGATGCTTAAATGAGTATCTCGATAAAATGGCAAGCAAGAGTCTCAAAAGCGTATATCTCAAAAACGTATGTGATCTGAGGTAACTGCTGCCCTTTTATAGGAGAAGAGCTACCTCAGTTACCTGGCGAACCGCTGGGGCGGTTAGCCCACGTTCCGCGTATCTCGGCCATGATCCCGCCTATCTCGGCCATGATCTCGCTTATCTCGGCCACGCTCCGTGTATCTCGGCGTCAACCTCTGATAGCAAGTCCCGACCAATATCGGGGACTCCAGAGTTATCTCATTGTGTCACCGATCGGGGCCCCTCGTCATCGTGACAGGGCCAATATTCTCAGGGATTCATCAGCGGGGCCAACTTAAAGGCATCTCATCGGGAGCGCCTGGCTCGCCTATCGGGACCGACTCTGTCGGGACCTTTCACCATCGGGACTCCTCTCATCGGGACCCTTTGCATTAGTCTCCTTGACCTCTTTTTAGGGCCTAGTGGGCCTATTCACCGTTTCCTCGCCGTTAAAGGGCCTAACGGCCATAGCGAAACCCATCATTTGCCCCCAAGACATGAGGGACTTACAGTTCGTCATGTCTTTCAACTCCCGACCTCCCGACCTTGGAGTCGGGGACCTTTTCCTTGATAATGTCACTTGATACGAATCTTCTCATCCACATTTCCTCGATACCTCGAGGATAGTCACCAAATCCGAGAAGACTCCTCGGTTACTTAGCCATTAAATGCAACAGGTGATGTAGTGACGTCTTTGGCACCCGTGCCTGATTTTTCGCGTCTGCTTTTTCTGGAAAAGTGCTTTTCAGGCCGTTTCATCATTACGCCCCTTTCCATTCCGTTCGTTTCATTTCAACGGCTCAGATTGAAACGCTTCAACTTCGACGACCCAGATTAGAACGTCCTTTCACTTGTAATGCATCCTCGGGCCTTTGAGCCCTCATCAATATCAAACTATCTTAGTTCTGATTTTCCATTGCACTTCTCAAAGCGACTTAATTATGCCACTTAAGGCGAAACCTCGCCACTTAAGACATTTCAACACATCACTTAAGACGATTTAGCCCACACCACTTAAGGCGATTTAATCCCGTGCACCACTTAAGGCGACTTAATCTCGTGCACCACTTAAGGCGACTTTTTCTCTTGCACCACTTAAGGCGACTTTTTCTCGTGCACCACTTAAGGCGAATATTTCTCGTGCACCACTTAAGGCGACTTAATCTCGTGCACCACTTAAGGCGACTTAATCTCGTGCACCACTTAAGGCGACTTAATCTCGTGCACCACTTAAGGCGACTTTTTCTCGTGCACCACTCAAGGCGACTTTTTCTCGTGCACCACTAAAGGCGACTTTACAACACTTAGAATAAATCTAAGAAAAATTCTGATCGGAAGCAACCTCTTTATTTATTGATGGCACATAATCTGTTTACATCAAATCAAACGATAAACAATTTATTTCACTTAAGGCGATTTTACATCGGGCACCACTTAAGGCGACTTTTCATCGGGCACCACTTAAGGTGACTATTCATCAAGCATGAAATTTCTTCAAGTGTTCGCCACTGAAAGAATGCTTCAATACTCTGCCATCGAGGTCTTCCAACTTGTACGCATTTGGAGCTGGCATCCCCACGACCTTATAAGGTCCCTCCCATTTTGGTGACATCTTGTTGATCCGATCCAAAAGGGTAAACTCATTCCGACGCCAAACCAGCTCTCCGACGAAGAATTGTCGGGACTTAACTCGCCGGTTGTAATATCTGGCCGTCACCAAACGCATTCGAGCCTGGACTTCGTCGGCTTCCCGCCTCTTTTCCTCGAGCAAGTCCAAATCCAGACGTCTCATTTCATCATTCGTCAAGGGCTCATAATATCTCATCCGATGGGACGCCACTGCTACTTCCACGGGAGCAACGGCCTCCGTGCCATAAACAAGGCCAAACGGAGTCTCCCCAGTTGATCGTTTGGGCGTCGTTCTAACAGCCCAAAGCACGTTTTCCAGCTCGTTCAGCCATTTGCCTTTCAATGCATAGACCCTCTTCTTCAGGCCATCCATCACGATTTTGTTGGCTGATTCCACCTGGCCATTAGTCTGAGCATGATGGACAGAGGCTGTCCGATGCTCGATGTTCAACTCCTCCAGATACTCCTTCACTTGAGCCCCGTTAAACGGCGGACCATTATCGCTGATCACCACCTTTGGAATCCCGTATCTGGATACAATATGGGTCTGGAGAAACTTGACGATTTGGTTCCCCGTCGTCTTGGCCAATGCCTTAGCTTCTATCCATTTCGAAAAATAATCGATAGCCACAAGCAAATACTTACACTGACCTTGCGCCTGTGGGAGAGGTCCACCAAGTCGATGCCCCACTGCGCGAAGGGCCAAGCACTCTTGATGGACGTCAAATTGGCAGTCGGAGCCACAATATTCGGGGCATACCTCTGGCACGCGTCACATGATCGGACTAACGCGGTCGCCTCCTTGCTCATCGAAGGCCAGTAATAGCCCAAATTCAGCACTTTCCTCGTAATGGATCGGGCCCCTTCATGACAAGCCGCGACCCCTTCGTGCACTTCCCTAAGGATCCGATTTGTGTCAGGCTGTGTCACACATTTCAAGTAAGGAGTCGAGAACCAGCCCTTTTTGTACAGCTAATTGTCCACCACCACGTAATTAACCGCGATCCGACGTATCCTGTCAGCTAGTACTCCATCATCAGGGACTGCCCCGGTAGTCAGATACGCGACTATCGGGGTCATTCAAGTGGGTTCCTCCCCTGATCCTGCTTCGATAGCACACACCTCCGACGGGTCGGTGGTTGACAAGATCACCCTCTCTAGAAAGTGCACCTTCCGATTTTCCTTTCGGGGTGCCCCCAAGGCGAATTTGCTCAAGGCATCTGCTTCCACGTTTTCCTCCATCGGGATCGCCTCGATGTCGAAACTTTTGAAACTCTCCTTCAGGATCTGCACCTCGTATAGGTACTTTTTCATCATCGGGCTCTTCGCCTCATATCGTCCTTGGACTTGATTCACGATCAGGCCCGCATCACATTTCACCCGTAAGTGAGCAACTCCCGTGCCTCTGGCAATTTTCAGCCCTGTGATCAGAGCCTCATACTCAGCTTCGTTGTTCGTGGCCCTAAACGTTAAGGCCAAAGCATATCGAAGGGGTTCACCCCCGCCTGGTGGTATCAACACGAACACTGCTCCTGATCCGTCTGAACTCGAAGAGCCATCCGTATACATTTCCCAAGTATTCTCCTCATTTGGCTGTTCTGATTGCTCTGCCATTAGCCATTTTGATCTGATTATAGCCCGAGTAAGCATCCATTAAGCTCAGCAATTCATGTCCCGACGTGGCATCCACCAACTGGTCGGTTCTCGGAAGCGGGTAACAATCTTTCGGACAAGCCTTATTCAAGTCGCGGAAATCCACACACATCCGCCATTTCCCATTGCTCTTCTTCACCAGAACCGGGTTGGCGACCCAGTTCTGGAATCGGAGCTCCTTAATAAACCCAGCGTCGAGCAACCTGCCCACCTCCTGCTGGATCGCGATCTTCTTGTCCGCGCCCATCGGACGCCTTTTCTGCGCGATAGGCTTGATCGCGGGATTAATCTTCAACTCGTGCTCAATCACATCGGGGCTGATTCCTGGCATGTCACTCGGGGACCAGGCAAACAGCTCCTTGAACTCCTTCAACAGCTCGATCAGTTCTCGGGCCCTTTCGTCAGACAGGGCGGTCCCGATTTTCACCTTCCTCTGAGGTTCGTCAATCTCGACCTCCTTCAAATCCTCCATAGGGGCGGGATGCCCAAACTCCTCTCTGGGATCAGTATCGGTCTGGAGGATAGTCATGGCCTCTCGTCTTTTCCTTCGGGTGGCATTAACATAGCACCTCCTGGAAGCCACCTGGTCGCCCTTGACCTCCCCGACTCTGTGATCAGTCGGGAACTTCATCTTCTGGTGCACAGTCGAGGAAACTGCCATCAAGGGATTGATGGTGGTTCTCCCGATAATCGCGTTGTAAGTCCCCGCGGACTCAACCACCACGAAGTCCACATTTCTCCTCTTCGCTTTCCACCCGCTACCGAACTCCACTGGTAAGGTGATCATTCCCAGCGGATAGGAGGTAATACCAGAGAACCCAACCATCGGGAAGGTTACCTCCTTCAGATCCTTCTTCGTCTTCCCCATGGCCTCCAGCGCGTCCATAAACAGAATGTCGGAGGAGCTCCCTCCGTCGATCAAAATTTGCTTCATCTCGTATTCATCCACGTCCAGGGTCACGACCAAAGCGTCATCATGTGGAGTTTCCACTCCTATCAGGTCCTCCGTGGAAAAGGAAATCACCAAATCTTCCTTCGCAGTACAGGATCGGGACCTCTTACCCAGCACCACAGCAGCGGAAATTCTAGAGGCGTAGACCTCCCGAGAGGCCGTGGTGTCACCTCCTGCGGCAAATCCTCCATGAATCACATTGATGGTGCCCCGCTTCTCCTTACGGGCACCAGAGGATTCTGGCTCCGACTTCTTCTTCTTTGGGGACCGATCGCGGGATCGGGAACGGGACCGCGATAGAGATCGGGAGCGGGAACGACACCGCTTCTCAGCCACAAACTCCTTAAGCTTCCCCTTCTGGATTAGCTTTTCAATCTCCTTCTTCAACTCCCGACAATGGTTAGTGTCGTGACCGCTGGCGCGGTGGAACCGACAATAACAATCGGTGCGGGATCCCAAGAATTCTCCTTCCATCTTTGGGGGGTACCGGGAGATACCCTGTCGATCCATGACCGCTAACACCTCCGTCATTGAGCTATTCAGAGGGATGTTATAATCCTCCCGCTTGTACTTCCTCGGGGGACGTCTGTCCTCCCTTCGATCCGAACGACCTCGATTCCGACTGCTCTCGGACTTGTCCTTCCGCTTATGGTCGTCCAATGGCTTGAGCGACTGCTTCCCCCTATTCGACTTTGGAGGATCCAGCTCTCCAGCAGCTATCTTCGACTCCTGCACGTCGATTTGCTGCTTCACTCTCTTCTGCAGTGCCTCCATATTCCACACAGCCTTCTCAGCCACGCTGTGCATCAGGTCGGAACCATAGGTGGCTGTCAGGTTCCGAAGGAAGGTGCGAATGGTCTCTCCCTCCGATATCTCCTCATCAAGTTCGGCCACACTGGCAGTGTACCGCTGGTAATAATGCGCCAGTGATTCGTCGGGCCTCTGCACCACCTGAGCCAGGGACCTTACGCTCTTCAAGAGGCGCCGACGACCCTGGTACTGCTGAATGAAACAGTCATGCATGTCCGCCCACCTGGAGATGCAGCCTGGGGGCAGGCTGAAGAACCACGTCATGGCCCTCTCCCCGAGCGTACCTGGGATCAGCACACATACGATATCGTCGTTCGGGGCCCTTCCTAGACAGGCCATAAGGTGCTTCTAGACATGGCGAACTGGATCTCCATCGCCATCATATTCCTTAATCGTGGGGATCCCCAGCCCTGGCGGGGCGAGGGTGTCTATCAGTCGGGGAACAAAGGGATGAGAGGATCGATCCCTCAGCTCCGACATAATCGGCTTCTGATCCCCCATGCAGATGTTCACGATCTTCACCATCTGGTCGGGGGTGATGGGACTATTAAGGGGAATGGTCCTATGCTGCACTGGTCCTGGCCCATCGATCACAAATCTCTCCAACTGGGCAGGCTCCTTGCCCTTGTCCTGGTTTCTGGGCTGGGCCTCCTGGACATTCTGAACCTCCCTTGGCGGAGGCACCTCCTCCTGTCTCTTGGCGGCCTCACTTGGCAGCCTCTCTTCGCTCTAGGAGAGCCTCCATAGCTTCTAAGAACATCGGCATGGCATCTGCCACAGCCTCTCTTCGCATTTGGAGGAGCACCGGGAGCCTCCTCCTCTCTATTCTCTTGGTGCCTAGCCGTATCCTCAGGAACTTCGTTATGCCCCCCTGTTCGGGAAACTTCAGCAGGGAGATTTTGGTCCTCAGCACGTTCCGGTGGCGAATTCAGAGTCGTCCCGGCAGGATGACGGGAACCACTAGATTGTCCTTGTCTTCTTTGCTTGCCAGCCGCCATTGAACGAGTAGAAGTCATTTCGGCTTTTTGTTACGTTCCCACAGACGACGCCAATGTTGGATCACGGTTGGATCTCCGGCACGGTCTTGACGGCGATCCGAACTCCTTCGCTCCACGTAATCCTGCAAGAGGGGATAGACCGGGCGGTGACCCAGAATCCCTCTCCGATGCTTAAATGAGTATCTCGATAAACTGGCAAGCAAGAGTCTCCAAAGCGTATATCTCAAAAACGTATGTGATCTGAGGTAACTGCTGCCCTTTTATAGGCGAAGAGCTACCTCAGTTACCTGGTGAACCGCTGGGGCGGTTAGCCCACGTTCCGCGTATCTCGGCCATGATCCCGCCTATCTCAGCCATGATCTCGCTTATCTCAGCCACGCTCCGCGTATCTCGGCCTCAACCTCTGATAGCAAGTCCCGACCAATATCGGGGACTCCAGAGTTATCTCATTGTGTCATCGCTCGGGGCCCCTCGTCATCGTGACAGGGCCAATATTCTCAGGGATTCATCATCGGGGCCTACTTAAAGGCATCTCATCGGGAGCGCGTGGCTCGCCTATCGGGACCGACTCTGTCGGGACCTTTCACCATCGGGACTCCTCTCATCGGGACCCTTCGCATTAGTCTCCTTGACCTCTTTTTAGGGCCCTGTGGGCCTATTCACCGTTTCCTCGCCGTTAAAGGGCCTAACGGCCATAGCGAAACCCATCAGCCCTCAGCACTTCAAAGAACGACATGGATCGGTCGCTTGCCTTGGACAGGAAGCGATTCATCGCGGCCAATCGGCCATTCAGCACTTGTACCTCCCGATGGTTCGTCGGGGACTTCATTTCCTCGATCGCCTTCAGCTTCTCAGGGTTCACCTCAATTCCCCTCTAGCTCACCATGAAGCCCAGAAACTTCCCTGAGTGCACTCCAAAGGCACACTTGGTCGGGTTCAAGTGAACTGGATGAAGCCTCATCCGCTCAAACGCTGTGGCTAAGTTGTGAACATGATCCTCGGCCTGTCGGGACTTCACCAGCATGTCGTCCACATAGGCCTCCATCGTTTTTCCCAGCATATCCCCGAACAGCTTGTTCACCATCCTTTAATAAGTTGCACCTGCGTTGATCACTCCAAAGGGCATGACATCATAGTGATAGATGTCACTATCAACATAGAAAGTGGTGTGGGGGGCATCCTCCTTGGACATCTTGATCTGATTGTAGCCGGAGTAGGCATCCATAAAGCTCAGCAACTCATGTCCCGATGTAGCATCCACCAGCTGGTCGATCCTTGGGAGCGGATAGTAGTCGTTCGGGCATGCTTTGTTCAGGTCGCGGAAATCAACACACATCCGCCACTTGCCATTGCTCTTCTTCACCAGGAATGGGTTTTCGACCCAGGTCTGGAATCGGAGTTCCTTAATAAATCCAGCATCGAGCAACCTGCCCACCTCCTGTTGGATCGCGATCTTCTTGTCGGCACCCATCGGGCGCCTTCTCTGTGTAACCGGCTTGATCGCGGGGTCAATCTTCAGCTCATGAGTAATCACATCGGGCTGATTCCTGGCATGTCGCTCGGGGACCAGGCAAATAGCTCCTTGAACTCCTTCAACAGATCAATCAGTTCTCGGGCCGTCTCCTCAGTCAGAGCGGATCCGATTTTCACCTTCCTTTGAGGTCCATCGATCTCGACCTCCTTCAAATCCTCCAACGGGGCTGGACGCCCAAACTCCTCTCGGGGATCCGCATCAGTCTGGAAAACAGTCATAGCCTCCCGATTCCTCCTTCGAGTGGCATTGACGTAGCACTTCCTGGAGGCTATCTGATCGCCATTGACTTCCCCGACTCCTTGGTCGGTCGGAAACTTCATCTTCTGATGGACAGTTGAGGCGATTGCCCCCAGCGGGTTGATGGTGGTCCTCCCGATAATCGCAATATAAGTCCCCGCAGACTCGACCACCACAAACTCCACGTTCCTCTTCTCCGACTTCCATCCACTACCGAATTCGACCGGTAAGGTAATCATCCCCACCGGGTAAGAGGTAGAGCCAGAAAATCCGACCATCGGGAAGTCCGCCGGCTTCAAGTCCTTCTTGGTTTTCCCCATGGCCTGTAGTGCATCCATGAACAAAATGTCGGAGGAGCTCCCTCCGTCTATCAGGATTCGCTTCATCTCGTACCAATCCACATTCAGGGTCACGACCAAAGCATCATCGTGCGGGGTCCCCACACCTATCAGGTCCTCCGCTGAGAAGGGAATCACCATTTCTTCTTTCGGAGTCCAATTTCGGGCCCTCTTGCCCAGCACCACAGCAATGGGAATCCGAGAAGCATAGACCTCCCGAGATGCCGTGGTATCACCTCCTGCAACAAGTCCCCTGTGAATCACATTAATGGTCCCCCGCTTCTCCTTGCGGGCATTGGAAGACTCGGGCTTATCCTTCTTCGGGGATCGACCACGGGATCGGGAACGGGACCGCGATCGGGACCGGTAACGGGATTGACTCCGTCGCCCAGCCACAAATTCCTTGAGCTTTCCCTTCTGGATCAACTTCTCAATCTCCTTCTTCAACTCCCGACAATGGTTGGTGTCGTGACCGCTGGCACGATGAAAGCGACAATAACGATCGGTGCGGGCTCCCATGAACTCTCCATCCTTCTTCAGGGGGTACCTAGTGATACCCTGTCGGTCCATCACTGCCAGCACAGCACCCATGGAACAAATGAGAGGAGTGTAACGTTCCTCCCGTTTGTCCGACTTCGAGGGACGCCTGTCCTCTCTCCGATCGGGACGACCTCGACCCCGAGTGTTCTCGGGTTTATCTTTCCTCCTGCAACGCCTCCATGTTCCACACAGCCTTCTCAGCCACGCTGTGCCTCAGGTCGGAACCATATGGTGCTTTCAGGTTCCGAATGAAGGAGCGGATGGTCTCTCCCTCCGACCTTTCCTCATCAATTTTGGCCACGCTGGCAGTGTACCTCTGGTAGTAATGCGCCAGAGACTCATCGGGCCTCTGTACCACCTCAGCCAGGGACCTCGCGCTTTTCAGGAGACGCCGGCGGTCCTGGTATTGCTGGATGAACCGATCATGCATCTGGGTCCAGGTAGAGATACACCCTGGAGGAAGGCTGAAGAACCATGTCAGGGCTCTTTCACCAAGTATGCACGGGAACAGAACGCACACTATTATCGTCGCTTGGGGCTCTACCTAGACAAGCCATGACATGCTTCTGGACATGGCGAACTGGATCTCCTTCGCCATCATACTCCTTGATTGTCGGGATACCAAGTCCTGGCAGGGCAGTGGTGTTCACCAATCGGGGGACAAAGGGATGAGTGGATCGATCCCTCAGCTCCGACATCATCTTCTTCTGGTCTCCCATACAGATGTTCACAATCTTCACCACCTGGTCGGGGGTGATTGGACCACTAAGAGGGATGGTCCTATGTTGCACCGGTCCAGGCCCATCAATCACGAACTGCTCCGACTGAGCGGGCTCCTTGCCCTTGTCCTAGTGCTCGGGTTGGGCCTCCTGCCCGTCCCAATTCTCCTTCGGCGGAGGCAACTCCTCCTCCTTCTTCTTGGCGGCCTCCCTTTCGGTCCAGGAGAGCCTCCATAGCTTCCAGGAATATTGGCATGGCATCCATCACAGCCTTTGCCAAGTCTGGCTTTGTAGGAGCATCCTGGTCCTTCCTCGGGATCTCTTCCCGGCTCTCAGACGAGTTTCGAATGGAATCCTCGCGATCATCATGATGCCCCCCTGTTTGGGAAACAGCAGGGGGAGGATCATTCTGATCACCAGTGCGCTCCGGCGGCCCTGAATTCAGAGTTCCAGCAGGATGGCGGGAACCGCCGGATTGTCCTTGATTCTTCTTCTGCTTGCCAGCTATCGATTGTGTAGAAGCTATCTTTGCTTTTTGTTACGATTCCCACAGACGGCGCCAATGTTGGATCACGGTTGGAACTCCGGTACGTTCTTGACGGAAGTCCGAACTCCTTTGCTCCAGGTAATCCTGCAAGAAGGGGATAGACCGGGCGGTGACCCAGAATCACTCTCTGATGCTTAAATGAGTATCTCGATGTAGGCAAGCAAGTATCAGTATGTGAATGTTCAACGTATCAATCCTGAGATAACTCCCTCCTTTATATAGGGGAGGAGTTACCCCAGTTACCTGTTGCGATAACTGCTGGGGGCAGTTAGCCCACGTTCCGTTTATCTCGGCCACTTGCCCACATTCCGTCTTTTCAGGCCACTTCCCCACTATGTTGATAGTGGGCGTATTTCTTGGCCTCATTCTCTGGTGGCAAGTCCCGACGAACGTCGGGGACTCCAGAGTTATCTCCTTTGGTCACCGCTCGGGGCCCCTCGTCATCCTGACAGGGCCAGCATCTCAGGGATTCGATATCAGGGCCTACTTAAAGGCATGTCGTCGGGGCCTACTCAAAGGCATATCGTCGGGGCCTACTCAAAGGCATATCGTCGGGGCCTACTCAAAGGCATATCGTCGGGGCCTACTCAAAGGCATATCATCGGGAGCGTTCAGCTCATATGTCGGGACCGACCTCTTCGGGTCCCCTCGTATTGGTCTTCTAATCCTCTTTTTGGGCCCAGTGGGCCTACTTCGCCGTTTAGTCGTCGTTAATGGGCCTAACGGCTATATCGAAACCCATTAGTTAATATTCTAATTATACCTTTGTTTTTGTCTTTGCAGCTAAGAAGGTATCAATGCTGACCAATATCATGCTTAAACAGGCGGAGACCGATGCCGTCGAACGTCCCGCGCGGAAGAGGAAGTCCTCGAAGAGGGCCGCCTCCTCATCGGCACCTCCATCTGCGGAGGAGGCCAAGCGGGCCCGGGTGGAGAAGATGGAGAGGATCTTCAACACCCAGACTCCCGAAGAAGGTATGCAGCTCCGATTAGCCATCCGATTATACAAAAAGCGTATTCCCGAGGAGTTAATCCCCTCCGATAAGAAAGCCAGAATCGAAGGGATCAACCGCATCCTGCAAGGAGAAACTCCCCGCATCCTTAAAGAGGGTTATTACAACTATTAGGAAAAAGACCAGTATCTCTCTCGTCGCGTCATTTGGTGTAAGGATCCCGATCAACTCCCTGATTATCTTTCTAAAGCTTCTCGTCCTCCAGCTGCAGGTCAATCGGGAGCTGGAGCTTCAGCAGGGGTGCCACCCTCCGACGCTTGCGTCGGGGAGCTCCTTCTTCCACTTCCTGCCCCGAGAGGATCGGGGACTGAAGATTCCCCGACGGACGGTCAGTTCCGTCGGGTGGTTGACCTGGGCGTTTCTCATTCTTCCGAGGAGGTGAGCGAAGGTCCAGCCCTGATTCGTTGTCGGGGGGTGAGGCAGACCCCGTTGGAGCCAACTCCCGAGGGGCTGCTTCCATCTTCCCCGACACAGCAGCATTCGCCGGTTTAGAGCCTAACTCCTGAAGGGACGACTAGGTCTCACGGCGGCTCGGAGGCCCGCACCTCCGACACTCAAGTCGTCCTTCCCCCTCTCCCCTTAGACGGGAGTTTCTATCAGCTCTACACCCCCGACCAAGCGGCGGCTCCTTGGACCCGATCGAGTCAATGCGAGCGTTCCCGCTCCGTCGGGGCGATGCACCACCGGAACTGGGTCCGCACCTGCTGGCAGGTTCAGTTCCGCCATCTCTAAAGCTTCCGCTCTCCTTAGCTCGAGAGGACATCCGCACGGACATTCGCGAAATGGACGTTCGCCGCGTGGAGGTAAGGCTTCCTGTTTTTACACTTAGTATATAAGGTAAAATATTCTCATGTACTAACCTCTTCCTTTCTTTTTCACAGGAAATGGCGGACCAACACCGCTGTTTCGGGTACATCCTGGCCCTTGAGCAGGAGCAAGCCAAGGCGGCCCCCGAGGTCTTGGCCAAGCTCGAGGAGGATTTGGCTGCCTCCAAGTCGTCGAAGAGCAAATTGGTTATGGAGCAGGCCCTCCTTAGCCAGAAGACTCGGGACCTCCTGAGGCAGGTCCACGACTTCGAGCGGTTGCTGAAGCAGGAGCAGCAAAAGCTCAAGGAAGAGCAGCAGAGGCACGCGGAGGATCGGGACGGGCTCGTCCTGGAGAAGAAGGCTCTTGAGGACGTAAAGGCGGGACTGGAGGCTGAGAAGGTCCTTCTCACCAATCGGTGTCAACAGATGGAGCGGGAAATCGCTGAGTTTCCCACCATGCTGGCCGGGGCTGAGGCCAAGGGTCAGGAAGATTACCAGGGCTCCGAGGATTTCAAGGTGGACGCGGTGAGGTTCTGTAACGCGGAGATGGAGACCACCTTGCTCGTATGGCAATGCCATTGACTTCACCAAGTCTCAGACTCTCGCCCCCTTCGCGGAGAGGTATTTCAGCCTTTCGGAGTAGAGTGATGAGGCCAACACCCCCGAGGGAATTGCGGGTGCTGAAGGCACGGTGGAGCCTCCAAGTACATACCTCCCGATAGCTGATCCCCCGACAATCGACCCTTCACCGGCTGACCTCCAAGGGTCCGATCCTCCCTCGGCCAATCTTCCGGGATCTGATCCTCCGATCGCGGAGCCTTCTGCCACGGACCTCGTGGACTCTGCTCCCCCCGATGCTGCCAAGGACCAAGCTTAACACTTTATTTTAGAATCCTTGTAATTTCCTTCTCTTGTCGTGAACCTTCAGGCCTTTATAATATCAATCTATTTTGGTTCTGATTATCGTTACACCACTTAAGGTGAATTAACCACGCCACTTAAGGCGATTTGATCATACCACTTAGAGTGATTCAACACGTCACTTAAGACATTTTAACCACACCACTTATGGCGATTTAACCATGCCACTTAAGGCAATTTAACCACATCACTTAAGGCGATTTAACCACACCACTTAAGGCGATTTAACCACACCACTTAAGGCGATTTAACCACACCACTTAAGGCGATTTATCTAAGAACAATCTTATCGGAAGCAACCTCTTTATTCATTGATGGCTCAAAACCTGTTTATATCAAATCAAAACGATAAACAACTTGCACCACTAAAGGCGACTAATATCAAGCATGACATTTCTTCAAGTGTTCACCACTAAAAGAATGCTTTAACACATTGCCATCGAAGGGATGAGTGGATTGATCCCTCAGCTCCGACATCATCTTCTTCTGGTCCCCAATACAGATGTTCTCGATCTTCACCACCTGCTCGGGGGTGATAGGACCGTTAAGAGGGACGGTCCTATGCTGCACCGGTCCAGGCCCATCAATCACGAACTGCTCCGACTGAGCGGGCTCCTTGCCCTTGTCTTGGTGCTCGTGTTGGGCCTCCTGCCCGTCCCGATTCTCCCTCGGTGGAGGCGGAGGCAACTCTTCCTCCTTCTTCTTGCCCTTGTCCTTTGCCTCCGCCAGAAGTGGACCTATAGCCTCCGACTTTTCCGGACCTTCGATGGCCTGAAGTGCAACGATGTCGGGGTTTGTGCCTTCTATCCCCGGATGCCCAAATGGAGCAAGACGCAGCTCTCCCGATATAGCTGGAATGGCGACACCTGGAAGGTCGCCAAAGGTCAGGGGCTCATCACTGACTCGGGGCCTGACAACAGCGGCTGGAAGAAGAATTACTTCTTCATCCGGAACAGTTCCATTCCATGGCCCCGATGGGAGGTAGAAGCAGACCCTCCTCCTGCTTATCACACTTACTCCGCGGAGGATTTTCAAATTCTCCACTGCATCCAAATCTATCGCGGAGGATTCCTTCGCTCCCCTCGATGCCAACTCCATCGTGGAGCGGGATCTGGTTCTAGCCGGGATCCGTCTCCTCGATGTTGCCTCCAGGGGGTCAACATTACGACGGCCCCTCCAATGTCGTTCCCTAGGTAATATTCTAATTATACCTTTATTTTCGTCTTTGCAGCTAAGAAGGTATCAATGCTGACCAATATCATGCTTAAACAGGCGGAGACCGATGCCGTCCAACGTCCCACGCGGAAGAGGAAGTCCTCGAAGAGGACCGCCTACTCATCGGCACCTCCATCTGCGGAGGAGGCCAAGCGGGCCCGGGTGGAGAAGATGGAGAGGATCTTCAACACCCAGACTCCAGAAGAAGGTAAGCAGCTCCGATTACCATCCGATTATACAAAAAGCGTATTCCCGAGGAGTTATTCCCCTCCGATAAGAAAGCCAGAATCGAAGGGATCCTGCAAGGAGAAACTCCCCGCATCCTTAAAGCGGGTTATTACAACTATTACGGAAAACACCAGTATCTCTCTCGTCGCGTCATTTGGTGTAAGGATCCCAATCAACTCCCTGATTATCTTTCTAAAGCTTCTCGTCCTCCAGGTGCAGGTCAATCGGGAGTTGGAGCTTCAGCGGGGGTGCCACCCTCCGACGCTCGGGTCGGGGAGCCCCTTCTTCCACTTCCTGCCCCGAGAGGATCGGGGGCTGAAGATGCCCCGACGGACGGTCAGTTCCGTCGGGTGGTTGACCTGGGCGTTTCTCATTCTTCCGAGGAGGTGAGCGATGGTCCAACCCTGATTCGTCGTCGGGGGGTGAGGCAGACCGCGTTGGAGCCATTTCCCGAGGGGCAGACACCTTGTATGCATGCTAAGGTGACTAAGAACATAGTGATCTCAAGATTGAATCAAGGCCAAACGAAGTCACAAAATGTCCAGCCATGTACGGAACCGGACTCACCAACACGAAGCGAGTCCGAATTGTCACACGCCTTCACCGGAGCTCCACGCGCCGCCGCCACGCGCCTCCGCTGGTTGCACGCGCCGCCGTTCTTCCCGCCACGCGCCGTCGACTTCCACCTCAAGCTTGGCCGAAATTTAATTGATGTCAAGTATGATGTGACTACTCCAAATTTACACCTCCATAAGCTCCTTCTTCAACAAGCAATGAGAGCTTCTTGGAAAACTATCAAGGGAGGATGTAAGCTAATGACCACTCTCTCTCCTAATTTTCACTAATAGTGTTTACACCATGTGCTGAGGACTAAACTAATATCTTTTTTCGCAAAAGTCCCTAGCATCATGTATGAGCATGTTTACATCTCTCCTATGCTTACTTTACATACATGCTCTCTAATGTTGCATGACGCGCTACGTACAATTATTATTGCATGTTGCGTACACATAGGCTATTATGCATGATATTATTTTTATATGTGCGTGATTCTAACTTATGATTGCTACATGATTATTTTTATAATCTAAGTATGAATTGCATGTTTACATCATATTGCATGTTTACATCATATTACATGTTTACATCATTTTCTATGTTTACATCATGCTTCATGTTGACAAGCATGTTCTCCAATTTTATATTGCTTTAAGTATTTTGCTTATTGCGTGATTACGTCATCCATGTGCTATGTTTTCATCTCCATGCTAACATCATGTTACACGTTTACATCACGTACCATGATGACACCGCGTTGCATGATTACTTATTATTACAAGTATTTCGCATATTGCGTGTTATTACGAATAAGTCGTTAATTGCACGTTGTTACATGTATACCGTCTGTTACGCTAACCTCGTGAACAGATTATCCACGTTCATCGAAAAAATAAAGATGGACGAATTTGTGCTCCACGCATTCGATTGACAAACAGGCAACCCCTGAGGTCAGTGCCGAACCAAAATTGGACGAATACCCTATATTAAATAGAGTCAAGCATGGGTTTTGAACCGCTACTTGACTCGGTGGCAAGTGTTGGATATCTGTCCAATTCGGGTTCGTATTTACGTTTCGGACCTCGCAAACTCGTCAGAACCACAAACGGATTTTACCGTGGTCATCCTGGGTTAAAACGGTCCGGATGCGCGCAGCACCCGGACCGGGACTTCCGGATTGCCATAAGGCAATCAGGACCGATCAAGATTTCCAAGGCAATCCGGACCAGTCAGGATTGCCTCAGCAATCTGGACCAGTCCGGATTGCCTTAGCAATCCGGACTGGTCCGTTTTGCCCGGCAATCCGGACCATGTCGGATGTCGACATGGTCCGGATTTCCGACTAATACTGCGCGTTTACCCCTATTTTTACTAAGTATGAGAAGTTAGTGCGCACATAGCCAACCTCGATGTCGGTAAGCGTTTTCCTGTAAACCGACATTGAAGCGCATAAAACCGGGTACGGTTCTCAGGTTTCCTATAAATAGGGACCTAGACCTCCCATTTGATAACTTAAGAGGTAATTCTCCAAATTGGCTATTTGTGCTCGGACCTCTCTCTATACACTTTCTCTCTCTAGACCCTGACTTTAGCATCGGAGAGGGCTCAACCAGCGCCACCCCCCCTCTCCATGCTGGTTATCGCCCGTTCTGCAGGACCTGGCGTATAGAAGATCGAGGTAGAAGCCAAAGTCAGTTCGGGGTTCGAGGATCGAGGTCTGTGAAGAGCAACCCGAGGTGTCCCAGGTGGAATCGACCTCAACACTTAACATTCTAGCATACGTATCAAACATGTAACATCCACATCAATCATACATATTTGGCGAGTGATTTTCGGTTTTAAAATAATTTTAAACATTAGGGGGTGATTTGTAATTCATGCTTATATTCGATCACGCAAGCTTCTAGACATGAACCCTAGGCATTTTCAACCATCACAGCATGTCTATTCTAGTGTGCATACCATATATTTAACCAGGGCACAACATGTAATATCCAGCTAGCTTGACTCAGTCAAGACAACAATTCTAATCATGCATAAATATATACTTAATGATAAACAATTGCAATTCAGCCCACTAATTTAACCAGTCCCAAAAACATGTATCTCCGAGATCCATCCCCATAATCGAAACAAGGCATTAAGGTTAGCAACCCTATGATCACTGTGTAGTCCATTTCGAGGTTCAAAAACATTTGGATTTTAAAACTTGACCTCCCTATTTTAATTGACTTGGATTTTAGAAAAAATTGTTCGGTTCAGTCAATTTCAGTCTGTTTTGGTCCGGTTCAGAAAATCCGGTTCGGTCCGAAAATACGGTTCTGTCCGATAAAATCCAGTTTAGTTCGGTCCGGTTTTAATTTAAAAATCTGGTTCGGTCCGAACCGGTCCAAGAAAATAGGGTTCAGTTCAACATCGGTTTGGTTAGATCCACTTAATTACCCCGCTTAGACCCGACCCTAATAGGTCGAACCGATTGAGAAAATCCGGTTCGGTTTTATTTCGTCCCGGTTTAACATATTGGACCGACCAATATTTAAAATTTAAAAGGTTGGGCCGGAATATTTATTTGTGGCCCAAGTAGGGTTTTAAAACCATTAAAAAATATTAAACTTAGCCACCAAGTAACATTAACTATATAAAATAATTTCCAATATTAATATATATATTTCATCCATTATATAACATATATATATATTTATTGCTAAGTTTCTATCTTTAAGATTAAATCAATCAACAATATATATATATATATGTAAAATCGGCACAATATATATTATATATATTTATTTATTGTCAATATCTTTAATAGGGAAACAAATAACTGACAATATATTTTCTCAATCTTTTAGGTAACTAAATCTATCAATAATATCTTTAACCCTATTTAAATATTTAGATATATTGATAGTTATATATTTCTATATATTTTAATGTGAATCTATCATTATGTTCCCAATTATAGATATATTGTTACCTTAATTAAAAATTAAATATGGTAAACAATATAATTTTAAACAATTTTACATGTATGTGCCGAAATATCTAACTTGGTGACCAAGAAATTAAAAAATTTACCTTGAAAAATAATTAAAATTTCGGCACAAACACTAATTGGGAACAAGTGGTCAAATTTTAAGATCAAATTTTAATAAGATCTACAATCCAATGTTTGATTTTGATAAATATCACCTTTTTCTTGAACATCATGAACATCAATTTAACCAATAACATAAAAATTTCGGACCTATCATATAAACCGTAAAAATTTGAAACTTTTTAAATTTTCTTTTAAAAAAATTCGATCCAAAATTTATATTTTCAAGAACACCAATTTATCAAAATCATGAACACCTAACACAGGTTTTGATACCACTTTAAACACTCGATTTTGACCTGGATGTAACGACATTACACATGATACGTCAAATTCCGGACGCGTCAAGCCACAAAGTCTCCAAAAATGCTTAAGGGCACATTAGGGAAATTATTATAAAATATATTTTAAATTATTTCGAATATATTTAATATTTTCGGAATATTTAAAAAAATATATATAATAATTAGTTTTTTATTTTTAGAAAATTATATGTAAGATATTTATCTCCAGATATTATTTTTTTATTCAAAATATAATTATCTTTAAAGATATATATCCTTAGGAATATTCTCTAGAATAATTATCTGTTAGCAATTTTTTATTTAAATTTTATCTGTAACTAGGCTAGGTTTTTAGTATAAATAGGGGTCTAGGGCTACATTGTAAACACACAGAAAAAAAACACCACAAAGCAATAATACATTACTTTATCGGGATCCGTGCGAATTTTGTCTTCTTGTGCTTTATTATTATTATTATTTATTTTATTTTTATCTCCCATGTCAGCCAGCAGCCCCCGCCGGTAGCCTTGCCAGCGGCTCCACCGGTGGCCCCGTCGGCGGCCGCGCCGCCGAAGGCCGGTCAGCTCCGCCCGCCAGGCCGGCCTCCGCCTGGTCGTCCCTCTCTCTCTCTCTCTCTCTCTCTCTCTCTCTCTCTCTCTCTCTCTCTCTCTCTCTCTCTCTCTCTCTCTTTCTCTCTCTCTCTCTCTCTCTCTCTCTTTCTTCTTCTTCTTCTTCCCGTGCCGGCCACCTCTCCAGCAGCCTCTCTCGCCAGCGGCGTCCTGGTCCCGTCCACCACGAGTCCACTCGCCCCAGACCACGCCTCCGTGACTCGTGCACCCTCCCGCGCATCTGGAAGCCGTCGACGTCGCGTGAATTCCGCCCCGATCAAAGTTGTTACTCCGCCCAGCTCCGTCCCTCTCTCCCAGACGCCGCCCACACCGTCGCTCCGTCTGCTTCGCCAGTCCACTCGGTCGTCCACCCCAGCTCCGGCTGTCATCCTCCTTCCCCGGTGGCCATCATTTTCGTCCTGCTGCTACAGGTAACTGTAATCCCTTTTTTGTTTATTTTTTTTGTTAAATATTATATTATGTTATTATATTATTATACTGTTTATTAGTTATTTAGCTATTTATTTTATTCCTGTTAATTTATTATTATAATAATTAATTAGATATTTTAATGTATTGATTAACTTTGATTGGGTAAATTATTGTATGTATGTTAAATTTAAATTAGGTTTTGCATAGATTTGAGCACGTTTAATAATTTTGATATTTTTTAGATTTCGTCTTAATTAGGTGTTATAGATCATAATTGTTAAGTCTGCTTCCACTTGGGTATCTTTGGGCTTCCTTTTCACGAACGGGCTTGGGATGTGTGTATAAGGACGGGTACGCCGCAATCCTTGAAACACAATCCCCGAACTAATCTTCAAGTCCTCGACCTTGAACTCTCGAACTTCGGATCCTGCACGAGGCGCAGTAACCAGCGTGGGAGAGGGGGGAATGCTGGTTGGGCCCTCTCCGACGCTCAAATCAGAATTTCTAGAGAGAGAAAGCCTTTTAGAGAGAGAAGTCAGAGCATCCAAAGTCCAAAATGAGGGAGTTGTCCAAAATGAGAGACCTAGGCCCCAATTTATAGGGAACCTAAGGATCATGACCAGTTTTGAACTACTTGATGTCAGTATGAAGGAAGACGTATACCGTCATCAAGGTGGACTATGCATGCACCGACTTCTCGCACTTGGCAAAATAATCAGGATAGAGCGTGGAAAACATCGGTAATCCGGACCTACTCGGATTGTTTAGCAATCCGGGCCTCCGGATCGCCTTAGGGCAATCCGGAAGTCCTCCGGTCCGGGTACTGCGCGTATTCCGGACCGTTTTAGACTTGGGTATCCGCGGAAGAGTTCTTTTACGGGTTTTGAAGTGTTTTGCGAGGCCCAAAACCTAAATACGAACCCGAATTGGACCGATATCTAACACTTGCCCCCGAGTCAAGTAGCGGTCAAAACCTATACTTGACTCTTTTTAAGATAAGATATTCGTCCAATTTAGGTTCGGAACTGACCTCAAGGGTGGCCTGTTTGTCAATTCGAGTGTTGGGATCATAAATTTGACCAACTTCAATTCTCCGTCGTACGTACGTAATCTGTTTATAGGGTTAGCGTAGCGGACAATATACATACAACAATATGCAATTATATTCGTAATATCATGTAATGAGCGAAATAAAGATTTGTATAACGTGATAACATTATGGCACATGAAGTGAGCATATAACACGTTGCCAACATGTAGATGACTATATAGTAAACGGATGACGTAATCATGGAATAAGCAAAACACTTAGAATAATATGGAACTGGAGAGCATGTACGTAATCACGAAGCATGATGTAAACATATAAAATGATGCAAGCATGTAGTATGATGTAAGAATGGAAAACGATGCAAACATTCAATTCATACTTAGATCATAAAAATAATCACACAACAACCACGAGTTTGCATCATGTACGTATAAAAGTGATAACACGCATAATGATCTACGAAGCGCGCTATGCAACATTAGGGAGCATGTATGTAAAACAAGCATAGAAGAGATGTAAGTATGCTTGTACATGATACTAAGGACTTGTGTGAAAATAGATATTAGTTTAGTCCTTAGCACATGGTGTAGGCACTATTAATGAGAATTAGGAGAGAGAATACCCATTATCTTATATTCTTCATAGATAAATCCCCAAGAAGCTCTCCATTCTTGATGAAGAGAGAATTCATGGAGGTGTGAATTTGAGGTAGTCACATCATATTTGACATCTATCAAGATCGAATCCGAGCAAGGAGGGGACCAAGGCGGCGCGTGAGGAAAGGGGACGGCGCGTGAGGTCATCGCGGCGGCGCGTGAGGTTGCAACGGCGGCGCGTGGGTCTTTGGGTGAGTAGCAATTCAAACTTGCTTCGTGTCGGTGAGTTCAATTTCGTACATGGCTGGACCTTTCGTGACTTTGTTTGGCCTTGATTTAGTCTTGAAATCACCATGTACCTAGTTATCTTACAATGCATACAAGGTGTTTGATAAAATGCATTAGAATACTTAGCCCCAAATCGGCCAAAAATTTTCTAAGTGCTGAAAATTTTAGAAAAGTGTAAATGAATCGTTATACTTCCCTTATGCATAGTGTTCATTGCCGACATGTTGTTCCATGCCTTAGTCGTTGTTTTAGTATGCTCGATGTTGACGATCGGTAGTTGTACGTACATGGCCGTCAATGGTTGTATGTTGGTAATGATAGCTTAGGCAATGTACGTTGAGCATCATGTATAGATTGTCGGTCGTTGTCTGCAAACATGCTAAAACACTTAGAAAATATTTTAACAATATTTAATGCTTGTTACCATAAATATCGTCGTATGAGTTTTTTCGATAAGCGTCGTAGGAATGCTTAGGAGGTATTGTGTAGAAGTTGATAATAACTACTTGATGCACGCAATTCATCCTTGTCGACATGTATGTGCGTACATGGAAACGCTTAGAAAATATTCTCCCATTGTCGACATGTATGTAAGTACATGGAAACACTTAGAAAATATTCTCCCCTTGTCGACATGTATGTACGTACATGGAGACATTTAGAAAATATTCTCCCCTTGTCGACATGTATGCACGTACATGTAAATACTTAGAAAATATTCTTCACTTGTCGACATGCATCCTTGTCGACATGTATGTACGTACATGGAAATACTTAGAAAATATTCTCCTCTTGTCGACATGAATCCTTGTCGACATGTATGTACGTACATGGAAATTTTTAGAAAATATTCTCCACTTGTCGACATGCATCCTTGTTGACATGTATGTACGTACATGTATGTGCGCACTTGCCCCCATACTTAGAATTTTTCTCTATCTCTGGCTATGTACGTTGTATCCATATGCTTGATGTAAATACAGGTTGTATGCCAACACCTTGCTATATGCTAACACTTGTAATATGTTGACACATAGTAGCATGCTTATCAACTTGCAATATGCTGACTGTCATCTTGAGCAAAACACTTAGAAAATATTTTGCCCTTGTAATCATGTATCTATGTTGACATGTGTGTATATACATAGTGCTCGCACACTGATTGATTTGTTGTTTGTAATTTTCAGGATTCCAAGTTACGCAGTCTCTTTTTCAGAGTTAGTCTTCTTGCCGCGATTACTATGAGTAAGTCTTCTATCCCTGTTCCGCAAGTAACATTATGCTCGTAACCTTTGCTTATATCATCCTTGTAGACTGGTTTATTGGTAAGAACTCTTCCTTGCACGCGGATTCTATTCGCAACACTCCTCCATCCGAGACGTCCGCTTCATCACTTGTTCTTGCTGCCCCCGTGACTTCTGGATATGGTCGTGGAAAGGGGCTCATGGGTAAGATGTTTTTCCTTATCTTTTATTTCTTTAACTCACCATTTATTTTGTCTTTTTTGATTATCCAGTACGTTCCCCCTGCTCTTGATGTTTCTGTGGATGATTATCAACTTCCTGTCAAGCGATCCGAGGTGGTGTCGCATGTCTCGAGTGATCCCATGCGTGTAAGGACGAATGCTGCCTTTCCTCCTTCAACCTTTGATAAGGGAAAGGAAGTCACTGAATGCACGATGGTATCTTCTGCCCCCCAGTCGAGAGATCGACTCGCAGAGGATCGCTCCTCGTCTGTTGGTATGAGATGTACTTCGCATTTCTCATTATACTCTGATTTTTATCACTTGGTTTTTATTCTTTATCTTTTCCTTGCAGTGATCCCAGCTTTGAAGCGTGATCATCTTCTTCTTCCCTTGGAAGGTGATATATCTGGTGATGCTTGCAAACCTCTTGGTAGGGGTGGTCTTCGCTTTCCTAAGGAGGCGAAACTTAATATGCCGGAGGTTGGCGTTCGTGTGCTGCATAGGAGTGTGCCCCCAGGCGATCGACGTGCTTGTCCGAGGACTGATGAAGAAGCCGGAGAGTGTGTTGAACATGCTTTGGCCAACTTTGCTCGTGTAAGTTAACAGGCTCTATTCCTTGATATCTTTCGTGCTGTACACCTTTGTTGTGTAATGTTTATGGCCTTGTGTTCTTGTATGATTTTCAAGCTGTGTCTCAGATGGTTAATATGTCGTCGTATGTTGTGGAGCTTGTTAGTGCTAGGTGAGCTGCTGTCAACAGATGTAACACCGTTAGTCATGAACTTGCTCATTCTAAGGAGAAGCTGTGTGCACTTGGCTTGAAGATAGTTGATTCTGAGACTAAGTATCAGGTGCAGGAGACTCGATTTTCTGATCTTGAAGCTGAGATGATTGCGCTTGAGAAAAAGATTTATGATGATATCCTATCTCGAGAGGCTACCTTGGTTGCCGCACGTGAGGAACATTATGCGCTTGGAATTGAAGCGGGTTTTTCCCAGTATTTGAGTACTCCTGCTTTTAGTCTCGCAGCTAAGAAGATAACTGATACCATGATGGGAAAGCGTGCCGAGGATTACTTTCGTCGTGTCCACGCACTTGCCCCCAACTTTCCTTTTGACAAGCTTGGGCCTTGCTCTGACTATGTCGTTAACTATCTTAAGGCATTGCACACTTTGGGGTTTGATGTAACCGCCTATGATATGATTTAAGATGGAGGAGGTGCTGATGTCGTTGTTACTCCTCCCCAGCTTATGGATGTTGTTCCACAGCTTACTGGGGATAGTGGGACTTCTCATGTATCTTTGAGTTGATGTTTGTCCTTGTTGTTGATTTCCTGGATATGCTGTCTTAGTCCTTTGGAAGTTATGGTATGTTTGCTTGTATGGTACTTCGTCCTTTGGACCTGTATTTCAATAATAATAATCATGTGATAACTTGTTAGTAATATTTCATACATTGAGTTATCTATGCTATCCGTATGCTTTGGACTTGGAAGATAGGATAGATATCCTTAGATGATGAACATGATGTCCGTAGTCGCGACTGTATGCCGCGCATTGTAGAGTGTTATGAGCGCCCCTCTTGGTTAGATTCCAAGGCATGGAAAGATGCGTACACTAGGTACTTGTAGTGTTGTAAGTAGTAATGTACTCGGCGCGGGCACTTAGTACTTGGCATTCGGCACTAGCACTTGACATGTAGCAGTGTCATCTTGACGAAGCAGGACTTAAGTTTAAACTGTCTCTTAGTTCCACACTAAGGCGACGTTGTTGCAAGATACTTCTTGCTTATTTTGCTGTTTTTTCGTTAAATGCTAAAGAGCAAGATAACGTTATACAAGACTCGACTTGTAAGTTTGATGAGTTTTGTACAAGGTTTGCTTTAAAAAGCGTATAACATGAAGCTATCCTTTCTCAGGCCCAAGTCTTCATGGTGTATGTACCCTTAAGAGAGTATGCACACTTTTGGTGTGTGGGGTTATCGTCTAATGAGAGGATTTCCGCCACGATGGGGTGATCAGTCCCATAATGCATTTGCCGCATCCTATTTCTATTCAGGGAATGGCTATGAACATGAGGATTTTCCCGAAGGATTTCACAACATGTCATTTTTTAGAAGTATACATGAGGTTTGCCCTCTTAGAAAGGATGTCGCAACATGTTACTTTTGATAGATGTGAACATGAGTATTGTCCTTTCGAGAAGGATATTCCACCATGTCACTTTTGGAATATTGTATGATGTTGCTCTTGAATTTGTTGAAGATGAACTTGTTGATGTCGCCTATTATAAGTTGCATGGCGTGATGATTATGAGTAGTATGCACGTTGTTTTCTACTTGATGTTAATCCAGAGTATAGTGCATAATGTGGGAAGGTACCTACGAGAGTAAATTTACTTTATTAAATGGTTGATGTGATTACATGATTGTAAACAAACTTGGAGTTAATAAATCTCCCCCCTTTTTATAGAAGAGTTTAAGACAAAAGAGCTTGATACAATAGCTCCTTTGTAATATAATGTTCTTCCTTCAACCGTGGAATTTTTTCAAGTGCCCCCCGTTGAATGTGTTTGGAAGGATGTTGCCTTCAGTGTCTTGGAGGCGGTACGCGCTAACATATGGGACTGAGACAATCTTGTATGGCCTTCCCACTTTGGAGATAACTTGTTGATTTGATCTAAGTGTGAGAATTCATTCCTTCTCCACACCATCTCGCCCACATGGAATTGTCTTTCTTTCACTTTCCTGTTGTAGTGTCTTGCAGTTATTAAGCGCATACGTGCTTGGGTTAGCTCCGAGTTTCGCCTTCTTTCGTCTGCCAAGTCTAGGTTTAAATGCATTTCCGCTTCGTTGGTTTGGGGATTGAAGTGAGTTGTGCGGTATGATGAGACACCGATTTCAATTGGAGCTACAGCTTCTGTTCCGTATACCAGGCTGAATGGTGTTTCGCCTGTTGACTCCTTTGGGGTTGTGCGCACAGCCCATAGGACACTGCTAAGCTCCTCTGCCCATCCTCCTTTCAAAGCATGAACTCTCTTCTTAAGACCATCCAGGACGATCTTGTTGGCGGACTCGACTTGTCCATTGGTTTGGGCATGACGCACTGATGCTAAACGGTGATCTATGTTGAGTCTTTCAAAAAACGCCTGAAGTCTTGAACTTTTGAATTGTGGCCCATTGTCGCTGATGAGTACTCTAGGTACGCCATATCGTGCAATGATGTGGTTTCGTATGAAATCCATTATTTGTGCGTCCGTCGTACGTGCTAATGCCTTAGCTTCAATCCACTTGGAGAAGTAGTCGATAGCTACTACAATGTATTTTGTTTGCCCCTTGGATTGTGGAAGTGGACCCACCAAGTCAATTCCCCAATGCGCGAAAGGCCAGGAACTTGCAATTGGACACAATTCCGTTGCGGGAGCCGTTATGTTCCTTGAATATAGCTGACAGGATTCGCACTCCGTGACTATGTTTGTTGCTTGGCTTCTCATTGTTGGCCAATAGTAGCCTAGACCTAGCGCTTTTCGGATTAGGGATCTTGCCCTCTCGTGACAAGCTGCTTGGCCTTCATGCAAATCCTTCAATACTACCATACCTTCTGGGAAAGTTAAGCACTTTAGATATGGCGTCGAGAATCCTTTCTTGTACAGTTGGCCTTCGATGAATGTATAGTTGACAGCGATTCTTTTGATTTTTTGCGCTTTAAGTCTTTCTTCCGCCAGAACGTTATCTGTGAGGTATGCCAGAATTGGAGTCATCCAGGTAGGCTCTGTGTTTATATTTAACACCTCTAGTTTGTCGATTACAGACATGATCCTATTTTCGACGAAGTGTTTTTCTTGGCCTTGTTCCCTTCCTTGTGCGAACTTGCTTAACGCATCTGCCTCTTGATTTTCTTCTCTTGGAACGAACGTTATGTTGAAAGTTTGAAAGCTTCTGATGAGCTCCTTTGCTTGTCCCAAGTATTTCTGCATGTTTTCTGACTTGGCTACGTACTCGCCTTTGACTTGATTGACAACTAGCTGTGAGTCGCACTTGACTCTCAAGTGTTTGATTCAGAGGCCTTTTGCGATCCTTAAGCCTATTATCAAGGCTTCGTATTCTGCCTCGTTATTCGTTGCTCTGAATGTTAGGCTTAGAGTATACTTCAACGGTTCCGACCCATCAGGCGGAATTATGAGGAACCCAGCTCCTGATCCTTCAACATTTGAGGAACCATCAGTGTACATTTGCCATACCTTAGTGTGCTCTTCACTTTGTTGTGCCCCGTCTTGAATGTCAGTTTCTGGGGTTATTCCTGTGAACTCCGCGATAAAGTCTGCCAATGCCTGTCCCTTGATTGCTGTTCGTGGTGCAAAGTGAATGCGGAATTCACTTAGCTCGATTGACCACTTTGTTAATTTTCCTGACATGTTTGGCTTTGACAGGATGTGCTTCAAGGGTTGGTCCTTCAGAACTGTTATCTCGTGTGCATGGAAGTATGGCCTCAATTTCCTTGCCGCCACTATGAGAGCATATAGGTACTTCTCGATTGGCATATAATTCACTTCGTACTTTGCCAGGATCTTGCTTACGTAGTACACTGGGAGCTGTGTAGTCCCTTTTTGCTTGACGAGCACCGAGCTGACTGCAATGTTGCTTACGGATATGTACAGGTAAAGCGGCTCGCCTTGTATTGGTTTTGCTAACGCTGGGAGCGTTCACAGGTGCTGCTTCAATTGTTGGAATGCTTCTTCACATACTGGTGTCCATTCGAACTTCTTGTTTGCACGAAGCACTTGGAATACTGGAAGGGCTTTGTCCCCTATTCTTGCGAGGAAACTGTTAAGAGCTGTTAAACGTCCATTTAGTTGTTGGACTTCTTTGTGCTTTTTGGGAGACTCCATTTCTTCTATCGCCTTTACTTTTTCCGGGTTTTCTTCGATCCCTCTTTCGTTGAACATGAAGCCAATAAATTTTCCTGATTGCACGCCAAAGGCACACTTTGTTGGATTTAATCAGACTTGGAATTCTCTCATTCTTTTAAACACCTGGCGGAGGTTATCAGCATGGTTACGCCTTTTTGTTGACTTCACAACCATGTCATCTACGTATTCTTCCATGACTTTCCCGATCATATCTCCGAAGATTGTGTTGACCATACGCTGGTATGTTGCTCCAGCGTTAATTAGTCCGAATGGCATGACCTTCTAACTGTAGATCTCGCTGTCTGCATAGAACGCAGTGTGAGGTGCGTCTTGTTCCGCCATTGAAATTTGGTTATATCCTGAATACGCATCCATTACTGACATTAGCTCGTGTCCTGCGGTGGCATCTACTAGTTGGTCGATTCTTGGCAGCGGATATGAATCCTTTGGACATGCGTTGTTGAAGTCTCTGTAATCGATGCACATTCTCATCTTGCCGTTAGGTTTGGGTACCAAAACTGGATTCGCAAACCCATGTTTGGTATTGCGACTCTTCAATTAAACCTGCGTTAAGCAACTTGCCTACTTCTTCTCGTATTGCGAGCTTTTTGTCTCCCCCCAATGGACGTAGCTTTTGTGTTATAGGTCTGGATCCTGGTTTGATGTTGAGCTTGTGAGAGATTATGTTTGGGCTTATTCCTGGCATATCGCTTGGTGACCATGCAAACAGCTCCTTATATTCTACTAGAAGTGCCTTGATTTCTATCACTTCATCTTCAGACAGTGATGCCCCCACTCGAACCATCCTTTCTGGCTCATCGATCTTGATTTCTTGTAATGCTTCAACAGGAGCGGGACGTGCATGATCCATCCTTGGGTCTTCATCAATGATGGGAATTCCGCCATTGTTTGTCTTGTCACTATGTTGGAGTGCAACCTTATAGCAGTCTTTTGACAGCTGCTGATATCCATTTACTTCACCAACTCCTGCCTTTGTTAGAAACTTGACTTTTTGGTGTGATGTTGACGTTATCATACCCCATTTTTTCATGGTTGTGTATCCCAAGATTCTGTTATATGCGTCAAGCTTTTCTATGATCACGAATGGTGCGTCTATTTGGAGCTGTTGCTCTCCCTCTCCCATGATGACTGGCAGAGTTATGAATCCTAGCGGGTAGCTTACATCTCCCATGAATCCCACCAAGGGTGAGTCCATTCTTTTGACATGCCTCTTTCTCCCCAGGGCTAAAATGATAGCCTTTGTAATGACGTTGGGCGAACTTCCACCATCTACCATAATGCACTTAACGTCCATGCCATCAATTGTCATAGTTATCAGCAACGCGTCGGTGTGCGGGTGCACAATGTGGTCTTTGTCTTTTGATGAAAAGCCAATGACGTCTTTCGTGCGATCACCCTCTTCGTCGGCATCTATCATGAGAGTGTCCTTCATGTCAGTATCCTGGCATATGAACTTTGTGCGGGAAGCGTATATTTCTCGTTCATATGAAGTTTTTCCTCCGGCACCAAAACCTCCGTGGATCACGTGCACATTTGCCATCTTCTCCGTAAAGAATGCATTGTACGCATTCTGAACTTCACAGCCATACTGTGCGGAAAGTACACTTGTGAATGGTACGGTTGAAGCGGTGGATCCTGTATCTGGAACGTGAGAACGTCCTGGTTGGCGTTTTGTCGGCTTCGGCTTGCTTGCACCCGCCTTCCTTGGTTGTCTTCCTATCATGGCTTGCAGTACGGCACGACTTTTTGTTCGAATCACTTCAGACGGCGCCAAATGTTAAGTCTGCTTCCACTTGGGTAGCTTCGGGCTTCTTTTTCACGAACGGGCTCGGGATGTGTGTATAAGAACGGGTACCCCGCGATCCTGAAACACAATCCCCGAACTAATCTTCAAGTCCTCGACCTCGAACTGTCGAACTTCGGATCCTGCACGAGGGGCAGTATCCAGCGTGGGAGAGGGGGAATGCTGGTTGGGCCCTCTCCGATGCTCAAATTAGAATTTCTAGAGAGAGAAAGCCTTTTAGAGAGAAGTCAGAGCATCCAAAGTCCAAAATCAGGGAGTTGTCCAAAATGAGAGACCTAGGCCCCTATTTATAGGGAACCTAAGGATCATGCTCAGTTTTGAACTACTTGATGTCGGTATGAAGGAAGACGTATACCGTCATCAAGGTGGACTATGCATGCACCGACTTCTCGCACTTGGCAAAATAAACGGGATGAGAGCGCGAAAAAACATCGGTAATCCGGAGGTCCATATTGCCTTAGGGAAATCGGGCCTCCAGATCGCCTTAGGGCAATCCGGAAGTCCTCTGGTCCGGGTACTGCACGTATTCTAGACCGTTTTAGACTTGGGTATCCGCGGAAGAGTTCTTTTACGGGTTTTTGAGTGTTTTGCGAGGCCCGAAACGTAAATACGAACCCGAATTGGACCGATATCTAACACTAATCAATTTTTTTTTAGAATTAGGTTAATAATTGATAATATTTGCAAATGATAAATTTAATTAAATCCTGACATTATTAGATTAATTTGAATAATACACATAAAAAAATAAAGTGGGCAAATAAGTAAGTTGAGTATCGAAATGGCGTAATTAAAAATTTATATTTTTAATTCGTAATAGAACCCCGGAACTTGAATTTCTGATCGTAGATCGATTTTATACCTAGGTGTTTAATTTGTTATTCGCTTAGGTACTTTAGGATTCTAGTTAGCCTTAATTAACTAGTGGCGACTCTTTTCAAATTTATGCGTTTTCATATCATATGCATTATTTTCGATAGAAACCTTTCAGGTAAATTGTAATTTTTCTCAGTTGTAGAACTTTTATTTTTAAGTTTGTATGTTGTATTTATTTTTGTGCATCTCATATGCATCCTTTAAAAAAAAACTTTTCGACTGATTCTTAATTTTGAGCAACCAAGATGCATTGATTTTTTTCCCTCGTTAAAAAAAAAAAAAAAAAAATCTTTTCAGATAACTTGTAAATTATCTTGACTGTAGAACTTTCATATCAAGTATGCATCTCATGTGCATCGCATGTGCATTGTTTTAGGAAAAATAATCTGTTGATAGACTTTACACATTCTTAGTCATATAACTCTTAGTTTCAAACATGTATTACATGTGTTGTTTTCATAACTACTTACCAGAATGTTTTATTTCAAGCATGTGTTTCATAGGCATTATTTTTTGGAAAAAACTTTTCATGTAAGTTGTAAAATTCTGTTAGTGCATTCAATGTGCATCATTTTTTTTAAAAAAATAAGGAAAATTTGTAATTCATTTTTGGCTCTTAGAGTTTTTTAAATTCAAACATGAATTGCATATGCATCAGTTTCAAAAAACCTTTTTACCTGATTTTTTTTAAGCATGCATTCAATATGCATTATTTTTTTATAAAAAACATTTCAGGTAAATTGTGATTTTTTTTAGCTATAGAGCTTTCAAATTCATGCATGCATCTCAATTGCATTATTTTAAAAAAATCCTCCTGAAATTTTCATTTCAAAATATGCATTTCATATGCATTATTCAGGTCAACTGTTGTAAGTTGTGAATTTCTTAGAATAGAATTTTAACTTTCAAAAATGCATTTCGTATGCGTCATTCAGGTAATATGTTGTAAGTTGTAACTTTCTTAACAGTAGAATTTTAACTTTCGAGCATGCATGAGCAATTTTTTTTAAAAAAAACTCAAAGTGTCATTCCTTTTTATCCAAGGTGTATTGCACTTTTTTGGCAAGATCATCATTTCAACATTCGCATGAGCGAGCATTTAAAAAATGGGGGTTTTGATTCTTTTTTGAGAAAATAGTTTAACTGTGCAGTTGAGTGCTACTATTCGAGTTTAAACAAAGGACGATAAAACATTTTTGAAAAAAAAAACTTTGTTTTGAGCATTTGTCCTGCGTTCGAGCCAGATAATGCACTCAGCAAACTCAGTAAACTCCATGATGGCGCAAAACACATTTGATCATAAATTTTGATTCCTTTTCAAGAATGTAATCAAAATTACGAAATGAATGACATTAGAGTTTTCAAAAAATCATGCATGATTTCTCATATTCTCTACACTGATTTTTCATTCACTATTTTCAGGTACCCTTGGTTAAGGTATCATGTACACATAAGTTATGCCGGCTAAATGGGGCAACAAAAAAAGAACATGCAGAATTCCAGTTGCACAAGGAACAAATTGCACACTCGAGATATCTAACGCTGAGGTGCGTTAAATTGTACTTAATTTTTTCCTTGAGATTTGAGTGTCCCTACTCTTTCGCAGGTCGGATGACCACTTCAACCAGTTCCGCAACCGTCTGAAACGTGAGCGCTTCGAAGAGTTTCTATGAAAAATTTCACCTACCATGTGTGAAATTCATACGCTTTCCAAGACGAGGTATACAACCGTTATGTGGCCAGGTTTAAACCATTCAGCGGTAACCATGGGGCATCTCCCATTGAGGTCGGACATGTCAGGAAATGAGAAAATTTCAAGATATCTTCGAGAATCCCGTGAAGATTCAATGTGCCGATCAATATAGCTTGACTCGATCAACCGAATCTTTTTCCGAAAAAAGTTCTGAAATTTTCAGTCTGCCACTAGGGGCATGCACTTTTCAACAGGTGTACATATACAAGTTGTGGAGCAAGAGAATCAGGACATGCAGCAGGTCCAGTGGCATAGCGAGCACAATGGCCACTGAAAAATCCAACTCCCAGGTAAGAGAAGTTGTGATCATTTTTATCCCTGAAATTTGAGTTTTTCCTTACTCATTGTGCAGCTTGGATAATCAACCAAATCAAAACTCCTGAAGAGCACATCACGTGCACGGCCCTTCGCTCGCTAGGACGATATCTATGCCTAAGTTTACCATTTTCGGACTAATGTGCCAAACTCAACACCATCCATGTGTGTTCATTAATCAGGCCATTCGTCCAGCATGGCATGAGCCTAACTCGACAGGTGTTAGCCATAGGGCATCCTCAGACGAGATCGAGCAATAGTCGGGGCATTTGAGAAGCCGAGAGAAGAAGTCATTATCTATGTCATCCATTGATCATAGGATCCATCCAGGGCGTCGACACGACCGACGTATTTTGACCAATCAACTAAGTCATTCTCTAGAAGATGTTTTGAATTAGAAATCTCCAATCTGCCACTAGGGGCATGTAAATAATTGTTGTTAATTATTTGCGGTAAATTTTCTTAAAAAAAAAAAATTGAATTCCCGCTAGGTTGAAAACCTGTAAAGGCGACCTAGGCAAAAGTCAGGGAGAGGGGCATGATCGAAAACCCACAGGGGCAGTCATGGCAAAAGGTGAGATGAAAACAAAAAAAAGCAAAAAAGCAAAAAAAAAAAAATCATTAGGGTCACAGCCGCCCTTTAATTGGCTACCGAGAAAAATAAAGAGAGCATTCATGCAAGTCTTGTGAGAGCAGTGGAGAAATAAAAGGGTTACAGTTGTCCCTAAATCAACTACAAATAAGAAATGTCACAGTCGTCCCTAAATCGATTACAAAAAAGGGTCACAGCCACCCTCCAAACGGCTACAAATAAAAGAGTGTCCCGCAAACACTGTGAGGGCGGGAGAATATAAAGGGCCACAGTTGTCCCTAAAATGACTACAAAGAAAGGGTCACAACCACCCTCCAAACGACTACAAATAAAATAGTATTCTCGTGAATCTTGTGAGGCCGGAAAATTATTTAAAAGGGCCACAGCCACCCATCAAACGGCTACAGATATAGAGTACTCTCGCAACATCAAAGACGGGAAATAAGTAAAAGGGCCACAACTACCCTTAAAATGGCTACATCGAAGAATGTTTCCCATGAATCTTGTAAGGCCGAGAAATTATTTAAAATGACCACAACCACCCTTCAAATGGCTACAGAAAAAGAGTGCTCCCGCAACATCAAATACGGGAAATAAGTGAAAGGTCCACAACCACCCTTAAAATGGCTACATACAAAGAATGTTTCTTCTGAATCTTGTGAGGTCAGGAAATTATTTAAAGGGGCCACAGTCACCCATCAAACGGCTACAGACATAGAGTACTCTCGCGACATCAAAGGCGGGAAACGAGTGTAAGGGCCACAGACGTCCCTAAAACGGCTACAAATCAAAAGCACTCTCGCAACATCGAAGGCGGGAAATGAGTGAAAGGGCCACAGTCACCCTTAAAATGGCTACATACAAAGAGTGTTCCCCGAACCCTGAGAGGAGAGGAAATTGTTGAAAGGGCCACAGCTAACCTCAAAATGGCTACATATAAAGAGTATTACCGTGAATCTTGTGAGGAGGAGAAATCATTTGAAAGGGTGATAGCCACCCTTAAAACGACTATGAATCAAAAGAGCGCTCCCGGAACATCGACGACGGGAAATAAATGAAAGGGCCACAGCCACCCTCCAAATGCTACAAATCAAAAGGGCTCCCGCGACATTTGAAGATGGTGAGAAAAGGGCCACAGCCACCCTCCAAACGGCTACAAATACTCTCTCATCGAGATGGGAAATAAAGTACGGGTCACAGCCACCGTTTAATCGGCTACAAATAAAGATTGCTTCCGCTAGGTTGAAAACCCGAAAGGGTGGCCTAGGCAAAATCAGGAAATGAGAGGCATGGTTACAAATTCATAAATTGCAATCATGGCAAAAGGAAAAAAAAAAACGAGGGGCACGGTCGGGAAATCTCTCAATCGACCGTGGCAAAAGGAGAGAATATGAGAGATTTAAAAAAAAAAAAAAAAGAACCCGCTAAGTTGTCGCGTCATGCGCAAGTTAGGCAAAATTAGGGGCATGCATTCAAGTCGTCAAGCCACTAGAGGCCCTTATCCAACCAACGCCACTAGAGGCTCTTCTCCAACAGACGCCACTGGAGGCATCGTCGATCGATGTTTTTTGCACGCCACTGGAGGCTTTACTTTCCGCACCGCCACTGGAGGCTTTTCCTTGTCGCACGCCACTAGAGGCATCGTCGATCGAGATTTATACTTTCACTGTACGCCACTGGAGGCTTTTCCTTTTCGCACACCACTGGAGGCATCATCGATCGTGGCTTTTACTTTTCTGCACGCCACTGGAGGCTTTACTCTTCTCCACGCCATTGGAGGCTTTACTTTTTCTGCACGCCATTGGAGGCTTTACTTTCCGCACGCCACTGGAGGCTCTACTTTCTGCACCGCCACTGGAGGCTTTTCCTTGTCGCACGCCACTGGAGGCATCGTCGATCGAGATTTTTTACTTTACTGCACGCCAGTGGAGGCTTTTCCTTATCGCACGCCACTGGAGGCATCGTCGATCGAGGTTTTTACTTTTCTGCACGCCACTAGAGGCTTTACTTTTCTACACGCCATTGGAGGCTCTACTTTTTCTGCACGCCATTGCAGGCTTTACTTTCCGCACGCCACTGGAGGCTTTACTTTCTGCACCGCCAACAGAGGCACCGCCAATAGGGGCACCGCCGACCGAGGCTTTACTTTACCGCACCGCCACTGGAGGCTCTTCTTTACCGCACCGCCACTGGAGGCTTTACTTTCTGCATCACTAATGGAGGCACCGCCAACAGGCGTCCCGCCGACAGAGGTTTTATCGTTTCCGCACCAGAATAAGCATATAAGCCACCATGAAGACTTCGAAGAATTAGAAGAGAATATACTTTCTGGTCAAAATCAGTGTTTCTTCGTCTTTGGACAAACCCCTTCGAACACGTTTTACGGGAGTCCGTCCAAAGAGGGGCAAACTGTAAACACTCGATTTTGACCCGGACGTAACGACGTTACACATGAACGTCAAATTCCGGACGCGTCAAGCCACAAAGTCTCCAAAAATGCTTAAGGGCACATTAGGGAAATTATTATAAAATATATTTTAAATTATTTCGAATATATTTAATATTTTCGGAATATTTAAAAAAATATATATATAATAATTATTTTTTATTTTTAGAAAATTATCTGTAAAGATATATATCCTTAGAAATATTCTCTAGAATAATTATCTGTTAGCAATTTTTTATTTAAATTCTATCTGTAACTAGGCTAGGTTTTTAGTATAAATAGGGGTATAGGGCTACATTGTAAACACATAGAAAAAAAACACCGCAAATCAATAATACATTACTTTCTCGGGATCCGTGCGAATTTTGTCTTCTTATGCTTTATTATTATTATTATTATTATTATTTATTTTATTTTTATCTCCCCTATCAGCCAGCAGCCCCCGCCGGTAGCCCTGCCAGCGGTACCACCGGTGGCCCCGTCAGTGGCCGCGCCGCCGAAGGCCGGTCAGCTCCGCCCGCCAGGCCGGCCTCCGCCTGGTCGTCCTCTCTCTCTCTCTCTCTCTCTCTCTCTCTCTCTCTCTCTCTCTCTCTCTCTCTCTCTCTCTCTCTCTCTCTCTCTCTCTCTCTCTCACTCTCTTCTTCTTCTTCTTTTTCCCGTGCCGGCCACCTCTCCAGCAGCCTCTCTCGCCAGCGCCGTCCTGGTCTCGTCCACCACGAGTCCGCTCGCCCCATACCACGCCTCCGTGACTCGTGCACCCTCCCGCGCATCTGGAAGCCGTCGGCGTCGCCTGAAATCCGCCCCGATCGAAGTTGTTACTCTGCCCAGCTCCGTCCCTCTCTCACAGACGCCGCCCACATTGTCGCTCCGTCTGCTTCGCCAGTTCACTTGGTCGTCCACCCCAGCTCCGGCTGTCATCCTCCTTCCCCGGTGGCCATCACCGTCATCCTGCTGCTACAGGTACCTGTAATCCCTTTTTTTGTTTATTTTTTATTTAAATATTATATTATGTTATTATATTATTATACTGTTTATTAATTATTTAGCTATATATTTATTCCTGTTAATTTATTATTATAATAATTAATTATATATTTTAATTTAATTGGTTAACTTTGATTGGGTAAATCATTGTATGTATGTTAAATTTAAATTAGGTTTTGCATAGATTTGAGCACATTTAATAATTTTTATATTTTTTAGATTTCGTCTTAATTAGGAGTTATAGATCATAATCAATTTTTTTTAGAATTAGGTTAATAATTTATAATATTTGCAAATGATAAATTTAGTTAAATCCTGACATTATTAAATTAATTTGAATAATTTACATAAAAAAATAAAGTGGGCAAATAAGTAAATTGAGTATCGAAATGGTGTAATTAAAAATTTATATTTTTAATTCGTATTAGAACCCCCGAACTTGAATTTCTGATCGTATATTGATTTTATACCTAGGTGTTTAATTCGTTATTCGCTTAGGTACTTTAGGATTCTAGTTAGCCTTAATTAACTAGTGGCGACTCTTTTCAAATTTATGCGTTTTCAAAACGTAATTCGCCGTAGGTTAGATTTAGGTCTGACAACCATTGTTAGATTACAGGGAGTAATCACTACGGAAACACAAAACATTGTACGTGCATGTAATCAAAATTACGCAGCGGAAGAATTACACATACCTCAACATTTACCGTAGTCCAAGATCCTTTGTACGAGGGAGTTCTCGATCCACCGGACGGAAACCGTAGAGGTTCTTGTGAAAGAAGCCCTACGTGGTGTTAGCTCCACAGCAAACTCAGATCAATTCTTGACACGGGGACGGATCTTCGGAGAGTTGCTCGAAAGCAATTTGGCACACCCTTGGTGTAGGTATATTTCAGCCGAACTAGTGAGGTGTGAGAGGAGGGTTTTCTCTCTAAAACACTCTTGTGAGAGAATTATGATTAACCCTAAAATATTCCCTAACACCTCTTATTTACAGGAGGAGTAAAGTGGACAAAAGTCCACTTTACCCCTCACTAATGTTTCGGCCGGCCTATGTATTGGGGAGGCCCAATTTTGGGCCTCCCATGTCAATTGGGATTTGGGTCTAGCCCAATTACCCTAATGTGACATTTACCCACGTTCATTAGGTAAACTATACATATTATGGGCTAACAATTACGGCGCCCATCACCATATGCTTACAAATACAAGAGTCGGTGAATTACAGGTGAACTTGACCATCCCCATCGCTCATATCCTTAGTCAAACCCAACCGGTTTCCAAAGACTTGGTCACTGGGCCTTTTTGTTCAGCACTACGCTTGTACGCCGGGAAGTGAACATTGAGCCTGACCTTAGATATGAGTTCTGAGTCCGTGAGGATACGTTGGGTGCATCTTCATAAGGCTCCCGAGATCAATCATACGCTCGAGGTGAAGAAGTTTGCGCCCGCCAGAACCACGAGGATTCTTTCCTAGCACAACCGAGTTGTGACCCCGTGGTCGGGCGGGCACGCGTAGTATGAAGCACGCGGCGTGGCATACCTGAACGTTGAAGTTCAAAGGAATGGGACATGTCAAATCATGCTATCGCAAATTCTTATCTGGCCCAGAATGTGGATTAATGACGAACAAAGTTCATCACGGCGATCTGCAAAACGAAGATCATGTCGAGTTACTTCGACACTAGATGATCGTTCTGCGTAATCAGGTTTATCACCCTGATTCTTAGCCAGCCTTGCTTAGTAGAGGCCTGCCTCCATCGCAAGACGACCGTACCTGTGTGACGAGCTAAGGCCCACATTCGACATAGTTTTGGCAGAAGATTGCGTCCTCCTACGACTTAGTTTATAGACTGAAAATTTGATGTAATCAAAACATTATGACGTCGATTGATCATAAACTCAGTTGCAATTCTTTCGCTTACAAAATGTAACTTTCTAATATCAAAATGTTATCACAAATACATGCCACTTCTAAACCCTATGCAATCCAAGCAGTTTTTCATGCTTTTCGAATATCTCCCTGCGTAGTGGTTTAGTTAATGGGTCCACAATCATGTTATCAATGGACAAGTATTCCATAGTGATTATATTTTCTTCTACCATAGATTTAGCATAAAAATATTTCACATCAATGTGTTTGGTCCTACTATGGTACTTTGGATTCTTTACTGCCGCAATGGCTGCCTGATTGTCAGAGAACACCTTCACAGGTTTACTCCCGACGTCACCATCAAGCAGCGCAGTAAAAAGCCTTTTCAGCCAGACCGCTTCCTGTGCGTTCTTGGAGAGGGCTACGAATTATGATTCCATCATGGACAGCGCGACACGGGTTTGCTTCTTGCTCGTCCAAGAAATGGCGTCATTAGCAAGGAGAAACACTCCTCCTGTGGTGGACTTACGATCATCCGGGTCGCCACCATGGTCGGCGTCACTGTAATCGGTCAATTCTAACTTCCCGCCCTCATAGCACAGTGCGTAGTCGGCAATACCTTTCAAATAACGAATAATTCGTTACAGCCTTTAAATGTTGATAGCCAGGATCTGATTGGAAACATGCTACTAGGCCCACTGCGTAACAGATATCCGGACGGGTGCAATGAATAGCTTACATCAAACTACCGACCATGCTTAAATACTTCGCACCCTTCATCTGTTCACGCTCTGCCAGGTTCTTGGGCCCGTCACATTTTGACAATGCGCACCCAAATACCACCGGCGTATCCACGGGTTTGGCATCCTGTAATCTGAATCTTTTCAACAGTTTGTTGATATAAGCTTATTGAGACGGACACAATTTCCGGGTAGCCCGATCTCTAGCAATTTTAATGCCCAAGATTTACGTGGCCTCTCCCATGTCTTTCATCTCAAATACAGACGCCAACCATGACTTTGACTTGTTCATAAAACTCACATTGTTTGCGGCAATGAGTTTGTCGTCCACGTATAAGGTTAAGATGACATACTTAGACCCGGAGGTCTTATAATACACGCACGGATCCTCGTGAAGATTCACAAATCCATTTCCTACGATTTCCTTGTGGAATCCGCGGTACCATTGCCGAGGCGACTGTTTAAGACCGTAGATGGACCTTTGGAGATTTCAAACTTTATGCTCGTTAGCAGGAGTAATGAAACCCTCCGGTTGCTCCACGTAGATCTCTTCCTCCAGGTTTCCTGGAGGAATCCAGTCTTAACATTCATTTGATGCAGCTCGAGATCGAGTCTTGCGACCAGGACCATGAATTGCCCTAACCGTGGTTTTACGCATAGTCAGTGAGTTCGTTTTGTTAAAGTCCACTCCGTGAAATTGGGTATATCCTTTCGCAATAAGTCGGGTTTCGTAATACCCGACCTTTTCCATCAGTTGTGAGCTTTCATTCAGGATTCACCTTATCCTTGTGCCCCTGTGGTTAGCAGGTAAATCAACTATAGACTATTATGGCTTTCATTTAAGGCAATCTCTCTCTTTTATTATTTTCTTCCATTTCTCCACTTGAGGTCTTTCCAATGCTTGTCAATAGTTGTTAGAGTTAGGTTTTCACCCTTGATGGGTTCGATGCCTTTGAATTTCGTCTAGGCTTGATCAATCCCATCTAGAGTCTGATCATTTCTCCCACTCGGAATAATGCTTCTTTTCGTAGCATCATTTCAATTGGGAACATTTATCCCATTCGGAACAATGCTTCTTATCGGAGCATCTTTTCCTTTGGGAACTAGAGCAGTGCTTGAACCTTGACCAACAACTTTTCCTTTGACAACCTCTCGGTCTCGAGGCTTCACTTCTGAGATTAATTCCTTGATCACTAGGATCAGGAACCATGTTTGGTCGGATCACTCCCACTGGAAACAATGGGTAGCTCCCACTGGAAACAATGGGTAACTCCCACTGGAGATAATGGGTAGTCTAGGCAGTTGTGGTATTCCTGGTTTAGCAATTTGAATATCAGGTTCTACTTGATTCGTCTCTGCGGCAACAGTGATCTCATGTGGTAGGGTTTATTCCTCCCACTGGATTTACTATGAAAATGTTTCAATTATCATAAACCATGTCATTCAGTTGAGTTGTCGGCTCAAATCTCTCCCACTCGAATAAGTGTGACCAGAATATCAGTGTTGCTGCTCTGGTTTTATCAAGACTATACTATATTGAAACAGTCCATGCATTGGAAAATTCGTCCTCAAGTGATGTAATGTCTACATGTTCGACCACGACACCATTTTCATAAGCTTTAAACAGACATTTTCTAAGAGTAGGTATCATACTCTCGTCCTAAATGCGTGTTTAGTGTGCAACTTAATGTCGCCAGATGATATGAATTAACTCATTATCATTCTTTAGCTTTTATGGCGACGTGTCTTACCGATTTTATTGGAACACGGTTTACATACATGTGAGTCATCTTTTACATCCCTTAGGGAACACCTGAATGTCTAGCCTGACTTATCGTTCAAGGTGTTTGGAAGGAAAATCGTATAATAAACTTTATCCTTCTTCGTTGCAAAACTTATCTCAGGGATTTCATCCCATCTTCGAACTGAGCATCTTGGGTTTTCACCCTATGCGTCAGCTGATACTTTTACAATGTCGTGGTAGCTTCGAAGTCTACTTCGTAATGTAAATGGTATCAATAAGTTGTTTCCAAGGGAATGCAAACGAAAAATTCAGCACATCATCATACATACACTTCATCATTAAATTCGTATTTTGAACAGACGTGTTCCGTCTATCGAGGTCCACTTAAGAAAAGATTTATAAGCAATATATATAATCAAGAAAAGATTTATAAGCAATATATATAAGCAATGCATTAAACAGCAATCAAAAGGATCGAATAGCCTGAGAACTGGGTAATCAATACTTTGTCCGAGCATTTGTCACATGCTCAAAATGATGTGTTTCCTATATTTCAAGGAACATTATGTTAACATATGGTGACGTGGCGCCGTAATTCGTAGCTCGTTAATATATGTGGTTACCTAAGACAATTAGGTAAAAGTCACATTTGGACTAATTGGGCTCGATCCAATTTCCATGTGACATGGGAGGCCCAAAATTGGGCCTTACACCCACATGATAGTCGGCCGAAACCCTAATAGTAGGGAGGAGGATTTTCTCCTCCTCCCACAATATAAGGAGGTCTTGGGGTCACCCCCGAAACACACCTTGATCACAACTCCTCTTAAATTGTGATTTGAGAGAAATCCCTTGCTCTCTATAGCTATTTCGGCCGGCCCCTTGAACACCACTATTGGTGTGCCAAATTGCTTCCGAGCAATCAGTCCGAGGTTCTGTCCCCATTGAAGAATCGATCAGAGGATTTGATGTGGAGCTTATACCACGTAGGACTTCTTCTCACGAAGAACTTGTACGGGTTCCGACCGGAGGATCAGAACTCCCTCCATAACGTTCTTGGGCAGGAAATCTATTGAGGTATGTGTAAATTATTCCGCTACGTAATTAGATTACTTACACGTACACGTTTAGCATTCCGTAGTATTAAGTCTCCGTAATCCAAGACATTTTTATCATTAAATATCTTAAACTGAAAATTAAGAAGAGGTTCATTCAGCAAATAAAGATAAAGTCTTTCATTCAATCTTTATGTTTCCGGGGCAAGCTCCTCAGGTTTGTGCTTGTTCTCCCTATCGTTTTTGTAATCCAAAAGGGTAAATTTGAATTACTTTCGAGTGAGAAGAGTCCCTGAAAACCTTATGAGGTTATCATTATTCTTCAGCACGTACCTTGGGAGGATTAGTACAGGCCATAGCAAGGTGTCCTTTCACGCCACACCTAAAATACGTTCGAGTTTCCTCTCTACGTGATTGTTTTGCTTGCCTTTTCTTGCCACCGAATTGCTTTCGCTTGAACTTCTTCTGAGGTTCTGGAGCTAAAGGCTTATCAGCCTTAAACTGAAGGCCCTTGCCTTTTCTCTTGCGCTTACCCTTTTGCTCAGCTGGATGCGAGGATGCATTTCCACTCTCGGCTTTTCAGCCTTGAGACGATTCTCTTCCAGCTCGAGATGGACTCACACTTTCTCGAGGTCATAGAGTTGGGTGGCATGGGTAAGGTGCATTTTCATGCTATTCCAAGAGTCAGGCAAGGATCAGATAATGCATTGAACTTTTGTTCGTCGGTCAGGATTTCTTCTGCCTCCTTGAGTTCAACGAGCATGTTAGACATGTGTCTAATATGATCCTTCATTGTGTGCTTGGGATTTACTTGTACGAGTCTAAAGCGATGTTTAATGACCGCTTTTGGGCTGTGGTGTAAACACCAAACACTGCCTTAAGACCGTCCCAAAGGTCCTTGGCAGACTCATAGTGATTATATCCATAGAGTATGTCATCCTCAAGCAGTGACCACAAGGCGGAACGAATTTCCTGGTCCTTTGCATCCCATTCATCATGAAATTTCTTTAGTTCGGCCGTGAGGCCTCTGGCCTGACTTGTTTGAAGTCATGCTCCAAACCTCTCATTTCAGTAATTATAATCCTCGCGCGCTTATTCCAGATCTTATAATTGTTTCTGTTCAATCTCACTCCCTTATTCATTTGGGAGATTACATTGCTGATCGCAGCCATTGATATTAACACATTGATAATCATACATAATCGGGGAGACAATATCATTTTGAGAAAGAATTGCATACATCAAATGTCTATTAAGATGAAATCCGACAAATAGTGATTCCTTAGTCATCTAAACCAACTGACCACTAGTAAACCAATGGAAGATGGCTGTGAAAGAGTTCACATCATCGTCGTCTTCCATCCAATAGATCAGTCTTTTAAAACGGTTTTAATCGTAAATTACCGGAACGGGAATGTTAAAACAAGCATACCCGATCTTGGCTTTCCTAAGGCCCTTTTATTTTGGAAAAATATTCCGATGAATTCACTCATGCATACATAATTCTACTATCCACGAAATTATCATACGCCAGTAACATTCATCATACAAACCACACTCATTCTTATGCGTCATGCGTCTAATGTTCCGAGAAACTCATGCTTGCGTAGATAATTCTACTTCCAAGTAAATTATCAAATACAGCTACATCCCTAACATTCTAGCATACGTGTCAAACATGATATTTCCACATCAATCATACATATTTGGCAACATGTTTTCGATTTTAAAATAATTTTAAACATTCGGGACTGATTTGCAATTCATGCTTATATTCAATCACGCAACATTCTAGACATGAATCCTAGGCATTTCCATTCATCACAGCATGTCTATCCTAGTGCGCATTCCATATATTTAACCAGGGCTCCACCCTCAATATGCAATATCCAGCTAGTTTGACTCAGTCAAGACAACATTTCTAATCATGCATAAATATATATTGAATAATAAAAAATTGCAATTCAGCCCACTATATATAGCAGTCCCAAAAACATGTATCTCTGAGATCCATCCCCATAATCGAAACAAGGCATAAAGGTTATCAACCCTTGAGCACTGTGTAGGCCTATTGAGGTTCAAAAACATTTGGATTTTAAAACTTGACCTCCCTATTTTAATTGACTTGAATTCCGTTTAGAAAATACGCTTCGGTTCAATCAATTTCAGTTCGGTTTGGTCCGGTTCGGTCCAGAAAATCTAGTTCGGGTCCGGTCCGGTAAAATCCGGTTCGGTTTGGTCCAGTTTTAATTTTAAAATCTAGTTCGGTTCGAACCGGTCCAATAAAAATAGGGTTCGGTTCGGTTCAACACACAAAACCGGTTCGGTTAGATCCACTTAGTTACCCCGGTCCGACCCGACCCGATTAAGTCGAACCGATTGAGAAAATCCGGTTTGGTTTTAATTCGTCCCAGTTTGAAATATTGGACCAGCCCAATAATTAAAATATAAAAGGTTGGGCCGAAATGTTTACTTGTGGCCCAAGTAGGGTTTTAAAGTTAACAAATATTTAACTTAGCCACCAAGTAACATTAACTATAAAAATAATTTCCAATATTAATAATATAAATATATATATTTCGGACCTATTATAAGCATATATATATTTATTGCCATGATTCTATCTTTAAGATTAAATCAATCAACAATATATATATATATATATGTAAAAAAAACGGCACCTATATAAATATATATATATATATATATATATATATATATATTACTTATTGTCAATATCTTAAATAGGGAAACATATATTAAAAATATATTTTCTCAATCTTTTAGGTAACTAAAATCTATCAATAATATCTTTAACCTATTTAAATAATTAGATATATTGATAGTAAGAACCTATGAAAGGTCTGAACTATCACCCATGTTAACGGGTGAGGTCTGAAATTTAAAAAGTTAATAACAAAGGTCTGAAATTTCTGTTTTGTTGATAACAGCGGTCTCCGTTAGTTTTTTCCGTTAAAACTAACGGAAGTTGGTCACATGCTTGGCATGTGACCGGAAATTAAATAAAATTCCGAAAATGCCCTTCTATCAAGTGTGCCCCTCACATGCATGGAGTGAAAAGACCAAAATGCCCTTGAAGCCACCACGGTACTCCGGCGACCACCGATCGTACTCCGGCGACCACCGATCGTACTCCGGCGACCACCACCGTACTCCGGCGACCACCACCGTACTCCGGCGACCACCACCAAGGCTCCGATTGGGCCAAAACCGGAGCCACCGGCCCCGATTGAGCTCCGATCGGAGCCACCGGCCCCGATTGGACTCCGATCGGGGCCAAAAAAGCTCCGATCGGAGCCAAAAAGCTCCGATCGGAGCTTTGTGGCTCTGGTCGGAGCCACAGAGCTCCGGTCGGAGCCAAAAAGCTCCGATCGGAGCTCTGTGGCCCCGGCCGGAGCCACAGAGCTCCGATCTGGAGCTCTGTGGCCCCGGCCGGAGCCACAGAGCTCCGATCTGGAGCTCTGTGGCTCCGACCAGAGCCACAAAGCTCCGATCGGAGCTTTTTTGGCTCCGATCGGAGCTTTTTTGGCCCCGATCGGAGCTTTTTGGCCCCGATCGGAGCTTTTTGGCCCCGATCGGAGCTTTTTGGCCCCGTTCGGAGCTTTTTTGGCCCCGTGGTGGCCGGAGTCGGGTCGCCGGAGCCGAGGTGGTGGTCGTCGGAGTCGAGGTGGTGGTCGCCGGAGTCGGGTGGTGGTGACCGGAGTCGGGTGGTGGTGACCGGAGTTTGATGGTTTTAATTTGACTTTAGGGGTAAAATTGTCATTTCACATTTCCTTAAATAAGATATTAAATAAAACAAAATATTAAAGGGGCAAAAATGTCATTTCACACAATTCTGTTAAATTTAACCCTAAAAATGGACGGAAAACCTCAAATCAACAAAATTGAAATTTCAGACCTCTGTTATTAACTTTTTAAATTTCAGACCTCTCCCGTTAACATGAGTGATAGTTCAGACCTTTCATAGGTTCTTAACCCTTATATATATTTCTATATATTAATGTGAATCTATCCTAATGTTCCCAATTATAGATATATTGTTTCCTTGAATAAAATTTAAAATATCATAAACAATATTATTAAAATATCGGCCGAAATTTGTCCCTTGATGCCTAAGAAATTAAAAAATTTACCTTGTAATTTACCTAGGGTTTCGGCCAAAAACACAAATTTGGTAACAAGTTGTCAAATGTTAAGATCAAATTTTAACAAGATCTACAATCCAATGTTTGATTTTGATAAATATTACATTTTTCTTGAAGATCATGAACATCAAATTTCTTAAGAACATCATGAAAATTTCGGTCCTCCTTAACCATAAAAATTCGAAAATTTTAAAATTCTCCTTTTAAAATTTCGGTCCAAAGTTTTAAATTTTCAAGAACATCAATTTATCAAAATCATGAACTCCTATCACATGCTCTGATACCACTGTTAGATTACGGAGAGTAATCACTACGGAAACTAAAACCATGGTACATGCTAGTAATCGAAATTACGCAGCGGAAGATTCGCACATACCTCTACAGTTGTCCGTAGTCCCAAGATCTTTGCAGGAGGGAGTTCACGATCCTCCGGTCGGCACCCGTAGGGGTTCTTGTGAAGGAAGACCTACGTGGTATATTCTTCACAGCAAAGCCTCTGATCGATTCTTGACAAGGGACAGATCTCCGGAGTGTTTGCTCGAAGGCAAATTGGCAAACCCTTGGTGAGGTAGTAGGTTCGGCCGAACTATGGTGTATTTGGAGGGAGGGTTTTCTCTCAAATCACCACTTGAAGAGAATTTTGATTCACCCTAATAAAACCCCAAACTCCCCATATATATAGGAGGAGTAAAGTGAACAAAAGTCCACTTTACCTCCACCTAAATTTCGGCCGGCCATGCATAGTATAGGGAGGCCCAATTTTGGGCCTCTCATGTCATTTGAGATTTAGGTCTGGCCCAATTTCCTAAAGTGACATGTGTTAGATTACGGGGACGTAATACTACGGAATGCTAAACGTGTACATGCAAGTAATCTAACTACGCAACGGAATAGTGTACACATACCTTTTAGCTTTCATGCCCAAGAACGTCGTGGAGGGAGTTCTGATCCTCCGGTCGGAACCACGTACAAGTTCTTCGTAAGAAGAAGTCCTACGCGGTGTAAGCTCCACAACAAAGCCTCTAATCGATTATTCAACGGGGACAGAACCTCGGACTGAGATGTGCCGAAATCTCAACTAAGGGGGTGAGAGGGTTTCTCTCAAGTTACTCAATGGAGGTACTTCTTATTAGATTGATTGTGTTAACCCCTTAGGTGAGTCCCCTATATATAGGATTGGTGGAGTGGACAAAAGTCCACTCCAACCAATGTGGGACAATTTTCGGCCGAACCATGCTATTATAGGGGGAGGCCCAATTTTGGGCCTCCCATGTCAATTAGAGTTTGGGTTTGGCCCAATTACCCTAATGTGACAATTACCTAATTACTTATGTAATTTCCTTAGCATTAACGGGTTACCAATTACGGCGCCACGTCACCATATGCTAACAGCTCCCACTCGCCGGAATGGGAGGGTGCCTGTAAATATATAGTTATCCAATAGCATCAACATCTTAGTCTTCATTCTTTGTCTCCGTCCCCGAATAGTTCATACGAGGTTTTCCGTGCGACCGGCGGATACAACGGGCATCGTGCTACTCATCTGTTAGGAGTATTGTAGCGCCCGCAGAACGTTGATTCTCATTCGTAAATCAATCCTTTTAAAACAAAATATGTACCACACTGTATCCTTGGTCAATTAATAATTCTCCAATTGCCCAGTTTTCCACATAAGAATACTTCTCCAGGGCATCCGTTACAAGTGTTCACAACCTTCAACTAATATCTGGTTGGCGGCAACCTAGTGAACACAAGAGTCGGTGAATTATAGTTGAACTTGACCATCCCCATCGCTTATACCCTTAGTCTAACTCAACCGGTTTCCAAGACGTGGTCACTTGGCCGTTTTCTTTGGCTCTATGCTCGTACGCCGGGAAGCGAACATTGAGCTAGACCTTAGGTATAAGTTATGAGTCCGTGAGGATACTTTGGATGCCTCTTCATTAGAAATCCAGGATCAATCACACGCTTAAGGTGAAGAAGTATGAGCCCTTTGAATCACTAGGATTCTAGCTAGCACAACCGAGTATGACCCCGTGGTCGAACATGGTACGCGCAGTATGAAGCACGCGTCGATAGCACACCTGGACTAGCCAGGATTGGGATATGTCAATCATGCTATCGCAGAATCTTTCATCTGGCCCTGGATGTGATTTTAATGATGGGCTGGGTCCAACATGGCGATTTACAAAACGAAGATTAAGTCACGCATTAAGCGTAACAAGGTTATCGTCTCGTTTAACCGGGTTTATCCCCCTGGTTCTTAGCCAATCTTGTTGTGGTAGAGGTTCCCCTCTCCTTACAAGATGACCGTGCCTGTGTGACGAGGCATGGTTCACATTCGACATAATTTTGGTGGAAAAGTTTTACCTCTTCCTACGACTTAGTTTATAGACCGTAAAATCCGATGTTATATTTCATTATGACATCGATAGATCATATACTCAGTTTGAAATTCTTTTATTCAATCGAAATAGTATTATTTCAAATGTCAAAATATTATCGCTTATACAAGTCACTTATTTAAGCCCTACGTAATCTAAGCAGTTTTACGTGCTTTTCGAAAATCTCTCTACGTAATGGTTTAGTTAATGGATCAGCAACCATTTTATCCTTGAACAAGTATTCTAAAGCGATTATGTTATCTTCCAGAACAGATTTAGCAAAATTGTATTTCACATCAATGTGTTTGGTCCTACTATGGTACTTTGGATTCTTAACTGCTGCAATTGTTGCCTGACTGTCGCAGTATACCTTGACGGGATTACTCTCTTTGCCATTGCCAATCAATGCAGTAAGAAGCCTTTTCAGCCAGACCGCTTCTTGTGCGTTTTTAGAAAGGGCAACGAATTCTGATTCCATAGTGGAAAGCATGACACATGATTGCTTCTTGCTTACCCAAGATATGGCAGCATTATCAAGAAGGAAAACTCCTCCTATGGTGGACTTACAATCATCTGGATCGCCATCGTGGTCGGCGTCACTGTAACCGGTCAATTCTATTTGCTTGCCCTTATAGCACAGACATAGTCGGCAGTACCTTTCAGATACTTAGACCCAGAGGTGTTAGTGTATACGCAAGGATCCTCGTGAAGATTCACAAATCCTCCGACGATTTTCTCGTGGAATCTGTGATACCATTGTCGAGACGACTGTTTAAGACCGTAAATAGACCTTTGGAGTTTGCAAACTTTACGTTCTTTGCCAGGAGTAATAAAACCCTCTGGCTTCTCCATATATATCTTTTTTTCCAGGTTTACGTGGAGAGGTGTGGTCTTAATATCCATTTGGTGCAGCTCTAGATCGAGACATGCAACGAGGGCAAGGATGGCCCTTACTGTGGTGTAACGCACAGTTGGTGAGTATGTTTCATCAAAGTCCATTCCGTGAATTTGGGTATATCCATTCGCAATCCTTGAGTTTTGAACCACTCATCTTTCCAACAGTAGTGAATTCTAAAATTTTACTTTCTAGTTCTGCGGTTAGCAGATCAATCAACTAAGGACCATAACCGATTTTTTTCTTATTTAGGCATATTTCATCCTCCATTGTTTTCATTCATTCCCTCGTTTTAAGGTCCTTCCCTTGCTTTGCTGAATTGTCACTAATTTGAGAACGAATGTTAAGATGTTTAACACATCTTATTCGATGGGACGCTTCTCGAGAGAAGTTCGTTGCCTATGACTATGTCTAGGCTCGTTAATCCCATCTCTAGTCTGATTGTAACTCCCACTCAGAATAATGTTTCTTATCGGAGCATCACTCCCACTAGGAAAAATGCTAGTGCTTGAAATCTGATTAAAAACTTTTTCAGGATGACCTCTCGGTGTCAGAATTTTACCTCCGAGATATATTCCTTGATTACTAGGATCAGGAACCAAGTTGGTCGTTTTCCCCTCCCACTAGGAATAATGGGAAGTTGTATTAATTCAGTGTTCTTGATTGTCAGGTTCTGACTTGATTCGCATTTGTATTTAATGATGATTATATGTGAGGGGGAGTAAGCCCTCTCACTGGATTTATTATGAAGACTTTTGTATCATCATATACCATATCAATCACTTATGTTGTATCAATTCTCCCTCTCGAAGTAAGTGGGACCTGATAATCTCCGTTAACCATTCATTGATTCGATCAGTACTATGTCTGTTCGTTCCGCAAAACACTGGAAATTTATCCTCAAAATTGTATAATATGTCATGTTTGACCGCAATACCATCAATCTTAGCTAATTTTAAACTTGTATTCCTTTAAGAGTAGAACGTACTCTTAATAAATACTTGTTTAATGCGCAATGTAATGCTGCTAATGATAAGGTATTACCCGTATCATCCTTTTAGCTATGGTGATGTGTCAACCGATTTTATTTGGACATAGAGTTATATTAATGTGAATCAACTTAATTTCATTCGGAATGAACAATTAATGTTGAGTCTTATCATAATGTAATTTTAAACTATGTTTCTCGAAGTATTTTAATAATATGATCGCTTAGCCAAACTTTTCATTTAAGGCTTATAGTGGGAGAGTCATTTTACTAACTACTTCCTTTCGTTTGTTAACTCATCCAGAGACTTATCTATCTCATGGGCTATGAATTTAAGCTCTCGCTTTAATGTCATAGTTGACGTCCTACTAGGTTGTTAGTAGCGTATTAAGCATACTTTTAACCACAGTAGCCATCAATGAGTTATTTCCATAGGATTACAAACGAAAATTCAGCAATCATTTATTAAAACACTTCATTATTTAATTTGTACTTATAAAACGATGTGTCCTGTCTTTCGACGTACACGCGCGTACGGCGCATAAAACCAATTTTAACCCGTGGTTTAAATCGTTTGATTCTAAATTTAATTTAATCGGTTTTCCATGCACATTATATCGGGACACTTAATCATTTAACGAAATACTAACAAATAAGAATTACTAAATCTTTCGATCTAGCTACCTAATTGATGGGTATATTCAGTTCAGTTGTACCGACTGAGATGACGGAGTATTTGAGTCGTTTCGTTTTATTCGTCCACTTTTAACTGGCCAAAATTTTGGTCCTAACCCGTAGGTTTGTATTTTCGTTCCGGATCGTTCTTGTTCAACCGAGACGTTAAATTGATAAGAAAATTGAGCTTTGAATCGAGCAACAATTACTTTATTCAATAACTCTGAATCTCAAAATAACAAAAAATTTAGAAACGAACGATAAATGACAATGGTATAGTTCTTGTTCTGAAGTTTGTATATTTGATCCATGATTCTGGCGCATATAGTTAAGAACTTTGAGTCATGTTGAACATCTCGTCTGAGTAAATTCACGAGTGAATCACTTCAAATGATCTGTGTCTGTATAAAACATTTTACAGTTTCATACACATGACCTACGATGCGTATTAAAGACGCACTTTAATAACGGGGTTTGACCCACCGAATTATTGTCAAATATATCTTTAGGGATTAAAATATGTAGAAAATATTATTTCTTAATCTTTTATAGCAACTAAATCTAATAATATATATTAACCATATCTTTAACTATATATACTGATAGTTAATATATATTTCAATATTATAGTGTTAACCTATCCATATTTTCCAACTTATAGAAATATAATTACCTATTAATAAAATTTAAAAATGGAAACATATATCTTTTAATATTTGTGCAGAATTTATCATTACTTGGTGTCCAATGTTGGATCACGGTTGGAACTCCGGTACCGGTACGTTCTTGACGGAAGTCCGAACTCCTTCGCTCCAAGTAATCCTGCAAGAAGGGGATAGACCGGGCGGTGACCCATAATCCCTCTCCGATGCTTAAATAAGTATCTCGAGGCAGGCAAGCAAGTATTAAGTATGTGAATGTTCATCGTATTGATCCTGAGGTAACTCCTTCCTTTATATAGGGGAGGGGTCACCTCAGTTACCTGTGAGATAACTGCCACGTTCCGTTTATTTAGGCCAGTAGCCCACGTTCCGTCTTTTCAGGCCAGTTCCCCACTATGTTGATAGTGGGCGTGTTTCTCGGCCTCGTTCTCTGGCGGCAAGTCCCGACGTATGTCGGGGACTCCAGAGTTTATCTCCTTTGGTCGCCGCTCGGGGCCCCTCGTCATTGGGACAGGGCCAGCCTTCTCAGGGATTCAATATCGGGGCCTACTTAAAGGCATATCATTGGGGCCTACTTAAAGGCGTATCATCGGGGCCTACTTAAAGGCATAGGATCGGGGCCTACTTAAAGGCATATGATCGGGAGCGTTCGGCTCGTATGTCGGAACCGACCTTGTCGGGTCCTCTCGTATTGGTCTTCTAAGCCTCTGTTGGGGCCCAGTGGGCCTACTTCGCCTTTTAGTCGCCGTTAGTGGGCCTAATGGCTATATCGAAACCCATCATTTTCCCCCAAGACACGAGGGACTTATAGTTCGTCGTGTCTTCCAACTCCGAACTTCTCGATATTTCGAGGATAACCACCGAATCCGAAAAGATTTCTCGATTACTCCACTATTAAATGCGATGGGTGATGAAGCGATGACTTGAGTGCCCGTGCCTGCTTTTCTGAAAAAGCGCTTTATAGCCGTTTTGTACCTAGTGTTTCGACGATTCAGGTTGAGGCGTTTTACCTTCAACGGTCCAGATCGCAACGTCTCTTTGGCTATCCTCTCTCCTATAAAACCTCAAATCTTGGCATTATTCAGTTCTCCTCTACCGTTTCATTCTCTGTGTTTTCAAAAGCTCAAGCTCTCATTTCTAGTCTCTGATCAGCACTCCGGCGACCAAGACCTCCGACCATCAAGATCATCCTTTCTTCTCCGATTCAACATGTCTGGTAAGATTTCCTCCCGATTCCGAAGAAACTTGTTAGCATAGTTTTTCCCTTTATCTCCATCAACTTACCCGAACTTTTGCGGAAATCATCTGTGCCTTTTCATGCCATGATTACTTTCCAGACAGTGAGTCCAGTTCCGGAGGGAGGAAGCCCTTCAAGTTCGATTATGCTTGTAATGAGATTTCAGATACCGCCTATGATGCAGCTCTCCGGGAGGGGTGCATTACTTCCACCTGGGAGCCTCGCTTCCCTTTTCCTTGGCCTCGCGTCCCGGGTGACCCTGTGGTCACTCGTCCACGGGAAGGGGAGGTATTTGTCTCCACCGGTCAAATATCGGCAGAGATCCGCTTCCCCTTCTGTGGTGACATGGTCGAGATGTGTAAATATTATAAAACACATCCGACTACTTTCTCCCCTCATGCCATCCGCGTGTGGAATGCCTTCCGCGTCCTTTGCCTCCGCCAACAATGGCCCTATAGCCTCCGACTCTTCCGGACCTTCTACGGACTGAAGTGCAATGATGCCGGGGTCTGCGCCTTCTACCCGCGGATGCCTAAATAGAGCAAGGCGCAGCTCTCTCGGTACAGCTGGAATGGTGACACCTGGAAGGTCGCCAAGGGTCGGGGGCTCATCGCTGACTCGGGGCCCGACAACAGTGGCTGGAAGAGGAATTATTTCTTCATCCGCAACAGCTCCATCCCATGGCCCCGATGGGAGGTTGAGGCGGAACATGCTCCCGCTTTTCACACTTACTCCGAGGAGGATTTCCAGATTCTCCACTGCATCCAGCTTTATCGTTGGGGGGACTCTTTCGCTCCCCTCGATGCAAACTCCATCGGGGAGCGGGACCTGGTTCTGACCGGGATCCGACTCCTTGATGTCGTCTCCAGGGGTCAACTCTTCGACGACCCTTCTAACCTCGTTCCTTGGGTAATATTCTAACTGTACTTTCGTTTTCATCCTTGCAGCTAAGAAGGTATCACTGCTGACCAATCTCGTGCTTAAGCAGGCGGAGACTAATGCTGTCCCACGCCCCGCGAGGAAGAGGAAGTCTTCAAAGAGGGCCGCCTCCTCATCGGCACCTCCCACCTCGGAGCAAATCAAGCGGGCCCGGGTGGAGAAGATGGAGCAGATCTTCAACACCAAGACTCCCGAGGAAGGTAAACAGCTCAGCGTAGCAATTCTATTATACAGGAGGCGTATTCCTAAGGAGTTAATCCCCTCCGATAAGGGAGTCAGGATCGAAGGGATCAAACGCATCCTGCAAGGAGAAACTCCCCGCGTTCTCAAAGCGGGCTACTACAATTATTACGGGAAGGATCAATATCTCTCCCGTCGTGTCATCTGGTGTAAGGATCCTGATTAACTTCCTGACTTTATTTCTGAAGCTTCTCGTCCTCCAGCTGCAGGTCGATCGGGAGCTGGAGCTTCGGCGGGGGAGCCTCCCTCCGACGCACGGGTCGGGGAGCCCCTCCTTTCTCTTCCTGCCCCCGGAGGATCGGGGATTGAAGACGTCCCGACGGACAGCCAGTTCCGTCGGGTGATGGACCTGGATGTCTCTCATTCTTCTGAGGAGGCAAGCGAGGGTCAGCCCCTGGTTCGTCGTCGGGGGGCGAGGCAGACCCCACTGGAGCCGACTCCCGAAGGGCTGCCTCCATCTTCTCCGGCACAGCAGCTTTCGCCGGTCTTGAGCCTGACTCCCGAGGGGTCGGCGGGTGCTCATGGCGGCTCGGAGGCACGCACCTCCGACGCTCAGGTCGTTCCTCCTCCTCTCCCCTTAGACGGGAGCTTCTATCGGCTTTACGCCCCCGACCAGGCGGCAGCTCCCTGTACCCCGATAGAGTCACTGCAGGGAGTCCCACTGCGTCGGGACATTATATCACCGGAACTGGGTCTGCACCTGCTGGCAGGTTCAGTTCCGCCGTCTATGATGCTCCCACTCTCCTTGGCCCCAGAGGACATCCACGAGGACAATCGCAACATGGTCGTTCGTCGTGTGGAGGTAAGGCTTCCTGCTTTGACACTTAGGATATAATGTAGAATATTCTCATATACTAACCTCTTCCCTTCTTTTCCACAGGATTTGGCGGATCAGCATCGCTGTTTCGGGTACATCCTGGCCCTGGGGGAGGCGCTGAAGGAGGAGCGAGCCAAGGCGGCCCCCGAGGTCTTGGCCAAGCTCAAGGAGGATCTGGCTGCCTCCGAGTCGTCGATGGGGAAGTTGGTTAAGGAGCAGGCCCTCCTTAACCAGAAGAATCGGGACCTCCTGAGGCAGGTCCACGACTTTGAGAGGTTGCTGAAGCAGGAGCGGCAAAGGCTCCAGGAAGAGCAGCAAGGGCGCGCGGAGGATCGGGACGAGTTTGTCCTCGAGAAGAAGGCCCTTGAGGACGCCAAGGCAGGGCTAGAGGCTGAGAAGGTCCTTCTCACCAACCTGTCCCGACAGCTGGAGCGAGAGGTTGCCGAGTTCCCTGCCAAGCTGGCTGAAGCTGGAGCCAAAGGTCGGGAGGATTATCGGGGCTCCGAGGCTTTTCAAGTGGACGCGGTGAAGTTCTGTACGACGGAGGTGGAGAACACCCTGCTTAATGCTGTCGAGGAGCTCCATCTGGAGTATGGTGGTGCCATCGACTTCACCAAGTCTCAGACTCTCGCCCCCTTCGCGGAGAGGTATTTCAGCCTTTCTGAGGAGAGTGACGGGGGCAAGACCCTCGAGGGGACTGTGGGTGCTGAAGGCACGGTGGAGCCTCCAAGTGCGGAACTCCCGACAACTGAGCCCCCGATGATCGACCCTTCACTAGAGTCCGATCCTCCCGCGGCCAATCTTCCAGGATCCGATCCTCCGACCGCGGAGCCTTCTGCCACAAACCTCGTGGACCCTGCTCCCCTCGACGCTGCCAAGGATCAAGCTTAATCGCTTTACTTTTGAATCCTTGTAATTTCCTTCGTTTGTCATGAACCTTTAGGATCTTTATAATATCAATCTCTTTTGGTTACGATTATCACTGCACCACTTAAGGTGAATTAACACGCCACTTAAGACAATTCGATCATACCACTTAGAGTGATTTCGACGCGTCACTTAAGACATTTTACCCACGCCACTTAAGGCGATTTAATCGTGCCACTTAAGGCATTTTATCCACGCCACTTAAGGCAAAACTACGCCACTTAAGGCGAAATCACGCCACTTAAAGCGAAACCACGCCACTTAAGGCGAAACCACGCCACTTAAGGCGATTTAACTGCACCCCTTGAGGCGAAACTACACCACTTAAGGCGATTTAATCGTGCCACTTAAGGCAAAACCATGCCACTTAAGGCGAAACCATGCCACTTAAGGCGAAATCACTCCACTTAAGGCCGTTTGGCTACACCACTTAAGGCGATTTAAGCATACTTAGAATGATAAATCTAAACACAATCTGGTCGGAAACAACCTCTTTATTCATTGATGGCTCAAAACAATAAACAACTTGCACCACTGAAGGCGACTTCGATAAACAACTTGCACCACTGAAGGCGACTTAATAAATAACTTGCACCACCGAAGGCGACTTAATAGATAACTTGCACCACTGAAGGCGACTTTAATAAACAGCTTGCACCACTGAAGGCGACTTAATATCAAACATGACATTTCTTCAAGTGTTCGCCACTAAAAGAATGCTTCAACACATTGCCATCGAGGTCTTCCAACTTATATGCATTCCGAGCTGGCATCCCCACGACCTTATAAGGCCCTTCCCATTTTGGTGACATCTTACTGATACGATCCAAAAGGTTAATTTCGTTCCGACGCCACACCAGTTCCCTGACAAAGAACTGCCGAGACTTGACTCGTCGATTATAATATCGGGCCGTTGCCAAGCGCATCCGAGCCTGGGCCTCCTCGGCACTCCGCCTCTTCTCTTCGACCAAGTCCAAGTCCAGTCGCCTCATTTCGTCATTCGACAGAGGTTCGTAATACCTCGTCCGATAAGATGCCACAGCTATTTCGACGGGAGCAACTGCTTCCGTGCCATAAACAAGGCCAAACGGAGTCTCCCCAGTCGATCGTTTGGGTGTTGTTCTAACAGCCCAAAGCACAGTTTCCAGCTCATCCAGCCACTTTCCCTTCAAGGAATGGACCCTCTTCTTCAGGCCGTCCATCACGATCTTGTTGGCTGATTCCACCTGTCCATTGGTTTGAACATGACGGACAGAGGCTGTCCGATTCTCAATTTTCAGTTCCTCCAAGTATTCCTTCCACTGGGCCCCGTTAAACGGAGGGCCGTTATCGCTGATCACCACCTTGGGGATCCTGTATCGGGATATGATATGAGTCCGGAGGAATAGGAGGATATGGTTCCCCGTTGTCTTGGCCAACGCCTTAGCTTCTATCCATTTCGAAAAATAATCAATAGCCACGACTAAATAACGGCACTGACCTTTTGCAACTGGAAGGGGTCCCACCAAATCGATTCCCCATTGTGCGAAAGGCCAAGCACTCTTGATGGACGTCAGATCGGCAGCTAGAGCCACGATATTCGGGGCGTACCTCTGGCAAGCGTCACAGGATCGGACTAGCATCGTTGCCTCCTTGTTCATCGAGGGCCAGTAATAGCCCAGGTTCAACAATTTCCTCACGATGGATCAGGCACCTTCATGACAGGCCAAATATCCTTCGTGCACCTCCCTAAGGATCCGACCTGTGTCGGGCTCGGCCACGCATTTCAGATAAGGAGTTAAATACCCCTTATCGTACAGCTGACTGTCCACCATCACATAATTGGGCGCGATTCGGCGTATCTTGCCAGCTGCTACTTCATCATCGGGGACTGCCCTCGTAGTCAGATACGCAACTATCGGGGTCATCCAGGTGGGCTCCTCCGATCCGATCTCAATGGCACACACCTCCGATTGATCGGTGGTTGAAAGGATCACCTTCTCCAAGAAATGCATCTTCCGACTTTCATCAAGGGGTGCCCCCAAGGCGAATTTGCTCAAGGCATCTGCTTCCACATTATCCTCCATCGGGATCGCCTCAATATTGAAGCTCTTGAAACTCTTCTTCAGGGTTTGTACCTCGCGAAGATACTTTTTCATCATCGGGCTCTTTGCTTCGTATCGCCCCTGGACTTGGTTCACGATCAGGCTAGCATCACACTTCACCTTTAAGTGACCAACTCCCGTTCCTTTAGCAATCTTGAGGCCAGTGATGAGAGCCTCATATTCAGCTTCATTGTTGGTAGCCCTAAATGTCAAGGCCAAGGCATATCGGAGGGGCTCGCCTCCGTCCTGTGGTATCAGTACGAAACCTGCTCCCGATCCTTCTGAATTTGAGGAGCCGTCGGTGTACATCTCCCAAGTATTTTAGGCGTCGGGCTGTTCTGACTGCTCTGTTATCGGGTCTTCCATAGTTGCCCCCTCTACAGGGCCCACTTCTTCTAGATCGGGGGCTGTAGACTGTGCTATGAAATCCGCCAACGCCTGGCCCTTAATAGCCGTTCTCGGAGCAAAGTGGATGCGGAACTCACTAAGATCGACTGCCCATTTCACTAATCTCCCCGACGCATCAGGTCGGTTCAAGAAATGTTTCAAGGGCTGATTTGTCAAAACGGTAATCTCATGCGCATGGAAGTAAGGTCTCAGCTTCCGAGCAGTAACAATCAACGCATAAAGATACTTCTCAACGGCGGGATAATTCATTTCAGACTTGGCGAGTGCCTTGCTTACATAATAGACGGGGACTTGGCTACCCTCTACAACTTTCACTAAGACAGAGCTAACAGCAAATTCAGAAACAGGCAAATACAGATAGAGTGGCTCGCCTGGGATGGGCTTCGCCAATGGCGGGAGAGTACGGAGGTGCTGCTTGAGTGCCTGGAACGCCTCTTCGCACTTGGCAGACCACTCAAACTTCTTGTTGGCCCTCAGCACTTCAAAGAACGACATGGATCGATCACTTGCCTTGGACAGGAAGCGATTCATCGCGGCCAATCGGCCATTTAACACCTGCACCTCCCGATGGTTCGTCGGGGATTTCATCTCCTCGATTGCCTTCAGCTTCTCAGGGTTCACCTCGATTCCCCTCTGGCTCACCATAAAGCCCAGAATTTTCCCTGAGTGCACTCCGAAGGCAACTTGGTCGGGTTCAAGCGAACTTGATGAAGCCTCATCCGCTCAAACGCTGTGGCTAAGTTGTGAGCATGATCCTCGGCCTATCGGGACTTCACCAGCATGTCGTCCACATAGGCCTCCATTGTTTTCCCCAACATGTCCCCGAACAGCTTGTTCACCATCCTCTGATAAGTTGCACCTGCGCTGATCAATCCAAAGGGCATAACATCATAATGATAGATGTCACTATCAGCATAAGAGGCGGTGTGGGGGGCATCCTCCTTGCACATCTTGATCTGATTGTAGCCGAAGTATGCATACATAAAGCTCAGCAGCTCATGTCCCGATGTGGCATCCACCAGCTGGTCGATCCTCGGGAGCGGGTAGCAATCCTTCGGGCATGCCTTGTTCAGGTCGCGGAAATCAACACACATCCGCCATTTGCCATTGCTCTTCTTCACCAGGACTGGGTTGGTGACCCAGGTCTGGAATCGGAGCTCCTTAATGCATCCAGCATCGAGCAACCTGACCACCTCATGCTGGATCGCGATCTTCTTGTCGGCACCCATCGGGCGCCTTCTCTGTGTAATCGACTTGATCGCGAGATCAATCTTCAGCTCGTGAGTAATTACATCGGGGCTAATTCCTAGAATGTCGCTCGGGGACCAGGCAAACAGCTCCTTAAACTCCTTCAATAGATCAATCAATTCTCGGGCCGTCTCCTCCGACAGAGCGGACCCGATTTTCACCTTTCTTTGAGATCAATCGATCTCGACCTCCTTCAAGTCCTCCATCGGGGCGGGATGCCCAAACTCCTCTCGGGGATCAGCGTCAGTCTGGAAAACATTCATAGCCTCCCGATTCCTCCTTCGAGTGGCATTGACGTAGCACCTCCTGGAGGCTATCTGATCGCCCTGGACCTCCCCGATTCCATGGTCGGTCGGGAACTTCAGCTTCTGATGGACAATTGAGGCAACTGCCCCCAGCGGGTTGATGGTGGTCCTCCCGATAATTGCATTATAGGTCCCCGCGGACTCGACCACCACGAATTCTACGTTCCTCTTCTCCGACTTCCAGCCACTACCGAATTCAACCGGTAAAGTAATCATCCCCACCGGGTAAGAAGTAGAGCCAGAAAATCCGACCATCGGGAACTCTGCAGGCTTCAAGTCCTTCTTGGTTTTTCCCATGGCCTCCAGTGCATCCATGAACAGAATATCGGAGGAGCTCCCTCCATCAATCAGGATTCGCTTCATCTCGTACACATCCACGTTCAGGGTCACGACCAAAGAGAGGCGGAGGCAATTCCTCCTCCTTCTTCTTGGCGGCCTCCCTTCGATCCAAGAGAGCCTCCATAGCTTCCAAAAATACTGGCATGGCATCCATCACAGCCTTTGCCAAGTCCGGCTTTGCAGGTGCATCCTGGTCCCTCCTTGGGATCTCTTCGCGGCTCTCCGACGAGTTTCGAATGGAATCTTCCCGATCGTCATGATGCCCCCTTGTTTGGGAAACAGCGGGGGGATCATTCCGATCAACAGTGCGCTCCGGCGGCCCTGAATTCAAGGTTACAGCAGGATGACGGGAACCGCCAGATTGTCCTTGTATCTTCTTTTGCTTGCGAGCCATCGATCGGGTAGAAGTCATTTTTGTTGGATCACGGGCGAAGCTCCGTTTACGTCCTGCAAAAGGGGATGACCTGGGTGGTGACCCAGAATCCCTCTCCGATGCTTAAATGAGTATGTGATCAATGGGGGTGATAGCAGTAATCTCAATGCGTATTAGAGAGTGTGTGTTTTCTGGGGTAACTTCCTCCTTTATATAGGAGGAGGAGTTGCCCAGCTACCTGTGACCAAGCTTGGCCGTTGTACCCATGATTCCGTGTATCTCGCCACGATTCCGTATATCTCGGTTGGGATTCCGTATATCTCGCCCCACGCTCCGCGTATCTTACCCATACTCCGCGTATCTCGGGCACGCCCTGCGTATCTCGGGGGATTTATCTTTATCTCTAACCGTCTCCCACTACTCTATCTAGTAGGCAGGTTTCTCGGTCTTTATCCTCTGATCACAAGTCCCGACTCCTGTCGGAGACTCCAGAGTTGTCTCATTCTAGATCACCACCCAGGACCTTCAGTCTCTACGGGACAGGTCCAGCCTCTGCGGGGCTATATTATCGGGGCCTTTACTAAGGCGCGTCGTGGCCTTTACTAAGGCATATCGGGGCCTACTCAGAGGCTTCTTGTCGGGAGCGTTCAGCTCTTTTGTCGGGACCGCTTAAGTCGGGACCCTTCGTACTGGGCCTCTGGGCCTTCCAGGCTTTCACGATGCCCATTGGACTTACTCGCCGTCCATTGGCTGTTAACGGGGCTAACGATTTCATCGGAACCCATCATTTGCCCCCAAGACATGGGGGACTTTTAGTTCGTCATGTCTTCCAGTTCCAGTTCCAGCCCTTCCCACCTTGTTGTCGGAGGCTTTTGCCTTGCACGCAGTTGCTGTATGACAGAGTTTCTCACACATGATTACCTTGGGCCCACTGGACTCTGTGGACAGTTGTCAAACCCGAGGAGACTCCTCGGTTATCGCAGCATTAAATGCTAGGGATTATGAAACGACGCTTGAATCGGCGTGTCTGTTGCTTTCTGAAAAAGCGTTTATGACGTCACCACGTCTCTTCCGTACCGTCTTCTCGATATCAACGACCACGATCACATTGTTTCATCTTCAACGGTCAAGATTAAGTCCCTCCAGTTGTCCTTTTGCTTATAAAAGCTAAAACCCTGGCATTATTCACTTCTTCTGCACTCTCTTGATTTCTGCTGTTCTTGCATTCGAAGCTTCTCCTGGCAGGCCTTCAGCCCTTCCGATCTTCCTTCGCCTTTCCTCACCGATCACCAATCATGTCTGGTAAGGACTTTCTTCTATGTTTTCATGATTTGCTGATGTTTGCTCTTCTTCTCTCAAATCTTCTTGTTTGAAACCGTTTTAGACGAAGCTAGTTCTGAGGCTAGGGCTCCTTTCACTTTCAAACTCGCTGTCAATGAGATTTTTAAGACCTCATACGAGGTTGCCCTTAGAGAGGGGTGTATCACCTCGGATTGGGAACCTCGTTTCCCATATGAGTCTCAGCCTGCCGTCAGAAAGCACATCGTTACGCGTCCTCGGGAAGGGGAAGTGTTCGTCTCCGCCGGACAAATAAGCGCGGGGATTCGGTTCCCCTTCTGCGGAAATTTGGTGGAGATGTGCAACTTCTACAAAACGCACCCTTGTACCTTCTCTCCACACGCCATCCGCGTGTGGAATGCCTTCCAACTCCTATGCCACCGCCAGCAGTGGACGTACAGTCTACTACTCTTCCGCACCTTCTATGGTATGAAGTGCAACAAGGCTGGTGTCTGCTCCTTCTCCCCCCGACTCCCCAAGTGGACAAAGGAGCAACTTTTACGTTTCGGCTGGGATAGCGAAACATGGAAGTTCCACAAGGATCGGGTGCTGATTCGCGACTCGGGGTCTGACAACAGCGGATGGAAGAAGTATTACTTCTTCGTCCAACACAGCTCCGTCCCCTGGCCTCAATGGGAGGTTGTGGCGGACCCTGCCCCCAAGCTTCTGGATTACACCGAGGATGACATCAACACTCTTCAAATGGTTCAGCTCTACCGTTGGGGAGACAACTTCATACCCCTCGATGCCAACAAGCTCCAGGAGAAGGACTTGATTTTTATCGGAGTCCGACTCCTTGACTCTGTTTCCAAAGATTTGGTTATCTGGGTAACACTTCTAACCATCTTATCTTTTACTTTTGCAGCCAAGAAGGCTTCTCTGCTGACTCATCTCATTATGAAGCAGGGCGAGACTGATGCCGTCCCAAGTGGCTCTAAGAGGAAGCGCAAGTTGGTGAAGAAGGGCGCTTCCTCTTCCGCTCCTCTGTCTGCTGCTCCTCCAACCGAAGAGCCGGTCGGGGCCAAGAAGGCCAGGAGGGAGGAGATAGATCGGGCCTTCGGGGCCACTACCGTCGAGGAAGGTAAGCGCGTTCATCGTGCAATTAAAAGATATAAGAAGTTGGTTCCCAAGGAGTTTATCCCCGCTGATCGGGAATCGCGGGTTCGGGAAATTAAATACATCCTTCAAGGAAAAGTCCCCCGCGTTCTTAAGGCGGGATATTACAACTTCTTTGGGAAAGACCAGTATGTCGAACGCCAAATTCTCTGGTGTCCTGGCGGAATTCTTCCTGACTATGTTCGTCCTGCCACCGCAGGTCCATCGGAGACTCCCGCTCCGATGAAGACTGCCACTCCAGCGGAGGCTGCGGCTCCGCAAGAACTGATGCTGGAGGATGTCCCGGCGGATGCCCAGTTCCGTCGGGTGACTGATTTGGAAGTCTCTCCTTCCGTCGAAGAACCCGACGAGAGTGGCCTGCTTCCCCGCGGAAGGTCGGGGCAAAGGAGCCTGAGGTCCGCCGTGAGAGACGTGTCCATGAGTCCTCCTCCCGAGCTCCGCACTTCTACTCCTGAGCTTCCTCCGACCGAGGTAGCTCCTCCCACTGATAATGCCGAGGTTATCCCTCCTCTTCCGATGGATGAAAATCTTTACAAGATTTACACCCCCGACCAGGCGACGGTTCCCTGGCGTCCGATCGAATCCCTCCAAGGGTTTTCGGTTCAACGGGGGAATCTTCAGCCTAACTTGGCCCTGCATCTGCTGGCAGGGTCAATTCCTCCCGCTTTGAGACAGCCGCTTTGCTTAACGCGGGAGGACATCGAAGAGGAGTTCCGCGCTATGGCCGTTCGTCGGATGGAGGTAATACTTTACCTTTGCTTGTTTTCTTCCTTATCCCTGTCTTCGACCATCAAATTCTAATCTTTTTTCCTTTCGCCTTAGGAAACCGCGGACCAGCAGCGCTGTTTTGCCATCGCCTTAAGTCTGAAGAGTGCTTTGGAGGAGGCTGAAGCTAAATCGGACCCCGATGCGTTAGCCAAGCTCCAGGTAGAGCTCGACGAGGCGCTGGCGGCCAAGAACAAGATGGCCAAGGAGAAAACTCTCCTTGATGAGATGGCTTCGGGCCTGCTCAAGCAGGTTCAAGATCATGAGGCCGTCATGCATCGGGAGCGGAAGATGGTCCAGGTGGAGCAGCAGCGGAATGAGGCGGAGAAGAAGCAGCTCATTCACGAGAAGGGAGTCTTCGCAGATCTTCTCGCGGAGGCCAAGGCGAGGTTTGAGGCCGAGAGGGCTGAATTCTCTGCCAAGCTGTCTGAGGCAAAGGCTCAAGGCCTCGAGGAGGGCCGCCTGCAGGGCCGCGTGGAAGGTCTCCAGCAGGGTCGTGCGGAAGGCCGCCTACAGGGTCGCGAGGAGTATCGGAATTCTGAAGAATTCAAGGTGGCTGCTGTAGAGTTCTGCAAGTCCGAGATGGAGGATGTTTTGTACAACGTCGTCGAAGAACTCTATACAGCCTACGCGGATTCCATTGACTTCACGAAGTCCGAGACTCTCGCCCCCGTCGCGGAGAAGTACTTCAACCTCCCCGCGGAGAGTGAAGAGACTGCTGCCGTGGACCCGACTCCGCCGGCTGCGGAGCCTTCTGCCCAGGCCCCTCCGAACCTTGCTCCCTCCGATGTTGCTGAGGATCCATCTTCCCACAAGGACAAAGTCTAATGTTACATCTTTTTAGTCCTTGTAGTTTTTTCTCCTTCGTCTTTTGTATCAGAACTCCTAGGCCTTCGAGCCTTTATATAAGGAATTTCTTTTATCTGTTTCGGTCTCGATAATCGTTTGCACTTATTTGAAGCGGCTTTAAACTCGCTACTCAGAACGTTCCGATGCACCATTTAAGATGACTTCATACGTCCCTCCGACGCTTTAATCGAGACTTTACCACTTAAGGTTTCTCGTCTTATCGGGACTTCACCACTTAAGGTTTCTCGTCCAATCGGGACTTCACCACTTAAGGCTTCTCGTCCAATCGGGACTTCACCACTTAAGGTTTCTCGTCCAATCGGGACTTCACCACTTAAGGTTTCTCGTCCCTGGCTTTCAAGGCCATTTTTCACACCTTTTAAGATGATTTTTCAAACCCCTTGGGGCTTTTACCGCGCCAAATCAGACGACTTTAATCGTACCCTTTTAAGACTTTTTCGTACCTGTTAAGGCTTTTGGCCGCATCATATAGATGACTTACGCGGACCTGTTAAGGCTTTTTCATACCCGTTAAGGCTTTTGGCCGCATCATATAGACGACTTACGCGGACCCATTAGGGCCTTTTCGTACCTAGGCTTTTGGTTGCATCATATAGACGACTTACATATACCCCGTAGGGCTTTTGTCCGTACCCGTTAAGGCTTTTGGCCGCATCATATAGACGACTTACGCATACCTCATAAGGCTTTTCGTCGCGCCCTTCAGGTTGTCGTACTAACAATTAGAATAAATCTAAAATAATTTGATCGGAAGCAACTTCTTTTATTGATAATTCAAAGCTTTGCTTACATCGGATTGATAGATAACTTGCGCCATTCGCGGCGACTTAATATCAAACATGATACTTCTTCAAGTGTTCGCCACTGAAGGAATGCTTCAACGTCTTGCCATCAAGGTCCTCTAGTTTGTATGCATTGGGTGCTGGCATCCCTACGATCTTGTAAGATCCCTCCCATTTCGGAGATAAATTGTTGATCCGATCTTGATGAACGAACTCGTTCCTCCGCCAGACAAGTTCTCCCACGAAGAATTGTCGAGACTTGACACGCCGATTGTAATATCGGGCTGTTGCCAGACGCATCCGAGCCTGGACTTCATCGGCCTTCCACCTCTTTTCCTCGAGTAAGTCCAAGTCTAGACGTCTCATTTCCTCGTTTTTCAGAGGATCGTAGTATTTTGCGCGATGGGACGCCACCGCTATCTCCACGGGGGCGACTGCCTCCATGCCATAGACCAGGCCAAACGGAGTTTCCCCCGTCGATTGCTTGGGTGTTGTTCTAACAGCCCACAGCACGTTCTCGAGCTCATCCAGCCAATGGCCCTGCAAGGCGTAGACTCTTTTCTTCAAGCCATCCATCACGATCTTGTTGGCTGATTCTACTTGCCCATTGGTCTGAGCATGGCGGACCGAAGCGGTCCGATGTTCGATGTTCAACTCCTCCAGGTACTCCTTCAATTGAGCCCCATTGAACGGAGGGCCGTTGTCGCTGATCAACACTCGAGGGACCCCATACCGGGATATGATCTGAGTTTGAAGGAATTTGAGGATCTGCTGTCCCGTCGTCTTGGCCAATGCCTTAGCTTCTATCCACTTTGAGAAGTAATCGATGGCCACGAGCAAATACTTGCACTGACCTTTCGCTTGGGGAAGAGGTCCCACCAAGTCAATCCCCCATTGCGCGAAGGGCCATGCACTCCTGATGGGAATTAAGTCCGCGGCGGGGGCCACGATATTTGGAGCGTACCTTTGGCATGCATCGCAGGATCGGACCATTGCTGTCGCCTCCTTGTTCATCGAAGGCCAATAGTAGCCTAGGTTCAGTGCTTTCCTCACAAGAGATCGGGCCCCTTCATGACAGGCCGCGACTCCCTCGTGTAGCTCCCTCAGGATCCGATTCGTGTCAGGTTCCGCCACGCATTTTAAAAAAGGCTTTACGTATCCTTTTTTGTATAACTGGTTGTCCACCATCGCGTAGTTATCCTCAATCCGACGCAACCTGACAGCTGCCACCTCGTCATCGGGGAATGCCCCCGTAGTCAGGTATGTGACCATCGGGGTCATCCAAGTGGGTTTCTCTTCTTCCTCCGATCCTGTCTCAATAGCGCATATCTCCGCCGGATCAATGTTTGAGATAATCACCTTCTCTAGGAAATGCACCTTCCGATTCTCCTCGGGGGCCACTCCCAGAGCGTACTTGCTTAAGGCATCTGCTTCTGCGTTTTCTTCCCTCGGGATCGCCTCGATATCGAAGCTTTTGAAGCTTCCCTTCAAAGTCTGCACCTCGTGCAAATACTTCTTCATTGTCGGGCTCCTGGCTTCATAGTTCCCCTGGACTTGATTTACGACCAAGCTGGCATCACACTTCACCTTTAGATGATCGACTCCCATACCCTTGGCAATCTTGAGACCCGTGATAAGAGCCTCGTACTCCGCTTCATTGTTGGTGTCTTTGAACGTCAACGCCAAGGCATATCGTAGGGGCTCGCCTCCACCGGGCGGTATCAATACGAATCCTGCCCCCGATCCTTCTACACTTGATGAACCATCAGTGTACATCTCCCAAGTGTTCTCCTCATTTGGCTGTTCTGACTGCTCTGTTATCGGGGCTTGTTCTGCTATCGGGACCTCCATGGTTGCCCCCTCTGCGGGACCCGTTACTTCCAGATCGGGTGCCGTAGACTCAGCTATAAAATCCGCCAATGCCTGGCCCTTAATAGCGGTTCTCGGAGCGAAATGAATACGGAACTCCGTCAGCTCGATGGCCCATTTCACCAATCTCCCCGACGCCTCCGGTCGGTTCAAAAAGTGCTTCAAGGGCTGATTAGTCAATACCGTGACTTCATGGGCATGGAAGTAAGGTCGTAGCTTTCGAGCGGCAATAATCAACGCGAAGAGATACTTCTCAATAGCGGGATAATTTATTTCAGACTTGGCAAACGCCTTGCTTACATAATAGACAAGCATTTGGTTGCCCTTGACAATCTTAATCAAAACAGAGCTAACAGCCACATCAGAAACAGCCAAATAGAGATAAAGCGGCTCGCCTGGAACCGGTTTCGCCAACGGCGGAAGAGTACGGAGGTGCTGCTTGAGTGCCTGGAACGCCTCCTCGCATTTGTCGGTCCATTCGAATTTCTTGTGGGCCCTCAGCACATCAAAAAATGGCATGGCTCGGTCACTTGCCTTGGATAGGAAGCGATTCATCGCGGCCAACCGGCCGTTCAGCACCTGAACCTCCCGATGAGTCTTCGGGGACTGCATCTCCTCGATTGCTCGCAGCTTCTCCGAATTCACCTCGATTCCTCTCTGGCTCACCATTAACCCTAGGAACTTGCCCGAGTTTACTCCGAAAGCGCACTTGTCCGGGTTCAACCGCACCTGATGGAACTTCATCCGCTCAAACGCCGCCGCTAAGTTCTGGACATGGTCTCCTGCCTGTCGGGACTTCACCAGCATGTCATCCACATATGCCTCCATGGTTTTCCCCAACATATCTCCGAACAACTTGTTCACCATCCGCTGGTAAGTTGCTCCGGCATTGATCAATCCGAAGGGCATCACGTCGTAATGGTAGACATCACTGTCAGCGTAAAAAGCTGTGTGGGGGGCATCCTCATTCGCCATCTTGATCTGGTTGTACCCAGAATAGGCATCCATGAAACTTAGCAGCTCATGTCCCGATGTGGCATACACCAACTGGTCAATCCTCGGGAGCGGGTAGCAATCCTTCGGGCAAGCCTTGTTCAAGTCGCGGAAATCGACACACATCCGCCACTTCCCGTTACTCTTTCGCACCAGGACTGGGTTAGCAACCCAAGTCTGGAATCAGAGCTCTTTGATAAATCCAGCGTCGAGCAGTCTGCCCACCTCTTGCTGGATCGCGATCCTCTTTTCCGCGCCCATCGGACGCCTTCTCTGCGCGATAGGCTTGATTGCGGGATCTATCTTCAGCTCGTGCACTATCACGTCGGGGCTGATTCCTGGCATATCACTCGGGGACCAGGCAAACAGCTCCTTAAACTCCTTCAGGAGCTCGATCAACTCTCGGGCTCTTTCCTCCGACAAAGCAGACCCGATTTTCACCTTCCTCTGAGGCCCATCAATCTCAACCTCCTTCAGATCCTCCATGGGGGCGGGACGCCCATACTCCTCTCGAGGATCGGCATCAGTCTGAAGGACAGTCATGGCTTCCCTCCTTCTCCTTCGGGTAGCGTTAACATAGCATTTTCGCGATGCCACTTGGTCACCCTTGACCTCTCCGACTCCGTTATCAGTCGGGAACTTCATCTTCTGGTGGACCGTCGAGGCGACTGCCATGAGAGGGTTGATAGTGGTCCTCCCGATAATAGCGTTGTATGCCCCCGCAGACTCCACTACAACGAAATCTACGTTTCGCTTCTCCATCTTCCAGCCACTACCAAACTCCACCGGTAAGGTAATCATTCCCAACGGGTAAGAAGTGGAACCAGAGAATCCCACCATCGGGAAGTCCACCCGTGTCAGGTCCTTTTTCGTTTTTCCCATGGCTTCCAGAGCGTCCATGAAATGGATGTCGGAGGAACTCCCTCCGTCTATCAGGATTCGCTTCATCTCGAATCCATCCACGTCCAGGGTCACGACCAAGGCGTCGTCATGAGGGCTCTCCACGCCTACCAGGTCTTCTGCCGAGAAAGAAATCACCATTTCCTCAGGGTCCACGACCGGGACCTTTTGCCTAGCACCACAGCGGCAGATATGCGGGAAGCGTAGTTTTCCCGAGAAGCAGAGGTATCACCTCCCGCCGCCATTCCTCCATGGATGACGTTGATAGTTCCCCGCCTCTCCTTACGGGCACCTGAACCAGAGGCTTCTTGTTCAACCTTCTTCTTCTTTGGGGATCGGTCACGGGACTTGGAACGGGATCGTGACCGACATCTGAAACGGGATCTGCACCGTCCCCTTTCGACGAACTCTTTTAGCTTCCCCTTCTGGATCAGCTTTTCAATTTCCTTCTTCAACTCCCGACAGTTTTCAGTGTCGTGACCATTGGCTCGATGGTAGTGACAGTAACGGTCAGGACGGCCTCCTAGGAATTCGCCTTCTTTTCTCGGAGGGTATCGGGCGAGACCCTGCCGATCCATCACAGCTAACACAGAAGTCATCGAGCCATTGATGGGGACAGCCCGACCCTCTCGATTGTCCTTCCTCGGGGGACGCTTGTCTTCTCTTTTCTCGGGGCGACCACGGTTTCTACTTCCTTCCGATTTGTCACTCCTCTTGCGATCATCTGACAGCTTAGACGATGGATTTCCTCTTCCCGACTTCGGAGGATCAAGCTCTCCAGCAGCAATCTTCGACTCCTGGACATCGATCTGTTGTTTTACCCTCGCTTGCAGGGCCTCCATACTCCACACAGCCTTCGCGGCTACGCTGTGCATCAGGTCGGAACCGTACGGAGCGCTCAAGTTCCGCAAGAAAGTACGGATGGTCTCTCCCTCCAAGATTTCTTCATCAATCTCCGCGGAACTAGCAGTGAACCGTTGGTAGTAGTATGCCAACGATTCATCGGGTCTCTGTACCACCTGGGTCAGGGACCTTACACTCTTCAGGAGACGCCTTCGACCTTGGTACTGCTTGATGAAGCGGTCGTGCATATCGGCCCAGCAGGTGATGCTTCCTGGCGGTAGGCTGAAGAACCAAGTCATGGCCCTTTCTCCCAAGGTTATCGGGAACAATGAGCATATGAGGTCATCGTTCGAAGTCCTGCCCATACAGGCCTGGACATGCCTCTGAACATGGCGAACTGGGTCCCCCTCACCATCGTACTCCTTGATGGTCGGAATACCTAGCCCGGGTGGGGCAACGGTATCTATCAGCCGCGGAACGAAAGGATGACTGGACTGATCCCTTAGCTCCGATGTCATCTGCTTCTGATCACCCATGCAGATGCTGACGATTTTCACCACCTGATCGGGGGTGATGGGGCCATTCAGGGGAATGGTCCTATTTTGCACTGGTCCTGGGCCGTCGACCACGAACTTCTCCAGGTGCACTGGTTCTTTACCCTTGTTCCTGGGCGGAACCTCCTGAACCTCCTGTTCTTCTGGAACCACCCTCGGAGGGGGTGGAGGTAGCTCTTCTCGCGGAGGCAACTCCTCTGTCCTCCTGGCAGCTTCTCTCTTGTCCAACAAGGCCTCCATGGCAGCCAAGAACATGGGCATAGCATCTGCTACTGCCTTGGCTAACTCCGAGTTCGAAGACGACCCTTCTTCCCTTCGCGGGACTCTTTCTCCTCTATGGCCCACCGGGATCGGGGGAGCCTCGTCTTCCTCCCTTCGCGGGATATCCTGCTTGTTCATCTCCGTGTCTCGAACTGAGACCTCATAACCATCACCCTGCCCCCCTGTTTGGGAAAGAGCGGGGTTCTCACCTTGTTCAGCAACACGTTCCGGTAACTGAGAATTCATGGTTCCTGCGGGACGAGAACTGCCAGCCTGAACTTGCTTCTTCTTGCCACCACCGGCCATTGATCTGGTAGAAACTATCTTGACTTTTTGTAAGATTCCCACAGACGGCGCCAATGTTGGATCACGGGCGAAGCTCCGTTTACGTCCTGCAAAAGGGGATGACCTGGGTGGTGACCCAGAATCCCTCTCCGATGCTTAAATGAGTATGTGATCAATGGGGGTGATAGCAGTAATCTCAATGCGTATTAGAGAGAGTGTGTTTTCTGGGGTAACTTCCTCCTTTATATAGGAGGAGGAGTTGCCCAGCTACCTGTGACCATGCTTGGCCGTTGTACCCATGATTCCGTGTATCTCGCCACGATTCCGTATATCTCGGTTGGGATTCCGTATATCTCGCCCCACGCTCCGCGTATCTTACCCATACTTCGTGTATCTCGGGCACGCCCTGCGTATCTCGGGGGATTTATCTTTATCTCTAACTGTCTCCCACTACTCTATCTAGTAGGCAGGTTTCTCGGTCTTTATCCTCTGATCACAAGTCCCGACTCCTGTCGGAGACTCCAGAGTTGTCTCATTCTAGATCACCACCCAGGACCTTCAGTCTCTACGGGACAGGTCCAGCCTCTGCGGGGCTATATTATCGGGGCCTTTACTAAGGCGCGTCGTGGCCTTTACTAAGGCATATCGGGGCCTACTTAGAGGCTTCTTGTCGGGAGCGTTCAGCTCTTTTGTCGGGACCGCTTAAGTCGGGACCCTTCGTACTGGGCCTCTGGGCCTTCCAGGCTTTCACGAGGCCCATTGGACTTACTCGCCGTCCATTGGCTGTTAACGGGGCTAACGATTTCATCGGAACCCATCAATTTTTGCTTTTTGCTTCGTTCCCACAGACGGCGCCAATGTTGGATCACGGTTGGAACTCTGGTACGTTCTTGACAGAAGTCCGAACTACTTCGCTCCAAGTAATCCTGCAAGAAGGGGATAGACCAGGCGGTGACCCAGAATCCCTCTCTGATGATTAAATGAGTATCTCGAGGCAGGCAAGCAAGTATTAAGTATGTGAATGTTCAACGTATTGATCCTGAGGTAACTCCTTCCTTTATATAGGGGAGGGGTCACCTCAGTTACCTGTGAGATAACTGCCACGTTCCGTTTATTTCGGCCAGTAGCCCACGTTCCGTCTTTTCAGGCCACTTCCCCACTATGTTGATAGTGGGCGTGTTTCTCGGCCTCGTTCTCTGGCGGCAAGTCCCGACGGATGTCGGGGACTCCAGAGTTTATCTACTTTGGTCACCGCTCGGGGCCCCTCGTCATCGGGACAGGGCCAGCCTTCTCAGGGATTCAATATCGGGGCCTACTTAAAGGCATATCATCGGGGCCTACTTAAAGGCGTATCATCGGGGCCTACTTAAAGGCATAGGATCGGGGCCTACTTAAAGGCATATGATCGGGAGCGTTCATCTCGTATGTCGGGACCGACCTTGTCGGGTCCTCTCGTATTGGTCTTCTAAGCCTCTATTGGGGCCCAGTGGGCCTACTTCGCCGTTTAGTCGCCGTTAGTGGGCCTAACGGCTATATCGAAACCCATCATCCAAGAAAATTAATTTTTTTACCTAAAATACCCCTAGTAATTTTCGGCACAAACATGTAAGTTTGGAAAAGTTGTCAAATTTTAAGATCAAACCCTAACTTGATCATGAATCCAAAAGGTGTTCTTGAAGATCATGAACATCAAACTTAAATTTGAACATAAAATTCAGTTTTGATCTATAAAAACATGTAAATTTCGAAAAGTTTAAGTTTTTAAAGATCAAACACATGAAATTTACTTAAAAATTTCGGATTACTCATGGTGTTCATGAACATGAAAATTTCGGATTTTTCAAAAACTTAAGAACATCAGTTTATCAAAAAATTAAGAACTCATAACCATGCTCTGATACCACTGTTGGATTACGGGGACATAATACTACGGAATGCTAAATGTGTACATGCATGTAATCTAACTACGCAACGGAATAGTGTACACATACCTTTTAGCTTTCCTGCCCAAGAACGTCGTGGAGGGAGTTTTGATCCTCTGATCGGAACCATATACAAGTCGACTAAGGAGAAAAGTTTCGGCCGAACCATTCTATTAAATGGGGAATTCCAATTTTGGGCCTCCCATGTCAATTAAAGTTTGGGTTTGGCCCAATTACCCTAATGTGACAATTACCTAATTAACTTAGGTAATTTCCTTAGCATTAACGGGCTACCAATTACGGCGCCACGTCACCATATGCTAACAACATGTACCCAATTAACATAGGTAACATATACGTATAATGGGCTTCCATTTACGGCGCCCATCACCATATGCTTACAGACGTCCCTCGATAAAATCATTCCTCTTAAGGAAGAGAAAGAGGCGTCGACCCAGTCTCACGAAAAAACCCTTCCTCTTAAGGAATGAGTGCCAGGTGGCAAGTTACTTGTCATCACCTCCCTAAAGAAACATTCATTCCTAAGGAATAATGAGGTGGCAAACAACTTTGACCGACTCTACTATACCCCTTCTCCTAAGGAACAATGAGGCAGCGACCTACTTGTCACCTGCTTGTGTCGACTAAGGAGAAAACCCTTCCCAAAGGGTAGCTGCCAATCAAAGTCGGTAAACTTCCCCTATAAACACCTTCAAGTATTTTCATACACACATTTATAATTATTATTCTTATAATCCATTACTGACTTAAGCTTCAGATTGGAATCAGGGGCAAATCCCCACCCCATTTTCAAGTTAACGCCATATAGCTTTATAAAAGAAACCGAGTACCCCGCGAGGTCTAGATAAACACCTAAAAGAGCTACCTAGGCGACTTCCTGAAATTCGTTCCCGGAAGCTAAAGTTCTAACGATTCTTGATCCAACATTTTGCGTCGTCCGTGGGAAAAAGATCAAAAAGTCATGGCCCCGTTGAAGAATCAAACGTAAGAAGTACCAGTTGTGGTGAAGGAGATGACAAGACCTCAGACAAATCCCATCAACTCCAAACAAGAAGATGGGGAAGAGAGGCGGGAGCCTCCGCCACACAACAATAGCACCACTAGTGAGGAGCATACTCAAAATCTGGAGGAACCAAAGACAACCTCTGTCGTTGTCCCACCAGAATTGCTGACAACATTCATGGAGTTTTGGAATCAAACCCAGACGGGAGCCGTCCCGGTTCCTTAGGATCAGACACCAGAAGCCTGTCAGCTGGAACAAGAGGCTTCGAGCATGAAAACAACCGGGATGAAACATCCCGACCAAAGAGAAGCCAAAAAGGCAACAATGGTCGACTCCCCAGTCAAAGAACCATCATTATTCGCGCTGGGTCAAGTCGAGGAATTAGTGGAAAAGAGTAGAAAATGAGTTAGTGATATGTTAACCAGATACTATACTTCTCATTCTTTCTCCAAAAGATTGCTCGATACTCGAGTGTCGCCCCAAGTCTTCGCTATAAACATCAATGATTACACAGGTGAATGGGATCCAGTGAGGCATATCAACACCCACAACTCTTCTTTGCTAGGGAGAGAGGCAACAACAGATCATTATGCGGCACTCTTCCCGACTACCCTTAAAGAAGAAGCATCTACATGGTTCTATGGACAGCCTGACAACTCAAAAGACTCATGGGAAGAGTTGAAGGCCAAATTCATAGAGGGGAACATAGGCCAGCGACAACGCCTTAAGAATTTGGACTTCCTCGACAAAATCGAGCAAGGTCCCGATGAAACTTTAGCTATTTATTATACTAGGTACCATAAAATACTACAACAGCTGAAAGAAGATGCCATTGATGGTGAGCTTATAAGAGCTTTTTAAAGAGGTCTAAGATCGCAGAGTCAAGCCTTGAAAGTCATCATGGTCATGAAGCCTATCAGGAAAATCGATGCCCTCGCCACTAAATTAAAGAGGTATATTGATCTAGAAAGGTCACATGAGAGGCCCTTTCAGAAATAGGGAAGCAAATGATCCCCCAAATAAGGAGGAACACCCTCTCTCCCGACCTCAGAAAAAAGAGGAAATGTGTGATGGAAGTTTTCGAGAAAACTCTCGGCGAGACCAGAGGAGAGATCAGAATCCCTACTTGGCGCGATTTACTCCTATTACACGTAACATCTCCGTAGTATTACAAGAGATGGAAAAGCTCAATCTCGACGACCCTCCTCCAGTGGAGAAAAATCCCATGGGTCAACGTATAAATGACTATTTTCGATATCACCGTGTCAAAGGACACGACACAGATGATTTTCTTGCTCTAAAACAAGATATTGAAGCCCTCATTCAAAGGGGAAGGTTGCAAAAATTTGTGGAAAAGCCTTTCAAGAATCCAAGAAAGCGAAGCAAAATTCCAAGAAGGCAGTCTCGTTATCCTCCACCCAACAATCCCGGTCCTATTCAAAGAGGGACTGTTAATGTCATCGCAGGAGAATTCACGTCAGGAGGGGAAACCAATTCAGCCCGAGAGGTATATGCCACCAAGATATCTACGATGGCCATAATGGGAAGGAGACCTCGAGATCCTGACCAAGTGGTTATCGGCTTCACAACGGATGATCTCATGATGGTAACTCAACCTCAAGAAGACGCATTGGTATTCACCGCCACAATGGTTGAATATGAAGTCAAGAGAGTTCTCATCGACAGTGGAAGCTTGACGGATATCCTTTTCAATGAAGGTTTCCTGAATCTTGGACTCACTAGGAAGGATTTAAAGAAAGTCGACTTCCCTTTAGTGAGCTTTGCAGGAAGAACTACCTATATTATGGGTGTCATCCGGTTACCAGTAATACTGATGAAGGAAAAGAAGGCTCTAAAGACCGACATAGTTTTCGTGGTCGTCGACGCAACTTCTTCTTACAACGCCATCGTTGAAAGTACTACTCTTGTCAGAACTAAAAATTCTAACATTGGGCGAATATGTTTTGAAAACACATATTTTAGAAAGAGCCACCACTAGTTAATTAATGCTAACTAGAAACCTAAAATGTCTAGGTTAAAACATGGTTAATCACCTAGGTCTCAAATTGGTCTGCGAACAGAAACTCGGATTCGAGGGTTCAATTACGAAAAAAATGATTATTTATTCTCCATTTCGGTACTCTATTCATTTAATTTGCTAAAAAAACTATTCAATTTTTTTTTTATAACATGTCAAGTTTAACAACAAGATAAGAAGTGACATGATAGTTTGTCTATAACGGAAACATCAACATCAACCCCTTATTAAATATTCATCTATTGCTACAACCTAGAGTACGATTATTTACACATATCGGGACATTATTTCATCAATTGTTACTTCTAAGTGATAATAAAATATTAATTTCAAACACATTCGACTTATTTAAACTGAAATTCACCGTGATTCAACCACGTGAAAAAAACGGTGCAGACATAGTGCAAGCATGTGCATTCATAATGAAGACAAAGTGTAAACATGTTGGGCACGATGTAACCATAGAGTGTGTAATGTTTTGTCTAAGTGTTTTTTAGATGAATGTGTTTTGGTAAGACTTTGATGATGTGACTTTTGTGAAAGTTATTCCTGATGGGTTTCGATATAGCCGTCAGGCCTATTAACGGCGACTAAACGGCGAAGAAGGCCCACTGGGCCCCAGAGAGGTTTAGAAGACCAATATGAGAGGACCCGACAAGGTCGGTCCCGACATACGAGCTGAACGCTCCCGATCATATGCCTTTAAGTAGGCCCCGATGATATGCCTTTAAGTAGGCCCTGATGATATGCCTTTAAGTAGGCACCGACGATATGCCTTTAAGTAGGCTCCGATATTGAATCCCTGAGAATGCTGGCCCTGTCCCGATGACGAGGGGCCCCGAGTGGTGACCAAAAGAGATAACTCTGGAGTCCCCGACATCCGTTGGGACTTTCCACCAGAGAACGAGACCGAGAAACACGCCCACTATCAACATAGTGGGGAAGTGGCCTGAAAAGACGGAACGTGGGCTACATGGCCGAGATTAACGGAACGTGGCAGTTATCTCACAGGTAACTAAGGTGACCCCTCCCCTATATAAAGGAAAGAGTTACCTCAGGATCATTACATTGAACATACATACTGATACTTGCCAGTTTACATCGAGATACTCATTTAAGCATCGGAGAGGGATTCTGGGTCACCGCCCGGTCTATCCCCTTCTTGTAGGATTACTTGGAGTGAAGGAGTTCAGACTTCCGTCAAGAACGTACCGGAGTTCCAACCGTGATCCAACAATTCTTAAATAGTAGGGACGGTTTTAGGGTCAGATAACAGTTAGTTACGATGGTTTTTACTTGGTGTATAAGATGCTTGTAGTTCAAGTTTTATGAAGTTAATGAAGTTCTTTGTCTAGTTTACTGCAAGTTTCGATATTCGATCATCTTCCAAGTGTGTTTGATCTTGTTTATGAGAGTCCTTGATTGGCACAATCAGATTCTAAACTCTACAGGTGCGTAGGAGCTGCGGTAGGCAAAGATAATCTGAACTTTGGCAGCCCTGGAATCCATGGTTCATGTAGATATTCACTGTTGTACCATTGCCAATTCTCCATAATCACATCCCTTCCCGCCAGAAGACTTGTCCACGCCCAAGAGGCCCTTGCTCCCTTTGTCACTTTCAGCAAATTTTTCCTCGGAGAATAGATTCCTCGAAGTGCATAAGGCCAAAAAGCATCTAGAATATGCAAGAGACGCTTACAAGTTTTCGGCTTTGTTAGTTCATCGCACTTGCACCAATGAAGCTTCCTCTTTCTTTCTCTTTGACCCCACCAAAATTGCGCAATTATTGAGTTTATCTCCGTGCAACAGGTTTTCGAGAGAAGGAAGATGCTCATTTTATATGTTGGAATTGCCAAAATAACATATTTAATTAGAACTTCGCGACAGGCATTATAGCAACGACTTCCAAACATTTACTCTCGAAATAATTCACTATTTTAAGAATCCGAGAGCCTCCTTCCTAGATCTTCCCCAAGTCGTTGGCAAACCCACGTATTACCTGGGATTATTTTTTTGCCTTGATTCCCAAGATGTTATCTACCTCTCTCTTCGATCTATCGTATACATTTGAAACGAAATAAATGTTTGATTTCCTCACGTTGACCCCCTGTCCCAATGATATGTTATATCGAAGCATACGTTCTTTCAACACACCCGCATTTTGCGATGTTGCCTTTAAAGAAAAGTGAATCACCCGCAAAGAAAATATGGTGTATCACCGGGCACGTTCGTTTCATAAAAATTCCTTCTAGCTCACCTTGGTTAATCGCCACCATAATCATTCTTGATAACACATAAGACACAATAATAAACAAGTACGGGGATATGAGATCTCCTTGTCGTAGCCCTCTTGTTGGTGAGATTGGTGCGGATCTCTTACAATTTATCATTATGTGGTACGATACCGTTGATATGCACGAAAGTATCCAAGCCACCCATTTCTCGCAAAACCTATTCGTCGCATGAACTCACCAAAGTAGTCCTACTCTATTCGGTCATAGGCTTTATGCATGTCCACTTTCACCACACAGACTTCTCGGCGAGTAGATCCCATGTTCCTCAAAAAATGAAAAACTTCATGCACAACTATTATGTTGTCTTGAATTAATCGCCCCCAACGAACACATTCTGGAATGGGGTTATTACCCTGATAGAAACAGTTTAAGCCGATTAGCTAGAACTTTCAAGATGATCTTATATGCAAAGGAGAAAAGACTTATCGGCCTAAACTCACTGGGCAAGGACGGATGTGGCACATTAGGAATTAGCGTGATGTCTGTGCGACCCATTGATGCAGGGAGTATGCATGTGTTAATAAAGTCTTTGACCATGATTAACACGTCCGTTCCTACTACATTCCAATATCATTGGAAAAAAGTCCGGGAAACCACCTGGTCCCGGAGATTTCGATCCATCAAGCTAAAATGTAGCACGTTTGAACTCTTCCAAGGTGACTTCTTTTGTGACTTGCTCATTCACGTCATATGTGATTAGCTGAGGGACCATTTTAAGTACACACCCATGGTCTATGTCCAGAGGTTGTAAGTAACTCCCGGAAAAGCGAACAAGCTCCCTTTCAATCCCGGCTTTATTGCTCAGTACCATGTCGTCTTCCGCCGTAAGTTTGAGAATTTTTTTTCTCCTTCTTCTGTCGATTGTAGTAATATGAAAGAATTTAGAGTTTCGGTCTCCATAGTTCAGCCATTTAAACCTTGAGCGCTGCCTCCAAATTATCTATGTCCCAAATTTTGGGCCAACCCGGCCCGGCAGGGTTTATGATTCTTTCTCAACCGTTATTATAAATAGCATTGTATTCTCTTAAATGAAAATGTCTGTGAATATCGAATAAAAACGCCAACCGCCAAAATTGTGGACGTAGGTCAAATTTGACCGAACCATGTTAAATATTGTGTTCTCTATTGCTTTCCTTTTAATCTGTTTGTGAGTGTTGAGAGAATTGACCCTAACAACTGATATTGGAGCTAAGCAAGATTCAACACGATCACTGAAGATGGAGATGTCAAAAGCTGGAATATAGAAGTTCGATGGAAGCGATTTTGGTTTGTGGAAGATGTAGATAGAAGATTTTATATATAAGAAGGATCTGTTCGAGCCTTTGTCTGGGGAGAAGCCGGAGTCTATGACGAAGCAATAGTGGAAGCTCAATGCTCTGCAGCTGATCCGATTGTGCTTGTCCAAGAACGTTGCTTTCAATATTGTCAAGGAAACCTCGACAGCAGGTGTGTTGAAGGCGTTTTCGAACATGTACGAGAAACCATCGGCGATGAACAAGGTATATTTCATGCGTCGATTGTTCAATTTACAGATGGTTGAAGGTGGTCCTGTTACTGAACATATAAATGCCTTTAATCTGATTGTGTCGCAGCTGAGTTCTGTAGAGATTAACTTTGAGGATGAAGTTAAAGCTTTGATTTTGCTGTCATCTCTGCCAGAGTCGTGGGATACTATTGTCTCCGCAATTAGTTGTTCCCGTGGTTCTGAAAAGCTGAAGTTTGATGAAATCCAAGATGTGGTTCTCAGCGAAAGTATTCGCAAACGATAAATGGGTGATTCATCTGGAAGTGCTCTCAGTGTTAACAGAAGAGAGAGGAGTAAATCAAAGGGTCCAAATCAGCATGGACACTCAAAATCAAGGAACATATGGGAAATATCCAGGAAGACCACAAGGATCATGTTGAAACTGTGGTGGAAAATGCTATTTTCGATATGATTGACCAAAGCCAAAGAAGCAGAATCAAAAATCTGGCAATGATAATGATTCTGTGAACTCAGCAGAAGACATTAGGGATGCTCTAATCCTCAGTGTGAGCAGCTCACTTGAATCCTGGATTTTGGATTCTAGAGTATCATTTCATTCGTCTCCAAGTAAGGAGTTGTTCCAAAATTTCAAGTCGGGAAAGTTTGGAAAGGTGTACCTTGCTAACAACAATGCATTGGAGATTGAAGGAAAGGGGAATGTCTGCATACACACACCAGCAGGAAATCAGTGGACATTGGAAGATGTCAGATATATTCCTGGTCTCAAGAAGAATATGATCTTGGTTTGTCAGTTGGATAGCACAGGTTATGCAGGAGATTTTGGGAAGGGTTCGTGGAATATTAAGAAGGGTGTTATGGTTGCAGCGCGGGGCCTTAAATATGGAACCTTATACACCACTGAAGGGTGTATAAACGCAGTTGTTGCTCAGGAAAGTGCATCTAGTTCATGTATGTGGCATAACAGACTTGGACAAATGAGTGTTAAAGGGATGAAGATGCTGGTGGAGAAAGGAGCTTTAGAGGGCTTGATGCATGTAGAAATGGGGTTGTTTGAAAGATGTTTCATGGGGAAGCAGAAACGAGTTAGTTTCTCAAAGACCCCAAGGGAGCCAAGTAATGAGCGTTAGGAATTGGTCCATACAGATGTTTGGGGGTCAGCTCTAGTTTCATCACTTGGTGGATCCAGGTTCTATTTTACCTTCATTGATGATTTCAGTAGAAGGTATGGGTCTATTACTTGAAGCACAAGTCAGACGTGATTTCTACCTTCAAGAAGTGGAAAGATGAAGTTGAGAATCATACAGGGTTGAAGATCAAACGTCTGAGATCTGACAACTGAGGGGAGTATGAGAAGCCAGAATTCATAAAGTTCTGTGTTGCTGAGGGAATCAGTCTGATAAGGACAGTTCCTGGTAAGGCAAGACAAAATGGCATCGCTGAGAGGATGAACAAGACGTTGAATGAACGTGCACGGAGTATGAGAATCCATTAAGGATTGCCCAAGATGTTCTGTGCAGATGTTGTTAACACAGATGCCTACTTGATCAACAGGAGACCCTCAGTTCCTCTGGGGTTCAAGATTCTTGAAGAGGTATGGACGGAAAGGAACTCAGGTATTCTCACCTGAGAACCTTTGGGTGCATTGCTTATGTTCATATTGATCCAGAGAAGAGGGACAAGCTTGATGCGAAGGCTGTGAAATGCTACTTCATAGGTTATGGTTCTGACAAGTTTGGCTACAGGTTTTGGGATGAGAAGAACAGGAAGATCCTGAGACACTGTGATGTGACTTTTGATGAAGGTGTCTTTTACAAAGACAAGGATTACAAGGTTTCAGAGACTCCAGAGCAAGTGGGAGGTAAGCTTGAGTTGGAGATAGGAGGAACTCAATCAACTTCGGACACTGACGATGAAGAACAAGAGGTCGAGCCAGAGATAGACCCAGAAGAGGACCTAGTAACACCTGAGCAGATGTTGAGGAGATCATCCAGGACCACTAGGCCACCAGACAGGTATTCACCATCTCTACATTACCTGTTGTTGACAGATGAAGGGGAGCCTGAATCCTTTGATGAGGCTTTGCAAATGGAGGGTTCGATCAATTGGAGAAACCGATGGATGAAGAGATGAGCTCACTTGAAAAGAACAACACATGGGTGTTGACACAGCTGCCTGCAGAAAAGAGAGCTTTACAGAACAAGTGGGTGTTCAGGGTAAAGACTGGAGCAGATGGCAGGAAAAGGTTCAAGGCAAGGTTAGTCGTTAAAGGTTATTTAAAAAGGAAGGATATTAATTATGTTGAAATATTTTCTTCTATTGTAAAATTAACTTCTATCCGGATGCTGTTGAGTAATGTTGCATTAGATAACTTGCACCTTGAACAGATGGATGTAAAAATAACATATTACATGGAGATCTTGATAAAGAGATCTATATGCAGTAGCCAGGAGGATTTGTTGTTCCAGATAAGGAACACATGGTGTGTGGCTCAGTAGGAGCTTATACGGGTTGTAGCAAACACCTAGACAGTGGTACAAGAAGTTTGACTCCTTCATGCACAAGAGCGGGTTCAACAGGAGTGAAAATGATAATTGTTGTTACTTTAAGAAGTATATTGATTCCTTTGTTTTCTTGCTCTTGTATGTGGATGATATGTTGATTACATGAGCAAAGATGAGGGATATTGACGATTTGAAGGCAAGTCTGTCTTCAGAATTTGATATGAAAGATTCTTGGGATGAGAATTTCTCGAGACAGGGCTGCAGGCACTCTAAATCTATCCCAGAAGAAGTACAATGAGAAGGTGCTGAGCAGATTCATGGTAAGTGATGCTAAACACAGGACTATTCCCTTATCTAATCACAAGAAGTTGTCAAAGGAGTAGTCACCCAAGACAGAGGAGGAGCGAGAGCAGATGACCCTTGTTTCATATGCATCTGCAATTGGGAGCTTGATGTATGATATAGTCTGCACAAAACCTGACATAGCATATGCAGTGGAGGCTGTTAGCAGGTTCATGTCCAACCCAGGTGTTTGGATCAAAATGACGTGCCTCTAGAACTTCGGGTAACAGACTTCGAGATCTCGCCGGGAGCTAGCTCACTCAGGTATCTTTCTTGACCTCGTGGGTACTTAGTTTCCTTTGGTGGCTTTGTGCTGGGCGAGGACCTGAAAAGGGGTAGGGAAGGCCCCTGATTCCACTCCGAAGCTTAAGTCAGTAATGGATATCGAGAGAATATTGTAAAGTATATGATAGAACTTAACTTAGATAATGAAAGTGAACCCTATTTATAGGGAGATATTTACCAACTTTGCAGGGCGGTTACCATTTGGGGAGGTTTTGGTCTGAAGTCGGCTTAAGTAGGTGACAAGAAGGTCGCCACCTCATATTTCCTTAGCTGGGAAGGTTTCTTCTAGGGCGGTGGAAGTAAGTCGCCACCTGTCCATTTACTTAAGAGGAAGGTTTTCTTCTAGGGAGGTGGAAGCAGGTCGCCACCTATCCCTTTCCTTAAGATGATGGTTTTCTTATGAGACTTTGATGGTCGACTCGACTTGCTATTTAAATAGGAAAGAGCGTCAGACAGCCTAATTGCCTTCTTTCTTTATTAATCGTAATTTGGAAGTCGACTTCCTCAAATGTAATCGTCGACCTTTTACCTTTGTTTCATCATTTCGAATAAGGTTGGTCGACGACTTGTCGATCTCGCCTCTGAACGTACCTGGCATTATTCTAGCAATGTAATCGTAACCCAACACTTGCCCCCGAGACTTAAGTCGTCAACTTCATTCATGAAGATGAGGTCTTGAGCCGAGTATAGTTCTTGAATATATGTGAGCGAGATTCTGCCTCTATCAATTTTCTTAGCCCTTGGTGTATAGACTGGAAGGGGACATCTTGAGTCGAGGCGAGGTATTTAGCTTGATGGCTTTCCTGACCGTTGGTTCCGGGGAAGTTGAAGAGTCACCTCGATAAACCCTTGACAGGTGCGAGGAAACGATCATGTTGTCAGGGAACGACCCAATGAATGACTGACCTCGGGGAGACTTCCTTGGGAAGTTAAGCAACATATATTTTTTAGTATAAATACCACCATTTAATCTTCACCTTTTTACTTCTTGCTCTCGTTTTTATTCACCCTGGCGAATCAGTATAGTGCGTTTTTCATCAACCCTAATTCGCCTCACTCTTGCACTCCTGAAGAGGGATTTTAGTTGGAATCGCCACTGCTGGTCCTTCTGATCCTATTCGAGAAACTTCTTTCATTCGATCTCTTTCCCAGACTCCCATGGCTGCTCAATTCCCACAAGGTAGGTCGCAAGGGTTCATCCATTCTTTTCCTGAGTCTCCCAAAGAAAATAAATTGTCCAGCGCCGCTTTCGTAAAAGCCGTGACCCTAGCCAATCTGAGCGATCATGAAGGCCCTCGTTATGCTGGTCCCCCCGGACAAGGATATCGGGCTAGGGATGGAGAGGTCCCCGTATATGTGGGCCAGATTGAGGCGGGGATCCGATTTCCTTTTTGCACAGAGTTGGATGAACTCTGTGAGCATTATGGGATACATCCTTACTAGCTCACAGTCAATGTTATCCGCTTCTAGGTTGGTTTTCGGTGTTTGTGCGATGTTTATAATTGGACGTACACCCTTCAAGTCTTTAGATGCTTCTATCAAATGTTGAGAAGCAATTCGTCGATCTTTGGTTTCAAAGGTCGATGGCCCTCAGATGACCAAATTTCTTGGAAATCGGCCAAGGAATTGGTGGTTGGGCTTAAGTCTTATAATGCAAATTGGAAGCATTATTACTTCTTCTATCGAGAAGGAGTCACTTGGCCCTTATCCCCTCCCCTGGTGCTGATGGTACCCCCACTCTACGTGGATTAACTCCTGAGGAAATCGCCACGGTCGGCCAGATTCACGCCGTCGTGAACTTGAAAGAGTTTGAACCGTGGAAATCTATTGAAGATACAACATAAGAGGCTTTTATTAGATCCACAATTCGTCGTAGCATTGAAGATCCTCCTCTGGATTGGGTAGCTTCTTTTTCATAGTAGCTTTTTTAAATTCTCTTCTGGTTTCATGTAGGTCTCTTTAAGAAGCTTTTTGATGCTCGTGGTCAGGCGGCAACAGGAGTGCCCTTGGACGATTCTGCGGCGACCAGCTCTGAGGTCGCCTCTGAACAACCCTCCCTAGCGGGAGCTATTACTGAGGCTGCCCCCGATTCTGATAAGGGGGAGTCTGTTGAAATCGAGGCGAGGGCCTCTCGGATGAGGACGAAAAGGCCTGCCAAAAGGGGTGTCGACAAGCCCATTAAAAGGGAAGAGTGGTCGACGCCGTTCCCATCTCAGAGTTCTCGGAGACGGTTTCCTTAACCGCTCCCACTACCTCCAACCTCCAAATCTCCAAAGGTAAGAACTTTCTTATTCCTGATTTTATCTTCGTTTGGATTTTCGTAGAACTTTTCCAACTTTTTTTCTTTTCTTAGAAGTCGCTCCGGAGGAGAGGGGCTGTGGTGAAGCTTCCCGTTCCCAAGCCATGACTGGCTTGAAGTTTGAAGGTCCTCCCTTCACTTGGAAAATGCTCCATACTGCCCCCGAGTCTTCGTCGAGTACTGCCGACTGGAATCCCCTCGCCTCTCTGAAGGGTTACCAGTTGAAGGAAGGTCACTCCATTGCTAATAGAGAGTTAGCCCTCCACCTCATCAATGGCTCCATCCTTCATCAGGATCATCCCCGCCTTCCCATCGAGTGCGCTGGGGAGACTGCTCGTGTGTTCTTACATCGGTAGGCCAAGGTAAAGAAAACCATTTTCTTTATCACAATAATTTTTTGAGGTCATTCATGTATTTATCTTTCCACGTTCCTTTTAGGCCACTCGAGATTTTCTTCAAGTCGGTCAGCTGATCGTCGACTTGGACGAGGAAGTTTCCTCTTTAAAAGGGAAACTCGCCTTGGTGGAGTCGGAACTGGAAGAGGTGCAATGCCTCAAAGGTGAAGTCACTTGCTTAGAGGAGGAGCTTCTTCGCCTGAAGGAGGCCTCTGTTAACATAACCGAAGAACTCGCCTCCCTGAAGGACACTGTAAGGGCCTCCATGACTCTTGGGGCTTTGCTTGATGATGCTCGCCGTACCTCTGCCACTTTTCTAAGGGTTTTTTTTCCTGCAAAGGTGGTTTCTCACCAAAAGGAGGTTCCCTTGCTGAGGGCGGAGGTAGAAGAGCACAAGAAGTCCGCCTCGTTGATCATTTCTAACTACAAGGCTAGCGTTGATTTTGAAACTGACGCTGTCGTAGCCAGCGGGCAGATGCTTCTTTCCAGCTTTGCCTCGGTGGTGGAGGATATAAGGGCTATGGACCCTGATTTTGTCTTCTCGAAAGTGGTGGTTCTTTGAGAATACTTGGCGGAGGAGGCTAGGAGTAGGAAAAATGTATAGATGTTTCGTTTTTTTTTTTCCCTCCTCGATGTAATCCCGACTTGATTATTAATGATAGAAGGGAGACCTCCTTTTTGCAATTCTCATGCATTCATTCTTATTTAATCTTACGATAAATTAGCCCAAGATATAAGGTTGCCTTTTTAAGAACAAGGTAGTACTTAATCGATTTTCTAGAGCAAACGTTCAAACTATGTATAATCGATACTTAATATTTAAGAAGGATTTTATCCTTAGAAAATTGAACCTGTCTTCTGAGTCATCGATCCCTCTGAGTGATTTGGTTGATATCAGATTCTGGGTGATCGGTATATGACTTTGAGAAGATCAGCTTATAGTACTCCTCTCTCAAGTAGTCGATCGATCTGAGTGATTTATGTGATATCAGATCGTTGATAGTCGACTCTTGATTATCTTCAATACTTATCCTTTCAAGTAGTCAACCGATCTGAGTGATTTAGTTGATATCAGATCGTTGATAGTCGACTCTTGATTCATAAAAAGTTCAATACTTAACCTCTTTCGAGTAGTCGACCGATCTGAGTGATTTAGTTGATATCAGATCGTTGATGGTCGCCCTCGATTCGGAAAAAGTTCTTCAATTCTTAACCTCTTTCGAGTAGTCGACCAATCTGAGTGATTTAGATGATATCAGATTGTTGATGGTCGCTCTCGATTTGGAAAAATTTCTTCAATACTTAACCTCTTTCGAGTAGTCGACTAATCTGAGTGATTTAAATGATATCAGATTGTTGATGATCGCTCTCTATTTAGAATAAGTTCTTCAATACTTAACCTCTTTCGATTAGTCGACCAATCTGAGTGATTTAGATGATATCAGATTGTTGATGGTCGCTCTCGATTTGGAATAAGTTCTTCAATACTTAACCTCTTTCGAGTAGTCGACCAATCTGAGTGATGATATCAGATTGTTGATGGTCGCTCTCGATTCGGAAAAAGTTCTTCAATGCCACCTCTTCATCGACTAATCTGAGTTACTTAGATGATATCAGATTGTTGATAGTCGATTCTTTGAGTATTTTGAAGGAAGGGCTCAGAATTTTTGGAATAAAAGGGGCCTTAAAAGGCTATGTTTATTTATCCTTCCTGAGTCTTACACAAAAAGCATCATAAAACAAACATTAGCCTTAACAGATAAATCAAGTTACTTTCTTAATTAGGCGTTGTTTCGATGACTTCTCTTTGATTGCGACGCCACATTGAGCTGACGTAGCACCGTCGGGACGCGATTTGATCTCATTTCACCTCCCCTTATCCCCTGTAGCGTCGGGAACCTCATTACTTGATGAGCGGTTGACGGGATTATCCGATGAGGATTGAGAGTAGTTCTTCCGATGATGGCATTATATGCTGAGGCAGCGTCGACGACCACAAAAAGTACATCAATCGTTAAGGTCGTCTTTCCTTTTCCCAGAATTATTGGTAGCTTAATGGCTCCCATTGGATAGGTAGTTCTTCCGACAAATCCTATGAGGAGAAAGTCGACTTTAAGGAGATCTCTTCTAGTTAGCCCCAAATTTTGGAAAGCTTCATAAAAGAGTATATCCGTCGAACTTCCACTGTCGATGAGAATCCTCTTTACTTCGTATTCCGCCATTGTGGCGGTGATAACCAAGGCGTCATCGTGAGGGTGAGTAACCATCATCAAAACGTCAGTGGTGAAGCTTATGGTTATCGGGTCGATTTCTTCATGTCTCCTTTCATCCTCTTGTGAGGTTCGAGCAGCGTAGACTTCCCGGGCGACACTAGTTTCTCCTCCATAAGTAAAACCTCCGGCGATGACATTTATCGTCCCCCATTGAGTCGCTGTAGGATTGTCATGATGGGGGGATCGAGAAATTATCTGAGGGATATGGCTTCGTTTCCTTGGCGCTTTAGAAGGTTTTTTAATAAACTTTAGCAGTTTACCTCTTCGAATCAGCGCCTCGATATCGTGTTTTAAAGCAACACATTCGTTTGGGTCGTGCCCTTGAACTCGATGATAGCGACAATAATCATTCACCTGAGATCCCATCGGACTCTTTCTGACTAGGGGGGATCATCCAGTCTGAGTTTCTCCATCTCTTGAAGTACAACGGATATATTGTGTGTGACAGGAGTGAATTTTGCGGAATAAGGATTAGGATCCCTCTTCATTCCCGGGCGATTTCCATGTCGAAAAGTTCCTTCTCGCCTTTCTTCTCTCTTGGATGGTCGAGAGGCAGAACTTTCTTCGGCTTTGGTTGGAGTGATCAGCCTCTTGGCTTCTATAGGCGATCTTTCATGTGACCTCTCCAAGTCGATATACTTCTTAACCTTGATGGCGAGAGCGTCAATCTTTCGCACCGGCTTCATCACCATGCTATCCTTCAGGGCTTGACTCTGTACCCTGAGACCCCTCCAAAAGGTTCTAATCAACTCGTCATCAGTGGCGTATTCATTCAGCTGCTGGAGTATTTTGTGGTATCTAGTATAATAATTGGCTAAGGTTTCGTCAGGACCTTGCTCAATTTTATCTAGAAAGTCCATACTCTTGAGGCGTTGTCTTTGGCCTATGTGACCTTCTATGAACTTCACCTTCAATTCTTCCCATGAATCAATCGAACTATTAGGAAGACCATAAAACCAAGTGGACGCCTCTTCCTTCAGGGTGGTGGGAAAGACCTCCACGTAATGGTCCGGAGTTGCCCCTCTTCCTAAAAGGGAAGAGTTATGGGCGTTGATATGGCGAATCGGGTCTCCTTCACCTGTGTAGTCCTCGATGTTCCTTGCAAAGACTTGTGGAGGAACTCGAGTATTGAATAACCTCTTGGAGAAAGGGTGAGAAGTGTGGTCACGAACGATAAGTAAATCATTCGCTCCTCTTCTTTTCTTCTCCAATAATTCCTCTACCTGTCCTATAGTGAATAGGACAGGGCTCTTGCTCGCCATCTCGACTTCTGGAGCTTTGGGGATCTCTTTCTCCAGGAGATTTTCTTCCACAACTTTCACTCTAGAGGTCACCTCTTCCTTTTGGGAGGCTTCTCGAGTTGGTTCCTTTTTGTCAGGAGCCGTTCCCTCCTGGGTTTGATTCCAGAAGGCTATGAAGACAGCCATTATCTCCTGAGGGACAGCCGGAGGGACTGTTCATTCTTCCTCAAGATTGGGCAATGACTTGGCATGACTGAGGTTTTATTCACCACCGGTGCCGTTATGTTGAGGCGCGGGTGGGTCTTCTCTGGGTGGTGGACTTGAGGTAGTGGGATTTACTTGGGTATTTCCCACCTCCTCTACCCCGGGATTTGGCATCTTATTCTTCTTGGAGGCCGTGACTTTTTTATCCTGTTTCCCACAGACGGCGCCAAATGTTGGGATCAAAATGACGTGGCTCTAGAACTTCGGGTAACGGACTTCGAGATTTCGCCGGGAGCTAGCTCACTCAGGTATCTTTCTTGACCTCGTGGGTACTTAGTTTTATTTGATGGCTTTGTGCTGGGCGAGGACCTGAAAAGGGGTGGGGAAGGCCCCTGATTCCACTCCGAAACTTAAGTCAGTAATGGATATCGAGAGAATATTGTAAAGTATATGATAGAACTTAACTTAGTTAATGAAAGTGAACCCCTATTTATAGGTAGATATTTACCGACTTTGCAGGGCGGTTACCCTTTGGGGAGGGTTTGGTCAGAAGTCGGCTTAAGTAGGTGACAAGCAGGTCGCCACCTCATCTTTCCTTAGCTGGGAAGATTTCTTCTAGAGCGGTGGAAGCAAGTGGCCACCTGTCTCTTTCCTTAAGAGGAAGGTTTTCTTCTAGGGAGGTGGAAGCAGGTCGCTACTTGTCCATTTCCTTAAGAGGAAGGTTTTCTTATGAGACTTTGATGGTCGACTCGACTTACTCTTTAAATAGGAGAGAGCGTCAGACAGCCAAATCACCTTCTTTCTTTATTAATCGTAATTTGGAAGTCGACTTCCTCAAATGGGATCGTCGACCTTTTACCTTTGTTTCATCATTTCGAATAAGGTTAGTCGACGACTTATCGATCTCGCCTCTGAATGTACTTGGATTTATTCTAGCAATGTTGTTTAATCGTAACCCAACACCAGGGAAAGAGCATTGGGAAGCTGTGAAATGGCTTCTGAGATACCTGAGGGGCACGTCCAAGACTTCACTTTGTTGTGGCAATGGCAAGGTGATACTGCAGGGTTATGTGGATGCTGATCTCAGTGGAGATGTGGACTCAAGCCAGAGTACATCAGGGTACATCTACTCTATAGGTGGAACTGCAGTGAGTTGGATGTCCAAACTTCAGAAGTGTGTTGCCCTTTCATCTTGTGAAGTTGAATATGTTTCAATAGCTGAAGCTTGGAAGGAGATGATTTGACTGACAGATTATCTGGAGGAGTTAGGCTTGAAGCAGTGTGAGAATATTCTCTACACTGATAGCCAGAGTGTCATACAGTTGGTGAAGAACCCTTCCCATCAATCCAGGACAAAGCACATCCGGAGAGGATACCATTTCACTCGGAAGGCAGTGGAAGAAAAAGAGATGTGTTTGGAGAAGATAGAGAGTGCGAAGAATCCAGCAGACATGTTGACAAAGTGTGTCGATGTTGAAAAAGTTATGCAAAACCTCAGTTGGTCTTCTGTAGTTGTATCAGAAGACATGTGGCTGGCGAGGCGAAATTGTTGGTGTTGATGAAAAACTATTTTGGAGAATGAAGTTTACTTGGAAGAGTGAATCAGTATCCAAGTGGGAGATTGTTGACTTGTGGATCTTGATTATCGCCGAATTTTGGGCCATCCCGGCCCAGTAGGGTTTATGATTATTTCTCCACCGCTATTATAAATATCATTGTATTCTTTGAAATGAAAACGTCTGTTAATATCGAATAAAAACGCCAGCCGCCGGAATTGTGGACGTAGGTCGAATTTGACCGAGCCACGTTAAATATTTTGTTCTCTATTGCTTTCCTTTTAATCCGTTTGTGAGTGTTGAGAGAATCGATCCTAACACATCCCGCTTCCGTAACTCGTAAAAATTCTTGAGGAAGTCCTGTTCTTCACTCATTTATGCCATTGACTGATCTCCCCTTTGAATCTCCTTGAGCCGTGTATAGACCTGCTTCATCAATTTTCTTTTGTGTCCAAACTTGTTCTTGCTCCATGGGATTAGTTTCTTCTTGCACATGCCCATTTTGTTTCCCGCGTGATGATCACCGCCTGTTGTTCCTGTTTCAGCTTCGCCATGTCGATATGATTAAGGCATCACAGTCTCTATGATCTGTCAACATTACTTCGAACCGAAATAATCTGGGGTCGTGTTTGTCGTCAAGGTCCGGGACAATAATGATTGGGCAGTGGCCCGAAACTATGGATGGCTCACGAATAACCCGTGTCTTAGAGTAGTTATGCATCAATCCAAGGTTAGCTAACCCCTGGTCAAGGCGTTCCTTCACTAGTATCCTATTTCAGCTATTCTTCAAACACGTAAAAGCTTGCCCTTTGTAGTGCAGATCCATAAAACCCACGTCTTCTATTTGAAACTGGGTCGTTGAAATCCTACATGCATACCCACGGTCCACTACGTCCCCTCGAAATTCTCTGGATTAGCTCAACGTTTTACAGTCTATTTGTTAAATTTCGTATACACATGTCGAAAACCAGACCTCTCCAGTCGCCTTTGTTCGAAACGAGCAGTCCAAGATATATTTCGATTTATGGATCACAATTAGGTCCACCTCTTTTATCCACCACAATGCAAGACCTCCTGATAGTCCCTCAAGATCCATCGGTGGGTGCGATATAGTGTTAGAGGAGGCATTGAGAATATTTTAATTCCTAGTGAGCCCTCCTCCGTTAGTTCCCTATTGATTTGCTCCTCATCCAGGTTCTTCCTATTGATTGAAAGCCTGTAGATTATTGTAGGTTAGAGATAGCAGCGCCATATATAGTGGGTGAGGATTATTAATATTGGGAGGTGGAGGGAAGGTGGGTATGATGTGGGGAGAGTTGATAGTGGAGACTAACATGTGCATTGTATTACTTGTATTGGTTTGGATTGTTCTCTTTATTTAACCAACACCCCGGTCTTGCTTCAGCCATCACCACCAAGCCTAGCCTTCAGGTCTACTTCTTCAGAAGCTTTCCTCAACATAGAACCCAACCCACTCCACTCCACAGGGTTTCTAAATACTTCACATCCAACCCAGTCTTTTTAATTAACGAAACCACAAGTAGAATGCGACAACATATTTGATGTGCTGTCCTGTTTACACCCACACCCATTAATTAATTAATTCCCTCCCTTTTACATGACTTCACTTTAATCCATAGACAAGGAACGACTTATAAAATTGAAATACTCTTGACTCTGCAACATACATACAATACAATACAATAGCACCAAGTCTACCCCCCATCAAAGCTCGTCCTGCATCCCAAAACAACATATAAATTATGTCAAATATAGACTCGCTCACTGATTGTAGCAACTCTATTCTTCTTATGTTACAAAACAGTAATAGTTTAGAACACAAAGGAGGGAGAGATAGATGTTAGTCTCACTTACATGATAATCATCAAAGTGGCGATCACGCTGCAAAAAAATACAAGTTTCAAATTAAGTACATATGTAATTAATTATGTGACATCCTCCTATACCATAATTATAGTAGTAATAATAATGACTCATTCATTCATTCTACACTAACTAACCATTCTATATTTGTCTTTGTACCGATCGCGATAGCGCCGATCATATCCCCTCTCTTTGCGCCTCCTTTCACCTTCTTCTCTTGCCCTTTGAGCTTCCTACAAGTTACACATCTTAACTACTTATACAACAAATTTCCAACAAACTGGAAAAATCTTCATGACCAATACTTTAACTAACCCTTACGGCCTAACGAATAAAGATTATTCTAAGGGCGAACATCCCACGCGAAACCAAAAAAAAGGTGCATCCACACTGTCTAGATGGTGTCTTTCTTGATGTCTGCCACTGCCAAACCCTTTTACACATCACCACTACTACAACTGCTGCCCAACTTCCACTTTTATTATAACCCTTGGCAACTTTCCTATATAAGCTTGAGTTCTTCCTTACTTACTCACAAGTCAATTTTTAACTACCTACTTTATTCCTTCTTTTGTGTAAAGTCCAAGAAAGAAAGACCATAGAACATAGATAGTATATCAGAATAAATGAAATAACCTCTTCCTCCTGAGCTTTCCTGACCTTCTCTGCTTCCTCAAATGCCTCCTTTTCAATCTACAAATATATTTACACAAAAACATTTCAATTTTGAATTTCTAACAAGTCACTCATCTTTCTCTAGTTTTGAAAGCAACAGCTGACCTCTCGGTTGGCAAACACTTCTTCCACCACCTGTCTTGCATACTCTGGGTCATCACAAATCAAGATGTTGTCGAACACCGAACCACCTTTCACCTACATATTATTTCAGGAAACAGACACTTATTACACACACTGTGTCTTCTTCTTTCCTACGTAATTAAGTTGCTGCCTGTTGCAATTACAATCTTCTCACCTGCCAGACCTCAATTCCTACATACTTTATAGGCTTCAACACATAGAGATCGGGGTCATCTTCAAATTCTGTAGCCAGAAAAAAATAACTTATTTATGTAATTCCTCTATGCACAACATGTAACAAGTTCCTAATCCAACTACTTCCTTTCAAGAAATGGTGTGTTGGACTGGAGCAGCCAACATAATAATGCACAAGTACCTGGATTATCAATCCAAGGAGTCCTCCATTTACCCTTGTAGTTAGGATTTTTTATTTTCTGATGAAATTCAAAACAAAATAAGATATATTGTTAGATAGTACTGATGAAGACATGTGTATTTGCAGTGAAAATAGTAGTAACTTGTACAAACCTTCCGTTTCCATGGTCCTTTATATGCAGGGTTTGGTACTTTTGGTGGTCTCCAGATGCCATCCTCTTCCTCATCCCAGTTATCAGGCTAAAACATGAAACAGAAAACGTACAAAGGATAAGCTTTCTAGTGTTACCACATTCATGGAAATGGATTATTTAGGTAACACTAGCTGACTAGACTTTCTCATAAGTTAAGGATGTGAACTGAATAAAAAACAAGATCAAACAGAAATGTCCAACTAGTGATTAAACTTTCTTTCCATTAGACTTGATAAGATTAGGCTAGTCTTAATTAAAAACACTGCCATATAAGAATACCATCACAAGGAAAAGGAAAATTTTACCTAATTCAGCAAATTAATTTAGAGAATGGATCTAAATGTCTTACCTCTTTAGCCCTTGGATCTGGAATCTCAGCTGGAATTGAATCATATCCCTGAAAAATGGACAATAAGTTGGTGACTATGTTTTCCTGAAAAAGCACAAATGAAGACGTGGAAAGCAATGGGGAACATCATACCTCAGGTTTTACTACGTTAGGATCTTCAATATATTCCCTATCATCCCAATCAGCAGGCTGAAATAGTTCATTTTTATCAGTAAGGATAAATATCTTCATAGATAAGAGGGTTATTGTCAAATCGAAATGAAGCCTGCTACAGCTTGCATAGTGTCTGGAACAAAGGACCAGTATTGGTTAGACAAGTACTTGTTGAAAGAGAGGCCGGCACCTTTTTAGCATTGAAATCTTTGATTTTACGTGGAGGAAGGATGTCCCAATCTGTATACATGCTCCCAGAATCCCTTTCCCGGTTATCAACCAGAATGCTGTAGGAAGCATCTGGCTTGAGAATGAAAGTGTAAAAGTGAGTCAACTTGTCAGTTTCACACTGCAAATCCTTCTTGATTGGATAGTTTTGCCCTTGGTAGGAGAGAATGACATGGAGTTTCTTTGTTTGAGTACCACACAGGTCCGGTCCAAACATCAAGCTGACAATACAACGGCGAGTCAATTTATAGAGATGACATATTGATAGATAGATAGATGGCTGCAAGGTCAGTTATAACAGAAGCAGGCAGGTAAGCAAAGCAACCTGTAAGGAGTATCACCCCCAAACTTCTTTTGATTGACATAGCCGGAGAGGAGCTTTATGTATGCACCACCACATTCAATGTCCTGCTCAATCCTTACCGAGTACTGGAGAACCAAAGTCCTATTCCTATTGGTAAACTCTGGAATCTTTGCTGATATAGCAAAGTGTTTGGCATCTGAGGAAGTTTGGATACCTATATATATATATATATATATGGCAATGGCAAACATTAATTAGGTTGAAGTCAGTTAACGCGGTGCTTTGTTGGTTGACGACAGAACACAAGGAAGGAACATATCATGCAAATACAGATAAATGAATCACTCACCTTTATCGTCAGGATCCCCAGCCCACTTTCCAGTCGTGTGCTTGAAAGAACCTGCTTTCCCTTCACTTCTTTTCCAGTCTGACCCAACCCATCTTTTTTTCCAACCATCTTTGAAATTTCAAATAAATTCCAAAAAAGAAAGAATCAACAACATATATACTTAATTTAAAAAACAAATCTTCAAAATAAGTTTGTTCTTCTCACTCCATTTATTATTTGCTATCTGCTGCTGGAGAAGTGGGTTTTTTAGTAAGACAAGAAAGGGTTAACACTAGAGTTAGATTAACTGACAATTTATACAACTCAATTGAAATGGAGAGCGCGCTAGAGGAATTGATGGTAATCTGAGTGAGATTACATAGTACCAATGAATTGATTAGCTCAAAAATCAATCAATTGAATATATGGAGGGCGGCGGGATTCCATTCCATATATAAGGAAATTTTTATTTGGGGTGCTAAAACTATCTTCTAAGTAGTAGCTATAGTTCAACTCCAACAACTAAAGTAGTAAGGGGATGGAAGCAGAGAGAGAGAGAAATACCTTCAAAACGCTCTTCGAAGATGATCTCACAACGGCTATAGCGAAAGAGTAAAGCTACCATCACCATTAACACTAGCAGAGTAGAACTCTGCCCCGTTGCTGTTGCCATTTGCGGCGTCGCTCGGGGGAAGAAGAGGGAGGGGATGGGAATGGATACAAGCTCAAACTCTCTTTCTATTTATTTTGGTCAAGAAAAGATACATCTCAGTCAGTGCTACGGATGAAGTAGTAGTGCTCCAGGTCTCCAGCTAGTGTGATTCTTTTTTTGTTGTTAAAAAGTCTTTTAGTACAATTGAAATTCACTTTTAGTGTAACATGTTTTTCTTTAACTTCGTTTGCATTTTATAAATTTTTTCTCCGTTCGTTAGTTAGTTTTGATCGTTAAGTAGCACGTGCAAGTTACGTGACTTGTCCTATACTTTTAATTTTGTTTAATTTAATCTCTCTAATATATTCATAACTTTTTTTTTTGTATAATTTAGTTCTAAAGTTTTCAAATCGAACCGCTTTACTCGATGGACATTGTTCAATTGACGTAGCATAGAACTATGTAGGGTCGGACCTAGCCCTAATTCCCTAGCTCTTTTCCTTGGATCAATATTGTCATATTTTTGGGAAGTGTAGGCTTCTCTGTCGGCACTAGGCTCTCCTCCCACAGCAAATCCTCTGTTAGCATATAGTAATGGGCGCCGTAACTGGTAGCACTAGGCTCGTATGATATTTAATTTGTGCCGAATATATATATATATATATATATATATATATATATATATATATATATATATATATATATATATATATTATTGGAAATTATTTTATATAATTAATGTTACTTGGTGGCTAAGTTAAGTTTTTAGTGGACATCAAAACCCTACTTAGCCCACAAGTAATCATTTCGGCCCAAACCCATTTTGAAATTATTGGGCCGGTCCAAAATGTATTAAACCGGGACGTAATTTTTAAAACTGAACCGGGTTTTCTCAATCGGTTCGGCCTAGTTGGGTTGGGTCGGACCAGGTAACTAAGTGGATCTAACCGAACCGGTTTTGAGTGTTGAACCGAACCGAACCCTATTTTATCAAACCGGTTCGGACCGAACCATATTTAATTAAAATCGGACCGAACCGAACCGGATTACACCGAATCGGACCCGAACCGGATTTTGCTGGACCAAACCGAACCGGACCAAAAATTGACTGAACCAAACCGAATTTTCAAAACCGAATTCAAGTCAATTAAATAAAATAGGGAAGTCAAATTTTAAAATCCAAATGTTTTTGAACTCCGGTTAGCTTACACAGTGCTCAAGGGTTTACTAATATTCACATATTAATTAAACCTTATTGCTTCGTTACAATCATGGGTATGGATCTCGGATATACATGTTTTTGGGACTGGTATAATTAGTGGGCTGAATTGCAATTGTTTATTATTTTATATATATTTATGCATGCTTAAAACTGTCTTCTTGACTAAGTCAAGCTAGCTGGATATTGCATGTTGTGGGCTGAGCCCTGGTTAAATATATGGTTTGCGCACTAGGATAGACATGTTGTGATGGTTGATATTGCCTAGGATTCATGTCTATATGTTGTGAAATTGAATATAAGCATGAATTGCAAATCAACCCCTTATGTTTAAAATTATTTTAAAATCAAAAATCAGTCGCCAAATGTGTATGATTGATGTGGATGTTACATGTTTGACACGTATGCTAGAATGTTAAGGATGTAGTTGCATGTGATAATTTACTTAGGAAGTAGAATTATGTATGCAAGCGTGAGTTCCTCGGAACATTAGACGCATGACGCGTAAGCATGTGTGTGATTTTTATGATGAATGTTACTTGCGTATGATAATTTACATGGAATGTAAATTGTATATGCATGAAGTAAATTCATCGAAAATTTTTAAAACATAAAATGGCCTTGGGAAAGTCAAGATCGGGTATGCTTATTTTAAAATTCTCGTTCCGGTAATTTGCGATAAAACCGTTTTAAAAGACTGATCTATTGGATTGAAGACGACGATAACATGAACTCTTTCACAACCCCCTTCCATTGGTTTACTGGTGGTCGGTTTGGTTTAAATGACTGATGAATCATTATTGTCGTATTCCATCTTAATAGATATCCGATGTATGCAATTATTTCTCAAATGTTATTGTCTCCCTGATTTTTGCATAATCATCAAAGTGTTAGTTTTCATGGCTGGATCGGTTCGCTTCTACGAGCCTTGCAATCTGGACGGTATGGACTATGATGCATGGAAAAAGAATGTCATGGATATGCTGACTGCTGCGGAACTTGCTGACCTAGTCAGTCCGCAAGCGGAAAGGATGAAAATGGACGAATATGAGAATCCACATGAAAGCATGAACAAGAAGAGGTTGAAGAGAGATCTTAAGGCACGAGAGATAATCCTCTCGCAGCTGACAACTGAAGCTGAAATTTGGATTTCACAAATCAGCGCACTGCATGTTTGGTGCGCCATATACCTTCGCTACGGTGGGGGGAAGGCCGCTGAAGCTAAAGCCTTGATGGCGGAATATTACAATATTCTATGCAGTGATGACGGTGTTATAACCGATCGTGCTCCCGCTGAAGAAGTAGACACGTGGATGAGGGCAAGGAAAGTCATGAAAATGTTTCTTCTTTTATGGTTCGCAGACGAAGAAGGTCTCACGCGTCTGATCACATCGATTAAGACGACGATGGATCTATTCAAAGCGAATCATGAAGAAGAAAACTTTCCTGAAAAACAATAGGCGTTTGATGAGAGATTCATTGAAATGCTGAAAAGTTTGCAAACCCAGCCAAGAAAAGGTCCAAACGATGATCTGGTGCGATAACCACCATGATTACAGTACCTACAAGGTACGAATCGTTTACCACACATATATAAAACCGTAAAAAAATTTTATACCCATGCAAGACAACTGATATAATTCACTTGTGAATTCATTTCAGGTACACTGCAGAACGTGGTAAAGACTGTTCATCCATGATTCTTCTTCGCAAATGCTTCAAGTTGGAGATCTTGGACTTTAGTATTGTTTATGTTGGATTTCTTATTTTTTTTTCATTTATTGTTTGAATTTTGGTTGATGTTTTTCGGATTTATTGAATAAAGTAGCCTCCATTCGACTCGAAATATGATCTACTTATCAAGATTAATTGACTCGGTTAAACGGGATCGATCCGAAATTACAATAAACAATGAAACATAAGGCTATGAATAATATCCATACGTCACCACAATAGTCTAATTATTTGAGTAAAATCAAAATGCCATTAAAATTCATCGATTGCGTAGCTCTAAGGATTAACCGATTATAATTATTTCTTAATTATTAGTACTCCATTAAATGAAATAATTAATAATTATCATGTACGAAACCGATTAAATTAAAACTTGGATTAAATTTTCGAAACGAAACGATTTTACCTTAGGGTTAAACCTTGGTAAATAACGCCTTATAGCGTACATGTGAACCTCGAAAGATGGAACACATCGTTTCAAAGTAAAAATTTAATAATGAAGTTCTTTGATGAATAAATGCTGAATTTTTGTTTGCATCCCTTTCGGAATGACTTATTGATAGCATTTACACAGAAAGAAGTATGCTTCAAAAGCTACCCCGGCCTTGTAAAAGTATCAACTGATGCACAAGGTGAAAACCTAAACGCTCAGTTCGGAGATGGGATAAAATATCTGAAATAAGTTTGCAAACAAAGAAGAATGAAGTCGGTTAAACGATATCTCTTCTACTAGCCTTGAACGAAACGGGCTAGGCATTCATTTCACACCACTTCATATAGCAAAGTTTGAATTACATAATGTTAGAGTCAATCTATCATACGATCCCTCTGGGATGAGAGAAAGATTACTCACATTTATGTAAGACTTTGTTCCAATAAAATCGGTTAACGACACTGCACCATGAAGCTAAAGAATGATAATGAGTTATATCATATCATCATGCGACATTAAATTGGCGCATTAAAACAAGTATTTGGACCAAGAGTACGATGACTACTCTTTGAACATACATGTTTATAGCTTTGAAAATGGTAGCGTGGTCGAATGTGATACATTACACTTCTTGAGGACGAACTTTGAATGCATGGAAATTTAAAGAGATATAATCTTGATTAAAAGATGCAGGATATCATTGAAATTCAGGTCCCACTTAATTCGAGTGGGTGAAAGATTTGAACCGGCAACCAAAGTGAATGACATGGTAAATTATAATGGAAAAATTGTCATAATAAATCCAGTGGAGGATTACACCCTCTACCACACAAAAATCACTGTTGCCGATATGACGAATCAAGTCTAACCTGATATTCATGATGGATGTTGAATCGCTGGACGAAAATAATCCAATAACACCACATCTTCCATCGATACCCATTGTTTCCAGTGGGAGTGATTCGACCAGACTCGGTTCCAGGTCCTAGTGATCAAGGAATTCAATCTCAGAGATAAAATCCGAGACCGAGAGGTCGTTAAAGGAAAGTTGTAGGTCAAGGTTCGAGCACTGCTCTTATTCATAGTGGGAATGATGCTCCGAAAAGAAGCATTATTCCGAGTGGGAGTGTCGTTCAGACTCAAGATGGGATTGACGAGCCTAGATACGATTGAAGGCATCGAACTTCTTCAAAGAAGTATCTCAGTAATAAGGGTGATAACCTCACTATGACATCTGTAGACAAACCGGAAACGGTTTAACAAGCATTGAAAATACCTCAAGTGGATAAATGGAGGAAAATAATAAAATGAGAAAGATCGCCTAAATGAAAGCCATTATAGTCTTTGTTGATTTACCTGTTAACCACATGAGCGTAAGGATGACATGGATCCCGAAGTCGGACGGTTTAAAAGTCGACTGTTGCGAAGGATAAACCCAAATCCACGGAGTGGAATTTGACGAATCACACTTACTGGTTGTGCGTAAAACCACTGTTAGTGCCAAAATGGTCCTGGTCGCAAGTCTCGGGTTCGTCTGCACCGAATGAGTGTTAAGACCGCATTCCTCCTCGGAAACCTGGAAGGGAGAGATCTATATGGAGCAACCAGAGAGTTTAATTACTCCTGGTAAAGAACGTAAAGTTTGTAAACTCCAAAGGTCCATTTACGGTCTTAAACAATCGTCTAGGCAATGGTACCGCAGATTCCACGAGGAAATTGTAGGAAACGGATACGTGAATCTTCACGAGGATCCGTGCGTGTACTAAAAGACCTCCGGGTCTATTTATGTCATCTTAACCTTATACGTAGATGATATACTCATTGTCGCAAACGATGTGAGTTTTATGAACAAGTCAAAGTCCTGGTTGGCATCTGTGTTTGAGATGAAAGACATGGGAGATGCCACATCTATCTTAGGCATTAAAATTGCTAGAGATGGAGCTACTCATTGTCGTAAACACTCGATTTTGACATGGACGTAACGACGTTACACATGATACGTCAAATTCCGGACGCGTCAAGCCACAAAGTCTCCAAAAAAGCTCAATGGCACATTAGGGAAATTATTATAAATATATTTTAAATTATTTCGAATCTATTTTAATATTTTCAGAATTTTTTTAAAATATATATATAATAATTAGTTTTTTTTATTTTAGAAAATTATCTATAAGATATTTATCTCCATATATTATTTTTTATTCAAAAAAAATAATTATCTGTAAAGATAAATATCCTTTGGAATATTCTCTAGAATAATTATCTGTTAGCATTTTTTATTTAAATTTTATCTGTAATCTAGACTAGGTTTTAATATAAATAGTGGTCTAGGTTACATTGTAAACACACAGAAAATAAGAAGACTGCTTTCCTCGGGATCCGTGTGAATTTTGTCCTTTTGTGCTTTATTTCAAAAAAAAAAAAAATTCGGCCACAATCCACCACCGTCAGCCAGATCCGCCGCCCCGCCTAGGTCCTCAGCCGCCACGACTTCATCCCGCTGACTGTCCGCCGTCCATCCTCAGCCGCCACGACCCCATCCCGCCGACCGTCCTCTGCTGCTGCTGCCGCCGTCGCGCCCGCCGTTCGCTGCTGCTGCTGCCACCGTCCACTGCTACTGCCACCGTCCGCTGCTACTGCCACCGTCCGCTGCTGCCGCTATCGCCGTCGCGCCCGCCGTCAGCTACTGCTGCCGGTGTCTGCTGCTGCCGCCGTGCCTGTCCGTCGCGACCCCGCCGCCGTCCTGCTGGAGCCAATCTCGGCTGCAGGTGAGGAATCCCGCTGCTGTTAAGTTATTATTTATTTATTTATTATTAATATTTGGTTATTAGGTTTTCTGTTTTAAATTATTATTATTATAGTTAATTCAAAATTAAAAAGTAATTAGTTAGATTTAATTAATAGCTTAGATGTTATTGATAAAATTTAATTAGTAATTTAACTGTAATTGACTAATTTTAATTTAATAGCATGTTGATAGGTTTTTTAGTATTTTAGATTTCATTTTTAACTAGGAGTTATAGGTTATGATTAACTTTTTAGATTTAGGATTATATCTGATTAGTATTTTTTATGATGAAATTTGATTAATTTTGACATTTTTTAGATTAATTGGGCATAATGTATGTAAATGATGAAATTGGCAAATTAAGTAAATTGAGTACCGAAAGGGCGTAATTAAAAATTATAGTTTTAATTCGTAATAGAACCCCCGAATTCGAACCTCTGATCGTAGACCGATTATATACCTAGGTGTTTAATCTATTATTCGCTTAGGTAATTTAGGATTCTAGCTAGCCTTACAATTAACTAGTGGCGACTCTTTCAAAATTGCACGTTTTCAAAACGTAATTCGCCGTAGGTTAGATTTAGGTCTGACAATTTGGCGACTCTGCTGGGGAGATTTGAGGGTTCGGGCTCTTATATATCTGCCTATTTGCCATGTTTTAGTTTAAACATATTTCTCGTCGTTGTTCTAACTATAGTTTTTTTTCTTCCCGTAGGTACGAAGCTCTTGTTTTTATTTTTATGTTGAATAACAAGTTTTTTTTTATGGTATTGTTTGAAACCACACACACTCACGTTGAGCATAATGTCCAAAACGCCTAACTCCCAGGGCGACTAGGAACCCCGGAGAGATAGTAAGGGTACGACCGCGCGGCCGAGCCGCCGGAACGACTCAGAACGATTCCACTCGCTTGTGAAGGTCCTATGATCCCTATGACGGGGTGAGGAAACCACCTTGTCGGGAACCTATCAGTGGAACCTACCTTATAGAACAAAGCAAAAAAACACACACGTGAAGCTTCGATCCTACCGTTGTTATTTTACATGTTTGCGTGCTTTTATCTCTTTCTTTCGACCCCTAGAATTTATCTCGTATGGGATCTGGGTCCAATGTAATCTTTTATTTTTTTTTTTTTTTTTTTTTGCACCATGTATGTAATCGCGAACCGCATATTAGTGGAAATTTACTTTTCAAACATGCATTACACATCATTTTAAAAAAAATAAAAAATATGTGCCATCCACTTCATCACTCTAAAACGTTTTACACTCCATTTTAGTAAGAATGGAAAGACTACCCAAGTGTCCTCGCATTGCGATCGTTCCAGCTCCTAGGGACGAAATCAACCGCCTCTGGAATGCCATGCCGAAGACGGAGCAGGATTATATCACCCAACTCATCGGAGGAGTTCAACGGCTTGCTGATTACAAGATAGAATGGCACTTGCTAGAAGCCTTAGCCGACCATTGGGACTCGAAGAAAGCAGTATTCATCATCAACGACATAGAGCTCACCCCTACTCTCGAGGAATACCGCCAGCTGGTACAAGGCCCGGGATGGAACGAAGGGATCATCTTACCAAGATTTGAGGTCCAAAAAACAGAGTCTTTCTAAACACTTACGGGCCAACAGAGGGAAGATGGTTAACGAGCTTATGGTGGCCACACATCAGGGTTTATCAATCAATCGTTTGATAAGTTGGGTTGGTTTTAGAATGAAAGATAATCGAATGATCCGAGGAGCAACTCACGCCTATCTCTTGTTATTTTTTGGAACTCTCTTATTCCCCCACTCCCAAAGTTATATAGACGAGGCATTAGCCGACGTCGTCCCTCAAGTAGTCGAAGGCAGAAGTTTTATAGTGGCGTTGCTTGCTGAAACAATCACGTCTCTGAACTTCATAAAAGCTAAAGGGAGAGGAGGATTAAGAGCAAGTCCAGCTTTATTGCAAATATGGTTTTTAAGTCACCTAAATGAGATTGGCGCCGGTTTTCCCAAAGCTCATTTCCTTATAGAAAAACAAATTATATCAAGAATGATAGACTATACTCATCATGTGAACAAAGGATGGAGCACCCGTGAATGGAAAAAACATTTTTCAAAACTTTTACCTTAAGACATTTTATGGGTAGCTCGATCGTTTTCACCAAGGTCTACATTTTTAAGATGTAAAGATTTTAACGGTGTTCCTCTTATTAGCCACCTAAGCTCGTCAATCACCTACCCGGCCCGAGTCATTCGACAACTCGGGGATCTTCAAGGCATACCAGCTAACACAAATACGCCTTACTTGATATTCGACTGGGACGACAACAAAGTTACTCAAGCCACACTCAAACAAGCTGCTCAATGAATACATGCAATTTGGGAAGGTCGAATCGAGGAGAAAATCCAACCACCCGGGGATATCAAAGAGGAAGAGCGGATGTATCGGGCCACTAAGGAGTACGTCCACCCCTTTCACACAGTCATTAAAGATCCAATTATTGACCCCGCAGAAGTTATTGGACAAAAGCCACAAGACGCACCACCTTCCCATGAAGACGTGTACGACATGCTAGCTGCCCGAGTTGAAATCCAATGTGCCACCTGGGCCCGAGATTGCGCACAATCCAAAGAAGACATCAGGCGGTTACAAGAAGAACTTTCTAAAGCGCGAGCTAACGTCATACACCAGCAATGGGCACTTAAAGTAAAGGAGAGGCAGAAGACGCGATTAAGTGTTGACCTTGAAAAGTTCAAACGATGAGCGAGAAAACTGAAATTTTTTTCAAAACATTTGTCTGTTGAATTCATTAGGACTAAGGAACAAGCACTCGACGCACTCGGCGAGATGCGTAGTCGTGTAAAGCGTTTTAGAGTTTAAGTCTTAGTTGTAAAATCATCTTTTTTTTTTGAATAAGATGTTGAAGTGAATGGCACATTAATTTTTTTTTAAAAAAATCATGCATGGAATTATTTGTCCACATTTTGAATCGTCATTTTTTTCCAATTGCAGGAACTAGCTAGTACTGGCATGCACGCGAAAAATCACTAACATGGAGAACACGCAGCAAATCCAGCGACATGAGGAACGAATGGTCGAAATCGAGGCAGCAACCACAAAAATGCATGAAGAGATGGCCACCATGTCAGCAAACATGGAACGCATCATGGCACTCCTCGAGGCTCAGTCAACCATCAACGCTCCAAACGCGCCCTTGCCGACGGGGACCTCAACTCCAGGCCCCTCGACGAATATAGGAACCGCAATACCAGCTACCAATGTACCTCCCAACACCACGGTGGACCCCTCTCGAAACCACCCTACTTTGATCAGCCCCGATCAGACTCTACCAACGCCATGTGTCTCTCCGAGCCCGACCATAATGCACGGGCATGTTAACCAAGGGGGCGCAACCGGCACAAATGCTTTCACATCATCGCCTGTCATCGAGACTGAACACGATCGCCGTTTGAAGAAAATGGAGGATGATGGGTTCGATAACAACCGTCAGGCCCTTTAACGGGGAAGAGACGACAAACAGGCCCACCAGGCCCAAAATGAAGGTCAAGAGGACCTAGGAGAAGGGTCCCGACGAAGGGAGTCCCGATGATGAAAGGTCCCGACAGAGTCGGTCCCGACAGATGAGCTGGAAGCTCCCGATGAGAAGCCTTTAAGTAGGCCCCGATGACGAATCCCTGAGAACGATTGGCCCTGTCACGATGACGAGGGGCCCCGAGCGGTGACAAAATGAGATAACTCTGGAGCCCCTGACGGGAGTCGGGACTCGTTATCAGAGGATAAGGCCAAGATACGCGGGGCGTGGCCGAGATACGCGGAACGTGGTTGAGATACACGGAGCGTGGCCAAGATACGCGGGGCGTGGCCGAGATACACGAGATCATGGCCTGGATAGGCGGGATCACATCCGAGATATGCGGGATACAGGCTAACCACCCCTAACGGTTCATCAGGTACCTGAGGCATCTCTTCGCCTATAAAAGGGCAAGAGGTCACCTCAGAACACTTACGTTGAAATACATATTCTGAGATTATTGCTTGCCAGTTCGTATTGGGCACTCATTTAAGCATCGGAAAGGGATTCTGGGTCACCGCCCGGTCTATCCCCTCTTGCAGGATTGCGTGGAGCGAAGGAGCTAGGATCGCCGTCAAAATCCGTACCGGAGTTCCACCGTGATCCAACATTGGCGCCGTCTGTGGGAATCAAACAAAAAGCTGATATGCCTTCTACTCGATCGGTGGCGGCTGGCAAGCACAGAAGATAGGGACAATCCGGTGGTTCCCGTCACCCCGCTGCAACAAATCTGGATTCAGTACCAGAACAGGAAGAAAACCAGAACCATCCCCCGGCTGAGCTCTCCCAGACAGGGGGGCACAATGGAGATCCCGAAGATATTGCTCCTCAGCACCAGGGCAATAGGGGGCAGGAGGCTCCCCCAGCTACAGACTTGACCAGGGCCGTGGCGGAAGCCATGCCCATGTTTCTGGCAGCCGTGGAGGCTCTCTTGGATCGGAGAGAGGCCGCGAGGAGGCAGGAGGAGATGCCCCCGTTGGAGGAAGTGGCCCTGCCAACAGAGGGTCGGAACGCACAGGAAGTCCCACCCCGAGGCCAGGACAGAAGTAGGGCGACCGGTCAGCCGGAGAGGTTCGTGGTTGATGGACCAGGACCAGTACAGCAAAGGACCATTCCCTTGAATGGTCCCATCACTCCCGACCAGGTGGTAAAAATCGTGAACATCTGCATGGGAGAACAGAAACCATTAGTGTCGGAGCTAAGGGATCGATCCACTCATCCCTTCGTTCCCCGACTCATCGACACCCTAGCCCCGCCTGGGCTAGGCATCCCCACGATAAAGGAGTACGATGGCGAAGGAGATCCAGTTCGCCATGTCCAGAAACACCTCATGGCGTGTCTGGGAAGAGCCCCGAGTGAAGACATAGTGTGTACGCTGTTCCCGAACACACTTGGGGAAAGAGCCCTGACCTGGTTCTTTAGTCTGCCCCCAGGCTGCATCACTTGCTGGGCAGATATGCATGATCGATTCATTCAGCAGTACCAGGGTCGAAGACGTTTATTGAAGAGCGTGAGGTCCCTGACTCAGGTGGTGCAGAGGCCCGACGAATCACTGGCTCATTATTACCAGCGGTACACGGCCAGTGTGGCAGAGATCGACGAAGAAATCTCGGAAGGTGAGACCATCCGTACCTTCATTCGGAACTTAACGGCCCCCTATGGTTCCGACCTGATGCACAGTGTGGCGGAGAAAGCTGTGTTTAATATGGAGGCACTACAGAAGAGGGTGAAACGGAAAATCGATGTCCAGGAGTCGAAGATAGCCGCGGGAGAACTGGAGCCCCCAAAGTCGAACAAAGGGAAGCAGTCGGTTAAACCTTCTGACGATCGCAAATCAAAAGGTAAAGCCGACAGTAGTAGGAATCGAGGCCGCCCGGATCGGAGGGACGATAGGCGCTCTTCAAGGAAAGATAAGCGGGAGGATCTCGACATTCCTCTCAACTGTTCCATGGCGGAAGTACTGACAGTCATGGAACGACAGGGTATCTCCCGGTACCCCCCAAAGAAGGATGGAGAGTTCTTGGAATCTCGCACAGATCGCTACTGCCGATTCCATCGCGCAAAATGTCACGACACCAATCACTGCCGGGAACTGAAGAAGGAGATCGAAAAGCTGATCCAGAAGGGGAAGCTCAAGGAATTTGTCGGGGATAAGCGGTGTCGATCCCGCTCTCGGTCCCGATCGAGGTCCCGTTCCCGATCCCGCGATCGGTCCCCAAAGAAGAAGAGAACCGACCCAGAGTCATCCGGTGCTTGCAAGGAGATACGGGGCACTATCAATGTGATTCATGGAGGATTTGCTGCTGGAGGCGATACCTCATCCGCCAGAGAGGTTTATGCCTCTAGAATCCCTACGGCGGTGGTGTTGGGCAAGAGGTCCCGATCCTGGACCTTGAAAGAAGAGATGGTAATCTCCTTTTCGTCGGAAGACCTCATAGGCGTGGAGACTCCGCACGACGATGCCTTGGTGGTAACCTTGGATGTAGACGGGTTCGAAATGAAGAGAATTCTAATCGACGGAGGGAGCTCCTCCGACATTCTATTCATGGACGCGCTGGAGGCTATGGGGAAAACGAAGAAAGATCTAAAGGAGGCAAACTTCCCGATGGTCGGGTTCTCTGGCTCAACCTCCTATCCGCTAGGAGTAATCACCTTACCAGTGGAGTTTGGTAGCGGGTGGAAATCAGAAAGGAGGAACGTGGAATTTGTTGTGGTTGATTCTGCGGGGACATACAACGCGATTATCGGGAGAACCACCATTAATCCCCTGATGGCGGTTGCCTCGACAGTGCACCAGAAGATGAAGTTCCCGACCGACCACGGAGTCCGAGAGGTCAGAGGCGACCAGGTGGCTTCCCGAAAATGCTATGTTAATGCCACCCGAAGGAGGAGACGAGAAGCCATGACTGTCCTCCAGACAGATACAGATCCTAGAGAGGAGTTCGGGCGTCCCGCCCCCATAGAAGATTTGAAAGAAGTCGAGATCGACGGACCTCAGCGAAAGGTGAAAATCGGGTCTGCTCTGACTGAGGAGACTGCACAGGAATTGATTAAGTTGCTGAAGGAGTTCAAAGAGCTGTTTGCCTGGTCCCCGAGCGATATGCCAGGAATCAGCCCCGACGTGATCGTACACAAACTGAAGATAGATCCCGCGATCAAACCTATCACGCAGAGGAGGCGTCCGATGGGCACAGATAAGAAGATCGCGATCCAACAGGAGGTGGGCAGGTTGCTCGACGCTGGGTTTATTAAAGAACTCCGATTCCAAACCTGGGTTGCTAATCCGGTGCTGGTGAGAAAGACTAACGGGAAATGGCGAATGTGTGTGGATTTCCGCGACCTAAACAAAGCTTGCCCAAAGGACTGTTACCCACTCCCGAGAATCGACCAGCTGGTGGATGCCACGTCGGGACATGAGCTGTTGAGTTTCATGGATGCGTACTCAGGCTACAACCAGATCAAGATGGCCAAGGAAGACGCTCCCCATACAGCGTTCTATGCAGACAGTGACATCTATCACTACGATGTCATGCCTTTCGGGTTGATCAATGCTGGGGAAACCTACCAGCGGATGGTGAACAAGCTGTTCGGAGATATGCTGGGGGAAACCATGGAGGCTTACGTGGATGATATGCTGGTGAAGTCCCGACAAGCCAAGGATCACGTGCACAACCTAACCATGGCATTTGAGCGGATGAGGCTCCACCAAGTTCGTTTGAACCCGACGAAATGCGCCTTCGGAGTCCACTCAGGGAAGTTTTTAGGCTTCATGGTGAGCCAGAGAGGAATTGAGGTGAATCCTGAGAAGCTGAGGGCGATCGAGGAGATGCAATCTCCGATAAATCATCGGGAGGTACAAGTGCTGAATGGCCGACTAGCTGCAATGAATCGCTTCTTGTCCAAAGCCAGCGACCGATCAATGCCGTTTTTTGAAGTCCTGAGGGCCAACAAGAAATTCGAATGGACCGCCAAGTGTGAAGAGGCGTTCCAAGCACTCAAGCAGCACCTTCGCACCCTCCCGCCGTTGGCGAAACCGGTTCCAGGCGAGCCGCTCTATCTTTATTTGGTTGTTTCTGAATTTGCCATTAGCTCTTTGTTAGTAAAGATTGCCGAGGGTAATCAAGTCCCCGTCTATTATGTAAGCAAGGCGTTTGCCAAGTCTGAATTGAACTATCCTGCCGTTGAGAAGTACCTCTTTGCGTTGATTATTACTGCTCGGAAGCTAAGGCCTTATTTCCACGCACATGAGATCACTGTGCTGACGAACCAGCCTTTAAAACATTTCTTGAACCGACCGGATGCGTCGGGAAGATTAGTGAAGTGGGCAGTAGAGCTTAGTGAATTTCGAATACACTTCGCTCCAAGAACGGCTATTAAGGGCCAGGAATTGGCGGATTTCATAGCAGAATCTACATCTCCCGATCTAGAAGAAACGGGCCCTGTAGAGGGGGCAACCATGGAGGTCCCGATAGATGAACAACCAGAGAGGGCAGAGCAATCAGAACAGCCAAACAAGGAAAATACCTGGGAGATGTACACGGATGGCTCCGCGAGTTCGGACGGATCAGGAGCGGGCTTTTTGTTGATACCACCGGGTGAAGGTGAACCGCTCCGATACGCCTTGGCAACATTCAAGGCCACAAACAACGAAGCGGAGTATGAGGCTCTCATCACAGGCCTGAAAATTGCTAGAGGCACGGGAGTCGATCACTTAAGAGTGAAGTGTGACGCAGCTTTAATCGTAAACCAGGTTCTAGGGCGATACGAAGCTAGGAGTCCGATAATGAAGAAGTATCTACGAGAGGTACAAACCTTGATGGAGAGCTTTAAAAGCTTCGACATCGAGGCAATCCCGAGAGAGGAAAACGTAGAGGCAGACGCCTTGAGCAAATTTGCCTTGGGGGCACCCTTGGAAGAAAGTCGGAAGGTACACTTCTTAGAAAAGGTGATCTTATCAAACATCGACCCGACGCAGGTGTGTACCATTGAGGCAAAATCGGAGGAGGAACCCACTTGGATGACCACGATAGTCGCGTATCTGACTACGGGGGCAGTCCCCGATGACAAGGTAGCAGCAGACAGGATATGTCTGATCGCGTCTAATTATGTGATGCTGGACAATCAGCTATACAAGAAGGGCTGGTTCTCCACTCCGTACTTAGAGTGTGTGGCAGAACCCGACGCCAATCGAATCCTGAAGGAAATGCATGAAGGGGTCGCGGCTTGTCACGAAGGGGCCAGATCCATTATGAGGAAAGTGTTGAACTTGGGCTACTATTGGCCCACGATGAACAAGGAAGCAACGACGTTGGTCCGATCCTGTGATGCGTGCCAGAGGTACGCCCCGAGTATCGTGGCTCCGGCCGCTAATCTGACATCCATCAAGAGCGCTTGGCCCTTCGCGCAGTGGGGCATCGACTTGGTGGGACCTCTTCCATAAGCACAAGGTCAATGTAAGTACTTACTTGTAGCAATCGATTATTTTTCGAAATGGATAGAGGCGAAGGCATTGGCCAGAACAACGGGGAACCAGATCGTCAAGTTCCTCCAAACCCACATCGTGTCCAGATACGGGATTCCTAAGGTAGTGATCAGCGACAATGGTCCACCGTTTAACGGCTCTAAGGTGAGGGAGTATCTGGAGGAGTTGAACATCGAGCATCGGACAGCTTCTGTGCGCCATGCTCAGACTAATGGCCAGGTAGAATCAGCCAACAAAATCGTGATGGACGGCCTCAAGAAGAGGGTCTATGCTTTGAAGGGCAAGTGGCTGAACGAACTGGAGAACGTGCTTTGGGCCGTTAGAACGACACCCAAACGATCAACGGGGGAGACTCCGTTTGGCCTTGTTTATGGCACGGAAGCTGTCGCCCCTTTGGAGGTAGCTGTGGCGTCCCATCGGATGAGATATTACGAGTCCCTGATGAACGATGAAATGAGACGTCTGGACTTGGACTTACTCGAAGAGAAGAGGCGGGAAGCCGATGAAGTCCAAGCTCGAATGCGTTTGGCGACGGCCAGGTACTACAATCGGCGAGTGAAGTCTCGACAGTTCTTCGTCGGGGAGCTGGTTTGGCGTCGCAACGAGTTCACCCTTTTGGATCGAATCAACAAGATGTCACCAAAATGGGAAGGACCTTATAAGGTCGTGGGGATGCCAGCTCCAAATGCGTACAAGTTGGAAGACCTCGATGGCAGAATATTAAAGCATTCTTTTAGTGGCGAACACTTGAAGAAACACCATGCTTGAAGAAAAGTCGCCTTAAGTGGTGCCCGATGAAAGTCGCCTTAAGTGGTGCCCGATGAAAGTCGCCTTAAGTGGTGCCCAATGAAAGTCGCCTTAAGTGGTGCCCGATGAAAGTCGCCTTAAGTGGTGCCCGATGTAAAATCGCCTTAAGTGGTGTATGCTGTTTATCGTTTAATTCGATGTAAGCCAATTTTATGCCATCAATAAATAAAGAGGTTGCTTCCAATTAGAGTTATTCTTAGATTTATGCTAAGTGTTAAAGTCGCCTTGAGTGGTGCACGAGAAAGTCGCCTTAAGTGGTGCACGAGAAAGTCGCCTTGAGTGGTGCACGAGAAAGTCGCCTTAAGTGGTGCACGAGATTAAGCCGCCTTGAGTGGCGCACGAGAAAAGTCGCCTTCAGTGGTGCACAAGAAAAGTCGTCTTAAGTGATGCATGGGGCTAAGTCGCCTTAAGTGGTGCACAATCCTTAGATTTATTCTAAGTATCAAAAAGTCGCCTTAAGTGGTGCACAATATAAAGTCACCTTAAGTGGTGCACGATACTAAGTCACCTTGAGTGGTGCACGACCTTTAGGTTTATCCTAAGTAATAATTAAGTCGTCTTAAGTGATGCACGAAACTAAGTCGCCTTAAGTGGTGCAATTTATTAAATCGTCGGGAAGGACGTACGAGAATGTCTTAAGTGTCGAGGTATCGACCTAAGCGCGTATAGTAAAGTCACTCGGAGAAGTGCAACGACAGAATCGGAACTAAAAAAGTCTGATATTGATAAGGGCTCGAGGGCCCGACGATGACAAAAGAGAAGAAGATACAAGGACTCTAAAGATAAAAACATTCAAGCTTGGTCCTTGTCGGTAGCATTGGCAGCAGCTGGGTCCGCGGAGTCGGTAACAGAAGGATCCACACGGTTGGCTTCGGGAGGATCGACTACCGGGGCGTCCGCACTTGGAAGTTCAGAAGCATCTTCGACAATTACGGGGATACTCCCCCCATGACTCTCCTCGGAAAGAGCAAAATACTTCTTCGCGAAGGGAGCGAGGGAAGGAGACTTGTCAAAGTTGATGGCGTCCCCGTACTCCAGGTGAAGCTCTTCAACAGCATTAAAGAGAGTGTTCTCCACCTCCGCGCCAAAGAACTTCATGGCATCGGCTTGGAAGTCCCCGGACCTCCGATAGTCCTCCCGACCCTTTACCTCTGCCTCGGCCAGCTGCGCAGGAAATCCCGCGACTTGCTCCTCCAGAACCTTCTTCTCGAGGACCAATTTATCCTCGCCAGCCTTCTTCTCCTGGACCAGCCTGTCCACAGCCGCCTCCCGCTCCTGCCGCTCTTGCCTCAAGAGCCCCTCGAAGTCCCCGATCTTCTTCTGGAGGTCCCGAACCTTCTGATCGAGGACAGCCTGTTCCTTGACAAGCTTTCCCCGCGAAGACTGGGAGGCCTTAAGATCCTCCTGGAGCTGCTCGCGGATCCCTCGGTCCCGCTCCCGGGACTCATCGTAGGCGATGACATACCCGATAAGACGGTTGAAGTCCGCGAGCTCCTACAAACAAGAAGAAAAAGTGTTAATGGACAAACAACCCGACTTATCATCAAAAAGAAAGAAGCGAAGTCCTACCTCTATACGGCGCATGGACATCTCCCTGACATCCCGATGCATGTGTACCCGATTGAGGCAAATCGGATACCTCATAGTGGGCAGGATCGAGCCCGACAACAGATGCAGGGCCAGCTCCCGGTCCTGCTCCCCTTGTGTAAGCGGGACTCCTTGAAGCGTCTGGATAGGAGTCCAGGGGGCATTCTCTTGAGAAGGGTCGAAGGGCCTGTAGAAATTCCCATCGAGAGCAAGAGGAGGAGGAGGACGATAAGTGGAGGGGCCTGCCTCCGTCTCGGCCCGAACGGGGGAAGGAGTGAAGTTATGAATGGGCGATGGCTCCCGCTGCTGCGGAGAAGATGAAGGAGGCGGCCCCTGAGGGGTTGGTTTCAAGGGGGATTGCCCCGTCTTCCGACGCTGACGAAGGGAACCACCCTCGTCAGTCTCCTCGGAGGAGTCCAAAGTTTCCACCTGACGAAACTGTTCGCCAGTTGGAGCCTTCTCTCCAGCTGAGGAAGGCACCCCCGCTGAAGACGGTGCGTCCGCGGAAGCCTCGGCACCCGATGGAGCTCCCGAGCGACCTGCACCTGGAGGATGAGAAGCTTCAGAAATGTAATCAGGAAGTTCATCAGGATTCTTACACCAAATGATACGTCGGGAGACGTATTGATCCTTCCCCTGATAATGGTAGTAGCCTGCCTTCAGAACGCGTGGAGTTTCGCCTCGAAGGATCCGATTAACGTCAGCAATGCGGGCCTCTTTGGTTGAAGGTATCAAATCCTTCAGGACCATCCTCCTGTATGATTTTATAGCAAGTCGGAGCTTTTTACCTTCTTCAGCATTCTGGACATCGAAAAGCTGGTCCAGATCCACCCGCTTCCGCTTGGGTTGCTCCGCTGAAGGAGACCCTGACCGAGCAGCAGCCTTCTTGGCGGACTTCCTCTTCCGCGAGGGGCGGACAGCATCAGTCTCCCCTTGCTTAAGGAATAGATCGGTCAGCACAGATACCTTCTTGGCTGCAAACAGTAAACAAAGAAGAGTTAGAAGTTTACCCAACCGACCATGTTAGAAGGGCCGTCGAAGAGCTGCCCCCCAGAGACAATATCGAGGAGTCGAATCCCGGCGTGCACCAGGTCCCACTCCACAAGTGAGTTGGCGTTGAGGGGAGTGTATGACTCCCCCCATCGATAAAGCTGGATAAGTTGAAGAGTTTCAAAATCCTCGTCGGTGTAAGTATGGAAAGCAGGCGGAGGATCTGCTACCACCTCCCACCGAGGCCAGGGAATCGAAGAGTGTCGGATGAAGAAGTAGCTCCTCTTCCAGCTACTATTGTCGGACCCCGTGTCAACCAGGAGTCCCCGACCCTTGACCACCTTCCAGGTGTCATTGGTCCAGCCACACCGGGCAAGCTGCTGCTTACTCCACTTGGGCATCCGAGGGTAGAAAGCACAAACCCCCGCCTCGTTGCACTTCATCCCATAGAAGGTTCTGAAGAGCTGGAGGCTGTAGACCCACTTCTGTCGGAAGCAGAGAACTTGAAAGGCGTTCCAAAGGCGGATGGCATGGGGAGAAAAGGTAGTGGGGTGTGTTTTGTAATGATGGCACATCTCGACCAGATTACCACAAAAGGGGAATCTAATCCCCGCTGATACCTGTCCCGTAGAGACAAATACCTCCCCTTCTTGGGGACGAGTAACCTCAGGATTACTCGAGGGGCGAGGCCAAGGATATGGGAAACGGGGTTCCCAGGTAGAAGTGATACAACCCTCTCGGAGGGCTGCATCATAAGCAGTATTAGAGATCTCATTCAGAGCATAATCAAAGTGAAAAGGTTTTCTCCCCTCAGAGCTGGACCCGCTGTCTGAAAAGCAACCATCGCAAGAAAAACACAGTGGGACTCTTGGAAAAGCTGTAAACAAGGAAAAGACGAACGAGCAACAAAGAGGAATTCCTTACCAGACATGATGAAGTAGAGGTTAAAGAGATGAATGAGGCGTCGCCGGAAAGATGATCGGAGAAACTCCAAGACCTTCGAAATTACAGAGCTTGAAATCACAGAGAAATCGCAGAGAGCTTTTGAGAATTCGGAAACGGTAAAAGTTAAATTATGACCAGGGCTAGGGTTTTATAGGCGAAGAAGACAGTTGAAGGGACCCTTCGATCCGAGTCGTCGAAGTCGAAGAGTCTTAATCTGGACTGTTGAGATGAAACGTGCAGAAGGACAACAGACGTAATGATGAAACGGCCTGAAAAGCACTTTTCAGAAAAGGACAGGCGCGAGAAATCAGGCACGAGGGCTGAAAACGTCGTTTCACTATTTACTGCATTTAATGAACTGGGGAACCGAGGAGACCTCTGGGATTTGGCAGTTATCTACAAAACACTGAGGAAACGTGAAGGAGAAGACTGATAACTGAGTGACTGAACAAAGGGAAAGATCCCCGATTCTAGTATCGGAAGGTCGAGAGTTGGAAGACACGACGAACTAAAAGTCCCTCATGTCTTGGGGGCAAATGATGGGTTCGATAACAACCGTCAGGCCCTTTAACGGGGAAGAGACGACAAACAGGCCCACCAGGCCCAAAATGAAGGTCAAGAGGACCTAGGAGAAGGGTCCCGACGAAGGGAGTCCCGATGATGAAAGGTCCCGACAGAGTCGGTCCCGACAGATGAGCTGGAAGCTCCCGATGAGAAGCCTTTAAGTAGGCCCCGATGACGAATCCCTGAGAACGATTGGCCCTGTCACGATGACGAGGGGTCCCGAGCGGTGACACAATGAGATAACTCTGGAGTCCCCGACGGGAGTCGGGACTCGTTATCAGAGGATAAGGCCAAGATACGCAGGGCGTGGCCGAGATACGCGGAACGTGGTTGAGATACACGGAGCGTGGCCAAGATACGCGGGGCGTGGCCGAGATACACGAGATCATGGCCTGGATAGGCGGGATCACATCCGAGATATGCGGGATACAGGCTAACCACCCCTAACGGTTCATCAGGTACCTGAGGCATCTCTTCACCTATAAAAGGGCAAGAGGTCACCTCAGAACACTTACGTTGAAATACATATTCTGAGATTATTGCTTGCCAGTTCGTATTGGGCACTCATTTAAGCATCAGAGAGGGATTCTGGGTCACCGCCCGGTCTATCCCCTCTTGCAGGATTGCGTGGAGCGAAGGAGCTAGGATCGCCGTCAAAATCCGTACCGGAGTTCCACCGTGATCCAACAGAGGAAAAGATGAAGGCGTTCTCCAGTTTTGAACAATATGGAGGCGTTGGTTACTCTGACCTGTGCCTTTTTCCTAACATGTCAAGACCGGAGAAATTCAAAGTCCCTGAGTTTGAGAAGTACGATGGCCTTGGTAATCCCATAGTCCACCTATGGATTTACCTTACGAAGATGACCCCTTACCAACAGTATGATGAGTTCTTGGTCCAAACGTTCCAAGAAAGCTTGAAAGGAGCAGCTTTGGTTTGGTTCGTCAGTTTGAAGGCCAGCGATATCTCAACGTGGGAAGAAATGGCCAACGCTTTCGTTCGCCAATATAAGTTCAATCTGGACACCGCTCCAACCCGCATGGATCTCCAGAGCATGGAAATGAATGCGGGACAGTCCTTCAGGAACTATATGCAGTCTTGGAGGGAAAAAGCGACTGGAGTCCGATCACCTCTAGAAGATACGGAAGCGGTATCCATGTTTATTGGAACTCTGAAGGGAGCACATTACTCTCATTTACTGGGACATGTTTCTGCAAATTTCGCTGACTTGGTGAAATCCGGTGACATGATTGAGCAGGGAATCCGGACTGGGAGGATTGAAGATCCCCTCAAAAGCTACCAGAGAGTCGGTTTGAGAAAGAGTGGTGCCAAAAAGCTGCTCCCAAAAGACGCAACTGTCAGCGCAGTCTACCCGATGCAGTTGGCGGCACCTGTGGCTCAGCCAATGACTCAAATACCCCCGGCTCCACAACCCTCCTTCACAGGTGGACAAGGAAATCGAGTCAATTTCAAGCAGAGGGACGTAAGATCCTTTACGCCCTTACCTGTGTCAATGGCCGAGGTGTACCAGAAGATGTTAGAACAGAACCTCATCGGCCCCGAGTTCATGAGGCCAGATTCAAAAGTACCCAACGACGACCCAAGTTCGAGATGTGAGTTCCATATGGGGATAGCAGGACACTCCATAGAGAAGTTCACCCGCCTGAGGCACAAGATTCAAGACCTCATCAACAACAAGCTCCTTATTCTCAACCCGATCCCTCCTCCAAATGTCAAAACGAACCCTCTACCGCAACACAGTGCGGGTTCATCATCGTCTATCAACATGATATGTCTTGAAGATGAGTCGTCAGAAGATGTCGCTGTCGCGGTAATCATACCATTCGTACTAAATTATGTGCCCGAACAGCCAGCCAGGCTGCCACTAGTGATACAGGGGCCAGCTCCTTTCCAATATGAAAGCAACAAGAAGGTCCCTTAGATCTATGAAGCTCAAGTAATCGGGGCGCCAAAACCAGATGATCATGTTATGATCATGACACGTTCGGGTCGCGTATACACAGAGGATATGGTTGTAGAAGCAGCACCGAAGAAGAAGGTAACCAACGACGAAATTGAGGACTTCGTAAAGTTCATGAAGGAAGGAGAGGACAAAGTGATTGATCAGCTCCGCAAGACACCGGCTCAAATTTCTTTGCTTGCCCTTCTCTTAAGCTCTAAAAGTCACCGCGAGGCTCTCATGAATGTGTTCAAAGAAGCGTTAGTTCCAAAAGGGACCTCTGCCGAACAAATGGGCAATGTTATTGGCTCCATATTCTCGAACCAAATTTATTTCGGGGATGATGATCTGGGAGTCGACGGCCAGAACCATGTAAAAGCCCTTCACATTATATGTAAGTGTAACGGATTCGTGCTCTCGAAGGTCATGATTGACGGTGGTTCGGCAGTCGATGTTTGCCCATTATCCACGCTCAAGCAAATGAAGATTGACCTGTCACATATACGTACAAGCAAGACGGCGGTTCGAGCTTTCGATGGTACGAAGAAGGAAGTCTACGGAGAGATCGAATTACAGCTCGAAATTGGTCTAAATGTTTTTGATGTAACCTTCAGGGTCATGGATATCCCGAATGTTTTCAGCCTTCTCTTGGGAAGATCATGGATCCACGCAGCTGGGGCAGTTCCATCCACCCTATATCAGAAACTGAAGTACGTGATTAACAACCGCCTTGTGGAAATCAGGGGGGAAGGTGATCACAACATTTACCAGGAAACGGCAGTGCCTGTCATCAACACTAGCAGAGATGAACCACCTGCATTCCATTCCTTTGAATTAGTCTCTGTCATCAAGGATTGGGGAGAGCCAACACTGAGCAAGACAGATATCATGGTGGTAAGGTTCATGTTGAAGAATAATTTTGTCCCAGGTCAAGGCCTAGGTATCAGGTGTCAAGGAATCCCGCGCCCACTTCAGCTGAAGGAAAGTGTATGCAGGCACGGTCTAGGGTATTCCCCTTCCCAAGAAGAGGGTCAAAGCACACATGGAGAGCAACAACTGATGGACTTCAAGAAGGGACGATTCACTAAAAGATGGAGGCCTATGAACATTCCGCCACTGTCAGTCACTTTCCCAGGACCAGCTCACGTCATTCGAACCGATGAAGATGAAGCATTACAAGCCTTAACAAGACTGTTCATCACCGACAACACAGTCGGAGCCGTCCTCGAAGAAGCGCCCCCAGGCATTTATGTTCGACCATCCGTTGAAGGAGAAGCAATCACCAATTGGTTTTCAATTCCAGTTTTTGCTCTTTCGCTTAGCGATGAGTAAGATTTATGAGTTTCTGTTGTACTCCTTTGCGCGGCAAGATCATGAGCCCCTCATAGGAAAGAGGGATATTGTCATGATCTTATCAATATAAATAAATCCCTTTATTTCGATTTTCCCCCCGTCAAATTTGCATTGATTCCGGTTATTTTCCTTACCGTAGGAAAAATACAAGAAAACACGAAAACCATGACAATGTGATTCGACCAGAGGAATATAGTGATGACCACGTTCCGATCGAAATAAGAGAAAGCCTCGAGAGATTCGAGGAGAGGAAGTCATCAACTTCCGAAACTATCGAGATAGTTAACATCGGTACAAAGGAAGAACCCCGAGAGCTCAAAATAGGGGCAACTCTTGATCCATCTCAGAAAGCCCAGATGATCGAGCTACTAGACGAGTACAAGGAGATCTTTGCCTGGTCATATTCCGACATGCCAGGTTTAGATACATCAATTGTGCAACATACTTTGCCCATAGATACTGAGAAGATCAAGCCCAAAAGACAACATTTAAGGCGACAAAGTCCGGAGTTACTCCTCAAGATCAAGGAAGAAATCATCAAGCAAATTAACGCAGGATTCCTGGAGGTGTGCAACTACTCTGAGTGGGTTGCCAATATTGTCCCTGTACCGAAGAAGGATGGTCGTGTTCGAGTCTGTGTTGATTATCGAGATCTCAATAAGGCTAGTCCGAAGGACAACTTTCCACTCCCTCATATTGACATGTTAGTCGATAGCACGGCACGACACAATATGTTCTCATTCATGGATGGGTTTTCTGGATACAATCAGATCAAGATGGCAGAAGAGGACAAGTCAAAAACCACTTTCATCATGATGTGGGGCAAGTTTTGCTACAAGGTCATGCCTTTCGGACTCAAGAATGCGGGGGCAACTTACCAGAGAGCGATGGTGACACTATTCCATGACATGATGCATAAGCAGATAGAAGTGTACGTCGATGATATGATCGCAAAATCCCGCGAAAATGAGGACCACCTTGTCAACTTGCGGATGCTCTTTGAACGGCTCAAGAAGTTTAAACTAAGGCTAAATCCAGCAAAATGCACATTCGGTGTAACAACCGGTAAGTTGCTGGGCTTTATAGTCAGCACGAAGGGTATAGAAGTGGATCCCGACAAAGTCAAAGCGATACTAGACCTTCCAGCACCGTCTACCGTCAAGGAAGTCAGAAGCTTGATCGGACGTTTGAATTACATCGCGAGGTTCATCGCCAATATGACGAACAAGTGTCAGCCTTTGTTCCGCCTCCTGCGGAAAAATGCATTGATCAAATGGGATGAAGAGTGTCAGCATGCCTTCAATTCAATCAAAGAATATCTCGTCAATTCACCAGTCCTGGTCCCACCTACTCCAGGTCGGCCGCTTATTTTGTATCTGGCGGTTCGAAAAGGCTCATTGGGATGCATGCTGGGGCAACTAGATGAAGATGGCCAGACAGAGCACGCCATTTATTACCTCAGCAAGAAGTTCACTGAAGGAGAGGCCAAGTACTCAGAAGTTGAAAAGACGAGTTGCGCATTGGTATGGGTGATGCAGCGACTTCGACAGTATACGCTGTATTACACCATACACCTCATTTCTAAGCTGAATCCCTTGAAGTACATACTAGAAAAGCAGGCATTAATGAAGAATGTCGCCAAATGGCAGGTCCAGCTTGCTGAGTACGACATACAGTTCATTCCTCGTACTTCTATAAAAGGGCAGGCTGTTGCAGATCATATTGCTGAGTTTCCCATTGATGACGATCACCAAGCAAGTCACGAGCTTCCGGATAGCGACATACTTCACATGGAAGAAGGGACAGAAAATGGAAGCATGTGGAGAATGTATTTTGATGGAGCCGCAAACTCCACCAGATGTGGTGTAGGGGCAGTACTCGTATCCCCAAATGGCCAACATTTTTCGATAGCGGCGAAAATTACTTTTCCATGCACCAACAACGTGGCAGAATACGAAGCATGCATTCTCGGGTTGCGAGCGGCAATTGATTTCAAGATACGTGATCTGGAGGTTTATGGAGATTCCATGCTGATCATTCTCCAAACCTTAGGAGAGTGGAAAACAAGAGATCCCAAGTTGCAACCATATCATCAACATATTGAAGAGTTAAGCGAGAATTTCGAAGAAATCGCGTTCACGCAGATGCCCCGGAGTAAAAACCAGTTCGCTGACGCGTTGACAACCCTCGCGTCAATGGTGAATATTTCAGATGCGAGTTCCATAGAGCCTCTTGAGATCGAAGTAAACAAGCGTCCTGCGTATTGTTTCACACTTGAAGAATCAAATGGCGAACCCTGGTTCATCGACATAAAAAGATACTTGCAGTCATGCGAATTTCCCGAGGGCGCAAGTAGCAAGGATCGGAAAACCATCCGCAGGATGGCATGTAATTATTTTCTTAGTGGTGAGATTCTTTATTGAAAATCTTTTGATGCCACCCTTTTGAGATGTGTAGGTTCGGAAGAGGCAAAGCGATTAATGGAGAAAGTCCACGAAGGAAGCTGAGGACCGCACATGAGCGGTCACATGCTCGCAAGAAAGATCATGAGGATGGGCTATTTTTGGACCACCCTGATGTTGGATTGTGTCAAGCACGTCCAACGATGCCACCTATGCCAGGTGTACTCTAGTCAAATTCATGCGCCGCCAAACGAGCTGCACCCGATGTCTTCTCCGTGGCCTTTTCAGTGTGGGGAATCGATGTGATCGGTCCCATCTCACCAAATGCATCTAACGGCCACAGGTTTATTTTGGTGGCAATTGATTATTTTACCAAGTGGGTAGAGGCGGTCACGCTTGCGCCAGTTACTGCAAAATCGTTTGAGCGTTTCTTACGAAGAGACATTGTTGCCCGATACGGGGTGCCCGAGACTGTAATCACAGACAATGCCAAGAACCTCAACAACAAGTTGATAAACGATTTATGTGTTCAACTCAAGATCAAGCACAGGAATTCGTCCCCATACCGCCCTCAGATGAACGACCCGGTGGAAGCAGTGAATAAAAACATAAAGATGATCATTGAGAAGATGACAGTCACATACAAAGATTGGCATAATATGCTACCTTGGGCACTCTTGGCATACAGAACTTCGATTCGTACTTCAACCGGGGCAACTCCGTTGTCTCTCGTATACGGAACTGAAGCTGTTCTACCCGTGGAAGTAGAAATCCCCTCTGCAATGATCCTGGCAGGAATCAGGGCTTGACGAGGCAGAATGGGCTAGACAGATGTATGAACAGTTGAACCTCATTGACGAAAAGAGGCTCACGACACTATGTCACGGGCAATGTTACCAACAACGGATGGCTAGGGCCTTTGACAAGAAGGTACGACCACGTAATTTCCAACCGGGGGACCTGGTATTGCGTAAAGTGCTGCGGATCAATCCTGACTCGCGAGGAAAGTTCGCACCGAAGTACGAAGGACCCTACGTAGTCAAAGAGGTGTTCGAGGGAGGTGCACTGATCATCACGGATATGGACGGTCAAGACATTCCTAGTCCAATCAACGCAGATGCACTTAAAATGTACCATGCCTGAAAAGGGCAGTTTCTCCATGTAAAGCTAAAAAAAAAAAAAAAATCCCGCTAGGTCGAAAACCGGTAAAGGCGACTTAGGCAAAAAGTAGGGATGAGAGGCATGATTGAAAATCTGAAAGGACAATCATGGTAAAAGGAGAGTTGAAAAAAAAAACCAGGGCTTTAAGTAGCGATGACGACAAGGTTCATAGCGCATCCTGAGCTACTTACCTGAGATTTTCAAACTGCATTCTTAAAAGGGCCACAGTCGTCCCTAAAACGACTACAAAATAAAGGGCCACAACCACCCTTCAAATGGTTACAGATAAAGAGCGCTCCCGCAACATCAAAAGCGGAGAATAAGTGAAAGGGCCACAGCCACCCTCCAAACGGCTAGAGATAAAAGAGTGACCCCGCGAATCCTGTGAGGGCGGGAAAATAAAAAGGGTCACAGTCGTCCCTAAAACGACTACAAAATAAAGGGCCACAGACACCCTCCAAATAACTACAGATAAAAGAGCGGCCCCGCGGATCTCGTAAGGGCGGAAAAATAAAAAAGGGTCACAGTTGATGGGTTCGACTATAGCCGTCAGGCCCTTTAACGGTGAGGAAACGGAAAACAGGCCCACCAGGCCCAAAATGAAGGTCAAGATGACCTAGGAGAAGGGTCCCGACGAAGGGAGTCCCGATGATGAAAGGTCCCAACAGAGTCGGTCCCGACAGATGAGCTGGAAGCTCCCGATGAGAAGCCTTTAAGTAGGCCCCGATGACGAATCCCTGAGAACGATTGGCCCTGTCACGATGACGAGGGGCCCCGAGCGGTGACACAATGAGATAACTCTGGAGTCCCCGACGGGAGTCGGGACTCGTTACCAGAGGATAAGGCCAGGATACGCGGGGCGTGGCCAAGATACGCGGAACGTGGTTAAGATACACGGAGCGTGGCCGAGATACGCGGGGCGTGGCCGAGATACACGAGATCATGGCCTAGATATGCGGGATCACATCCGAGATATGCGGGATACGGGCTAACCACCCCCAACGGTTCACCAGGTACCTGAGGCATCTCTTCGCCTATAAAAGGGCAAAAGATCACCTCAGAACACTTACGTTTTGATATACGTTACTTGAGATTACTGATTGCCAGTCCATACGAGATACTCATTTAAGCATCGGAGAGGGATTCTGGGTCACCGCCCGGTCTATCCCCTCTTGCAGGATTGCGTGGAGCAAAGGAGCTAGGATTGCCGTCAAAGTCCGTACCGGAGTTCCACCGTGATCCAACATTGGCGCCGTCTGTGGGAAACAAACAAAAAGCTGATATGCCTTCTACTCGATCGATGGCGGCTGGCAAGCACAGAAGACAGGGACAATCCGGTGGTTCCCGTCACCCCGCTGCAACAAATCTGAATTCAGTACCGGAAGAGGAGGAAAACCTGAACCATCCCCCGGCTGAGCTCTCCCAGACAGGGGGCACAATGGAGATCCCGAAGATATTGCTCCTCAGCACCAGGGCAACAGGGGGCAGGAGGCTCCCCCGGCTGCGGACCTGACAAGGGCTGTGGCAGAAGCCATGCCTATGTTTTTGGCAGCTGTAGAGGCTCTATTGGATCGAAGAGAAGCTGCGAGGAGGCAGAAGGAGATGCCCCCGTTAGAGGAAGCGCCCCTACCAACAGAGGCTCGGAACGCACAGGAAGTCCCGCCCCGAGGCCAGGACAGAAGTAGGGCGACTGGTCAGCCGGAGAGGTTCGTGGTTGACGGACCAGGACCAGTACAGCACAGGACCATTCCCCTGAATGGTCCCATTACCCCCGATCAGGTGGTAAAGATCGTGAACATCTGCATGGGAGAGCAGAAGCCGCTGGTATCGGAGCTGAGGGATCGATCTACTCATCCCTTCGTTCCCCGACTCATCGACACCCTAGCCCCGCCTGGGCTGGGCATCCCTACAATAAAGGAGTACGATGGCGAAGGAGATCCAGTTCGTCATGTCCAGAAACACCTCATGGCGTGCCTGGGAAGAGCCCCGAACGAAGACATAGTGTGTACGCTGTTCCCGAACACACTTGGAGAAAGAGCCCTAACCTGGTTCTTTAGTCTGCCCCCAGGCTGCATCACTTGTTGGGCGGATATGCATGATCGGTTCATCCAGCAGTACCAGGGTCGGAGGCGTTTACTAAAGAGCGTGAGGTCCCTGACCCAGGTTGTACAGAGGCCCGATGAATCGCTTGCACACTACTACCAGCGGTATACGGCTAGTGTGGCAGAGATTGATGAAGAGATCTCGGAAGGTGAGACCATTCGTACCTTCATCCGGAACTTAACGGCCCCCTACGGTTCCGACCTGATGCACAGCGTGGCTGAGAAAGCTGTGTGGAATATGGAGGCACTACAGAAGAGGGTGAAACGGCAAATCGATGTCCAGGAGTCGAAGATAGCCGCAGGAGAACTGGAGCCCCCAAAGTCAAACAAAGGAAAGCAGTCGGTTAAGCCCCTCGACGATCGCAAATCAAAAGGTAAACCCGACAGTAGTAGGAATCGAGGCCGCCCGGATAGGAGGGACGATAGGCGCTCTTCAAGGAAAGATAAGCGGGAGGATCTCGACATTCCTCTCAACTGTTCCATGGCGGAAGTACTGACGGTCATGGAACGACAAGGTATCTCCTGGTACCCCACAAAGAAGGATGGAGAATTCTTGGGATCTCGCACAGATCGCTACTGCCGATTCCATCGCGCAAATGGTCACGACACCAATCACTGCCGGGAACTGAAGAAGGAGATCGAAAAGCTGATCCAGAAGGGGAAGCTCAAGGAATTTGTCGGGGATAAGCGGTGTCAATCCCGCTCTCGGTCCCGATCGCGGTCCCGTTCCCGATCTCGCGATCGGTCCCCAAAGAAGAAGAGAACCGATCCAGAGTCATCCGGTGCTCGCAAGGAGAGACGGGGCACTATCAATGTGATCCACGGAGGATTTGCGGCTGGAGGTGATACTTCATCCGCCCGAGAGGTCTATGCCTCTAGAATCCCTACGGCGGTGGTGTTGGGCAAGAGGTCCCGATCCTGGACCTTGAAAGAAGAGATGGTAATCTCCTTTTCGTCGGAAGACCTCATAGGCGTGGAGACTCCGCACGACGATGCCTTGGTGGTAACCTTGGATGTAGACGGGTTCGAAATGAAGAGAATTCTAATCGACGGAGGGAGCTCCTCCGACATTCTATTCATGGACGCGCTGGAGGTTATGGGGAAAACGAAGAATGATATAAAGGAGGCAAACTTCCCGATGGTCGGGTTCTCTGGCTCAACCTCCTATCCGCTAGGAGTAATCACCTTACCAGTGGAGTTTGGTAGCGGGTGGAAATCAGAAAGGAGGAACGTGGAATTTGTTGTGGTTGATTCTGCGGGGACATACAACGCGATTATCGGGAGAACCACAATTAATCCCCTGATGGCGGTTGCCCCCGATGTTTATTTGGCTGTTCCAAGCACTCAGGCACTCAAGCAGCACCTCCGCACCCTCCCGCCGTTGGCGAAACCGATTCCAGGCGAGCCGCTCTATCTTTATTTGGCTGTTTCTGAATTTGCCATTAGCTCTGTGTTAGTAAAGATTGTCGAGGGAAATCAAGTCCCCGTCTATTATGTAAGCAAGGCGTTTGCCAAGTCTGAATTGAACTATCCTGCCGTTGAGAAGTACCTCTTTGCGTTGATTATTACTGCTCGGAAGCTAAGGCCTTATTTCCACGCACATGAGATCACTGTGCTGACGAACCAGCCTTTAAAACATTTGTTGAACCGACCGGATGCTTCGGGAAGATTAGTGAAGTGGGCAGTAGAGCTTAGTGAATTTTGAATACACTTCGCTCCAAGAACGACTATTAAGGGCCAGGCATTGGCGGATTTCATAGCAGAATCTACAGCTCCCGATCTAGAAGAAACGGGCCCTGTAGAGGGGGCAACCATGGAGGTCCCGATAGAAGAACAACCAGAGAGGGCAGAGCAATCAGAACAGCCAAACAAGGAAAATACCTGGGAGATGTACACGGATGGCTCCGCGAGTTCGGACGGATCAGGAGCGGGCTTTTTGTTGATACCACCGGGGGAAGGTGAACCGCTCCGATACGCCTTGGCTTTAACATTCAAGGCCACAAACAACGAAGCGGAGTATGAGGCTCTCATCACAGGCCTGAAAATTGCTAGAGGCACGGGAGTCGATCACTTAAGAGTGAAGTGTGACGCAGCTTTAATCGTTAACCAGGTTCTAGGGCGATACGAAGCTAGGAGTCCGATAATGAAGAAGTATCTACGAGAGGTACAAACCTTGAAGGAGAGCTTTAGAAGCTTCGACATCGAGGCAATCCCGAGAGAGGAAAACGTAGAGGCAGACGCCTTGAGCAAATTTGCCTTGGGGGCACCCTTGGAAGAAAGTCGGAAGGTACACTTCTTAGAAAAGGTGATCTTATCAAACATCGACCCGACGCAGGTGTGTACCATTGAGGCAAGATCAGAAGAAGAGCCGACTTGGATGACCCCGATAGTCGTGTACATGACTACGGGGGCAGTCCCCGATGATAAAGTAGCAGCGGACAGGATATGTCGGATCGCGGCCAATTACGTGATGCTAGATGATCAGCTGTACAAGAAGGGCTGGTTCTCGACTCCTTACTTGAAGTGTGTGGCAGAACCCGATACAGGTCGAATCCTGAAGGAGATGCATGAAGGGGTCGCGGCTTGCCACGAAGGGGCCCGATCCATCATGAGGAAGGTGTTGAACTTGGGCTACTATTGGCCCACAATGAACAAGGAAGCAACGGCGTTGGTCCGATCCTGCGATGCGTGCCAGAGGTACGCCTCGAGTATCATGGCTCCGGCCGCTAATCTGACATCCATCAAGAGCGCGTGGCCCTTCGCACAGTGGGGCATCGACTTGGTGGGACCTCTTCCACAAGCACAAGGACAATGTAAGTATTTACTTGTAGCAATCGATTATTTTTCGAAATGGATAGAGGCGAAGGCATTGGCCAGAACAACGGGGAACCAGATCGTCAAGTTCCTCCAAACCCACATCGTGTCCAGATACGGGATTCCCAAGGTGGTGATCAGCGACAATGGTCCACCGTTTAACGGCTCTCTGGTGAGGGAGTATCTGGAGGAGTTGAACATCGAGCATCGGACAGCTTCTGTGCGCCATGCTCAGACTAATGGCCAGGTAGAATCAGCCAACAAAATCGTGATGGACGGCCTCAAGAAGAGGGTCTACGCTTTAAAGGGCAAGTGGCTGAACGAACTGGAGAACGTGCTTTGGGCCGTTAGAACGACACCCAAACGATCAACAGGGGAGACTCCATTTGGCCTTGTTTATGGCACGGAGGCTGTCGCCCCCGTGGAGGTAGCTGTGGCGTCCCATCGGATGAGATATTACGATCCCCTGACGAATGATGAGATGAGACGTCTGGACTTGGACTTACTCGAAGAGAAGAGGCGGGAAGCCGATGAAGTCCAAGCTCGAATGCGTTTGGCGACGGCCAGGTACTACAATCGGCGAGTGAAGTCCCGACAGTTCTTCGTCGGGGAGCTGGTTTGGCGTCGCAACGAGTTTACCCTTTCGGATCGAATCAACAAAATGTCACCAAAATGGGAAGGACCTTATAAGGTCGTGGGGATGCCAGCTCCAAATGCGTACAAGTTGGAAGACCTCGATGGCAGAATATTAAAGCATTCTTTTAGTGGCGAACACTTGAAGAAACACCACGCTTGAAGAAAAGTCGCCTTAAGTGGTGCCCGATGAAAGTCGCCTTAAGTGGTGCACGATGTTAAGTCGCCTTAAGTGGTGCACAATCCTTAGATTTATTCTAAGTATCAAAAGTCGCCTTAAGTGGTGCAAGATGTTAAGTCGCCTTAAGTGGTGCACAATCCTTAGATGTATTCTAAGTATCAAAAGTCGCCTTAAGTGGTGCACGATGTTAAGTCGCCTTAAGTGGTGCATAATCCTTAGATGTATTCTAAGTATCAAAAGTCGCCTTAAGTGGTGCACGATGTTAAGTCGCCTTAAGTGGTGCACAATCCTTAGATGTATTCTAAGTATCAAAAGTCGCCTTAAGTGGTGCACAATCCTTAGATTTATTCTAAGTATCAAAAGTCGCCTTAAGTGGTGCAAGATGTTAAGTCGCCTTAAGTGGTGCACAATCCTTAGATGTATTCTAAGTATCAAAAGTCGCCTTAAGTGGTGCACGATGTTAAGTCGCCTTAAGTGGTGCACAATCCTTAGATGTATTCTAAGTATCAAAAGTCGCCTTAAGTGGTGCACGATATTAAGTCGCCTTAAGTGGTGCACAATCCTTAGATTTAGTCTAAGTATCGAAAAGTCGCCTCGAGTGGTGCACGATATTAAGTCGTCTTAAGTGATGCATGATTCTCAGATTTACTCTAAGTAATAATTAAGTCATCTTAAGTGATGCGCGAAACTAAGTCGCCTTAAGTGGTGCAAGTTATTAAATCGTCGGGAAGGACGTACGAAAATGTCTTAAGTGTCGAAGTATCGACTTAAGCAAGTATGATAAAGTCGCTCGGAGAAGCGCGACGAAAGAATCGGAACTAAAAAAGTCTGATATTGATAAGGGCTCGAGGGCCCGACAATGACAAAAGAGAAGAAGATACAAGGACTTTAAAGATAAAAACATTCAAGCTTGGTCCTTGTCGGCAGCATTGGCAGCCGCACTTGGAAGTTCAGAAGCGTCTTCGACAATCACGGGGGTACTCCCCCCATCAGTCTCCTCGGAAAGAGCAAAATACTTCTTCGCAAAGGGAGCGAGGGAAGGAGACTTGTCGAAATTGATGGCGTCCCCGTACTCCAGGTGGAGCTCCTCAACCGCATTGAAGAGAGTGTTCTCCACCTCCGCGCCAAAGAACTTCATGGCATCGGCTTGGAAGTCCTCGGACCTCCGATAATCCTCCCGGCCCTTGGCCTCCGCCTCAACCAGCTGCGCAGGAAAACCCGCGATCTGCCCCTTCAGAGCCTTCTTCTCGAGGACCAGTTTGTCCTCAGCAGCCTTCTTCTCCTGGACCAACTTGTCCACAGCCGCCTCCCGCTCTTGCCGCTCTTGCCTCAAGAGCCCCTCAAAGTCCCCGATCTGCTTCTGGAAGTCCCGAACCTTCTGATCAAGGACAGCCTGCTCTTTGACAAGCTTTCCCCGCGAAGACTGGGAGGCCTTAAGATCCTCCTGGAGCTGCTCGCGGATCCCTCGGTCCCGCTCCCGGGACTCATCGTAGGCGATGACATATCCGATAAGACGGTTGAAGTCCGCGAGCTCCTACAAACAAGAAGAAAAAGTGTTAATGGACAAACAACCCGATTTATCATCAAAAAGAAAGAAGCAAAGTCCTACCTCTATACGGCGCATGGACATCTCCCTGACATCCCGATGCATGTGTACCCGATTGAGGCAAATCGGATACCTAATAGTGGGCAGGATCGAGCCCGACAAAAGATGCAGGGCCAGCTCCCGGTCCTGCTCCCCTTGTGTAAGCGGGACTCCTTGAAGCGTCTGGATAGGAGTCCAGGGGGTATTCTCTTGAGAAGGGTCGAAGGGCCTGTAGAAGTTCCCATCGAGAGCAAGAGGAGGAGGAGGACGATAAGTGGAGGGGCCTGCCTCCGTCTTGACTCGAGCGGGGGAAGGAGTGAAGTTATGAATGGGCGATGGCTCCCGCTGCTGCGGAGAAGATGAAGGAGGCGGCCCCTGAGGGGTTGGTCTCAAGGGAGATTTCCCCGTCTTCCGACGCTGACGAAGGGAGCCACCCTCGTCAGTCTCCTCAGAGGAGTCCAAAGTTTCCACCTGACGAAACTGTTCGCCAGTTGGAACCTTCTCTCCAGCTGAGGAAGGCACCCCCGCTGAAGACGGTGCGTCCGCGGAAGCCTCGGCACCCGATGGAGCTCCCGAGCGACCTGCACCTGGAGGATGAGAAGCTTCAGAAATGTAATCAGGAAGTTCATCAGGATTCTTACACCAAATGATACGTCGGGAGACGTATTGATCCTTCCCCTGATAATGGTGGTAGCCTGCCTTCAGAACGCGTGGAGTTTCGCCTCGAAGGATCCGATTAACGTCAGCAATGCGGGCCTCTTTGGTTGAAGGTATCAAATCCTTCGGGACCATCCTCCTGTATGATTTTATAGCAAGTCGGAGCTTTTTACCTTCTTCAGCATTCTGGACATCGAAAAGCTGGTCCAGATCCACCCGCTTCCGCTTGGGTTGCTCCGCTGAAGGAGACCCTGACCGAGCAGCAGCCTTCTTGGCGGACTTCCTCTTCCGCGAGGGGCGGACAACATCAGTCTCCCCCTGCTTAAGGAATAGATCGGTCAGCACAGATACCTTCTTGGCTGCAAACAGTAAACAAAGAAGAGTTAGAAGTTTACCCAAGGGACCATGTTAGAAGGGCCGTCGAAGAGCTGCCCTCCAGAGACAATATCGAGGAGTCGGATCCCGGCGTGCACCAGGTCCCGCTCCACAAGTGAGTTGGCGTTGAGGGGAGTGTAAGACTCCCCCCATCGATAAAGCTGGATAAGTTGGAGAGTTTCGAAATCCTCGTCGGTGTAAGTATGGAAAGCAGGCGGAGGGTCTGCTGCCACCTCCCACCGAGGCCAAGGAATCGAAGAGTGTCGGATGAAGAAGTAGCTCCTCTTCCAGCTACTATTGTCGGACCCTGTGTCAACCAGGAGTCCCCGACCCTTGACCACCTTCCAGGTGTCATTGGTCCAGCCACACCGGGCAAGCTGCTGCTTACTCCACTTGGGCATCCGAGGGTAGAAAGCACAAACCCCCGCCTCGTTGCACTTCATCCCATAGAAAGTTCTGAAGAGCTGGAGGCTGTAGACCCACTTCTGTCGGAAGCAGAGAACTTGAAAGGCGTTCCAGAGGCGGATGGCATGGGGAGAAAAGGTAGTGGGGTGCGTTTTGTAATGATGGCACAGCTCGACCAGATTACCACAAAAGGGGAATCTGATCCCCGCTGATACCTGCCCCGTAGAGACAAATACCTCCCCTTCCTTAGGACGAGTAACCTCAGGATTACTCGAGGGGCGAGGCCAAGGATATGGGAATCGGGGTTCCCAGGTAATAGTGATACAACCCTCTCGGAGGGCTGCATCATAAGCAGTATTGGAAATCTCATTCAGAGCATAGTCAAAGTTAAAAGGTTTTCTCCCCTCAGAGCTGGAACCGCTGTCTGAAAAGCAACCATGGCAAGAAAAATACAGTGGGACTCTTGGAAAGCTGTAAACAAGGAAAAGACGAACAAGCAACAAAGAAGAATCCTTTACCAGACATGATGAAGTAGAGGTTGAGGAGATGAACGAAGCGTCGCCGGAAAGTTGATCGGAGAAACTCCAAAGACCTTCGAAATCACGGAGCTTGGAATCGCAGAGAAATCGCATAGAGCTCTTGAGAATTCGAAGACGGTAAAAGTTAAATTATGACCATGGCTAGGGTTTTATAGTCGAAGAAGACAGTTGAAAGGACATTTCAATCCGAGTCGTCGAAGTTGAAGAGTCTTAATCTGGACCGTTGAGATGAAACGTGTAGAAGGAAAACAGACGTAATGATTAAACGGCCTGAAAAGCACTTTTCAGAAAAGGACAGGCGCGAAAAATCAGGCACGTTGGCTGAAAACGTCGCTTCATTATCTACTGCATTTAATGAACCGGGGAACCGAGGAGACCCCTAGGACTTAACAGTTATCTACAAAACATTGAGGAAACGTGAAGGAGAAGACTGATAATTGAGTAACTGAACCAAGGAAAAGATCCCCGATTCCAGTATCGAAAGATCGGGAGTTGGAAGACACGACGAACTAAAAGTCCTTCATGTCTTGGGGGCAAATGATGGGTTCGACTATAGCCGTCAGGCCCTTTAACGGTGAGGAAACGGAAAACAGGCCCAGCAGGCCCAAAATGAAGGTCAAGATGACCTAGGAGAAGGGTCCCGACGAAGGGAGTCCCGATGATGAAAGGTCCCGACAGAGTCGGTCCCGACAGATGAGCTGGAAGCTCCCGATGAGAAGCCTTTAAGTAGGCCCCGATGACGAATCCCTGAGAACGATTGGCCCTGTCACGATGACGAGGGGCCCCGAGCGGTGACACAATGAGATAACTCTGGAGTCCCCGACGGGAGTCGGGACTCGTTACCAGAGGATAAGGCCAGGATACGCGGGGCGTGGCCAAGATACGCGGAACGTGGTTAAGATACATGGAGCGTGGCCGAGATACGCGGGGCGTGGCCGAGATACACGAGATCATGGCCTAGATAGGCGGGATCACATCCGAGATATGCGGGATACGGGCTAACCACCCCCAACGGTTCACCAGGTACCTGAGGCATCTCTTCGCCTATAAAAGGGCAAGAGATCACCTCAGAACACTTACGTTTTGATATACGCTACTTGAGATTATTGCTTGCCAGTCGATACGAGATACTCATTTAAGCATCGGAGAGGGATTCTGGGTCACCGCCCGGTCTATCCCCTCTTGCAGGATTGCGTGGAGCAAAGGAGCTAGGATTGCCGTCAAAGTCCGTACCGGAGTTCCACCGTGATCCAACAACAGTCATCCCTTAAATGACTACAAAATAAAGGGCCACAGCCACCCTCCAAATGGTTACAAATCAAAAGAGCTCGCGCATTGAAGACGGTGAAGAAAGGGTCACAGCCACCCTCCAAATGGCTACAAATACTCTCGCATCAAGACGGGAAATAAAGTACGGGTCACAACCACCGTTTAATCGGCTACCAAAAAGAGTGCTTCCGTTAGGTTGAAAACCCGAAAGGGCAGCCTAGGCAAAATTATGAAATGAGGGGCATGATAGCAAATTCAGAAATTGAAATCATGGCAAAAGGAGAGAAAATAAAGTCCCGATGGAATGAAAACCCCAAAGGGCAATCCATGCGAAAATCAGGAAAACCGAGGGGCACGGTCTAAAATTCTGACCGTGGCAAAAGGAGAGAAAATGAGAGATTAAAAAAAAAATCCCGCAAAGCTGTCGCGTCATGCGCAGATTAGGCAAAAATTAGGGACATGCATTCAAGTCATCAAGCCACTCGAGGCCCTTATCCAACGGACGCCACTAGAGGCATTTCTCCGACATACGCCACTAGAGGCTCTTCTTCGACGGACACCACTAGAGGCTTTTCCTTGTCGCACACCACTGGAGGCATCATCAATTGAGACTTTACTTTTCCGCACGCCACTGGAGGCTTTACTTTTCCGCACGCCACTGGAGGCTTTACTTTTTTCGCACGCCACTGGAGGCTTTACTTTTCCGCACGCCACTGGAGGCTTTACTTTTCCGCACGCCACCGGAGGCTTTTACTTTTCCGCACGCCACTGGAGGCTTTACTTTTCCGCACGCCACCGGAGGCTTTTACTTTTCCGCACGCCACTGGAGGCTTTACTTTTCCGCATGCCACTGGAGGCTTTACTTTTCCGCACGCCACTGGAGGCTTTACTTTTCCGCACGCCACTGGAGGCTTTACTTTTCTGCACGCCACTGGAGGCTTTACTTTCCCGCACGCCACTGGAGGCTTTACTTTCCCGCATGCCACTGGAGGCTTTACTTTCCCGCACGCCACTGGAGGCTTTACTCTTCTGCACGCCACTGGAGGCTTTACTTTTCTGCACGCCACTGGAGGCTTTACTTTCCGCACCGCCACTGGAGGCTCTTTACTTTTCCGCACCGCCACTGGAGGCTTTACTTTCTGCATCGCTAATGGAGGCACCGCCAACAGGCGTCCCGCCGACAGAGGTCCGCACCAAAATAAGTATATGAGCTACCTTGAAGACTTTGAAGAATTGGAAGAGAATATACTTTCTGGTCAAAATCAGTGTTTCCTTGTCTTTGGACAAACCCCTTCGAACAGGTTCTACGGGAGTCCGTCCAAAGAGGGGTAAACTGTAAACACTCGATTTTGACCAGGACGTAACGACGTTACACATGATACGTCAAATTCCGGACGCGTCAAGCCACAAAGTCTCTAAAATGCTCAAGGGCACATTAGGGAAATTATTATAAATATATTTTAAATTATTTCGAATTTATTTAATATTTTCGGAATTTTTTTAAAATATATATATAATAATTAGTTTTTTTATTTTAGAAAATTATCTGTAAGATATTTATCTCCAGATATTATTTTTTATTCAAAAAAAATAATTATCTGTAAAGATATATATCCTTAGGAATATTCTCTAGAATAATTATCTGTTAGCATTTTTTATTTAAATTTTATCTGTAATCTAGATTAGGTTTTTAATATAAATAGGGGTCTAGGTTACATTGTAAACACACAGAAAACACATCAGAAAATAAGAAGACTGCTTTCCTCGGGATCCGTGCGAATTTTGTCCTTTTGTGCTTTTTAAAAAAAATAAAAAAAATTCAGGCCACAATCCACCACCGTCAGCCAGATCCGCCGCCCCGCCTAGGTCCTCAGCTGCCACGACTTCATCCCACTGACTGTCCGCCGTCCATCCTCAGCCGCCACGACCCCATCGCGCCGACCGTCCGCTGCTGCTGCTGCCGCCGTCGCGCCCGCCGTTCGCTGTTGCTGCTGCCACCGTCCACTGCTACTGCCACCGTCCGCTGCTACTGCCACCCTCCGCTGCTACTGCCACCGTCCGCTGCTACTGCCACCGTCCGCTGCTGTCGCTGTCGCCGTCGCGCCCGCCGTCCGCTGCTGCTGCCGGTGTCTGCTGCTGCCGCCGTGCCTGTCCGTCGCGACCCCGCCGCCGTCCTGCCGGAGCCAATCTCGGCTGCAGGTGAGGAATCCCGCTGCCGTTAAGTTTTATTTATTTATTTATTTATTTATTATTAATATTTGGTTATTAGGTTTTCTGTTTTAAATTATTATTATTATAGTTAATTAAAAATTAAAAAGTAATTAGTTAGATTTAATTAATAGCTTAGATGTAATTGGTAAAATTTTATTAGTAATTTAACTGTAATTGACTAATTTTAATTTAATAGCATGTTGAGAGGTTTTTTAGTATTTTAGATTTCATTTTTAACTAGGAGTTATAGGTTATGATTAACTTTTTAGATTTAGGATTATATCTGATTAGTATTTTTTATGATGAAATTTGATTAATTTTGACATTTTTTAGATTAATTGGGCGTAATGTATGTAAATGATGAAATTGGAAAATTAAGTAAATTGAGTACCGAAAGGGCGTAATTAAAAATTATATTTTTAATTCGTAATAGAACCTCTGAATTCGATCCTCTGATCGTAGAGCGATTCTATACCTAGGTGTTTAATCTATTATTTGCTTAGGTAATTCAGGATTCTAGCTAGCCTTACAATTAACTAGTGGCGACTCTTTCAAAATTGCACGTTTTCAAAACGTAATTCGCCGTAGGTTAGATTTAGGTCTGACAGTAGATGATATACTCAGTGTCGCAAACGATGTGAGTTTTATGAACAAGTCAAAGTCCTGGTTGGCATCTGTGTTTGAGATGAAAGACATGGGAGATGCCACATATATCTTAGGCATTAAAATTGCTAGAGATGGAGCTACCCGGAAATTATGTCTATTTCAAGAAACCTATATCGACAAATTGTTGAAAAGGTTCAGAATGCAAGATGCTAAACCCGTGGATACGCCGGTTGTATATGGGTGCGCACTGTCAAAACGTGACGGCCCCAAGAACCTGATAGAGCGTGAACATATGAAGGGTGCAATGTACTTGAGTATGGTCGGAAGTCTCATGTACACCATGCAATGCACCCGTCCGGACATCTGTTACGCCGTGAGCCTAGTAGCACGATTCCAATCAGATCCTGGCTATCAACATTTAAAGGCTGTAAAACGAATTTTTTCATTATCTGAAAGGTACTGCCGACTACGCTTTGTGCTATGAGAGCAGGAAGTTAGAATTGACTGGTTACAGTGACGCCGACCATAATGGCGACCAGATGATCGTAAGTCCACCACAGGGGGAGTATTTCTCCTTGCTAATTCCGCCATTTCATGGACGAGCAAGAAGCAGACCTGTGTCGCGCTGTCTACGATGAGTAAGAAACATTCTGCACAAGAAACATTCTGGTTGAAAAGGCTTCTTACTGCACTGCTTGATGTCAAAGACGGGAGTAAACCCGTCGTGGTATACTCTGACAGTTAGGCAGCTATTGCGGTAGTTAGAATCTAAAGTACCATAGTAGGACCAAACACATTGAAGTGAAATACTTTTATGCTAAATCTATGGTAGAAGACAATATTATCACTATGGAATACTTGTCAACTAACGACATGGTTGCGGACCCATTAACTAAACCACTACGCAGGGAAATATTCGAAAAGCACGTAAAACTGCATGGATTGTGTAGGGTTTAATATGTGGCATAGTATCTGTGATAACATTTTGAAGATTAAAGGTTAAATTTTAATATACGGGAGAATTGCAATCGAGTTTATGATCCATCGACGTCATAATGTTTGAATACATATGATTTACGGTCTATAAACTAAGTCGTAGGAGGACGCAATCCTCTGCCAAAACTATGTCGAATGTGGGCCTTACCTTGTCACACAGGTACGGTCGTCTTGCGGTGGAAGGAGGCTTCTACCAAGAAAAAATGGCTAAGAATCAGGGGGATAAACCTGATTACGCAAGACGATTATCTTGTTCCGAAGAAATTCAACATGATCTTCGTTTTGCACATCGCAGTGATGAACTTCGTTCGCCATTAAACCACATTCTGGGCCATATGAAAATCTGCGATAGCATGATTGACATATTCCTTATCCTGTCAACTTAAAAGTTCAGGCATGCTATCGACGCGTACTTCATACTACGTGTGCCACGTTCGACCACGGGGTTACAGCTTGGTTGTGCTAGATAAGGATACTTGAGATTCTAGTGGGCGCAAACTTCTTCGCCTTGAGCGTGTGATTGATCCCGGGAGCCTTATGAAGAGGCGCCCGAAGTATCCTTATGGACTCATAACTCATATCTAAGGTCAGGCTCAATGCTCGCTTCCCGGCGTACGAGCGTAGTGCTGAACAAAATGCCCAGTGACCACGTCTTTGGAAACCGGTTGGGTCTGACTGAGGATATGAGCGATGGGGATGGTCAAGTTCACCTATAATTCACCAACTCTTGTATTCACTAGGTGGCCACCAACCGGATATTAGTTGAAGGTTGTGAATACTTGTACGGATGTCTTGGAGAAGTATTCCTATGTGGAAACTAGGAAAAAGGAGAATTATTAGTTGACCTAGGATACAACGCGATGCTTTATATGTGACATATAACTGGTTGATTGAAGAAAGGGAATCAACATTCCGCGGGCGCTACAACACTCCTAACAGATGAGTAGCACAATGCCCTTCGTGTTCGCCGGTCGCACGGAAAACCTCGTATGAACTACTCAGAAGCAAGGGCAAGATCGAAAGAGTGAAATGTTGATGCCGATTTGGAAAACAATGCATCAACAGACACCCTCCCATTCTGGCGAGTAGGAGCTGTTAGCCTATGGTAATGGGCGCCGTAACTGGTAGCCCATAATATGTATAGTTTATCTAAAGAACTTGGGTAAATGTAACATTAGGGTAATTGGGCCAGACCCAAATCCCAATTGACATGAGAGGCCCAAATTGGGCCTCCCTATGCATAAGTGGCCGACCGAAATTAAGAGTGGGCAAAGTGGACTTTTGTCCACTTTGCTCCTCTTATAAATACATGGTGTTAGGGGATTTTAGGGTTAATAATCATTCTCTCATTAGAGTGTTTTAGAGAGAAAACCCTCCTCCCTATAACACATAGGTTCGGCCGAAACACACATTCACCAAAGGTGCGCCAATTTGATTTCTAGCAAACACTACAGAGATCTGTCCCTGCCGAAGAGTTGATCCGAGGCTTTGCTGTGGAAACCATACCACGTAGGGCTTCTCTCACGAGGACCTCTATGGGTGCCGATCGGAGAACCGCGAACTCCCTGCAGCACGTTCTTGGGACTACGGATATCTTCATTGAGATATGTGCGATTCTTCCGCTGCGTAATTTCAATTACAAGCATGTACCATGTTTTAGTATCCGTAGTGATTACTCCTGTAATCTAATATCCTCCTGACGGGACATTGATGTCGTTGTCTCTAGGCGTCGCCCATATCCTAGAATGGTGGGAAACATGATGATAATGCCTATGGATTTATTCTTGTAGGAATTCAAATTCTCTTCTCAGGCGGAGACCGAGAATTCCCTAGGGGGTTGACCAACTCCTGCTATATTTAACTCTTCTATATTTGTTGAATTTGATAGAGGCTCCTTCCCTGGGTACCTAAGATTTCTTGTGTGGGGGCGGCTCCTAAAAGGCTCTGGCGAGCTCTTTCTCTTCGCCTTCTGATGCTATTCCGGGTATCCTCTACTTGAATGTACAATCTTGCATTTTAAGCTATATATTCCAATTTTTCCACAGGCTCTGTGTGCCCAGTGATTGCTAGAGGTTTGGACTAGGGTCTCAATCCCCAAAATAAGGCAAGGATTATCTCCATCTCTGAGAGTTCCTATGTGGTTTGTTGGAGAGCTCGTCTAAGCCGTCCATAGTAGCTGTTGGATCGCGGTGGAACTCCGGCACGGACTTTGACAGCAATCCTAGCTCCTTTGCTCCACGCAATCATGCAAGAGGGGATAGACCGGGCGGTGACCCAGAATCCCTCTCCGATGCTTAAATGAGTATCTCGTATACGGCAGCAAGCAATAATCTCAAAGGGTATGTAATTCAACGTCAGTGTTCTGAGGTGACCTCTTGCCTTTTTATAGGCGAAGAGATGCCTCAGGTACCTAGTGAACCGTTGAGGGTGGTTAGCCCGTATCCCGCGTATCTTGGATGTGATCCCGCCTATCTAGGCCATGATCTCGCTTATCTCGGCCACGTCCCGCGTATCTCGGCCACGCTCCGTGTATCTTAACCACGTTCCGCGTATCTCGGCCACGCCCCGCGTATCCTGGCCTTATCCTCTGGTAACGAGTCCCGACTTCCGTCGGGGACCCCAGAGTTATCTCGTTGTGTCACCGCTCGGGGCCCCTCGTCATCGTGACAGGGCCTATTCTTCCCAGGGATTCGTCATCGGGGCCTACTTAAAGGCTTCTCATCGGGAGCTTCCAGCTCATTTGTCGGGACCGACTCTGTCGGGACCTTTCATCATCGGGACTCCCTTCGTCGGGACCCTTCTCCTGGGTCATCTTGACCTTCATTTTGGGCCTGGTGGGCCTGTTTGCCGTTTCCTTGTCGTTAAAAGGGCCTGACGGCTGTAATCGAACCCATCATTTGCCCCCAAGACATGAGGGACTTTTAGTTCGTCGTGTCTTCCAACTCCCGACCTCCCGATATTGAAATCGGGGATCTTTCCCTTGGCCTGGTCATTCAATACTAATCTCTTCCTTCGCGCTTCCTCAGCGTTTTGTGGGTAACTGCCAAATCCCAGGGGTCTCCTCGGTTCCCCAGTTCATTAAATGCAGTAGATAATGAAGTGACGTCATCAGTACCCGTGCCTGATTCTCTGTGTCTGCTTTTTCTGAAAAGTGCTTTTCAGGCTATTTCATCATTGCACCTGCTACCATCCCGCACGTTTCATCTCAACGGTCCAGATTAGAACGCTTCAACTTCGACGGTTCAGATTAAAGCGCCCCTTCGACTGTCCTCTTCGCCTATAAGAACCTCACTCAGGGCACAGTTTCCTCTTATCATCTACAAATTTTCGAAAGCTTACTGCAACTCTTGAAACCTTAGTGTTTCTTCGGCCATCTTTCCGGCAATGTCAGGTTCATTCTTCCAGCCTCCAATTATCATGTCAGGTAAGGGTTTATTCTCTATTGTTCGCCTTCGTCTTTGTTTAGTTTGATTGTAATTTTCCGGAAAAACCTAACGTCCCTTTCAATGGCTGATTTCAGACGGTGTATCTGGTTTCGAGGGAAGGAAGCCTTTCAACTTCGACTATGTTCTGAACTAAATTTTCAGCACTGCTTATGATGAAGCTCTCCGGGAAGGATACATCATTTTCACCAGAGAAGCCGATGTTCAAGGCCGGAAATGCATACCACAAGTTCAGAGTGAAGAGGAGCTACTTCTTCATCGGAAACTCCTCGATCCCATGACCCCGATAGCCAATCCTCCAACGGTTAACCCAGTGGAGCCTTCTGCCCTAGACCTTGCGGACCCTGTTCCCGTTGATGCCGTTAACCAGGATTAGGCCTAACTGCTCATCACTAGAATCTTTGTATTCTCCTCCTTTTGTAATCATCGGGCCTTCGAGCCCCATTAATATCAGGCTTTCTTAGTTCCGATTCTTTCATTTCACTTCTCCCAGTGGCTTTACTATACTTTCTTAAGTCGAAACCTCGACACTTTAAGATATTTTCGTACATTACTTAAGACGATTTACTAGCTTGCACCACTTAAGGCGACTTACCAAGACTTAGAATAAGATCAAGAATCACGCATCACTTAAGACGACTTAACAATACTCAGAATAAATCTAAAGATCGTGCACCACTCAAGGCGACTTAATATCGTGCACCACTCAAGGCGACTTTATATCGTGCACCACTTAAGGCGACTTTTTGATACTTAGAATAAATCTAAGGATCGTGCACCACTAAAGGAGACTTAGTATCGTGCACCACTCAAGGCGACTTAATATTACTTGGAGTAAATCTAAGAATCACGCATCACTTAAGACGACTTAATATCGTGCACCACTCAAGGCGACTTAATATTACTTAGAATAAATCTAAGGATCGTGCACCACTCAAGGCGACTTAGTATCGTGCACCACTTAAGGCGACTTTTTGATACTTAGAATAAATCTAAGGATCGTGCACCACTCAAGGCGACGTAGTATCGTGCACCACTCAAGGCGACTTAATATTATTTAGAATAAATCTAAGGATCGTGCACCACTCAAGGCGACTTAGTATCGTGCACCACTTAAGGCGACTTTTTGATACTTAGAATAAATCTAAGGATCGTGCACCACTCAAGGCGACTTAGTATCGGGCACCACTTAAGGCGACTTTATCGGGCACCACTTAAGGCGACTTTCTTCAAGCATGGTGTTTCTTCAAGTGTTCGCCACTAAAAGAATGCTTTAACGTTCTGCCATCGAGGTCTTCCAACTTGTACGCATTTGGAGCTAGCATCCCCACGACCTTATAAGGTCCTTCCCATTTTGGTGATCTTGTTGATTCGATCCAAAAGGGTGAACTCGTTGCGACGCCAAACCAGCTCCCCGACGAAGAACTGTCGGGACTTCACTCGCCGATTGTAGTACCTGGCCGTCGCCAAACGCATTCGAGCTTGGACTTCATCGGCTTCCCGCCTTTTCTCTTCGAGTAAGTCCAAGTCCAGACGTCTCATTTCATCATTCGTCAGAGGTTCGTAATATCTCATCCGATGGGACGCCACAGCTACCTCCACGGGGGCGACAGCTTCCGAGCCATAAACGAGGCCAAACGGAGTCTCCCCCGTTGATCGTTTGGGTGTCGTTCTAACAGCCCAAAGCACGTTTTCCAGTTCGTTCAGCCACTTGCCCTTCAAGGCATAGACCCTCTTCTTCAGGCTATCCATCACGATTTTGTTGGCTGATTCCACCGGGCCATTAGTCTGAGCATGGCGTACGGAGGCGGTCCGATGCTCGATGTTCAATTCCTCCAGATACTCCCTCACCTGAGAGCCGTTAAACGTTGGGCCATTGTCGCTGATCACCACCTTAGGAATCCCGTATCTGGACACAATGTGGGTCTGGAGGAACTTGACGATCTGGTTCCCCGTTGTCCTGGCCAATGCCTTCGCCTCTATCCATTTCGAAAAATAATCGATTGCTACAAGTAAATACTTACTTTGACCTTGTGCTTGTGGAAGGGGTCCCACCAAGTCGATGCCCCACTGCGCGAAGGGCCACGCGCTCTTGATGGATGTCAGATTAGCGGCCGGAGCCACGATACTCGGGGCGTACCTCTGGCACGCGTCACAGGATCGGACCAACGCCGTTGCTTCCTTGTTCATCGTGGGCCAATAATAGCCCAAGTTCAATACCTTCCTCATAATGGATCGGGCTCCTTCATGACAAGCCGCGACCCCTTCATGCACCTCCTTCAGGATTCGACCTGTATCGGGTTCTGCCACACACTTCAAGTACGAAGTCGAGAACCAGCCCTTCTTGTACAGTTGATCGTCTAGCATCACGTAATTGGCCGCGATCCGACGTATCCTGTCCGCTGCTACTTTATCATCGGGGACTGCCCCCGTAGTCAGGTACGCGACTATCGGGGTCATCCAAGTCGGCTCTTCCTCCGATCTTGCCTCAATGGCACACACCTGTGTCGGGTCGATGGTCGATAAGATCACCTTTTCTAGGAAGTGCACCTTCCGATTTTCTTCCAAGGGTGCCCCCAGGGAAAATTTGCTCAAGGCGTCTGCCTCTACGTTTTCCTCCTCGGGATTGCCTCGATGTCGAAGCTTTTAAAGCTCTCCTTCAAGGTTTGTACCTCTCGTAGATACTTCTTCATTATCGGGCTCCTCGCTTCGTATCGCCCTTGAACCTGATTCACGATTAAAGCTGCGTCACACCTCACTCTCAAGTGATCGACTCCAGTGCCTCTAGCAATTTTCAGGCCCGTGATAAGAGCCTCATACTCCGCTTTGTTGTTTGTGGCCTTGAATGTTAAAGCCAAGGCATATCGGAGCGGCTCACCTCCACCCGGTGGTATCAACAAAAAGCCTGCTCCTGATCCGTCAGAACTCGAGGAGCCATCCGTGTACATTTCCCAGGTATTTTCTTCGTTTGGCTGTTCTGATTGCTCTGCCCTCTCTGGTTGTTCTTTCGGGACCACCATGGTTGCCCCCTCTACAGGGCCCGCTTCTTCTAGATCGGGGGCTGTAGATTCTGCTATGAAATCCGCCAATGCCTGGCCCTTAATGGCCGTTCTTGGAGCAAAGTGTATTCGAAACTCACTAAGCTCTACTGCCCATTTCACTAATCTTCCCGACGCATCCGGTCGGTTCAAAAAATGCTTCAAAGGCTGGTTCGTCAGCACAGTGATCTCGTGTGCGTGGAAATAAGGCCTTAGCTTCCGAGCAGTAATAATTAACGCAAAGAGGTACTTCTCAACGGCGGGATAATTCAATTCAGACTTGGCAAACTCCTTGCTTACATAATAGACGGGGACTTGATTACCCTCGACAACCTTCACTAACACAGAGCTAATGGCAAATTCAGAAACAGCCAAATAAAGATAGAGCGGCTCGCCTGGAACCGGTTTCGCCAAAGGCGGGAGGGTGCGAAGGTGCTGCTTGAGTGCTTGGAACGCCTCATCACACTTGGTGGTCCACTCAAATTTCTTGTTGGCCCTCAGGACTTCAAAAAATGGCATTGATCGGTCGCTGGCTTTAGACAAGAAGCGGTTCATTGCAGCTAGTCGGCCATTCAGCACTTGTACCTCCCGATGGTTTATCGGAGACTGCATCTCCTCAATCGCCCTCAGCTTCTCGGGATTCACCTCGATTCCCCTCTGGCTCACCATAAAGCCCAAGAATTTCCCCGAGTGGACTCCGAAGGTGCATTTCGTCGGGTTTAAGCGAACTTGATGAAGCCTCATCCGCTCAAACGCCATGGTTAGGTTGTGCACATGATCCTCGGCCTGTCGGGACTTCACCAGCATATCATCCACGTAAGCCTCCATGGTTTTCCCCAGCATATCTCCGAACAGCTTGTTCACCATCCGCTGGTAGGTTGCTCCAGCATTGATCAACCCGAAAGGCATGACATCGTAGTGATAGATGTCACTGTATGCGTAGAACGCTGTGTGGGGAGCGTCTTCCTTGGCCATTTTGATCTGGTTGTAGCCTGAATACGCATCCATGAAACTCAACAGCTCATGTCCCGATGTAGCATCCACCAGCTGGTCGATTCTCGGGAGCGGATAACAGTCCTTTGGGCAGGCTTTATTCAGGTCGCCGAAATCCACACACATTCGCCATTTCCCGTTAGTCTTCCTTACCAGCACCGGATTAGCAACCCAAGTTTGGAATCGGAGCTCTTTAATAAACCCAGCATCGAGCAACCTGCCCACCTCCTGCTGGATTGCGATCTTCTTATCTGTGCCCATCGGACGCCTTTTTTGTGTTATAGGCTTGATTGTAGGGTCTATCTTCAGCTCGTGTACGATCACATCGGGACTGATTCCTGGCATGTCGCTCGGGGACCAGGCAAACAGTTCCTTGAACTCTTTCAGCAACTCCACCAATTTTTGGGCTGTCTCCTCCGTCAAAGCAGACCCGATTTTCACCTTCCTCTGGGGTCCATCGATCTCGACTTCTTTCAGATCTTCAACGGGGGCGGGACGCCCAAATTCCTCTCTGGGATCTGTGTCTGTCTGAAGGACAGTCATGGCTTCTCGCCTCCTCCTTCGGGTGGCATTAACATAGCATTTTCGAGAAGCTACCTGGTCACCCTTGACTTCCCCGACCCCGTGGTCGGTCGGGAACTTCATCTTCTGGTGTACTGTCGAGGCAACCGCCATCAGGGGGTTGATGGTGGTTCTCCCGATAATCGCGTTGTAAGTCCCCGCGGAATCAACTACCACGAACTCCACGTTCCTCCTTTCTGATTTCCACCCATTACTAAACTCCACTGGTAAGGTGATTACCCCTAGCGGATAGGAGGTAGAGCCAGAGAACCCGACCATCGGGAAGTTTGCCTCCTTCAGATCTTTCTTCGTTTTCCCCATAGCCTCCAGCGCGTCCATGAATAGAATGTCGGAGGAGCTCCCTCCGTCGATTAGAATTCGCTTCATTTCGAACCCGTCTACATCCAAGGTTACCACCAAGGCGTCGTCGTGCGGAGTTTCCACGCCTATGAGATCCTCTGAAGAAAAGGAGATCACAATTTCTTCCTTCAGGGTCCAGGATCGGGACCTCTTACCTAACACCACCGCCGTAGGGATTCTAGAGGCATAAACCTCTCGGGCGGATGAAGTATCACCTCCAGCAGCAAACCCTCCATGAATCACATTGATAGTGCCCCGTCTCTCCTTACGAGCACCGGATGACTCTGGGTCGGTTCTCTTCTTCTTTGGGGACCGATCGCGGGATCGGGAACGGGACCGCGATCGGGACCGAGAGCGGGATCGACACCGCTTATCCCCGACGAATTCCTTGAGCTTCCCCTTCTGGATCAGCTTTTCGATCTCCTTCTTCAGTTCCCGACAATGGTTGGTGTCGTGACCATTTGCGTGGTGAAATCGGCAGTAGCGATCCGTGCGAGATCCCAAGAATTCTCCATCCTTCTTTGGGGGGGTATCTGGAGATACCTTGTCGTTCCATGATCGTCAGCACTTCCGCCATGGAGCAGTTGAGAGGGATGTCGAGATCCTCCCGCTTATCCTTCCTTGAAGAACGCCTACCGTCCCTTTGATCAGTTCGGCCTCGATTACGACTACTCTCGGGTTTGCCCTTTGACTTACGATCGTCACCTGGAAGAGCCGACTGCTTGCCTTTGTTTGACTTTGGGGGCTCCAGCTCTCCTGCGGCTATCTTCGACTCCTGGACATCGATTTGCCGTTTCACCCTCTTCTGTAGTGCCTCCATATTCCACACAGCCTTCTCAGCCACGCTGTGCATCAGGTCGGAACCGTAGGGGGCCGTTAAGTTCCGAATGAAGGTACGAATGGTCTCACCTTCCGAGATCTCTTCATCAATCTCTGCCACACTGGCAGTGTACCGCTGGTAATAGTGTGCCAGCGATTCGTCGGGCCTCTGTACCACCTGGGTCAGGGATCTCACACTCTTCAACAGACGTCTACGACCCTGGTACTGCTGAATGAATCGGTCGTGCATATCCGCCCAGCAAGTGATGCAGCCTGGGGGCAGACTGAAGAACCAGGTCAGGGCTCTTTCTCCAAGTGTGTTCGGGAACAACGTGCATACTATGTCTTCCTTCGGGGATCTTCCCAGACACGCCATGAGGTGCTTCTGGACATGATGAACTAGATCTCCTTCGCCATCGTACTCCTTTATCGTGGGGATACCTAGCCCAGGCGGGGCTAGGGTGTCGATAAGTCAGGGGACGAAGGGGTGAGTGGATCGATCCCTCAGCTCCGACACCAGCGGCTTCTGTTCTCCCATGCAGATGTTCACGATCTTTACCACCTGGTCGGGGGTGATGGGACCATTCAGGGGAATGGTCCGATGCTGTACCGGTCCTGGCCCATCAACCACGAACCTCTCTGGCTGGCCGGATGCCCTACTTCTGTCCTGGCCTCGGGGCGGAGCTTCCTGTGCGTTCCGAACCTCTGCTGGTGGGGCCACTTCTTCCAACGGGGGCATCTCCTCCTGCCTCCTCGCAGCCTCTCTCCGATCCAAGAGAGCCTCCACGGCTGCCAGAAACATGGGCATGGCTTCTGCCACGGCCCTTGTCAAGTCTGTAGCTGGGGGAACCTCTTGCCCCCTATTGCCCTGGTGCTGAGCGGCAATGTCTTCGGGACCTTCATTGTGCCCCCCTGTCTGGGAAAGCTCAGCCGGGGGGTGATTCTGGTTTTCCTCCTGTTCTGGTACTGAATCCAGATTTGTTGCCGCGGGGTGACGGGAACCACCAGATTGTCCCTGTCTTCTGTGCTTGCCAGCCGCCATCGATTGAGTAGAAGGCATATCAGCTTTTTGTTTGGTTCCCCCAGACGGCGCCAATGTTAGATCGCGGTGGAACTCCGGCACGGACTTTGACAGCAATCCTAGCTCCTTTGCTCCACGCAATCCTGCAAGAGGGGATAGACCGGGCGGTGACCCAGAATCCCTGGTATGCCTTCAATCCTGCAATCCCAGTATCTCGTATACGGCAGCAAGCAATAATCTCAAAGGGTATGTAATTCAACGTCAGTGTTCTGAGGTGACCTCTTGCCTTTTTATAGGCGAAGAGATGCCTCAGGTACCTGGTGAACCGTTGAGGGTGGTTAGCCCGTATCCCGCGTATCTCAGATGTGATCCCGCCTATCTAGGCCATGATCTCGCTTATCTCGGCCACGCCCCGCGTATCTCGGCCACGCTCCGTGTATCTTAACCACGTTCCGCGTATCTCGGCCACGCCCCGCGTATCCTGGCCTTATCCTCTGGTAACGAGTCCTGACTTCCGTCGGGGACCCCATAGTTATCTCGTTGTGTCACCGCTCGGGGCCTCTCGTCATCGTGACAGGGCCTATTCTTCCCAGGGATTCGTCATCGGGGCCTACTTAAAGGCTTCTCATCGGGGGCTTCCAGCTCATTTGTCGGGACCGACTCTGTCGGGACCTTTCATCATCGGGACTCCCTTCGTCGGGACCCTTCTCCTGGGTCATCTTGACCTTCATTTTGGGCCTGGTGGGCCTGTTTGCCGTTTCCTTGTCGTTAAAAGGGCCTGACGGCTGTAATCGAACCCATCAGTAACCAACTAAAGTTTTTTTATGGGCCTTGAGTGAACTCGTTCACAAACATAGATGAGGGGGATGTTTCCCGTCTTCTATAGTGATTTCTTGGTGGTGCCATGACTTCTTGATCGTTCCCACAGACGGCACCAAATATTGGATCGTCAAAGTCCGGCTAAGCTTGTGTGGAGGTTTTTCCGGTTCTCATATTGGCGTCTATATGAAGTTGGAAAGCTTTGAGGGCTAGCTTGTTCTTCTTGGCGGGAGTGCTTTCTGGCAAGACCTAGAAAATGCGGGCTTGTTCCTCTGATTCCACTCCGAAGCTTAAATTAGTATAAGTCTATTAAAAGTAGGAATCTTGTCAATGAATGTAAAATTGTTACTATTTCTAGAGGTTTGGAACCGACTTTATGGCGGTGTTACCTTCCCCAGAGGGTTTGCTTTTGATTGTTATTGAGGACATAGGCCTGGCAATTTGTGACACGACACGATAGCACGACATGAACACGTACGAAAAAAAGTTTTTTTGTTCTAGCATATGACAGAACGATAACACGATAGCACGAACACGATTAACACGATAAAACTTATGTGTCGTGTTTGTGTTTGAGTCCCATAACACGACACGCACGATAACACGATAAAGTGGTGCTGCTAAGACTAATTTATAAGTATTTTTTTTGAACAAATGTTATTTATTACCTCAAAAAACTTCAGTTAGTGGTTTAATTTTTTGTGTTTGTAAACTCTATATTACTAACTTATGAATATTCACATACTAATTCATAGTTTTTTGACATACAAATTTCATTATTTTGATTTATTTCTTGAAGATATCATATAGAGATGTACAACTGTATATTCTTACACAACACGATAGCACGACACGAACACGCACGAAAATATGTGTGCCGTGTTCGTGTTTGTAAAATGTGGCACGATAAGCTTACCGTACGTGTTCGTAATCTGTAAGTTTAGCATGACACGATCATTGACACGCACGATAGCACGGATTGCCACCCCAAACAGTGGCCACCTATCCCTGATTGGTAGAGATGAAAGGTAGTATGTCAGTTGGTGACAAGCTGGTCGTCACCTCACTTTTACTTAGGAGGATGGGTTTCCTCCATGTCGGTATTAAGCCGGTTGCCACCTCACTTTTACTTAGGAGGATGGGTTTCCTCCAAGTCGGTATTAAGCTGGTCGCCACCTCATCATTCCTTAATAGGATTGGTCATTGATGGTGTCACTTCTTTGTACTGTCCTTATGGGTTTAAAGTTTGGCGTCGCCTGAAGCACCCTTCTTCAAATTACCTCTTTCCAAATTTTATGTTAGTCGTCGCCTGATCCAACAGTGTTTTATCATGATTCCAACACAAATAATATTGTAACTCAACATATTAAGTCGCAATAACTGATATAATATAAAATATAATGCTCTTTTTTGCCGTATAATAAAATATAAAGTAAGACTATAGTATTTAATATACATTTATAATGTGTTGTATACATAATCAGTGTTATCAGAACCGGACCGGACACCAAACCGGTGAGGGTTCCGTTTCCCGGTTCAAACGGTTCGACCTGGTTCGAACCGGTTCCGACCGTTTCTTCTTTCTTTTGTTCATTTCTTCCTTTGTATATTCTCCCCTCCGTGTCTTCTTTTCTTCTTTTCCTTCTTTGACCATTCTTCTCCTACCCTATTCCTTCATCTCTAGCAATTTCTTGTTCTTCCCCCCTTTTCTCCGACCGTTTCTTCTTTCTTTTTTTTCTCTTTCTTTGTCTGTACCTTCCCCTGGCCTATTCCTATTCCTTCCTCTCTAGTTTCTTCAATTTCTTTATCTTTCCCCTTTTCTTACTGTCAAAACCCTAATTATCTTCTAGTACAATCACCATGATATGCACGCATGTTCGAGAGCTGCAAGCTTGTTCGAAATCTTCATGGGAACTAGGGCCTAAAGAGGAAGAAGTTTTCGTCGAATTTATTTGTAGAATAAATTGGGGATAAACAGGAGGCTGAGAGGAGGTTGGGGTGTGGAGAAGATGAAGGATAGAGTGGTGAAGGCGTGAAGCTAAGGAATGGGAGAATGGGAGTGGTGGTGGTGGGATTGAACTTTGAAGGATTTGATTTGAAATATTTAATTTATAATTTGACTTGGATTAAAATTTGTTAATGATTTGGATTTGGATTTAGCGCGTGAGCAAGATCAAGGACCTGTATGGCTTCATCTGGAACATCTGCTCCCCGAGCTCTGATTTGCCGGATATCACTATTGCTGTGACAGCTGCTACAGAGAATGCTACTACAGAGGTGAAGGCTGTTTCTTAGCAGCTGTGAAGCCAAAGCTGGATTGATGAGTTCCGATGTAATCGTTGGCCCCATTAACAGCCAATGGACGGCGAGTAGGTCCAGTGGGCCTCGTGAAAGGCCTGGGAGGCCCAGAAGCCCAGTATAAAGGGTCCGGACTTTAGCGGTCCCGATATACGAGCTGAATGCTCCCGACAATAAGCCTCTAAGTAGGCCCCGATATGCCTTAGTAAAGGCCCCGATAATAAAGCCCCGCGGAGGCTGGACCTGTCTCGTTAGACAAAGGGTCCTGGGTGGTGACCTAGAATGAGATAACTCTGGAGTCCCCGACAAGAGTTGGGACTTGTGATCAGAGGATAAGACCAAGAAACCCGCCTACTAGATAGAGTAGTGGGGAGACGGTCGAGATATAGATAACCTCCCCTGAGATATGCATGGCGTGCCCGAGATACGCGGAGTATGGGCGAGATACGCGGAGCGTGGGGCGAGATATACGGAATCCCGAACGAGATATACGGAATCATGGGTAAAACTGCCAGGCGCAGTCTCAGGTAACTGAGTAACTCCCCCTCCTATATAAAGGAGGAAGTTACCTCAGAAAACACATTCTCTAATACGCACTTAGATTACTACTTACCACCCCACTGATCAGATACTCATTTAGGCATCGAAGAGGGATTCTGGGTCACCACCCAGGTCATCCCCTTTTGCAGGATTACGCGGAGCCCAGAAGTTCAAGCTTTCCGTCAAGAACGTAACGGAGCTTCGCCCGTGATCCAACATTGGCGCCGTCTGTGGGAACCCTGAACGAAAAGCCAAAATAGTTTCTACCAGATCAATGGCCGGTGGTGGCAAGAAAAAGCAAGTTCAGGCTGGCAGTTCTCGCCCCGCTGGAACTGTCAATTCCCCGTTGCTGGAACATGTTGCTGAACAAGGTGAGCACCCTGCTGTTTCTCAAACAGGGGGGCATGGTGATGATGAGGTCTCAGTTCGAGACACGATGGTGAACAGGCAAGACATTCCGCGAAGGGATGTGGATGCCCCTCCAAATCCAGTGGTGCACGGAGAGGAGGTCCCGCGAAGGGAAGTAGGCTCTTCTTCAAACTCGGAGTTGGCCAAGGCAGTAGCAGATGCTATGCCTATGTTCTTGGCAGCCATGGAGGCTCTGTTGGACAAGAGAGAGGCCGCCAGGAGGGCGGAGGAATTGCCCCCGCGAGAAGAGCTGCCTCCACCCCCTCCGAGGGTGGTTCCAGAAGAAAAGGAGGTTCAGGAGATTCAGCCCAAGAATAAGGGCAAGGAGCCCGCGCACTCGGAGAAGTTCGTGGTTGATGGTCCCGGACCAGTGCAGAACAGGACCATTCCCCTGAATGGTCCCATCACCCCTGATCAGGTGGTGAAAATCGTCAGCATCTGCATGGGCGATCAGAAGCAAATGACATCGGAGCTAAGGGATCGATCCAGTCATCCTTTTGTTCCGCGGCTGCTAGACACTGTCGCCCCGCCAGGGCTAGGCATTCCGACCATCAAGGAGTACGATGGTGAAGGAGACCCGGTCCGCCATGTTCAGAGGCATGTTCAGGCCTGTATGGGTAGGACCTCGAATGATGATCTCGTGTGTTCACTGTTCCCGATCACCCTGGGAGAAAGGGCCATGACATGGTTTTTCAGCCTACCGCTAGGGAGTATTACGTGCTGGGCTGATATGCACGATCGCTTCATCAAGCAATACCAAGGTCGGAGGCGTCTCCTGAAGAGTGTGAGGTCCCTGACCCAGGTGGTGCAGAGATCCGACGAATCATTGGCGTATTATTACCAATGATTCACTGCCAGTGCCGCGGAGATCGATGAGGAGATATCGGAGGGAGAGACCATCCGAACTTTCCTGTGGAACCTAACTGCTCCGTATGGTTCCGATCTGATGCACAGCGTAGCCGCGAAGGCTGTGTGGAGCATGGAGGCCCTGCAAGCGAGGGTGAAACAGCAAATCGACGTCCAGGAGTCGAAGATTGCCGCCGGAGAGCTTGATCCTCCGAAGTCGGGAAGAGCAAAGACATCGTCCAAGTTGTCGGATGATCGTAAAGGAAGCGATAAATCGGAGGGGAGTAGGAACCGTGGTCGCCCCGAAAGAAGGGAGGATAGGCGTCCTCCGAAGAAGGATAACCGCGAGGGTCGTAGTGTTCCCATCAACAGCTCGATGACCTCCGTGCTGGCTGTGATGGATCGGCAGGGTCTCGCCCGATACCCCCCGAGGAAAGAAGGTGAATTCTTGGGAGGCCGCTCCGATCGTTATTGTCGGTACCACCGAGCCAATGGTCACGACACCGATAACTGTCGGGAGCTGAAGAAGGAGATAGAGAAGCTGATCCAGAAGGGGAAGCTGAAGGAGTTCGTCGGAAGGGGACGGTGCCGATCCCGTTCTAAAAGTCGGTCACGGTCCCGTTCCAAGTCCCGTGATCGATCCCCGAAGAAGAAGAAGGTTGAGCTGGAAGCCTCTGGTTCTGGTGCCCGTAAGGAGAGACGGGGGACCATTAACGTCATCCACGGAGGAATAACGGCGGGAGGTGATACCTCCGCTTCTCGGGAGAACTATGCTTCTCGCATCTCTGCTGCTGTGGTGTTAGGGAAGAGGTCCCGGTCGTGGACTATAAAGGAAGAAATGGTGATTTCTTTCTCAGCGGAGGATTTGATAGGCGTAGAGATCCCTCACGACGACGCCTTGGTTGTGACCCTGGATGTGGATGGATTCGAGATGAAGCGGATCCTGATAGACGGAGGGAGCTCCTCCGACATTCTTTCCTAAACGCCCTGGAAGCCATGGGAAAGACGAAGAAGGACCTGACGCAGGTGAACTTCCCGATGGTGGGATTCTCGGGATCGACTTCCTATCCGTTGGGAATGATTACCTTACCGGTAGAGTTTGGTAGTGGCTGGAAGATGGAACGGCGGAACGTGGATTTCGTCGTGGTAGAATCCGCGGGAACGTACAATGCTATCATCGGGAGGACCACAATCAACCCTCTCATGGCAGTCGCTTCAACTGTCCACCAAAAGATGAAGTTCCCGACTGACAATGGGGTCGGAGAGGTCAAAGGTGACCAAGTGGCGTCACGAAGGTGTTATGTCAACGCCACTCGAAGGAGAAGGAGGGAGGCCATGGCTGTCTTACAGACTGACGCCGATCCTCGAGAAGAGTTTGGGCGTCCCGCTCCCATGGAGGACCTGAAGGAGGTTGAGATTGATGGACCTCGGAGGAAGGTGAAGATCGGCTCTGCTTTGTCGGAGGAAAGAGCCCAAGAGTTGATCGAGCTTCTGAAGGAATTCAAGGAGCTGTTTGCCTGGTCCCCGAGTGATATGCCAGGAATCAGCCCCGACGTGATTGTGCACGAATTGAAGATCGATCTCGCGATCAAGCCTATCGCGCAGAGAAGGCGTCCGATGGGCGCGGATAAGAGGGTCGCGATCCAGCAGGAGGTGGGCAGACTGCTCGACGCTGGATTCATCAAGGAGCTCCGATTCCAGACTTGGGTTGCTAACCCGGTCCTGGTGAGAAAGAGTAATGGACAGTGGCGGATGTGTGTCGATTTCCGTGACTTGAACAAGGCCTGCCCGAAGGATTGCTACCCGCTCCCGAGGATTGATCAGTTGGTGGATGCCACATCGGGACATGAGCTGTTGAGCTTCATGGATGCTTACTCCGGGTATAACCAGATCAAGATGGCGAAGGAAGATGCCCCCCATACGGCCTTCTATGCCGATAGTGACGTCTATCACTACGACGTAATGCCCTTCGGATTGATCAATGCTGGAGCAACTTACCAGAGGATGGTGAACAAGTTGTTCGGGGACATGCTGGCAAAGACTATGGAGGCGTATGTGGATGACATGCTGGTGAAGTCCCGACAGGCAGGAGACCATGTCCAAAACTTGGCGGCGGCGTTTGAGCGGATGAAGTTTCATCAGGTTCGGTTGAACCCAGACAAGTGTGCTTTCGGGGTGAACTCGGGGAAATTCCTACGGTTCATGGTGAGCCAGAGAGGAATCGAGGTGAATCCTGAGAAGCTGCGAGCAATCGAAGAGATGCAGTCCTCGAAGACTCATCGGGAGGTTCAAGTGTTGAATGGCCGGTTGGCCGCGATGAATCGATTCCTATCCAAGGCGAGTGACAGAGCCATGCCATTTTTTGATGTGCTAAGGGCCCACAAGAAGTTTGAATGGTCCGACAAGTGCGAGGAGGCATTCTAGGCACTCAAGCAGCACCTCCGCACCCTCCCGCCGTTGGCGAAACCGGTTCCAGGCAAGCCGCTTTATCTCTATTTGGCTGTTTCTGAAGTTGCTGTTAGTTCTGTTTTGATTAAGATTGTCAAGGGCAACCAAGTGCCTGTCTATTATGTAAGCAAGGCGTTTGCCAAATCCGAAATAAATTATCCCGCTATTGAGAAGTATCTCTTTGCGTTGATTGTTGCTGCTCGAAAGCTACGACCTTACTTCCATGCCCACGAGGTTACGGTGTTAACTAATCAGCCCTTGAAGCACTTTTTGAACCGACCGGAGGCGTCGGGGAGATTAGTGAAATGGGCCATCGAGCTGACGGAGTTCCGTATTCATTTCGCTCCGAGAACTGCTATTAAGGGCCAGGCATTGGCGGATTTTATAGCTGAGTCTACGGCACCCGATCTGGAAGAAGCGGGTCCCGCAGAGGGGGCAAACATGGAAGTCCCGATAGCAGAATAGCCAGAACAGCCAAATGAGGAGAACACTTGGGAGATGTACACTGATAGTTCATCAAGTGTAGAAGGATCGGGGGCAGGATTCGTATTGATACTGCCCGGTGGAGGCGAGCCCCTGCGATATGCCTTGGCCTTAACGTTTAGGGACACCAACAATGAAGCGGAGTATGAGGCTCTCATCACGGGCCTTAAAATCGCCAAGGGTACAGGAGTCGACCATTTAAAAGTGAAGTGCGATGCTAGCTTGACTGTGAATCAAATCCAGGGGAACTATGAAGCCAAGAGCCCGACAATGAGGAAGTATTTGCACGAGGTACAGACGTTGAAGGGAAGTTTCAAAAGCTTCGACATCGAGGCGATTCCGAGGGAAGAAAATGCAGAGGCGGACGCCTTAAGCAAGTTTGCTCTGGGAGTGGCCCCCGAGGAGAATCGGAAGGTGCACTTCCTGGAGAGAGTAATCATCTCAACCATCGATCCGTCGGCGGTTTGCGCTATTGAAGCAGGATCGGAGGAAGAAGAGAAACCCACCTGGATGACCCCGATGGTCACATACCTGACTACGGGGGCACTCCCCGATGATGAGGTGGCAGCTGTCAGGTTGCGTCGAATCGCGAACGACTACGTGATGGTGGACAACCTGTTATATAAGAGGGGGCATGTAAAGCCTTTTCTGAAATGTGTGGCGGAGCCTGATACGAATCGGGTCCTGAGAGAACTGCACGAAGGAGTCGCGGCCTGTCAAGAAGGGGCCCGATCCATTGTGAGGAAGGCGTTGAATCTAGGCTACTATTGGCCTTCGATGAACAAAGAGGCTACAGCGATGGTCCGATCTTGTGATGCATGCCAGAGTTATGCCCCGAATATCGTGGCTCCTGCCGCGGACTTGATGTCCATCAGGAGTGCTTGGCCCTTCGCGCAGTGGGGCATTGACTTGGTGGGACCTCTTCCACAAGCAAAAGGTCAGTGTAGGTATTTACTCGTGGCCATCGATTACTTCTCGAAATGGATAGAGGCTAAGGCGTTGGCCAAGACAACGGGGCAGCAGATCCTCAAGTTCCTTCAAACTCAGATTATATCCCGGTATGGGGTTCCTCGAGTATTGATCAGCGACAATGGCCCCCCGTTCAATGGGGCTCAGATGAAGGAGTACTTTGAGGGGTTGAACATCGAGCATCAGACAGCTTCCGTCCATCATGCTCAGACCAATGGCCAAGTCGAATCAGCCAACAAGATCGTGATGGATGGCCTGAAGAAAAGAGTTTACGCCTTACAAAGTCATTGGCTGGATGAGCTTGAAAATGTGCTGTGGGCGGTTAGAACAACACCCAAGCAGTCAACAGGGGAGACTCCGTTTGGCCTTGTCTATGGCACGGAGGCAGTTGCTCCCGTGGAGATAGCGGTGGCGTCCCATCGCAGGAGGTATTATGAGCCTCTAACGAACGAGGAAATTAGACTTCTAGACTTAGACTTGCTTGAGGAGAAAAGGTGGAAGGCGGATGAAGTTCAGGCTCGGATGCGTCTGGCAACAGCCCGATATTATAATCGGCGTGTCAAGTCCAGACAATTCTTCGTCGGAGAACTTGTCTTGCGGAGGAACGAGTTTGTTCAGCAAGACCGGATTAACAAGCTATCGCCGAAATGGGAGGGACCTTACAAGATCGTAGGGATGCCAGCCCCGAATGCGTACAAGCTAGAAGACCTCGATGGCAAGACATTGAAACATTCCTTCAGTGGCGAACACTTGAAGAAGTATCATGTTTGATAATAAGTCGCCGCGAATGGCGCGAATTGTCTATCGATAAAGATCCGATGTAAGCCAGCTTTGAGTTGTTAATGAATAAAAGTTGCTTTCGATCAAATTGCTTTTAGATTTATTCTAACTGTTAGTAAGACGTCCTGAAGGACGCGACAAAACCCTTCCGAGGTACGATAAAAAGCCTTCCGAGGTACGATAAAAAGCCTTCCGAGGTATGATAAAAAGCCTTACGAGGTACGGGTAAGTCGCCTTTATGGCGCGACAAAAAGCCTTTCGAGGTACGGACAAAAGCCCTACGGGGTATGAGTAAGTCGTCTATACGATGCAACCAAAAGCCTAGGTACGAAAAAGCCCTAACGGGTCCGCGTAAGTCGTCTATATGATGCGGCAAAAAGCCTTAAAGGGTATGAAAAAGCCCTAACGGGTCCGCGTAAGTCGTCTATATGATGCGGCAAAAAGCCTTAAAGGGTATGAAAAAGCCCTAACGGGTCCGCATAAGTCGTCTATAAGATGCAGCAAAAAGCCCTAAGGGGTACGATTAAGTCGTCTGGAATGACGCGATAAAAGCCCTAAGGGGTACGATTAAGTCGTCCGGAATGACGCGATAAAAGCCCTAAGGGGTATGATTAAGTCGTCTAGAATGACGCGATAAAAGCCCTAAGGGGTATGATTAAGTCGTCTGGAATGACGCGATAAAAGCCCTAAGGGGTACGATTAAGTCGTCTAGAATGGCGCGATGAAAGCCTTAAAGGGTACGATAAAATCATCTTAAGTGATGTGCGAAATTGCCTTGAACGGCATGGACGAGAAACCTTAAGTGGTGAGGTCCCGAGAAAAACGCCGCGAAGGACGTATGAAATTACCTTAAATGGTATGGATGAGAAACCTTAAGTGGTAAGTCCTTGTGAAGCATCGGAAGGGTGTATGAAGTCATCTTAAGTGATGGTCTGAAGAATTGGGAGAGTCATATTCAAGAATTGTAACCAAGGTAAAAGCCTCCGATGGTGATATCGGAAGGACTGAAGATAAAAGCCTCCGATGGCAATATCGGGAGGTCCGAAGATAAAAGCCTCCGATGGAAATATCGGTAGGTCTGGAGATAAAAGCCTCCGATGATGAGGTAGGAAGATCCGGAACTGGAAGACACGACGGACTGCAAGTCCCCCATGTCTTGGGGGCAAATGATGGGTTCCGATGTAATCGTTGGCCCCGTTAACAGCCAATGGACGGCGAGTAGGTCCAGTGGGCCTCGTGAAAGGCCTGGGAGGCCCAAAAGCCCAGTATAAAGGGTCCCGACTTTAGCGGTCCCGATATACGAGCTGAATGCTCCCGACAATAAGCCTTTAAGTAGGCCCCGATATGCCTTAGTAAAGGCCCCGATAATAAAGCCCCGCGGAGGCTGGACCTGTCTCGTTAGACAAAGGGTCCTGGGTGGTGACCTAGAATGAGATAACTCTGGAGTCCCCGACAAGAGTTGGGACTTGTGATCAGAGGATAAGACCAAGAAACCCGCCTACTAGATAGAGTAGTGGGGAGACGGTCGAGATATAGATAACCTCCCCTGAGATATGCATGGCGTGCCCGAGATACGCGGAGTATGGGCGAGATACGCGGAGCGTGGGGCGAGATATACGGAATCCCGAACGAGATATACGGAATCATGGGTAAAACTGCCAGGCGCAGTCTCAGGTAACTGAGTAACTCCCCCTCCTATATAAAGGAGGAAGTTACCTCAGAAAACACATTCTCTAATACGCACTTAGATTACTACTTACCACCCCATTGATCAGATACTCATTTAGGCATCGGAGAGGGATTCTGGGTCACCACTTAGGTCATCCCCTTTTGCAGGATTACGCGGAGTCCAGAAGTTCAAGCTTTCCGTCAAGAACGTAACGGAGCTTCGCCCGTGATCCAACATGGATGTCGAGGCTCCCAAGGTGAGGGAAGCGATCACCTCTTCTACAAGGCTGCTTTTGGTTCAGTGGTGCAATGCCGTACTGTCCACAGTACGGATTGGGAGCAGCTCCATTCAACTAAGCTTCTTCTTGCCGGTGCAACCATCCTAATATTGGATTAAGATTTGTTAACGATTTGGATTTGAGATTTTTCATAGTTCATATTTGATTTGATTTTGTGATTGTTTTTTTTTTTTTTGTTATGGTGTCCGAACCGGCGAACCGGTAAACCGACCTGTCCGCTCAGAACCGGACGGTTCTCCAAAAACCGGCATTTCGAACAGGGTTCATTTACATCCTTCGGAATTACTCGAACTGGACCCCGACGAAGGGAGGGCTCCGGTTCCGGTTCTGATAAGACTGTACATAATCATCTAAAATGAATATAATTTTTTATATTATTTATATAAATAATATTTTTTTATTCGAATTGGATGGAGTTATATATATCTTAAAAGAATGATGCAATGAATATATTTTAAATTTTTTTAATTTTAATTTTGGGAATCTAAATATATATATAATATACTAATTAATAAAATCTAAATAATAGATTATAATATTAATTAAAATAATAATAACTGTTAGTTATGAATTATGATAATCTGAATATTTGCTTTTAAAATAATCTAAAATAATAATAACTCATTACATTACAACTGTTTTAATTTGAGATTGCATTCATTTTTTACATAATCTCATATTATAATATATATTTTTAACCAAATTTTAATGTCATTTTTTGAGTATTTATATTTCTCAGTTCTTAATTTTTTTTTTCATTACGTTATAGATATTTACAGTATGTTTTTTTTTTTTAATTATTAAACAACGTAATATATGATGTAGTATAAAACTGCGACACTACAAACACCAGTTTAAAGTATCGCTGTGTTAGTACGGGTACCCTGTATTGCACGTCGAGAAGACTTTGCCCAACCTCAAATTGTATTATTGTATTGTAAATTGTATTGTAATAACCAAAAGTTGGTGTTGACCGACTTTTTCGTATTTCGCTCTTTATTTTTATTAATTATTATTATTATTATATTTATTTATTTCATTGACTTGGAGTTGGAGTCAATGGTCGTTGTCGCTCTAGTCTCTAGAGACTCCAAGTCTCCGCCAATGGAAGAAAGACTTGACTAGGAGTCAATGGCCGTAGTCTATGACTACTCTATAATCCATGTTTCCACCAATGAAAAAATGACTTGACTAATTCAACCAAAAATATTCTGCCAAAAGAAAAGAAAAAATTCAACTAAAAATAGAGTTAGTGGCAAAAAAAAATAAAAATAAAAATAAAAATAAAATAAAAATGGAGTCGGTAAAAAAAGAAAAGAAAAGTGTTAACGCCTTAAAACGACCAATTAGTTTATGTGCTACGGTTTTGAAAATGCTCACTGTTATCCTCTTTGTGAAAGGTCTACATCTTCGGATCGATAGCGACACTATTATGAGAAATTTTTCTTTGGCTCAGCTCCAACAGGTGGAGCTGAGCTGGTAGCACATCAGCCAATAGGCATTTGACATATGGCAGAAAATGATTGACACATGGCCATGTGTCAGATGCCTATTGGCTGATGTGCTACCAGCTCAGCTCCACCTGTTAGAGTTGAGCCATAGAAGAATTTCTCCACTATTATTGCATATACAGTTCAATTTGCGTATCCGAATGAACTTAAATTAACCTCTTCAATGGTTAATCGACATAATGCCTATATCGCGTATGATGGTATTACCTCCATATGATTTATGTGTGGTCTTGCCGGCCATATTCAATAACATCGTGGCCGAAACAAATGCTATGTTCCTGATATCCCTATTGGATGAATGCTTGGTGAAACCTTAGTGGGCTTTATTCAAAGCCCAAATAGTGAACAACAATTTGAGATATTGCCGTAAATCACCTAGGGCGATTCATTGCGAAAAAAATAAAACCTAGGGTGATTATAATACCATCGGATAGCATATGTTTTTTTTTTCTTAGTATATATTGTGGCAAACAATATTAAGTGATAACAACATATTAAATGAGAGGCTCTGCCACATCCCTAAAACGTGACTTGTTGGGAAGTATGAATTTGGCTATAATAGACATGTTTCCCAAGCCTAACAAGCGTTTGGAATACGAAAACAGTGAATCGTAGCGGTGTGTAACGTGTTTTGGGTGATTTGTAATAATTGGCAGCAAAGTAGAGTTGGTGGGATTCGATCCATGGACAAGAGTTGTCCCACGTCCGTCAAGAGTTTGTTCCGCGTCATCGAGTGTTTTTCCCATATGCATCCCGAGATTGTCCCGTACCAGCAAAGAGTTTGTCCCGTACCAGCCTCAATGTTCGTCCCACGCATTTAGTCTGTTCGTCCCGTGCATTCTGTGTGTTTGTCACGTGCTTTGTGAGTGCTAGCCCCGTGCCCAGCAGATGTTCTAGACGAGCTGCTCAGACAATGCTTTGCCCGTGCTCTTTGTGTGTTTGGCCCGTGCTTTTTGTGTGCTCAGCCCGTGCCCAGCACAAAAAGGCTGAATTGGACCAGAATGGCTGTAAACCCATGTTTGATGGAAAGGACAAGCCCAGGCGTGCGAAATTGAAGGGGAATCCGAGATTTAGGGCTCCCAACTTGTTTCTTAGCTGCCAAGGAAGATCAAATCTGCCTAAGATATGAGCAAATCCTATCTATAGCTATATTTAAGGGAACTAGATATATTTGTGGGCTTTGTAAATTAGTTATAGATATATATATGTGTTATAAATATATATCATAACTAATATAGGTATATATAAGGGAACTTAGATATATTTGTGGGTTTTGAAATAGCTATGGATATATATATGTTATAAATATATAGCTGAGCTAATATAGATATGATTGGATATATATTGATAGAATTCTCCTAGAAGTCTAAATGGAATTTCTAAATCTAAATAAGGGAGAGTTCCCTTGGGTTGTAATCAATTTTTGTAACCCAACTAGGTCAAAACAAAGGAGTGATTGTGAGCGTCTAAATTGTGTGGGTGTAATTCAGGCGCGTGACCTTCATTTAGTAATAAAGGCAAGTGTTTATACATCTTTATCTTGTTTGCTTGTCGATTTAATTTTTGTATTGCTGCGTTTTGGTCCTTGTGTTCGAGATTCTCGTGTGTTCCTGTTCCCTTGTTCGTTTTGGCTTGTTCTTGAACTTCGTCCGCTGCGTTGGATCCGTGTTTGCCTGGTGATTTTGAGTAGGGAATCACGCCAGCAAGTGCTATAATTAGAAGAAAAATAAGCCCTAATTTAGCCTTTGTGACAGTGTTATCAGAGCTACGTCCAACAAAGTTGCGTGCAAGGGAGTCCTTGAAGAAGTTGCATCATGTTGATGGAAGAAGTCATAGCGAAGTGCAGGGAAATTCTTGCTAAAGCGGATACGGTGGAGGATCAGTCCAATAAGCACGTGCTAACGGTGCTGATCAACCTGTACGAGCACAAGCAAGGAGACTCGGTTGGTGGATCTTGAAGTAAAAGGCGTGGCACAAGGAAATCGGTTGCGTGTAGTGGAAGTCTTTGCAGATTCAGCTCATGAAGACCTAAAGTTGATAAAGAAGAGTGTAAACAATCATTCCAATGTAAAAGTAAAGGTAGGTGACCCAAAACCCTTTCTAGGTGTTCGTGATTCCCAGACGTTAGAAGAGTTTTTGTGGCGAATGGGCCAATAATTTGAAGATGTTGAAGTCCCTGAGTCGAAACAAGTAAGGTGCGCGACTGCGTACTTCGAAGGTGATGCGATTGCTTGGTGGAGAAGTTTTTTGACTTCGTTTGACGCGATGGATGGGGAACCTTTGTCTACTTGGGAAGAGTTGCGGACAGAGTTGAAGGCTCGTTACATGCCAAACAACAGTGCTTGGGTGGCCCGTGAAAAGCTTTTAAACTTAAAGCAGACGGGTTCGATTCGTGAGTACATCAAGTAATTTTCAGCAATCAGTACCGAGATCCCAAGTATGGAAGAGGAGGATAGGCTCTTTCACTTTGTGAAGGGATTACAAGATTGGGCTCAAGCGGAGTTACAACGTCGAGGAGCTAAGGACTTGAAGGGTGCGATCATCGCTGCGGACGAATTGATTGAGTTTCGAGCCCTGAGTAAGTCGGAAGATGCTAGTCGCGATGGCAAGGAGCAGAGAGATACCAAACCTCATGAAAAAGGGAAGGGAAAGTTCAAGCCCCAACTCACGAATGGAAAGCCGGACAAAGGTAAGGAGACATGTTGGATGGATCTGAGGACCCATGGATGCTTTATTTGCAATGGGGAGCACTTAGCTCGGGACTGTCCCAAGAAGCCTAAAGAACGGTTGAGTGCTATAAGGAAGATCGAGGAGACGTCCGATGAAGAGGAAGAGATGGTGACCCGGATTGCGCCAATGCAATTGTTATGAGCGTTGACAGCAACTAAGGGAAAAGAAACTCCCTTGGTCCGTGTTAGAGCTTGTCTAGATGGAAAGGATGCGGTGGTGATGGTCGATACTGGAGCTACACATTCTTTGTGTTCGGACAAGGCGTGTGCAAATCTCGGATTCAAGGTCACTAAGTACTTGGGACGGATCAAAGCGGTGAACTCGGAAAGCATGACAGCGAAGGGCATGGTGCGTGTCCAAGCGAAGATTGGAAACTTGTGTGGGCCGATCGAGTTCTTGGTGATGCCAATGGATGATTTCGACTTCATCCTTGGAAACAGTTTCCTTATGAGCAACAACGTTATGGTAATGCCTTATGTTTGCGGAATAATAATCAACGACCCGAAAAAAACCTGTTTTATGTCTGGTGTTAGAGAAGTCTCGGAGGCAATGAGGTCGGTTGAGTACGTCTCAGCTATGCAACTAGCGCATAAGCCGGAACGTGAAGAAAGCGTCCTGGAGAAGTGTTCGTTCCAGCTGGAACCAGACGAGCGTCGGAAACTCAGACGGGGAAGGCACAGTGGGAATAAAGCTGCGAGGAAGGCCAAGACGGATGCGAGTGCATTGAGTAAGTCAAGGCGCAGCAGAGTAGTACAACAAGTGTGGGAAAAGTGGTCTTGTGCTCCTTTCAAGAACAAGCAGAAGAGTGAGTCCAGCGGTCGCGACGTCGGATTCGTGCGCATTGGTGGAATGGTGCGCCAAGAAACCATCTTGTTGGAGTTAAAATGATTGGACGTGAGTACGAGGGAAATTATACCTAAAGTGCGCGACTCAGAAGTAAAAGGTAAGCTGCCATCGAGTGATGACAAGACCTTCCTGACAAGTCGAGTGAATGTCAAGGTTGCAGCTGAAGCGGAGTGCGTGGTGTCGGACGAGACAAAGTCTAGACGAGGCAAGAGCCAAGGAGGCAAAGAAGCTTGGCGCGGCGTTACGGGACGACTTCGACCATTGCGGAGTAGCGGAAAGATGCGTGGTGAGTTCAAGGGAATGGTGTACTTTCCTGCGCCAAAGAAGCTTTTAGCTCGCGGAGGAGTTGAAGCATTCCACAAAGTTAAGTGCTTGGAAGTAGCATCTTCATCAAGTTTTCATGAAGACCGTTGTGAGGCTCACATGAGGTTGATGGTGCATAGGATATGGCGATTTCGAAGGGAGTATGGGCCCCGGGTTGAAGAGTGTCACAAATCTGTGTCGACGAGGGCGTCGACTTCGAGAGGTCGGGGAGGTTTGTCACACCCCTAAAATGCGACTTGTTGGGATGCATGAATTTGGTTATGACAGACATGCTTCCCAAGCCTAACAAGTGTTTGGAAGACGAAAACAGTGAATCTTAGCGGTATGTAACGTGTTTTGGGTGATTTGTAATAATTGGCAGCAAAGTGGAGTTGGTGGGATTCGATCAATGGACAAGAGTTGTCCCGCGTCCGTCAAGAGTTTGTCCCGCGTCATCGAGTGTTTTTCCCGTGTCCATCCTGAGATTGTCTCGTACCAGCCTCAGTGTTCGTCCCATGCATTTAGTGTGTTCATCCCGTGCATTCTGTGTGTTTATCTCGTACTTGGTGAGTGCCAGCCCCGTGCCTAATAGATGTTCCAGACGAGCTGCTCAGACCGTGCTCAGATAGTGCTTTGCCCGGGCTTTTTGTGTGCTTGGCCAGTGCTTTTTGTGTGCTCAGCCCGTGCTCAGTAAGTTCCCAGCACATAAAGGCTGAATTGGACTAGAATGGCAGTAAACCCATGTTTGTTGGAAAGGACAAGCCCAGGCCTGCGAAATTGAAGGGGAATCCGAGATTTAGGGCTTCCAACTTGTTTCTTAGCTGCCAAGGAAGATCAAATATGCCCAAGTTTGTGCAAATCCTATCTATAGCTATATTTAAGAGAACTATATATATATTTGCGGGCTTTGTAAATTAGTTATATATGTGTGTGTGTGTGTGTTATAAATATATGTCATAACTAATATAGCTATATATAAAGGAACTTATATATATTTATGGGTTTTGTATTAGCTATGGATATATATATGTTATAAATATATATCCTGGCTAATATAGATATGATTGGATATATTTATAGATACAATTCTCCTAGGAGTCTAAGGGAATTTCGAAATCTATTAAGGGAGATCTCCCTTGAGTTGTAATCGGTTTTTGTCACCCAACTAGGTAAAAAATGATGAGTGATAGTGAGCGTCTAAATTGTGTGGGTGTAATTCAGGCGCCTAGCCTTCATTGAGTAATAAAGGCAAGCGTTTATAAATATTTATCTTGTTTGCTTGTCGATTTAATTGTTGTATTACTGCGTGTTGGTCCTTGTGTTCGAGATTCTTGTGTGTTCCTGGTCCCTTGTTCGTTTTGGCTTGTTCGTGAACTTCGTCCGCTGCGTTGGATCCGTGTTTTGCTGGTGATTTTGAGTAGGGAATCACGCCAACAAGTGTTATACTTAGACGAAAAATAAGCCCTGATTTATCTACTGTGACAGGCTCTCTCTACGTGTGTCTGCGCGAGGGGGGGGGGGTGTAAATCATCGATTCCGAAAGAAACATCGATAGGTGTCACAGGAGGTCAAACTTACCTAGATATTTCGTCTAAGTATAGCTCACTGCTGGTGTAATTTCGCTTTTAATCACCTGCCAAGACGGAATACGAACGCAACTAGGAATGCTTTCGAGGGCTAGTCCCGAACAAAATCCACAAGATCGCATTCTATTAGAAGTAGTCGAACCCTTGCGTTTATTCATAACAAATGCTTGACACCTGATTACAAAAACGCCTGACTAGCACTCGATTTCGCAACTTCACTTCATTCAGCCCTCACCACGAGTTCTGCTCTCTTTAGGTCACGAAATCTATCACTTTAGATCACATAAGTCACCACAAAAATGAGAGGGGAGCGGCTCATTTTATAATCTGATGGCATGCCACAAATCCCTTCTAGATATAGATATATATCTAGATTCAAATCCTATCAAATAAATATATATATCCATACATCACTTTGCCTATATCTATTATCCCACAAATATAGCTATATCTAGCTTAGGATATATATTTATAACATATATATATCCTTAGCATACAATTAAACCAAACATATATATCTATATCACCATAAATCTCTCATATATATATATTTATTCATTAACAAAGGCTTGGCACCCGATTACAAAAACGCCTCACTAACACTCGATTTTGCAACTTCACTTCATTCAGCCCTCACCACGAGTTCTGCTCACTATCACTCACTTTAGGTCACAAAATTTATCACATTAGGTCACATAAGTCACCACCAAAACGAGAGGGGAGCAGCTCCTTTTATATCCAATGGCATGCCACAAATCTCTCCTATATATAGATATATTTTAGATCCAAATCCTATCAAATATATATATATATATATCCAGCCATCACTTTGCCTATATCTATTCTCCCATAAATATAGCTATATCTAGCTTATAATATATATTTATAACATATATATATCATTAGCATACAATTAAACCAAACATATATATCTATATCACCATAAATCTCTCATTGAAGATATATTTCAGCATAGGACTTGATCTCCCCATCTCGGGGGGCGGATTGACCTTACTTAGGGGCTAAGACATCACATAAGGGAGACAAACATGAGTTACTTGGTTTTGAAGAAAGATCCTAAGTCGGATTGGTGCAGATTCCCTTCACTTGGACTTCAAATGACACATGCTCTTAGTCACTAGGCTCTTCTTTTGTTGTAGGGCAGATTGTGTTTGCATAAGGGCAATGGCATGCCTTGGGGCAGTCATCAAGAACGATTCTTGCACTCCAAGATTTCTTCTTGACCACTCTAACAAGAACTCTTAACCCTTGGGCCAATCATTTACTGAAGCACTATTTGAGGCACTTGCTGGCAAATTGCCGAGGCATTTATGGAGACACTTACTGATGCACTTACATCAACATTTGTTTGAGCACAGACTAAGGAATTTCTCCAAAACTTTCATTACATCTTTGGGACATATTTCCTTGCACCATCAACACCAATTCATTGTCTTCACCCATAAGCTAACATCAATCCTTCTCGAAATCACCCGCACATTGCTATGATCCACTGGCTTCGCTCTTCAATTACTTGTTAAGCTTGGAAAGCATGCTCTTCATAGAAAAATACATGTTTTCCAATATTCTTGATTTATAAGGGGTTAAAAAAACATACCCCCACCACACGAAGTCGACACCCTCGTCGACTCAAATTTGAAACACTCCTTCCGTCGGGGCCCATACTCCCTTCGTAAGAAAGCATCTACCTCTGCTGCACCACACTTCAATTTTCTCGCTGAATGAGCACCATCATCATCGTCATCATTCCATCTAACTGGAAATTCGAACGTCATCATCTTGTGGAACAAATCAGCTTTTTGTCGAGCTGAACTCTTCATTGTCGCAGGCATGGACACCACAAACTCGAACGCCTTGTAGGATTATAGGATATAAATACTACAGAAACAAAATAATGTACATGCTATGTAAACGAATTACACATCTGAATTAGGGGCATATACCTACAATGCTTTCTGTAGACCCAAGATCTTCAAGGGGAGTTCTCGATCCGCCGGACGGTTCCCGTAAGGATTCTGGTTAAGGAATACCTACGTAGATTGGTCTCCACAGCAAACCTTCTTGTCGATTTTTTAGTAGGGACGGATCTCTGGAGTAATTGCTCGAAGCAATTTGGCACCTCCTTGGCTAGGATATGGTTCGGTCGAAACTTTCACTAGGGAGGAGGGATTGTTTTATCTCAACACTTAGGAGAATATGACTAGGTGGTTAACCCTAAATTAATCCCCGACACTCCCTATTTATAAGAGGAGGTGGGACAAAACCGACCTCACCCTAATACAAGTTTCGGCCGACCACTTATGAGAAGGGAGGCCCAATTTTGGGCCTCTCATGTCAATAAGGAATCTAGGCCTAGCCCAAAATCCCTAATGCGACATTACCCAATTAACTGAAGTAACTGTCTCATATTAACGAGCTCCTATTTACGGTGGCCCAATCTCCAAATGCCAACAGCTCCCACTCGCAGGAATGGGAGGTCGCTTGTTAATATGTTGGCGACCAACACATCAACATTTGTTCTTCGATCCCGCCTTGCTTCAGAATAGTTCATACGAGGTTTGCCGTGCGACCGGCGGACACGACGGGCATCGTGCTACTCATCTGTCATGAATTTTGTAGCGTCCACGTAACGTTGATTTCCTATCTATAATCAACATGTAAAAATAATACTGTGTCGCGTTGTATCATTGGTCAACTGTCAGTCTCAAATTGCCTAGTTTCTACATAGGAATACTTCTCCAAGGCATCCATACAAGTATTCACAACCTTCAACTAATATTCGGTTGGTGGCCACCTAGTGAATACAGGAGTCGGAGAATTACAGGTACATGACCATCCCCATCTCCCATGCCCTTAGTCAAACTCAAGCGGTTTCCAAAGACGTGGTCACTCGGCCTTTTTGTTCAGCATTGCGTTCGTACGCTGGGAAGCGAACATTGAGCTTGACCTTAGATATGAGTTCTCTGAGTCCGTAAGGATACTTCAGGTGCTTCTTCATAAAGCATCCGGGACCAGTCTCACGCTCAAGGTGAAGAAGTTTGTGCCCATCCGAACCTCGAGGATTCTACCTAGCACAACTGAGCCTGACCATGTGGTCGAACATGGCACATGCAGTATGAAGCCCGCGTCGATAGCATAACCTTAACTTACATGTTGTCAAGAGTGGGAAATGTCATATGCTATCGCAAATTTATCTGTTAGCATTTGGGCAACGGGCCGCCGTAATTGGGAGCCCATTAATTAAGCTAATTACCTTAGTAATTAGGTAAAGTCACATTAGGGATTTTGGGTTAGGCCTAAAATCCCAATTGAAATGAGATGCCCAAAATTGGGCCTCCCCTAGGTACATGGTCAGCCAAATTAATGAGAGAGCAAAGTGGACTTTTGTTCACTTTGCTTCTCTTATAAATAGGGAGTGCTAGGGGGTTTTATTAATGTTAATCATCTCTTCCTTTGTGGTGAGATTAAAAGAAAACCCTCCTCCATTTTCTCTCTAGTTCGGCCGAACCACCCTTGTGCTAAGAGGTGTCAAATTGTGTTAAGCAATTTACTCCGGAGATCCATGCCGCGAAGAATCAACTGAGGCTTTACTGTGAGGCATAATCCGCGTAGGGCTTCTTTAACAGTAACCTCTACAGGGAGCCGTCCGGCGGATCAAGAACTCCCCTCAACGGTCATGGGCTACATGAAACATTATAGGTATGTGCATCTTATTCCGCTGCGTATTAGTTACATGTCACGTATCTATTGTTTTGTTTCCGTAGTATTAATCCCCTAAATCCTACAGTGGTATCAGAGCATGTGTTAGGGAGTTCGTGTTTTTGATAAAATTGATGTTCTTGGATTTTCTTATGAGGCCGAAAATTTTAAATATTTTTAATTTTCAATTTTTGTTAAAATTCGGAACTTGCCATGTTTCTTCATGATGTTCATAGTGAAGTTTGATGTTCATGATCTAAAAAAAAAGACTTTTATCAAATTCAAACTTTGGATTTTTTATCATGACAAGATTTGATCTTGAAATATGACCACAAACCCTAACCTAAGTTTCGGCCGAACCTCCTTTAGTGATCAAGGTGAATTTTTTTTTTAATTGTTTAGTCCACAAGTAACCTAAAGTGGCCGAAAACTTTGATGTATTTTTCACTATTGGTTTCGACCGAGTTTTTGGTACCTTTGATTAGGTCTAAATTAGGGTTAGGTTCACAAGATAATTGTGAATAATAACTATCAATATATCTAGCACAGTATTAGGCAACTGGATATTATTGATAATATATTTGACTAAAAGATTGAGAAAATATAACCCTAATATATTTTCTATATATATATATATAGAGTGTTGCCAAATATATATATGTGTATATATTGTTGATTGATAATATATCTCTAAATATAGAATCTTGAAAATATATATATATATATATATATGTGCAGAAAATTGGAAATTATTTTTTAATTAATTGTTACTTGGTGGCTAAGTTAAGTTTTTAGCGGAGTTTAAAACCCTACTTGGCCCACAAGTATCAATTTCGGCCGAACCTATAAAGTAATGGGCCGGTCCAATTTAGCACAACCGGATCAGGTCAACCAACCCGGGTAACCAAGGGAACCCAAACCGGACCGAACCGGGTCGGGATCCACGGGTCCAAACCGGAGCGGGTCAAAAGCCGGTTTTCTCAATCGGTCCGACCCATTGGGACCGGGGCAACTAATATGGGTCGAACCGACCCGGTTTGAGTGACAAACCGAACCAAATTCCTATTTTAAACCGACAGGGCCCGGCCGAACCCTTTTACCGGACCGGTCCGAACCGGTCTGAACCGAATTAGAATAATTAATCTGAACCGAATTGATTAAATAAAATAGGATGGTCAAATTTTTAAATCCTAATTTTTTCGAACTTTAAATTACCTACACAGTGCGTAAAGATTTAATATTTCATCGATTTATTTAAACATGATGCCTAGTTTCTATTATGGAGATGGATCTCGGAAATGCATGATTTTGGGACTGAGTCATTTAGTGGGCTGAATTGAAATTGCTATTTAATTGATATTATTGCATGATTAGAACTGTCGTCTTGACTATGTCAAGCTAGTTGGATTATGATTGTTGTGGGCAGAGCCCTGGTTTTCAACTAATGAGTTGCGCACTAGGATAGACATGTTGTGATGGTTGCAATTGCCTAGTATACATGTCTAGAAGTACTCATGATTGGTTTATAGCATGAATTGCAAGTCAGCCCCAAATGTTTTAAAAATCATAAATCAGTCACCAAATATGCATGTTTGAATAGTGTGATCACGCATGATGCGTATGCATGAATGTTGAGGATGAATCAGCATGTGGTAATTTACTTAAGTAGTAGAATTATATATGCTAAGTATGAGTTGCTTGGAAAATTAGACGCTTGATGCGTATGCATGAAATGTGTTTTTGTTTCTTGGATGTGATTTGCGCACGATGATTTACTTGTGTAGTAGAATTGTGTGTGCAACTTGAAATCCTAGAAAACGTTTTAAAAAGGGCCTTGGGAAAGCCAAGATCGAGTGTTTTAAATAACCTTTAGTTCTGGTAATTGCGATTATATCGTTTTAAAGTACTGATCTATTAGAAAGAAGACGACGGTAATGTGAACTCTTTCTCGACCCCCCCCCCCTTCCCTCGGTTTACTGTCTGTCGATTGGGTTAGATGCCTGAGGGATCATTATTAGTAATCCTCTATCTAATAGATATCCGATGAACGTAATTATTTTTCAAAATGTCATTGTCTTCATGCTTAGCATAATTATCAATGTGTTGGCTTGAATTGGCTGAATGAGTGCGATTCGATATTCCTCGCAATCTTGATGGTATTTAATATGATGGCTAAGTATGTTTTAAACTCCTCTCTGCTACGATCCCGAAAGCAGAGAGGACAACAACGGATGAATATGGTAGTCCGTATGACTTTGATGATAACATATGAATGTGGTAGTCTGTTTCCCAATAATGGGAGTTGAACCTTGGACAAGGAGGTTCGTTCATGATTTGAAATCGTTAGTGGTGATATGTTCAACCTTGGATAGAGAGGTTGAGGGGGACTTCAATTACGACCATGTAAAATTACAGTTTTTAGCGTCTCCTTCTGCATCCGCCTCGGTGGAAGCGAGGCCGCTGAAGCTTGTGAATAATGGTCTCGTCTCCATGGTTGATGTTGTGAAAGATGCTCGAGATCTTCGAATGAAAGGTCAACATGGAGAAGAGGTACCCCCTTTAATGGTAGACTGACGTTCATGGAGCTCACCAACCATGAGTCTATTCAAGTGCGGTGACCAGGGTAAGAGGGAAACCAACTTCACAAATCACCATAAGACATCGAGGGATTCAACCTTGATTTCCGCATATCGTGGAGAGAACACAACCCTAGAGGTCACAAACGAACATCCGGCGGGTCAAACACAATCGATAAAAGTGATTTTCAAGTACGCCTCGTTTTTCATTTATATATAGCTGTAAAAAGGCTTTATTCAGACGCATATCATCTGATGTGATTCACTGGTGAATTTGTTCATATATGGTGTTCGGCATGACTCAAGGTTCTCGACTACCTGTGCGATGAGCATAGATTGAATATACGACCCTCAGATTAAGAGACTCATAATTGTCATTTCATTTATCATCGTTCATTCAAATTGATGATTTTAGTCATTTTAGATCCGAAATTATTAAATAAAGTGATTGTTACTCGATTCGACTTACAATTTACTTATCAATCAATCGGCCCAGTCTATTGGAACGATCCGAAATGAAAATCCAAACCTACCGCTTAGGAACCAAAATATTTCGGTCAGGACAAATGATCGAACAAAATGAAACGTTAAACATACTCCATCATTAGAGTCGGGTCGACCGGATTGAATAAACCCATCGATTGTGTAGTGAGAATGCAGACCGATTTAAAATTCCTTATTTGTTAGTACTCCTTGAATTTTTTAAACTTGTAATGATGAACATGTGCGAAACCGAATGAGTTGAATTTTGGAAACGAAAATGTTGGATTACGGGGACGTAATACTACGGAATGCTAAACGTGTACTAGCAAGAAATCTAATCTACGCAGCGGAATTAGTACACATACCTTTTAGCTTTCCTGCCCAAAAACGATGTGGAGGGAGTTCAGATCCTCCGGTCGGAACCACGTGCAAGTTCTTCGTTAGAAGAAGTCCCACGCGAAGTAGCTCCACAACAATACCTCTGATCGATTCTTCAACGGAGATGGAACCTCAGACCAGATGTGATGGTGCCGAAATTTAAATAAGGGAAACAAGTGTTCTCAATGGAGATCCTTGTTATTATGAATGAGTGTTTAAACCCTTAGCAGACACCCCTATATATAGTATTGGTGGAGTTGCCAAAAGGAAACTCCAACCAATGTGGTATAGGGTGGCCGGCCGAATTGCATGTATAAGTGGGAGGCCAAATTTTGGGCTTCCCTTGTCAATTACTAATTGGATTTGGCCCAATTAGCCCAGATTAACAATTACCTAATTAACTTAGGTAATTCCCTTAATTAACGGGCTCCTATTACGGCGCCACGTCACCATATGCTAACAGCTCCCACTCGCCGGAATGGGAGGGTGCTCGTTAATCTATACGGTTACGCAATAGTATCAATATCTCAGTCTTCAGTCTTCATCTCCGTCTCCGAATAGTTCATACGAGGCTTGCCGTGCGACCGGCGGATACGACGGGCATCGTACTACTAATCTGTTAGGAGTATTGTAGCGCCCGCGGAACGTTGATTCCCTTTCATGAACCAAACCTGTTTGAAATAAAACTATGTACCGCACTGTATGCTTGGTCAATTGTTAATTCTCCAATTGCCTAGTTTTCCACAAAGGAATAATTCTCCAGGGCATCCGTACAAGTGTTCACAACCTTCAACTAATATCCGGTTGGCGGCCACCTAGTGAACACGAGAGTCGGTGAATTAAAGGTGAACTTGACCATCCCCATCGTTTATACCCTTAGTCTGACTCAACCAGTGTCCAAGACGTGGTCACTTGGCCGTTTTCTTTGGCACTACGCTCGTACGCCGGGAAGCGAGCATTGAGCCAGACCTTAGGTATAAATTATGAGTCCATGAGGATACTTTGGATGCCTCTTCATAAGACATCCGGGATCAATCACACGCTCAAGGTGAAGAAGTATGCGCCCTTTGATTCACAAGGATTCTAGCTAGCACAACCGAGCATGACCCCGTGGTCGTATATGGCACGCGCAGTATGAAGCACGCGTCGATAGCACACCTGGTAGAGCCAGGGATGGGATATGTCAATAATGCTATCGCAGAATCTCTCATCTGGCCTTGAATGTGATATAGTGATGGACAAAGTCCAACTCGGCGATTTACAAAACGAAGATTAAGTCATGCTGTTAAGCGTGACAATGTTATCGTTTTGCTTAATCAGGTTTACCCCCTGATTCTTAGCCAATCTTGTTATGGTAGAGGTCCCTCTCTCCTAACAAGATGACCGTGCCTGTGTGACGAGGCAAGGTTCACATTCGACATAATTTTGGTGGAAGAATTTACTTCTTCCTACGACATAGTTTATACACCGTAAAATCCGATGTTGTTAATCATTATGACGTCGATAAATCATAAACTCAAATTGAAATTATTTTATTCAATTGAAACATAATTTCAAATGTCAAAATGTTATCACTTTTACAAGCCACACAGTTTAAGCCCTATGTAATCCAAGCAGTTTTACGTGCTTTTCAAAAATTTCCATACGTAATGGCTTAGTTAAAGGGTCTGCGACCATATTGTCTGTAGGCAAGTATTCTAAAGCGATTATGTTGTCTTTCAGAACCGACCTAGCATAATTGTATTTCACATCAATGTGATTAGTCCTACTATGGTACTTTGGATTCTTAACTGCCGCAATGGCCGCCTGACTGTCGGAGTACACCTTCACAGGTTTACTTTTCTTGTCGGTGCCAATTAATGCAGTAAGAAGCCTTTTCAGCCAGACCCCTTCTTGTGCATTTTTGGAGAGGGCAACGAATTATGATTCCATAGTGGAAAGTGCGACACAAGATTGCTTCTTGCTTACCCATGATATGGCAGCATTAGCAAGGAGGAAAACTCCTCATGTGGTGGACTTACGATTATCCGGATCGCCACCTTGGTCGGCGTCACTATAATCGGTCAATTCGAGCCGATCGCCCTCATAGCACAGAACGTAGTCGACAGTACCTTTCAGATATCTGATAATTCGTTTTACGACCTTTAGATGTTGATAACTAGGATATGATTGGAATCTTGCTACTAGGCCCACAACGTAACAGATGTCTGGCCGAGTACAGAGCATGGCGTACATTAGACTCCATACCATGCTCAGATACTCTGCATTCTTCATCTGTTCACGCTCCTGCTGGTTTTTCGGGCCATCACGCATCGATAGCGCGTACCCGAACACAACCGGCGTATCCACGGGTTTAGCATCCAGCATTCTGAATCTTTTCAATAGTTTGTTGATATATGATTCCTGAGATAGACATAATCTTTTGGCCAAAAAAAAAAAAAAAAAGATAGACATAATCTCCGGGCGGCACGATCTCGGGCAATTTTGATGCCTAAGATGTACGTGGCCTCTCCCATGTCTATCATCTCGAATGCTGATGCTAACCAGGACTTTGATTTATTCATGAAACTCATATCGTCCGCAGTAATGAGTATATCATCCACGTATAGTGTTATGATGACATACTTAGACCCGGAGGTCTTAGTGTATACGCAGGGATCCTTGTGAAGATTCACGAATCCGTTTCCAACGATTTCCTCGTGGAATCTGCGATACCATTGCCGAGACGATTGTTTAAGACCGTATATAGATCTTTGGAGTTTGCAAACTTTACGTTCTTTGCCAGGAGTAATGAAACTCTCCGGCTGCTCCATATAGATCTCTTTCTCCAGTTTTTCTTGGAGAGGTTTGGTCTTAATGTCCATTTGATGCATTCTCGAGTTCGAGAATTGCAGTCATGGGCAAGGACGGCCCTGACTATGGTGTAACGCATAGTCGGTGAGTTCGTCTTTATCAAGTTTTGCATATTCAACTTTCCCTTTCGCAATTATTCGAGTTTTACACCACTCGAAATTTCCACCAGAAGTGAATTCTAAGATTTCACTTTCTAGTTCTGTGGTTAACAGATAAATCAACTAAAGACTAGAACTGAATTAGTTCTTATTTAGGCAATTTCATCATCCATTGTTTTCCTCCATTCCCTCGTTTTGAGGTCCTTCCTTTGCTTGCTGAACCGTCACTGGTTCAAGAACGAACATCAAGATGTTTAACACATCTCGTTTGATGGGATACTTCTCGAAAGAAGTTCGTTGCCTTTGACTATGTCTAGGCACGTTAATCCCATGTTTTAGTCTGATCGTTACTCCCACTCGGAATAATGCTTCTTATTAGGGCATTACTCCCACTGGGGAAAATGGTGGTGGTTGAACTTACTTGGAATATCTTATTGGTCTCGGGATTATGCCTCCGAGATGTATTCCTCGATCACTAGGATCTGGAACCAAGTTGGTTATTCCACTCCCACTAGGAAAAATGGGTAGTTGAAATAGTTCATTATCATGATTATTAGGTCCGACTTGATTCGCATTTTGAAATTTAGCGATGATTATGTGTGAAGAGGAGTGAGCCCTGTCACTTATGCTATATCAATTCTCCCACTCGAAGTAAGTGGGACCTGAGAATATCCATCAACCATCTGTTAACTTGTTAACTCAATAAGTACTAGCTTGTTTCGTTCTGCAAAACATTGGAAATTCATCCTCAAACCTTTATAATGTGTCATGTTTATCCACGAAACCATTGTTCCAAGCTAATTTTAAAACTCGTATTCTTCGCGAGTAGTGCGTACTCTTAATGAATACTCGTTTTAATGCGTCTTTATGATAAGGTTTTACCCGAATCATTCATTAGCTTTTATGGTAACGTGTTAACCGATTTTGTCAGAACATAGTGTTTTACATTAATGTGAGTTAAATCAATCTCATCCCGCAGGAACAATTAATATTAACTCTAACATTATGTAATTCTAAGCTATGTTTATTGAAGTATTTTAATGAATGCCTTTTAGCCAAACTCTTCGTTCAAGGCTAAGGGTGGGAGAGTCGTTTTACCGACTACTTCTTTTCGTTTAATTAACTCATCCATAGATTTATCTATCTTATGGACCATGCATTTAAGCTGTCGCTTTTAATGCCATGGTTGATATTCTAATTAGATTGTAGTAGCTAGAAAGTTTACATAAAATCTAAGTATTTATCAATGAGTTATATCTGAAGGATTACAAACGAAAATTCTGCATTCATAAAAAATACTTGATTATTATATTCGTATTCTAAAACGATGTGTCCCGTCTTTCGAGGTGACATGCGCCATGCGCATACCCGGTTAAAAACCGTGGTTTTGTGAATCGTTTTAGTCTCCAAATTTAAAAGCAAAATCAGTTTTAAACATGCACATTATTTGGGATACAAACTATAATGGAGTACTTTAACAAATAAGGATGCTTGAGCAATGTGTTGAATAGCGTGAATAGGATAAAAACGAACGATGATAAATTCAATACTCAATTCAAGTATTAGTAAATACTCGGAAAATAATGTGTTCCACAAAGAAACTTATTTAAGAGTATTTTCAAACAGAAATAAAAGTAAAAGTTTTAGCAAATCTAAAGATAAAGAATCTCTAATTCCATCTTTATTCTTCTAGGGCATCCTCGATCAGGTCGTTGCTTCTGTTTCTCGGTTCTGTAATTCAAAAGAAAATGAATTACTCTCGAGTGATTAGAAGCAAAAGAGAATGAATGATTTTCATCATGTTTTCTCTTTACGTACCTTAGGAGGATTAGTGCAAGCATTAGCCAGGCGTCCTTTCACGCCACACCTGAAACACGTTCGAGTTTCCTCTTTACGTGTCTACTTTGCTTGCTTTTTCTTACCACCAGATTGTTTGCGTTTAAACTTATTCTGGGATTTGTTCGCCACAAACTTCTCAATTTTGTTCTGAGAGCTTTTTCCCTTTCTCTTGCGCTTCCCCTTTTGTTCGGTTGGAGCGGAGGATGCAATATACATTTCAGATCTAGACTTTTCAGCCTTTAGTCTATCTTCCTCCAGCTCAAGATGAACTTGTACCTTCTCGAGAGTATCGAGATGGGTAGCATGGGTAAGGCTCATTTTCATGATATTCCAAGAGTCGGGTAAAGAGCGGATCATGTAGTTGATTTGTTGTTCCTCAGACAGGTTTTCACCTGCTTCCTTGAGCTCAACGATCAAGTTACACATATGCATAATATGATCTTTTATCGTATGCTTGGGATTCTTCCTATAGGTGTCAAGAGCGATGTTTAACACTCTCTTTTGGGCAATGGTGTAGACACCAAATGTTGCCTTAAGACCATCCCATAGGTCCTTGGCAGTCCCCAAATGGTCAAACCTATAGAGAATCTCGTCTTCCAGCATAGGGAGCAAGGTGGAACGAACATCATGATCCTTGACATCCCATTCATCATAGAACGTCTTATGCGCATCTGTGAGGTCTCCTTCAGGCCTAGTTCGTTTTGTGGTCAAATGCTCCAGACCTCTTATTTCAAAGATTATCATCTTAACTCGTTTATTCCATATTTTATATACGACGAATAGTGATTCTTCTGTCACTAAACCAAACAAACATTCAGTAAACCGAGGAAGGGGGTGTCGTGAAAGAATTCACAATATTGTCGTTTTCAATCTAATAGATCAATCTTTTGAAAACGGTTATTCTATTGCAAATTACCGGAACGGGAATTTTCAAATTAGCATACCCGATCTTGGCTTTCCCAAGGCCCTAATAATTTTGTTAAATTATCCGATAATTTACGCATGCATATTTATAATTCTACTACATTTAGCAAATAATCATACCATGCCATAAATATCGAACACAACATGCTTACGCGTCATGCGTCTAATGTTCCTAGCATACATAATTCTACGTAAAGTAAATTATCACATGCATTCAATTGCGAACATCCTAGCATACGCGTCAAAACATGCAATATCCGTACACATCATGCATAATTGGCCACTGGAATTTTCGGTTTTATAAAACGCTTTGAAAATATTAGGAGTTGTTTTGCAATTCATGTTTACAATCAATCATGCGAATTTCTAGACATGGATTCTAGGCACTTTCAATCAACATAGCATGTCTATCCTATTGCGCAAACCATATATTTAAATCCCAGAGCTCAATGCTCGCAATATAATATCCAGCTAGCTTGACTAAGTCAAGACGAAAGTTCTAATTATATCAAAATATATGATGCAGAAAGTAAACAATTGCAAATCAGCCCACTAATTTAATCCAGTCCAAAAAACATGCGAGTCCGAGATCCATCCCATAATCGAAACCAGGCATTAGGGTTTTGATTGAAACCGTGTATTAAAACACAAACCCTAAGAGCACTGTTTAGGCTAATTTTAAACTTCGAAAACATTTTGGATTTAAAATTTGACATCCTATTTTATTAAACAATTTAAAATTTCCAAAAAATTTAAAGAGGTTCGGTCCAAATTTTAAAATCCGGTTCAACTCGGTCTGTTTTTAAAAACTCCGGTTTGGTCCGAAACTGTTCAATAAAATAAGATAGTGGTTCGGTTTATCACTCAAAACAAGTTAGGTTAGGTTCAATTTAGTTACTATGGTCCGACCCGACCCGATTAAGAAAACTCTGATAGGTTTATCCCTATCCGGTTTAGCAATTGGACCGGCCCATGAACCCTAGGGTTCGGCCGAAATAATTCTATAGGCTAAGTAGGGTTTTAAAATCGACCATAAAATTTAACTTAACCATCAAGAATTATTAATTATATAAAATAATTTCCAATAATGCTTATATATATATAAAAATTCGGCATATGTATATATATATATTTTCAAGATTCTATCTTTGAGATGTAAATCAATCAACAATATAAATATATATTAATATACAATTTTGGCCGAATTATATATATATATATATACATATATAAATTCGGTACTTATATATATATATATATATATATATATATATATATATATATATATATATTGTCAAGATTCTATTTTAAGATATAAATCAATCAACAATATAAATATATATATTAATATATTTTCAGCCGAATTAAATATATATATATAAAATATTGTCGAATATATCTTTTAGGGATTAAAATATGTAGATAATATATCTTCTTAATTGTTTAATAGTAACTAAATCTATCAATGTATATATTAACCCTATTTTAATCCATATATATTGATAGCTAATATCTTTTACAATATTATATTAGAACCTATCCTTATTTCCAACTTCTAGATATAGTTACCTATTAATAAAATTTAAAAATGGTAACCTATATCTAATATAGATTGTGCCCAATTTTTAATTGCTTGGTGGCCAAGAAAATTAAATTTTTTTTCCTAAAACACCCCTAGGAATTTTCGGCACTAACAAGAAAATTGGAAAACTTGTCAAATTTAAGATCAAATAACTTGATCATGAATCCAAAACATGTTCTTGATAAAACTCATGGTGTTCTTGAAGATCATGAACATCAAACTTAAATTGATCATGAAAAATTCGGTTTTGATCTAGACAAATATGTAAATTTGAAAATTTTAAGTTTTTAAAGATCAAACACAGGAAATCTACTTAAAAAATTTCGGATTCTTCATGGTGTTCATGAACATAAAAAATTCGGTTTTTATGAACATCAAGAACATCAGTTTTTTAAGAACTCCTAACACAGGCTCTGATACCACTGTTGGATTACGGGGACGTAATACTACGGAATGCTAAACGTGTACTAGCAAGAAATCTAATCTACGCAGCGGAATTAGTACACATTCCTTTAAGCTTTCCTGCCCAAGAACGATGTGGAGGGAGTTCTTATCCTCTGGTCGGAACCACATGCAAGTTCTTCGTTAGAAGAAGTCCCACGTGATGTAGCTCCACAACAAGACCTCTGATCGATTCTTAAACGGAGATGGAACCTCAGACCAGATGTGATGGTGCCGAAATTTAACTAAGGGAAACAAGTGTTCTCAATGGAGATCCTTGTTATTATGAATGAGTGTTTAAACTCTTAGCAGACACCCCTATATATAGTATTGGTGGAGTTGCCAAAAGGCAACTCCAACCAATGTGGTATAGGGTGGCCGGCCGAATTGCATGTATAAGGGGGAGGCCCAATTTTGGGCCTCCCTTGTCAATTACTAATTGGATTTGGCCCAATTAGCCCAGATTGACAATTACCTAATTAACTTAGGTAATTCTCTTAATTAACGGGCTCCTATTATGGCGCCACATCACCATATGCTAGCATAAACGATTTCACCACGAATAACACCTGGTGAATTACGCGCGCGCAGCGCTAGGTCCCTCGAAAGACGGGACACATCGATTCGAAGTACAAATTGAACATAAAGTGTTTGTGAAAAATGATGCATATGCAATTTATGCTTGCATTTAAAAGCCCTAAGAGCCAAAAAAGAATTATGATTTTTTCTAATTTTTTTTATAAAAAAAATGATGCACATTGAATGCACTAATAGAATTCACAACTTACATGAAAAGTTTTTTTCAAAAAATAATGCGTTTGAAACACATGCTTGAACTAAAACACTCTGGTAAGAGGTTTTGAAAACAATGCATATGGAATGCATGTTTGAAATTAAAAGTTCTACGACTAAGAATGTGTACAGTCTATCAACAAATTATTTTTCCTAAAACAATGCATATGAGATACACATGAGATGCATACTTGAAATGAAAGTTCTACAGTTAAGAAAATTTACAAGTTATCTGAATTTTTTTTTTTTTAACGAGGAAAAAAAATTCAATACATCTTGGTTGCTCAAAATTAAAATTTATGTAAAAGTTTTTTTTTCTTTTAAGAAAGCATATGGGATGCACAAAAAATAATTACAAGATGCAAACTTAAAAATAAAAGTTCTATAACTAAGAAAAATTACAATTTACCTGAAAGGTTATTTTTCCCGAAAATAATGCATATGATATGCACGTCTTTCGATTACAATATCAGGTAAAATGTTTTTTTAAACAAATAGCCTTAAAACTAAGAGAGATTATGATTTATCTTTAAAGATTATTTTTTTAAATTAATGAATATTGGGAGCATTATTAAAAATAAAACAATTCAGGTAATTTTTTTTTAAATGATGCATATGGAATGCACGTTCGAAATTTGAAGCTCTAATAGCTAAAGAGGAATTATAATTTTTCCTAAATTTTTTTTTAAAACAATGCATACGCGACGCGCTAACCAAAATTACAACTTACTTGAAGATTTTTTTTTTTTAAATAATGCGTATGAAACGCAAGTTTGAAATATAAAAAATAAAAAAAAATCAGGTAAGAGGTTAAAAAAAAACAATGCATATGAAATGCACGTTTGGAAAAGAAATTTCTACAACTAAATGACTAACTATTTAGCTGAAAAAGTTTTTTTTTTTTTTTTTAAATGCAATGAGATGCATGCTTGAGAATAAAAGTTATACAAACAATACTATTTACCTGATAACATTTACAACAATAAAAAAAACACGGATAAAACACGACATGTTAGGGGGGGGGTAAAAAATGGGTGGCTTTGCTCTACAAGGTAGGTTCCAATGACAGGCTTCCGACACGGTGTTTTTTTCACCCCATCATAGGGATCACAGGACCTTCACGAGCGGTGGAGTTGTTCTGAGTCGTTCCGGTGGCTCGGCCGCGCGGTCGTACCCTTACTAACTCTCCGGGGTTCCTAGTTGCCCTGGGTTTTATGCATTATGGATATTACACTAAGTGGTGTGTGCGAATACAATGCCACAAAAAAGAAAAATTTAGTTTAAATTCTACACTTTGTACCTGTAAAAAAGAAAAACAAAGTTAGATTAATAAAAAAAATTAAATAAAAAAATGGCAGATAAGCGAATATAATGAGCCCGAACCCTCAAAAACTTCCCCAGCAGAGTCGCCAAATTGTCGGACCTAAATCTGACCTAAGGCGAATAACGTTTTTGAAAATGTATATTTTGAATAGAGTCGCCACTAGTTAATTAAGGCTAACTAGAATCCTAAATTACCTAAGCGAATAACGAGTTAAACACCTAGGCATTAAATCAGTCTACGATTAGAAATTCGGGTTCGGGCATTCTATTACGAATAAAAAAAAGATAATTTTTAACTACGCTATTTCGGTACTCAATTCAGTTAATTTGCCAACTCGGATTAATCTAACAATGTCAAGACTTAATCATATTTTTATCCTATGCAAAACCAAAGTCTAAAAATTAATTTATAATCTATAACTCCTAATTAAGGCGAAATCTAAGTCATCAAAACTACCAAGCATACTTAAATCCATATACAACCTAATATATATATATATATTCAACTTACATGCATAATTTAAGCAATTAAACACTTTACCTAATTAAATTTTGTCAATTAACATTTAAACTACATAATATAATGTAATAAAAATAATAACAATATAATAAAAATAATAAATAAAATATAAAAAAATGAATAAAAAAACAAGCTCACACAGTTACTGCTGCAGGGACCTGAAGAGCTCTGGCGAGTAAGGGCGAAGTGTGACGGAGGGTCATCAGTGGAGTTGCTGGGGTGCGGTGGCAGCTAGATGGCGATGGCGGAGCCTCGGCGTGACGAGCAGCAGCGAGGTCGGAGCCTATGAATCGGAGGCGCCTACCAGAGAGGGAAGAGAGAGAGAGAGAGAGAGAGAGAGAGAGAGAGAGAGAGGGGGGGAGAAGAGAGAGAGGAGGGAGAGAGAGAGGCGGAAGGGCTGGGGCAGTTAATCGGCGTGGAGGTCGGAGTCGGGTGAGCGGAGGCGGGCGGCCGGGCAGGTGGCGGGCAACATAACTTTGGTGGCAGGCGAGGACACGGACCTCCGGCGGACGAGTACAGCTAACGCCGGGAGGGGTGGATGACAACAGAGAAAAAAAAAGTTGCAGAAAAAGACAAATTCTGTACGTTTTTCGAGAACTGATGTATTATTGATGTTGATGTGTCTTTTTTACATGTAAAATGAGCATATTTATAGCTAAACTAGGAAAATAAAATCTGAAAAAATATGCATTTAATAGTCCAAAAATATACATATATATTTATGTATTTCACCATAAATACACATAATATATTTTCTAAATATTTTACAATAATTAATACATGTACACTGTCCTATTTTAACCAGTCATATCTTTAGAAAATTCGTGACCTTCCATATTTAAATACTTCCTTTTTTTAACGCGTCACATACGACATTTTGAACATGCTACGCACGGACAAAAATTAGGTGTTTACAATTGACATATCCCATTCCTGTCAACTTAAAAGTTCATGTATGCTATCGATGCGTGCTTCATACTGCGAGTGCCATGTTCGACCACGGGGTCGAAGCTCGGTTGTGCTAGATAAGAATCCTCGTGATTCTAACAGGCGCAAACTTCTTCACCTCGAGCGTGTGATTGATCCCGGGAGCCTTATGAAGAGGCACCCGAAGTATCCTCACGGACTCAAAACTCATATCTAAGGTCAGACTCAATGTTCGCTTCCCGGCGTACGAGCGTAGTGCCGAACAAAAAGGCCCAGTGACCACGTCTTTGGAAACCGGTTGGGTTTGACTAAGGATATGAGCGATAGGGATGGTCAAGTTCACATGTAATTCACTGACTCTTGTATTCACTAGGTGGCCACCAACCGGATATTTAGTTGAAGGTTATGAATACTTGTACGGATGCCTTGGAGAAATGTTCCTATGTGGAAACTAGGCAGATGGAGAATTATCAGTTGACCTAGGATACAACGCGACACTATATTTTTTATGACAGGTTGATTGGAGAAAGGGAATCAACGTTCCGCGGGCGCTACAACACTCCTAACAGATGAGTAGCACGATGCCCGTCGTGTTCGCCGGTCGCACGGCAAACCTCGTATGAACTATTCGGAAGCAAGGGCGAGATCGAAGGAGTGAAATGTTAACGTAGATTTGGACGACAATACATTAACATGCACCCTCCCATTCCGGCGAGTGGGAGCTGTAAGCATATGGTGATGGGCGTCGTAAATGGAAGCCCATTATATGTATATGTTACCTAAGACAATTGGGTAAATGTCACATTAGGACATTGGGCCAGACTCAAATCCCAATTGACATGAGAGGCCCAAAGTATGGGCCTCTCTATACATAGTGGCAGGCCGAAATAGTATAGGTGGGTAAAGTGGACTTTTGTCCACTTTACTCCTCATATATAAAGAGGGTGTTAGGGGTTTTATTAGGTTAATCTTTAAAAAATCCTCCCCCATAACACCCTAAGTTCGGCCAAACCTCACCACCAAAAGGTGTGCCAATTTGCCTTCGAGCAAACACTACGGAGATCTGTCCCTGTCAAGAATCGATATGAGACTTTGTTGTGGATAATATACCGCATAGGGCTTCCTTAACAAGAACCTCTACGGGTGCCGACCGGAGGTCCGTGAACTCCCTACTGCAGGATCTTAGGACTACGGACTACGTCTGAGGTATGAGCGAATCTTCCGCTGTGTAATATCGATTACTAGCATGTACCATGTTAATAGTATCCATATTGATTACTCCCTGTAATCTAACAATAACTTCATTTGCACTCGCCTATGCATCTTAAATCCTTGCCTCTGAAACCTTCAAGAGAACTTTCACATAGGCCAACTCATCGGGAAGGCCACACAACCACTCAAATAAGGTTTCGTCGGCTCGATCTCCGCTTTAGCAGCATCCATCAAAGATAGCTTCATCTAGGCAATCCGCTCTTCAGTCATCATGATCTTCAACCTTCAAAGGCAGCTTCTTTCCCAAGGAAACCACTACGCACGCACATCACACTTGATCCTCGATCTTCACGAGTGACTTCTTCACAAGGATACCACCACGGAATCACCAAATCCGCGAGCTCTGATACCACTGTCACAAAGGGTCAAATTCACCTAGATTTTTCTTATAAATATAGCTCCCTTCAGGCGTAATTGCACCTTCAATCACCAGCCAAGAAACAACACGAACGCAACCAGGAACACCTTGAACGGCTAGTCGCGAAAAAAATCCACAAGATCGTACTAAAGGACACTTCAAGGAATCAACGAGTGCAATGCAGTCAATAACATGAAGAAGAAGAAGAATATCAAAATCAACACATAATAGAAGTAGTGGAACACTTGTCTTTATTCATTAACAAAGGCTTGGCGACTGATTACAAAAACGCCTCACAAGCACTCGATTTCGCAACTTCACTTCATTCAGCCCTCACTATGAGTTCTGCTCACTATCACTCACTTTAGATCATTAAATGTATCACTTTAGGTCACATAAGTCACCACCAAAAAGAGAGGGGAGGAGCTCCTTTTATAATTCAAGGGTATGCCACAGATCCCTCCTTGATATAGATATAGATATATATATATCTAGATCCAAATCCTATCAACTAAATATATACATCCAGCCATCACTTTGCCTATATCTATTCTCCCATAAATATAGTTATATCTAGCTTATGATATATATTTATAACATATATTTATCCTTAGCATACAATTAAACCAAACACATATATATATATATATATATATATATATATATATATATATATATATATCACCATAAATCTCTCATTGAAGATATATTTCAGCATAGGACTTGATCTCCTCATCTTGGGGGCGGATTGACATTGATTAGGGGGCTAAGACATCACATAAGGGCAGAAAACATGAGTTACTTGACGTCCAAGAAAGCTTCTAAGTCGGTTTGGGGCGGATTCCCTTCACTTGGACAATAACGGCCTTATTCCATTAGTCATTAGCCTCTTTTGCCGTAGGGCAGATTGTGATTGCATAAGGGCAATGACATGCCTTGGGGCAGCTATCAAGAACGTTTCTTGCTCTCCAAGATTGCTTCTTGATCACTCAAACACGAAGTCCAAACCCTTGGGCCAATCATTTACTAAACCACTATCCGAGGCACTTACTGGTGTCACGTGTCTGGAGTTTTGATGCTCCCAGCAGAATCGACACGCGGGGCATCCAACCTTCCTACAGCCGGATCAGCCCTCTTTACTCCCAAGATCAGTTCTCGAAGCCCAACTTGCACTGCGCATACGGACGGAACGGGTCGTGGTTAGGAGGTCTTGCTCCTAAGAGCGGCTTGATTGGTTTTTGGCATGCCCTGGCCATCATCCGGAGAGCGGCATTAGCTACCGAACCAGCAGGATCCCGAATGATATGCAACGTCTTACCGATAACAACCAGGACATTGGAAACTAGCCATTGGCTTTCAAGCGACACCCTATTTATGGGGGAGAGATCCAGATACATCACGTCCTGGCTTCCAACTACGATTCCCCCTAAAGAGCTATATATAAAAACTCAATTGGACGTAGTAGACGTTGGTGTGCTCCAACTTGCACCACTTTTCCAGGTTCGTAAAATTCTCCCCCACCCAAACAACGCCACGCCCTCGTTGCCCGAACCTGCTGCTTCTAGAAACCTTAAATTCTTCCACAACATGGCACTTTACCACGCCATCAAAACTTCTGCCTTCTTGAGTACGGTCTTGTTTCTTTCTGAGTGTTGTCCCCTCCTTCATGAAAAGATCAACTTCCTCGTCATCCATACATACGTTGGACCGCATCAGTCGAGGCTCAACTCTTGAGACGCTACTTGGAAATTTTCCGTCCAGTTCAAGCAGTCAATCCCTTATGCTTTCTTGGGTATGGTCATAGTTGCTTTGGCGCATTGACCCCTATCCCTGAGTCACCTAATCGTTGGTCACAATCACATTCTCGTGAGCCACCACTACGATCTCCTGGAAAAATCTCCTTTCACGACTCCCTGCGAACAACTTTCTCGCCTAATAGTGATCCACCTTCTTGGGCGCGCCTCTACAACTCGCTTCCACCCTTCTAGTAGCTTTCCGCACAACAGCGCAACTCAGCCTTCTTCGTCGAACAACCCCTCGATTGGAAATCCTGTTCACTAAGAGCGTGCTACTCGATGGCAATCCTCGTGGTAAAGCAACTCGCGACCACCACTATCGTCCAGAGTTAGCAGCAGTAATATTATATCTTGAATTCCCATGGAACGAATGAGATCTTTGCTCTGATACCATTTGCCACGTGTCTGAAGTTTCGATGCTCCCAGTGGAATCGACACACGGGGCATCCAGCCTTCCCACAACCGGATCAGCCCTCTTTACTCCCAAGATCAGTTATCGAAGCCCAACTCGCACTCCGCATACGGACCGAATGGGTCGTGGTTAGGGGGTCTTGCTCCTAAGAGCCGTTTGACTGGTTTTCAGCCTGCCCTGGGCATCATCAGGACAGCGGCATTAGCTCCCGAACCAGCAGGATCCCGAAGGATATGCGACATCTTACCGATAACAACCAGGACATTGGAAACCACCCATTAGCTTTCAAGTGATACCCCATGTATGGGGGGGAGAGATCCATATCCATCACATCCTGACTTGGCTTCCAACTACTACTCCCCCCTAAAGAGCTCTATATACAAAAAATCCTTTGGACGTAGTGTTAGCATATGGTGACGTGGCACCGTAAGAGGAGCCCGTTAATTAAGGGAATTACCTAAGTTAATTAGGTAATTGTCAATTTGGGTTAATTGGGCCAAACCCAATTATTAATTGACAAGGGAGGCCCAAGATGGGCCTCCCCCTTAACATGCATAGTTCGGCCGCCCCTTTTATACCACATTGGTTGGAGTTGCCTTTTGGAAACTCCACCAATACTATATATATGGGGTGTCTGCTAAGGGTATATTCACTCATTCATAATAACAAGGATCTCCATTGAGAACACTTGTTTCCCTTAGTTAAATTTCGGCACCATCACATCTGGTATGAGGTTCCATCTCCGTTGAAGAATCGATCAGAGGTCTTGTTGTGGAGCTACATCGCGTGAGACTTCTTCTAACGAAGAACTTGCACGTGGTTCCGACCGGAGGATCAGAACTCCCTCCACATCGTTCTTGGGCAGGAAAGCTAAAAGGTATGTGTACTAATTCCGCTGCGTAGATTAGATTTCTTGCTAGTATACGTTTAGCATTCCGTTGTATTACATCCCCGTAATCCAACAGTGGTATCAGAGCCTGGTTAGGAGTTCTTAAATTTTTTGATAAAATGATATTCTTGAATCTATGAAAAATCCGAAATTTTTAGGTTGATGAACATCAATATGTGTTCTGAAATTTTCAACATGAAATCATGTGTTTGATCTTTAAAATCTTAAATTTTTTGAAATATATGTGTTTTTGAGGATCAAAACCGAAAATTTTGTTATGTATTTGAGTCTGATGTTCATAATCTTCAAGAACACCATGAGTTTTATCATGAACACAATTTGGATTCTTGATCAAGGTAGTATTTGATCTTAAAATTTGACAAACTTTTCCAATTTCATGTTTGTTGGCCGAAACCCTAGGGGCAATTTGGGTAAAAAAATTAATTTTCTCACCCCTAAATATATTTTTGACAATATATATATATATATAGAGAGAGAGAGAGATTTGGCCGAAAATTATATATATATATATCTTTATATTGTTAATTGATTTACATATTATAGATAGAATATTGACAATATTTATATATATATTAATAATATATGTGCCGAATTATATATATATATTAGCAATATTGGAAATTATTTTAAATAAGTAATATTTTTTATGGCTAAGTCAAGTTTTTAGTGGACTTTAAAACCCTACTTAGCCCACAAGACATATTTCGACCGAACCCTAGGGTTTATGGGCCGGTCCAATTGCTAAACCGGAATGGATAAAACTAATCCGGGTTTTCTTAATCGGGTCGACCTAGTCGGGTCGGGTTGGACCATAGTAACTAAATTGAACCTAACCTAACCGATTTTGAGTGATAAACCGAACCACAATCTTATTTTATTGAACCAGTTCGGACCAAACTGGATTTTTAAAATCGGACCGACTTGAACCGGATTTTAAATTTGACCGAACCAAATTTTCAAAATTTTGGGAAATTTTAAATTGTTCAATAAAATAGGATGTCAAATTTTAAATCCAAAATGTTTTCGAACTTTAAAATTAGCCTAAACAGTGCTCTTAGGGTTTGTGTTTTAATACACGGTTTCAATCAAAACCCTAATGCCTGGTTTCGATTACGGGGATGGATCTCGGACTTGCATTTTTTTGGGACTGGATTAAATTAGTGGGCTGATTTGCAATTGTTTACTTTCTGCATCATATATTTTGATATAATTAGAAATGTCGTCTTGACTTAGTCAAGCTAGCTGGATATTATATTGCAAGCATTGAGCTCTGGGATTTAAATATATGGTTTGCGCAATAGAATAGACATGCTATGCTGATTGAAAGTGCCTAGAATCCATGTCTAGTAATTCGCATGATTGATTGTAAACATGAATTGCAAAACAGCCCCTAATATTTTCAAAGCGTTTTATAAAACCGAAAATTCCAGTCGCCAATTATGCATGATGTGTGCGGATGTTGCATGTTTTGACGGGTATGCTAGGATGTTCACAATAGAACGCATGTGATAATTTACTTTACGTAGAATTATGTATGCTAGGAACATTAGACGCATGACGCGTAAGCATGTTGTGTTCGATATTTATGGCATGGTATGTTGATTTACTAGATGTAGTATAATTATAAATATGCATGCGTAAGTTATCAAATAATTGTACAAAATCATAAGTGCCTTGGGAAAGCCAAGATTGGGTATGCTTATTTGAAAATCTCTGTTCCTGTAATTTGCAATAGAATAACCATTTTCAAAAGACTGATCAATTAGATTGAAAACGACAATAACGTGAATTCTTTTACGACACCCCCTTCCTCGGTTTACTGAAGGTTGGTTTGGTTTAGTGACTGAAGGATCACTGTTCGTCGTATTCCATCTTAATAGATAATCTGATGTTTGCAATCCTGTTAAAATTTCGTTGTCTTCCTAACTTTGCATAATAACCTATGTGTTAGTTTCAATGGCTGGGTGGGTAAGCTTTTATAAACCGTGCAATATGGATGGTGTTGATTACGAAGCATGGAGTGAGATGGTGAGAGAACGACTTATAGCATGTGAAGCACACATGTGCATCATGCCCATAAGAGACAAGATGATGGTACCGCCAGATAACAACCTAATTCCCAGAATTGGGAATATAGGTTGGGGAGATAAGAAAGCTTGCGAGGTGATATTGGCGGCCTTTGTACAATGAGGTTGCAGAGGACTTCACACTCAATTATTCCGCTGCTCAGCTTTGGGCTGCCCTGAAACTCCGTTTCGGAAGTGGAAAGGCAGCCGAAGCGAGACAAGTAATAATGGAGTATGATAACCTACTTTCAAACGACACCAGCGTGAAACTTGTGTCGAACCAGAGGATTGAAAGATCTAATTGGAGAAAGATAATCAATATTGCTCAGGGGTATCCCATGTATTGGTTTGCTGATGACTTTGGACTAGAATACTTAATAACAACAATTAAGTATTTTATGTACTTATTCACGGAAAGCAACCAAAGAAGACTGACATGTTCCCCGGTGAACAATCGCAAGAGGACAAAGGAAATAGCGGAGGAAACGGGATCGACTTGGTCCTCAAACGAGAATCGTAGTATGACAAATGCTACCGATTCCGTACTGTAAAAGGTACACCTCGTTTGCCACTTATATGAAACCGTTAAACGTTTTGTATCACTAAGTATACTGATGTAATTCACTTGTGAATTTCTTTCAGGCGTACTCGGTGAAGATGGCTGGAGTTTTCCTTTCAAGTTTTGTTTTCCTTTAACACTAAGAGCTTTGTTTTGTATCTCATTAACGTACCTATGTCTATAAGTTCTCCTACCATCAATAAATGTTTGACATTATTTAATTGTGATCCGGGATTATTGAATAAAGTAGTAACCATTCAATGGTCTACTTATCAAAATTAAATGGCCCAGTCAAATGGGTCCAATCCGAAACGAACAACTAATCCAGGGTTCTTCCAATAAAACGGATGAATCATACAAACATTCACATAATCAAACATTCATCGATTGCATAGTTCAAAAAGGGGAAACCGACCAAAGTATTGCATTCTTATTTGTTAAAGTACTCCATTATAGTTTGTATCCCAAAATAATATGCATGTTTAAAACCGATCTTGCTTTTAAATTTGGAGACTAAAACAATTCTCAAAACCACGGTTTTTAACCGGGTATGCGCGAGGCGCATGTCACCTCGAAAGACGGGACACATCGTTTTAGAATACGAATTTAATAATCAATTATTTTTATGAATGCAGAATTTTCGTTTGTAATTCTTCAAATATAACTCATTGATAACTACTTAGATTTTATGTAAGCCTTCCAGCTACTACAATCTAATTAGAATATCAACCATGGCATTAAAAGCGACGGCTTAAATGCATGGTCCATAAGATAGATAAATCTATGGATGAATTAAATAAACAAAAGAAGTAGTCGGTAAAACGACTCTCCCACCATTAGCCTTGAACAGAAAGTTTGGCTAAAAGCATTCATTAAACACTTCAAGAAACATAGTTCAGAATTACATAATGTTAGAGTTACACATTAATTGTTCTTGCGGGATGAGATTAATTTAACTCATATTAATGTAAAACACTATGTTCTGACAAAATCGGTTAACACGTTACCATAAAAGCTAATGAATGATTCGGGTAAAACCTTATCACAAAGACGCATTAATTTGCGCATTAAAATGAGTATTCATTAAGAGTACGCATTACTCACAAAGAATACGAGTTTTAAAAATTAGCTTGGAACAATGGTTTCTTGGATAAACATGACAAATTATTAAGGTTTGAGGATGAATTTCCAACGCTTTGCAGAACGAAACAAGCTAGTACTGATTGAGTTAACAGATGGTTGATGGAGATTCTCAGGTCCCACTTACTTCGAGTGGGAGAATTGAAATAGCATAAGTGATTGATTTGGTAAATGATGATGGAAACATCTTCATAATAAATCCAGTGAGAGGGCTCACTCCCCCTCACACATAATCATCACTAAATTTCAAATTGCGAATCAAGTCGGACCTGATAATCATGATAATGAACTATTTCAACTACCCATTTTTCCTAGTGGGAGTGGAATAACCAGCTTGGTTCCAGATCCTAGTGATCGAGGAATACATCTTGGAGGTAGAATCCCGAGACCGAGAGGATATTCCAAGTAACTTCAACCACCACCATTGTTCCCAGTGGGAGTAATGCCCTAATAAGAAGCATTATTTTGAGTCGGAGTAACGATCGGACTAAAACATGGGATTAACGTGCCTAGACATAGTCGAAGGCAACGAACTTCTTTTGAGAAGTGTCCCATCAAATAAGATGTGTTACACATCTTGGTATCGTTCTTGAACCAGTAACAGTTCATCAAGCAATGGAAGGACCTCAAAACGAGGGAATGGAGGATGAAATTGCCTAAATAAAAAGTAATTCAGTTTTAGTCTTTAGTTGATTTATCTGTTAACTACGGAACTAGAAAGTGAAATCTTAGAATTCACTTCTGGTGGAAATTTCGAGTGGTGCAAAACTCGAATAATTGCGAAAAGATATACCCAAATTCACGGAGTGAACTTTGATAAAGACGGACTCACAGACAATGCGTTGCACCATAGTCTGGGTCGTCCTTGCCCATGAGTGCAAGTCTCGAACTCGAGCATGCATCAAATGGACATGAAGACCAAACCTCTCCAAGTAAAACTGGAGAAAGAGATCTAAATGGAGCAGCCGGAGAGTTTCATTACTCCTGGCAAAGAACGTAAAGTTTGTAAACTCCAAGGATCGATATACGGCCTTAAACAATCGTCTCGGCAATGGTATCGCAGATTCCACGAGGAAATCGTCGGATACGGATTCTTGAATCTTCACGAGGATCCCTGCGTTTACACCAAGACCTCCGGGTCTAAGTATATCATCATAACACTATACGTGGATGACATACTCATTGCTACAAACGACGTGAGTTTCATGAATAAATCAAAGTCCTGGTTAGCATCAGCATTCGAGATGAAAGACATGGGAGAGGCTACGTACATCTTAGGCATCAAAATTGCACGAGATCGTGCCACCGAAATTATGTCTATCTCAGGAATCATATATCAACAAACTGTTGAAAATATTCAGAATGCTGGATGTTAAACCCGTGGATACGCCGGTTGTGTTTGGGTGCGCGTTATTAAAGCGTGATGGCGCGAAAAACCAACAGGAGCGTGAACAGATGAAGAATGCAGAGTATCTGAGCATGGTAGGTCTAATGTACGCCATGCTCTGTACTCGGCCAGACATCTGTTACGCTGTGGGCCTAGTAGCAAGATTCCAGTCAGATCCTAGTTATCAACATCTAAATGTCGTAAAACGAATTATCAGATATCTGAAAGGTACTGCCGACTACGTTCTGTTCTATGAGAGCGATCGGCTCGAATTGACTGGTTATAGTGACGCTGACCACGGTGGCGATCCGGATGATCGCAAGTCCACCTCATGAGGAGTTTTCATCCTTGCTAATGCTGCCATATCATGGGTAAGCAAGAAGCAATCTTGTGTCGCGCTTTCCACTATGGAATCGGAATTCATTGCCCTCTCCAAAAACGCACAAGAAGCGGTCTGGCTGAAGAGGCTTCTTACTGCATTAATTGGCACCGACAAGAAGAGTGAACCTGTGAAGGTGTACTCCGACAGTCAGGCGGCCATTGCGGCAGTTAAGAATCCAAAGTACCATAGTAGGACAAAGCAAATTGATGTGAAATACAATTATGCTAAATCTGTTCTGGAAGACAACATAATCGCTTTAGAATACTTTCCTACAAACAATATGGTCGCAGACCCTTTAGCTAAGTCGTTACGTAGGGAGATTTTTTAAAAGCATGTAAAACCGCTTGGATTACGTAGGGCTTAAACTGTGTGGCTTGTAAAAGTGATAACATTTTGACATTTGAAATTATGTTTCAATTTGAATAAAGGAATTCCAATTTGAGTTTATGATTTATCGACGTCATAATGATTAACAACATCGGATTTTACGGTCTATAAACTAAGTCGTAGGAAGAAGTAAACTTCTTCCACCAAAATTATGTCGAATGTGAACCTTGCCTCATCACACAGGCACGGTCATCTTGTAAGGAGAGAGGGATCTCTACCGTAACAAGATTGGCTAAGAAATAGGGGGATAAACCTGATTAAAAAAATCATAACATTGTCACGCTTAACAGCATGACTTAATCTTCGTTTGGTAAATCGCCGAGTTGGAATTTGTCCATCACTATATATCACATCCAGGGCCAGATAAGAGATTCTGCGATAGCATTATTGACATATCCATCCCTGGCTTAACCAGGTGTGCTATCGACGCGTGCTTCATACTGCGCGTGCCATATACGACCACGGGGTCATGCTCAGTTGTGCTAGCTAGAATCCTTGTGATTCAAAGGGCGCATACTTCTTCACCTTGAGCGTGTGATTGATCCCGGACGCCTTATGAAGAGGCATCCAAAGTATCCTCACGGACTCAGAACTTATACCTAAGGTCTGGCTCAATGCTCGCTTCCCGCCGTATGAGCGTAGTGCCAAAGAAAACAGCCAAGTGACCACGTCTTGGAAACCGGTTGAGTCAGACTAAGTGTATAAGCGATGGGGAAGGTCATGTTCACCTTTAATTCACCGACACTCGTGTTCACTAGGTGGCCGCCAACCGGATATTAGTTGAAGGTTGTGAACACTTGTACGGATGCCCTAGAGAAGTATTCCTTTGTGGAAAACTGGGCAATTGGAGAATTAACATTTGACCAAGGATACAGTGCGGTACATAGTTTTATTTCAAACAGGTTTGGTTCATGAAAGGGAATCAACGTTCTGCGGGCGCTACAATACTCCTAATAGATGAGTAGCACGATGCCCGTCGTATCCACCGGTCGCACGACAAGCCTCGTATGAACTATTCAGAGACGGAGACGAAGACTAAAGACTGAGATGTTGATACTATTGCGTAACCGTATAGATTAACGAGCACCCTCCCATTCCGGCGAGTGGGAGCTGTTAGCATATGGTGACGTGGCGCCGTAATAGGAGCCCGTTAATTAAGGGAATTACCTAAGTTAATTAGGTAATTGTCAATTTGGGCTAATTGGGCCAAACCCAATTAGTAATTGACAAGGGAGGCCCAAAATGGGCCTCCCCCTTAACATGCATAGTTCGGCCGCCCCCTTTATACCAATTGGTTGGAGTTGCCTTTTAGCAACTCCACCAATACTATATATAGTGGTGTCTGCTAATTCACTCATTCATAATAACAAGGATCTCCATTGAGAAAACTTGTTTCCCTTAGTTAAATTTCGGCACCATCACATCTGGTCTGAGGTTTCATCTTCTGGTGCACAGTTGAGGAACCTGCCATCAGGGGGTTGATGGTGGTTCTCCCAATAATCACGTTGTACGTCCCCGCGGACTCAACCACCACGAAATCCACGTTTCTCCTCTCCGCCTTCCACCCGCTACCAAACTCCACTGGTAAGGTGATCATTCCCAGCGGATAAGAGGTAATACCAGAGAAGCCAACCATTGGGAAGGTCACCTCCTTCAGATCCTTCTTCGTTTTCCCCATGGCCTCCAGCGCGTCCATAAACAGAATGTCGGAGGAGCTCCCTCCGTCGATTAAGATCCGCTTCATCTCATACCCATCCACGTCTAGGGTCACGACCAAAGCGTCATCATGTGGACTCTCCACACCTACCAGGTCCTCCGCTGAAAAGGAAATCACCATCTCTTCCTTCGCAGTCCAAGATCGGGACCTCTTACCCAGCACCACAGCAGCGGAAATTCTAGAGGCGTAGACCTCCCGAGAGGCTGTGGTATCACCTCCTGCGGCAAATCCTCCGTGAATCACATTGATGGTGCCCCGCTTCTCCTTACGGGCACCAGAAGACTCTAGCTCAGACTTCTTCTTCTTCGGGGACCGATCGCGGGATCGGGAACGGGACCGCGATCGAGAGCGGGAGTGACACCGCTTCTCAGCCACAAACTCCTTAAGATTCCCCTTCTGGATCAGCTTTTCAATCTCCTTCTTCAACTCCCGACAATGGTTAGTGTCGTGACCGCTGGCGCGGTGGAACCGACAGTAACGATCAGTACGGGATCCCATAAACTCTCCTTCCTTCTTCGGGGGGTATCGGGAGATACCTTGTCGATCCATGACCGCTAGCACCTCAGTCATGGAGCTATTCAAGGGGATGCTATAGTCCTCTCGCTTATCCTTCCTCATGGGACGCCTGTCCTCCCTTCGATCAGAACGACCTCGAGTCAGACTGCCCTCGGATTTATCCTTCCGCTTATGGTCGTCCACTGGCTTGAGCGACTGCTTGTTCCTGTTTGACTTCGGAGGATCAAGCTCTCCGGCAGCTATTTTCGACTCCTGCACGTCGATTTGCTGCTTCACCCTCTTCTGGAGTGCCTCCATGTTCCACACAGCCTTCTCGGCCACGCTGTGCATCAGGTCGGAACCATAGGGGGCTGTAAGGTTCCGAAGTGATGGGTTCGACTATAGCCGTCAGGCCCTTTAACGGTGAGGAAACGGCAAACAGGCCCACCAGGCCCAAAATGAAGGTCAAGATGACCTAGGAGAAGGGTCCCGACGAAGGGAGTCCCGATGATGAAAGGTCCCGACAGAGTCGGTCCCGACAGATGAGCTGGAAGCTCCCGATGAGAAGCCTTTAAGTAGGCCCCGATGAAGAATCCCTGAGAACGATTGGCCCTGTCACGATGACGAGGGGCCCCGAGCGGTGACACAATGAGATAACTCTGGAGTCCCCGACGGGAGTCGGGACTCGTTACCAGAGGATAAGGCCAGGATACGCGGGGCGTGGCCAAGATACGCGAAACGTGGTTAAGATACACGGAGCGTGGCCGAGATACGCGGGGCGTGGCCGAGATACACGAGATCATGGCCTAGATAGGCGGGATCACATCCGAGATATGCGGGATACGGGCTAACCACCCCCAACGGTTCACCAGGTACCTGAGGCATCTCTTCGCCTATAAAAGGGCAAGAGATCACCTCAGAACACTTACGTTTTGATATACGCTACTTGATATTACTGCTTGCCAGTCCATACGAGATACTCATTTAAGCATCGGAGAGGGATTCTGGGTCACCGCCCGGTCTATCCCCTCTTGCAGGATTGCTTGGAGCAAAGGAGCTAGGATTGCCGTCAAAGTCCGTACCGGAGTTCCACCGTGATCTAACATTGGCGCCGTCTGTGGGAAACAAACAAAAAGCTTATATGCCTTCTACTTGATCGATGGCGGCTGGCAAGCACAGAAGACAGGGACAATCCGGTGGTTCCCGTCACCCCGCTGCAACAAATCTGGATTCAGTACCGGAACAGGAGGAAAACCAGAACCATCCCCCGGCTGAGCTCTCCCAGACAGGGGGGCACAATGGAGATCCCGAAGATATTGCTCCTCAGCACCAGGGCAACAGGGGGCAGGAGGCTCCCCCGGCTGCGGACCTGACAAGGGCTGTGGCAGAAGCCATGCCTATGTTTTTGGCAGCTGTAGAGGCTCTATTGGATCGAAGAGAAGCTGCGAGGAGGCAGGAGGAGATGCCCCCGTTAGAGGAAGCGCCCCTACCAACAGAGGCTCGGAACGCACAGGAAGTCCCGCCCCGAGGCCAGGACAGAAGTAGGGCGACTGGTCAGCCGGAGAGGTTCGTGGTTGACGGACCAGGACCAGTACAGCACAGGACCATTCCCCTGAATGGTCCCATCACCCCCGATCAGGTGGTAAAGATCGTGAACATCTGCATGGGAGAGCAGAAGCCGCTGGTATCGGAGCTGAGGGATCGATCTACTCATCCCTTCGTTCCCCGACTCATCGACACCCTAGCCCCGCCTGGGCTGGGCATCCCCACAATAAAGGAGTACGATGGCGAAGGCGATCCAGTTCGTCATGTCCAGAAACACCTCATGGCGTGCCTGGGAAGAGCCCCGAACGAATACATAGTGTGTACGCTGTTCCCGAACACACTTGGAGAAAGAGCCCTGACCTGTTTCTTTAGTCTGCCCCCAGGCTGCATCACTTGTTGGGCGGATATGCATGATCGGTTCATCCAGCAGTACCAGGGTCGGAGGCGTTTACTAAAGAGCGTGAGGTCCCTGACCCAGGTTGTACAGAGGCCCGACGAATCGTTGGCACACTACTACCAGCGGTATACGGCTAGTGTGGCAGAGATTGATGAAGAGATCTCGGAAGGTGAGACCATTCGTACCTTCATCCGGAACTTAACGGCCCCCTACGGTTCCGACCTGATGCACAGCGTGGCTGAGAAAGCTGTGTGGAATATGGAGGCACTACAAAAGAGGGTGAAACGGCAAATCGATGTCCTGGAGTCGAAGATAGCCGCAGGAGAACTGGAGCCCCCAAAGTCAAACAAAGGAAAGCAGTCGGTTAAGCCCCTCGACGATCGCAAATCAAAAGGTAAACCCGACAGTAGTAGGAATCGAGGCCGCCCGGATAGGAGGGACGATAGGCGCTCTTCAAGGAAAGATAAGCGGGAGGATCTCGACATTCCTCTCAACTGCTCCATGGCGGAAGTACTGACGGTCATGGAACGACAAGGTATCTCCCGGTACCCCCCGAAGAAGGATGGAGAATTCTTGGGATCTCGCACATATCGCTACTGCCGATTCCATCGCGCAAATGGTCACGACACCAATCACTGCCGGGAACTGAAGAGGGAGATCGAAAAGCTGATCCAGAAGGGGAAGCTCAAGGAATTTGTCGGGGATAAGCGGTGTCGATCCCGCTCTCGGTCCCGATCGCGGTCCCGTTCCCGATCTCGCGATCGGTCCCCAAAGAAGAAGAGAACCGATCCAGAGTCATCCGGTGCTCGCAAGGAGAGACGGGGCACTATCAATGCGATCCACGGAGGATTTGCGGCTGGAGGTGATACTTCATCCGCCCGAGAGGTCTATGCCTCTAGAATCCCTACGGCGGTGGTGTTGGGCAAGAGGTCCCGATCCTGGACCTTGAAAGAAGAGATGGTAATCTCCTTTTCGTCGGAAGACCTCATAGGCGTGGAGACTCCGCACGACGATGCCTTGGTGGTAACCTTGGATGTAGACGGGTTCGAAATGAAGAGAAATCTAATCGACGGAGGGAGCTCCTCCGACATTCTATTCATGGACGCGTTGGAGGCTATGGGGAAAACGAAGAAAGATCTAAAGGAGGCAAACTTCCCGATGGTCGGGTTCTCTGGCTCAACCTCCTATCCGCTAGGAGTAATCACCTTACCAGTGGAGTTTGGTAGCGGGTGGAAATCAGAAAGGAGGAACGTGGAATTTGTTGTGGTTGATTCAGCGGGGACATACAACGCGATTATCGGGAGAACCGCCATTAATCCCCTGATGGCGGTTGCCTCGACAGTGCACCAGAAGATGAAGTTCCCGACCGACCACGGAGTCGGAGAGGTCTGAGGCGACCAGGTGGCTTCCCGAAAATGCTATGTTAATGCCACCCGAAGGAGGAGACAAGAAGCCATGACTGTCCTCCAGACAAATACAGATCCTAGAGAGGATTTCGGGCGTCCCGCCCCCATAGAAGATTTGAAAGAAGTCGAGATCGATGGACCTCAGCGGAAGGTAAAATCGGGTCTGCTCTGACTGAGGAGACTGCACATGAATTGATTAAGTTGCTGAAGGAGTTCAAAGAGCTGTTTGCCTGGTCCCCGAGCGATATGCCAGGAATCAGCCCCGACGTGATCGTACACGAACTGAAGATAGATCCCACGATCAAACCTATCACGCAGAGGAGGCGTCCGATGGGCACAGATAAGAAGATCGCGATCCAGCAGGAGGTGGGCAGGTTGCTCGATGCTGGGTTTATTAAAGAACTCCGATTCCAAACCTGGGTTGCTAATCCGGTGTTGGTGAGAAAGACTAACGGGAAATGGCGAATGTGCGTGGATTTCCGCGACCTGAACAAGGCTTGCCCAAAGGACTGTTACCCACTCCCGAGAATCGACCAGCTGGTGGATGCCACGTCGGGACATGAGCTGTTGAGTTTAATGGATGCGTACTCAGGCTACAAGCAGATCAAGATGGCCAAGGAAGACGCTCCCCATACAGCGTTCTATGCAGACAGTGACATCTATCACTACGATGTCATGCCTTTCGGGTTGATCAATGCGGGGGCAACCTATCAACGGATGGTGAACAAGCTGTTCGGAGATATGCTGGGGGAAACCATGGAGGCTTACGTGGATGATATGTTGGTGAAGTCCCGACAAGCCGAGGATCACGTGCACAACCTAACCATGGCATTTGAGCGGATGAGGCTCCACCAAGTTCGCTTAAACCCGACGAAATGCGCCTTCGGAGTCCACTCAGGGAAGTTCTTAGGCTTCATGGTGAGCCAGAGAGGAATTGAGGTAAATCCTGAGAAGCTGAGGGCGATCGAGGAGATGCAGTCTCCGATAAATCATAGGGAGGTACAAGTGCTGAATGGCCGACTAGCTGCAATGAATCGCTTCTTGTCCAAAGCCAGCGACCGATCAATGCCGTTTTTTGAAGTCCTGAGGGCCAACAAGAAATTCGAATGAACCGCCAAGTGTGAAGAGGCGTTCCAAGCACTCAAGCAGCACCTCCGCACCCTCCCGCCGTTGGCGAAACCGGTTCCAGGCGAGCCGCTCTATCTTTATTTGGTTGTTTCTGAATTTGCCATTAGCTCTGTGTTAGTAAAGATTGTCGAGGGTAATCAAGTCCCCGTCTATTATGTAAGCAAGGCGTTTGCCAAGTCTGAATTGAACTATCCTGCCGTTGAGAAGTACCTCTTTGCGTTGATTATTACTGCTCGGAAGCTAAGGCCTTATTTCCACGCACATGAGATCACTGTGCTGACGAACCAGCCTTTAAAACATTTCTTGAACCGACCGGATGCGTCGGGAAGATTAGTGAAGTGGGCAGTAGAGCTTAGTGAATTTCGAATACACTTCGCTCCAAGAACGGCTATTAAGGGCCAGGCATTGGCGGATTTCATAGCAGAATCTACAGCTCCCGATCTAGAAGAAACGGGCCCTGTAGAGGGGGCAACCATGGAGGTCCCGATAGAAGAACAACCAGAGAGGGCAGAGCAATCAGAACAGCCAAACAAGGAAAATACCTGGGAGATGTACACGGATGGCTCCGCGAGTTTGGACGGATCAGGAGCGGGCTTTTTGTTGATACCACCGGGGGAAGGTGAACCGCTCCGATATGCCTTGGCTTTAACATTCAAGGCCACAAACAACGAAGCGGAGTATGAGGCTCTCATCACAGGCCTGAAAATTGCTAGAGGCACGGGAGTTGATCACTTAAGAGTGAAGTGTGACGCAACTTTAATCGTTAACCAGGTTCTAGGGCGATACGAAGCTAGGAGTCCGATAATGAAGAAGTATCTACGAGAGGTACAAACCTTGAAGGAGAGCTTTAGAAGCTTCGACATCGAGGCAATCCCGAGAGAGGAAAACGTAGAGGCAGACGCCTTGAGCAAATTTGCCTTGGGGGCACCCTTGGAAGAAAGTCGGAAGGTACACTTCTTAGAAAAGGTGATCTTATCAAACATCGACCCGACGCAGGTGTGTACCATTGAGGCAAGATCAGAAGAAGAGCCGACTTGGATGACCCCGATAGTCGCGTACCTGACTACGGGGGCAGTCCCCGATGATAAAGTAGCAGCGGACAGGATATGTCGGATCGCGGCCAATTACGTGATGCTAGATGATCAGCTGTACAAGAAGGGCTGGTTCTCGACTCCTTACTTGAAGTGTGTGGCAGAACCCGATACAGGTCGAATCCTGAAGGAGATGCATGAAGGGGTCGCGGCTTGCCACGAAGGGGCCCGATCCATCATGAGGAAGGTGTTGAACTTGGGCTACTATTGGCCCACAATGAACAAGGAAACAACGACGTTGGTCCGATCCTGCGACGCGTGCCAGAGGTACGCCCCGAGTATCATGGCTCCGGCCGCTAATCTGACATCCATCAAGAGCGCGTGGCCCTTCGCACAGTGGGGCATCGACTTGGTGGGACCTCTTCCACAAGCACAAGGACAATGTAAGTATTTACTTGTAGCAATCGATTATTTTTCGAAATGGATAGAGGCGAAGGCATTGGCCAGAACAACGGGGAACCAGATCGTCAAGTTCCTCCAAACCCACATCGTGTCCAGATACGGGATTCCCAAGGTGGTGATCAGCGACAACGGTCCACCGTTTAACGGCTCTCAGGTGAGGGAGTATCTGGAGGAGTTGAACATCGAGCATCGGACAGCTTCTGTGCGCCATGCTCAGACTAATGGCCAGGTAGAATCAGCCAACAAAATCGTGATGGACGGCCTCAAGAAGAGGGTCTACGCTTTGAAGGGCAAGTGGCTGAACGAACTGGAGAACGTGCTTTGGGCCGTTAGAACGACACCCAAACGATCAACAGGGGAGACTCCATTTGGCCTTGTTTATGGCACGGAGGCTGTCGCCCCCGTGGAGGTAGCTGTGGCGTCCCATCGGATGAGATATTACGAGCCCCTGACGAATGATGAGATGAGACGTCTGGACTTGGACTTACTCGAAGAGAAGAGGCGGGAAGCCGATGAAGTCCAAGCTCGAATGCGTTTGGCGACGGCCAGGTACTACAATCGGCGAGTGAAGTCCCGACAGTTCTTCGTCGGGGAGCTGGTTTGGCGTCGCAACGAGTTTACCCTTTTGGATCGAATCAATAAAATGTCACCAAAATGGGAAGGACCTTATAAGGTCGTGGGGATGCCAGCTCCAAATGCATACAAGTTGGAAGACCTCGATGGCAGAATATTAAAGCATTCTTTTAGTGGCGAACACTTGAAGAAACAACACGCTTGAAGAAAAGTCGCCTTAAGTGGTGCCCGATGAAAGTCGCCTTAAGTGGTGCACGATGTTAAGTCGCCTTAAGTGGTGCACAATCCTTAGATTTATTCTAAGTATCAAAAGTCGCCTTAAGTGGTGCAAGATGTTAAGTCGCCTTAAGTGTTGCACAATCCTTAGATTTATTCTAAGTATCAAAAGTCGCCTTAAGTGGTGCACGATGTTAAGTCGCCTTAAGTGGTGCACAATCCTTAGATGTATTCTAAGTATCAAAAGTCGCCTTAAGTGGTGCACGATGTTAAGTCGCCTTAAGTGGTGCACAATCCTTAGATGTATTCTAAGTATCAAAAGTCGCCTTAAGTGGTGCACGATGTTAAGTCGCCTTAAGTGGTGCACAATCCTTAGATTTATTCTAAGTATCAAAAGTCGCCTTAAGTGGTGCAAGATGTTAAGTCGCCTTAAGTGGTGCACAATCCTTAGATGTATTCTAAGTATCAAAAGTCGCCTTAAGTGGTGCACGATGTTAAGTCGCCTTAAGTGGTGCACAATCCTTAGATGTATTCTAAGTATCAAAAGTCGCCTTAAGTGGTGCACGATACTAAGCCGCCTTGAGTGGTGCACAATCCTTAGATTTATTCTAAGTATCAAAAAGTCGCCTTGAGTGGTGCACGATACTAGGTCGCCTCGAGTGGTGCACGATATTAAGTCGTCTTAAGTGATGCATGATTCTCAGATTTACTTTAAGTAATAATTAAGTCGTCTTAAGTGATGCGCGGAACTAAGTCGCCTTAAGTGGTGCAAGTTATTAAATCGTCGGGAAGGACGTACGAAAATGTCTTAAGTGTCGAAGTATCGACTTAAGAAAGTATGATAAAGTCGCTCGGAGAAGCGTGACGAAAGAATCGGAACTAAAAAAGTCTGATATTGATAAGGGCTCGAGGGCCCGACAATGACAAAAGAGAAGAAGATACAAGGACTCTAAAGATAAAAACATTCAAGCTTGGTCCTTGTCGGCAGCATTGGCAGCAGCTGGGTCCGCGGAGTCGGTAACGGAAGGATCCACAGGGTTGGCTTCGGGAGGATCAACTATCGGGGCATCCGCACCTGGAAGTTCAGAAGCGTCTTCGACAATCACGGGGGTACTCCCCCCATCACTCTCCTCGGAAAGAGCAAAATACTTCTTCGCAAAGGGAGCGAGGGAAGGAGACTTGTCGAAATTGATGGCGTCCCCGTACTCCAGGTGGAGCTCCTCAACCGCATTGAAGAGAGTGTTCTCCACCTCCGCGCCAAAGAACTTCATGGCATCGGCTTGGAAGTCCTCGGACCTCCGATAATCCTCCCGGCCCTTGGCCTCCGCCTCAACCAGCTACGCAGGAAAACCCGCGATCTGCCCCTCCAGAGCCTTCTTCTCGAGGACCAGTTTGTCCTCAGCAGCCTTCTTCTCCTGGACCAGCTTGTCCACAGCCGCCTCCCGCTCTTGCCGCTCTTGCCTCAAGAGCCCCTCAAAGTCCCCGATCTACTTCTGGAGGTCCCGAACCTTCTGATCAAGGACAGCCTGCTCTTTGACAAGCTTTCCCCGCGAAGACTGGGAGGCCTTAAGATCCTCCTGGAGCTGCTCGCGGATCCCTCGGTCCCGCTCCCGGGACTCATCGTAGGCGATGACATATCCGATAAGACGATTGAAGTCCGCGAGCTCCTACAAACAAGAAGAAAAAGTGTTAATGGACAAACAACCCGATTTATCATCAAAAAGAAAGAAGCAAAGTCCTACCTCTATACGGCGCATGGACATCTCCTTGACATCCCGATGCATTTGTACCCGATTGAGGCAAATCGGATACCTCATAGTGGGCAGGATCGAGCCCGACAACAGATGCAGGGCCAGCTCCCGGTCCTGCTCCCCTTGTGTAAGCGGGACTCCTTGAAGCGTCTGGATAGGAGTCCAGGGGGCATTCTCTTGAGAAGGGTCGAAGGGCCTGTAGAAGTTCCCATCGAGAGCAAGAGGAGGAGGAGGAGGACGATAAGTGGAGGGGCCTGCCTCCGTCTCGACTCGAACGGGGGAAGGAGTGAAGTTATGAATGGGCGATGGCTCCCGCTGCTGCGGAGAAGATGAAGGAGGCGGCCCCTGAGGGGTTGGTCTCAAGGGAGATTTCCCCGTCTTCCGACGCTGACGAAGGGAGCCACCCTCGTCAGTCTCCTCGGAGGAGTCCAAATTTTCCACCTGACGAAACTGTTCGCCAGTTGGAGCCTTCTCTCCAACTGAGGAAGGCACCCCCGCTGAAGACGGTGCGTCCGCGGAAACCTCGGCACCCGATGGAGCTCCCGAGCGACCTGCACCTGGAGGATGAGAAGCTTCAGAAATGTAATCAGGAAGTTCATCAAGATTCTTACACCAAATGATACGTCGGGAGACGTATTGATCCTTCCCCTGATAATGGTAGTAGCCTGCCTTCAGAACGCGTGGAGTTTCGCCTCGAAGGATCCGATTAACGTCAGCAATGCGGGCCTCTTTGGTTGAAGGTATCAAATCCTTCGGGACCATCCTCCTGTATGATTTTATAGCAAGTCGGAGCTTTTTACCTTCTTCAGCATTCTGGACATCGAAAAGCTGGTCCAGATCCACCCGCTTCCGCTTGGGTTGCTCCGCTGAAGGAGACCCTGACCGAGCAGCAGCCTTCTTGGCGGACTTCCTCTTCCGCGAGGGGCGGACAGCATCAGTCTCCCCCTGCTTAAGGAATAGATCGGTCAGCACAGATACCTTCTTGGCTGCAAACAGTAAACAAAGAAGAGTTAGAAGTTTACCCAAGGGACCATGTTAGAAGGGCCGTCGAAGAGCTGCCCTCCAGAGACAATATCGAGGAGTCGGATCCCGGCGTGCACCAGGTCCCGCTCCACAAGTGAGTTGGCGTTGAGGGGAGTGTAAGACTCCCCCCATCGATAAAGCTGGATAAGTTGGAGAGTTTCGAAATCCTCGTCGGTGTAAGTATGGAAAGCAGGCGGAGGGTCTGCTGCCACCTCCCACCGAGGCCAGGGAATCGAAGAGTGTCGAATGAAGAAGTAGCTCCTCTTCCAGCTACTATTGTCGGACCCTGTGTCAACCAGGAGTCCCCGACCCTTGACCACCTTCCAGGTGTCATTGGTCCAGCCACACCGGGCAAGCTGCTGCTTACTCCACTTGGGCATCCGAGGGTAGAAAGCACAAACCCCCGCCTCGTTGCACTTCATCCCATAGAAAGTTCTGAAGAGCTGGAGGCTGTATACCCACTTCTGTCGGAACCAGAGAACTTGAAAGGCGTTCCAGAGGCGGATGGCATGGGGAGAAAAGGTAGTGGGGTGCGTTTTGTAATGATGGCACAGCTCGACCAGATTACCACAAAAGGGGAATCTGATCCCCGCTGATACCTGCCCCGTAGAGACAAATACCTCCCCTTCCTGGGGACGAGTAACCTCAGGATTACTCGAGGGGCGAGGCCAAGGATATGGGAATCGGGGTTCCCAGGTAATAGTGATACAACCCTCTCGGAGGGCTGCATCATAAGCAGTATTGGAAATCTCATTCAGAGCATAGTCAAAGTTAAAAGGTTTTCTCCCCTCAGAGCTGGAACTGCTGTCTGAAAAGCAACCATGGCAAGAAAAATACAGTGGGACTCTTGGAAAGTTGTAAACAAGGAAAAGACGAACAAGAAACAAAGAGGAATCCCTTACCAGACATGATGAAGTAGAGGTTGAGGAGATGAACGAAGCGTCGCCGGAAAGATGATCGGAGAAACTCCAAAGACCTTCGAAATCACGGAGCTTGGAATCGCAGAGAAATCGCAGAGAAATCGCAGAGAGCTCTTGAGAATTCGAAGACGATAAAAGTTAAATTATGACCATGGCTAGGGTTTTATAGTCGAAGAAGACGGTTGAAAGGACATTTCAATCCGAGTCGTCGAAGTTGAAGAGTCTTAATCTGGACCGTTGAGATGAAACGTGCAGAAGGACAACAGACGTAATGATGAAGCGGCCTGAAAAGCACTTTTCAGAAAAGGGCAGGCGCGAAAAATCAGGCACGTGGGCTGAAAACGTCGCTTCATTATCTACTGCATTTAATGAACCGGGGAACCGAGGAGACCCCTAGGACTTAACAGTTATCTACAAAACATTGAGGAAACGTGAAGGAGAAAACTGATAATTGAGTAACTGAACCAAGGAAAAGATCCCCGATTCCAGTATCGAAAGATCGGGAGTTGGAAGACACGACGAACTAAAAGTCATTCATGTCCTGGGGGCAAATGATGGGTTCGACTATAGCCGTCATGCCCTTTAACGGTGAGGAAACGGCAAACAGGCCCACCAGGCCCAAAATGAAGGTCAAGATGACCTAGGAGAAGGGTCCCGACGAAGGGAGTCCCGATGATGAAAGGTCCCGACAGAGTCGGTCCCGACAGATGAGCTGGAAGCTCCCGATGAGAAGCCTTTAAGTAGGCCCCGATGACGAATCCCTGTGAACGATTGGCCCTGTCACGATGACGAGGGGCCCCGAGCGGTGACACAATGAGATAACTCTGGAGTCCCCGACGGGAGTTGGGACTCGTTACCAGAGGATAAGGCCAGGATACGCGGGGCGTGGCCAAGATACACGGAACGTGGTTAAGATACACGGAGCGTGGCCGAGATATGCGGGGCGTGGCCGAGATACACGAGATCATGGCCTAGATAGGCGGGATCACATCCGAGATATGCGGGATACGGGCTAACCACCCCCAACGGTTCACCAGGTACCTGAGGCATCTCTTCGCCTATAAAAGGGCAAGAGATCACCTCAGAACACTTACGTTTTGATATACGCTACTTGAGATTAATGCTTGCCAGTCCATACGAGATATTCATTTAAGCATCGGAGAGGGATTCTGGGTCACCGCCCGGTCTATCCCCTCTTGCAGGATTGCGTGGAGCAAAGCAGCTAGGATTGCCATCAAAGTCCGTACCGGAGTTCCACCGTGATCTAACACGAAGGAAGGTGCGAATGGTCTCACCCTCCGATATCTCTTCATCAATCTCCGCCACGCTGGCAGTATATCGCTGGTAGTAATGCGCCAGTGATTCGTCGGGCCTCTGCACCACCTGGGCCAGGGACCTCACACTCTTCAAGAGACGCAGGCGACCCTGGTATTGCTGAATGAAACGATCGTGCATGTCGGCCCAGCAGGTGATGCATCCTGGGGGCAGGCTGAAGAACCAGGTCAGGGCCCTTTCTCCAAGTGTATTACACACACGATATAGTCGTTCGGGGCTCTGCCGAGACATGCCATGAGGTGCTTCTGGACATGACGAACTGGATCTCCTTCACCATCATACTCCTTTACTGTGGGGATACCCAGCCCGGCGGGGCGAGGGTGTCTATTAGTCGGGGAACGAAGGGATGAGTGGATCGATCCCTCAGTTCCGACATCATCGGCTTTTCCCCCAGACAGATGTTCACGATCTTCACCACCTGATCGGGGGTGATGGGACCATTGAGGGGAATGGTCCTATGCTGCACTGGTCCTGGCCCGTCGACCACAAATCGCTCTGATTGAGCGGGCTCCATACCCTTATCCTGGCTTCTGGGTTGGGCCTCCTGCACATTCTGAACCTCCGCTGGTGGAGGCACCTCCTCCTGCCTCCTGGCAGCCTCTCTCCGCTCTAAGAGAGCCTCCACGGCCGCCAAAAACATCGGCATGGCATCCGCCACAGCCTTCGTCAGTTCCACGTTTGGAGGAGCCTCTTCCTCCCTATTCTCTTGGTACTGAGCAGCATCTTCGGGGACTTCGTTGTGCCCCCCTGTTCGGGAGACCTCAGCAGGGAGATTCTGGTCCTCAGCACGCTCCTGTGGCGAATTCAGAGTCGTCCCAGCAGGATGACGGGAACCACCATATTGTCCTTGTCTTCTCTGCTTACCAGCCGCCATTGAACGAGTAGCAGTCATATTAGCTTTTTGTCACGTTCCCACAGACGGCGCCAATGTTGGATCACGGTTGGAATTCCGGCACGGTCCTGACGGCGATCCGAACTCCTTTGCTCCACGTAATCCTGCAAGAGGGGATAGACCGGGCTGTGACCCAGAATCCCTCTCTGATGCTTAAATGAGTATCTCGTATGAACTGGTAAGCAAGAGTCTCAAAGAGTGTATATCAAAAACGTATGTGATCTGAGGTAACCTCTGCCCTTTTATAGGCGAAGAAGTACCTCAATTACCTGGTGAACCTTTGGGGAGGTTAGCCCATATTCCGCTTATCTCGGCCACGATCCCGCCTATCTCGGCCATGATCTCGCCTATCTCGGCCACGCTCCGCGTATCTCGGCCACGATCCCTCCTATCTAGGCCATGATCTCGCTTATCTCGGCCACGCTCCGCGTACCTCGGCCTCAACCACTGATAGCAAGTCCCAACCAATATCGGGGACTCCAGAGTTATCTCATTGTGTCACCGCTCGGGGCCCCTCGTCATCGTGACAGGGCTAATCATTCTCAGGGATTCATCATCGGGGCCTTCTTAAAGGCATCTCATTGGGAGCGCCCAGCTCGCCTATCGGGTCCGACTCTGTCGGGACCTTTCACCATCGGGACTCCCTCTGTCGGGACCCTTCGCCTTAGTCACCTTGACCTCCTTTTAGGGCCCAGTGGGCCTGTTCACCGTTTCCTCGCCGTTAAAGGGCCTAACGGCCATAGCGAAACCCATCAGTCGCCATTTTGGGCACATAATGGTCGACAACCGATTTGGAGGGCGCAAGTCGAGGATGATAATATCGAAATGATTTCTTTATAAAGAAAATGGATCTCGGGGGACCCTTTCATTCATCATTTCCTGAATATTACATCAAAAAGGAAAGCTTGACATTAGTTATAACAAAAATAGGTATCTATCAAAAAAGTTACTGTGACTTCTCTGATCGTTGTGTCGTCGTGTGATAGCAGTATCGCGCTATGGCCTGATCTCCTCGAACTTCACCGATTCCCCGAGGCGTCGAGAATTTCATTACTTGATGCGCCGTTGAAGGGATGATGCGGTAAGGATTGAGGGTAGTTCTCCCAATAATGGTGTTGTAAGATGAAACTGCATCAACCACTACGAAAAGTATATCCACTTGTAAGGTCTTGTCTCCTCCCAAGATGGTCGTTAGTCGAATGGCGCCCAAAGGATAAATAGTTTCTCCTGCGAAGCCTGTCAAAGGAAAATCGACTTTCTTCAGATCCTTTTTGGAGAAACCTAGTTGTAAGAATGCTTGGTAAAATAGGATGTCCGTCGAGCTCCCACTATCGATGAGGATCCTTTTGACTTTATAAGTGGCGATCAGTAGAGTGACCACCAGAGCGTCTTCATAAGATTGATCTATTTTTGCAAGATCGTTGATCGTAAAACTAATGGTCTCGAGGTCGGGTTCCCGAGGTCTCTTCCCCATTACTGCCACTGTGGATATTTGTGCAGCGTACACTTCCCGAGCCGAATTTGTTCCTCCTCCTGCAGCGAAACCTCCGGCAATGGAATATTGGAGGCCTTCTCGACAAATTTCAATAGTTTGCTCCTTTGTATAAGGGCTTCTATATCTTGTTTTAGGATGATACACTCTTTTGTATCGTGCCCCCGTGTTTGATGGTAACGACAATAGGCGCTCATTTGGTGGCCCATCAGGTTCTTCTTTACGGGTGGCGGGTGGTTAAGGCGAGGCTTTTCCATTTCCTGGAGTACCGCCGCTACATTGTGTGTAAGAGGAGTGAACTTTCCTGGATAGGGGTTAGGATTTCTCATTCCGGGACGGTTTCCGGATCTGAAGTTTCCCTCTCTTCTTTCTTCCCTCCTAGGTGGTCGAGAAGTGGAGCCTTCTTTGGCACGACTGGGCGCTTGATTTCTCGAGGTGACTTCTCGTATGATATTTCCATATCTATGTACTTCTTCACCTTCGTGGCGAGGGCCTCGATCTTTCTCACCGGCTTCATCACCATGTTGTCCTTCAGAGCTTGGCTCTGTGTCCTAAGACCTCTCCAGAAGGTCCTGATCAACTCGCCATTCGTGGCGTCTTCATTTAACTGTTGGAGTATCTTATGGAACCTAGTGTAATAATTGGCCAAGGTTTCATCAGAACCATGTTCAATTTTATCTAGGAAATCCATACTCTTCAGGCGTTGTCTCGGGCCTACATGGCCTTCGATGAATTTAGCCTTCAGTTCCTCCCATGAATCGATCGAGTTTTCGGGGAGGCCATAGAACCAAGTAGACGTCTCTTCTTTCAACGTAGTTGGGAAGAGGGCCGCATAGTGATCCGGGGTTGCCCCTCTCCCCAGGAGGGAAGAGTTATGGGCGTTGATGTGGCGAACAGGATCTCCTTCTCCTGTGTAGTCGTCAATGTTCCTCGCAAAGACTTGCGGAGGGACTCGAGTGTTGAACAACCTTTTAGAGAAAGGATAGGAGGTATGATCACGAACAATCAGTAAATCTTTCGTCCCCTTTCTCTTTTTCTCTAACAATTCTTCCACATGTCCCGGAGTGAATAAGACAGGCTCTTTACTTGCCATTTCTCCTTCAGGAGCCTTAGGAATTTATTTCTCCAGGATCTTCACACTGGACGCCACTTCTTCCTTTTGGGACGTTTCTTGAGCAGGTGCCTTTTCGGGGATGGTGCCTGCCTGGGCTTGATTCCAAAAGGTTATGAAGGCCGCCAATACTTCTTGGGATTTGGTAATGACTTGGAATGCCTGAAATTTCCATCATTACCTCCGCCATTAGCTTGTGGAATGGGCGGATCTTCTCTGGTGATTGGCCTCGAGGTGGTAGGATCCACTGGGGGATTATTCGGGAAATGGACTTCCAAGTATCGCCTCGGACTTAGCTCTCTCGAACGCTAAGTTTTCCTCTAAGAGGTTTTGTGGGGCGAGAACCTGAAAAAGGGGTGGGGATGGCCCCTGATTCCACTCTTAAGCTTAAGTCAGTAATGAATTTGAGAGTAATAATATATGAACGTATTTAGAACTGACTGAATGTGTAAGTAAATAGAAAATGGTCCCTATTTATAGGGATAAGTTACCGACTTTATACGGCGGTTACCCTCCTTGATGGGTTTCTCTTCAGAGTCGGCCAAGCAGGTCACCACCTGTCTTTACTTCTAGAGGAAGGTTTCCTCTGTTGACGGTTGAAGCAGGTCGCCACCTGTGTTTACTTCCAGAGGAAGGTTTCCTTTGATGATAGTGACAAGCAGATCACCACCTGTCTTTACCTTCGAATGAAGGTTTCTTCTGATGATAGTGATAAGCAGGTCGCCACCTGTTTTTACCTTCAAAGGAAGGTTTCTTCTGATAATTGTGATAAGCAGGTCGCCACCTGTCTTTACCTTTAAAGGAAGGTTTCTTCTGATGATAGTGATAAGCAGGTCGCCACCTGTCTTTACCTTCGAAGGAAGGTTTCTTCTGATGGCGGGCAGTCGTACTTTGGAAGTCGACATTTTCATAAGTTGTCGTCGACCTTTCATCCTTATCTCGTTAAGACGAGTCAGGAAGGTCGACGACTCTTATTTCCCTGCCTTTGAATATACTCGACTTTTATGCTTAATGGCGAGTTTAATTAATCAAAACCCAACACCAATGAATGCATACATGCTTCTGCCGAATCTATGATTTGTTTCCACAATCTTAATCTCTTATGATAAATAATGTATGTTGGGATCAAAGTTCCTTGGCCCTAGCTTTCGGGAATGGATTTCAGGATATCGCCTTGGGTAACTCTCTTAGGTATCTATCTCGACCTCACAGGGTACTTAATTTCCTTTAAGGAGTTTTTGGTGGCGTCAACTTGAAAAAGGGGGTGGGGATTTTCCCCTGATTCCGTTTTGAAGCTTAAGTCAGTATTGAAATATGAGAATAATACTGAAAAGTATATATGAATAATGAAAATACTCAAGAATATTTATAGGGGAAGTTTACCGACTTTGTTTGGCGGTTACCCTTTAGGAAGGGTTTCTCATCAGAGTCGGCACAAGCAGGTGACAAGTAGGTTGCCACCTGACCATTCCTTAAGAAGGAAAGTTTTTTCATGGCGGTAGAAGCAGGTGACAAGCATGTTGCCACCTCACCATTTCCGTTGAAGGAAGGTTTTTTCATAGAGGCGGTGATAAACAAGTTGCCGCCTGGATCCATTCCTTAAGAGGAAGGGTTCTCTTGATAGGGTTTGGCTGTCACCTCGACTCATGCCTTAAGATGGGGAGTCTTTATCGAGGCTTGTCTCCATTCTTCAAATGTCGTAGGGGTTGTCGACATCTTAAGAAAGTGTCGACTGTTTGTCTTTATTTCCTCGTTGTCGACATAAGTAGTCGCCGACTCATATATTGGAGTCTCCACTTTGAAGGTCCTGACTAGTAACTTGCCGACTTCGTATTATCTCAAATCGTAGCCAAACACTTTCCCCCGAGACTTGAGTAGTTAACTTCATTATGATGAAGAAGAAGGCTTAGGTCAAGTATCCTTCTCAAGATTTTTTGGCGGGATTCATTTCTAAAATGTTAGGTGATACTTTGATTGCTTTTCGGAATCGTAGGCGGGACTTTCACCGAATAGTCGAGGCGTCTACCCTTATTTTATGATTTTATTACCGTTGGAGGGCCAAGGTAAGCTCAAGAGTCGCTTGTATATTTAACGGTAACTTTTGCAATTTGTTACGCCAATAGGAAGTGTCTCGGGAAAAGCTTCGTCGAGAAGGTTTCTTAGGCGGTATCACCTAGTATAAATACTAGAGCTCACTTTTCTGATTTCTCACTTTTCACTCTTGTTCCCCTCTCCAATTTCTGGATTTACTTCCGATTTGAAAGTAAAAGGCTTCCATGGCTGCTGGCGCGCCTTCAGGTATTGTTTCATATCCTAAATATTTGGCTTTCAGAGTCATGCTTCTCAGTTTTATTGACCAGGCTAATGCGTTATCCTTATTCACCTTTAGATTTCTTTTAGATGGTATTTTGTGCTCATCGACGAGCGACTACTAGAGTTTTTTTTTTTTTGCTGATATATTCAAGGAGGCTACAGATCGGACATCTCCTGAGGCTCCGATCGATGTCGAGACCATTTCTGTCGCCGAAGAAACGCCTACTGATGCCCCGAAAGAAAAGGGTAAGGTAAAGGTGGCGACTCATCATTATCTAACAAGGAGCAGTGGTGTTGATTCTTCTAAACCCTCTATTAAGAGGAAAAGAACTGAGGATTCCTCTTCCTCTTCTCCTGATGTCCCCGAACCTTCTCATTTCCCATTGACTAGTCAGGAATATAAATGTCCACCTTTTGAGTGCCCCTAGTGACTCTATGGGGAATGCTGATTGGAGTCATTTAGCTTCTTTGGGAGGGTACTCCCTTAAAGAATGAAATTCCATAACCAACTGCGATTTAGCTCTTCATTTATTAAATGTCTCTATTCCGCCTCAAGATCGTTGTCGTTTGGGGATAGGGACTAGCAAAGTGGAGGAGTTAACACGTCTTTTTCTTCAAAACGAGTTGAGGTATGGTTGATTCTCTTTCTCGATCCTTCGTCCGTATTTTACCTCTGGCGTCGTTATATTTTTATCCAGTTTTCTATGGCAGACCTCTTGAGACTCCTTCAAGTTTCCCGGATTGGTGATTGATCTTCTTGGAGAGCTGAATTCAGCTAAGGAGAAGTTTCAAAATATCGAGTTGCGAGTAGGTAAAGGAGAGGAACGACGCCTTTGAGAGGAGAATGCTAATCTGAAAGATGATCATTCTCGGGTAATCAAAGCTTTTGTTGACATGAGAAGAGATCTTAAAAAATGTCGTGAATCTTGAAGGCTTATTTTTCTCTCGTAGAGGATTTTCGTAGACTTTCAGAGAAGATGAGAAAAGAAAATGATACTCTTTTAAATGAAGGTACAATTATACGCGAGAAGGTTGTCGCCTCGAAGGATGAAGCATATAAGCTTAAATAGGGGTGAAACCAAAATCCGGTTGGTCCGAAAAACCGGTGAAAACCGAACCGGTCCGGACCGAAAAAAACGAATCCGAAATATTCGGTTTGGTTTTTTGTCGGATTTTTTTGTTTTAGTTCGGATTTTCGGTCCGGTTCGGATTTTGAGTTTTTAGGACCGTGGGGACCGAACCGACCGTTATGTTAATTAAATATATACAATATATGTTATATTAGTTGATGTTAATTGATATAATTAATTAGGTTAATATAAATTGTAAAATAGGCACTTATGAAGATTATTTTTTCTACTTTTACGTTATAATTTATTTAATTATAATAATGGAATTAATTTATCATTTTTATTTGATATAGTCCATGAAAATGACAAGAATTTATAATAGTAATTGTGAATATTGGATTTTCGGTTTAAACCGAAAACCGAACCGAAAAAACCGTTCTACTAATGGATGGTTTATTTTTCCTCAAACGGTTTTTTGGTCGGATTTTTTTAAGAAAAAAAATCGGACCGAAAATTTAGGTACCCGACCGAAACAAGCTAAAAACCGGTCCGACCGGTCCGGTTTCACCCCTAAGCTTAAAGTCACTTTGCATATTAGGAGGACGCCACAGTCACTGCTTCCGACTTGCTTTTCGCATCTTTTGCCGAAATCGTAAGGGATCTCAAAGCTTACCAGCATGACTTCCATTTTTCTTGGGTGTCGCTTCTTTCTTGATGGGTTTTGATATAGCCGTCAGGCCCATTAACGGAGACTAAACGGCGAAGAAGGCCCACTGGGCCCCAAAGAGGCTTAGAAGACCAATACGAGAGGACCCGACAAGGTCGATCCCGACATACGAGCTGAACGCTCCCGATCCTATGCCTTTAAGTAGGCCCCGATGATATGCCTTTAAGTAGGCCCCGATGATATGCCTTTAAGTAGGCCCCGATGATATGCCTTTAAGTAGGCCCCGATATTGAATCCCTGAGAAGCTGGCCCTGTCCCGATCCTCCGCGCGCCCCTGCTGCTCTTCCTGGAGCCTTTGGCGCTCCTGCTTCAGCAGCCTCTCAAAATCGTGGACCTACCTCAGGAGGTCCCGAGTCTTCTGGTTAAGGAGGGCCTGCTCCTTAACCAACTTCCCCTTCGACGACTCGGAGGCAGCCAGATCCTCCTTGAGCTTGGCCAAGACCTCGGGGGCCGCCTTGGCTCGCTCCTCTTTCAGGGTCTCCTCCAGGGCCAGGATGTACCCGAAACAGTGGTGCTGGTCCGCTATTTCCTGTGGAAAAGAAGGGAAGGTTAGTACATGAGAATATCTTACATTATATACCAAGTGTAAAAACAGGAAGCCTTACCTCCACACGGCGAACGGCCATGGCGCGAATGTCCGCGTGGATGTCCTCTGGGGCCAAGGAGAGTGGAAGCTTCATAGATGGCGGAACTGAACCTGCCAGCAGGTGCAGACCCAGTTCCGATAATACATCATCCCGACGCAACGGGACCCCCCGCAACGACTCGATCAAAGTCTAAGGAGCCGCCGCCTGGTCGGGAGAGTAAAGCTGGTAGAAGCTCCCGTCTAAGGGGAGAGGAGGAACGACTCCTTGAGTATCGGGGGTGCGGGCCTCCGAGCCGCCATGAGAACCCGCCGGCCCCTCGGGAGTCAGGCTCAGGACCGGCGAAAGCTGCTGCGCCGGAGAAGCTGGAGGCAGCCCTTCGGGAGTCGGCTCCAGTGGGGTTTGCCTCGCCCCCCGACGACGAACCAGGGGCTGACCCTCGCTTGCCTCCTCAGAAGAATGAGAGACATCCAGGTCCATCACACGACGGAACTGGCCGTCCGTCGGGACGTCTTCAATCCCCGATCCTCCGGGGGCAGGAAGATAAAGGAGGGGCTCCCCGACCCGTGCGTCGGAGGGAGGCTCCCCCGCCGAAGCTCCAGCTCCCGATCGACCTGCAGCTGGAGGACGAGAAGCTTCAGAAAGAAAGTCAGGAAGTTGATCAGGATCCTTACACCAGATGACGCGACGGGAGAGGTACTGGTCCTTCCCGTAATAATTGTAGTAACCCGCTTTGAGAATGCGGGGAGTTTCTCCTTGCAGGATGCGTTTGATCCCTTCGATCCTGGCCCCCTTATCGGAGGGGATTAACTCCTTAGGAATACGCCTCCAGTACAATCGAATTGCTAAGAGGAGCTGTTTACCTTCCTCGGGAGTCTTGGTGTTGAAGATCTGCTCCATCTTCTCCACCCGAGCCCGCTTGATCTGCTCCGAAGTGGGAGGTGCCGACGAGGAGGCTGCCCTCTTTGAAGACTTCCTCTTCCTCGCGGGGCGTGGGACAGCATCAGTCTCCACCTGCTTAAGCACGAGATTGGTCAGCAGTGATACCTTCTTAGCTGCAAGGATGAAAACGAAAGTACAGTTAGAATATTACCCAAGGAACGAGGTTAGAAGGGTCGTCGAAGAGTTGACCCCCGGAGACGACATCAAGGAGTCGGATCCCGGTCAGAACCAGGTCCCGCTCCCCGATGGAGTTAGCATCGAGGGGAGCGAAGGAGTCCCCCCAACGATAAAGCTGGATGCAGTGGAGAATCTGGAAATCCTCCTCGGAGTAAGTGTGAAAAGCGGGAGCAGGGTCCGCCTCAACCTCCCATCGGGGCCATGGGATGGAGCTGTTACGGATGAAGAAATAATTCCTCTTCCAGCCACTGTTGTCGGGCCCCGAGTCAGTGATGAGCCCCCGACCCTTGGCGACCTTCCAGGTGTCACCATTCCAGATGTACCGAGAGAGCTGCGCCTTGCTCCATTTAGGCATCCGCAGGTAGAAGGCGCAGACCCCAGCATCATTACACTTCAGTCCATAAAAGGTCTGGAAGAGTCGGAGGCTATAGGGCCATTGTTGGCGGAGGCAAAGGACGCGGAAGGCATTCCACACGCGGATGGCATGAGGGGATAAGGTAGTCGGATGTTTTTTATAATATTTACACATATCAACCATGTCACCACAGAAGGGGAAGCGAATCCCTGCCGATATTTGCCCGGTGGAGACAAATACCTCCCCTTCCCGGGGACGAGTGACCACAGGGTCACCCGGGACGCGATGCCAAGGAAAAGGGAAGCGAGGCTCCCAGGTGGAAGTAATACACCCCTCCCGGAGAGCTGCATCGTAGGCGGTGTCTGAAATCTCATTACAAGCATAATCGAACTTGAAGGGCTTCCTCCCCCCGGAACTGGACTCACTGTCTGGAAAGTAATCATGGCAAGAAAAGGCACAGATGATTTCCGCAAAAGTTCGGGTAAGTGGATTGAGATAAAAGGAAAAACTATGCTAACAAGTTTCTTCGGAATCGAAGGAGGAAATCTTACCAGACATGTCGAATCGGAGAAGAAATGATGATTTTGATGGTCGGAGGTCCTGGTCGCCGGAGTGTTGATCAGAAAGGGAAAGGAGAGCTTGAGCTTTTTGAAAACACAGAGAATGAAACGGTAGAGGAGAACTGAATAATGCCAAGATTTGAGGTTTTATAGGAGAGAGGATAGCCAAAGAGACGTTGTGATCTGGACCGTTGAAGGTGAAACGCCTCAACCTGAATCGTCGAAACACTAGGGACAAAACGGCTATAAAGCGCTTTTTTCAGAAAAGCAGGCACGGGCACTCAAGCCGTCGCTTCACCACCCATCGCATTTAATAGTGGAGTAATCGAGAAATCTTTTCGGATTTGGTGGTTATCCTCGGAATATCGAGAGGCTCGGAGTTGGAAGACACGACGAACTATAAGTCCCCCGTGTCTTGGGGGCAAATGATGGGTTTCGATATAGCCGTCAGGCCCATTAACGGCGACTAAACGGCGAAGAAGGCCCACTGGGCCCCAAAGAGGCTTAGAAGACCAATACGAGAGGACCCGACAAGGTCGGTCCCGACATACGAGTTGAACGCTCTCGATCCTATGCCTTTAAGTAGGCCCCGATGATATGTCTTTAAGTAGGCCCCGATGATATGCCTTTAAGTAGGTCCCGATATTGAATCCCTGAGAAGCTGGCCCTGTCCCGATGACGAGGGGCCCCGAGCGGTGACCAAAAGTGATAACTCTGGAGTCCCCGACATCCGTCGGAACTTGCCACCAGAGAACGAGGCCGAGAAACACGCCCACTATCAACATAGTGGGGAAGTGGCCTGAAAAGACGGAACGTGGGCTACATGGCCGAGATAAACGGAACGTGGCAGTTATCTCACAGGTAACTGAGGTGACCCCTCCCCTATATAAAGGAAGAAGTTACCTCAGGATCAATAGGTTGAACATTCATATACTCATACTTGCTTGCCAGTCTATACCGAGATACTCATTTAAGCATCGGAGAGGGATTCTGGGTCACCGCCCGGTCTATCCCCTTCTTGCAGGATTACTTGGAGCGAAGGAGTTCGGACTTCCGTCAAGAACGTGCCGGAGTTCCAACCGTGATCCAACATTTATCAATATCTAAATGTTACTGCGAAAAAAGAGTGACGACTGACGACTGATGCAGCGTGATGGGGATAGATAGATCAAAGACTCGTCGATTCGAAAGGGAATGTCGAGAATTTGATGGATAGAGGCGCAAGAATTCGTTGATTCTAAGAATGCCGAGAATTTGACGCAGGGTAGAGAAAAACCTCAGTTTTTTTCATATATCCTAAACTGAATGTAAAGAAGGCTAAACATATCTTAAATACTGAAAATAAAAACCCTAGCCCTAGGTAAAAACCCGAAATTTGCAAACAGACTCTAACAAAACCGATAAATTACAAAAAAGACTGACAGAAACATAAAACTGCAATTTCGACCCCCTAAACGAAGGAATTTGGCCGAAATACGTCAAGCCACATAGTTTACTATGTATCTTGCTCAAATCGACGTTTCTGCATAAAATATAGTACACGCACGCCAAAGAAAGGGAATCGCGCAGAATCTTCGTCTCTGATACCAATCTGATGCAGCATGATGGGGATAGATACACCAAAGACTCGTTGATTCGAAATGGAATGTCAAGAATTTGATGGATAGAGGCGCAAAAATTCGTTGATTCAGAAGAATGCCGAGAATTTGACGCATGGTAGAGGAAAACCTCAGTTTTTTTTCATATATCACTAAACTGAATGTAAAGAAGGCTAAACATATCTTAAATACTGAAAAGAAAAACTCTAGCCCTAGGTAAAAACCCGAAATTTGCAAACAGACTCTAACAAAACCGACAAATTACAAAAAAGATTGACAGAAACATAAAACTGCAATTTCGACCCCCTAAACGAAGGAATTTGGCCGAAAAACGTCAAACCCCATAGTTTACTATGGATCTTGCTCAAATCGACGTTTCTGCATGAAATATAGTACTCGCACGCCAAAATTCGACACTTCAAGATCTCCCACATCATTCTCTCCGGGGAAAAGAAGATTCGCCCTCGAATCTTGCGCAACAAATGTCAATAATAGGAAGCAAGAAGAAAAACACACTTAGCCCCAACATCATAAAAATTTTCACTTGAAGCGGTGCTCGAGTGTGGTCTGGGTGCCGACGTTGGGGTTGATTTGCCTTGTGGTTTGTACCCGAGATCGGAAGTCAAGAAGCCTTCGAATTCACTCCTGGCGGTCGGGGACATGATTTCAGGATCATGGAAGGTGGGGTTATGAACGGTCATCGTTGTGACATCTTCATCGTCAACGTACTCATCATAAATTTGATTATCAAGAACAACAGTTCTACTATGATCTGGTGCCAGCCAATCAAAGAACGGCATCGCGTAGAATCTTCGGCTCTGATACCAACCTGATGCAGCGTGATGGGGATATATGAATCAAAGTCTAGTTGATTCGAAAGGGAATTTCGAGAATTTGATAGATAGAGGCGCAAAAATTCGTTGATTCAGAAGAATGCCGAGAATTTGACACAGGGTAGAGGAAAACCTCAGTTTTTTTTTCATATATCACTAAACTGAATGTAAAGAAGGCTAAACATATCTTAAATACTGAAAAGAAAAACTCTAGCCCTAGGTAAAAACCAGAAATTTGCAAACAGACTCTAACAAAACCGACAAATTACAAAAAAGATTGACAGAAACATAAAACTGCAATTTCGACCACCTAAACGAAGGAATTTGGCCGAAAAACGTCAAACCCCATAGTTTACTATGGATCTTGCTCAAATCGACGTTTCTGCATGAAATATAGTACTCGCACGCCAAAATCCGACACTTCAAGATTCAGTATTTCATGCAGATATGACACGCTACATAGATAGATAGATAGAACAAAACCTGAATTCAACACAGGAAACTCTCTGGCGTTTAATCATATATTTGTATATGCAATGTAAACCTAAAAGATTCTAACATCATCTTCAAACCTACTACACCCCCATAGTCTTCTTGTCATGTCTGCAAGTACCAAATATTACTAACCGATAGATGGATATTTGATAAATAGATAAGATGTCTCTGTGATCCTCCTCCTTTAGTAACGATCATAACGCCTGAAGTGAAAAGAAACCGTAAAAAAGACAAGACAACAAAACAAAACATTCAGGCAAACACTAGGTAACATATATATACCTGTGGCGGTCATAATCCCTTGAACGCTCCTTTGATCTCGACCGTGATCTACGGCGACTACTTCTTGATTCATAACTCCGAGAGCGATCATCTCTCTCCCTCTCCCTCTGATCATATCTGTCAGTGTGCCTCTCCCGATCCCCGCCGCTTCTTCGATCCCGATCCCTCCCTCCCCGATCTCGGCTATTACCTCGCTGCTCTCTATCTTTACTTGATTCTCTATCACGTTCCCTGCTTTGTTCCTTACTTCTGTTTCATCATCCACACCAACAAAAATTCTATTTTATTTTTTTATTACAAGGGTAAAGAGTTTTGGTAGCTTCAATAGGTAGGTCATCAATGCAATGTACAAACAAACAGTCCAATAAATTATCACCTTCTGTCGTCATTGCGATCCACCTTGCGGCTCTTGTTTCTCTCTTCCTGAATAATTGGGGGGAAAATAATTATGGCTACAGATTCCTTTTCAAATCATGACGTTCCAATTCACTTACAATACAAGCAAGTGGTGTCAACAGAAGAAATAAACAATGTAATGACATTGTCTGTTCCTGTTGTCGAAATATGACAATCCAAATGCATTAAGTTGGCCAAAAAAATTACATTACCTATTACCGTTTACTTTAGAATAGAAAACTTTCTTTAATCAACCAGGGCTGCCAAGTGCCAACCATATTGAAAAGATTTTATGTACAGTCCGTGAGGTCTAGTCAATCAGCATAATCATAAAACCAAGAAAGCATTCAACATCATTTATGGCACGGTATAAAATTGCCTTATCTTTCAAGTTAAGAAATGCTCACAGATAGAATAACTCACTCAAGAATGTGAACATAATAGCAGCACCTGAATCAACATATCATGATGCTTAGGTATTGATAGTAACTCTCCGACAATGATATGTACTATTTCTTATTTCATATCATTAAGCAACAGAATGTTAAATGCAGCTAAATCCTCATTAACTACTACCCCCACCCATCAGTAGAAAAAGTAGAAGGATAGAATTCCATTCTCACCTGTAAATCAGCTAACTTATCACGGATTTGCATGTAGCCTAGATGAAGTTTTCCTCCAAAATGATCAGCTAAGCGACGATCACTGCAGCCACATGAGATCAAAATATAATCTATCTACTTAAAAAAATATTTTAGTTTATAAATAATTGAAAAATTAAAAATAGTACGACTACTTTGGGCTAACAATCGCATGACTACAAGCATAAAACAGAAAAAGACGCACATTCTTTAGCTGCAAAAGTTATCCTCGTATTACTGGGCCCAAAAGCCTGCTGATGACAAGGAGGTATAGTTTCCAAGTCAAAAAGCTGAAGTACTTGAATACCCAAATACCAATTCTATATTTTCTCTGAAAGCTGGAAGTCTATAAACCTCTAGATTCAAGATGAACTGTACCTGTCGTAAACACTAAGGAATGCCCCGCATATATCACAAACTCGTAGCTTCTGGTCAGTCTGAAACAGCAGAATCAGAAAATGGTCAAACCAGGGGAAAAATGATGAAATAAAATCATCTAACTGTAAGAATATAAATTTCCTTCAAGCCTAGTAGACTAAGTGAATGATGCCATGCCAATTAAACTTCGCTTGATCTGAAAGTAACATCATTCCTAGCAAAGAATTGAAAGTTGAAATGCTAGTCAAGGTCTAATCAAAGATGAACTCACAATCCGCACATCTGCAGCAGTGTACTTAGTGGACTCCTGGACAGGATCCTGTCTGACATGCAGCTGCATGGGAACAATATAAACTTTAAGAATTTTGAACAGATCTAATGGCAATTTTACAAATCTTCAAGAAGATGAAACGACCTTTTTAAGTGCTTCAGCCTCTTCCAGTGCCTTCTGTGCCTCATCTACCATTCCTTGTTCACCTATATATATGACATAAAAAGATCAGGCCCTAAATCTCTTCTCAAAATCTACACAGACACAGATATATGATTATAACAGAAGAATATCCAATCATTATTCAGAAGCAGACACTATCTTTTGTAGAGACTAGTGGCAACAGATCACAACCTGATACAGTAATACTAGTTGTAAACAACAATGTTATATATGGTCAACAATTAAGCCCAGGAATTCCATTGGAACTACATAAATAAGTTAAAACAATATCATAATGTAAACTGAAGTGAAATATATGGACATCAATAACACAATTCGCAAGAAAAATAACTAACCGAATTCTTCCGCCTTCTTCAGTTTCTCATTTATCATTTCCTGAGTACGGGGATCGACAGGAACAGCTGGTAAGGATGCCAAAGGAGGAGGATTTGGCAAAGGTTGTGGTAAAGATGCCCTGTCTTTATTGAATGCATCCAAAAGAAGCATCGACTGTCATAAACACATATATAAAATAGAGCATATCAATTCCAGCATTAACATAATATACCAATTACCAATCACAACATAAACCAAATTGGTTGATTGCCACATATATCATTTAACTTCCAGAACCTGAGCCTATAAAGGTAACTCCTGAACCTTAAGTGGAAACTCAGTAACAATAATGAACCTGTTTATCTGCTCTCTTTGTTCTCAGTTCTTCCACAATTTCAAGAGCTCGAATCTTAAGATCAGTCTTGCCTTCGAGATCTGAAAATAGATTCAACGTTGATCATCACTCCAAGGCTTTAAATGAAGATTACTACCAAATTTGCTCAGGATACCCTTTTTTAGCTTCTAGAATCTATTTCTTAGTTCAAGATCCCTCTTACTAACTGGAATCAAAGAATTAGTAGATCTGTTCCGCCCATATCCACCAAAGATTGAAGTGACTAAGTGGTGAAACCGTGAAATATCATATAACTGACTGAACAGGAGTGAGTGAAGTGAACGAGAAGGGCAAAATGGGATCACCTAAAGCTGAAGAAAATTTCAAGGAACTGCCAAATGAAAGAACAATACATATTAACCAGCAGAAAAGTCAAACTCAAAATTACCATATTGATCAGCTTCTCTTAACTTCTGCTTAATCTGCTCCGAGAGCTCAAGTGCCTCAGGAGTCTACAATTTTCAAGAAGAAGAGTTAATATCCATTGCGTATGATCCTATAATCAGGAGAATAAGCATACAAGCTGGATGAAGGAAACACCACCTGTGTGACCTCAGATACAGAAATTGCAATAGCAGCTTTAGCATCGTCTTCTTCTAGTCTCTTGAGAGCTCTAGCAATTTTCCTGTCGCACTCAACAATTAATCGATCTATTACATCTTCTAATTCTCGATCATAATTGTCGACGCCTTTTGCTCTAGCTTCTTGATATCTGGAAAGAGTTAAGAAGCCGAGGTACGTACAGACGTATTAACAAACATGAAGAACAATGAGGTTACTCCATGCTTTCAGCTGTGATGAAGATGCTTATAAGATATGACCTGGATTTTTCTGAACTTGGACAGAACAATTATAATCATCAAACAAGTTATTCCTTTAGAGATGCCCTCAAGTGAGGAAATTAAGATGGTAGCACATCATATTTGACAACCCAACCTAGTAGAGCAGCAGTATTCCCTACTCCTTGTATAATTAAAAAAACCATACTGCTGTATCCTTTCTAAGAGAGGTAAACAGGCCATGAATCAAAATGCCTCTTCATGTGGCAATAAATCTCAATGTGCGTGACTTTGCAGGTTAGAGATGCGATGTTTGATAAGAAATTCAAAAATAGATGTACCACATAAATCAAAAACTGAGTGAGAAGGATACTCTTTCCTAAGCTGTAGAGAGTGAACCTTCGGACATGGTCCCATATCCATCTTCTGAAACAATACACAGAAACAAGAGGATAACAAACCGTTATAAAATTCTCCAGCAGCAATTATCAGACCACAAAATCAAAGAAGTAGAATGCTGAATAGACGCTATAATCAAGTGAACAAAACAGGGAGCCACACCGTATGAAAAAGCGAAATGCAGCAGCTAGCTATGTGATTCATGAATGAGATTTAAATATCACACATATTGAAGAGGCGAATATCACAAAGAAACCTATGAGAAGTGCGTCAAGAAAGGTGTACCGTTAACTGGAAGAGCTCGTGAGGGCATAGGCCAACGAGGAACATGCGACAAACGTCGCGATCGTAGTACTTGCGATTCACCTCCCTAACATCGCCGTTCCTGTTGGCGCCCATAAGGACGTCAAGCTGCTTCCTGATAGCATCCATCGCCCCGAAGATTCAAGCCAAGGGAATGATGAAATTAGGGCTTGCTTGAGGTCTGACCAGAGGAAGTGCCGCAAACACAATAGTGGGGAGTAAGTGGGTGTGTCCTTTTTTTAGGTCAAGGCAAGGAAAGGCTGATACGATGGTGGTGCTCGATTCGATGTGAGAGAGTCGGAGAGATTTATGGTCCCAAAAATCTTTTCTTGTGTACCAGTCCCTATACTTCAACTTAGCGAGTAATAAACCTAGAACTATACCCTTCGGCTGGAAGCAGTCCTATTTGGTGAAACTCGACTCAAAGACATGATGAACTCTAGATGATAAATTGACATTTACCCTCTATTGTCCTCTTCTGAGATTCACCATATTCAATAGGTTTTTGAAGAAAAAAAAAATTACAAAACTACTAGCTTTAAATTATTTTTTCAACTTTACTATTCAATAAAGCGAATATATATATTCACTAGGTCGGGTTGGCCCGACCCGGCCTACTGTAAACAAAAAAACAAATAAATAAATTCAGTAGGCCGGGTTGGGGCAACCCTGCGTATTGGGTTGAACCCTAGCCTACTGGGTTGAATAGTACGTCGGGTTGTCCCATCCCGGCTAGACCTAGTTTTATAAATAGTTTTTTATGTGGCATATATTTGTATTTGATTTTTCATGTAGACCTAATATGGTAAAAAAAAAAAAAACATCAAAATGATCATTTTACCATCCACTTATTAATGTTAATAAAAATACCTAAATAAAATTTGTGTAAAAAAAAAAAAAGATATTAATTTTATATCATTAAAAAAATTAAAATTTTACTAAATGACATTTAAAAATTAATTAAATTCCGAATATTAAAAAAAAAAAGTAAATCCTTGTATTTAATTACTTTTTATATTAATCCTTGTATTAAATGAACAGACATTAAGATAATGGAATGTTAAACTTTCTGAAATTGTTATACTTTTAGTTTATGTGGATGATTCCTTGTAATAGGAAATAGTGCATTTTATGTTAGAAGATTGAAACATGTTTTAGAAGGAAAAAAATTACAATGAAGGATTTTGGTGATCTAAAATATTTTATTATTAGTATAGAAGTTCTTCATTTTGAAAAGGGTGTTATTTAAATTGGAGACAATATGCATTATAACATATTTCTGTAGTTAGTTTAACTAGTTGTAAACATTCAAAGTCCTATGTGTTGGATATGATTCGAGACAGTCTCATAAGAATCAATGATGCTTATGGGATTACAATATTTAGGGTAGACTAGTACGTACAAGTCGAGAACATATAAATCGAGACTCTCAAAAAAGGTCGACGACTAATCACGCTCAGAATATCGAAACTCGGAAAGATGGTCGATACCAAAATTTAGAGAAGGTCAACATTCAAGGTCTTCAAAGACCGGCGACCAGTCAAACCCCAAACTCTCCCTCTTAAGGCAAGAGTCGAGTTGACAACCAAGTCTTATGGAATAAACCTTCCTCTTAACGAAAGGACAACTGGCAACCTGCTCGCCGACTTTCTAACTCGAGGAAACCTTTCTCCCAAGGTAAAATCGCTGTGGCAACCTACTTGTCACCTGGTTGAAGAAACCTTCAACACTAAGGAATGAAGAAGTGGCAACCTGCTTGTCACCTACTGACACACCACCGTCCCTCTCCACCACTCAGAAAAAGGCAACCACCGCCACTAAGCAGTCAATCAAAGCATAAAGCTTGCCGCCAAATTAAAGTCGGTACTCTTTCCCTATAAATAGGGGATACTTTCATTATTTAAATACATTCACATACTTCTTAAAGTATTCTCTTATATTCTATTACTGACTTAAGCTTTAGAGTGGAATCAGGGGATATCCCCACCCCTTTTCAGGTCATCGATTTTCACAAAGCACCTAAGGGAAACTAAGTCACCCCAAGGTCGACACAGATACCTAAAGGAGCTAGCCACCGGTAATCTCTAAGTCCATTACCAGAAGTTCGAAGCCACGTCATTTTGATCCCAGCATTTGGCGCCGTCTGTGGGAACGATGATCAAAAAGTCATTGCACCACCAAGGAATCGAGTAAGGCAAGACCAAGCACGAAGAGCTAATCCGGAGAGCAACCCTCCATGTGAGAGTGGAGCAAACGCGGTCAAATCGCCTCTTCCAGCAGGAACCCCCACAAAGTCGAGGCGAAGGCCCGTCTACCCAAGGAGTTTCTTCGAGGGAATTTCGACAAACCAAACAAAGGTTAGAAAGACTTCGTATAACTGAAAGAGGTCATCGTCCCACCTCTTATTGCGAATATCATCGAGAAGAGGGACATGACACTGAAGATTGCCTCCTCGCTAGGAGAGAATAGGAATATATGCAAGAAGAAATCCAACGTCACCATCGTCATCGTTCTCATGAACGAAGAAGATGGAGAACACCCCCAGACAATGGCATCAATGTCCTGTCGGGAGGATTTGCGGCTGGAGGAGAATCGGACGTCGCTCGAGATGCTTACGCGACCCAAATTGTTTCCTCGCCCAATACTCATAATAGATTGAGGGAGCTTGAGTCCATAGCAGTCACCTTCTCCACGTAAGACTTGTCAAGGTCGCCTCAAATCCATGAGGACGCCCTGGTAATTACAACTCGAATAGCTAATTTTGAGGTTAAAAGAATATTGGTCGACGGAGGAAGCTCTACAAACGTGATCACCTTTGAGGGTATCGCCATGATGGGATACAAAAGGAAGATCTTCAAAAGATAACTTCCCCATTGGTAGGATTTGCAGGGAGAACAACTTACCCCTTGAGGGCAATACAACTCCCTGTGATCTTGGGCCAAGGATGGAGGGCCTTGCATTTGAAGGTGCGTTTCGTAGTCGTCGATCGGATCAACGCCTACAACGCCATTTTGGGAAGAACGACTCTCAATTCCAATTACATTGTCCCCTCAACTTCCCATCAAGTCATGAGATTCCCTACTCATCATGGAATGGGAGAGGTGTGGGGCGACCAAATGGCATCTCGACAATGTTACGTCAATCTTCTCCGAAGATGCAATCAAAGGGAGGCCATGTCCATCATGACAGATGAAGATCCCTGGGAAGAAGGTGGACGACCAGCCCCAATGGAGGAGTTAGTAGAGGTCGCCTTGGAGGAAGGCGATAAAAAGGTTAAGATTGGAGCTGCACTACAGCCAGAATTAGCCAAAAAAAAAAAAACGCCCTCCTTAGGGAATATAAAGAGCTATTTGATTGGGAGCCCAGCGACATGCCAGGAATAAGCCCCGATATCATCTCCCACGAACTAAGAATAGATCCAGCTGTGAAACCCATAGCTCAAAAAAGAAGATCTATGAGAGCAGAGAAGAAGGCGGCAATACGCCAAGAAGTGGGAAAGCTGGTCGATGCTGGTTTTGTGAAAGAAATATGATTCCAAACCTGGGTCGCCAATCCAGTCCTGGTGAGGAAATCCAATAAGAGGTGGAGGATGTGCGTAGATTTTTGAGATCTCAATAAAGGATGTCCTAAGGATTCCTACCCCCTACCAAGAATCGACCAACTTGTCGACGCCACTTCAGGGCACGAGCTTCTAAGCTTTATGGACGCATACTCGGGATACAACCAGATACAAATGCATCCCAACGATGAGGCTCATACTGCCTTTTATGCGGATATCGACATCTACCACTATAAGGTCATGCCTTTTGGGTTGATCAACGCTGGAGCCACTTATCAACGGATGGTCAACAAGCTCTTCAAATCCATGATAGGGAGGAACATGGAGGCCTATGTCGACGACATGTTGGTCAAAACAAAGAGGGGTCAAGACCATGTCCAAGATCTAGAAGAAGCGTTTGCGTGCATGCGACGCCATTAAGTAAGATTGAATCCGACCAAATGTGCTTTTGGTATGCAATCTGGGAAATTTCTGGGTTTTATGGTTAGCCGGAGAGGGATTGAAGCTAACCCAGAAAAGGTTACCGCTATAGAAGAAATGTCCTCGCCTACATGCCATAGAGAGGTACAAAGTCTCAATGGAAGGCTAGCCTCCCTAGGAAGATTCCTGGCAAGATCAGGAGATAAATCCCTTCCCTTCTTTAAAATCCTAAGAGAAAATAAGAAGTTCGAGTGGACGCATGAATGCGAAGAAACTTTCCAACAGCTAAAGAAGCATCTCCACTCGCTTCCCGCCTTACGAAACCACTACATGAGGACCCCTTATTGCTCTACCTAAGCGTGAGCCCAGCGGCGGTGAGCTCAGTACTCATCAAAGAAACATGCAACGATCAAAATCCCAGTCTATTATGTTAGCAAGCTTTTTGGCGTCGCTGAAGCCAACTACATGGAGATTGAGAAGTATCTATATGCTCTACTAATAACGGCGAGAAAATTACGACCTTATTTTCACGCCCATGAAATGATGGTACTTACCAATCAACCTCTGAAACAACTGTTACAAAAGCCCGACATTTCAGGAAGGATGGTTAAATGGGCGGTGGAGCTAAGTGAATTTCGCATCCATTTTGAGCCACGAATGACCATCAAAGGCCAAGCGTTGGCCGACTATATAGCGGAAAATACGACGACACCAAATGCAAAGCCAGTCGTCCTTCCACAAGAAGAACATGTGAGAGCTACCTCAGAGAACACTGCCAACGACAATATGTCGTGGTTGCTGTACACCGATGGCTCATCCTCCTCTTTAGGGTGTGGTGCAGGATTAGTACTAACGCCACCGGATGGAGAGCCACTCCGGTATGCGTTGGCCCTTACCTTTCGAGCCACCAACAATGAAGCCGAATATGAGGCTTTGTTAACAGACCTTCGTATAGCCAAAGGCATGGCGATTACCAATTTAAAGGTACGGTGCGATTTGAATTAATTGTCAACCAGAAGAATAGAACTTACGTCGCCAAAGGAGAAAATATGAAAAATATGCAGAAGAGGTACGACGACTCGTACGGGACATGCCTCATTTCCAAATAGAGGCTATCCCTCGAGAAAGCAATCAAGAGGCAGACACCCTTATTAAATTTGCTTTGGGAAATTCCCCACCAACGCTAGACACCCTTATCTCCGATGTGTAGCTGCTCCTCAAACAGAAAAGATAATGGAAGACCTGCATAAAGGCGACGCTGGATGTCATGAGGGAGTCAAAACCCTGGTCATGAAGGCTCTGCGACAAGGGTTCTATTGGCCGACTATGCATAAGAGGTAACACTTGTACAAGCCTGCCCGACCTGTCAAGTTTACGCCCCCAGAATCACAAGGCCACCGGTGGAGCTGACACCAACGATGAGCGCTTGGCCTTTCACACAATGGGGCATCGATCTCATCGGACCTTTGCCTAAATCCACGAGTCAGCGAACGCATATTGTGGTCGCCATCGATTATTTTTCCAAATGGATAAAAGCAAAAGCGCTAGCATCAACAACTACTTTCCAGATGATCAAGTTCATACAAGAACAAATCATATGTCGATATGGGGTGCCAAAAATCCTTATCAGCGATAATGGTCCCCAATTTGCCAGTGACGAACTAGCCGACTTCTATGAAGAAAAATGCTCATAAATCATCATTTCGGTTCTGTCCACCACGCACAAACAAATGGACAAGTTGAGGCAGCCAAAAAAACGATCATCAATGGATTAAAGAAGATAGTGGCCTCTCTAAAGGGAAATTGGGTTGAGGAGCTGAACCATGTACTCTGGGCTCTCAGAACCACACCCAAAAGAGCCATCGGCGAAACTCCCTTCAGCATGGTCTATGGATCCGAAGCTCTGTCACCTATCGAAGTTGTTAACATCTCCCAAAGAGTGGCCGCATATCAGGTTGACTAGAATGATGAGCAGAGGAAAATCGACTTAGATCTCGCCGACGAAAGAAGATGGGCCTCCGAGGAAAATCAAGGATGAATGAAGCTCGCTACTGCTAGGTATTTTAACCGGAAAGTAGGACGACGCCAATTCTTCCTAGCAGAAAAGGTTCTACGAAGGAACGAGTTCTCGACAGCTGATCAAAGAGGAAAGATGGTGCCAAAATGGGAAGGTCCTTACTCTGTTATCGACATACCATGTCCCAACACCTACAAATTAGAAGATCCACAGGGGCAACACCTTAATAGGACTTTTAATGTAGAGCACCTGAAAAAATTCTACGTCTAAAAATCCTTTTGTATGTCTACTACAATAAATGATAAATAAAGATATGATTTCTTCCCTTTTGATATATCAAACAGGACTCCCCCGACTTCTGAAAGTCGCCTTTACAAAGGAGATCAGTCTTAACTGACTCCTCGACTCCATATAGTCAGCGACGCTAAGGAGATCAGTCTTAACTGACTCCATCGACTTCCGAAAGTCGCCTCTACAAAGGAGATCAGTCTTAACTGACTCCTCGACTCCATATAGTTGGCAACGCTCAGGAGATCAGTCTTAACTGACTCCCTCGACTTCCGAAAGTCGCCTCTACAAAGGAGATCAATCTTAACTGACTCCTCGACTCCATATAGTCGGCAACGCTCAGGAGATCAGTCTTAACTGACTCCCTCGACTTCCGAAAGTCGCCTCTACAAAGGAAATCAGTCTTAACTGACTTCTCAACTCCATATAGTCGGCGACGCTCAGGAGATCAGAGTCTTAACTAACTCCTCGGCTCCATACAATTAAAGCTCTTCTCTCATCATTAAAGAGGTACTCGACATAACCCCCTTTCATATTTAAAAGACTAACGACTTATGTCTCGGGGGCAAGTGCTGGATATGATTAGAGACAGCCTCATAAGAATCAATGATGCCTATGGGATTACAATCTTTAGGGTGGACTAGTACGTACAAGTCGAGAACATATAAATCGAGACTCCCAAAAAAGGTCGACGACTAATCACACTCAGAATATCAAAACTCGGAAAGATGATCGATACCAAAATTTAGAGAAGGTCGACATTTAAGATCTTCAAAGACCGGCGACCAGTCAAACCCCAAACTCTCCCTCTTAAGGCAAGAGTCGAGTTGACAACCAAGTCTTATGGAAGAAATCTTCCTCTTAACGAAAGGACAACTGGCAACCTGCTCGTCGACTTTCTAACTCGAGGAAACCTTTCTCCCAAGGTAAAATCACTGTGGCAACCTATTTGTCACCTGGTTGAAGAAACCTTCAACACTAAGGAATGAGGAGGTGGCAACCTACTTGTCACCTACTGACACACCACCGCCCCTCTCCACCACTCAAAAAAAGGCAACCACGACCACTAAGCAGCCAATCAAAGCATAAAGCTTGCCGCCAAATTAAAGTCGGTACTCTTTCCCTATAAACAGGGGATACTTTCATTATTCAAATACATTCACATACTTCTTAAAGTATTCTCTTATATTCCATTACTGACTTAAGCTTCAGAGTGGAATCAGGGGTCATCCCCACACCTTTTCAAGTCTTCGCCTTTCACAAAGCACCTAAGGGAAACTAAGTCACCCCGAGGTCGACACAGATACCTTATGGAGCTAGTCACCGGAGAGATCTCGAAGTCCATTACCAGAAGTTTAAAGCCACGTCATTTTGATCTCAACAATATGAAATTTAATTTAAAACTAACCATAAAGGAATATGACAAGGATGTGATTGTTAACAAGGATGTTGGAACATATAGGAGGTTAATAGAAAAGTTGTTATACTTAACTAAGACAATGCATGGTATCTCTTACACAGTGTTGGGATCAAAATGACATGGCCTTGGAACTTCGAGTAGTGGACTTCTAAGTATCGCCGGGAGCTAGCTCACTCAGGTATCTTTCCTGGTGGCGTGGACACTTAGTTTCCTTTGGTGGCTTTGTGCTAGGCGAGGACCTGAAAAGAGGAGGGGATTGATGGGCTTCGCTATGGCCGTTAGGCCCTTTAACGGCGAGGAAACGGTGAATAGGCCCACTGGGCTCTGAAAGGAGGTCAAGAAGACCAAGGCGAAGGGTCCCGATGGAGGGAGTCCCGATGATGAAAGGTCCCGACAGAGTCGGTCCTGATAGGCGAGCTGAATGCTCCCGATGAGATGCATTTAAGTATGCCCCAATGATGAATCCCTGAGAATGATTGGCCCTGTCACGATGACGAGGGGCCCCGAGCGGTGACACAACGAGATAACTCTGGAGTCCACGATGTTAGTCGGGACTTGCTATCAGAGGTTGAGGCCGGGATACGCGGGGCGTGGCCGAGATACGCGGAGCGTGATTGAGATACGCGGAGCGTGGCCGAGATACGCGGGGCGTGGCCGAGATAAGCGAGATCATGGCCTAGATAGGCGGGATCGTGCCCGAGATACGCGAAATATGGGCTAACCACCCCAACGGTTCACCAGGTAACTAAGGTACCTCTCCGCCTATAAAAGGGCAGAGGTTACCTCAGATCAATTACGTTTTGAGATACATTACTTGAGATTACTGCTTGCCAGTTTGCACGAGATACTCATTTAAGCATCGGAGGGATTCTGGGTCACCGCCCGGTCTATCCCCTCTTGCAGGATTACGTGGAGCAAAGGAGCTTGGATCGCCGTCAAAGATCGTACCAGAGTTCCACCGTGATCCAACATTGGCGCCGTCTGTGGGAACGTGACAAAAAGTTGATATGCCTTCTACCCGTTCAATGGCGGTTGGCAAGCAAAGAAGACAAGGACAATCTGGTGGTTCCCGTCATCCTGCTGGGACGACTCTGAATTCACCACCGGAGCGCGTTGAGGGCCAGAATCTCCCTGCTGAGGTCTCCCGGACAGGGGAGCATAATGAAGCTCCTGAAGATACTGCTGCTCAACACCAGGGGAATAGGGAGCAGGAGGCTCCTCCAAATGCGGACCTGACAAGGGCTGTGGCGGAGGACATGCCGATGTTTTTGGCAGCCGTGGAGGCTCTCTTAGATCGGAGAGAGGCTGCGAGGAGGCAAGAGGAGATGCCCCCACTAGAAGAGGAAGCGCCCCAACCAGCAGAGGTTCAGCCCATAAGCCAGGGCAGGAGTAGGGAATCCACTCAACCAGAACGATTTGTGGTCGATGGGCCAGGACCAGTGCAGCATAGGACCATTCCCCTTAATGGTCCCATCACCCCCGATCAGGTGGTGAAGATCGTGAACATCTGCATGGGAGAGCAGAAGCCGCTGGTGTCGGAGCTGAGGGATCGATCCACCCATCCCTTCGTTCCTCGACTCATAGACACCCTCGCCCCGCCAGGGCTGGGTATCCCCACGATTAAGGAGTATGATGGCGAGGGAGATCCGGTTCGTCATGTCCAGAAGCACCTTATGGCGTGTCTGGGCAGAGCCCCGAATGAAGATATCGTGTGTACGCTGTTCCCGAACACACTTGGTGAGAGAGCCCTGACCTGGTTCTTCAGTCTGCCCCCAGGCTGCATCACTTGCTGGGCTGATATGCACGACCGCTTTATTCAGCAGTACCAGGGTCGCAGACGTCTGTTGAAGAGTGTGAGGTCCCTGACCCAGGTGGTACAGAGGCCCGATGAGTCGCTGGCACACTATTACCAGCGATACACTACCAGCGTGGCGGAGATTGACGAGGAGATTTCGGAGGGTGAAACCATCCGTACCTTCATTCGGAACCTAACAGCCCCCTATTGTTCCGACTTGATGCACAACGTGGCTGAGAAGGCTGTGTGGAATATGGAGGCGTTGCAGAAGAGGGTGAAGCGGCAAATCGATGTCCAGGAGTCGAAGATAGCCGCTGGAGAGCTTGAGCCCCCGAAGTCGAATAAGGGAAAGCATTCGGTCAAACCCTTGGACGAGCGCAAGTCGAAGGATAAATCCGAGAGCAGTCGGAGTCGAGGCCGCTCTGATCGGAGGGATGATAGGCGTTCCTCGAAGAAGGACAGGCGGGAGGATCACGACATTCCTCTCAACAGCTCTATGGCGGAGGTGTTAACGGTCATGGAGCGACAGGGTATCTCAAGGTACCCCCCAATGAAGGAAGGAGAATTTTTGGGATCCCGCACCGATCGCTACTGTCGATTTCATCACGCAAATGGTCACGACACCAATCATTGTCGGGAGCTGAAGAAGGAGATCGAAAAGCTGATCCAGAAGGGGAAGCTTAAGGAGTTTGTCGGGGAGAAGCGGTGTCGATCCCGTTCTTGATCCCGATCACGGTCCCGTTCCCGATCCCGCGATCGGTCCCCAAAGAAGAATAGGTCTGACCCGGAGTCTTCTGGTGCCCGTAAGGACTAGCGGGGCACTATCAATGTGATTCACGGAGGATTTGCCTCGGGAGGTGATACCTCGTCCTCCCGGGAGGTTTATGCCTCTAGAATTCCCGCTGCAGTGGTGCTGGGTAAGAGGTCCCGATCCTGGACCCTGAAGGAAGAGATGGTGATCTCCTTTTCGTCGGAGGATCTCGTAAGCGTGGAGACTCCACACGATGACGCTTTGGTCGTGACCTTGGATGTGGATGGATACGAGATGAAGCGGATTCTGATCGATGGAGGGAGCTCCTCCGATATTCTGTTCATGGATGCGCTGGAGGTCATGGGGAAAACGAAGAAGGACCTGAAGGAGGCGAACTTCCCGATGGGCGGATTCTCTGGCTTTACCTCCTATCCGCTTGGAGTGATCACCTTACCAGTGGAGTTTGGTAGCGGGTGGAAATCGGAGAGGAGGAACGTGGAGTTTGTGGTAGTTGAGTCCGCGGGACCTACAACGCGATTATCGGGAGAACTACCATCAACCCCCTGATGGCAGTTGCCTCGACTGTGCACCAGAAGATGAAATTCCCAACTGACCATGGAGTCGGAGAGGTCAAGGGCGACCAGGTGGCTTCCAGGAAATGTTATGTTAACGCCACCCGAAGGAAAAGACGAGAGTCTATGACTGTCCTCCATACGGATGCTGATCCTAGAGAGGAGTTTGGGCGTCCCGCCCCCGTGGAGGACTTGAAGGAGGTCGAGATTGACGGGCCTCAGAGGAAGGTGAAAATCGGGTCTGCTCTGACCGAGGAGACAGCCCGAGAATTGATCGATCTACTAAAGGAGTTCAAGGAGCTGTTTGCCTGGTCTCCGAGTGACATGCCAGGAATCAGCCCCGATATAATCGTACATGAGTTGAAGATTGATCCCGCAATCAAGCCTATCGCGCAGAAAAGGCGTCCGATGGGCACAGACAAGAGGATTGCGATCCAGCAGGAGGTGGGCAGGTTGCTCGATGCTGGGTTTATCAAGGAGCTCCGATTCCAGACTTGGGTTGCCAACCCGGTGCTGGTGAAGAAGAGCAATGGGAAATGACGGATGTGTGTTGACTTCCGCGACCTGAATAAGGCGTGCCCGAAGGATTGTTACTCGCTCCCGAGAATCGACCAGCTGGTGGATGCCACGTCGGGACATGAGTTGTTGAGCTTCATGGATGCGTACTCGGGCTATAACCAGATCAAGATGGCTAAGGAGGATGCTCCTCACACAGCATTTTATGCTGACAGCGATATCTACCACTACGATGTCATGCCTTTCGGACTGATCAATGCCGGGGCAACCTACCAGCGGATGGTAAAAAAGCTGTTTGGAGATATGCTGGGGAAAACCATGGAGGCTTACGTGGACGATATGCTGGTGAAGTCCCGACAAGCAGAGGATCAGGTGCACAACCTAGCCACGGCGTTTGAGCGGATGAGGCTTCATCAGGTTCGCTTAAACCCGACCAAGTGCGCCTTCGGAGTCCACTCGGGAAAGTTTCTGGGCTTTATGGTGAGCCAAAGAGGAATTGAGGTGAACCCTGAGAAGCTGAGAGCGATCGAGGAGATGCAGTCTCCGATAAACCATCGGGAGGTGCAAGTGCTGAATGGCCGACTGGCTACAATGAATCGGTTCCTGTCCAAAGCGAGTGACTAATCAATGCCATTTTTTGAAGTCCTGAGGGCCAACAAGAAGTTTGAGTGGACCGCCAAGTGTGAAGAGGCATTCCAGGCACTCAAGCAGCACCTTAGCACCCTCCCGCCATTGGCGAAACCGGTTCCAGGCGAGCCGCTCTATCTTTACTTGGCTGTTTCTGAATTTGCCATTAGCTCTGTGTTAGTGAAGGTTGTTGAGGGTAATCAAGTCCCCGTCTATTACGTAAGCAAGGCGTTTGCCAAATCTGAAATGAATTATCCCGCCGTTGAGAAGTATCTCTTTGCGTTGATTATTACTGCTCGGAAGCTGAGGCCTTACTTCCATGCGCATGAGATTACTGTATTGACGAACCAGCCTCTGAAGCATTTTTTGAACCGACCTGATGCGTCGGGGAGATTAGTGAAATGGGCAGTCGAGCTTAGTGAGTTTCGCATACACTTTGCTCCGAGAACGGCTATTAAGGGCCAGGCATTGGCGGATTTCATAGCAGAGTCTACAGCCCCCGATCTAGAAGAAGCGGGCCCTGTAGAGGGGGCAACCATGGAGGTCCCGATAGCGGAACAACCAGAGATGGCAGAGCAATCAGAACAGCCAAACGAGGAAAATACTTGGGAGATGTACACGGATGGCTCCTCGAGTTCAGATGGATCAGGAGCAAGGTTTGTATTGATACCACCAGGCGGAGGTGAGCCGCTTCGATATGCTTTGGCCTTAACGTTTAGGGCCACGAACAATGAAGTTGAGTACGAGGCTCTTATCACGGGCCTGAAAATTTCCAAAGGTACGGGAGTTGTTCACTTGAGAGTGAAATGTGACGCGGCCCTGATTGTTAACCGGGTCCAAGGGCGATACGAGGCGAAGAGCCCAATGATGAGGAAGTACCTTCGCGAGGTGCAAGTCTTGAAGGAGAGCTTTAAAAGCTTCGACATCGAGGCGATCCCGAGGGAGGAAAACGTGGAGGCAGATGCCTTGAGCAAATTTGCCTTGGGGGCACCCCTGGAGGAAAATCGGAAGGTGCACTTCTTGGAGAAGGTGATCTTGTCGACCACCGACCCGACGCAGGTGTGTGCTATTGAAGCAGGATCGGAGGAGGAGCCCACTTGGATGACCCCAATAGTCAAGTACCTGACTACGGGGGCAATCCCCGATAATCGAGTAGTAGCTGACAGGATACATCGGATCGCGACTAATTACGTGATGCTGGACAATCAGCTATACAAGAAGGGCTGGTTCTCGACTCTGTACTTGAAGTGTGTGGCTGAGCCTGACACAAGTCGAATCCTGAAGGAGGTGCATGAAGGGGTCGCGGCTTGTCATGAAGGGGCCCGATCCATTATGAGGAAAGTGCTGAACTTGGGCTATTATTGGCCTACGATGAGGAAGGAGGCGACGGCGTTGGTCCGATCCTGTGATGCGTGCCAGAGGTACGCCCCGAGTATTGTGGCTCCGGCTGCTAATCTGACATCCATCAAGAGCACTTGGCCCTTCGCGCAGTGGGGTATCGACTTGGTGGGACCTCTCCCGCAGGCACAAGGTCAGTGTAAGTATTTGCTTGTGGCTGTCGATTATTTTTCGAAATGGATAGAGGCTAAGGCGTTGGCCAAGACGACGGGGAACCAGATCGTCATGTTTCTCCAGACCCATATTGTATCCAGATACGGAATTCCTAAGGTGGTGATCAGCGACAATGGTCAACCGTTTAACGGGGCTCAGGTGAAGGAATATCTGGAGGAGTTGAACATCGAGCATCGGACAGCCTCTGTCCACCATGCTCAGACTAATGGCCAGGTGGAGTCAGCCAACAAAATCGTGATGGATGGCCTGAAGAAAAGGGTCTATGCCTTGAAGGGCAAATGGCTGAACGAGCTGGAAAACGTGCTTTGGGCGGTTAGAACGACACCCAAACGATCAACCGGGGAGACTCCGTTTGGCCTTGTTTATGGCACGGAGGCTGTTGCTCCCGTGGAGGTAGCTGTGGCATCCCATCGGATGAGATATTACGAGCCTTTGACGAATGATGAAATGAGACGTCTGGATTTGGACTTGCTCGAAGAGAAGAGGCGGGAAGCCGACGAAGTCCAGGCTCGAATGCGTTTGGCGACAGCCAGGTATTACAATCGGCGAGTTAAGTCCCGACAATTCTTCGTCGGGGAGCTGGTTTGGCGTCGCAACGAGTTTACCCTTTTGGATCGGATCAGCAAGATGTCACCAAAATGGGAAGGACCTTACAAGGTCGTGGGGATGCCAGCTCTGAATGCGTACAAGTTGGAAGACCTCGATGGCAGAGTATTGAAGCATTCTTTTAATGGCGAACACTTGAAGAAACACCATGCTTGATGAAAATTCGCCTTAAGTGGTGCCCGCTGAAAAGTCGCCTTAAGTGGTGCCCGATGAAAAGTCGCCTTAAGTGGTGCCCGATGTAAAATCGCCTTAAGTGGTGTAAGTTATCTATCGTTTGATTCGATGTAAGCAAATTTTGTGCCATCAATGAATAAAGAGGTTACTTCCGATCAGAATTATTCTTAGATTTATTCTAAGCGTTATTTAGTTGCCTTGAGTGGTGCACGAGAAAAGTCGCCTTGAGTGGCGCACGAGAAAAGTCGCCTTGAGTGGTGCACGAGAAAAGTCGCCTTAAGTGGTGCACGAGAAAAAGTCGTCTTAAGTGATGCACGAGATTAAGTCGTCTTAAGTGATGCATGATTCTTAGATTTACTCTTAAGTATTGTTAAAGTCGTCTTAAGTGATGCACGAGATTAAGTCGTCTTGAGTGATGCATGATTCTTAGATTTATTCTAAGTGTTGTTAAAGACGCCTTGAGTGGTGCACGAGAAAGTCGCCTTAAGTGGTGCACGAGAGAAAGTCGTCTTAAGTGATGCACGAGATTAAGTCGCCTTAAGTGGCGCATGGAGTTAAATCGTCTTAAGTGATGTATGAAAATATCTTAAGTGTTGAGGTTTCGCCTTAAGTAAGTAAAGTCGCTTTGAGAAGTGCAATGGGAAATCGGAACTAAGAAAGTCTGATATTCATAAGGGCTCAAAGGCCCGAGGATTACAAAAATGAGGAAAGTACAAGGACCTAAAGATAAGCAGTTAGGCTTGGTCCTTGTCGGCACCATCAGCGGGAACAGGGTCCACGAGGTCTGTGGTAGAAGGCTCCACAGGTTCAGCCGCTGGAGGGTCGATTATCGGGGCATCAACACTTGGAGGCTCTGCTGTGTCTTCAACAATCGCGGGAGTGCTCCCCTCATCACTCTCCTCCGGGAGAGCAAAGTATTTCTTCGCGAAGGGAGCGAGAGATGGAGACTTGTCGAAGTTAATGGCGTCGCCATACTCCAGGTGGAGTTCCTCGACTGCATTGAAGAGGGTGTTCTCCACCTCCGCGCTGCAGAACTTTACAACATCAGCCTGGAAGTCTTCGGACCTCTGATAATCCTCCCGGCCCTTCGTCTCGGCAGCGACCAGCTGCGCAGGAACCTCGGCGATCCGCTCCTCTAGAGCCTTCTTTTCCAAGACAAGTTTGTCCTCAGCAACCCGCCGCTCCTGCTGCTCTCGCTTTAAGAGCCCCTCGAAGTCACGAACCTGCTTTTGGAGGTCCCGATTCTTTCGGTCGAGGATGGCCTGCTCCTTGGCCAGTTTTCCCCGCGAAGACTCGGAGGCCGCAAGATCCTCCTTAAGCTTGGCTATGACCGCCCGCTCTTGCTCCAGGGTCTCCTCGAAGGCGAAGAGGTACCCGATGGAACGGTTGAGGTCCCCCATCTCCTGCGAAGGAAGGAAAAGAAGTATTAGTAGATGAGCAACCGGTTTTATTGAAGAAGAAAAGAAAAGTGAAAGTCTTACCTCCATCCGACGCATGCACATCTCCTGTACATCCTGGCGCATGTCCTCCCGATCCAAGGAGATCAGATACCTCATAGTAGGCAGGATCGAGCCTGCTACCAGGTGTAAAACCAGCTCCGCGTATGTGTCCCCTTGTCGGAGCCGGACCCCTTGCAGCGTTTGGATCGGGGTCCAGGGAGCATCCTCCTGTGCGGGGTCGAAGGCCTTGTAAAAACTCCCGTCAAGAGGGAGAGAAGACGGGCCAACACGAATCGTGGAGGGGTGTGCCTCCGACCCACCCCGGGCTGGAGAAGGAATGAAGTCGTGGATGGGCGACGGTTGTTGTTGTTGTTGTGAAGAAGGCGAGGGGGGCAGCCCCTTGGAGGTTGTTTTCAGCGGGGACTGCCCCGTCCTCCGACGATGGCGAAGAGAGCCACCCTCATCAGTCTCCTCAGAGGAGTCCAGGCTCTCCACCCGACGAAATTGCTCGCCGGTCGGGGTCTCTCCACTGGAGAAAAGTGGTGCCCCTGCAGAATGAGGCACCCCTGCTGAAGGTGGTGCACCTGCTGAAGCTCCAGCACCTGACGGAGTCCCCGAGTGACCTGCACCTAGAGGACGAGAGGAGGCTTCAGTAACATAATCAGGAAGTTTGTTAGGGCCCTTACACCAAACGATGCGCCGAGAAACGTATGATCCTTCCCGCGGTAGTTGTAGTAGCCCGCCTTCAGAACGCGGGGAGTTTCACCTCGGAGGACACGTTTGACATCGGCGATGCGGGCCTCCATGGTCGAAGGGATCAGCTCCTTAGGAACTAGCTTCCTGTACGATTTAATAGCGATTCGGAGCTTTTTACCTTCTTCAGCGGTCTGGACATCGAAGAGCTTGTCCACCTCCACGCGACTCTGCTTTGGCCGCTCCGTGGAAGGAGATCCCGATGGAGCAGCAACCTTCTTGGCTGACTTCCTCTTCCGCGTGGGGCGGATAACATCGGTCTCCCCCTGCTTAAGGATCAGATTGGTCAGCACGGATACCTTTTTAGCTGCAAACAGTAAAAGACAGAGGTTAGAGATGTTACCCAGGGAACCATATTGGAGGGGCCGTCGAAGAGCTGCCCCCCCAGAGACTATGTCGAGGAGTCGGATCCCGGCATTCATCAGGTCCCGCTCCACGAGAGAATTGGCGTCGAGGGGAGTGTAGGACTCCCCCCATCGGTAGAGCTGGATGAGTTGAAGAGTCTGGAAGTCTTCATCAGTGTAAGTGTGGTAAGCGGGAGGAGAGTCCGCTTCCACCTCCCATCGGGGCCACGGGATCGAGGAGTTTTGGATGAAGAAGTAGCTCCTCTTCCACCCACTGTTATCGGACCCCGTATCGACCAGGAGTCCCCGACCCTTGACCACCTTCCAGGTGTCATTGGTCCAGTTGCACAACCCGAGTTGCGTCTTGTTCCACTTCGGCATAGGGGGTAGAAGGCACAAACCCCCGCCTCGTTGCACTTCATCCCGTAGAAGGTCCTGAAGAGCTTGAGGCTGTAAACCCACTTCTGTCGGAAGCAGAGGACCTGGAAGGCGTTCCACAGGCGTATGGCGTGGGGAGAGAAGGTGGTCGGATGCGTCTTGTAGTGCTGACACATCTCGACCAAATTGCCACAGAAGGGGAGTCTAATCCCCGCTGATATTTGCCCCGTAGAGACAAACACCTCCCCTTTCCGGGGACGAGTAACCTCAAGGTTACCCGAGGGGCGGGGCCAGGGATATGGGAAGCGAGGTTCCCAGGTAGAGGTGATGCATCCCTCCCGGAGTGCTGCATCGTAAGCAGTGCTGGAAATCTCGTTGAGTGCATAGTCGAAGTTGAAGGGCTTTCTCTCCTCGGAACTAGATCCACTGTCTGAAATTAGCCATGGCAAGGAAAGGCACATTGGGTTTTTCTGGGAAATTGCAAACAAACTAAGCAGAGATAAAGGAAAAGATGTACGAGCAACGAAGAAGAAATCCTTACCAGACATGATGATTGGAGGCTGGAAGGATGAACTTGACGTTGCCGGAAAGTTGCTTGGAAGAACAGGAGGCCGGAGGAGCACTTGGGTCTTCGAAGTCACAGAGCTTGAAGTTCTCAGAAGTTGCAGAGAGCTTTCGAAATTTCAGAAACGGTAAAAGTGAAACTGTGCCCACGGCTAGGGTTTTATAGGCGGCATCAGCAGTTAGGCTTGGTCCTTGTCGGCAGCATCAACGGGAACAGGGTCCACGAGGTCTGTGGTAGAAGGCTCCATAGGTTCAGCCGCTGGAGGGTCGATTATCGGGGCATCAACACTTGGAGGCTCTGCTGTGTCTTCAACAATCGCGGGAGTGCTCCCCTCATCACTCTCCTCCGGGAGAGCAAAGTATTTCTTCGCGAAGGGAGCGAGAGATGGAGACTTGTCGAAGTTAATGGCGTCGCCATACTCCAGGTGGAGTTCCTCGACTGCATTGAAGAGGGTGTTCTCCACCTCCGCGTTGCAGAACTTTACAACATCAGCCTGGAAGTCTTCGGACCTCTGATAATCCTCCCGGCCCTTCGTCTCGGCTGCGACCAGCTGCGCAGGAACCTCGGCGATCCGCTCCTCTAGAGCCTTCTTTTCCAAGACAAGTTTGTCCTCAGCAACCCGCCGCTCCTGCTGCTCTCGCTTTAAGAGCCCCTCGAAGTCACGAACCTGCTTTTGGAGGTCCCGATTCTTTCGGTCGAGGATGGCCTGCTCCTTGGCCAGTTTTCCCCGCGAAGACTCGGAGGCCGCAAGATCCTCCTTAAGCTTGGCTATGACCGCCCGCTCTTGCTCCAGGGTCTCCTCGAAGGCGAAGAGGTACCCGATGGAACGGTTGAGGTCCCCCATCTCCTGCGAAGGAAGGAAAAGAAGTATTAGTAGATGAGCAACCGGTTTTATTGAAGAAGAAAAGAAAAGTGAAAGTCTTACCTCCATCCGACGCATGCACATCTCCTGTACATCCTGGCGCATGTCCTCCCGATCCAAGGAGATCAGATACCTCATAGTAGGCAGGATCGAGCCTGCTACCAGGTGTAAAACCAGCTCCGCGTATGTGTCCCCTTGTCGGAGCCGGACCCCTTGCAGCGTTTGGATCGGGGTCCAGGGAGCATCCTCCTGTGCGGGGTCGAAGGCCTTGTAAAAACTCCCGTCAAGAGGGAGAGAAGACGGGCCAACACGAATCGTGGAGGGGTGTGCCTCCGACCCACCCCGGGCTGGAGAAGGAATGAAGTCGTGGATGGGCGACGGTTGTTGTTGTTGTTGTGAAGAAGGCGAGGGGGGCAGCCCCTTGGAGGTTGTTTTCAGCGGGGACTGCCCCGTCCTCCGACGATGGCGAAGAGAGCCACCCTCATCAGTCTCCTCAGAGGAGTCCAGGCTCTCCACCCGACGAAATTGCTCGCCGGTCGGGGTCTCTCCACTGGAGAAAAGTGGTGCCCCTGCAGAATGAGGCACCCCTGCTGAAGGTGGTGCACCTGCTGAAGCTCCAGCACCTGACGGAGTCCCCGAGTGACCTGCACCTAGAGGACGAGAGGAGGCTTCAGTAACATAATCAGGAAGTTTGTTAGGGCCCTTACACCAAACGATGCGCCGAGAAACGTATGATCCTTCCCGCGGTAGTTGTAGTAGCCCGCCTTCAGAACGCGGGGAGTTTCACCTCGGAGGACACGTTTGACATCGGCGATGCGGGCCTCCATGGTCGAAGGGATCAGCTCCTTAGGAACTAGCTTCCTGTACGATTTAATAGCGATTCGGAGCTTTTTACCTTCTTCAGCGGTCTGGACATCGAAGAGCTTGTCCACCTCCACGCGACTCTGCTTTGGCCGCTCCGTGGAAGGAGATCCCGATGGAGCAGCAACCTTCTTGGCTGACTTCCTCTTCCGCGTGGGGCGGATAACATCGGTCTCCCCCTGCTTAAGGATCAGATTGGTCAGCACGGATACCTTTTTAGCTGCAAACAGTAAAAGACAGAGGTTAGAGATGTTACCCAGGGAACCATATTGGAGGGGCCGTCGAAGAGCTGCCCCCCCAGAGACTATGTCGAGGAGTCGGATCCCGGCATTCATCAGGTCCCGCTCCACGAGAGAATTGGCGTCGAGGGGAGTGTAGGACTCCCCCCATCGGTAGAGCTGGATGAGTTGAAGAGTCTGGAAGTCTTCATCAGTGTAAGTGTGGTAAGCGGGAGGAGAGTCCGCTTCCACCTCCCATCGGGGCCACGGGATCGAGGAGTTTTGGATGAAGAAGTAGCTCCTCTTCCACCCACTGTTATCGGACCCCGTATCGACCAGGAGTCCCCGACCCTTGACCACCTTCCAGGTGTCATTGGTCCAGTTGCACAACCCGAGTTGCGTCTTGTTCCACTTCGGCATAGGGGGTAGAAGGCACAAACCCCCGCCTCGTTGCACTTCATCCCGTAGAAGGTCCTGAAGAGCTTGAGGCTGTAAACCCACTTCTGTCGGAAGCAGAGGACCTGGAAGGCGTTCCACAGGCGTATGGCGTGGGGAGAGAAGGTGGTCGGATGCGTCTTGTAGTGCTGACACATCTCGACCAAATTGCCACAGAAGGGGAGTCTAATCCCCGCTGATATTTGCCCCGTAGAGACAAACACCTCCCCTTTCCGGGGACGAGTAACCTCAAGGTTACCCGAGGGGCGGGGCCAGGGATATGGGAAGCGAGGTTCCCAGGTAGAGGTGATGCATCCCTCCCGGAGTGCTGCATCGTAAGCAGTGCTGGAAATCTCGTTGAGTGCATAGTCGAAGTTGAAGGGCTTTCTCTCCTCGGAACTAGATCCACTGTCTGAAATTAGCCATGGCAAGGAAAGGCACATTGGGTTTTTCTGGGAAATTGCAAACAAACTAAGCAGAGATAAAGGAAAAGATGTACGAGCAACGAAGAAGAAATCCTTACCAGACATGATGATTGGAGGCTGGAAGGATGAACTTGACGTTGCCGGAAAGTTGCTTGGAAGAACAGGAGGCCGGAGGAGCACTTGGGTCTTCGAAGTCACAGAGCTTGAAGTTCTCAGAAGTTGCAGAGAGCTTTCGAAATTTCAGAAACGGTAAAAGTGAAACTGTGCCCACGGCTAGGGTTTTATAGGCGGCATCAGCAGTTAGGCTTGGTCCTTGTCGGCAGCATCAACGGGAACAGGGTCCACGAGGTCTGTGGTAGAAGGCTCCATAGGTTCAGCCGCTGGAGGGTCGATTATCGGGGCATCAACACTTGGAGGCTCTGCTGTGTCTTCAACAATCGCGGGAGTGCTCCCCTCATCACTCTCCTCCGGGAGAGCAAAGTATTTCTTCGCGAAGGGAGCGAGAGATGGAGACTTGTCGAAGTTAATGGCGTCGCCATACTCCAGGTGGAGTTCCTCGACTGCATTGAAGAGGGTGTTCTCCACCTCCGCGTTGCAGAACTTTACAACATCAGCCTGGAAGTCTTCGGACCTCTGATAATCCTCCCGGCCCTTCGTCTCGGCTGCGACCAGCTGCGCAGGAACCTCGGCGATCCGCTCCTCTAGAGCCTTCTTTTCCAAGACAAGTTTGTCCTCAGCAACCCGCCGCTCCTGCTGCTCTCGCTTTAAGAGCCCCTCGAAGTCACGAACCTGCTTTTGGAGGTCCCGATTCTTTCGGTCGAGGATGGCCTGCTCCTTGGCCAGTTTTCCCCGCGAAGACTCGGAGGCCGCAAGATCCTCCTTAAGCTTGGCTATGACCGCCCGCTCTTGCTCCAGGGTCTCCTCGAAGGCGAAGAGGTACCCGATGGAACGGTTGAGGTCCCCCATCTCCTGCGAAGGAAGGAAAAGAAGTATTAGTAGATGAGCAACCGGTTTTATTGAAGAAGAAAAGAAAAGTGAAAGTCTTACCTCCATCCGACGCATGCACATCTCCTGTACATCCTGGCGCATGTCCTCCCGATCCAAGGAGATCAGATACCTCATAGTAGGCAGGATCGAGCCTGCTACCAGGTGTAAAACCAGCTCCGCGTATGTGTCCCCTTGTCGGAGCCGGACCCCTTGCAGCGTTTGGATCGGGGTCCAGGGAGCATCCTCCTGTGCGGGGTCGAAGGCCTTGTAAAAACTCCCGTCAAGAGGGAGAGAAGACGGGCCAACACGAATCGTGGAGGGGTGTGCCTCCGACCCACCCCGGGCTGGAGAAGGAATGAAGTCGTGGATGGGCGACGGTTGTTGTTGTTGTTGTGAAGAAGGCGAGGGGGGCAGCCCCTTGGAGGTTGTTTTCAGCGGGGACTGCCCCGTCCTCCGACGATGGCGAAGAGAGCCACCCTCATCAGTCTCCTCAGAGGAGTCCAGGCTCTCCACCCGACGAAATTGCTCGCCGGTCGGGGTCTCTCCACTGGAGAAAAGTGGTGCCCCTGCAGAATGAGGCACCCCTGCTGAAGGTGGTGCACCTGCTGAAGCTCCAGCACCTGACGGAGTCCCCGAGTGACCTGCACCTAGAGGACGAGAGGAGGCTTCAGTAACATAATCAGGAAGTTTGTTAGGGCCCTTACACCAAACGATGCGCCGAGAAACGTATGATCCTTCCCGCGGTAGTTGTAGTAGCCCGCCTTCAGAACGCGGGGAGTTTCACCTCGGAGGACACGTTTGACATCGGCGATGCGGGCCTCCATGGTCGAAGGGATCAGCTCCTTAGGAACTAGCTTCCTGTACGATTTAATAGCGATTCGGAGCTTTTTACCTTCTTCAGCGGTCTGGACATCGAAGAGCTTGTCCACCTCCACGCGACTCTGCTTTGGCCGCTCCGTGGAAGGAGATCCCGATGGAGCAGCAACCTTCTTGGCTGACTTCCTCTTCCGCGTGGGGCGGATAACATCGGTCTCCCCCTGCTTAAGGATCAGATTGGTCAGCACGGATACCTTTTTAGCTGCAAACAGTAAAAGACAGAGGTTAGAGATGTTACCCAGGGAACCATATTGGAGGGGCCGTCGAAGAGCTGCCCCCCCAGAGACTATGTCGAGGAGTCGGATCCCGGCATTCATCAGGTCCCGCTCCACGAGAGAATTGGCGTCGAGGGGAGTGTAGGACTCCCCCCATCGGTAGAGCTGGATGAGTTGAAGAGTCTGGAAGTCTTCATCAGTGTAAGTGTGGTAAGCGGGAGGAGAGTCCGCTTCCACCTCCCATCGGGGCCACGGGATCGAGGAGTTTTGGATGAAGAAGTAGCTCCTCTTCCACCCACTGTTATCGGACCCCGTATCGACCAGGAGTCCCCGACCCTTGACCACCTTCCAGGTGTCATTGGTCCAGTTGCACAACCCGAGTTGCGTCTTGTTCCACTTCGGCATAGGGGGTAGAAGGCACAAACCCCCGCCTCGTTGCACTTCATCCCGTAGAAGGTCCTGAAGAGCTTGAGGCTGTAAACCCACTTCTGTCGGAAGCAGAGGACCTGGAAGGCGTTCCACAGGCGTATGGCGTGGGGAGAGAAGGTGGTCGGATGCGTCTTGTAGTGCTGACACATCTCGACCAAATTGCCACAGAAGGGGAGTCTAATCCCCGCTGATATTTGCCCCGTAGAGACAAACACCTCCCCTTTCCGGGGACGAGTAACCTCAAGGTTACCCGAGGGGCGGGGCCAGGGATATGGGAAGCGAGGTTCCCAGGTAGAGGTGATGCATCCCTCCCGGAGTGCTGCATCGTAAGCAGTGCTGGAAATCTCGTTGAGTGCATAGTCGAAGTTGAAGGGCTTTCTCTCCTCGGAACTAGATCCACTGTCTGAAATTAGCCATGGCAAGGAAAGGCACATTGGGTTTTTCTGGGAAATTGCAAACAAACTAAGCAGAGATAAAGGAAAAGATGTACGAGCAACGAAGAAGAAATCCTTACCAGACATGATGATTGGAGGCTGGAAGGATGAACTTGACGTTGCCGGAAAGTTGCTTGGAAGAACAGGAGGCCGGAGGAGCACTTGGGTCTTCGAAGTCACAGAGCTTGAAGTTCTCAGAAGTTGCAGAGAGCTTTCGAAATTTCAGAAACGGTAAAAGTGAAACTGTGCCCACGGCTAGGGTTTTATAGGCGGCATCAGCAGTTAGGCTTGGTCCTTGTCGGCAGCATCAACGGGAACAGGGTCCACGAGGTCTGTGGTAGAAGGCTCCATAGGTTCAGCCGCTGGAGGGTCGATTATCGGGGCATCAACACTTGGAGGCTCTGCTGTGTCTTCAACAATCGCGGGAGTGCTCCCCTCATCACTCTCCTCCGGGAGAGCAAAGTATTTCTTCGCGAAGGGAGCGAGAGATGGAGACTTGTCGAAGTTAATGGCGTCGCCATACTCCAGGTGGAGTTCCTCGACTGCATTGAAGAGGGTGTTCTCCACCTCCGCGTTGCAGAACTTTACAACATCAGCCTGGAAGTCTTCGGACCTCTGATAATCCTCCCGGCCCTTCGTCTCGGCTGCGACCAGCTGCGCAGGAACCTCGGCGATCCGCTCCTCTAGAGCCTTCTTTTCCAAGACAAGTTTGTCCTCAGCAACCCGCCGCTCCTGCTGCTCTCGCTTTAAGAGCCCCTCGAAGTCACGAACCTGCTTTTGGAGGTCCCGATTCTTTCGGTCGAGGATGGCCTGCTCCTTGGCCAGTTTTCCCCGCGAAGACTCGGGTGCCGTGAGATCCTCCTTAAGCTTGGCTATGATCGCCCGCTCTTGCTCCAGGGTCTCCTCGAAGGCGAAGAGGTACCCGATGGAACGGTTGAGGTCCCCCATCTCCTGCGAAGGAAGGAAAAGAAGTATTAGTATATGAGCAACCGGTTTTATTGATGAAGAAAAGAAAAGTGAAAGTCTTACCTCCATCCGACGCATGCACATCTCCTGTACATCCTGGCGCATGTCCTCCCGATCCAAGGAGATCAGATACCTCATAGTAGGCAGGATCGAGCCTGCTACCAGGTGTAAAACCAGCTCCGCGTATGTGTCCCCTTGTCGGAGCCGGACCCCTTGCAGCGTTTGGATCGGGGTCCAGGGAGCATCCTCCTGTGTGGGGTCGAAGGCCTTGTAAAAACTCCCGTCAAGAGGGAGAGAAGACGGGCCAACACGAATCGTGGAGGGGTGTGCCTCCGACCCACCCCGGGCTGGAGAAGGAATGAAGTCGTGGATGGGCGACGGTTGTTGTTGTTGTTGTGAAGAAGGCGAGGGGGGCAGCCCCTTGGAGGTTGTTTTCAGCGGGGACTGCCCCGTCCTCCGACGATGGCGAAGAGAGCCACCCTCATCAGTCTCCTCAGAGGAGTCCAGGCTCTCCACCCGACGAAATTGCTCGCCGGTCGGGGTCTCTCCACTGGAGAAAAGTGGTGCCCCTGCAGAATGAGGCACCCCTGCTGAAGGTGGTGCACCTGCTGAAGCTCCAGCACCTGACGGAGTCCCCGAGTGACCTGCACCTAGAGGACGAGAGGAGGCTTCAGTAACATAATCAGGAAGTTTGTTAGGGCCCTTACACCAAACGATGCGCCGAGAAACGTATGATCCTTCCCGCGGTAGTTGTAGTAGCCCGCCTTCAGAACGCGGGGAGTTTCACCTCGGAGGACACGTTTGACATCGGCGATGCGGGCCTCCATGGTCGAAGGGATCAGCTCCTTAGGAACTAGCTTCCTGTACGATTTAATAGAGATTCGGAGCTTTTTACCTTCTTCAGCGGTCTGGACATCGAAGAGCTTGTCCACCTCCACGCGACTCTGCTTTGGCCGCTCCGTGGAAGGAGATCCCGATGGAGCAGCAACCTTCTTGGCTGACTTCCTCTTCCGCGTGGGGCGGATAACATCGGTCTCCCCCTGCTTAAGGATCAGATTGGTCAGCACGGATACCTTTTTAGCTGCAAACAGTAAAAGACAGAGGTTAGAGATGTTACCCAGGGAACCATATTGGAGGGGCCGTCGAAGAGCTGCCCCCCAGAGACTATGTCGAGGAGTCGGATCCCGGCATTCATCAGGTCCCGCTCCACGAGAGAATTAGCGTCGAGGGGAGTGTAGGACTCCCCCCATCGGTAGAGCTGGATGAGTTGAAGAGTCTGGAAGTCTTCATCAGTGTAAGTGTGGTAAGCGGGAGGAGAGTCCGCTTCCACCTCCCATCGGGGCCACGGGATCGAGGAGTTTTGGATGAAGAAGTAGCTCCTCTTCCACCCACTGTTATCGGACCCCGTATCGACCAGGAGTCCCCGACCCTTGACCACCTTCCAGGTGTCATTGGTCCAGTTGCACAACCCGAGTTGCGTCTTGTTCCACTTCGGCATAGGGGGTAGAAGGCACAAACCCCCGCCTCGTTGCACTTCATCCCGTAGAAGGTCCTGAAGAGCTTGAGGCTGTAAACCCACTTCTGTCGGAAGCAGAGGACCTGGAAGGCGTTCCACAGGCGTATGGCGTGGGGAGAGAAGGTGGTCGGATGCGTCTTGTAGTGCTGACACATCTCGACCAAATTGCCACAGAAGGGGAGTCTAATCCCCGCTGATATTTGCCCCGTAGAGACAAACACCTCCCCTTTCCGGGGACGAGTAACCTCAAGGTTACCCGAGGGGCGGGGCCAGGGATATGGGAAGCGAGGTTCCCAGGTAGAGGTGATGCATCCCTCCCGGAGTGCTGCATCGTAAGCAGTGCTGGAAATCTCGTTGAGTGCATAGTCGAAGTTGAAGGGCTTTCTCCCCTCGGAACTAGATCCACTGTCTGAAATTAGCCATGGCAAGGAAAGGCACATTGGGTTTTTCTGGGAAATTGCAAACAAACTAAGCAGAGATAAAGGAAAAGATGTACGAGCAACGAAGAAGAAATCCTTACCAGACATGATGATTGGAGGCTGGAAGGATGAACTTGACGTTGCCGGAAAGTTGCTTGGAAGAACAGGAGGCCGGAGGAGCACTTGGGTCTTCGAAGTCACAGAGCTTGAAGTTCTCAGAAGTTGCAGAGAGCTTTCGAAATTTCAGAAACGGTAAAAGTGAAACTGTGCCCACGGCTAGGGTTTTATAGGCGAAGAGGACAGTCGAAGGGACGCTTTGATCTGAATCGTCGAAGTTAAAGCGTTTTGATCTGGACCGTTGAGATGAAACGTGCAGAATGGCAACGGGTGTAATGATGAAACGGCCTGAAAAGCACTTTTTCAGAAAAAGCAGGCGCAGAAAATCAGGCACGGGTGCCAAAGACGTCGCTTCGTTATCTGCTGCACTTAATGGCAGGGGAACCGAGGAGTCTTCTCGGATTTGGTGGTTATCCTCAAGGCATCGAGGAAGCGTGAACGAGAAGATTTGTATCAAGTGACTATGCCAAGGGAAAGGTCCCCGACTCCGACGTCGGGAGGTCGGGAGTTGGAAGACACGACGAACTGTAAGTCCCTCATGTCTTGGGGGCAAATGATGGGCTTCGCTATGGCCGTTAGGCCCTTTAACGGCGAGGAAACGGTGAATAGGCCCACTGGGATCTGAAAGGAGGTCAAGAAGACCAAGGCGAAGGGTCCCGATGGAGGGAGTCCCGATGATGAAAGGTCCCGACAGAGTCGGTCCTGATAGGCGAGCTGAATGCTCCCGATGAGATGCCTTTAAGTAGGCCCCGATGATGAATCCCTGAGAATGATTGGCCCTGTCACGATGACGAGGGGCCCCGAGCGGTGACACAACGAGATAACTCTGGAGTACCCGATGTTAGTCGGGACTTTCTATCAGAGGTTGAGGCCGGGATACGCGGGGCGTGGTCGAGATACGCGGAGCGTGGCCGAGATATGCGGGGTGTGGCCGAGATACGCGGGGCGTGGCCGAGATAAGCGAGATCATGGCCTAGATAGGCGGGATCGTGCCCGAGATACGCAGAATATGGGCTAACCACCCCAACGGTTCACCAGGTAACTGAGGTACCTCTCCGCCTATAAAAGGGCAGAGGTTACCTCATATCAATTACGTTTTGAGATACATTACTTGAGATTACTGCTTGCCAGTTTGCACGAGATACTCATTTAAGCATCGGAGAGGGATTCTGGGTCACCGCCCTGTCTATCCCCTCTTGCAGGATTACGTGGAGCAAAGGAGCTCGGATCGCCGTCAAAGATCGTACCGGAGTTCCACCGTGATCCAACAGGGATGGCCACTGATTCACTCTGAAGCTTAAGTCAGTAATGGATATTGAGAGAATATTGTAAAGTATATGATAGAACTTAGAACTTAAATAATGAAAGTGAGCCCCTATTTATAGGGAGATCTTTACCAACTTATTCAAGGAGGCGGCTACTATGCCTTGATTGGCTGTTTATGCGGTGGCTGCCTTTACATGATTGTTTGAGAAAGACGGTGCGAAATCAGCAGGTGACGAGCAGGTCGCTAGCTGGTGCCACTTTCTTCAGAGGAAGGTTTTTGTGGTATAGAGGGCGGCAAGTAGGTCGCCAGCTCGTGCCTCTTCCTTCGGAGGGAAGTCTTACCAGAGGCGGCGAGCAGGTCTCCACCTGTCCTTTCTTAAGAGGGAAGGTTTCCTCCCAGTATCTGATGGTCGACTCGACTTGACTCGTACTTTAGTAAGGAAGCTTTAATCCTCGACTTAACTTATACTTTAACAAAGGGGAGCCTTGAATGAGTTTCTCGCTTTGTCCTTTGTTATTTGGTGGGTCGACTTCTGGTTGTAGGGTAGTCGACCATTCATCTTTGTCTCCTTATTCCGGACTTGAATGGTCGATAATAGCTTCTTTTGAGAACTCGACCTTTATTGTTTCGACTCGTACTAGGATGCCTCGAATCATATCCAACACACAGTTCAACACTTGAGTTAGTTTATGAAATGTCTGAAATATACCATTTTGATGCAGCATTACATGTAGTCAGATATTGCAAATGAACCAGATAAATGGCTTTTATTAGCTTCTGGTGCAGATTCTATACTTATTGGGTATTGTGATTCTAATTAAGCAAATAGCAAGAAGGTATGTCACAGGATATATTGCATTAAACTGGGTAAGTCCTTGGTTTCTTGGAAAGTCAATATACAATAAAGTGTTTGAATTTCTTTGCAGAAGCTAAGAACAAAAGCATGGATAAGGTTTCCCCGAAAAATGATTGACTTAGAAATCTCTTGAAAGAATCGAGTTTTGAACAAAATAATCATGTTTTATTGTAATGTGACAATAGTGCTGCCATTCAAATTGCATCTAACCTAGTCTTCCATGATCATTACGCTTGAGATTTATTAGTGATGGGTTCCGCTGTAGCCGTGAAGCCCTTTAACGACGAGTAAACGGTGAATAGGCCCATTGGGCCCTAAAAGAGGTCAAGAAGACCAATGCGAAGGGTCCCGATGAGAGGAGTCCCGATGGTGAAGGGTTCCGACAAGGTCGGTCCCGATATGCGAGCTGGACGCTCCCGATGGTATGCCTTTAAGTAGGCCCCGATGTTGAATCCCTAAGAACGATTGGCCCTGTCACGATGACGAGGGGCCCCGAGCGGTGACCAAATGAGATAACTCTGGAGTCCCTGATATTGATCGGGACTTGCTATCAGAGGTTGAGGCCGAGATACGCGGCACGTGGCCGAGATAGGCGGGATCGTGGCCGAGATAAGCGGGAGTGTGGCCAACTACCCCGGTGATTCATCAGGTAACTGGGGTAACTCCTCTCCTATAAAAAGGCAGAGGTTACCCCAGATCAGAGACGTTTTTTAGATACTGAGACTCTTGCTTGCTAGTTTCATTGAGATATTTGAGATACTCATTTAAGCATCGGAGAGGGATTCTGGGTCACCGCCCGGTCTATTCCCCTCTTGCAGGATTATGTGTAGCGAAGGAGTTCGGATCGCCGTCAAAACCGTACTGGAGTTCCAACCGTGATCCAACATTGGCGCCGTCTGTGGGAATCGTAACGAAAAGCGAAGATGACTTCTACTCGTTCAATGGCGGCTGGCAAGCAGAGAAGGCAAGGACGATCCGGTGGTTCCCGTTACCCTGCCGGAACTCTGAATTCAGAACCACCAGAGCGTGACCAAAATCCCCCTGCTGAGGTTTCCCGAACAGGGGGGGCACAATGAAGTTCCTGAGGATACTGCTCAACATCAAGAATCGCGAGGAGAATGCTCCTCCAAACGCGGACCTGGCGAAGGCTGTGGCGGATGCCATGCCGATGTTCTTGGAGGCCATGGAGGCTCTCCTAGAGCGGAGAGAGGCTGCCAAAAGGCAGGAGGAGGTGCCTCCACCGAGGGAAGTTCAGAATGCACAGGAGGCCCAACCCAGAAACCAGGACAAGGGCAAGGAGCCTGCTCAGTCGGAGAGATTTGTGATCGATGGGCCTGGACCGGTGCAGCATAGGACCATTCCCATTAATGGTTCCATCACCCTCGACCAGGTGGTGAAGATCGTGAACATTTGCATGGGGGACCAGAAGCAGATGATGTCGGAACTAAGGGATCGATCCACCCATCCCTTTGTTTCCCGATTGATAGACACCCTCGCCCCGCCAGGGCTGGGTATCCCCACGATTAAGGAGTATGATGGCGAAGGAGATCCAGTTCGTCATGTCCAGAAGCACTTCATGGCCTGTCTAGGCAGGGCCCCAAATGATGATATTGTGTTTGTGCTATTCCCAGGTACACTTGGTGAGAGGGCCCTGACGTGGTTCTTCAGCCTGCCCCCAGGATGCATTTCCAGCTGGGCTGATATGCACGACCGTTTTATTCAGCAGTACCAGGGTCGTCGACGCCTCTTGAAAAGCGTGAGATCCCTGGCCCAGGTGGTGCAGAGGCCCGACGAATCGTTGGCACATTATTACCAGCGGTACACTGCTAGTGTGGCTGAGATTGATGAAGAGATATCGGAGGGAGAGACTATTCGCACCTTCCTTCGGAACTTGACAGCCCCCTATGGTTCCGACCTGATGCACAGCGTGGCTGAGAAGGCTGTGTGGAACATGGAGGCACTTCAGAAGAGGGTGAAGCAGCAAATCGATGTGCAGGAGTCGAAGATAGCTGCTGGAGAGCTGGATCCTCCAAATTCAAATAAGGGAAAACAGTCGTTCAAACCATTGGATGACCATAAGCGGAAGGATAAATCCGAGGGCAGTCGGAGTCGAGGTCGTTCTGATCGAAGGGAGGACAGACGTCCCCCGAGGAAGGACAAGCGGGAGGACTATCACATTCCTCTCAACAGTTCCATGGCGGAGGTGTTAATGGTGATGGATCGACAGGGTATCTCCAGGTACCCCCCGAAGAAGGAAGGAGAATTTTTTGGGATCCCGCACCGATCGTTACTGTCGGTTCCATCGCGCCAGCGGTCACGACACTAACCATTGTTGGGAGTTGAAGAAGGAAATCGAAAAGCTGATCCAGAAGGGGAAGCTTAAGGAGTTTGTGGTGGAGAGGCCGTGTCGATCCCGCTCCCGATCTCGATCGCGGTCCCGTTCCCGATCCCGCGATCGGTCCCCGAAGAAAAAGAAGTCGGAGCCAGAGTCTTCTGGTGCCCGTAAGGAGAAGTGGGGCACCATCAATGTGATTCACTGAGGATTTGCTGCAGGAGGTGACACCACAGCCTCTCGGGAGGTCTATGCCTCTAGAATTTCCGCCGCTGTGGTGCTGGGCAAGAGGTCCCGATCTTGGACCGCGAAGGAAGAGATGGTGATCTCCTTTTCAGCGGAGGACTTGGTAGGCGTGGAGACTCCCCACGATGATGCTTTAGTCGTGACCTTGGATGTGGATGGGTACGAGATGAAGCGAATTTTGATCGACGGAGGGAGCTCCTCCGATATTATGTTCATGGACGCGCTGGAGGCCATGGGGAAAACGAATAAGGATCTGAAGCAGGTGAACTTCCAGATGGTTGGGTTCTCAGGTTCTACCTCCTATCCGCTGGGAATGATCACCTTACCCGTGGAGTTTGGTAGCGGGTGGAAAGCTGAGAGGAGGAATGTGGAGTTCGTAGTGGTTGAATCCGCGGGGACTTATAACGCGATTATCGGGAGAACTACCATCAACCCACTGATGGCAGTTGCCTCGACTGTTCACCAGAAGATGAAGTTCCCGACCGACCACGGAGTCGGGGAGGTCAAGGGCGACTAGGTGGCTTCCAGGAAGTGCTATGTTAACGCCACCCGACGGAAAAGACGGGAGGCTATGACCATCCTCCAGACCGATACTGATCCCAGAGAGGAGTTTGGGCGTCCCGCCCCTATGGATGATTTGAAGGAGGTCGAGATTGACGGACCTCAGAGGAAGGTGAAAATCGGGTCCGTCCTGTCTGACGAGAGGGCCCGAGAATTGATTGAGCTGCTGAAGGAGTTTAAGGAGCTGTTTGCCTGGTCCCCGAGCGACATGCCAGGAATCAGCCCCGATGTGATTGAGCATGAGTTGAGGATTGATCCCGCGATCAAGCCTATCGCGCATAAAAGGCGTCCGATGGGCACAGACAAGAGGATCGCGATCCAGCAGGAGGTGGGCAGGTTGCTCGATGCTGGATTTATCAAGGAGCTCCGATTCCAGACTTGGGTTGCCAACCCGGTTCTGGTGAAGAAGAGCAACGGAAAATGGCGAATGTGTGTTGATTTCCGCGACCTGAATAAAGCTTGCCCGAAAGACTGTTACCCGCTTCTGAGAATCAATCAGTTGGTGGATGCTACGTCGGGACATGAATTGCTGAGCTTCATGGATGCTTACTTGGGCTATAATCAGATCAAGATGGCTAAGGAGGATGCCCCCCACACTGCTTTTTATGCTGATAGTAACATCTATCACTACGATGTCATGCCCTTTGGATTGATCAATGCCGGGGCAACTTATCAAAGGATGGTGAACAAGCTGTTTGGAGATATGCTGGGGAAGACCATGGAGGCTTACGTGGACGATATGCTGGTAAAGTCCCGACAGGCTGATGATCATGTTCACAACTTAGCCACAGCATTTGAGCGGATGAGGCTTCATCAAGTTCGCTTGAACCCGACCAAATGTGCTTTTGGAGTACACTCGGGGAAGTTTTTGGGCTTTATGGTAAGCCAAAGGGGAATCGAAGTGAACCCCGAGAAGCTGAGGGCAATCGAGGAGATGCAGTCTCCGACAAATCACCGGGAGCTGCAAGTACTGAATGGCCGACTCGCTGCAATGAATCGTTTCCTGTCCAAGGCAAGTGACCGATCCAAGGCAAGTTCTGAGGGCCAATAAGAAGTTTGAGTGAACTGCCAAGTGTGAAGAGGCATTCCAGGCACTCAAGCAGCACCTTCGCACCCTCCCACCGTTGGCAAAACCGATCCCAGGCGAGCCGCTCTATCTATATTTGGTTGTTTCTGAGTTTGCTATTAGCTCTTTGTTAGTGAAGATTGTCGAGGGTAATCAAGTCCCCGTGTATTATGTAAGCAAGGCGTTTGCCAAATCTGAAATGAATTATCCCGCCGTTGAGAAGTATCTTTTCGCGTTGATCATTACTGCTCGGAAGTTGAGGTCTTATTTCCATGCGCATGAGATTAATGTGTCGACGAATCAGCCTTTGAAGCATTTTTTTAACCGACCTGATGCGTCAGGGAGATTAGTGAAATGGCAGTCGAGCTTAGTGAGTTCCGCATTCACTTTGCTCCGAGAACGGCTATTAAGGGCCAGGCGTTGGCGGATTTCATAGCAGAGTCTACAGCCCCCGATCTGGAAGAAGCGGGCCCTGTAGAGGGGGAAACCATGGAGGTCCCGATAACAGAGCAACCAGAAATGGCGGAGCAATCAGAACAGCCAAATAAGGATAATACTTGGGAAATGTACACTGACGGCTCTTCAAGTTTAGACGGATCAGGAGCAGGGTTCGTATTGATACCACCAGGCGGGGGTGAGCCCCTCCGATATGCTTTGGCCTTAACGTTTAGGGCCACCAACAATGAAGCTGAGTATGAGGCTCTTATCACAGGCCTCAAAATCGCCAAAGGTACGGGAGTCGGTCACTTAAGAGTAAAATGTGACGCTGGCCTGATTGTGAATCAAGTCCAAGGACGATATGAGGCAAAGAGCCCGATAATGAGAAAGTACCTTCGCGAGGTGCAAGTCTTGAAGGAGAGTTTCAAAAGTTTCGATGTTGAGGCAATCCCGAGGGAGGAAAACGCGGAAGCGGATGCCTTGAGCAAATTTGCCTTGGGGGCACCCCTCGAGGAAAATCGGAAGGTGCACTTCTTGGAGAAGGTGATCTTGTCGACCACCGATCCATCGGAGGTGTGTGCCATTGAAGCAGGATCGGAGGAGGTGCCCACTTGGATGACCCCGATAGCCGTGTACCTGACTACGGGGGCAGTCCCCGATGATAAGGTACTAGCTGACAGGATACGTCGGATCGCAGTTAATTACGTGGTGCTGGACAGTCAGCTGTACAAGAAGGGGTGGTTCTCGACTCCGTACTTAAAATGCGTGGCTGAGCCCGACGCAAGTCGGATCCTTAGGGAAGTGCATGAAGGGGTCGCGGCTTGTCACGAAGGGGCCCGATCCATTAGGATGAAAGTGTTGAATTTGGGCTATTACTGGCCTTCGATGAGCAAGGAGGCGACGTTGTTAGTCCGATCCTGTGATGCTTGCCAGAGGTATACCCCGAATATCGTGGCTCCGCCTGCTAATCTGATGTCCATCAAGAGTGCTTGGCCCTTCGCGCAGTGGGGTATCGACTTGGTGGGACCTCTCCCACAGGCACAAGGTCAGTGTAAATATTTGCTTGTGGCCATTGATTATTTTTCGAAATGGATAGAAGCTAAGGCATTGGCCAAGACGACGGGGAACCAAATCGTCAAGTTTCTCCAAACCCATATTATATCCAGATACGGGATTCCTAAGGTGGTGATCAGCGACAATGGTCCTCCGTTTAGCGGGGCTCAAGTGAAGGAGTATCTGGAGGAGTTGAATATCAAGCATCGGACAGCCTTTGTCCATCATGCTCAAACTAATGGACAAGTGGAGTCAGCCAACAAAATCGTGATGGATGGCCTGAAGAAAAGGGTCTGTGCCTTGAAAGGCAAATGGCTGAAAGAGCTGGAAAATGTGCTTTGGGCGGTTAGAACGACACCCAAACGATCGACTGGGGAGACTCCGTTTGGCCTTGTTTATGGCACGGAGGCTGTTGCTTCCGTGGAAATAGCTGTGGCATCCCATCGGACGAGATACTACGAGCCTTTGACGAATGATGAAATGAGACGTCTGGAATTGGACTTGCTCGAGGAAAAGAGGCGGGAAGCCGATGAAGTCCAGGCTCGAATGCGTTTGGCGACGGCCAGATATTACAATTGGCGAGTTAAGTCCCGACAGTTCTTCGTCGGGGAGCTGGTTTGGCGTCGGAACTAGTTTACCCTTTTGGATCGGATCAACAAGATGTCGCCAAAATGGGAAGGACCTTATAAGGTCGTGGGGATGCATGCTCCGAATGTGTATAAGTTGGAAGACCTCGATGGCAGAGTATTGAAGCATTCTTTCAGTGGCGAACACTTGAAGAAATGTCATGCTTGATGTAAAGTCGCCTTAAGTGGTGCCCGATGTAAAGTCGCCTTAAGTGGTGCAAGTTATCTATCGTTTGATTCGATGTAAGCATAATTTGAGCCATCAATGAATAAAGAGGTTGCTTCCGATCAGATTGTTCTTAGATTTATTCTAAGTATTATTAAGTCGCCTTAAGTGGTGCACGATGTTAAGTCGCCTTAAGTGGTGCACGATATTAAGTCACCTTAAGTGGTGCACGATGTGAAGTCGCCTTAAGTGGTGCAAGTGGTTAAGTCGTCTTAGGTGATGCATGGTTCTTGGATTTATTCTAAGTGTTGCGAAGTCGCTTTAAGTGGTGCAAGTTGTTAAGTCGCCTTAGGTGGTGCGTGGTTCTTAGATTTGTTCTAAGTATAATTAAGTCGCTTTGTGAAGTGCAATGATAATCGGAACCAAAAAAGATATGATATTATAAAATCTGCGAGGTTCCCGATAAAGAAAGGAAAATTACAAGGACTATAAAGATAGAGCATTTAAGCTTGGTCCTTGTCGGCATCAGCGGGAGCAGGATCCACGAGATCTATGGCAGAAGGCTCCACAGGTTCAGCTGCTGGAGGGTCGATTATCGGGGGGTCAACTGTTGGAGGATCGGCACTTGGAAGCTCCGCCATGTCTTCAACATCCGCGGGAGTGTTCCCCCTCATCACTCTCCTTCTAGAGGGCGAAGTACCTCTTCGCAAAGGGAGCGAGAGTCGCAGACTTGTCGAAGTTGATGGCGTCGCCATATTCCAGATGGAGCTCCTCGACCGCGTTGAAGAGGGTGTTCTCCACCTCCGCGGTGCAGAACTTCACCGCGTCAGCTTGGAAGTCCTCGGACTCCCGATAATCTTCCCGGCCCTTGGTCTCAGCCGCGACCAGCTTCGCAGGGACCTCAGCAAGTTCCTCCTCCAGAGCCTTTTTCTCGAGGACAAGTTTGTCCCGAGCCTCTGCATCCTTTTGTCGCTCCTGCTGCTCCCTGTTAGGTTCTAAGTTTCAGGTCAACGGGTGGTCGACCTAAAACTTGATCCTCACTGGTGGAATTACAGGTTCGGTGCTCCTAGGTCCTGTCGTTTTGATCCGTGTCCTTCTGTCCTTCGCCTTCTCTTCTCCGCGTGCCCTGCAAGAGGGGCAATATCAAGCACAGAGGGGGGGGGTGGTGCTTGATGTACCCTCTCCGATGCTTAAGTCAATACGTTTCTTAGAGAGATAAAACTTAGAGAGATGTCAGAGCTAAATTGCCCACTTAGCCAAGATGTTCAAATGAACGGTGGAAAGGTTGTATTTATAGGCAACGGTGTCATTAAGGTGGCTTAATGCTATCGTTAACCTTTAAGCACAATTAATTAGCCCTTAATCATGTAATTAAGACCTTAAAGCATGGAGAGGTTGGCGGGAATAATCCAAGTGTGAGAGTCGGAAAATGGTGCCGGGGCCCTTGGGGGGTGGGGAGAAAATCCGACCCCCAAGGGTAGGGGTTGGGTGTGGCCACCCAACCCCTCCCTAGGGGAGATAGGGTTGGTCAACCCAATCTCCCCTAGGGGAGGTCGGGTGTGGCCACCCGACCTCACCTAGGTGAGTTCGTCGCGGTTCGGACGAGTATTTTCGCCTCGTTCGGACCGTTGGTGTTTCCGCGGGGTGTTTGGGTCGAAGTTTCGATTTATAATCATTAACGGGGCGATCAAAATAAAAAGATTCGGAATTCAACGGGTTCAAATTTGGCGTATATCCATCACATGCCCCCGAGTCAACCAATGGCCTGACCCTTGATTGACTCTATTTTAGGATGGTATGACACGCGCAATTTGAAGCCGGGATTTTACCTTTTGTCGGAATTCTTACTTACCCATGGGTGTGTGTCTCTGACTCTGCCCCCTGTCTTATAAGATAGAGGAATTGCAAACGTCAGAATAGCACGGACACGTGTCCAAGCATGTGTCCGTCTGAGATGGAAATAATAAATCCAATACCGTCACGAGCTTATACTCGAAAAATATACGCATATGTGAGGATGCAACATGGATATGGTTAAGTGAGTCCATGCTTCAATTTCATGACGGGGTAAGCCTATGTGGGAAAAATTTCGGTTTTGGTCCAAATTTTTTCTAAGTTTGGGATACTAGAAAATATGCCTATAGGATGTTACCTTGAGTGAACATGGATGTATCATGAACATGAAAGTGGGTACTAGCATACATACAAGTAGGAAAACAAGTGTAGAAGTGGGTGTAGACACGCTGCGGTTGTAGTCATGAATGTATGCATGAATATATGGCGGCCATGTGCATGGACGTCTAAATGTTTGAACACACGGGAGTGTGTACGTGGGCATGCATATGAGTGCAAGCATGAACATGTATGTGTGTATGGACGGGTTGTGAGTATAAGCATGAGTGATGACATTGATGTACCTGTAGATGTTAATCATGAATATGAGCATAAGTGCAAGGGTGAGAGCATAGACCTCTCCTTTACTTGAGGGTGGGAACTCTGCCACTCAATGGGACACAACGTTCCGCCTCCCTCATACTAGCGCGAGCATTGTCCTTTAACCTCGACCTTCGGCATGTGTAACATTTTTCCTTCATTCGTTGGAGCGTGTGTATAGCTCTTGACCTTTACCCTGCAATTTGTTCCCCATAAAAGTGAGGGTGAAAATGCTTACAAGCTTTCTTCTTACCCGCCGTGAGCGAAAGGGAGGGGTTTATTGACATGTGTTAAGGGTTGACCCTTCCTTCGGATGTGTTGGAGCGTTGCTCCATTTGGGGAAGCTAAAAGTTCGCCCTCTTTGTGACGCTTTGGGATTTGTTCCCTTTGATAGGTCTCTTGGGTTGTGGTTTTGCTTCCGTAACTTGATTGATGTTAAGGTTACCCCCGTAGTAGGCGTATCTCGCCCCTCCATGAGTAAGGGTCGATCTTTGCGTTGGTCGCTCGTATAGATGACTCACTTTTGGGAAGCTTTCTTCTTCAGACAGGGAGACCTTGAAGATCGTTTTCCAAGGCAGTCAGACCAAATCTGACTGTCCTGTGTCTTGGGTGTCCGAGGTGGACTTGTATGAGGCGGGGACTAGTATGACCCCTTGTAGGTTGATTTCATGGAGAAACGTATAAGGTGTAGGCAGAGCGTTCCGAACGTACCGTTGAATCGAATGAGAGGGAAGAACCCTCTAGTTCTGCTTAACAGGCCAAGAAATTTTCTAAGTTGGGGAAAGCTGCAGAGGCTTCCGGCATGTTCTTTTTCCATTATCTTTTCTTTGTGATATACTTATGATTGTTCTCATGTTGCTTCCTTCTTGTTGTTAGGGTGTTCGCCCCTGGTTACCGAATGGGTTCTTGCGGTGGGCGAGAGTTCAAGTCAATCTAAATCCAAGGCGCGGAAACCTGACTCTGAGGTCGGGCCCTCGGCTGCCAAGGAGAAAGAAACCGTGAGAGGCTCTCCTTCAAGTGCCCCCTTGCTGACTCCCTCTCATGATAAGGAGGTAGTGGTTGAAGAGGCGCCCTCTTTGCTTGACAAAGGGAAACAACCTGTGGCTGGCGATGGGGTGATCATAGGTCTTGATGTCTCTTCTCTATCCTCTGCCCCCCAGCTGAGGGGCCGAGTCTCAGGTTCATTTCATCTTCATGTAGATTTGACGAATTTTGAAGGTGTCTTTGGCTTTCCTATGAGTTATGTTACTAACCCCTACGTTGAAGATTTTTCTTTTGGTGATGAGTGTGATCATCGCCTTTCATTGAGGTTCCTTTCTCTTGCTATGGCTCTGATTAAGATAGCAAATTCTTGCTTGGGAGTTTGGTGGAGACTGTTCTTGAGTTAGCCTCTACTAGTATCGTAGTTGTGATCGTTGTGGGGATCGTTTTGTTATATGCCCTCAATAGTGCTTGTCGTGATTCTTTGCTTCATGGTTGATTTCATGAGATATGGAGGTTGTCTTCATAATGAGGACGTCTCCTACCTAGTATCACCCAGTGGGTTGAAATATAAGTGCCTACCTTTGATGAGCGTATGAAGGGTGTTGTTTTTCCCTTTTTCTTGAACCTCCTCCTAGGGCTAGGCGTAGCCTTTTGATGTTCGTGGTCGGGATGGTGTCTTTACAATGCATGTCTTTGACAGATGTTTTATGATGTGCTGCCATGATAATCACTTCGAGGTATGTGGACATGATAGCCACTTCGTGATGTGTGGGAGTGATAGCCCTTCTGTAGTGTGCGGACATGATAGCCACTTCAGGGTATGTGGACATGATAACCACTTCAAGGTATGTGGACATGATAGCCACTTCAATGTATGTGGACATGATAGCCACTTCAAGGTATGTGGACATGATAGCCACTTCAAGGTATGTGGACATGATAGCCACTTCAAGGTATGTGGACATGATAGCCACTTCAAGGTATGTGGACATGATAGCCACATCACGATGTATGGAGTTGTGCTTTAGTATTCTTTTCTCATTGGAGAGCCTTCATTGCTATAATTGCCTTTTGTTTAGGCTATGTTTGTTGGGTTAGGTCCTGATGTTTCGTCTTGCCCGATGTTGTATCCTTCATGCTTTTTAGATGTCTCCTTCATGAGTTGTGCTTGACGATGTTCAAGTCTGATATGAGCATAGGTCACGCGAGGGCGATATGCAAGACAATAACGTTTGTCGGAGGTTGATTTGTGCGACTTGTAAGGCAATTCTCTTCTTGATGGGTCGAGTTTATTTTGAGAGCCTTGAACTTTGTATTTCATGTCTTTGCTATCCTTCTTGGTGGTGTTGGGTTCCTTTGAGATACTTCTCTTGACTTGTGACATGGATGGTAGGATAACTCGTTACTTTTCATGATAACCTCTTGTGCTTCTGTATATGATCCTTTGGTCATGGACTTCTCCTTTGTATATGCTTTCCTTTCCTTATCTTTCTTTTGTGTTTTCCTTCATATCATACCTGCTATCTCATCAAGAACAAACATTATGTGTTCTTCATACGACTTTGCTTTGCAATTATTTTCTCATGGGATCCTTCTTAGTATGGTGCAATGATCTCTTCTGATACCTTTTAAATGGTATATATGGTACTGTTAGACCAAAGATACGCTCTTGGTGGGCGTCGAATCTGTTCACGAGACAGGCTCTCGGAGGGCACTTAACGTTTCACATGATAGGCTCCCGGAGGGCACAAGTTTTAGACCAAAGATACGCTCCTGGTGGGCGTCGAAATCTGTTCACGAGACAGGCTCTCGGAGGGCACTTAACGTTTCACTGGATAGGCTCCCGGAGGGCACAAGTTAGACCAAAGATACGCTCCTGGTGGGCGTCGAATCTGGTAGTTTAAAATCTACCTCAAGATACGCTCTTGGGGGCGTCGAGTCTGGTAGTTTGAAATCTACCTCAAGATACGCTCTTAGGGGCGTCGAATCTGGTAGTTTGAAATCTACCTCAACATACACTCTTGGGGGCGTCGAAGGTCGTAGTTTTTAGAAACCACTCTCAAGATACGCTCTTGGGGGCGTCGAAGTTCGTAGTTTTTGGAAACCACTCTCAAGATACGCTCTTGGGGGGGTCGAAGTTCGTAGTTTTTGGAAACCACTCTCAAGATACGCTCTTGGGGGCGTCGAAGGTCGTAGTATGAAAACTACTCTCAAGATATGCTCATGGGGGCGTCGAAGGTCGTAGTATGAAAACTACTCTCAAGATACGCTCTTGGGGGCGTCGAAGGTCGTAGTATGAAAACTACTCTCAAGATACGCTCTTGGGGGCGTCGAAGGTCGTAGTATGAAAACTACTCTCAAGATACGCTCTTGGGGGCGTCGAATCTGTTCGCGGGATAGGCTCCCGGAGGGCTCAGAATATTACTTTACCTTGTGTCCCTTCTCATGTAGGGTGCGTTTTTGATACGCCTTTTAGATCTTTACTTGAGTTTTCTTTCCATGATATTGCCTGTTACCACGCGTTTTCTTCAATGTGGGAGATCACCGTTTGAGGGCGATGTTTGTGTGTTGCCAACTTAGGACGAGTTCGTATAGGGAGTTGAGGATGTTTTCCTCTTATGTGACCTCTTCTAGGAGAAGTAGTATTGCATGTTCTTGTGATCTTCTGCCTCTAATCTCTTATTTTACACTTTGGTGGACTACCAAGCACTTATTCGTTTGGTGGCCCCCAAGTGGCTTGGTGGTCATACCGCCTTTCATATTTGGCCATTGAAGCCCCTCGTTCATTTTCCTTGTTGGGTACCCCTTATGCTTGGGGCTCCCTTGTCTGCTTGTTTGAATGCGATGAGTGTCCCTTGTAGGATTTACTCTTTCTCATGCTTGCTTGTTTCAGTCATAGGCATGGTTTGGATAATGCCTTTGTCGGATGTATCTTTAGAGGTTGGGTGGAGAGCTTTTGCTTTGGGTGGGTGGGGGTGAATTTCATTCTCTTGATAACTAGGATGTGGCAGTGTTTGTATCCTAGGGGTGCTTGTAAATTCTTTCCCCCCTTCCTTGTGTTTTTTAGAAAAAACACTTTTGCGGTGATGCTAGAGCAGGAGTAACGTATCTTGTAAGGGATTGTATTTAGGTTGAAAATCTTTCTCATAGAATGGTGTCTTGAGTTGTTGATCTCGAAGGTGTATTTCAGACTAGTCAATCTGATCCATGCTTCTTGCTCGGGCATGGGGGGTCTGACCGGGCTGTGATAATCTTCTTGAAGTTTTGTGGTACTTAGTGTGCTTTTCCTTTTCCTTTACATTGGAGTAATCTTCAATGCCTTTAGGGAGTGTCACATTGGTCATGCTCCTCCCACCTTGAATGTTGATTATAGACTTCCTTTGAATTAGGACTTGAACCTAAAAAGGATGTTTTCTTTTAGGTTTGCAGGTGATGCTCCATGATTTACCATGGGTTTTCCCCCGTATTGGCTATTCCTTGTTGGATAGCTTCATTAGAGGCTGCATTTGTATTGCGTACGTATACGTGTTTGAGGTGTGTTGAGCTGACAAGTCCCTCCATTTTCATTTTGTCATAACCTTCATTCATCATGTGTTCGGCGTATGGCCTTAAAGGCGGGATATTTTTCTAGTGCCCCCTTTATCGAGGTTCTCCTCTTGATGGGATGCCAGAGTCAAATGTCTTATCATTCGCAGACAAGGTGTTTGATCCGGATGTGCGTCTAGTGTGAGGGTCGATCTTGAAATCTTATCCCCCAAGCTTTTGAGCTCTTCTTTGGTTGATCTTGTAGAACTGTTATCATGCCCTAAGGCTCTTGATAGGAGATGTATCTCTTTTTTCATATTCTAGTTGTTGCACTATCTCTTTTGCTAATCTTGCATCTTTAGAGTTTCTCTCTTGGTGCGTGACTTCAATGACGGGATTTTCTACCGATGTTTGTTCTGTTAAGACTTGTATCCTTGGTTGCCTTCCTTTCTTGTGAGATGGCGAAGGAGTGTTTATGAACACTCAAATGTGTCGTACTTGGTAGAGGTATGCGCCTAATCTTTAGGGCACTGTCTTGAATCTTCGTGTACCTATCTTTGATGAACATGTTATTCATTGTATATATAATACGGAGTCCAAGGATCTCCAGGTTAGGATCATATTTTGAGAACAGAGACATATTCATCTATTAGATAACCCCTCTATCTAGGGAGTTCATTTTTGCAAGGATAAATGCAAGGATACTTGTAAGGATATGTGCTCCATCCTTGTTCCTGGTTCATTTGCAGTGCCGCGTCCCTAATGGGTGTGTTGATGTTCTGATCACCTTTACTAGTAGGGGGTCCTTTGGTATTAGGTATGCCTGACTCTTCCCTAGTATCATCAATAGTTGGCCATGGGAGATGTCTGACGGACTCCCTTCATGCATTATGGTTCTCTTTATGTCAAAGCTAGTGATTCCCTCTCGTATGACTAATATATCATTGTGTGGAAATACTATGTTTTCCATATCCCTTTTTAAAAGCTTGATGATGGTGTCGCCATTCTTCCTTTCCTAGGCTTGGTGCCCTTGAGAGTTTTTTTGATGAAAGTGTATTTCATTACATTTGAAGGTGGGCGTTGTCTTTGTTATATGGTTTCCTCCATTTTTGGAGGGATGTGTTCGTGGCTACCCCCTCTTATGCTAATGGGCGTTTGTGGGGAGGGCATGTTGTGACTAGTGCCCCCCTTGCATACCAATGCCAGATGGGATCCTTCGACGGATTTGGCCATAGGATGCTTAGTGGAAGGTTATAGTGAAGGTAGCCCTTTGTGATCCTCATGGTAATTCTTCTATAGGATGTTGAGACTCAACTTATTTTTGTAAGTGAGCCTTCCATCTTGTGATCTTTCCCAGAATCTTGACCTTATAGGTGCCCTTTGAGATTGAGAAATCTGTTCCTTGTGCATCTCTTGGTTGGCGGCGGTGTTTTATGGACTCTTCTAGTAGTCCACCTGTGTATATATATACCACGGAGCCCGAAGGCGTCCGGTATGGTCTTTCTTGGAAAATATGTTGATATCAAGTATCAAAATCTACCCCTTTTAGGGAGTTGACTTGTTATGCAGTTAAATTAAATAAGAGGATATGGGAAGGATATGGGTGTGGGGGTGTTGATACCCCCTGCTTCCTTGGTAATGTAATTGTCTTCCTCCATTAGTCTGTGTGTATTCCTTCCACTTGAGGAATATAAGGTTGCATCCTTGCAAGGCGGACTAGGTGGAGGTGTATCCTTCATGTATGCTATGTGTGATCTCACTCCACTACGTCTCTCCATGAGACTTCCCATTGTAGTAGCTATGTACTAACATGGTGTGGTACTCTATGAGTCCCCTGTTCAAATCCTTATCTTTTCGACTTCTCCCCTGTCCTAGGGGGATGTGTACCAAGGGTTGTCATACACAAGAGGTTAGGACCTGTCGTGCTGTATCATGAGTAGGTGGTTTCCTTGTTGTGTTGTCGGGGTGATGTCCCTCCCTTTGAGCTTTCCCTGGAATGTCTCTTAGTCATGTCCGTGGTGATACGGACCGTATGTGTACCTTGCTGAGGTGGATGTTGGAACTCTTATATCCTTGGTGGTCTGACTTGCATGTCCTCCCTTAGTGGGGTGTATGTCCTGGCTTCCAGCTGTGGTTGATATTGCCTTGGAGGCATATATTGTTGCCTTCCCTCTGGGGGTGGCCCTTGGTTATCTCTCCTTTGTTCTTCTCGCTGCCCTGTTCGAGGGTGCGAGTGGTGTTCTTCTTCTGGGACTTGTTCTTGCTCATGAACTTCTTCTTCTTTATGTTGGTGTTGCCTTCCCTGCCTGTTCCTCAGAGTCTCTCTATAGGCTAGTAGCTCATCCAATGCGCTCATCAACCCCGGAGTCACCGTATGTGCTCCTTGTGAGTGTGCAGGCCTTGTGTTGGTTGTGTGGGCACGATTGTCGTTCCTTTGAGCCGGCATCCCATATGGGTATCCTTGAGGTTGTGCCTCATAGTAGAATCCCTGAGGAGGTGCCGTGTATTGGGATGGCACTCCTTGTTGCTCCCCCTCTCTTTGTGGCCTACTAGCCAATGGAGTTGAGGCTGTGGAAGACTCAGCCCCAGCTGGGCGTGAAGGTCCTCCTTCCTGGTTGTTAGGCTGGGGTGCCTGTGGGGTTACCTGAGGCTCTGGGTGTACAGGTTGTTTCTCTGGGTTAGGCTGCCTTGCTGGAGGTATAAGCTGTCTCCCTCGCCTATTGCCCCCAGGTGGGCGGTGATGCCTAGATGCTAATCTGTTCGTCATCGCTCTCGTTATTGCCAGGCTTTCTGTTCGAAGCCCATGGACGGCGCCAAGTGTTAGGTTCTAAGTTTCAGGTCAACGGGTGGTCGACCTAAACCTTGATCCTCACTGGTGGAATTACGGGTTCGGTGCTCCTAGGTCCTGTCGTTTTGATCTGTGTCCTTCTGTCCTTCGCCTTCTCTTCTCCGCGTGCCCTGCAAGAGGGGCAATATCAAGCAGGGGGGTGGTGCTTGATGTACCCTATCCGATGCTTAAGTCAATACGTTTCTTAGAGAGATAAAACTTAGAGAGATGTCAGAGCTAAATTGCCCACTTAGCCAAGATGTTCAAATGAATGGTGGAAAGGTTGTATTTATAGGCAACGGTGTCATTAAGGTGGCTTAATGACATCGTTAACCTTTAAGCACAATTAATTAGCCCTTAATCACGTAATTAAGACCTTAAAGCACAGAGAGGTTGGCGGGAATAATCCAAGTGTGAGAGTCGGAAAATGGTGCCGGGGCCCTTTGGGGGTGGGGAGAAAATCCGACCCCCAAGGGTAGGGGTTGAGTGTGGCCACCCAACCCCTCCCTAGGGGGGATCGGGTTGGCCGACCCGATCTCCCCTAGGGGAGGTCGGGTTGGCCGACCCGATCTCCCCTAGGGGAGGTCGGGTGTGGCCACCCGACCTCACCTAGGTGAGTTCGTCGCGGTCCGGACCAGTATTTTTGCCTCGTTCGGACCGTTGGTGTTTCCGCGGGGTGTTTGGGTCGAAGTTTCGATTTATAATCATTAACGGGGCGATCAAAATAAAACGATTCGGAAGTCAACGGGTTCAAATTGGGCGTATATCCATCACTCCCGCTTCAGCAGCCCTTCGAAGTCATGAACCTGCTTTTGGAGGTCCCGAGTCTTTCGGTCGAGGAGGGCCTGTTCCTTGGCCAGTTTTCCCCTCGAAGACTCGGAGGCCGCGAGATCCTCCTCAAGCTTGGCTATAACTGCGGGAGCCCCCTTGGCCCGCTCCTGCTCCAGGGCCCCCTCGAGGGCAAAGATGTACCCGAAGCAGCGGTTTATGTCCGCCAGCTCCTGCGAAGAAAAGAAGAAAAGTGTTAGCATATGAATATTATGCCTTATTGATGAAGGGGAGAAAATAGGAACCTCACCTCTATCCGACGAATAGACATTTCGTGAACATCCCTGCGGATGCCCTCCCGATCCAGGGAAATCGGGAACCTCAAAGATGGCAGAATTGAGTCTGCCAGCAGATGTAGACCCAGCTCTGGGTATGAGTCACCCTGTCGGAGCTGGACCCCTTGCAGCGTTTGGATCGAGGTCCAAGGAGCCTCCTTCTGGCTGGGGTCATAAACTTTGTAGAAGCTCCTGTCCAAGGGGAGAGGGGGAGGACCGACTCGAGTCGTGGAGGTGCGCATCTCCGACTCGCCCTGAGGCGGAGAGGGAGTAAAACTGTGGATGGGCGACGGCTGCCGCTGTTTCGAAGAAGGTGAGGGGGGCAGCCCCGTGGAGGTTGGTTTCAGGGGGGACTGCCTTGTCCTCCTACGACGAATCAAGGCGGCGCCCTCATCTGTCTCCTCGGAGGAGTCCAGATTTTCCACCCGACGAAATTGATCGCCGGTCGGGGTTTCACCAGCCCCCGATCCCATCGGGGCAGGAGGTTGAGGGAGGTCTTCTCCACCTCGAGCACCGGAAAGTGGTGCCCCTACTGAAGGTGGCGCCCCTGCTGAAGGTGGCGCCCCTGCTGAAGCTCCAGCACCCGACGGAGTTCCCGAGTGACCTGCACCTAGAGGACGAGATGCTTCAGAAATATAGTCAGGAAGTTGATCAGGGTCTTTACACCAAACGACGTGCCAAGAAACGTATTGGTCTTTCTCGTGGTAGTTGTAGTAGCCCGCCTTGAGGATGCGGGGAGTTTCCCCTCGGAGGACACGTTTAATCTCTTCGATGCGGGCCTCCATGGTCGAAGGGACCAACTCCTTAGGAACTTGCTTCCTGTATGATTTAATAGCTAGACGGAGCTGTTTACCTTCTTCAGCATTTTGGACATCGAAGAGTTTGTCAACCTCCACGCGGCTCCGCTTAGTCCTCCCCGCGGAGGGAGACTCCGACGGAGCAGCAGCCTTCTTTGCCGACTTCCTCTTCCGCGCGGGGCGTGGGACAGCGTCGGTCTCCCCCTGCTTAAGGATGAGATTGGTCAGCACGGATACCTTCTTAGCTGCAAACAATGGAAAACAGAGATCAGAACATTACCCAGGGAACCATATTGGAGGGGCCGTCGAAGAGTTGACCCCCAGAGATTATGTCGAGGAGACGGATCCCGGCCTTCACCAGGTCCCGCTTCGTTAGAGAGTTAGCATCGAGGGGAGTATAAGACTCCCCCCAACGGTAAAGCTGGATAAGATGGAGGGTCTGAAAATCTTCATCAGAGTAAGTGTGATAAGCGGGAGGAGAGTCCGCTTCCACCTCCCATCGGGGCCATGGGATCGAAGAGTTCTTGATGAAGAAGTAGCTCCTCTTCCACCCGCTGTTATCGGACCCCGTGTCGATTAGGAGTCCCCGACCCTTGACAACCTTCCAGGTGTCGCTGGTCCAGCTGCATAGTGCAAGTTGCGCCTTGTTCCACTTGGGCATCCGAGGATAGAAGGCACAAACCACAGCCTCGTTGCACTTCATCCCGTAGAAAGTTCTGAAGAATTGGAGGCTGTAGACCCATTTCTGGCGGAAGCATAGGACCTGGAAGGCATTCCACACGCGGATGGCGTGTGGGGAGAAAGTAGTTGGATGCGTCTTGTAGTGGGTGCACATCTCAACCAAGTTCCCGCAGAAGGGGAATCGAATCCCTGCCGATATCTGTCCCGTAGAGATAAATATCTCCCCCCGGGACGAGTGACCACAGGGTCACCCGAGGCACGGTGGCGAGAATAAGGAAGACGAGGCTCCCAGGTTTGGGTAATACATCCTTCTCGGAGAGCTGCGTCGTAGGCAGTCACCGAGATTTCGTTGGGAGCATAATCGAAATTGAAGGGTTTCCTCCCCTCGGAACTGGATCCGCAGTCTGAAAATCAGCCATGGCAAGAGAAGGCGTAGTGGGTTTTCGGAAAAAACGCAACCAAACTAATCAAAGATAAGGAAAAATCTACGACAACATCAAAGAAGGAAGTCTTACCAGACATGATGAAGTGAAACGGAGAGGATGATCCTAACGATTGCCGGAAAACTGATCGGAAAGCAGGAAGCCGAAGAAGAACCTGAGCTTTTGAAATCGAAGAAATGGTAAAAGAGAAACAGTGCCCAGGGTTAGGGTTTTATAGGAGAAGGGACAAGTGAAAGGACGTTCTAATCTGGGTCGTCGAAGTTAAACGTTTTAATCCGAACTGTTGAAATAAAAGGAGCAGAATGGAAAGTGACGTTAATGATGAAACGGCCTGAAAAGTACTTTTTCAGAAAAAGCATGCGCGAAAAATTAGGCACGGGTGCCAAAACCGTCGCTTCGTCACCTGCTGCATTTAATGACCGAGTAACCGAGGAGTCTTCTTGGATTTGGCGACTATCCTCGAGGTATCGAGGGATCGTGGACAAGAAGATCCATGTCAATGAATTTTGTCAAGGGAAAAGCCTCCGATATCGATATCGGGAGAGTTGAAAGACACGACGAACTGTAAGTCCCTCATGTCTTGGGGGCAAATGATGGGTTCCGCTGTAGCCGTGAAGCCCTTTAACGACGAGTGAACGGTGAATAGGCCCATTGGGCCCTAAAAGAGGTCAAGAAGACCAATGCGAAGGGTCCCGATGAAAGGAGTCCTGATGGTGAAGGGTCCCGACAAGGTCGGTCCCGATATGCGAGCTGGACGCTCCTGATGGTATGCCTTTAAGTAGGCCCCGATGTTGAATCCCTAAGAACGATTGGCCCTGTCACGATGACGAGGGGCCCCGAGCGGTGACCAAATGAGATAACTCTGGAGTCCCCGATATTGATCGGGACTTGCTATCAGAGGTTGAGGCCGAGATACGCGGCACGTGGCCGAGATAGGCGGGATCGTGGCCGAGATAGGCGAGGATCGTGGCCGAGGATCGTGGCCGAGATAGGCGGGATCATGGCCGAGATAGGCGGGATCGTGGCCGAGATAAGCGGGATTGTGGCCAACTGCCCCGGCGATTCATCAGGTAACTGGGGTAACTCCTTTCCTATAAAAAGGCAGAGGTTACCCCAGATCAGACACGTTTTTTAGATACTGAGACTCTTGCTTGCTAGTTTCATTGAGATATTTGAGATACTCATTTAAGCATCGGAGAGGGATTATGGGTCACCGCCCAGTCTATTCCCCTCTTGCAGGATTACGTGGAGCGAAGGAGTTCGGATCGCCGTCAAGACCGTACCGGAGTTCCAACCGTGATCCAACAATTAGTACATAGTGTTTCGCAGTTCATGTTTGTGAAATCGGAGGATCAACTTGCTGATTTATTTACCAACGCTTTGAGAAGACAGCAGCATGAATATTTAGTTCCACATCTTGGAATGAAGACTGTTTTTTATTAAGGGAAGCATTCTTAAAATACAAGTAAGCAACTTGAACTTGAGGGGGATTGTTTAAGTCTGACATCTGCAAGTTGGAAGACTTATTGTATATTTGGTTCAAATTTCTATTTGTGTATGGGTTGGTTCATATTTCTATTTGTGTATGGGTCTGTTGTGATTTAGCCTATACTAATTGAATTTGGTCAGTTTTGTATTGTCTTGTTTCTTTTTGTTATCAATACATGGGCCAAATTGCAATTTACAAAATTCGAAGGATCAAATCGCAATATCTTAAAATAACAAAGAATAAATTGTAATTAATCAATTTCTAGTCACTTACACGTAATTGTACCAATTCACATGCAAGATATACAGCCGAAATTGTACGTAAAAATTGACAAATACGAAAGTTGTTTTTTATACTGAGACCTGGAGGATCACTATCTCCTTTTAAGGAAATTTCACATCAGCTCACCTTCATGATACAACAATGTCGTAAAATCATATTAACCATGTAACAGATTCGACCGTACCGAATAATACCTGAACACAACAGGATTTTGCAAATCGAAAACAACGGTAGATGATCATAAAAAAACAACTAGATTAACAACACCGGAAGTAGAAGCTTACAACACAGCAGTAGAAAGACAAGAGAAACATAACAACGACTGAAGCAGCTTGCAGCAGAATGACAGAAGCAGCAGGAAACAGCTTGCACTACAATAGTAGAATGACAGAAGAGAATGTGATGAAGAATTTCGTATTAAGGTGTGTTGAAAATGGGGAATGATGTCTCTATTTATACTACAAAAAAGCTCACTCTGCATATGTTAGATTGCAGGGAGTAATCACTACGGAAACACTAAAACATGGTACGTGCATGTAATCGAAATTACACATTGGAAGAGTTACACATACATCTACAGTTACCGTAGTCCAAGATCCTTTGAACGAGGGAGTTCTCGATCCTCCAGTCTGGACTCGTAGAGGTTCTTGTTAGAGAAGCCCTACGTGGTGCAGCTCCACAGCAAAGCCTCAGATCAATTCTTGACACGGGGACAGATCTTCGGAGAGTTGCTCGAAAGCAATTTGGCACACCCTTGGTGTAGGGAATGGTGCGACCGAACTTGAAGTTTGGGAGGAGGGTTTTTCTCTCTAAAACACTATTGTGAGGGAATTATGATTAACCCTAAATATTCCCTAACACCTCTTATTTATAGGAGGAGTAAAGTGGACAAAAGTCCACTTTACCCCTCACTAATGTTTCGGCCGGCCTATGTATTGGGGAGGCCCAATTTTGGGCCTCCCATGTCAATTGGGATTTGGGTCTAGCCCAATTACCCAAATGTGACATTTACCCAAGTTCATTAGGTAAACCATACATATTATGGGCTACCAATTACAGTGCCCATCACCATATGCTTATAGCTCCCACTCGCCGGAATGGGAGGGTGCCTGTTAATGTATTGTTGTCAAAATCCGCATCAACATTTCTCCCCTTGGATCTGCTTCGTGCTTCCGAATAGTTCATACGAGGTTTGCCGTGCGACTGGCGGATACGACGGGCATCGTGCTACTCATCTGTTAGGAGTGTTGTAGCGCTCGCGGAACGTTGATTCCCTTTTCTCCAATCAACCTGTTCTAAACAACATTTATACATATTGTACCACGTTGTATCCTAGGTCAACTGATAATTCTCCATTTGCCTAGTTTCCATATAGGAACACTTCTCCAAGGCATCCGTACAAGTATTCACAACCTTCAACTAATATCCGGTTGGTGGCCACCTAGTGAATACAAGAGTCGGTGAATTACAGGTGAACTTGACCATCCCCATCGCTCATACCCTTAGTCAAACCCAACCAGTTTCCAAAGACGTGGTCACTGTGCCTTTTTGTTCAGCACTACGCTTGTACGCCGGGAAGCGAGCATTGAGCCTGACCTTAGGTATGAGTTCTGAGTATGTTGGATATCTGTCCAATTCGGGTTCGTATTTACATTTCGGACCTCGCAAACACGTCAGAACCACAAATGGATTTTACCGCGGTCACCCCGGGTCAAAACGGTCCGGATGCGTGCAGCACCCGGACCAGCACTAGCTATTATTGAAATATTTTTTAAGTGTTTTAGCTTGTTTGCAGACAATGGCCAACGATCAATACATGATGCTCAACACACATTGCCTAAGTTATCACTACCAACATACAACCATTGACGACCATGTACGACACTACCAATCGTCAACATCGAGCATACTAAAACAACGGCTAAGGCATGAAGCAACATGTCGGCAATGAGTACTATGCATAAGGGAAGTGTAACGATTCATTTACACTTTTCTAAAAATTTCAGCACTTAGAAAATTTTTGGCCGATTTGGGGCTAAGTATCCTAATGCATTTCATCAAACACCTTGTATGCATGTTAAGGTGACTAAGCACATAGTGATTTCAAGATTGAATCAAGGCCAAACGAAGTCACAAAATGTCTAATCGTGTACGGAATCAGACTCACCAACACGAAGCAAGTCCGAATTGTCACACGCCGTCACCGGAGCTCCACGCGCCACCCAGGGACGCCACACGCGCCGCCGCCACGCGCCTCCGCTAGTTGCCACGCGTCGCCGTTCTGCACACCACGCGTCGTCGACTTCCACCTCTAGCTTGGCCGGAATTTAATTGATGTCAAGTATGATGTGACTACTCCAAATTTACACCTCCATAAGCTCCTTTTCAACAAGCAATGAGAGCTTCTTGGAAAACTATCAAGGGAGGATGTAAGCTAATGACTACTCTCTCTCCTAATTTTCACTAATAGTGTCTACACCATGTCCTAAGGACTAAACTCATATCTATTATCGCACAAGTCCCTATCATCATGTATGAGCATGTTTACATCTCTCATGTGCTTACATTACATACATGCTCCCTAATATTGCATGACGCGCTACGTACAATTATTATTGCATGTTGCGTACACATAGGTTATTATGCATGATATTATTTTTATGTATGCATGATTCTAACTTATGATTGCTACACGTCCCTCCAACACGCGATATTCCCGCCCAAGGGGTGTACGCGACGTCCAAAACACTATCCTTCAAACCGTCACTCGTGACGACCCGACCTCACTTTGCACGCCCGACACTTAGAAAATATCACGAACATTTTCCTTGCCTGCTAAGGGCATAATCCCTTTATTACTTGTTAACTGTGCTCATTTAGGAGTTAACGGTGTCATTAACCGTCTTAATTTCCTTTGAGCCTATATATAGACCTCCACCCCTATTTATTTACTAAGTTGATAACACTTGCATGATTTGAGCTCTCTCTTCTCTCTAATTTCTCTCTCTACATTCTTCTAATTTAAGCATCGGAGAAGGTTCCCCGGTACCACCCCCGGCTTACTCCTCGTGCAGGTCTACGAGAAGACGGATCGCGAAGAAGGTGCCAGGAAACGGTTTTGGAAAGGGACTGTTGGATCGCAAAGGAAAGGAATCTACCCGCAAGTTGGCCATTTGGATTAACGACCCGATACGCATGACTTAACAATGCCGACATCCATGCGTAAAAGGTCTTCATTCTCCAAGATGAGGATTCTAGTATTGATGGAAGGCACCTTATAGGTGCAATGCATTGACATTCATGAACTGTTGGGCAATCTCAGTTGTTAAGGTTGAACGTATCAACCCTGCTGCTTTCTAATCCCTGCGTATCATTTCGTCTTCTGTGGAGCACGGATTACCATTATCATCTTTCATCATCCTCCAAGCGCGTTCAAACAATCCTCAGGCTTCGCAGCAGTGAGCATATCCCACACATGATCTCTCCATTCGTTATGTCTCGTCCCGGCAAGATTGCGAGCAACATAGAATTATACTCTATTTTCCATCGGTACTAATACATTGATAATCATGTAAATCAGGGAGACAAAATAACATTTTGGAAAAAGAATTGCGTACATCAGATATCTATGAGATAGAAGGCGACTAATAATGATTCCTTAGACATCTAACCAAACCGACCGCCAATAAACCGAGGGAAGGGGGTCGTGAAAGATTTCACATTACCGACGTCTTCTTTCTAATAGATCAGTCTTTTAAAATGGTTATAATCGCTTTTACCGGAATGGGGTGTTTTTATGCACACCCAATCTTGTCTTTCCCAAGGCCCTTTAAAAACGTTTTGAGGATTTCATGCATGCTTAGACAATTCTACCACACAAGAAAATCATCATATGCATGCCACATCCATGAAACAATCCATACCTCATGCATACGCGTCATGCGTCTAATGTTCTGAGGAACTCATGCTAGCATATATAATTTACTTCTAAAGTAAATTATCACATGCGACTACATTCTCAACATTCATGCATACGCATAACGCGTGATCAAACCACATCAAACATGCATGTCTGGCGACTTATTTTCAATTTTAAAACATTTGGGGCTGACTTGTAATTCATGCTATCAATAAAATATGTGTACTTCTAGACATGGGTCCTAGGCATTTGGAACCTTCACAACATGTCTATCCTAGTGTGCAACTCATTAATTAAAATTCAGAGCTCTGCACCCAACATGCAATATCCAGCTAGCTTGACAAAGTCAAGATGACAGTTCTAATCATGCAATAATATCAATTAAATAGCAATTGCAATTCAGCCTCTTAAATGACTCAGTCCCAAAATCATGCATTTCCAAGATCCATTCCTAAAATCAAAACTAGGCATCATGTTTAATTAAAACGTGAAAGTATTAAACCTATGAACACTGTGTATGTAATTTTAAAGTTCGAAAACATTTGGATTTTAAAATTTGACAATCCTATTTTTCAGTTGACTCGGTTCGGTCCGGTTTAAAGGTTCGATTCATTCAATATTCGGTCTGATCAAGCCGTTTCGGTCCAGTCCGGTTTGGTTTCAAAATAGGAATTTGGTTCGGTCCTTCACTCAAACCGGGACGGTTCGACCCATTTTAGTTGCCCGGTCTGACCCGAATGGGTCGCACCGATTGAGAAAATACGGTTGGTTGACCCGCTCCGGTCTTGACCCATGAACCCGTCCCGGTTCGGTTGACCCGGTTCGGTCCGGTTCGGGATCCCTTGGTCTTCCGGATCGGTTGACCCGACCCGGATGTGTAAAATGGGACCGGCCCATAGACCCAATAGGTTCGGCCGAAATTAAATTTGTGGGCTAAGTAGGGTTTTAAAATCCACCAAAAACTTAACTTAGCCACCAAGTAATAATTAATTATTAAATGCAGATATATATATATGTAAAATTTGGCCCTATTATAGATATACACATATATATTTTATTTATTTTCAAGATTCTATTTAAGGATAAAATCTTTCTATAATAAATTCCATAAATCTTAGGCAACTAAAATATCTATCAATATTATCTAGTTTCCTAAAATCATGCTAGAATTTATTGATGTAATTATCACAATTATCTTGTTAATCTAACTCATATCTTGTCCAATTACATGCAATATTGTTACCAAAATTTATTTAAAAATATGGTAACAAGTATTTCGGCCGAAATTACAATTACTTAGGGCCTAAGAAATTAAAAAAATTTCTTAGTAATTTCCTATAGGTTTCGGCCAAATCTAACATGTAATTAGGGTTAGTCGTCTAATTTCAAGATCAAATTTCACATAGATCAAGAATCCAATGTTAATTTTGATAATTGGTCACGCTTTTCCTGAAGATCGTGAACATAAAATTTTATTATGAACATCATGAAATTTTTGGCCACCATGATTTAAAATAAAAAAATTTAAAACTTCAAATTTTAAAAACTTTCGGCCGACTTTTTATATTTGTTCAAGAAAACCAATTTTATCAAAATCACGAACTCCCTAACACTGGCTTTGATACCACTGTAGGAGTATGGAGGGTTAATACTACGGAAATTAACAATGGTACATGCTAGTAAACACATTACGCAGTGGAATAAGGGGCATCGTAGTCCCAAGATCTTCTAGGGGAGTTCTCAATCCGCTGAACGGTTCTTGTAAGGGTTCTTGTTAAGGAAGCCCTACGCCGATTTGTCTCCACAGCAAAGTCTCTGTCGATTAGGAAGCAGGGATGGATCTCCGGGATAATTGCTTGAAAGCAATTTGGCACTTCCTTGAGCAATATGTGGTTCAACCGAAACCTATGTATAGGGAGGAGGGAATTATTTTGTCTCACCACAAAAGTGATTAAGTGATTAACCTAGAATTAATCCCTAACACTCTTCTATTATAAGAGTAGCAAAGTGGACAAAAGTCCACTTTGCCCTCCTATATAATACGGTCGACCATAGAGTAAGGGAGGCCCAATTTTGGGCTTCTCATGTCAATTGGGATTTTAGGCCTAGCCCAAAATCTCTAATGTGACATTACCCAATTGTCTTAGATAACTGATTAATGGGCTCCTAATTACGACGACACAATCCCCAAATGCTAACATGAAGAAGAACAAGGACTATAAAGGCAATTCGCCTATCAAACTCGGTCATGCTGAAAAATTCTTGAAATTCGTACTCGAAATACAAATTCAAACTGATCGTGATCTTGTGATATCTGAGGAAGTTTATCTTGATGGAAAATTTCGGAACAGTGGCGAAAAGGCAACAAATATAATGAATTTTGGTGATCAAGAGGTTAGAAGCTATTCTGCTTTTCATAATAATTTAGATTCAACCTACATTAATGTATTATGATTTTTGTTATTCTAATGTATAACAGCTATCAAATAAGTCTTCCAACTGAAAAAGGAGCTGGGTGGAAGTCTAAAAGGATGTAAAAAAGATGAGGATGTATGAGTCAACTCTTCTTTCTGCATAAAAGGTTATATTTCATTACCCTATTCTATGGCTGTCATTCTAGTTAAGTAAATTCACGGCTTAATCAATTATTTTAGGGTTTATAGGTCATTTGGTACTGTATGTTTGCCTACATTTGGCTTTTGGTACTACATATTTGGTTTTGCCTATTTTTGGTACACTACGTTTGTGTTTTGTATAGTTTTGGTTCGTCGTTAGGATTTCGTCCATTTGTCCCGTTATCTGACACGTGACCTTAAAAAACAAACAAATAATTGAAATATGAATAGACGAAACTGTCATTTACCTTTGTCTTCTTCCATATTCCCTCTAGAATGCGAACATACCGCTCTCACTGTTAGATTACGTGGAGTAATCACTACGGAAACTAAAACCATGGTGCATGCTAGTAATCGAAATTACATAGAGGAATATTCGCACATACCTCTACAGTCGTCCGTAGTCCCAAGATCTTTGTAGGAGGGAGTTCACGATCCTCCGGTCGGCACCCGTAGGATTTCTTGTGAAGGAAGCCCTACATGGTATATTCTTCACAGCAAAGCCTCTGATCGATTCTTGACAAGGGACGGATCTCCGGAGTGTTTGCTCAAAGGCAAATTGGAAGACCCTTAGTGGTGGTGATGTGGTTCGGCCGAATATGTGGTGTGTCCGGGGATAAGGGTTTTTCTCTCTAAAACACTCCAAGGAAGGATTAAGGATTAACCTAATAAAACCCTTAACACCACATATATATATGAGGAGTAAAGTGGACAAAAGTCCAATTTACCCACCTACATAATTCGGTCGGCCACTATGCATAGGGAGGCCCAATTTTGGGCCTCTCATGTCAATTGGCATTTGGGTCTGTCCCAATGTCCTAATGTGACATGTACCTAATTAACTTAGGTAACATATACATATAATGAACTTCCATTTACGGCGCCTAACACCATATGCTTGCAGCTCCCACTCGTCGGAATGGGAGGGTGCATTTCACTCCTTCGATCTCGTCCTTTGCTTCCGAATAGTTCATACGAGTTTTTTCGTGCGACCGGCGGACACGACGGGTATCGTGCAACTCATCTGTTAGGAGTTTTGTAGCGCCCACGGAATGTTGATTCCCTTTTCTCCAATCAACCTGTTATAGACAACATTTATATTGTGTCGCGCTGTATCCTAGGTCAACTGATAATTCTACTTTTGCCTAGTTCCTCATAGGAACACTTCTCCAAGGCATCCGTACAAGTATTCATAGCCTTCAACTAATATTCGGTTGGTGGTCACCTTAGTGAATACAAGAGTCGGTGAATTACAGGTGAACTTGACCATCCCCACTGCTCATATCATTAGTCAAACCCAACCGGTTTCCAAAGACATGGTCACTGGGCCTCTTTGTTAAGCACTACACTCGTATGCCGGGAAGCGAACATTGAGCCTGACCTTAGATATGAGTTTTGAGTCCGTAAGGATACTTTCGGTGCCTCTTCATAAGGCTCCCGGGATCAATTACACGCTCGAGGTGAAGAAGTTTGCGCCCGCCAAAATCACGAGGATTCTTTCCTAGCACAACCGAGTTGTGACCCCGTGGTCGGACGTTGCACGCGTAGTATGAAGAACGCGTCGATAGCATACCTGAACGTTTAAGTTCAAAGGAATGGGACATGTCAAATCATGCTATCGCAGATTCTCATCTGGCCTAGAATGTAGATTAATGACGAACAAAGTTCATCACAGCGATCTGCAAAACGAAGATCATGTCGAGTTACTTCGACACTAGATGATCGTTCTACGTAATCAGGTTTGTCCCCCTAATTATTATCCGGCCTTGCTTAGTAGAGGCCTCTCTCCACCGCAAGACGACCGTACCTGTGTGAAGAGGTAAGGCCCACATTCGACATAGTTTTGGCAGAGGATTGCGTCCTCCTACGATATAGTTTATAGACCGAAATTTGATGTAATCAAAACATTATGACGTCGATTTATCATAAACTCAGTTGCAATTCTTTCGCTTACAAAATGTAACTTTCTAATATCAAAATGTTATCACAGATACATGCCACTTCTAAACCCTACGCAATCCAAGCAGTTTTACATGCTTTTCGAATATGTCCCTATGGAGTGGTTTAGTTAATGGGTCCGCAATCATGTTATCAGTGGACAAGTATTCCATAGTGATTATATTGTCTTCTACCATAGATCTAGCATAAAAATATTTTACATCAATGTGTTTGGTCCTACTATGGTACTTCGGATTCTTTACTGTCGCAATGGCTGCAAATCGTCCATGAAATGACGACATTAGCAAGGAGAAACACTCCTCCTATGGTGGACTTACGATATTCCGGATCGCCACCATGGTCGGCGTCAGTGTAACCGGTCAATTCTAACTTCCCACCCTCATAGAACAGTGCGTAGTCGGTAGTACCTTTCAGATAACGAATAATCCGTTTTACAGCCTTTAAATGTTGATAGCCAGGATCTGATTGGAAACGTGCTACTAGGCCCACAGTCTAACAGATATCCGAACGGGTGCATTGCATGGCGTACATCAAACAACCGACCATGCTTAAATACCCCGCACCCTTCATCTGTTTACGCTCTGCCAGGTTCTTGGGGCCGTCGCGTTTTGACAGTGCGCACCCAAACACCACCGGCGTATCCACGGGTTTGGCATCCTGTAATCCGAATCTTTTCAACAGTTTGTTGATATAAGCTTCTTGAGACAGACATAATTTCCGGGTAGCCTGATCTCTAGCAATTTTAATGCCCAAGATGTACGTGGCCTCTCCCATGTCTTTCATCTCAAATACAGATGCCAACCATGACTTTGACTTGTTCATAAAACTCACATCGTTTGCGACAAGGTTAAGATGACATGCTTAGACCCGGAGGTCTTATAATACACGCATGGATCCTCGTGAAGATTCACGAATCTGTTTCCTACGATTTCCTCGTGGAATCTGCGGTACCATTGCCGAGACGACTGTTTAAGACGGTAGATGGACCTTTGGAGATTTCAAACTTTACGTTCGTTACCAGGAGTAATGAAACCCTCCGGTTGCTCCACGTAGATCTCTTCCTCCGGGTTTCCGTGGAGGAATCTGGTCTTAACATCCATTTGGTGCAGCTCGAGATCTAGTCTTGCGACCAGGACCATGAATGGCCCTAACCGTGGTTTTACGCACAGTCAGTGAGTTCGTTTTGTCAAAGTCCACTCTGTGAAATTGGGTATATCCTTTCGCAGTAAGTCGGGTTTTGTAATACCCGACCTTTTCCATCAGTGGTGAGCCTTCTTTCAGGACTCACCGTATCCTTGTGCCCCTGTGGTTAGCAGGTAAATCAACTATAGACTATTATGGCTTTCATTTAAGGCGATCTCTCTCTTTTATTATTTTCTTCCATTTCTCCACTAAAGGTCTTTCCAATGCTTGCCAACAGTTGTTAGAGTTAGGTTTTCACCCTACTCGATGGGTTCGAAGCCGGGTTCGAAGCCTTTGACTTTCGTCCAGGCTTGATTATTCCCATCTAGAGTCTGATCATTTCTCCCACTCGGAATAATGCTTCTTTTCGTAGCATCACTTCAATTGGGAACATTTCTCCCTCTCGGAACAATGCTTCTTATCAGAGCATCGTTTCCTTTTGGAACTTGAGCAGTGCTTGAGCCTTGACCAACAACTTTTCCTTGGACATCCTCTCAGTCTCAGGGTTTCACTTCCGAGATTAATTCCTTGATCATTAGGATCTGGAACCAAGTTTGGTCGGATCACTCCCACTGGAAACAATGGGCTAAATGCGTGTTTAGTGTGCAGATTTCCTGGTTTAGCAATTTGAATATCAGGTTCTACTTGATTCGTCTCTGTGGCAACAGTGATCTCAAGTGGTAGGGTCTATTCCTCCCACTAGATTTACTATGAAAATGTTTCCATTATCATTAACCATGTCATTCACTTGAGTTGCCGGTTCAAATCTCTCACACTCGAATTAAATGGGACCTGAATATCAGTGTTACTGCTCTGGTTTGATCAAGTCTATACTATATTGAAACTGTCCATGCATTGGAAAAATTCGTCCTCAAGTGATGTAATGTCTTCATGTTCGACCACGGCACCATTTTCAAAAGCTTTAAATAGGCATTTTCTAAGACTTGGTATCATACTCTCGTCCTAAATGCGTGTTTAGTGTGCAACTTAATGTCAATAGATGATAAGATTTAACTCATTATCATTCTTAAGATTTTATGGCGACGTGTCTTACCGATTTTATTGGAACACAGTTTACATACATGTGAGTTATCTTTTTATCTCTTAGGGAACACTTGATAGATTAACTCTAGGCGTTTGGAAGTAAAATCGTTTAACCGACTTTAGATTCTTCGTTGAAAAATTTATCTCAGGGATCTCATCCCATCTACGAACTGAGCATCTTGGGTTTTCACCCTATGCGTCAGCTGATACTTTTACAAGGTCGTGGTAGCTTCGAAGCCTACTTCGTACCGATGTAAATGGTATCAATAAGTTGTTTCCAAGGGAATGAAAACGAAAATTCAGCACTTCATCATTCATACACTTCATTATTAAATTCGTATTTTGAAACGATGTGTTCCGTCTATCGAGGTCCACTTGTGCATAGCGCTATTCACCGTAGTTTTAATCCTAGGTTGAATCGTTTCATTTCTGAATTTAATGTAATCAAATCAGTTTCGCACATGATCATCATTACTAACTATTTCATTTCAATGGAGTACTAATAAAACAAGATTTATAACCGGTTTGTTCTTAGAACTACGCAATCAATTGATTTTAATGGAATTTTGATTTTACTCAAAGAATTAGATGTAGGATAAAATGTGTGGAGTTGTTTGATTTCGGCTATTTCCAACAGCCTTATTGCTTCGGTTTGCTTACATTTCAGATCGATCTCGTTTCTAGTCGAGTCGATTAATCTTGATAAGCAGAACTCATTTCGGATCGAATGGTAACTACTTTATTCAATAATTCCGAAACATTAATAACCAGAATTCAAACAAAAATGAACAATATGAAAAACCAACACAAACAATACTAGGGTCTCAGATCTGAAACTTGAAGCAGTCACGAAGAAGAATGATGGACAGGTCGTCTTAACCGAGTTGTACCGTTAAGGTACTGATCATCGTTTAGACCTTTTGTTGACGGGGGTTGTCAAGCATTTTTAGTATACCAATGAATCTGTCATCGAATGCCTCGGTTTCTTTCGAAAAGTTTCCTTCTTTATCATATTCTTCGAATAGGTCTATTGTCGTCTTGATCGATTTGATCAGACACGTGAGCCCTTTTTCGTCAACAAACCATAAAAGAGGAAACACGCTCATTACTTTCCGAGCCCTTGTCCATACGTCTAACTCGTCAGTGGAATCATGAAAGGCTATTACACTGTCATCACTACATAGAATAATGTAGTATTCTGCCATTAAGGCTCGTGCTTCAATGGCCTTACCCTTACCGAAGCGAAGGTATATGGCACACCAAAGATGCAATGCGCTGAGTTGTATAAACTCTCCTTCTACTTCAGTTGACAGTTGCAAGAGAATTAATTCTCGTGCATTACGATCGTTCCTCAACCTTTTCTTGCTGTTGCTTTCATGCAGGTTTCCATATTCCTCCAGGCTTATCCTTTTCGTCGTCTGATTGACTTGATCGTCAAGATCCGCAGCGATCAGGAGATCCATAAAATTGTCTCTCCATGCATCATAATCCATGTCGTCCAGGTTGCGAGGTTCGTAGAATTGTATTGGTTCATCCATGAAAACTAACACAATGATAATCACGCATAATCAGGGAGACAATAAAATTTTGAGAAAGAATTGCATACATCAAATATCTATTAAGATGGAATCTAAAAAATAATGATTCCTCATTTATCTAAACCAACCGACCACCAGTAAGCCAATGGAAGATGGCTGTGAAAGAGTTTACAATATCGTCGTCTTCCCTCCAATAGATCTGTCTTTTAAAACGGTTTTAACCGCAAATTACCGGAATAGGAATTTTAAAAAAAGCATACCTGATCTTGGCTTTCCCAAGGCGCTTTTATTTTGGAAAAATATTCCGATGAATTCACTCATGCATATATAATACTACTATCAACGTAAATTTTCATACGACAGTAACATTCATCACATAAACCACACTCATGCTTACGCGTCATGCGTCTAATGTTCCGAGGAACTCATGCTTGCATACATAATTCTACTTCTAAGTAAATTATCAAATGCAGCTACATCCTCAACATTCAGGCATACGTGTCAAACATGTAACATTCACTTCCATCATACACATTTGGCGACTGGTTTTCGATTTTAAAATAATTTTAAACATTAGGGGCTGATTTGCAATTCATGCTTATATTAAATCACGCAACATTCTAGACATGAATCCTAGGCATTTCCATCCATCACAGCATGTCTATCCTAGTGCGCATTCCATATATTTAACCAGGGCTCCGCCACCAATATGCAATATCCAGCTAACTTGACTCAGTCAAGACAACGTTTCTAATCATGCATAAATATATATTGAATAATAAACAATTGCAATTCATCCCACTAATTAATCCAGTCCCAAAAAACATGTATATCCGAGATTCATCCCCATAATCGAAACAAGGCATAAATGTTATCAACCCTTGAGCACTGTGTAGGCCTATTGAGGTTAAAAACATTTGGATTATAAAAATTGACCTCCCTTGACTTGAAATCGGTTTCGAAAATACGGTTCGGTTCAATCAATTTCAGTCTGGTTTGGTCCGGTTCGATTCTGTCCAGGAAATCCGGTTCGGGTCAGGTCCGGAAAATCTGGTTCGGGTCCTGTCCGTAAAATCTGGTTCGGTTCCGTAAAATCCGGTTCGGTTCGGTTTTAATTCTAAAATCTAGTTCGGTCTGAACCAGTCCAATAAAATTAGGGGTTCGGTTCAACACACGAAACCTATTTAGTTAGATCCACTTAGTTACCCCGGCCCGACCCGACCCGATTAGGTCAAACCGATTGAGAAAATCAGGTTCGGTTTTAATTCGTCCCGGTGTGATTATTGGACCTGCCCAATAAATAAAATATTAAAGGTTGGGCCGAAATGTTTACTTGGGCCCAAGTAGGTTTTTAAAGTCCAAAAAATGTTTAATTTAACCACCAAGTAACATTAACTATATAAAATAATTACGAATATTAATAATATAGATATATACATATTTCTGACCTATTATAAACATATATATATTTATTACCAAGATTCTATCTTTAAGATTAAATCAATCAACAATATATATATATATATATATATATGTGTGTGTGTAAAATCGGCTACACTATTTAAATATATATATTATTTATTGTCAGTATCTTAAATAGAGAAACATATATTAACAATATATTTTCTCAATCTTTTAGGTAACTAAAATCTATCAATAAAATCTTTAACCTATTTAAATATTTAGATATATTGATAGATATATATATATATTTCTATATATTAGTGTGAATCTATCATAACGTTCCCAATTATAGATATATTGTTACCTAGAATAAAATTTAAAATATGGTAAACAATATTATTTTATGCATGTGGCCGAAATTCTTTACTTAGTGACCAAGAAATTAAAAAATTTACCTTGTAAATTTACCTGAATTTTCGGCACAAACACATAATTGGGAACAAGTGCTCAAATTTCAAGATCAAATTTTAATAAGATCTACAATCCAATGTTTGATTTTTGATAAATAACATATTTTTCTTGAAGATCATGAACATCAAATTTCCGAAGAACATCATGAAAATTTCGGACCTCCTTAACCATAAAAATTCGAAAATTTAAAATTCCCATTTTTAAATTTTAGGTCCAAAGTTTAAATTTTCAAGAACACCAATTTATCAAAATCATGAACTCCTAACACAGGCTCTGATACAACTGTTAGATTACGGGGAGTAATCACTACGGAAACCAAAACCAAGGTACATGCTAGTAATCGAAATTACGCAGCAAGAGATTCGCACATACCTCTACAGTCGTCCGTAGTCCCAAGATCTTTGCAGGAGGGAGTTCACGAACCTCCGGTTGGCACCCGTAGGGGTTCTTGTAAAGGAAGCCTTATGTGGTATATTCTTCACAGCAAAGCCTCTGATCGATTCTTGACAAGGGACGGGTTTGCTAGAAGGCAAATTGGCACACCCTTTGTGGTGGTGATGTGCTTCGGCCGAATATGTGGTGTCTCTGGGGAGGATGATTTTTCTCTCTAAAACACTCCAAGGAAGGATTAAGGATTAACCTAATAAAACCTCTAACACCACATATATATAGGAGGAGTAAAGTGGACAAAAGTCCACTTTACCCACCTACATAATTCGTCGGCCACTATGCATAGGGAGGCCCAACTTTGGGCATCTCATGTCAATTGGGATTTGAGTCTGGCCCAATGTCCTAATGTGACATGTACCTAATTAACTTAGGTAACATATACATATAATGGGCTTCCATTTACGGCGTCAAACACCATATGCTTACACTCACTCTTTTCAGAAAAAAAAAAAAAAACAAACTCTCCATATTCCCTCTCTTCACTAATCTGCACGTAACCGGCGATCTTTCCAGTTCCTCCATTGCCGTTTCCCTTCCTCTTTTTTGCTGCCCGCCGTTCCATCTTCACCGTGGCCCGTGCCTGCTGTTTTGTCTTGCCATCCTTGAAGAGTTGGCTTGGCATCTAAAATGAGTGCCTCTCCTGGATCATCGGGCAAAGCTTCTGGGTCGTCAAAAGGTGAGTTTCTTGGTCCCATTAGTGTCGGTCTTTCTATTTAGAATCTAGGGTTTGGTAGATTCTGACTGATTCTATTTAAAACCGGGACATGTGTTAGGATTCTGATATTTGAATGAGATTTTTCGTTTGTAAAGCATAAATTACACCATGCATTTGGAGAAAAGTATCGTTTAGGTGATAAACATCAATTTTTTTTACTGATTCTGTTTAAAACCTTGATATTTGTTACGATTTTGCTATTTGAATGAGATTTTTCATTTGTAAATCATAAATTACGCCATGCATTTGAAGAAAAGTAACGTTGAGGTGATAAAAATAAATTTTTTTTGACTGATTCTATTTAAAACCTGATATGTGTTATGATTCTGCTATTTGAATAAGAGATTCCTGGGTTTGTAAAGCTAAAATTACGACGTGCATTTGAAGAAAAGTAGCATTTAGGTGATAAAAATCAAACTTTTTTTACTTATTGCTCAATGCATCTGTTTAACAGCAATTTGATGGTAGATAGAAATGTATGAAAAGCAGTGTTTAGGCGATAAAAATCAATTTTTTGGCAGATATTGTGGGTATTCTGTGTTGTTGTTATTCTATGGTATCAATATTGCTATGATGTTGTTATTTATGTGCTGGTTTTGATATTTTTTTTCGTGTTTTGGTTGTTTTACATATAAATCAACGAATGAACCCTATTATACTATTCAAGTTTGGTGGAAAGGTTCATGGGTTGATCGAGATGGGAATATCGTGTTTGATGGAGAAGTTCACACTCTGGGTAGGTTCAAACCAAGTGACCTTGACTATGAGTCGATACAGCTTTTGCTAATGGCTTATTGCGACATATTTGATGCCTCACTCTGGTACCTACCCCCTAATGGAAACATGGAGGATGTTGAATGTGTGAAGGATAATACTGCTTTTGCCCGGGTATTTAAGAGACAAGATGCTGTGGATGAGATAACGATGTTTGCAATGCCGTCTTTTGACACCCTCATATGGTACAAGACTCCGATAATGGAGAAGCTTAGGTTGAGGGAAATTAGACCGGAAAGAAGGGCCACTGGTGATGGGCTCCGCTATGGCCGTTAGGCCCTTTAACGGCGAGGAAACGGTGAATAGGGCCACTGGGCCCTCAATGGAGGTCAAGATGACCCAGGCGAAGGGTCCCGACAAATGGAGTCCCGATGATGAAAGGTCCCGACAGAGTCGGTCCCGATAGGTGAGCTGGATGCTCCCGATAAGATGCCTTTAAGTAGGCCCCGATGACGAATCCCTGAGAACGATTGGCCCTGTCACGATGACGAGGGGCCCCGAGCGGTGACACAATGAGACAACTCTGGAGTCCCCGATATTAGTCGGGACTTGCTATCAGAGGTGAAGGCCGAGATACGCGGGGCGTGGCCGAGATACGCGGAGCGTGATTGAGATACGCGGAGCGTGGCCGAGATACGCGGGGTGTGGCCGTGATAAGCGAGATCATGGCCTAGATAGGCGGGATCGTGCCCGAGATACGCGGAATACGGGCTAACCACCCCAACGGTTCACCAGGTAACTGAGGTACCTCTCCGCCTATAAAAAGGCAGAGGTTACCTCAGATCAATTACGTTTGGATATACACTACTTGAGTTTACTGCTTGTCAGTCCATACGAGATACTCATTTAAGCATCGGAGAGGGATTCTGGGTCACCGCCCGGTCTATCCCCTCTTGCAGGATTACGTGGAGCAAAGGAGCTAGGATCGTCGTCAAAGATCGTGCCGGAGTTCCACCGTGATCCAACATTGGCGCCGTCTGTTGGAACGTAACAAAAAGCTGATATGCCTTCTACTCGTTCAATGGCGGCTGGCAAGCAAAGAAGACAAGGACAATCTGGTGGTTCCCGTCATCCTGCCGGGACGACTCTGAATTCACCACCGGAGCATGCTGAGGATCTGAATCTCCCCGCGGAGGTCTCCCGGACAGGGGGGCATAATGAAGCTCTTGAAGATACTGCTGCTCAACACCAGGGGAATAGAGAGCAGGAGGCTCCTCCAAATGCGGACCTGACGAGGGCTGGCGGAGGCCATGCCGATGTTTTTGGCAGCCGTGGAGCTCTCTTAGATCGGAGAGAGGCTGCGAGGAGGCAAGAGGAGATGCCCCCACTAGAAGAGGAAGCGCCCCCACCAGCAGAGGTTCAGAATGTGCGGGAGGCTCAGCCCCAAAGCCAGGGCAGGAGTAGGGAGTCCACTCAACCAGAATGATTTATGGTCGATGGGCCAGGACCAGTGCAGCATAGGACCATTCCCCTTAATAGTCCCATCACCCCCGATCAGGTGGTGAAGATCGTGAACATCTGCATGGGAGAGCAGAAGCCGCCGGTGTCGGAGCTGAGGGATCGATCCACCCATCCCTTCGTTCCTCGACTCATAGACACCCTCGCCCCGCCAGGGTTGGGTATCCCCACGATTAAGGAGTATGATGGCGAGGGAGATCCGGTTCGTCATGTCCAGAAGCATCTTATGGCGTGTCTGGGCAGAGCCCCGAATGAAGATACTGTGTGTACGCTGTTCCCGAACACACTTGGTGAGAGAGCCCTGACCTGGTTCTTCAGTCTGCCCCCAGGCTGCATCACTTGCTGGGCTGATATGCACGACCGCTTTATTCAGCAATACCAGGGTCGCAGACGTCTGTTGAAGAGTGTAAGGTCCCTGACCCAGGTGGTACAGAGGCCCGATGAGTCGCTGGCGCACTATTACCAGCGATACACTGCCAGCGTGGCGGAGATTGACGAGGAGATTTCGGAGGGTGAGACCATCCGTACCTTCATTCGGAACCTGACAGCCCCCTACGGTTCCGACTTGATGCACAGCGTGGCCGAGAAGGCTGTGTCGAATATGGAGGCGTTGCAGAAGAGGGTGAAGCGGCAAATCGATGTCCAGGAGTCGAAGATAGCCGCTGGAGAGCTTGAGCCCCCGAAGTCGAATAAGGTAAAGCAGTCGGTCAAACCCTTGGACGATCGTTAGTCGAAGGATAAATCCGAGAGCAGTCGGAATCGAGGCCGCTCTGATCGAAGGGATGATAGGCGCTCCTCGAAGAAGGACAGGCGGGAGGATCGTGACATTCCTCTCAACAGCTCTATGGCGGAGGTGTTAACGGTCATGGAACGACAGGGTATCTCCAGGTACCCTCTGAAGAAGGAAGGAGAATTTTTGGGATCCCGCACCGATCGCTACTGTCGATTTCATCGCGCAAATGGTCACGACACCAGCCATTGTCGGGAGCTGAAGAAGGAGATCGAAAAGCTGATCTAGAAGGGGAAAGCTTAAAGAGTTTGTCGGGGAGAAGCGGTGCCGATCCCGTTCTCGATCCCGATCACGGTCCCGTTCACGATCCCGCGATCGGTCCCCAAAGAAGAAGAGGTCTGACCCGGAGTCTTCTAGTGCCCATAAGGAGAAGCGGGGCACTATCAATGTGATTCACGGAGGATTTGCGGCGGGAGGTGATACCTCGTCCTCCCGGGAAGTTTATGCCTCTAGAATTCCCGCTGCTGTAGTGCTGGGTAAGAGGTCCCGATCCTGGACCCTGAAGGAAGAGATGGTGATCTCCTTTTCGTCGGAGGATCTCGTAGGCGTGGAGACTCCACACGATGACGCTCTGGTCGTGACCTTGGATGTGAATGGATACGTGATGAAGCGGATTCTGATCGATGGAGGGAGCTCCTTCAATATTCTGTTCATGGATGCGCTGGAGGCCATGGGGAAAACTAAGAAGGACCTGAAGGAGGCAAACTTCCCGATGGTGGGATTCTCTGGCTTTACATCCTATCCGCTAGGAGTGATCACCTTACCAGTGGAATTTGGTAGCGGGTGGAAATCGGAGAGGAGGAACGTGGAGTTTGTGGTAGTAGAATCCGCAGGGACCTACAACGCGATTATCGGGAGATCTACCATCAACCCCCTGATGGAAGTTGCCTCGACTGTTCACCAGTAGATGAAGTTCCTGACTGACCATAGAGTCGGAGAGGTCAAGGGCGACCAGGTGGCCTCCAGGAAATGTTATGTTAACGCCACCCGAAGGAAAAGACGAGAGGCTATGACTGTCCTCCAGACAGATGCTGATCCTAGAGAGGAGTTTGGGCGTCCCGCCCCCGTGGAGGACTTGAAGGAGGTCGAGATTGACGGGCCTCAGAGGATGGTGAAAATCGGGTCTGCTCTGACCGAGGAAACAGCCCGAGAATTGATCAATCTACTGAAGGAGTTCAAGGAGCTGTTCGCCTGGTCCCCGAGTGACATGCCAGGAATCAGCCCCGATGTGATCGTACACGAGTTGAAGATCGATCCCGCAATCAAACCTATCGCGCAGAAAAGGCGTCCGATGGGCACAGACAAGAGGATCGCGATCCAGCAGGAGGTGGGCAGGTTGCTCGATGCTGGGTTTATCAAGGAGCTCCGATTCCAGACTTGGGTTCCTAACCTGGTGCTGGTAAAGAAGAGCAATGGGAAGAGGCGGATGTGTGTTAATTTCCGTGACCTGAATAAGGCTTGCCCGAAGGATTGTTACCCGCTCCCGAGAATCGACCAGCTGGTGGATGCCACGTCGGGACATGAGCTGTTGAGCTTCATGGATGCGTACTCGGGCTATAACCAGATCAAGATGGCTAAGGAAGACGCCCCCCACACTGCCTTTTATGCCGATAGCGACATCTATCATTACGATGTCATGCCTTTCGGACTGATCAATGCAGGGGCAACCTACCAGCGGATGGTGAACAAGCTGTTCGGAGATATGCTAGGGAAGACCATGGAGGCTTACGTGGATGACATGCTGGTGAAGTCCCGACAAGCTGAGGATCATGTGCACAACCTAGCCACAACGTTTGAGCGGATGAGGCTTCATCAGGTTCGCTTGAACCCGAAAAAATGCGCCTTCGGAGTCCACTCGGGGAAGTTTCTGGGCTTTATGGTGAGCCAAAGAGGAATTGAGGTGAACCCCGAGAAGCTAAGGGCGATCGAGGAGATGCAGTCTCCGATAAACCATCGAGAGGTGCAAGTGCTGAATGGCCGACTGGCTTTAATGAATCGCTTCCTGTCCAAAGCGAGTGACCGATCAATGCCATTTTTTGAAGTCCTGAGGGCCAACAAGAAGTTTGTGTGGACCGCCAAGTGTGAAGAGGCGTTCCAGGCACTCAAGCAGCACCTTTGCACCCTCCCACCGTTGGCGAAACCGGCTCCAGGCGAGCCGCTCTATCTTTACTTGGCTGTTTCTGAATTTTCCATTAGCTCTGTGTTAGTGAAGGTTGTCGAGGTTAATCAAGTTCCCGTCTATTATGTAAGCAAGGCGTTTGCCAAATCTGAAATGAATTATTCCGCCGTTGAGAAGTATCTCTTTGCGTTGATTATTACTGCTCGGAAGCTGAGGCCTTACTTCCATGCGCATGAGATTACTGTGTTGACGAACCAGCCTCTGAAGCATTTTTTGAACCGACCCGATGTGTCGGGGAGATTAGTGAAATGGGCAGTCGAGCTTAGTGAGTTTCGCATACACTTTGCTCCGAGAACGGCTATTAAGGGCCAGGCATTGGCGGATTTCATAGCAGAGTCTACAGCCCCCGATCTGGAAGAAGCGGGCCCTGTAGAGGGGGCAACCATGGAGGTCCCGACAGCAGAACAACCAGAGATGGCAGAGCAATCAGAAAAGCCAAACGAGGAAAATACTTGGGAGATGTACACGGATGGCTCCTCAAGTTCAGATGGATCAGGAGCAGGGTTTATATTGATACCACCAGGCGGAGGTGAGCCGCTTTGATATGCTTTGGCCTTAACGTTTAGGGCCACGAACAACGAAGCTTAGTACGAGGCCCTTATCACGGGCCTGAAAATTGCCAAAGGTACGGGAGTTACTCACTTAAGAGTGAAGTGTGACGCGGCCCTGATTGTGAACCAGGTCCAAGGGCGATACGAGGCGAAGAGCCCGATGATGAGGAAGTACCTTCGCGAGGTGCAAGTCTTGAAGGAGAGCTTTAAAAGCTTCGACATCGAGGCGATCCCGAGGGAGGAAAACGTGGAGGCAGATGCCTTGAGAAAATTTGCCTTGGGGGCACCCCTGGAGGAAAATCGGAAGGTGCACTTCTTGGAGAAGGTGATCTTGTCGACCACCGACCCGACACAGGTGTGTGCTATTGAAGCAAGATTGGAGGAGGAGCCTACTTGGATGACCCCGATAGTCGCGTACCTTACTACGGGGGCAGTCCCCGATAATCAAGTAATAGCTGACAGGATACGTCGGATCGCAGCTAATTACGTGATGCTGGACAACCAGCTATACAAGAAGGGTTGATTCTCGACTCCGTACTTGAAGTGTGTGGCTGAGCCCGACACGAGTCGAATCCTGAAGGAGGTGCATGAAGGGGTTGCGACTTGTCATGAAGGGGCCCGATCCATTATGAGAAAGGTGCTGAACTTGGGCTATTATTGGCCTACGATGAGCAAGGAGGTGACGGCGTTGGTCCGATCCTGTGATGCGTGCCAGAGGTACGCCCCGAGCATCGTGGCTCAGGCTGCTAATCTGACGTCCATTAAGAGTGCTTGGCCCTTCGCGCAGTGGGGTATCGACTTGGTGGGACCTCTCCCGCAGGCACAAGGTCAGTGTAAGTACTTGCTTGTGGCTGTCGATTATTTTTCGAAATGGATAGAAGCAAAGGCGTTGGCCAAGACGACAGGGAACCAGATCGTCAAGTTTCTCCAGACTCATATTGTATCCAAATACGGGATTCCTAAGGTGGTGATCAGCGACAATGGTCCACCGCTTAACGGGGCTCCAGTGAAGGAGTATCTGGAGGAGTTGAACATCGAGCATCGGACAACCTCTGTCCACCATGCTCAGACTAATGGCCAGGTGGAGTCAGCCAACAAAATCGTGATGGATGGCCTGAAGAAAAGGGTCTATGCCTTGAAAGGCAAATGGCTGAACGAGCTGGAAAACGTGCTTTGGGCTGTTAGAACGACACCCAAACGATCAACCGGGGAGACTCCGTTTGGCCTTGTTTATGGCACGGTGGCTGTTGCTCCCGTGGAGGTAGCTGTGGCATCGCATCGGATGAGATATTATGAGCCTTTGACGAATGATGAAATGAGACGTCTGGATTTGGACTTGCTCGAGGAGAAGAGGCGGGAAGCCGATGAAGTCCAGGCTCGAATGCGTTTGGCGACGGCCAGGTATTACAATCGGCGAGTTAAGTCCCGACAATTCTTCGTCGGGGAGCTGGTTTTGCGTCGCAACGAGTTCACCCTTTTGGATCGGATCAGCAAGATGTCACCAAATGGGAAGGACCTTATAAAGTCGTGGGGATGCCAGCTCCGAATGCGTATAAGTTGGATGACCTCTATGGCAGAGCATTGAAGCATTCTTTCAGTGGTGAACACTTGAAGAAATGTCATGCTTGATGAAAAGTCGCCTTAAGTGGTGCCCGATGAAAAGTCGCCTTAAGTGGTGCCCGATGTAAAATCGCCTTAAGTGGTGTATGTTATTTACCGTTTGATTCAATGTAAGCAAGTTTTGTGCCATCAATGAATAAAGAGGTTGCTTCCGATCAGATTATTCTTAGATTTATTCTAAGTACTGTAAAGTCTCCTTAAGTGGTGCACGAGAAAAGTCGTCTTAAGTGATGCACGAGAAAAGTCGTCTTAAGTGATGCACGAGAACAGTCGTCTTAAGTGATGCACGAGATTAAGTCGTCTTAAGTGATGCATGAATCTTAGATTTACTCTAAGTGTTGTTAAAGTCGCCTTAAGTGGTGCACGAGAAAAGTCGTCTTAAGTGATGCACGAGAAAAGTCGTCTTAAGTGATGCACGAGAAAAGTCGTCTTAAGTGATGCACGAGATTAAGTCGTCTTAAGTGATGCATGATTCTTAGATTTAATCTAAGTGTTGTTAAAGTCGCCTTAAGTGGTGCACGAGAAAACTCGTCTTAAGTGATGCACGAGAAAAGTCGTCTTAAGTGATGCACGAGAAAAGTCGTCTTAAGTGATGCACGAGATTAAGTCGTCTTAAGTGATGCATGATTCTTAGATTTACTCTAAGTGTTGTTAAAGTCGCCTTAAGTGGTGCACGAGAAAAGTCATCTTAAGTGATGCATGATTCTTGGATTTACTCTAAGTATTGGAAAGTCGCCTTAAGCGTTGCGTGATAATAAGTCACCTTAAGTGGTGCAAGTTGGTAAATCGTCTTAAGTAATGTGTGAGAATATCTTAAGTGTCGAGGTTTCGCCTTAAGTAGGTAAAGTCGCTTTGAGAAGTGCAATGGAAAATCGGAACTAAGAAAGTCTGATATTCATAAGGGCTCAAAGGCCAGAGGATTACAAAAATGAGGGAAATACAAGGACTTTAAAGATAAGCAGTTAGGCTTGGTCCTTGTCGGCGGCATCAACGGCAGCAGGGTCCACGAGGTCTGTGGCAGAAGGCTCCACAGGTTCAGCCGCTGGAGGGTCGATTATCGGGGCGTCAGCACTTGGAGGCTCTGCTGTGTCTTCAACAATCGCGGGAGTGCTCCCCCCATCACTCTCCTCCGAGAGAGCAAAGTATTTCTTTGCAAAGGGAGCGAGAGAAGGAGACTTGTCGAAATTGATGGCGTCGCCATACTCCAGGTGGAGTTCCTCAACTGTATTAAAGAGGGTGTTCTCCACCTCCGCGTTGCAGAACTTTACAGCATCAGCCTGGAAATCTTCGGACCTCCGATAATCCTCCCGGCCCTTGGTCTCGGCCGCGACCAGCTGCGCGGGAACCTCGGCGATCCGCTCCTCTAGAGCCTTCTTTTCAAGGACCAGCTTGTCCTCAGCAACCTGCCGCTCCTGCCGCTCCCGCTTTAGAAGCCCCTCGAAGTCACGGACCTGCTTTTGGAGGTCCCGAGTCTTTCGGTCGAGGATGGCCTGCTCCTTGGCCAGTTTTCCCCGCGAAGACTCGGAGGCCACGAGATCCTCCTTAAGCTTGGCCGTGACCGCCCGCTCTTGCTCCAGGGCCTCCTCGAAGGCGAAGAGGTATCCGATGGAACGGTTGATGTCCCCCATCTCCTGCGAAGGAAGGAAAAGAAGTATTAGTAGATGAGCAACCGGTCTTATTGATGAAGAAAAGAAAAGTGAAAGTCTTACCTCTATCCGACGCATGCACATCTCCTGCACATCCCGGCGCATGTCCTCCCGATCTAAGGTGATCGGATACCTCATAGTAGGCAGGATTGAGCCTGCTATCAGGTGTAAAGCCAGCTCCGGATATGTGTCCCCTTGTCGGAGCTGGACCCCTTGCAGCGTTTGGATCGGGGTCCAGGGAGCATCCTCCTGTGCGGGGTCGAAGGCCTTGTAAAAACTCCCATCGAGGGGTAGAGGAGAAGGGCCGACTTGGGTCGTGGAGGGGCGTGCCTCCGACCCACCCCGGGCTGGGGAAGGAGTGAAGTCGTGGATGGGCGACGGTTGTCGCTGCTGTTGTGAAGAAGGCGAGGGGGGCAGCCCCTTGGAGGTTGGTTTCGGCGGGGACTGCCCCGTCCTCCGACGATGGAAAAGGGAGCCACCCTCATCAGTCTCCTCGGAGGAGTCAAGGCTCTCCACTCGACGAAATTGTTCGCCGGTCTGGGTCCACCACTGGAGAAAAGTGGTGCCCCTGCAGAAGGAGGCGCCCCTGCTGAAGGTGGTGCACCTGCTGAGGCTCCAGCACCTGACGGAGTCCCCGAGTGACCTGCACCTAGAGGACGAGAGGAGGCTTCAGAAACGTAATCAGGAAGTTCATTAGAGCCCTTACACCAAACAATGCGTCGGGAGACATATTGGTCCTTCCCGCGATAGTTGTAGTAGCCCGCCTTGAGGACACGAGGAGTTTCCCCTCGGAGGACACGTTTGACATCGGCGATGCGGGCCTCCATGGTCGAAAGAATCAGCTCCTTCGGAACCAACTTCCTGTACAATTTAATAGCGAGTCGGAGCTTTTTACCTTCTCCAGCGGTCTGGACGTCGAAGAGCTTGTCCACCTCCACGCGACTCCGCTTTGGCCGCTCCGCGGAAGGAGATCCCGATGGAGCAGCAGCCTTCTTGGCTGACTTCCTCTTCCGCGTAGGGCGGACAACATCGGTCTCCCCCTGCTTAAGGATCAGATTGTTCAGCACGGATACCTTCTTAGCTGCAAACAGTAAAAAACAGAGGTTAGAGATGTTACCCAGGGAACCATATTGGAGGGGTCGTCGAAGAGCTGCTCCCCGGAGACTATGTCGAGGAGTCGGATCCCGGCATTCACCAGGTCCCGCTCCACGAGAGAATTGGCGTCGAAGGGAGTGTAGGACTCCCCCCACCGGTAGAGCTGGATGAGTTGAAGGGTCTGGAAGTCTTCATCGGTGTAGGTGTGGAAAGCGGGAGGAGAGTCCGCTTCCACCTCCCATCGGGGCCACGGGATCGAGGAGTTTTGGATGAAGAAGTAGCTCCTCTTCCACCCACTGTTATCGGACCCCGTGTCGACCAGGAGTCCCCGACCCTTGACCACCTTCCAGGTGTCATTGGTCCAGTTGCACAACCCGAGTTGCGTCTTGTTCCACTTCGGCATCCGGGGGTAGAAGGCATAGACCCCCGCCTCGTTGCACTTCATCCCGTAGAAGGTCCTGAAGAGCTTGAGGCTGTAAACCCACTTATGTCGGAAGCAGAGGACCTGGAAGGCGTTCCACAAACGTATGGCGTGGGGAGAGAAGGTGGTCGGATGCGTCTTGTAGTGCTGGCACATCTCGACCAGATTACCACAGAAGGGGAATCTAATCCCCGCTGATATTTGCCCCGTAGAGACAAACACCTCCCCTTTCAGGGGACGAGTAACCTCAAGGTTACCCGAGGGGCGGGGCCAGGGATATGGGAAGCGAGGTTCCCAGGTAGAGGTGATGCATCCCTCCCGGAGAGCTGCATCATACGCAGTGCTGGAAATCTCGTTCAGAGCATAGTCGAAGTTGAAGGGCTTTCTTTCCTCGGAACTAGATCCACTGTCTGAAATCAGCCATGGCAAGGAAAGGCACATTGGGTTTTCCGGGAAATTTCAAACAAACTAAGCAGAGATGAAGGAAAAGATATACAAGCAATGAGGAAGAAACCCTTACCAGACATGATGATTGGAGGTCAGAAGGATGAACTTGGCGTTGCCGGAAAGTTGCTTGGAAGAATAGGAGACCGGAGGAGCACTTGGATCTTCGGAATCGCAGAGCTTGGAGTTCTCAGAAGTTGCAGAGAGCTTTCGAAATTTCAGAAACGGTAAAAGTGAAACTGTGCCCATGGTTAGGGTTTTATAGGCGAAGAGGACAGTCGAAGGGACGCTTTGATCTGAATCGTCGAAGTTGAAGCGTTATGATCTGGACCGTTGAGATGAAACGTGCAGAATGGCAACGGGTGCAATGATGAAACGGCGTGAAAAGCACTTTTCTGAAAAAGCAGGCGCGAAAAATCAGGCACGGGTACTGAAGCATCGCTTCGTTATCTACTGCATTTAATGGCTGGGGAACCGAGGAGTCCTCTCGGATTTGGCAGTTATCCACAAGGTATTGAGGAAACGTGAACGAGAAGACTTGTACTAAGTGACTGCATCAAGGGAAAGGTCCCCGACTCCGATGTCGGAAGGTCGGGAGTGAAAAGACACGACGAACTGTAAGTCCCTCATGTCTTGGGGGCAAATGATGGGCTCCGCTATGGCCGTTAGGACCTTTAACGGCGAGGAAACGGTGAATAGGGCCACTGGGCCCTCAATGGAGGTCAAGATGACCCAAGCGAAGGGTCCCGACAGAGGGAGTCCCGATGATGAAAGGTCCCGACAGAGTCGGTCCCGATAGGTGAGCTGGATGCTCCCGATAAGATGCCTTTAAGTAGGCCCCGATGACGAATCCCTGTGAACGATTCTGTCACGATGACGAGGGGCCCCGAGCGGTGACACAATGAGACAACTCTGGAGTCCCCAATATTAGTCGGGACTTGCTATCAGAGGTGAAGGCCGAGATACGCGGGACGTGACCGAGATACGCGGAGCGTGATTGAGATACGCGGAGCGTGGCCGAGATACGCGGGGCGTGGCCGAGATAAGAGAGGTCATGGCCTAGATAGGCGGGATCGTGCCCGAGATACGCGGAATACGGGCTAACCACCCCAACGGTTCACCTGGTAACTGAGGTACCTCTCCGCCTATAAAAGGGCAGAGGTTACCTCAGATCAATTACGTTTTGAGATACACTACTTGAGTACTGCTTGCCTGTCAATACGAGATACTCATTTAAGCATCGGAGAGGGATTCTGGGTCACCGCCCGGTCTATCCCCTCTTGCAGGATTACGTGGAGCGAAGGAGCTAGGATCGTCGTCAAAGATCGTGCCGGAGTTCCACCGTGATCCAACAACTGGCATAGTTATTGGCACTCCAAATGAAGCTGCCAGGAAGACAGTTAATAAGCCTGTCGTTAGTGGAAAGGGCAAGGAGAAGATGTACGAGGAGACACCAGTTTACAGTGATGGAATAGATATCAACGATCTGGGCGACTACGATCTTTCTGAGTCAGATGAATCATGGAAAGCAGTCTAGGCATCTGACAGTGATGACTTAATGCTGAAAAAGCCACCCAAATCCAAACCTGGTAACTCTAAATCTGCAGCATCCAAAACTACCAAGAAGTTTGTGAAGAAGGCCAGCGTGAAGAAGCATGTGAAGAAGTCCAGCGTGAAGAAGCCCGTGAAGAAGGGCAGCGTGAAGAAGCCTGTGAAGAAGGGCAGCGTGAAGAAGCCTGTGAAGAAGGCCAACGTGAAGAAGCCTGTTCCAAAGGCTAGTGCGAAGAAGCCGACGTCATATGGGCTTACAGATCTTCCTGGGTTTGGGAAGTACAGTTATGGTACTCAGTTGAAACAAGCAGATGCATACAACATCATTGACTTACCAGGCTTTGGTGGAGACAGTTCCATAGTACTTAGTGACAACATCACAATGTCAGCATATGAAGATGATGCCATAAGTGGAGTTGGTGAGCGTTACAGGAAGCATCTTGGTGGAAATTTTGAATTACATATGGGCATAAAATTTGATGATGCCAACACGTTTAGAAAGGAAATCAAACTACATGCCATCAGGAGTGGTACTTCTACAGTTGGAAGAAAAAACAATGCACAAAGGATTATCGTTGAATGTCGAAAATGTTGTGTATTCTTTGTTGGTGCTTCTAGGATTAATAGAGATAGCACATTTGAGATTAGGCAACTTCAGAAGGAGCACAGCTGTGACAGATCCCACTACACGAAGGACATCGGAAAACAGTGGGTTTGTGACAAAGACCGAATCCATTTGATTTCTAAAAAGGATTACTAATCAACTTTATAGAGTTGTTATGAGCTCAAACTAATCTTAAAGCAAGTTCTATTGGCACAGAGATACGGAGGCTGCTAGAGTTTGACGTGTTAGTACACGTTATATACGAGGGTATGAAGATGGCAAAGGAAACCATATCAGGTATTAGCATATATAGGGAGTTAAGTTGGAATTTATAATTTAGTTTTAACTACTGTGTCTTGTTAACGTTGCCAGGGGACAGGATAGCAGAGTTTGCGTTCGCCAGGGACTATGCAGCGACGTTGGTCACACACAACCCGGGTAGCACAACCATTGTGCTAGTTGAGCCTTCTTCGAGCTTCCTTCAACCTAGGTTCAAAAGGATGTACGTTTGTCTCGACGCATGTATTAGAGGGTCTAGAGCTGGATGTCGTCCCTTCATTGTGTTGGATGGATCATTTCTAAAGGGTCCATATGGCGGCTTCCTGTTATCTGCAGCCACAAGGGATCCAAACGACTAACTATTCCCTATCGCATACGCTTGGGCGGAAGCTGAAAATAAGGAGACTTGGAGGTGGTTCCTGGAACTGCTGGCAGAAGATATAGGCACTTACATAACCCTGAGTATCATTTCTGATCGTCAAAAGGTATGTTTACTTGTGAATGAAGAATAATGTTCCTTGCAAATCTGTTGACCATGAAAGTGTTGCAGATGAGTTGACCATTAAAAGTCTGCTTTTTGTTGTGGATTGTAGGGGTTAATTCAAGCAGTTGAGGCAATTTTTCCAGGGCAAAACATAGGTTTTGCGTTCGACACATGCATGCAAACATGAAGGCAAACTCCATGGGTGCTACAGACATTAGGGTAAGACCGTGGTGTGCTGCATGTGCATACACAGAACACAGGCACAAGTGGCACATGGACAAGCTCAAGGAGACGTCAACGCCTGAAAGTACTTGTCAGCCATCGATACCAAGCATTGGTGCATGTACCAAGCATTTTAAATCCTTACTAACTGCATATTCAGTTGATGAGTTTTTTTTTAGACATGATCACTTTTACGATGAATTGTTCATATTGGATATAGGTACCAATTCCGGGAAGCATAAAAAACGGATCTTCTTGTGAACAATATTGCCGAGTGCTTCAACAATATGGTCGATGTAGCAAGGGAAAAAAATATGGTATCAATGATGGAGTGGATACGCCGAAAACTGATGCATGATATTGAAGAGAAGAGGAAGAGTGTTGGCCAAGAAGGTGACATCGGTAGTAAGATTATCCACAAGCTGAAAAAGGTCAAGAGTAAAATAAGGAGTTGTCTGGTTAGATACTCTACTGAAGGTGAGTATGAAGTAGAGTGCGGGCCTACAACTACGTACAAGGTGAAGCTTTATAAGATGTATTGCAGCTGCATGGCTTGGTAGTTGAGTGGCCTCCCTTGCAGTCATGCTATTGCATGCCTTGCACATAATAGGCAGTCTCGACTTGCCCTTTTATGTGACCCATGTTACCACAAGGAAGGGTATGTTAGAACATACGAAGGTGTTATTCATGCACTACCCGGAAAAGAGGACTGGGTGAAAACTAACAGTCTTCCAAGAAGAAGAGAGAGAGGTCAGAATTCGAGGAGGGTGGAACATCAAGGTTGGGTAAGCGAGGGTTATCGCAATATTGCTCCACATGTGGACAAAGTGGTCATAACAAGAAGTCGTGCAATGTTTATCCTGGACAATATGACCCTGAAGCTGAAGACCAACAAGAGCCTCAAGCTCATGATGAAGGCCCGCAATCTGACCCTAATGAGCAACAACAACCTCAAGTTGATGTAAGTAATTAAAATTTGCAAGTCATCAATATTAGTGTAGTCATGGTTAATGAATTATGTACTTGTTTTGTAGGTGGCATCAATGCAGCCCGAGTTCTGTAAAAGTCAGACAAGTAAGAAGACCTCTAAGGCTAAGAGGAAATTACAAGTTGATGAGTCTCATGCAACACAGCAGTAGCTACATCAGTTTCTTGGAAGGCATGATAAGCCAATGGAGCCACAGGTTCAGTCATCAGTGCTACAGGTTTAGTCCTTAGAGCCACAGGTTCAGCCAGATGATGATATTCCAATCAAACACCGAGAAGAAGGATTAAGTCAATTGTTGACAGGCTCATGGTAAGTTAAGTATTAAATTGTAGTGAAATAAACTTGAAATTTAGAGGAATAAACTTGATGATCCCTTTTTTATATGCAGAAACGTGGGGTGCCAAAGAAGAAGAGGAAAACCCCAGTCAAGAAGTCAAGTCCACCACCTGTACCCGAAGATATAGTTATTGATGTTGAGGATTACCCTATGCCTGTGGAAGAAGAATCGGAAGAGCCTGTACTATCAGATTGTAGGGACCTTATGGTGGTTGAGCAACCACTCGAAGTAGTCCTACCTAAAAATACAAGGGCTCATATCAGGCACTTATGGGAAATGGCAAAAACACCATCAAGGAAGAAACGTTGAAGTGGACCATTTCTGCGTGCTGTTAGTTATGTTTGTGACTCTTTTGAGATGTTGTACTTTTTTTGAGATGTCTGCCAGTATGCCGGTTTCTTTTTTGGATTGTGGATGTTGGACCACCTTTTGGTTAAGGAATGTCATGGGCAGATCATAGATCTCGGACAAGTGTTATGGAGTCATTGTTGGTTTTAAGGAATGTTATGGATGGATTGTTGGTTTTAAGGAGTGTTCATTACTTATATGGTTATGTCAATTTTGTCAAGGAACGGTTGTCAAATCTGTCAATTATGTTGTAAGGATTGTTCATTACAGTTTGTGCACTGATTGATTCTGTGATGAAATAGATATTTGACCCTAGATATTTATTTTCAATTTTGTCATTTCACACTAAATAGACAATTTTCATTGCATTTTTTTTTTCAAAAGTACATCAAAGTCATAATAGTCTTGCATTTGTCACAACAAACTTACACGCCCTAAGCAATCATGTTCAAACCTATAAATAGACATACAAGAACTAGCACAGCAACAAGATTTCTGAGTTTTTTGTGTAAAGCACGCTCAACTACTAACTTAGCTTGTTGATCATTCTGAATTTCTTGTAACTCAGCTTGAAGCGTAGCATTCTCATTCTCCAATTCACAGGCCTGTATCTGCAGTTTTCCATTCTCCATCTCCACTTTAGCACTATTATTCTTCAGTTTAGCATTTTCCATGGCCAGCACCGACAACTTAGAACTCAATTCTCCGTGAACTGATTGAAATTTATTCAATACCCTTCTCCCGTATGGACAAATGCCAGGATCTTCCCATTCAAAATACCCACAACCACTATTAGGCTTACCAACCTGTCGAAATTGAAGTAACACTTGTAAAGAAAACAGTACATTATAACATATTATAATATCCCGAATTGAAATCCCTAAATGAATTCGTGAATGGGGTTTTTAATTTCGGCTGAATTAGGGTTTCAATTTGGGGGTTAGGGTTTCAATTTTGGCTGAATTAGGGTTTCAATTTGGGGGTTTCAATTTCGGCTGAATTAAAGTTACAAAATGTCAATTGAATTTTCAATTAGGGTTTTAAACAACTTGGAATAATAATTGAAAACCCTAAATGAATTCATAGTTGTTTAAAACCCTAATTGAAAACCCCAACTGACATTTCGTAACCCTAATTCAGCCGACATTGAAACCCCAAATTGAAACCCTAATTGACATTTCGTAACCCTAATTCAGTCTAAATTGAAACCACCAACATGAAATTCGACATACCCAAACTACAAAAACACAATTCAAACGATTATAAAGCAGACAAACCTCGAAATAGGGGCACCCACGAAAGCTCCTAGAGAAATGATTCCACTTATATGTAGCCTTGGTGGTGCAAATTGTGCCGCAGATGCACTTTTGGTGAGTCGGTTTAGGAATCGTCATTGAAGAAGCTAAAGAGGAAGAGGGGGACCTCGGTTTCATGGTTGCTACTTGGGGAGAGCTCTGTCAACTTTTCTCTAACAGGGGAAGATGCATCAATTTAATAGACAAAAGGTAAAGGGAGGTTTCGTCTATTCAAATTTCAATTTTCGTTTATTTTTAAGGTCATGTGTCAATCACGTGTCAGACAATGGGACAAATGGACAGAATCCTAACAACGGACCAAAAATATACAAAACGCAAACGTAGGGTACCAAAAATAGGCAAAACCAAATATGTAGTACCAAAAGTCAAAAGTAGGCAAACATACAGTACCAAAAGACTTATAAAACCCATTATTTTAATACATAAGTGTGAACTATTTTTTTTTTTTTAAATATCTGGCTGCTATTACGTTTATGATGCTGGAAAATATAATTTAGATTTTGGAGTACTTGAAAATTCAATCATTCTCGGTGGAAAATATGTACAAAATTATCCTTTCTGCTAAAAAAGATATACTTTTATCATTATGGGTTTAAATCGGTTACTATGTAAAAATTTTGAACTATTTGCAAACTATAAGATTCTTGGTGGAAAATATAAAAATTTAGTGCCCAATGGTGAAAATGATTGGATTATTTATTATTTGTTGTTTGAATTTTTATAACTTTTTTGTTTTGACTACTGATAGGAGAGGGAAACAAAAAAAAGTAGAAACAACTAGCACAATATTAGAGGCCTTCATGTTGCCTTTGTTTGAGCTTGAAACTTTGAGACATTGAAAAAAGTAGAAACAATTAGCACAATGTTAGAAGCCTACAATCTTTGAAACTGTTTCTCTTTTTGAGCTTGAAATTTTGATTGCTGTACGTGATAGCTATCATGATAACGATTTAAATCGTTCTGTAATTAATTTTTAATGTTGAACTTTTTGACCAAATCGTAAGAGATAGTTAAGTTCAGTTTTCAATGTATTGTTTTATGGAGTCCCAAAATGTTCAAGCAAAACATTATGCCCTGTTGTGTTGACTATGTTGTTGGCATTTAGAGTAAATGGGCTGTCGTAATAGGAGCCCATTAATATAAGATCAACATGCTTAGTCCAATTGGGGTATAGCATGTTAAATTACAGGGAGTAATCATTACGGAAACTAAATCATGGTACATGCTAATAATCGAAATTACGCAGCAGAAGGTTCACACATACTTCTACAGTTATCCGAAAACCCAAGATCTTCGCAGGAGGGAGTTCACGATCCTCCGGTCGGCACCCGTAGGGGTTCTTGTGAATGAAGCCCTACATGGTATATTCTCCACGACAAAGTCTCTGATTGATTCTTGGCAATGGACGGATCTCTAAAGTGTTTGCTAGAAAGCAAATTGGCACATCATTGGTGAATGCTGGGTTCAGCCGATGTAGGTGTTTCTGGGGGAAGAGTTTTCTCTCAAAATACTACTTAAAGGGAATTGTGATTTACCCTAATAAAACTCCTAACTCTCCATATATATAGGAGGAGTAAAGTGGACAAAAGTCCACTTTACCCCCTCTCCTTATTTCGGCTGGCCATGATGTATTGGGAGGCCCAATTTTGGGCCTCTCATGTCAATTGGGATTTGGATCCGGCCCAATTTCCTAATGTGACATATACCCTATTTACTTAGGTAACCTATAGATATAATGGGCTACCATTTACGACGCCCATCACCATATGCTTAAAGCTCCCACTCGCCGGAATGGGAGGGTGCCTGTTAATGTATTGTCGTCCAAATCTGCATCAACATTTCACTCCTTCGATCTCGTCCTTTACTTACGAATAGTTCATACGAGGTTTGCCGTGCGACCAGCGGACACGACGGGCATCGTGCTACTCATCTGTTATGAGTGTTGTAGCGCCCGCGGAACGTTGATTCCCTTTTCTCCAATCAACCTATTATAAACAACATTTATATAGTGTCACGTTGTATCCTTGGTAAACTGATAATTCTCCATTTGCCTAGTTTCCACTTAGGAACACTTCTCCAAGGCATCCGTACAAGTATTCACAACCTTCAACTAATACCCGGTTGGTGGCCACCTTAGTGAATACAAGAGTCGGTGAAATACAAGTGAACTTGACCATCCCCATCGCTCATATCCTTAGTCAAACCCAACAGGTTTCCAAAGCCGTGGTCACTAGGCCTTTTTGTTCAGCACTACGCTCGTACGCCGGGAAGCGAGCATTGAGCCTGACCTTAGGTATGAGTTCTGAGTCCATAAGGCTCTTGGGATCAATCACACGCTCTAGGTGAAGAAGTTTGCGCCCGCCAGAATCACGAGGATTCCTTTCCTAGCAAAACTGAGTTGTGACCCCGTGGTCGAACGTGGAACGCGTAGTATGAAGCACGCGTCGATAGCATACCTAAACGTTTAAGTTCAAAGGAATGTGATATGTAAAATCATGATATCGCATATTCTCATCTAGCCCATAATGTGGATTAATGACGAACGAAGTTCATCACGGTGATCTGCAAAACGAAGATCATGTCGAGTTACTTCGACACTAGATGATCGTTTTGCGTAATCAGGTTTATCCCCTGATTCTTAGCCAGCCTTGCTTGGTAGAGGCCTCCCTTCACCGCAAGACGACCGTACCTGTGTGACGAGGTAAGGCCCACATTCGACATAGTTTTGGCAGAGGACTGCGTCTTCCTACGACTTAGTTTATTGACCGAAAATTTGATATAATAGTGGTGTGGTCGAACATGAGTCCAGAGACGTTACGTTTTTAGAGGATGAATTTCCTAAGCTTGGGGACATCAACACGAATTAAATATTAGAATAACTTGAACATGACGAGGATGATCAGCTCCCACTTACTTTGAGTGGGAGAATTGAGGGAGCAACCACTGTGAATGAATAGTAAATCCAGTGGGAGAAGTCAATCCACCCGCAGAGATCACAGTTGCTCCTGGTGCGAATAAAGTAGAACCTGATAATCCAGTTGCTAAACTATTAGATGAGAATCCTCTAACTCCTCAACTACATGTTTGCAATAGTGGGGGTGGGACAACCAACTTGGTTCCTGGTCCAAGTGGCCATGGAATTCTTCTCGGGGGTAGAAACCCGAGACCAATGGGTCGTCCAAGAAAGGTTGCAAGAGAAGGTTCCAGTAACGCCCTGGTTCCTAGTGTGAGCATTTTTCCTAGTAGGAGCATTGTTCCTAGTGGAAGCGTAGTTCAAGATGGGAACAATAAGCATAGACGTAGTCAAAGGCAGAGAACTTCTCCTAAGAAGTTTCCCATAAAAAATGGTGAGTTATTCACCCTGACTTCAGTTGATGAACTGCTCACGGTTAAACAAGCTCTGGAAGGTCCTCAAGCGAAGGAATGGAGGAAAGCAATGGAGGAAGAGTTCGCCTCAGTGGGAGCCAATTTGTTTTGGAAGTTAGTTAACTGTCTGCTAATCGCAGGGCGATCGGAGCAAAATGGGTTCTGAAATTGAAACTCACTGCTGATGGAAACTTTGACTGATAAAAAGCTAGACGTGTCGAGAAAGGTTATACCCAGCTCCACAGACTGGACTATGATGAGACTTACTCAATGATTGTGCGTTACACCATAGTCCTGGCCATTTTGGCCATGGTTGCTAGCCTCGATCTTGAGCTGCACCAGATGGATGTTAAGACTGCCTTACTTCATGGGAACTTGGAGGAAGAGATCTACATGGAGCAACCAGGGGGTTTCTCATCCCCTAGGAATGAACGTAAAGTTTGTAAGCTCCAAAGGTCGATCTCTGGTCTTAAACGATCGTCCCGACAATGGTACCGCAGGTTCCACGAGCAAGACGTGGGCAACGGATTCGTGAATCTTCACGAGGATCCCTGCGCGTACACTAAGACATCAGGTTCAAAGTATGTCATCCTGACGTTATACGTCGATTACATCCTTCTTGCCGCGAACGGTGTGAGTTATTTGAAGAAGTCAAAGTCTTGGTTAGCATCTGTATTTGAGATGAAGGACATGAGAGAGACCACTTATATCTTAGGGATTAAGATTACTAGAGATCGTGGTGCTTGTATATTTTTTTTTTTCTGAGGAAGCCTATATCAACAAATTTTTGAGAAGATTCAATCTTTGTGATGCTAAACTCGTGGAGACTAGTTGTATATGGGAGTGCGCTGTCAAATTGTGATGGCCCAAAGAACCTGGTAGAGCGTGAACATATGAGAAATGCAAAGTACCTCAGTATAGTAGGAAGTCTGATATATGTGGTGCAATGCACTCGTCCAGATATTTGTTATGCCGTGGGATTAGTAGAGTGTTTCCATTTGAACCCCAGTTATCAAAATTTACGAGCCGTGAAACTAATAACGAGATATCAGAAAGGTACGAGAGACTACAGAATGTTCTATGATGGAAGTAAGCTTGAATTGGTAGTGTTGGGTTATGATTGAATAAACTCGTCATTAAGCACAAGAGTCGAGTACGTTCAAAGGGCAGGGAAAGAAGAGTCCCCGACCTTTCTGACTTGTCTTAACGAGATAGGGATGAAAGGTCGACGACAACTTATGAAAAAGTCGGCTTCCAAAGTACGACTGCCCGCCACTAGGAGAAACCTGCTTTCGAAGGTAAAGACAGGTGGCGACCTGCTTATCATTATCATCAGAAGAAACCTTCCTTCGAAGATAAAGACAGGTGGCGACCTGCTGGTCACTATCATCAGAAGAAACCTTCCTTCGAAGGTAAAGACAGGTGGCGACCTTCTTGTTACTATCATAAGAGGAAACCTTCCTCCGGAAGTAAACACAGGTGGCGACCTGCTTCAACCGTCATCAGAGAAACCTTCCTCTAGAAGTAGAGACAGGTGGTGACCTGCTTAAACACATGCTAAAGGAAACCATCCCAGTTAAGCAAAGATGAGGTGGCGACCTGTTTGTCACCTGCTTGACCGACTCTGAAGAGAAACCCCCCAAGGAGGGTAACCACCATATAAAGTCGGTAACTTATCCCTATAAATAGGGACTATTTCTATTTACTTCATTACATTCAGTCAGTTATGAATACATTCTTATATTATTACTCTCAAATCCATTACTGACTTAAGCTTCGGAGTGGAATCAGGGGCCATCCCCACCCCTTTTTCAGGTTCTCGCCCCACATAACCTCTTAGAGGAAAACTTAGCGTTCGAGAGAGCTAAGTCCGAGGCGATACTTGGAAGTCCATTCCCCGAAGTTCAAGGCCACGTCATTTTGATCCCAACATTTGGCGCAGTCTGTGGGAACTCCGATCAAAAAGTTGTGACCTCTAGAGAAGCAACAAGATGTCCAACCTCCCGGTGGAAGGGAATAATCCCCCAGCGGATCCTACCACCTCGAAGCCAATCACCAGAGAAGATCTGTCCATTCCACAAGCTAATGACGGAGGTAATGATGGAAATCTCAGTCATTCCAAGTCATTACCAAATCCAGAAGAAGTAAGGACAGTCCCCCCGGCTGTCCCCCAAGAAGTATTGGCGGCCTTCATAACCTTTCGGAATCAAGCCCAGGCGGGCGCCATCCCCGTAAAGGCACCCGCTTAAGAAACATTCCAAAAGGAGGAGGTGGCGTGCAGCGTAAAAATCCAGGAGAAAGAACCCCTGGAGAAAGAAATTCCTAAGACTCCTGAAGGAGAAATGGCGAGCAAGGAACCTGTCCTATTCACTATGGGACAGGTGGAAGAGTTGTTAGAGAAAAAGAGAAGGGGGACGAACGATTTGTTGATTGTTCGCGATCATACCTCCCATCCTTTCTCTAAAAGGTTGTTCAACAATCGAGTTCCTCCGCAAGTCTTTGCGAGGAACATCGACGACTACACAGGCGAAGGAGATCCTATTCGCCACATCAACACCCATAACTCTTCCCTCATGGGAAGAGGGGCAACTCTGGATCACTATGAAGCCCTCTTCCCAACTACGTTGAAAGAAGAGGCGTCCACTTGGTTCTATGGCCTCCCCGACAACTCGATCGATTCATGGGAGGAACTGAAGGCTAAGTTCATCGAAGGCCATATAAGCCAAAGACATCGCCTAAAGAGTATGGATTTCCTAGATAAAATTGAACAAGGTTCTGATGAAACCTTGGCCAATTATTACACTAGGTTTCATAAGATACTCCAACAGTTAAATGAAGACGCCACGGATGGCGAGTTGATCAGGACCTTCTGGAGAGGTCTTAGGACGCAGAGCCAAGCTCTGAAGGACAACATGGTGATGAAGCCGGTGAGAAAGATCGATGCCCTCGCCACGAAGGTGAAGAAGTACATAGATCTGGAAAGATCACACGAGAAGTCGCCTCGAGAAATCAAGCACCCAGTCGTGCCAACAAAAACCGAAGAAGGCTCCGCTTCTCGACCACCTAGGAGGGAAGAAAGACGAGAGGGAAACTTCCGACCCGGAAACCGTCCCGGAATGAGAAATCCTAACCCCTATCCAGGAAAGTTTACTCCTCTCACACACAATATATCAGTCGTGCTCCAGGAGATGGAAAAACTTAAGCTGGATGATCCTCCCCTGGTTAAAAAGGGACCGATGGGATCTCAGATGAACGATTATTGTCGATATCATCGGATTCAGGGACACGACACTAATGAATGTGTCGCCTTGATACATGACATCGAGGCTTTAATCCGAAGGGGCAAATTACTCAAGTTCATCGACAAACCTTCCAAGGCTCTAAAACGGAGTCGAAGCCCCAGAAGAAATTCTCGATCTCCCCCACCCCCAAGAGGGACAATCAACGTCATTGCTAGAGGATTCGCCTCAGGAGGGGAAACCGGCACTGCTCGAGAAGTTTATGCCACCCATATCTCACAAAGCAGAGATAAAGGAAAGGCGCCAGAAGAAGTCGACCCAGTGGTTATAAGTTTCACCACCAACGACCTTACAATGGTCACCCAACCGCATGACGACGCTTTGGTCATCACTGCTACTTTGGCAGATTACGAGGTCAAGAGAATTCTAATCGACAGTGGAAGCTCGACCGATATACTTTTTTACGAAGCTTTCCAGAGTCTGGGATTAACACAGAGGGATCTCCTGAAGGTCGACTTTCCTCTCATAGGATTTGCCGGAAGGACCACCTATCCAATGGGCTCTATCAAACTCCCAATGGTTCTGGGAAAAGAGAAGACGGCTCTAACCGTAGATGTGCTCTTCGTAGTCGTCGACGCCGCCTCAGCATACAATGCCATTATTGGAAGAACGACTCTTAATCCTCACCGGATAATCCCCTCAACAGCTCATCAAGTAATGAAATTCCCGACACTGCACGGGATAGGGGAAGTGAGAGGCGATCAAACTGCATCTCGTCGATGTTACGTCAGTTCGATGAGACGCCAGAACCAGAGAGAAGTCATAGAAACGGTGCCCTATTAAGAAAATAATTTCGCTTATTTTTAAGGCTAATGTTTGTTCTATGATGCTTTTTCTTTGTAAGATTCAGGACAGCTAAACGAATACAAGCCTTTTTTAAAAGGCCCTCCCTTTTTCAAGATATCCGAGCTTTTCTTTCTAGGCGACCAGCACTCAAAAAAAAACTGACTAGCAACAATCTGATATCATCTAAATCACTCAGATTGGTCGATGCGGCGTCGAAAAATTACGAAGAACTCAAGAGTCGATCATCAAAACGTATGATATCCACTAAATCACTCAGATGGCTCGACTACTTGCAGTGCAGAAGAACTCAAGAGTCGATCATCAAAACATCTGATATCAGTCAAATCACTCAGACGGATCGACTACTTGCAGTGCAGAAGAACTCAAGAGTCGATCATCAAAACATCTGATATCCACTAAATCACTCAGATGGATCGACTACTTGCAGTGCAGAAGAACTCAAGAGTCGATCATCAAAACATCTGATATCAGTCAAATCACTCAGATGGATCGACTACTTGCAGTGCGGAAGAACTCAAGAGTCGATCATCAAAACGTCCGATATCAACTAAATCACTCAGACGGATCGACTACTTGCAGTGCAGAAGAACTCAAGAGTCGATCATCAAAATGTCTGATATCCACTAAATCACTCAGACGAATCAACTACTTGCTGTGCATAAGAACTCAAGAGTCGATCATCAAAACATCTGATATCAGTCAAATCACTCAGATAGATCGACTACTTGCAGTACAGAAGAACTCGAGGATCGCTAACGGCTTGATATCCACTAAATCACTCAGACTGATCGATTACTTGAAGTTCTTAAAGACTAATCTTCCCAAAGTCACGAATCGACCATCCAAAATTTGATATCAGCCAAATCACTCAGAAAGGTCGATGACTCGGAAGACAGGTTAGATACTTGGGAAATTTTACCCTTCTTAAAGTTTGATTGTGTAGAATTTCGATATCTATTCTAAAAATCGAGCATGTTCAATGAGCAACAATCTTTGGTATGTTTATTGGGAATGATTAGACTTTCTAAAAAAGATCTAATAGTACTTTAAGTTTGGCGGAAAGTGCAAAAGGGTAATAAAGGAAGGAATGAGCAAAGATCGTCAAAGATAAATAAAACCTCCCTTCTTTCATTAAACAAACAAAAGTTTACATTGAGTCGGGAAGGAAATTAAAACATCTATACAAGCTTCCTCCTCCTCTCCGTAGCCCTAGCCTCCTCCGCCAAATACCCTCGAAGACCCTCCACCTTCGAGAAGTCGAAATTAGGGTCCATAGCCCTAACCTTCACCGCTGAGGCAAAGGTCGAGAGAAGCATCTGCCCGCAAGTTATGGCAGCATCATTCTGGTACGCCTCACTAGTTTTATAGCTAGCAATAACCTCAGAATCGGATCTCTTGTGCTTCTCCACCTCCGCCTTCAGCATGGCGATCTCCTCTTGACAAGAAACCACCTTGGTTCGAAAAATTTTCTGAAAAGCAGCCCAATCCCGATAAACCTCGCTGAAAACCGCTGAAAGAGTCATAAAAACCCTCAAGGCATTTCTGCAAGAGGAGAGCTCTTCGGTCGTACTCGTCAGGAGAGTGAGCGCCTCTTCAAAACGAGCAACCTCTCTTCGAAGATGTTGCCCCACCTCCACCTCCAACTCTATAGAGGCAAGTTTCCCCCTCAGGAGAGAAACTTCCTCATTCAAGTCGAGGATCAATTGACCAACCTGCAGGAAGTTGCGGGTGGCCTGAAAAAGAACAAACGTGTTCGGTATGAAATTATACCAAAAAGATAACAGCAGGAAAAACATCGAAAACCCTTACCTTGGCTTTCCGATGCAAGAGTTGTCGAGTAGCCTCCTCCGCATAATCAATTGGCAAGCGGGGGCGATCTTGGGGGGGGGGGGGACGAAGGCGTTTACCAGGTGGAGAGCCAACACTTTATTGGCAATGGAGTGGCCCTCCTTCAGTTAGTACCCCTTCAAAGAGGCGAGGGGATCCCATTCGACATCCCCCCTTAAGGAGTCGGGGGAAAAATGGAGCAAACTACAAGCAAAAGGAGGACCCTCAAACCTCAAGCCTGTCATGGCTTGCGAAGTAGAAGGCTCCATAGGAGCCTTACCCTTTGGATCATCTCCTGCAAAAGAAAAATGTTAAAGAGATTTTATAAGCCTTAAGAAAAGATCGACGAAGAATGAGATTCTATACCTTTGGAGGAAGAAGGGCCAGTAAGAATAGGAGTGACTGTAGGAACAGTCTCCTGAAATTCGAAAATGGGGGTGGCGACGGTGACCCTCGCCTTCTTGGAAGATTTGGCGTTTCCCTTCTTGGCAGGCCTCTTAATTGTTCCTTGAGGAGTCCTTACTTCCTCTGCAGCTTCAGTTGCCTCCCCTGCCTCAGCAGAATCTACAACGGTATCAAGAGAAGACCCCTCCAAAATAGGCTGAGCCTCATGGAAGTCAATGGGTTCAGGAGCGATCTCCGCAGTCGCTGCTACCGGATCCTCGGCAAGAGGCACTCCTGTCGCCGCCTGAGCGTCAAAAAGATGCTTAAAAAGACCTACAGAAAGCAGAAAGAAGATTCAAAAGGCGACTATGAACTGAAAGAAGAAATTACCCAATTTAGAGGAGGATCCTCAAGTCGTAGACGGATCGAGGCACGGATGAGGGCCTCCTATGTGGTGTCAACCACAGACTTCCAGGGAACAAAGTCGGGAGAGGTAACTATAGCGTGAATTTCGCCAATAGTGACAAGCTCCTCCGGAGTCAACCCCCGCAGAGTCGGGGCAGAATCAGGACCAAGTGAGGGAATTAAAGGCCAGGAGACGCCTTCTCGACAGAATAAGTAGTAATTCTTCCAGTTGGCATTATAAGATCTAAGATCGGTCACCAACTTTGTGGCCGACTCCCAAGAATACTCGCCATCAGTAGGCCATCGGCTATTGAAGCTACAAACAAGCTCCCGACTATTTCGCAGTTGGTAAAAGCACCTAAAAATTCGTATAGAATACGTCCATTGGTAGACGTCGCACAAGCAACGAAAACCCACCCAGAAACGGATAGCATTCTCCGTCAGTTGGCAGGGATGAATGCGATAATGCTCGCAGAGCTCTTTCAAATCATCACAGAAAGGGAATCGGAGTCCCGCCTCGACCTGACCTAGATACACCGGGACCTCTCCCTCTCTAGGTCGATATTTTTCCCCAACGGGACCGGCGTATCGAGGGTTCTCGGCGTCGCTCAGATTACCTAAAGTCATGGATTTTATGAAGTCATGACAAGTTAATTTGTTCTTTTTGGGAGAAGGAAAGGAAGGGATAAACCCTTGAGAACTACTCGGGGAATTTGAGCAACCATGGGAGTTTTAGAGAGAGACTGGAGAAAAGAAGCTTCTTTTTCAGGATCAGTAGGGCCGGCGGTGGCGACTCCAACTAAAATCCTCTCTTCAAGAGTACACGGTCGAGGAGAATTGGGATTGATGAAAAAAGCGCTGTATTTGTTCGCCAGGATGAGAGAAGAAACAAGAGCAGAGGTTAAAAAGTGAAAGTGGAAGCCCTATTTATACTGAAGAGCTCAGTCGCTTGGGTAACTTCCCAGCGAAGCCTTCCCGAGGTCAGCCATCCATTGGTGCCTTCACTGACACCAAGACCGTTGCCCTGCACCTGTCAATAGATTAGCGAGGTGACTCTCCTACTCTCCAAGGAGCTCTCAACGGTCAGAATTACTGAGCCAAAGTCTTGTTCCTAACCTAAAGTCTCTTCAACTTCTGTGAACCCAAGAGTTCTATCAGCTAACAGAGTATTCTCGCCAAGGATCAGAGGTTGACGACTTAAGTCTCGGGGGCAAGTGTTGGGTTATGATTGATTAAACTCGTCATTAAGCACAAGAGTCGAGTATGTTCAAACGGCATGGAAAGAAGAGTCGCCGACCTTTCTGACTCGTCTTAACGAGATAGGGATGAAAGGTCGACGACAACTTATGAAAAAGTCGACTTCCAAAGTACGACTGCCCGCCTCTAGGAGAAACCTTCCTTCGAATGTAAAGACAGGTGGTGACCTGCTTATCATTATCATCAGAAGAAACCTTCCTTCGAAGGTAAAGACAAGTGGCGAGCTGCTTGTCACTATCATCAGAAGAAACCTTCATTCGAAGGTAAAGACAGGTGGTGACCTGCTTGTCACTATCATCAGAGGAAACCTTCCTCCGGAAGTAAACACAGGTGGCGACCTGCTTCAACCGTCATCAGAGGAAACCTTCCTCTAGAAGTAAAGACAGGTGGTGACCTGCTTAAACACCAGCTAAAGGAAACCATCCCGAAGTCCAAGGCCACGTCATTTTGATCCCAACAGGTAGGATGTAGTGACGACAACCATGGTGGTGGTCTAGATGATCGTAAGTCCACCTCAGGAAGAGTGTTTCTCCTTGCTAATGTCGCCATCTCTTGGATGTGCAAGAAGCAATCCTGTGTCACGCTGTCCACTATGGAATCCGAATTTTTAGCTCTCTCAAAGAATGCACAGGAGGCTGTCTGGCTAAAGAGACTCTTGGCCGCCCTGCTTGACGTCAAGGACGGGAGTAAGCCTTTGCGCATTTACTCTGATAGTCTAGCTGCGATAGGGGCAGTCAAGAATCTGAAGTACCTAGTAGGACAAAACACATTGATATAAAATACAACTATGTGAAAAGTATGGTAGAAGACAAGCTGATCACATTTGAATTCATGCATTCAGAAAACATGGTTGCGGATCCATTGACTAAACCCTTATATAATGATGTTTTCGAAAAGCACGTAAAACTGCTTGAATTACGTAGCATTTAGAAGGCTTGTAATGTTACAATAACATTTATGGATTTGAAGTAATATTTGAATAATAGAATAGCTATTTGAGTTTATCATATTTACGACGTCATAATGATAAAATTACATCGGATGTACAGTCTATAAACTAGTCGTTGGAGCGTAAAACCTCCTAATAAAATATGTCGAATGTGGACCCTGCCATGTACACGGGCACGACCGTCTTGATGGAAGAGAAACCTTAGCCATATCAAGACCGGCTTAGAGTGGTATTCGAAAGAGAAACATGGTTATGCAAAACGATCATTTGGTTTCGGGGTACGCGACATGATCAAAGTTTTGCAGATCGTCGTGACGAAATTCGTTCGTCTACTACCACATTCTGGGCTAGATTAGAATCTAAGATTGCATATGACATTCACACTCCTAATATAAAATAAATTCAGGTTATGTTGTCGACGCGCACTTCATATTGCGCGTGCCATGTTCGACCACTAGGTAAAGCTCGGTTGTGTTATACGGAATCTTCTAAGATTCTGAAGGACGCAAACTTCTTCACCTTGAGCGTGTGATTGATCTCGGGTCCTGAATGAAGCAGCACCCGAAATACCCTTTAAGGTTGGGCTCAATGTTTGCTCTCAGCCGTACGAGCGTAGTGCCCGAAAAAAAAAAAGGCCAAGTGACCACGTTCTGGGAACCGGTTAAGTTTGACTAAGGATATGAGCAATGGAGATGGTCATGCACATCTGCAATTCTCAAAATCTTGTATTCACTGGGTGTCTGATGGATATACGCCCAATTTGAACATGTCTCCCTTCAGATTGTCTTACTTTGATTACCCCACTAATTATTATAAATCGAAACTTTGACCAGAACACGCCGCACACAAACTAAGATAACCCGCCCGTGCCACCGACCACGCGATCTCTACCCATAGAGATCTGGTGCACCCACCTGATCTCTACCCCTAGAGATCGGGAGCGGCCCCACCCGATCTCTACCTTTAGAGATCGGGAGCCCCCACCCGATCTCTACCCTTAGAGATCGGGTGCTCCCACCCGATCTCTACCCCAAGAAATCGGATGTGACCCCACCCGATCTCCACCCTTAGAGATCGGGTATGGCACCCGACCTCTAAGGGTAGAGATTGGATGGTCATACTCAACCCCTGCCCATAGGGGTCGGGTATAACACCTGAACCAATCCTAAGTCTTGGGGGTCAGATTTTCCCATCCGACCCCGAAGGCCTCGGGACCCCTTCCAGACGTCTTACCCTCTCCCTCGGGAGTGTGCCCGACGTTTAAAACCTTGTCACACGGACCGCCCCCCACGGCGTCTCGACTTCTCTTTACCCGTCCAACACTTAACCAATTTTGCTCACCTCTCCATGCTATTAAGGTTTTAATCCTGCTGTTATGTGTTAATAAAGTACGTTTAGGGATTAACGGTGTCTTTAAGCCACCTTAATTCCCCTGTATCCTATATATACTTCGCAAGTTCTATTCATTGGCACAAGTTTACATCTTCGCACGTTTTAGCTCTGCCTTCTCTCTAAGGCATCGGAGAGGTTTCAGTGAGCACCACCCCCACCCCCCCCCCCCCCCCTCTCTGTGCTCAGTACGGCCCTTGTGCAGGTCTACAAGGAGTGGAGCTAAGGATCAGAAAGACAAGCTAAGCGGATTAGAAAGAAGATCGAAATACCTGAAAGAGGTGTCACTCGGATCAGAGACTCACTAACCCGAGGAACGCGTCTTAGCACTTGGCGCCATCCGAGGGTTTTGAACAAAAAGCCTACCTATCACGAGTCAGATGGCATGCATATACGTTATTCACGGAGGCTTTGGAGCAGGTGGTGAATTAGCAAATGCAAGAGAGGCATATATGACACAAGTAGGAGATAGCACAATCAAATAAAAGAAAGTAAAGGAGAAAAGAGAAGATACAATTCATTTCTCAAGGAAGGACATGGAGCATGTGTTGCCAAAGAACAACGACGCTTTAGTCATAACGATGAAAATCACTGACATGGACTTAGGTAGAATTCTAGTAGATGGTGGAAGCTCACCAAGCATCCTCAACAAGAAAGTGATTGACATATTAGACATGAGACCAAATAGCATAAAACAACTGCACTCCACACTCATAGGATTTTCAAGAGAGCCAATCTACCCACTGTGGACAATCACGCTACCCGTGACATTCGGCACAGGCCAAAGACAGTTGAAGATCGATGTTCTTTTCCTTATTATTGAAGGGATGGATGAGTACAATGGAGTTCTAGGTACCACCACAATTAACAAATAGGGCATAGTACCATCAACACCACATCAGAAAATGAAGTTCCCCACAAGTGAAGGAATAGGGGAGGTAAAAGGAAATCAGAAGGTGGCAAGAAAATGTGAAAGGATTGCACTCAGCAAGAAAACGAAAACAAAGAAGGAGGTCCTGTCGATAGATGAAGATCCAAGGGAGGATCACGGAAGACCTGCACTTATGGAGGAACTTAAGGAGATACTGATAGAGGAACCCGAAAGAAAAGTGAAAATCGGGACAGCCTTGGTTGAAGAAGAAGAAGCACAAATAGTAGCATTGCTAAGGGAATATAAAGATCTGTTCACTTGGTCACCAAGCGATATGCCTGGGATATCCGAGGATGTAATTTCACACAAGCTCAACATAGACCCGGCAACGCGTCCAATAACACAAAAAATAAGGCCAATGGGGGGTAGCAAAAAGATAACTATCCAAGAAGAGGTGGACAAGCTACTAAAAGAAAATTTCATCAAGTAGATCAGGTTTCAAACATGAGTTGCAAACCCAGTGCTAGTAAAAAAGTTGGGTGGAAGTTGGAGAATGTGCATTGACTATCGCGACCTCAACAAGGCATGCCCTAAAGATTCGTACCCACTCCCAATGATATATCAGTTAGTCGACGCAACCTCAGGTCACGAATTAATGAGCTTCATGGATGCATACTCAGGGTACAATCAAATTAAAATGTCCGCTGAAGACGCCTCACACACGGCATTTTATGCCGACAGTGAAATATATCACTACATTGTGATGCCATTCGGGCTCATAAACGCGGGGGCAACGTATCAGCACATGGTCAATAAAATCTTCGGGGACAAGATAGGGAAGACAATGGAAGCATATGTGGACGACATGATTGTCAAGTCCAAGAAGAAGAGTGACCACGTCGAGAACCTTCGAATGACCTTCCAAAGGATACGTCAGCATCAAGTCCGCCTGAACCCGAAAAAATGCGCGTTTGGAGTACAGTCAGGGAAATTCTTAGGTTTCATGGTAAATCAACGAGGAATAGAAGTGAATCCTGAAAAACTGCAAGCAATTGAAGAAATGCACTCCCCTACGTAGCACAAAGAGGTTCAGCGATTAAACGGAAGGTTGGCAGCTCTCAACAGGTTTATGTCCAAAATATGAGACAATGCACTACCTTTCTTTGAGGTGCTACGGGCAAACAAAAAGTTTGAATGGACACCAAGGTGTGAGGAAGTCTTCCAACAACTGAAACAACACCTAAAGACCCTACCCCCTCTAGCAAAGCCAACCCCAGGAGAGCCTATTTTCCTTTACATCTCCGTGAGTAATGTCGCGGTAAATTCAGTACTAGTGAAAGAGGGAGACAACGCACAATTTCCAGACTATTTCGTAAGCAAAACGTTGGCAAAATACGAGATCAATTACCTAGCAATCGAAAAGTACCTCTACGCACTGATCATATCAGCAAGAAAGTTGAGACCATATTTCAATGGGCGTGAGATAACAATGCTTACAAATCAACCTCTGAAACACCTTTTGCAAAAACCAGACACGTCAGGGAGGCTGACCAATTGAGCTAAGTGAGTTCCGCATTCATTTTGCCCCAAGAACGGCCATCAAAGGGCAAGCCCTAGCAGATTTTATCGCAAAGTTCACCAGAATCAGCCCCGAGGGGGACTTAGGGGAAATAACAAGCATACCTGAAACAAGCACCAGTCAGGAGACACAGTCAGAGGACATATGGGTGATGCATACTGATGGATCATCCAATGCAGGAGGGTCAGGCGCAGGCCTTCTATTATACCCGCCAGATAAGGGCACACCACTTCGTTTTGCCATGGCACTTACATTCAAGGCAACTAATAATGAAGCAGAATACGAGGCATTGATAACAGGCTTGAGAATAGCCAAAGGAGTAGGAGCGAAACACCTAAGGGTCAAATGTGACTCCCAGTTGGTCGTCAACCTAGTAAAGGGGAATTAGACTGCAAAGTCTGAGAATATGCAAAAATACCTACAACAAGCCAAAGACTTGATAACAAGTTTTCAAAGCTTTGACATTGAATCAGTCCCAAGAGAACAAAACCAGGAGGCAGATGCCTTGAGCAAGCTAGCCTTGGGCTCGGAAGCAGGCAAAGAAGTCCATTTTGTATAACAAAGAACATGATCAGTGATAGAGATGATGGAGGCCCTGGCAATAGATGAATGTGAGGCATGGATGACCCCAATGCGTCAATATATTCCAAAGGGAAAGCTGCCAAAAGGCAAGGTGGAGGCAATAAAGATTGAGAGGATGGCCAGGAATTACGCAATGATGGACAATGAGCTATACAAGAAGGGATACTCTACACCATTCCTCAAATGCATAACATATCCAGAGATTGAAAGAATATTGGCAGAGCTACATGAGGGCGACGCTGGATGTCATGAAGGGGCAAGATCGATAGTTCGAAAGGTCTACAATCTGGGGTACTATTGTCCAACAATGAACAAGGAGGCAACACACATGGTGCAAAAATGTGAACATTGCCAAAGATACTCTAGAAATATAACATCCCCAACAGCTAAGTTAAGTTCAATATCGGGAACATAGTTATTCGCACAATGGGGGATTGGCCTGATAGGCCCCCTACCAAGAACAAAAGGGCAAAAAACTTGCATATTAGTGGCAATAGGTGGATAGAAGCGAGACCGATGGGAAAGACAACAGACGAACAAATTATCAGCTTCATTCAATCACACATCGTCTCAACATACGGAGTTCCAAAAGTCATAATAAGTGACAACGGACCACAATTCAAGAGCAAGAGGCTGCAATGGTATTGTGAGAGGATGAACATAGAGCAACATTTTGCATCAGTGAAGCACCCCCAAACAAACGGGCAGGTGGAATCGGCAAACAAGATAGTACTAGATTGCTTGAAGAAGAGAATTTATGATACCAAGGGAAGCGGGGTAGATGAGTTAGAAAATGTCTTATGGGCAGTGCGAACAACACCCAAAATAGCCACAGGAGAAACACCATTCGGTCTAGTATATGGGACCGAGGCAGTAGCACCAGCAGAAATGGCAGTGTCATCACTAAGAACCACATATTTCGAGGAGCATGAAAACAACAAGGCAAGGCTCTTAGATTTAGATCTAGTAGACGACAAGAGATGGATTTGGAAGCACAAGCACGAATGCGACTGGTATCCGCCAGGTACTACAATCGACAAGTCAGAGAAATACAATTTCATGTAGGAAAATTGGTATTAAGAAAAAACGAGTTCTCACACTTAGATCAAGTCAGTAAGCTATCTCCAAAGTGGGAAGGACCATAAAAAATAGCATCAGTACCATATGCGAATGCATACCGCCTGGAATACGGAGATGGATATATCTCCACAAACACTTTCAGCGGGGGGGAACTTGAAGAAGTTCTATGTCTAAGGAAACGACACAAGTGAAACACCATATCCTTGGGTTTACTTTTCGTTTAATGCATGTTTCCGTTCTTAATTTTCTGAAACAACCCCTGAGGCGGAAAACTCAGAAAGTTTCTCCAATCCTTCGGCTATCTTTTCTTTCCCTAAAGGATGCCATGGACAACCCATGACACCCCTCATGTATATAAGGCATGAATGTTTTCAATGAAGTAGAAGTTTATCAAAATATTTCCTAAGCATGAGATAACAACATCTCCACAAACTCTTTACTTAGATATGACAACCAAGTGCATGACACTTTCTGTGCTCTCTGAGAGCCTATCTCGCGAACTAATTATGTGCCTTCCGAGAGCCTATCTCGCGAAAAATTCTGTGCCCTCCAAGAGCCTATCTCGCGAACTAATTTCGTGCCCTCCGAGAGCCTATCTCGTGAAAAATTATGTGTCTTCCGAGAGCCCATCTCGTGATAAATCCATGCCCTCCGAGAGCCTATCTCGCGAAAAATTATGTGCCCTCCGAGAGCCTAAGAACTAATTATACACCTTCCGAGAGCCTATATCGTAAAAAATTATGTGCCTTCCGAGAGCCCATCTCGTGAAAAATTCGTGCCCTCCGAGAGCCTAACTCGCGAACACATTTTGTGCCCTCTGAGAGCCTATCTCGCGAAATAAATTCGCGTCTTCCGAGAGCCTATCTCGCGAACACATTCTGTGCCCTCCAAGAGCCTATCTCGCGAACTAATTTTGCGTCATCCGAGAGCTTATCTCGTGAATTTTTTTACAATAACACCAAGAATGTATCTTAAATAACCTTCTTCCTTTGCAAAGAAATGATATGAGAAATATACAAGTTCGTTCATGATGATATTATAGGTGTCACGACACAAGGGAAAGCTAAAAGACATCAAGCAAATAGATGCAAGCACAAGAAAGAAGTATGCAAAGAAGGAATCATACAAACAAAGGCCACCATAGCCAAGTCATAGGTCATCCTACCATCCAAGATTAACGTAGACATCTCACAAAGAGCCAACTCAACCAAGTCAAGAAGCAAGGCTATAAATACGCCTAAGTATGAGATTGCTAAAACAAACTCAATCCAAAGGAGAAAGAAAAGCAAAAGAGATAAAAACAAGTCGACGAAAGAGCTAAGATGTCCATGGCCCGAAACAATGCACAAGTTACAACGTCCCTGGCATAAGAGGCCACGACAAGAGGGAAAATACTACATATACCAGAAGGGGCACACATAAAAAGCAAGAGGTGTGCAGACACCATAGGAATATTCGAGACACTTAACAGATTTAATGGGCAATCAAGACCACACTCCAACACCCTATAGCCGACCCCCGCCGTCTGGCGCCTCAACAATCTGATATAGAAGAACTAGACAGACAAAGTACCCAACACCATGTAAAGGTGATGCAACCATATTCAAAGAACACCATTAAGGATAAACATATGGCAATCCTACAAAATAGAAAGGTAAAAAACCGGCAGAATTTGACCACCTAATAGGAGAGGTAGCTAATGCAAGAAACACAAGAGGAAGGCATCTACAAAATGGAAACTGAATAGCAAAGACAGGGCACATGCGCTGGGCGAAACAACAACTATGTCGCACAACCACATACACTATCACAAAGATAAGTGCGCTATTTCTTCAACTTAGCAACATATCTAACCGCAAAGTCGGACACATCACCAAGATGACAAAACGGGAAATCAGGAGCAATCGCATACATCCGCTCAAGGATCATCTTTAGGGAAAGACGCTTAACCACAGAACACCGAACATCAATAGCAGCCTAGTAGGAGGACGAACTCTTATATTCAACAATAGCGTGCTATTTTTCCTCCATACGAAACACTTCCTCAAGTGAAGCCAAGTCAGCAACACGCAACACCCTATCACACGCAGCTTTCTGTTTTAACATGACAACCTCACCTTCAAGAAGAGCAACGTGATCTTGTAGGTCACGACACTCCAATTCCGAGATGCGACCATGCTCCAAACAACTAATGAGTTCATAACTAAGAGAAACATAGGCATCTTCATGAGCCTTCCTCTCTTCCGCAAGACCAACAAGTGAGGACAAGTTGATGATATCAGCAATACCCTGGTGCAAAGGCTAGGTGTGAGAATAACAAAGATGGAAGACAGAATATAAAAAGAAAATAAGGATAGAAGAGGAATACGAGAGCATAACGAGACAGTGCTTCATGTACTAAATTTCGAACCCCCTACGACCCATCGGGGGAAGACACACGATAACTGGGAGGAACAGCAGACTGCAAAACCCGAACTCAACTTCAGGAGTAAGCAAAGACGATTGATTATCAAAATGACACCCACGCTCAGAATAAGGAGCCCACTCAGAACAAACAATCTCATCACAGGAAGGGCGAGTCAAGTCCCTCCGGCTCAGCAACGGAAGTCGGATTCTACCTACAGTGAATAATACTAAGTTAATCAAGTCACGTATTATTGAGATACATACATTCTAAAACCCACCAAAAGAAGAAGTTGGGACGACCGGTATCCGCACCCTCGATTCGGGGGCATGGACAGGGAGAGAGGACGACACTACAACAACAGCATTAACCCCGTTTTCATCCGCGGGTTGACTCCTAACACTGTAAGAATGGGGTTTCTTGACAATCGAGGGTCCGGTCCTGGAACCAGGTACCCCCACCCGCATCGGTGTCTTACTCCTCATCAAGGGCTTAGAAGATTCACCGGCTGCAAGAATACACCTTAGCTTAAAAATTATGAGAAGGGTGTCATACGAGTAAGATAAAAAAAAGCAATTCACTCATTCCCCTTAAAAACAATGGGAGGATGGCCAAGAGCAAGGGGCACACACCCAAGAAGAAAATTCTATCACACTTAGGCAAGTGACTCAAACATCAAAGAGGCAAAAGCAAATCGGCAGGGATGAAGGTTAACCATGGTCCCATCACCATGAGATCACAAAACTCAAGGGATGAAAATCACAAACAAGGCAGTCAAGAGGAAGGTGAGAACCTAGAACGGATCAAAAGAGATAAAGCTGTTCTTCTAAGGAAGTGCGTTTATAATAAAAAAGAAAACTACGTACATTGCCGTGGCACGCACCTTGAAAAGTAGAACCGACCAAAAAGTCTGACCACCGAAAGAAAAAAGGATAAAGACAATGAAAATGAGGTAAGCACCTATTCCCTTTTATAGTGGAGGAAATTAGGGTTTTTGGAACCTCTGAATCTACACCGTCCAAATCTAAGATGAAAAAAATTCAAGGGTCGAAATTAAGGATTAAAACATTTACCTTTCATTAACTAGGGTGAGAAAATCATTTACTCAAGTTAACACCCCCTAGACATACATCTCATTTTCCCATACTTAGAAATATTTTGGGATCCGGTCTAAATAATTTTTTCATAAGATAGAACTCACCCCGCATGCTCACGTATTAATCATGATGGCACGAAATTAGATCGCATTAGTCCATATCCATGATTGCATTGCACCCCTAAGCATATACGTATTTTTAAATGCATATAAAAGAGGATCGGATTTTTATATCCACATTTTCGGACACGTGCCTAGGCGCGTCCCCTTATGCTCTAACGTTTATTTTTCTTCTAAGTGAGAAACTGAGGATAATGCCCGGAGAGGACCCCCATGGATAAGCAAAGGATTCTTCAAGAGGTAACAACACGGTTTCAAATTGCACGTGTCATCCCATCGTGAAATAGAGTCAATCAAGGGTTAAGCCATTGGTTGACTAGGGGGCATGTGATGGATATACGCCCAATTTGAACTCGTCTCCCTTCGGATTGTCTTATTTTGATTACCCCACTAATGATTATAAATGGAAACTTTGACCCGAACACGCCGCACACAAACTAAGATAACCCGCACGGGCCACCGACCACCCGATCTCTACCCATAGAGATCGGGTGCCCCACTCAATCTTTACCCCTAGAGATCGGGTGCTCCCACCCGATCTTTACCCCAAGAAATCGGGTGCGACCCCACCCGATCTCCACCCTTAGAGATCGGGTATGGCACCCGGCCTCTAAGGGTAGAGATCGGATGGTGATACTCGACCCCTGCCCATAGGGGTCGGGTATAACACCTGAACCAATCCCAAGTCTTGGGGGTCAGATTTTCCCATCCGACCCCAAAGGCCTCGGGACCCCTTCCGGACGTCTTACCCTCTCTCTCGGGAGTGTGCCCGACGTTTAAAACCTTATCACACGGACCACCCCCCACGGCGTCTCGACATCTCTTTACCCGTCCAACACTTAACCAATTTTGCTCACATCTCCATGCTATTAAGGTTTTAATCCTGCTGTTATGTGTAAATAAAGTACGTTTAGGGATTAAAGGCGTCATTAAGCAACCTTAATTCCCCCATAGCCTATATATACTTCACAAGTTCTATTCATTGGCACAAGTTTACATCTTCGCACGTTTTAGCTCTGCCTTCTCTCTAAGAATTTCTCTATCTAAAGAGCCCGGACTTACTTAGGCAGCAGAGAGGGTTCACTGAGCACCAACCCCCCCCCCCCTCCCACTCCGTGCTCAGTACTACCCCTTGTGCAGGTCTACAAGGAGTGGAGCTAAGGATCAGAAAGACAAGCTAAGCGGATTAGAAAGAAGAGCGAAATACCCGAAAGAGGTGTCACTCGGATCAGAGACTCACTAACCCGAGGAACACGTCTAAACAATGGCCACCAGCCGGATATTAGTTGTAGGTTTTGAATACTTGTACGGATGCCTTGGAGAAGTATTCCTTAAATGAAACTAGGCAATATGAGAATAACAATTTACCAGGGTACAACGCGGCACAGAGAAGTAACAGGTTGAGAATCAATATTCCGCGGATGCTACAACACTCTTAACAAATGAGTAGCACGAAGTCCGTTGTGTCTGCCGGTCGCACGACGAATCTCGTATGAACAATACGGGAACTGGATTGGATTAATTTATAAATATTGATGTGTTGGGCAATAACATATTAATAGGCACCCTCCCATTCCAGGGAGTGGGAGCTGTTGACATTTGGAGTAAATAGGCCGCCGTAATAGGAGCCTATTAATATAAGCCCAACATGCTAAGTCCGAACGGGGTATGTCACATAAGGGATTTCGGGGCCGAAATCCCCAAGGGGCATGCATGACCCAATTGAGACACATGGTTCGGTCGAAACATGTGAGAAACTAACCAAGGGTTTTGCCCACCTCCTCTTATAAATAAGAGGTGTTAGGGATTTCTTGGAGGTTGGTCATTCTCTCACATTTAGTAGGCAAAAAAAATCCCCTCTCCTTAGACTCAAGGAGGTTCGGCCGAACCCACAGACACCAAGAGTCGCCACTAGTTAATTATTAGGCTAACTAGAATCCTAAATTTACCTAAGCGAGTAATGAATTAAACTCCTAGGTGTAAAATCGGTCTACGATAAGAAACTCGAGTTCGGGGGTTCTATTACGAATTAAAACACATGGAATTAATCACGCCCTTTCGGTACTCAATTCACAAATTTACCAATTTCTCTATTTGAACACATGCCACAAATTAATCTAACGATGTCAGGATTTAATTAAATTTCTATCATGTGCAAAATATTATCTAAGTCTAAAAATAAATTATTATCTACAACTCCTAATAAAAATGAAATCTAAAATACTAAAATAAAACTTCTAACATGCTATCAAATTAAATTTAGTCAACTACAATTAAACTACTAATTAAATTTGAACAACTATATTCAAACTATTAATTAAATTTAAGTAATTACATTACAATTATTAATTAATTCTAATATAATAATAATAATAATAATAATAATAATAATAATAATAATACCTGCAGAGACGATGGAGGGGAGAAGGCCAGCAGCAGGACGACCTCCGGCGGCACACAGCGGCGACGACGGACTCCAGCGAAGCAGCACGGCCACGGCGGGTGGAGGAACTCCGGTGAGGACGAACGGAACCGGCGAAACAGGCAGCAGCAGACCACCAGGCATGTAGGGACGGTTCGGTCGACTTCGGTGTGTCCAGTGGTTCCGGCGAAACGACGGTGGCGGGTTCAGGCTGGTCCGGGCAGAGCTGGGCTGGGCGAGTTCAGGAATAGGCGGCGGTCGAGGGTGAAGCAGCGGCGACCGGAGCTTCGGCAGCGGCAGATCTGGTCGGGAGAGAAATTTAGGAGAGGGAGGGAGAGAGAGAGAGAGAGAGAGAGAGAGAGAGAGAGAGAGAGAGAGAGAGAGAGAGAGAGAGAGAGAGAGAGAGGGGGGGTCACCGGCGGGCCAGGCGAGGAGGGTGCGGTGGAGCGTAGGCAGCGGACGGCAGGATGGCAGCTGCCGGCGGAGGCCGGTGGGCGGTGGCAGGCGGCGCCGTTGACCTCCGGTCACGGATAGAAGACGAGGGTTCTGCAAAAAAAAAAAAAAAAAAAAAAAAAAAAAAAAAAACTTTTTCACTACAGGACAAATTTGCACGGGTTCCGAAAACTGATGTATTATTATTGTTTTGTAATTTCCTGTCTTGTTTACATAGACTCTAGGGACTATTTATAGCTAACATAGACCTAAAAATTAGGAAAAAATATATTTTCTCTAATATGCACTCAATAAATCCGAACATTATACATATATATATTTATGAATTTTGCCATAAATATATACTGTATATTTTCTGATTATTACATCATTTATTGCATATGTATTGTCCTAATTTAAACTGAGCCTAATTTTGGCAACCCCATGACCTTCCATATTTAAATACTTCCTTTTTTAAACGCGTTACACATAACATTTTTGAACGTGTTATATACGTGTCGCGCGTACCAAAATTAGGTGTTTACAGCTTGCCCCTCTTTGGACGGACTCCCGTAGAGTGCATTCGAGGGGGTTTGTCCAAAGACGAGTAAACACTAATTTTGGCTAGGAAGTATATCTTCTTCCGGGTCTTCAAGTCTCCAAGGTGGCCTTTGGCTTTATTAACGATGCGAAAAAGTTAAACTTCTGTCGGCGGTGCCCCTGTTGACAGTGCCTCCATTGGTATCGCAGAAAAGTAAAGCCTCGGTCGGCGGTGCCCCTGTTGGCAGTGCCTCCGTTGGCGTGCGGAAAATAGAACCTCCGTCGGCGATGCCCCTGTTGGCGGTGCCTCCATTGGTAGTGCGGAAAATAGGACCTCCGTCGGCGGTGCCCCTGTTGGCGATACCTCCATTGATAGTGCGGAAAATAGAACCTCCGTCGGCGGTGCCACTGTTGGCGGTGCCTCCATTCACCGTTGGTAGTGCGAAAAATAGAACCTCCGTCGGCGGTGCCCCTGTTGGCGGTGCCTCCATTGATAGCGCAGAAAATAGAACCTCCGTCGGCGGTGCCCCTGTTGGCGGTGCCTCCATTGGTCGTGCAGAAAATAGAACCTCCGTCGGCGGTGCCCCTGTTGGCGGTGCCTCCATTGGTAATGCAGAAAATAGAACCTTCGTCGGCGGTGCCCCTGTTGGCGGTGCCTCCATTGGTAGTGCAGAAAATAAAGCCTCCAGTGGTATGCGAAAAAAGTAAAGCCTCCAGTAGCATGCGGAAAAGTAAAGCCTCTAGTGGCGTGCAGAAAAGTAAAGCCTCCAGTGGCGTGCAATAAAGTAAAACCTTTGGTGATGATTGGTAACAGAAGACCTCTACGTCAGACAGTACCAACAACCTCTGGTGACGCCTCTAGTGGCGAGTGGTAACGAAAAAACCTCTACATCAGACCGTACCGGAAAACCTCTGGTGATATCTCTGGTGGCGAAAGACCTCTACGTCAGACCATACCGGAGAACCTTTGGTGATGCCTCTAGTGGCGAGTGGTAACGGAAGACCTCTATGTCAGACCATACCGGAAAACCTCTGGTGATATCTCTGGTGGTGGAAGACCTCTACGTCAGACCGTACCGGAGACCCTTTGGCGATGCCTCTAGTGGCGTATGTCGGAGAAGAGCCACTAGTGGCGTCCGTTGGATAAGTGGCGTGACTTGCGAAGGCTGAATACTAAGGCTTCGTTCATCGGGGGTGACTCTCAGAAAGCTGGAAAACTTCAGATCCTGATTGTCGGTTGTGACTTGTAGGAACAGACTGTAACAGTCCTACTCATCCTTGAATGGTGACTCGCGAGAGCAGACTTCAACCGTCCTGCTTGCCCTGAAGTTGACTCGTAGGAACTGACTGTAACAGTCCTACTCATCCTTGGAATGCGACCTGCGCAGCAGACTGTAACCGTCTCGCTTGCCGTGAAGTTGACTCTGGAAGACGCTGCTTGCGCATGAGTGTTTGTCCCTAATTTTTTGCCTAAATTGTGCATTGTGCGACAACCTAGCGGGATCTTTTTTCTCTTTTTTTTTTTTTTTTTTTTCTTTTTCTCTTTTTTTTGTTGAGAATTTCTCTTTTCTGTCTCCTTTTGCCACGACCGATTGAGAGATTTTCGACCGTGCCCCTCATGTTTTTTTATTTTCTCTCCTTTTTCCATGATTGCAATTTCTGAACTTGCAACCATGCCTCTCATTTCCTAATTTTGCCTAGGCCGCCCTTTCGGGTTTTCAACCTAGCGGAAGCACTCTTTATTTGATAGACGATTAAACGGTGGCTGTGACCCGTACTTTATTTTCCGCCTCGATGCGGGAGTATTTGTAGCCGTTTGGAGGGTGGCTGCGACCCTTTTCTCACCGTCTTCAATGTTGCGGGAGCTCCTTTGATTGTAGACATTCCTCGTCTCTGATCCGGGAAACACTCTCTGTATGTAACCATTTCGAGGGTAGTTGTGGCCCTTTCGCTTAATACCCGCCATCGATGTTCCGGGAGCGAATTTTTTATTGTAGCCGTTTAGAGGGACGACTGTGACCCTTTCTTTTATTTTCCCGCCCTCACCGGGTTCGCGGATCACTCTTTTTGTGTAGCCATTTTAAGGGTGGTTGTGGCCTTTTTTATTCTCCCGCCCTCTCAGGGTTCGCGGGGTCACACTTTTATTTGTAGCCGTTTGGAGGGTAGCTGTTGCCCTTTATTTATAGTCGTTTTAGGGACGACTGAGACCCTTTTTATTTATAGTCGATTTAGGGACAACTGTAACCCTTCTATTTTTTCACTGCTCTTACAAAATTTCCATAAAAACTCTCTTTATTTTTCTATAGCCAATTAAAGGGCGGCTATGACCCTAAAGAAAATGATTTTTTTTTTGCCCTTTTTTTTTGCTTTTTTTTTTTTTTTTGCTTTTTTTTTTTTGCCTTTTTTGCTTGCTTTTTTTTGAAAACGAAAATTTAACGAAAATAATCAACAACGATTATGTACATGCCCCTAGTGGCAAATCTGAAATTTCTAATTCAAAACATCTTCTAGAGAAGGACTCAGTTGATTGAGTCAAAATATGTCGATCGTGTCGACGTCCTGATGGACCTTACAACCAATGGATGACGTAGACAGTGATTTCTAATCTCGGCTTCTCAAGTGCCCCGGTTATTTCTCAATCTCGTCTGGGGATGCCCCATAGCTAGCACCAATCGGGTTAGGCTCGTGACATTCTGTATGAATGGTCTGGTTGATGAACACACATGGATGGTGTTGAGTTTGGCACAGTAGTCCGCAAATGGTAAATTTGGGCATAGATATGGCAGGAGGTATCTGGGATAAATTCGACAGCTTGCGGCGAGCAAAGGGCCGCGCACGAGATGTGCTCTTTAGGGGCTTTGATTAGGATGATTATCCAAACTGCACAATGATTAAGGAAAAACTCAAATTTCGGGGATAGAATTTATAACAACTTCTCTTACTTGGATGCCCGACATCTTTAATGGAAATTTGCTCCATATGTGAATGGACCTGCTGCATGTTCCGACTTTTTTTTCATCTGGCGGTTGTTCTCGATCTGAACAAGAAATTCCATTTGGTTACCACAGACCGGTTTAGACCTCACCGTAAAACGGATGTACGGCTTGGTTCGGGACGCGTATGAATTTCACACATGCTATGTGGAATTTTGGCAGGTAAGTTCTTTGGAGCAGTCACGTTTCACGTGGTTGCGACCTCGTCAAAGTGGTCATCTGATCTGAGCGTTGGATATCACGAGTGCGCAATTCGTGCTTCGTGCAACTGGATGGATGCACGTTTCTTTTTTGTTGCCCCATTTAGGCCGACACAACTTGTATGTGCGGGATACCTAACCAAGGGTACTTGAAAAGACTAGACACAAAAGTTAGTATAAAGAATCAAATGAGTCATGCATGATTTTTCGGAAAACTTCTAATGTCATTCATTTCATAATTTTGATTACATTTCAGAAAGAATCAAAATTTACGATCTAAGGTGTTTTGCACTAGCTTGGAGTTTAATGAGTTCGCTGAGTGCACTATCTGGCTCGAACGCACGATAGATGTTCAAAATGAAGTTTTTTCAAAATGATTTTCTCGTCCTTTGTTTAAGCTCGAATAGTCACACTCAACTAAACATTTAAACTGCTTTTTTCAAAAAAAAAATCAAAATCAGAATCAAATCTCTTTTTCAAAATGCTAGCTCATGCAAAGGTTGAGACGATCTTGCCGAAAAAGTACAATACACCTTGGATAAAAACGAATGACACTTTGATTTTTTTAAATGCTCATTGTCGGACCTAAAATTTGACCTATGGCGAATTACGTTTTGAAAACGTGGATTTTGAAAAGAGAGTCGCCACTAGTTAATTATAAGGCTAACTAGAATCCTAAATTTCCAAGGGAATAACGAATTAAACGCCTAGCTCGAAATCGGTATACGAACAGAAATTCGAATTCGGGGGTTCTATTACGAATTAAAATACATGGAATTTAATTACGCCCTTACGGTACTCTATTCACCTAATTTGCCAATTTTATATATATTACCTCATATTAACTTATCAATGGTTAAAAAAATAAAAAAAGTAAATTTTATCACCTAGAGCAAATTATTGACTAATAAATCCGATTCCACGAAACCAAACCACGATTTCTAATTAACTGATATGAAACCTAAGAACACTGAAATTGCCAAACATACTTTGATCAAATCACAACCTTCAAATAGTTAATCAGCCTTAATCTAATCAGATAATATATACCAAATAAACTAATCAAAATTATGTTATGAATTTATCACATGATAGTATAAAACAAGTCTAATATATTATAATAATAAACAAACAATATATAAACAATGAACAAATAATAAAATATTAAAGAAAAAAAAATCAATATATATATATGAAATAAGAAAGTTTACTTTCGTACAGAAACGGAAGACGATGACCTGCAGATAGAACAACGGAAGACAGCGACGGCAGTGGAGTCAGCAGTAGACAGCAGAGGACGATGGCAAGCAGCAGGGACGGAGGTGGTCATCTGGTGGTGAACTCCGGTGAGGTATAGGTCCTTGGACAAGCGGGTGGAGCTCCTAGTGGTGCTGGGCATGAAGGAATGAATCGGCCAAGGTCCAGGCAGCGGTGGGAGAATGCTCGGACGGACGCGACTGAGTGAAGGAGATGAAGGCGACTACGTGAGGTCGATCGGAAGCAGAAGCAGAAATTCGGGTGGTTGTGCAATTTTAGGGAGCAGCGACGAGGGGCTTCGGATGGCCGGGACGTGGTCAAGGTCGTGGTGGTGATAGCAGCTGTAGCCAGGGCCGGCGGTGATGTTGGAGTTCACAGGAGAGGGTCGATGGATGGGAGTCTCGGCACCGGTCGGGAGCTCGCCGGGACGTGGTGGTGATGGCGAATGATTCCGTCCGGAGCTTGAAGTCCTCCTGGATTACTGGGTCGGTGGACGTCGAGAGCAACGTCCGGTTAATAGTGGTGGTCGGAGAGCTGTGTCGGGGGGCATCGAAGTGGAGTTACAGCAATGGACATGGTGAATGGATGGAAATGCTAAGGATGGGAGGAAGACGAAGGTGTTGGTCTCATACTTGGATGAAGTTGGTGTATTATGAAGGTAGAAGACAAACTGAAAAATAATAGCACAATAATCTAGGAATGCTACAACTGTATTTTTTCTTTTTATTCGTTTTTTTCTCCTTTACATTTTAACATACTAGCTATTTATAATACATAGCCCTAATCTAAACTAAGTAATAAATATTGCTGATTTATTCTATAATAAATGCTAAATATTCAGAAATTTAATACTAAATATTCAACAAATATTTTTGACAATAAATACAAATAACTATCATAATATTGCTCTGAGCATCTTTGGAAGCTTCGTGACTTGCCAAATTTAGACATTTCCTCATTTAGATGCGCCACACGTCAGCGTGTCGCGCGTGGTCCAAAATTAGGTGTTTACAGTTTGCCCCCTCTTTGGGCGGATTCCCGTAGAACATGTTCGAGGGGATTCGTCCAAAGACAAGGAAACACCGAATTTTGGATGATAAGTCTGTCTTTCTTTTGAGTCTTCGAGTCTTCAAGGAAACTCCTGGCTTATTTCAGAAAGTGCAAAAAAGTAGAGCCTCTGTCAGCGGTGCCCCAGTTGGCAGTGCTTCCATTGGTAGTGCGGAAAAGTAAAGCCTCGGTTGGCGGTGCCCCTGTTGGCGGTGCCTCCGTTGGCGGTGCAGAAAGTAAAGCCTCCAGTGGCGTGCGGAAAAGTAAAGCCTCTAGTGGCGTGCGGAAAAGTAAAGCCTCCAGTGGCGTGAAGTAAAGTAAAGTCTTGATCGATGATGTCTCCAGTGGCGAGCGATAAGAAAAAGCCTCCAGTGGCGTGGAATAAAGTAAAACCTTTGGTGATGATTGGTAACAGAAGACCTCTACGTCAGACAGTACCAACAACCTCTGGTGACGCCTCTAGTGGCGAGTGGTAACGGAAAAACCTCTACGTCAGACCGTACCGGAAAACCTCTGGTGATATCTCTGGTGGCGAAAGACCTCTACGTTAGACGGTACCGGAGAACCTTTGGTGATGCCCCTAGTGGCGAGTGGTAACAGAAGACCTCTACGTCATACCGTACCGGAAAACCTCTGGTGATATCTCTGGTGGCGGAAGACCTCTACGTCAGACCGTACCGGAGACCCTTTGGCGATGCCTCTAGCGGCGTATGTCGGAGAAGAGCCTCTAGTGGCGTCCGTTGGAGAAGTGCCTCTAGTGGCGTGACTTGCGAAGGCTGAATACTAAGGCTTCGTTCGTCGGGGGTGACTCTCAAAAAGCTGGAAAACTTCAGATCCTGATTGTCGGTTGTGACTTGTAGGAACAGACTGTAACAGTCCTACTCATCCTTTGAGTGATGACCTGCGAGAGCAAACTGTAACCGTCCCGTTTGCCGTGAATTTGACTCGTAGGAACAGACTGTAACAGTCCTACTCATCCTTGAATGGTGACTCGCGAGAGCAGACTGTAACCGTCCCGCTTGCCGTTTGGAAGACGATGTGTCGTATAAAATACGCTTGCGCATGAGTGTTTGTCCCTAATTTTTGCCTAAATTGCGCATAGTGCGACAACTTAGTGGGATCTTTCTCTTTTTTCTTTTTTCTTTTTTCTTTTTTCTTTTTTCCTTTTTTTTTTTTTTTTTTGAGAATCTCTCTTTTTTCTTTCCTTTTGCCACGGTCGATTGAGTGATTTCCGACCGTGCCCCTCGGTTTTTTATTTTCTCTCATTTTGCCATGATTGCAATTTATGAATTTGCAACCATGCCCCTCATTTCCTGATTTTGCCTAAGCCGCCCTTTCGGGTTTTCAACCTAGCGGAAGCACTCTTTATTTGGTAGCCGATTAAACGGTGGCTGTGACCCGTACTTTATTTTCCGCCTCGATGCGGGAGTATTTGTAGCCATTTGGAGGGTGACTGTGACCCTTTTTCTCACCATCTTCGATGTTGCGGGAGCTCTTTTGATTGTAGCCATTTGGAGGTTGGCTTTGGTCCTTCATTCCTCGTCTCTGATCCGGGAAACACTCTTTGTATGTAACCATTTTGAGGGTGGTTGTGGCCCTTTCACTTAATATCCGCCATCGATGTTTCGGGATCCCTCTTTTTACTGTAGCCGTTTCAGGGACGACTGTGACCCTTTCTTTTATTTTCCCGCCCTCACCGGGTTCGCGGGATCACTCTTTTTGTGTAGCCATTTTAAGGGTGGCTGTGGCCCTTTTTATTCTCTCGCCCTCACAGGGTTCGCGGGGTCACTCTTTTATTTGTAGCCGTTCGGAGGGTGGCTGTGGCCCTTTCACTTATTTCCCGCTTTTGATGTTGCGGGAGCGCCCTTTATCTGTAGCCATTTGAAGGGTGGCTGTGGCCCTTTTTGTAGTCGTTTTAGGGACGAGTGAGACCCTTTCTATTTATAGTTGATTTAGGGACAACTGTGACCCTTTTATTTCTTCACTGCTCTCACAAAATATGCATAAGCACTCTCTTTATTTTTATCGATAGCCAATTAAAGGGCGGCTGTGACCCTAAAAAAAAATGATTCTTTTTCTTTTGCTTCTTTTTTTTTTTTTTTGCTTCTTTTTTTTTTTTTTGCCCTTTTTGCTTTTTTTTTTTTGCTTTTTTTTTTTTGCTTTTTTGGAAAAGAAAATTTAACGAAAATAATCAACAACAATTACGTACATGCCCCCTAGTGGCAGATCTGAAATTTCTAATTCAAAACATCTTCTAGAGAAGGACTCAGTTGATTGAGTCAAAATATGTTGATCGTGTCGACGCCCTGGATGGACCTTACAACCAATGGATGACGCAGACAGTGATTTCTAATCCCGGCTTCTCAAGTGCCCCGGTTATTGCTCAATCTCGTCTGGGGATGCCCCACGGTTAGCACTGATCGGGCCGCATGACAAATGTATGACTTGGTTTAGGATCACACAAGGATGACGTGTAGTAGTCCGTATTGGGGCACAGTAGTCCGCAAATGGTAAATGCATAGATATCGCCCGAGGTATCTGGGATAAATTCGACAGCTTGCGGCGAGCAAAGGCCCGCGCATGAGATGTGCTCTTCAGGAGCTTTGATTTGGATGATTATCCAAACTGCACAATTATTAAGGAAAAACTCAGATTTCGGGGATAAAAATGATCACAACTTTTCTTACCTTGGTGTTGGATTTTTCTAGTAGGAAATGTGCTCGCTATGCGACTGGACCTGCTGCATGTCCTGATTTTCCCGCTCCATCTAGAAAACACAACTTGTATATGAACACCTGCCGGAAAGTAAATGCCCCTGGACTTCTGATGGAAGGCACCAACAATAATGTTTTCTTTGCTTGACATCTAAAATGTTCATTGATCAGCACATTGAATCTTCGCGAGACTCTCGATGATCTCTTGATATTTTCCCATCTCCCGATATGACCGATCTCAATGAGAGATGCCCCTTGGTTACCACTGACCAGTTTAAACTTCACCGTAAAACGGATGTACGGCTTGGTTTTGGGGACGCGTATGAATTCCACATATGGTGGGTGGAATTTTGACATGTAAGTTCTTTAGAGCAGTCACGTTTCACGTGGTTGCGACCTCGGTTGAAATGGTCGTCTGATCTGCCAAAAGAGTAGGGACACTTAAATCTCAAAGAAAAATTAAGTACAATTCATCGTACTTGAGCGTCGGATATTACGAGTTCGCAATTTGTTCTTCGTGCAACTGGACGGTTGCACGTTCTTTTTTGTTGCCCCATCTGGCCGACACAACTTGTATGTGCGACATACCTATCCAAGGGTACCTGAAAAGACCAGACACGAAAGTTAGTATAAAGAATCAAATGAGTCATGCATGATTTTTCGGAAAACTTCTAATGTCATTCATTTCATAATTTCGATTACATTTCAGACAGAATCAAAATTTATGATCTAAGGTGTTTTGCACTAGCTTGGAGTTTAATGAGTTCGCTGATTGCACTATCTGGCTCGAACGCACGATAGATGTTCAAAATGAAGTTTTTTCAAAAGGATTTTCTCGTCCTTTGTTTAAGCTCGAATAGTCACACTCAACTAAACATTTAAACTGTTTTTTTCAAAAAAAACAAAATCAGAATCCAATCTCTTTTTCAAAACGCTAGCTCATGCAAAGGTTGAGACGATCTTGCCGAAAAAGTGCAATACACCTTGGGTAAAAACGAATGACACTTCGAGTTTTTTTTTTTTTTTAATGCTCATGCATGCTCGAAAGTTAAAGTTCTACTATTAAGAAAGTTACAACTTACAACCGGTTTACCTGAATGACACATATGGAATGTAAGTACAAAATGAAAAATCCAGGTGAATTTTTTTTAAAAACAAATGCAAATGCAATGCATGTTTGGAATTATTAGCTCAACAACTAAGAGAAGATTTACAATCTAAAAAAAAGAATCGTTTTTCCTAAAACAATGCATATGAGAAGTACATGAGGTGAAAGTTGTACAGTTGAGAAAACTTACAAGCTACTTGAATTTTTTGTTTTTTTGTTTTTTATGAGGGAAAAAAATCAATGCATCCTAGTTGCTCAAAATTGAAAAAAAAAAAAAAAACAAGTGAAAAGTTTTTTAAAAATGCATATGAGATGCACAAAAATAAATACAATATGCAAACTTTAAAAATAAAAGTTATACAACTAAGAAAAATTATAATTTACCTGAAAGGTTTGTTCGAAAATAATGCATATGAGATGCACATCTTAAAAAAAAAATCAGGTAAAAAGTTTTTTAAACAAAGAGTCCTAAAACTAAGAGAGCTTACGATTTATCTAAAGAGTTTTTTTTTTTTTTAAATTAATGCATATTGGATGCATTATTTAAAAATAAAACAATTCAGGCAAAAAGTTTTTTTGAAATGATGCATGTGGAATGCACGTTCGAAATTAGAAGCTCTAATAGCTAAAGAGGAATCACATTTCCAAAAAAATGTTTTTTTACATGCGCGACTCGCTAACCAAAATCACAACTTACCTAAAAAGTTTTTTTTAAGAAAAAAATAATGCGTATGAAACGCAAGTTTGAAATAAAAAAAAAATTCAGGTAAGAGGTTTTTTTAAAAAAACAATGCATACAAAATGCATGTTCGGAAATAAAATTTCTAAATGACTAACTACTTAGCTGAAAAAGTTTTTTTTTTTTTTTTTTTTTTTGTTCTTTAAAAAAAATGCAATGAGACGAATGCATGAGAAATAAAAGTTATACAAACAGTAATGATAACATTTACAACAAAAAAACAGATCATGTTAGGGGGGGTAAAAAATGTGTGGCTTTGCTCTACCAGTAGGTTCCACTGACAGGTTCCCGACAAGGTGGTTTCCTCACCCCATCATAGGGATAATAAGACCTTCACAAGCGAGTAGAGTTTTTCCGAGCCGTACCGGCGGCCCAGCCGCTCCGTTCGTACCGTACTAAACCTCCGGGGTTCCTAGTTGCCCTGGGTTTTAGGCGTTTTGGAGATTACACTAAAGTAGGTGTGTGCGAATTCAAACAATGCCACATAAAAAAAATTAATTACTCTAAAAATATGTACCTATCAAATAAAAAACAAAGTTAGAATGGTGAAAATAATAAAAAAAATAAAAACATGAATAAACATGGCAATAAGCGAATATAATGAGCCCGAACCCTCGATGTTCCCCAGCAGAGTCGCCAAATTGTCGGACCTAAAATCTGACCTATGGCGAATTACGTTTTGAAAACGTGAATTTTGAAAAGAGAGTCGCCACTAGTTAATTATAAGGCTAACTAGAATCCTAAATTTCCAAGGGAATAACGAATTAAACGCCTAGCTCGAAATCGGTCTACGAACAGAAATTCGAATTCGGGGGTTCTATTACGAATTAAAATACATGGAATTTAATTACGCCCTTACGGTACTCTATTCACCTAATTTGCCAATTTTATATATATTACCTCATATTAACTTATCAATGGTTGAAAAAATAAAAAAAAAGTAAATTTTATCACCTAGAGCAAATTATTGACTAATAAATCCGATTCCACGAAACCAAACCACGATTTCTAATTAACTGATATGAAACCTAAGAACACTGAAATTGCCAAACATACTTTGATCAAATCACAACCTTCAAATAGTTAATCAGCCTTAATCTAATCAGATAATATATACCAAATAAACTAATCAAAATTATGTTATGAATTTATCACATGATAGTATAAAACAAGTCTAATATATTATAATAATAAACAAACAATATATAAACAATGAACAAATAATAAAATATTAAAGAAAAAAACAAATCAATATATATATATGAAATAAGAAAGTTTACTTTTGTACAGCAACGGAAGACGATGACCTGCAGACAGAACAACGGAAGACAGCGACGGCAGTGGAGTCAGCAGTAGACAGCAGAGGACGATGGCAAGCAGCAGGGACGGAGGTGGTCATCTGGTGGTGAACTCCGGTGAGGTATAGGTCCTTGGACAAGCGGGTGGAGCTCCTAGTGGTGCTGGGCATGAAGGAATGAATCGGCCAAGGTCCAGGCAGCGGTGGGAGAATGCTCGGACGGACGCGACTGAGTGAAGGAGATGAAGGCGACTACGTGAGGTCGATCGGAAGCAGAAGCAGAAATTCGGGTGGTTGTGCAATTTTAGGGAGCAGCGACGAGGGGCTTCGGATGGCCGGGACGTGGTCAAGGTCGTGGTGGTGATAGCAGCTGTAGCCAGGGCCGGCGGTGATGTTGGAGTTCACAGGAGAGGGTCGATGGATGGGAGTCTCGGCACCGGTCGGGAGCTCGCCGGGACGTGGTGGTGATGGCGAATGATTCCGTCCGGAGCTTGAAGTCCTCCTGGATTACTGGGTCGGTGGACGTCGAGAGCAACGTCCGGTTAATAGTGGTGGTCGGAGAGCTGTGTCGGGGGGCATCGAAGTGGAGTTACAGCAATGGACATGGTGAATGGATGGAAATGCTAAGGATGGGAGGAAGACGAAGGTGCTGGTCTCATACTTGGATGAAGTTGGTGTATTATGAAGGTAGAAGACAAACAGAAAAATAATAGCACGATAATCTAGGAATGCTACAACTGTATTTTTTCTTTTTATTCGTTTTTTTCTCCTTTACATTTTAACATACTAGCTATTTATAATACATAGCCCTAATCTAAACTAAGTAATAAATATTGCTGATTTATTCTCTAATAAATGCTAAATATTCATAAATTTAATAATAAATATTCAACAAATATTTTTGACAATAAATACAAATAACTATCATAATATTGCTCTGAGCATCTTTGGAAGCTTCGTGACTTGCCAAATTTAGACATCTCATCATTTAGATGCGCCACACGTCAGCGTGTCGCGCGTGGTCCAAAATTAGGTGTTTACAGTCATGCGTGCTCGAAAATTAAAGTTCTACTGATAAGAAACTTACAACTTACAACCATTTTACCTGAATGATACATATGGAATGTATGTACAAAATGAAAAATCCAGGTAATTTTTTTAAAAAATAACGCAAATGCGATGCATGTTTGGAATTAAAAGCTCAACAACTAAGAGAAGATTTACAATCTAAAAAAAAGAATCGTTTTTCCTAAAACAATGCCTATGAGATGTACATGAGGTAAAAGTTGTACAGTTGAGAAAACTTACAAGTTACCTGAATTTTTTTGTTTTTTTTTTATGAGGAAAAAAATCAATGCATCCTAGTTGCTCAAATTAAAAAAAATAATCAAGTGAAAAGTTTTTTTTTTTAAATGCATATGAGATGCACAAAAAAATAAATACAAGATGCAAATTTAAAAATGAAAGTTCTACAACTAAGAAAAATTACAATTTACCTGAAAGTTTTTTTCGAAAATAATGCATATGAGATGCACATCTTTAAAAAAAACCAGGTAAAAGGTTTTTTAAACAAAGAGCCCTAAAACTAAGAGAGCTTACGATTTATCTAAAAAGTTTTTTTAAATTAATGCATACTGGATGCATTATTTAAAATAAAACAGTTTAGGTAAAAAGTTTTTGAAATGATGCATATGGAATGCACGTTCGAAATTAGAAGCTCTAATAGCTAAAGGGGAATTAAAATTTCCAAAAATGTTTTTTTACATGCGCGATGCGCTAACCAAAATCACAACTTACCTGAAGAGTTTTTTTTTTTTAAGAAAAAAATAATGCGTATGAAACGCAAGTTTGAAATAAATAAAAAATTCAGGTAGGAGGTTTTTTTTAAAAAAACAATGCATACAAAATGCATGTTCGGAAATAAAATTTCTAAATGACTAACTACTTAGCTGAAAAAGTTTTTTTTTTGTTTTTTTGTTCTTTAAAAAAATGCAATGAGACGAATGCATGAGAAATAAAAGTTATACAAACAGTAATGATAACATTTACAACAAAAAAACAGATCATGTTAGGGGGGGTAAAAAATGTGTGGCTTTGCTCTACAAGGTAGGTTCCTCCCGACAAGGTGGTTTCCTCACCCCATCATAGGGATCATAAGACCTTCACAAGCGAATAGAGTTTTTCCGAGCCGTACCGGCGGCCCAGCCGCTCCGATCGTACCGTACTAAATCTTCCGGGTTCCTAGTCGCCCTGGGTTTTAGGCGTTTTGGAGATTACGCTAAAGTGGGTGTGTGCAAATTTAAATAATACATACACAATAAAGAAAAATAGTTAGTCATAATAAAAACTTAACTCCACACCTAAAATAAAAAAAACAAGTTAGATCTGTGAAATAAAAATAAAAATTACAAAATTCTAACATTGCCAAAAGTGAACATACTGAGCCCGAACCCTCTGAATCGTCCCCAGCAGAGTCGCCAAATTGTCAGACCCTAAAAATCCGACCTAAGGCGAATTACGTTTTGAAAACGTGCAATTTTGAAAGAGTCGCCACTAGTTAATTATTAGGCTAACTAGAATCCTAAATTTACCTAAGCGAGTAATGAATTAAACTCCTAGGTGTAAAATCGGTCTACGATAAGAAACTCGAGTTCGGGGGTTCTATTACGAATTAAAACACATGGAATTAATCACGCCCTTTCGGTACTCAATTCACAAATTTACCAATTTCTCTATTTGAACACATGCCACAAATTAATCTAACGATGTCAGGATTTAATTAAATTTCTATCATGTGCAAAATATTATCTAAGTCTAAAAATAAATTATTATCTACAACTCCTAATAAAAATGAAATCTAAAATACTACAACAAAACTTCTAACATGCTATCAAATTAAATTTAGTCAACTACAATTAAAATACTAATTAAATTTGAACAACTATATTCAAACTATTGATTAAATTTAAGTAATTACATTACAATTATTAATTAATTCTAATATAATAATAATAATAATAATAATAATAAAACCTGCAGAGACGATGGAGGGGAGAAGGCCAGCAGCAGGACGACCTCCGGCGGCTCACAGCGGCGACGACGGACTCCAGCGAAGCAGCACGGCCACGGCGGGTGAAGGAACTCCGGTGAGGACGAACGGAACCGGCGAAACACGCAGCAGCAGACCACCAGGCATGTAGGGACGGTTCGGTCGACTCCGGTGTGTCCAATGGTTCCGGCGAAACGACGGTGGCGGGTTCAGGCTGGTCCGGGCAGAGCTGGGCTGGGCGAGTTTAGGAATAGGCGGCGGTCGAGGGTGAAGCAGCGGCGACCGGAGCTTCAGCAGCGGCAGATCTGGTCGGGAGAGAAATTTAGGAGAGAGAGAGAGACAGAGAGAGAGAGAGAGAGAGAGAAAGAGAGAGAGGGGGGGGTCACCGGCAGGGACACCGGCGGGCCAGGTGAGGAGGGTGCGTGGGCAGCGGACGGCGGGATGGCAGCTGCCGGCGGAGGCCGGTGGCAGGCGGCGCCGGTGACCTCCGGTCACGGATAGAAGACGAGGGTTCTGCAAAAAAAAAAAAAAAAAAAAAAAATCACTACTGGATAAATTTGCACGGGTTCCGAAAACTGATGTATTATTATTGTTTTGTAATTTTCTGTCTTGTTTACATAGACTCTAGGGACTATTTATAGCTAACATAGACCCAAAAATTAGGAAAAAAAATATATATTCTCTAATATGCCCTCAATAAATCCGAAAATTATACATATATATATTTATGAATTTTTCCATAAATATATACTGTATATTTTCTGATTATTACATCATTTATTGCATATGTATTGTCCTAATTTAAACTGAGCCTAATTTTGGCAACCCCATGACCTTTCATATTTAAATACTTCCTTTTTTAAACGCGTTACACATAACATTTTTGAACGTGTTATATACGTGTCGCGCGTACCAAAATTAGGTGTTTACAGCGCACTTCATACTGCGCATGCCATGTTCGACCACGGGGTCAGGCTCGGTTGTGTTAGACATAATCTTCCAAGGTTCTGAAGGACACAAACTTCTTCACCATGAGCGTGTGACTGATCTCGGGTGTTGAATGAAGCAGCACCCGAAATACCCTTACCACTCGGAGCTCATGTCCAAGGTTGGGCTCAGTGTTAGTGCCCGAACAAAAAGGTCAAGTGGTCACGTTTTTGGAACTAGTTGAGTTTGACTAAAGATATGAGCAATAGGGATGGTCATGCACAGTTGTAATTATCCAACTCTTGTATTCACTAGGTGGCCACCAGCCGGATATTAGTTGAAGGTTGTGAATAATTGTATGGATGCCTTGGAGAAGTATTCATTTAGGGAAACTAGGCAATAGGAGAATAACAGTTGACCAAGGGCACAAGGCGGCGCTGAGAAGTAACAGGTTGAGAATCAACGTTCCGCAAATACTACAACACTTTTAACCAACATTCCGCGGATGCTACAACATTTTAATAGTTGGCTTTGGTGGTTGTTGATTTTTAACTCTCCCGAATTGAGGGAGAGTGTTGAGATATAGGCAATCTGGGCTCAGTTGGTTTGCTGGGTTGGTTCTCCTTGTTGGCTTGGCCTCTTTGGGCTTCTCGGTTTGGGTTGGTTTATTTCTATTGGATTGTTGGCTTAATGTGGAAGTCCAATTGGTTATTTGAAGATTTATTTGGAGGTTATACAAAACTAGGGGACCTTTGAGTGAATACTCGGGGACCCCACCCATATATAAGAGTTAGGTTAGTTTAGGCTAACCTAACCTAATGAGCTACAAAACCAGTTTTCATTTTCTCGGTCTTCTCTGAGCGATTAGGGTTTGCCATCTTCACACAGTCTAGCATAGCATTTATTAAAGAGTTCATTGTTGTAATACCAATTGATTATAGATTGGTGGATAGGAAAATTTGGGTGGAGTCGCCTTGAAGCACTCCATCTATGGCCAAATCCATAAGCTTATTTGAGATGTTGAATGATAATTTTAGAGTATCTACGAGGGTTAAGAACACAATAGCGGCCTAAATGTTTGCCCATGTTGCCAAAAGGGGTCTGAATTGAAAAATCGTATTATTAAAGGCCTGAATTTTGAGTTTTTTGTATAAGTGATGTCTCCGTCTATTTATTCTGTTAAAAGTGACGGAAAGTGGTCACATGCTTGGCATGTGACCGAAAATAATTTGAAAACCCGAAAATGCCCTTTGACCAAGGTGTGTCTCTCACATGTTTGACCTAAAAAGACCAAAATACCCTTTAAGCCACCACCGCTCCGGCGACCACCACCACCCGGCTACGGCGACCACCACCCATCTCCGGCGACCACCACCCCAGCTCCGACGACCAAAACCCCCTCCGACGACCCAAAAAAGCTCCGATCGGAGCTCCTATTGTGTTCTTAACACTATCTACAAAGATGAATTGGAATTGGAAGTGTGAAACCACTCCAAGAATTTAATATTATTGATTGCGAAATAAGGTTAGAATTGCTACAACTAAAATGCAGACGAGGAGATGAATGGCTGGCTATCAATCCTATATGTTCATTATGAGGATGCAATTAGTCACTAGGTAGTATTATCTTATCTCCCAACAAACAAATCTAGTGTTTAGTTAGTTTACTACTACAACTAGTCATGACATAGCTAGTTGAGTTGAGGAACACCACAGGTTGAGTATTGATAGTAACTGACCTGACCTGACCTGGTGCAAACACAAAACTGTCTGTCTGTCAATCCTTCCTAGTAGAGCACACTGCTGCACCAACAACACTAACTCTACTAGTACCTGGCTGGCTTTCAGACAGCATTAGGTACTAGCTAACAGCTATGAAGGAACATACATATAGTTAAGTAGTACTGGTGGGTGATCTCAATCAACACTTGTATTGCAATGTAATGCAGTAAGCCACTTTACTCATCATAGAAGAAAGCAAAGATGAAGGAACAACAAAATCAAAAGTACTAACAAACAATTTAGGGAAAGAAAGAAAGAAAGGAATTAGAGTTGCCTTCCAGCAGCATCAGCAACAAAAGGCAGGTAGGGTGTGCGACCCATGATTGTGGAACCCAAACTGTATACAAAGCACACCACACTCAATAAGAACACCGCGTTATGTCCCCACACCATCATTTTGAACCCAATCCCCGCCCTCCCTGGACTCAGGATCCGCTGCATCAGCATTGGAACCGCCAGAAGCACATCCAGCGTCACCGCCTGCATCGCGTTAAACCTTACGTACTGGCTGAACCTAGGGTTTCTCACAACCCCCAGGTACAGCCCGAAGAAAGCCACGAAGCTCGCGTACGGCACAGACTTGTACAGGCTAAGCAACGGCACCAGGGGATCCAATACGATGGCGCTAACCCTCGGGTACTGCATAAACAGAAATCGTCCGTACTGCACCGAATTGAACAACGGCAGCGTGTAGGACAAGGCTGAGACAACCCGGTCCAAAGCCGGGGTGGGGCTGTAGGACATGCAGCAATTCACAAATCTCCTCCGCTCATCCCGCCTCCACGGACCGATTCTACAACCAGGGACGACCGATGAGGAAGAGTAGTAGGGTTTCGGACAAGGCGGCGTAGAGAAGCCAAGGAGAGATACAGTTGCCATTTCAGAGAGACTGAGAGTTAGCCGCCACGCTAAGAGACACTACTCTCTACCTATTCATTTATGCGTTATAATAATAATAATAATAACTAAATGGAGGAGGGTTAATCTCAATTACCTATATCAATTTCTAATTTTCGATTAAATTGTTATTTTCATTAAATTGGATAAATATGAATATGTTTCGGCAACGTGTGACATTTATATATATATATATATAATATACAAAATAGATTTAGATATAAATTGAAAGAGTTACAACAAAATTCATTTAACTAGATACTGATTTGAAAGACACCATTGAGAATAGGCGAATGTCCAATTAAGCGTACAATTGATACTATGTCGCACCCATTTTTTTTTTCAATTTATGTTCGATCATCAAGGGTATACATGAAAGACCCCACGTGGGAACATACTCAAATTTTTGTCCTATTGAATGTAAATTGTAATAGTGGTATCAATTTGCTCGGAACTTAAAATCCATATAGCCAATTTAAAAATAAAATAAATTTCGAATAGTAACTTGATTAAAGTTTAGGTAGAAATTTGATTACTAATCTTTCATTTATTATTATTCCTTAACGAAGGAAGTGATCAGATAAATATCAGACGTGATCAGATAAACCATCAGATAGTTGCCCACATAGAAGTCTAACATATTCATAGTCAGCATTTTATCTATTACGAGTAGACATAGGTCTCGGGTTTTGAGTGCGGAAAATATTCATGGTCATCAGTTTACGGGCATAACCAAGTCTTCGGTTCGAGTGTTGAAAATGAAAAAAATATTCATGATTAACACTTTATCATTTACAGGTTGGCTAGTGCTATAAGAATTTTTTTAAAAACAAAAAATAGAGTTAATGAAAAATTAATAACTAGTTATCCACTCACGATTTGCACGAGATTATGTTCTTAAGAAAACTTAAGTTATAATATCGTTAACTCGAACAAATTCTTTTTTAGATTAATATTTTAAAATAACATGTTAATTTTATTTTTTTATTATTTTTTTATTATTTTTTTATAGTGTACGTAACTTAGAAATATATTATGTTATATTTCATTTAGAATGTCTTAATCTATACTTTCAAATGAAAAAATATGTTCGTAAATCAGAATACCGTAGAAAGCATTATAACTGTTCAATTACGATATTTAAGAGTAAATAATATCATAGCAAAATATATATATATATATATATATATATATATATATATATATATATATATATATATATATATATCCAATTATTTTTAAACCTTAAATTCATTGGTCACCGATAGAATTATCTAAGTGTATAAAAGATGGATATGAAAGATGTATTAACGTTTCAGAGAATTCGCCTAAAAGTTACAAAAATAATGATCAGGTACTTCTTATTTAGGTTAACAGGTCTTTTGGTCCATGATGTTTGATCACCTTTGGGTTTTGGTTCAAGATGTTTTTTTTTTTTTGCCTAGTTTTGGTACCATATGTTTGCAGATTTTTCTAGTTTTGGTCTGACTGTTACATTCCGTCCATTTTTTCCATTAACTAACATGTGCAAGTCACGTGATCCACCTTAAACTTTCAAATGTTTTCAAATTTGGGGGAATTGACACCCTAAACCTAGTTCAATTTGGGTGAATTGAACTAGGTTCATGGGTCAAATGTGGAGGAATTGACACCCTAAACCTAGTTAAACGGGTCAATTCCCCCCAAATTTAAACAAAATTGAAAGTTTAGGGTGGATCACGTGACTTGCACATGTCACTTAACAGAAAAATGGACGGAATGTAACGGTCGGACAAAAACTAGAAAAATCTGCAAACATATGGTACCAAAACTAGACAGCATAAAAACATAATGGACCAAGACCCAGAAGTGGTCAAACATCATGGACCAAAATACCTGTTAACCCAACTAATATGATTAGAAATAAGTTGTTATAATAATTAGTATAATAATGAAAAAAGAGTTTCATGTAATGAAAATCATATCTAAAGAGATGTGATGATAATGTAATACAACTCAAGCAACTCAATATAATATAAAGCATTTACATATACTAAAGAGAGTGTGAGTTCCAACATCTGGTATCAGAAATAGTTCATCCAGATTAGCCAGATTGGTCTGAGAGTCCAGTGATGTGAGAGTAGTTCGAGTGATCCGAGAGAGATGATGGCTTCCACAAGTAATGGGTCCTCCCAACCTCAGCTTCCCAAGTTTGATGGGAAATAGTTCGAGCATTGGAATATCCAGATGGAGGTACTTTTTGGGTACCAGGATCTTATGGAGATCGTTAAGGAGGGATTCAGAGAGTTGACTACTACCGTTGGATTGTCACAGGAAGAGAAAATGACGCTCCGGGAAAATCGTAATAAAGACCGTAAAGCGTTATATTACATTTTTCAGGCGTTAGACTCGACCATGTTTGAGAATGTAGCGACCGCAAAGACTGCGAAGGAGGCGTGGGAATCTCTTGTAAATGCATATAAAGGTGTCGAGAGATTTCAAAAGGTTCGTCTCCTGGTGTTGCAAAGACAGTTCGAGCTTTGTCAGATGGAGAATTCGGAGTCGGTATATGATTATTTCTTGAGGGCGTTGACTCTTGTAAACCAAATGAAGAGCAATAACAGATCAAAGGATTGTTGAGGAAGTTCTTCACTCACATACCTTGAAGTTTGAGCCTATCGTAACGACAATCAAAGAATCTTAAAATTTGTCTACTATGACGGTGGATGAGTTAATGAGTTCTCTCCAAGTGCACGAGCAAAGAATCAAGGATAAATCAGGAAAAACCATCGAGGAAGCTTTCCAAAGTCATAAAATTCTAAGACTCAAGGTCGTAAAGATCATAAGTCTCAAAAAAAAAAAAAAAAAAAAAAAGAGAGAGAGAGAGAGACATGTCATTGATTCAATGTTTCTGTGCAAGAAGTTTGGTCATTTCAAGTCGCACTGTAGCGGCTTGAGAATGGAACGTAAGACTAATTATGCTAAAGCTGTAATGACAACTGATAGTGGTGACGAGATGGAGAAAGCTTTGCTGCTGACGTGTGATGTTGCGGTGGAAGACCAAAAGAATGTTTGGTGTTTAGACACTGGGTGTAGCAATCATACGTGTGGCCAGAAAGAGCTATTCTCGTCATTGGATGAATCCGTCAAGTCAGAGGTGAAGTTTGGGAACAATGCGAGAATTCCTGTCACGGGAAAATGACACATCCTCATCAACGCAAAGGATGGGTCTAAACAACGTATTGCAGATGTGTATTATGTTCCAGGGCTCCACCAGAACCTTCTCAGTATGGGACAACTGTCTGAACGAGGCTATGATACACAGTTTCATGGCGGGATCTATACTGTTAGAGATAGCAGACATCGCTTGATTGCGAGGGTGAAGATGTCCAGGAATCGTATTTTCCCTTTGCATATCAAATATGTTACTTCTTGTTTATGTTCCTCGGTTGAATATTCCTCATGGTTGTGGCATAAGAGATTTGGCCATGTGAACATGTCATTGATTCAATGTTTCTGTGCAAGAAGTTTGGTCATTTCAAGTCGCACTGTAGCGGCTTGAGAATGGAACGTAAGACTAATTATGCTAAAGCTGTAATGACAACTGATAGTGGTGACGAGATGGAGAAAGCTTTGCTGCTGACGTGTGATGTTGCGGTGGAAGACCAAAAGAATGTTTGGTCTTTAGACACTGGGTGTAGCAATCATACGTGTGGCCAGAAAGAGCTATTCTCGTCATTGGATGAATCCGTCAAGTCAGAGGTGAAGTTTGGGAACAATGCGAGAATTCCTGTCACGGGAAAATGACACATCCTCATCAACGCAACTGATGGGTCTAAACAACGTATTGCAGACGTGTATTATGTTCCAGGGCTCCACCAGAACCTTCTCAGTATGGGACAACTGTCTGAACGAGGCTATGATACACAGTTTCATGGCGGGATCTATACTATTAGAGATAGCAGACATCGCTTGATTGCGAGGGTGAAGATGTCCAGGAATCGTATTTTCCCTTTGCATATCAAATATGTTACTTCTTGTTTATGTTCCTCGGTTGAAGATTCCTCATGGTTGTGGCATAAGAGATTTGGCCATGTGAACTTTGATATTCTAGATCTAGTAACCCGAAAGAAGATAGTTTCTGGCTAACCTCAGATTTCTTCTTCGAAGAATGTGTGTGAGACATGTGTTATCGGGAAGAAGTGTAGGGAGTGGTTTCCGTCAGGTCATTCATGTAGGGCGACAAAGTCATTGAAGCCGATTCACTCCGACCTTGTGGGCCGCTGGAGGTACCTTCCAACCGAGGGTATAAGTATTTCCAGACTTTTATCGACGATTTCAGCCGAAAAAATTGGATTTACTTCTTGAAATAAAAGTCAGAGACAATTGATGTTTTTAAGGAGTTTAAAGCCTATGTTGAGATACAGAGTGGGCACTGAGTAAAAACTCTGAGGACAGACCAAGGCACAGAGTATCTGTTGGGTGATAGGTTCTTCAAGAAAGCAGGAATTAAGCACCAGTTGACAGCGAGGTGCACGCCTCAACAGAATGGTGTTGCTAAGAGGAAGAATCGAACCATCATGGATATGTTCTGTTTCATGTTACACGGTAAGAACATGTCGAAGCAGTTATAGGCGGAGACAGTTGTATGTGCAGTTCATGTACTGGACAGATGTCCGACGAAATGACTCCAGATGAAGACTTCTTCAATGTATGGACAAGTCGTGTTCCTCCTATTTCGTATTTATGGGTATTCGCTTGTTTAGCGTATGCACATGTGCCTAGAGAGCATAGAAAGAAGCTTGAAAATAAGAGCCAAGAATGTATCTTTATTGGCTATAGTGATGCGACCAAGGTTTATCGGTTGTTTGATCTGATGGCATAGAAAGTGAATGTTAGCAGATAGGTCACATTTGATGAACAAGGTGAATGAGATTGGAGTGTTGAGACTATGAGGTATTTTGACTTCTATCTGGTGGAGGAGGAAGAAGTTGATCCAGTCTCTGCAAATCAATCAACTGTGGGTCCATCATGTGAACCAGCTCCAGAAGCATCTTCTCAACGACCTCAGCGACAATGAGTTTTACCAGCTCGTTTGCAAGATTATGTTTTGTCTAAGGACACAGATGCATCAGAAGAGGAAATTATAGATTTTGCCTTGTTTGTTGATTGTGGTCCATAGACATATTTTGAAGCCTGATGAGATGTGGGTCCAAACTATGGATGAGGATATATGTGCAATTGAGAAGAATGACACATGAGAGTTGACGACTCTTCGAGAAGGCAAGAAGCAAATTGTTCTGAAATGGGTGTACAAGACCAAGTACGAGCCTAATGGAGATATTGATAAGTTGAAAACTCGCCTGGTGGTCAAAGGCTACAAACAAAAACCATGGATTAACTACTTTGAGGTTTTCGCGCCAGTTATCCTGTTAGACACTATCTGGATGATAGCAGCACAGAGAAACTGGAGGATACACCAGATGGATGTCAAGTCCGCATGTCTAAATGGCGTACTTGAAGTGGAGGTACATGTGGACCAGCCAGAACGTTATGTCAGGAGTGGACCTGAATGAAAGGTCTACAAGTTCAAGAAAGCTCTATACGGGCTTTAGCAACGATTGGCGCGTATTTCCACCATCATGGATTCGTCAAGTGTCCTTATGAGTATACATTGTATGAGAAGGTTAATGAAGCAGGTGAGATGTTCATTGTGTGTTTGTATGTTTATGAACTCATTTTACTAGTGGTAGTCATGAGATGAACCAAGGCTTTTGGGAGGCCATGATTCGAGAATTCGAGATGACCGATATAGGGCTTATGTCTTATTTTTAGGTCTCGAAATTACTCAAAAAGATGATGGTATCTTCATATCTCAGAATAAGTATGCATAGGATATTCTCGATAAGTTCAAGATGACTAATTGCAACATGATCTGTACTCCAATGGAAAAAAGATCGAGGTTAACAAAAGAATGAAGTTGTGCTGAAGTGAATCTAACATATTACAAGAGACTAGTAGGTTGTTTATGGTATTTGACTTCTACTAGACCAGATATTGTATAGTGTGTTGGGATTATAAGCAGGTTTATGGAGTCTCCACGAAAATCTCATTTGCAAGCAGCAAAGAAGATTCCGAGGTACATCAAAGATACAATCGATGATGGTATATTCTATTCAGCATCAGAAGAATTTCAGCTGGTGTGATATACAGACAGTGATTGGGCAGGCGATACCCGGGAGAGGAAGAGCACTTCCAGTTATGCCTTTCACTTGGAATCGAGAGTTTTCTCTTGGTTTTCGAAGAAGCAACAAGTGGTGGCTTTGTCCAGTGCAGAAGCTGAATACATTGCGATGGTATATTGTGATACTCAAGTTGTTTGGTTGGGTCAGATGCTTGTAGAGTTAGATCACAAGTAGAAGCATCCAACGAGTATTAAGTGTGACAATCAGTCAGCAAGCTCTGTAAAAGAATCTCGTATTTCATGGAAGGAGCAAGCAAATCAACATCAAGTATCACTTCATCAGGGATTTGGTGAAGGATGACAAGATTACGCTGAAATATTGTTAAAGCGATGAGCAAGTTGCTGATATATTTACAAAGCCGCTAAAGGCCGACATTTTTCTTAAGCTGAAGAGAAAGTTAGGGCACAATGAAAGTTGACAAGGTTAATTTAAAGAAGGTTGTTATAAATAATTAAATTAAGCTCTTCATAATTAGGTTCAGGTACTTATTATGATTAGAAATAATTAGTTATGATAATTAGTATAATAATTAGAAAATAATTTTCATGTAATACAAATCCTAATTTTTTACAATTGCATAAGTTTGTCTTTGTAGTTTAAAAAATTCTCTCCCCTGGCGACACTGTTTCCATCGTGAGGGATCATCGAAGAACCGCCTTGTGGCTGTTTCCCCTACTGTTTCTGTTTTTGTTGGCTAACATTGATCCTCCCTTGGTTGGCCTAAGGGACTGCTTTATCGCCCTTTCCTAATTCTGCAGTGGCGGTTGGTTTTTCTTATTTTTTTCGGTGATTCTGTTTGGTTTGCTGCCCTAGCGTTAGTTGTTGTTTGGTGGGACGGAGTATGACCTCGTCCAGCGGTGGGGAACCGTCTACGCGGGTCCGGCTTGGTCTTGTCTCTGAGCCGTCTCGGTGTGCTCAACCGAATCAGTTGGTGGGTCGTGTCCTTGCAAGCAGGCAGGTGAAGAACGTGGCTGTATAGAGGGTACTGCAAGTTGCTCATGTTCCTCTATCTCTGAATTCATCTTTGGTGGGTGACGTGGTTATGGACGCCCCAGTGACTTTAGGTGATGAGTTTGTTGTTGTTGAGGTTGTGGAGGAGTTTGGCTCGCAGATACGAGATGGGATTATACCGGCACCGACGACTGGTTTGAGCCTTATTATTGACCGATTGTCGATCAAACGAAAGGATTATGTTATCGTGGATTGATGGGTTCGACTATAGCCGTCAGGCCCTTTAACGGTGAGGAAACGGCAAACAGGCCCACCAGGCCCAAAATGAAGGTCAAGATGACCTAGGAGAAGGGTCCCGACGAAGGGAGTCCCGATGATGAAAGGTCCCGACAGAGTCGCTCCCGACAGATGAGCTGGAAGCTCCCGATGAGAAGCCTTTAAGTAGGCCCCGATGACGAATCCCTAAGAACGATTGGCCCTGTCACGATGACGAGGGGCCCCGAGCGGTGACACAATGAGATAACTCTGGAGTCCCCGACGGGAGTCGGGACTCGTTACCAGAGGATAAGGCCAGGATACGCGGGGCGTGGCCAAGATACGTGGAACGTGGTTAAGATACACGGAGCGTGGCCGAGATACGCGGGGCGTGGCCGAGATACACGAGATCATGGCCTAGATAGGCGGGATCACATCCGAGATATGCGGGATACAGGCTAACCACCCCCAACGGTTCACCAGGTACCTGAGGCATCTCTTCGCCTATAAAAGGGCAAGAGATCACCTCAGAACACTTACGTTTTGATATACGCTACTTGAGATTACTGCTTGCCAGTCCATACGAGATACTCATTTAAGCATCGGAGAGGGATTCTGGGTCACCGCCCGGTCTATCCCCTCTTGCAGGATTGCGTGGAGCAAAGGAGCTAGGATTGCCGTCAAAGTCCGTACCGGAGTTCCACCGTGATCCAACATTGGCGCCGTCTGTGGGAAACAAACAAAAAGCTGATATGCCTTCTACTCGATCGATGGCGGCTGGCAAGCACAGAAGACAGGGACAATCCGGTGGTTCCCGTCACCCCGCTGCAACAAATCTGAATTCAGTATCGGAACAGGAGGAAAACCAGAACCATCCCCCGGCTGAGCTCTCCCAGACAGGGGGGCACAATGGAGATCCGAAGATATTGCTCCTCAGCACCAGGGCAACAGGGGGCAGGAGGCTCCCCCGGCTGCGGACCTGACAAGGCTGTGGCAGAAGCCATGCCAATGTTTTTGGCAGCTGTAGAGGCTCTATTGGATCGAAGAGAAGCTGCGAGGAGGCAGGAGGAGATGCCCCCGTTAGAGGAAGCGCCCCTACCAACAGAGGCTCGGAACGCACAGGAAGTCCCGCCCCGAGGCCAGGACAGAAGTAGGGCGACTGGTCAGCCGGAGAGGTTCGTGGTTGACGGACCAGGACCAGTACAGCACAGGACCATTCCCCTGAATGGTCCCATCACCCCCGATCAGGTGGTAAAGATTGTGAACATCTGCATGGGAGAGCAGAAGCCGCTGGTATCGGAGCTGAGGGATCGATCTACTCATCCCTTCGTTCCCCGACTCATCGACACCCTAGCCCCGCCTGGGCTGGGCATCCCCACAATAAAGGAGTACGATGGCGAAGGAGATCCAGTTCGTCATGTCCAGAAACACCTCATGGCGTGCCTGGGAAGAGCCCCGAACGAAGACATAGTGTGTACGCTGTTCCCGAACACACTTGGAGAAAGAGCCCTGACCTGGTTCTTTAGTCTGCCCCCAGGCTGCATCACTTGTTGGGCGGATATGCATGATCAGTTCATCCAGCAGTACCAGGGTCGGAGGCGTTTACTAAAGAGCGTGAGGTCCCTGACCCAGGTTGTACAGAGGCCCGATGAATCGCTGGCACACTACTACCAGCGGTATACGGCTAGTGTGGCAGAGATTGATGAAGAGATCTCGGAAGGTGAGACCATTCGTACCTTCATCCGGAACTTAACGCCCCCCTACGGTTCCGACCTGATGCACAGCGTGCTGAGAAAGCTGTGTGGAATATGGAGGCACTACAGAAGAGGGTGAAACGGCAAATCGATGTCCAGGAGTCGAAGATAGCCGCAGGAGAACTGGAGCCCCCAAAGTCAAACAAAGGAAAACAGTCGGTTAAGCCCCTCGACGATCGCAAATCAAAAGGTAAACCCGACAGTAGTAGAATCGAGGCCGCCCGGATAGGAGGGACGATAGGCGCTCTTCAAGGAAAGATAAGCGGGAGGATCTCGACATTCCTCTCAACTGTTCCATGGCAGAAGTACTGACGGTCATGGAACGACAAGGTATCTCCCGGTACCCCCCAAAGAAGAATGGAGAATTCTTGGGATCTCGCACAGATTGCTACTGCCGATTCCATCGCGCAAATGGTCACGACACCAATCACTGCCGAGAACTGAAGAAGGAGATCGAAAAGCTGATCCAGAAGGGGAAGCTCAAGGAATTTGTCGGGGATAAGCGGTGTCGATCCCGCTCTCGGTCCCGATCGCGGTCCCGTTCCCGATCTCGCGATCGGTCCCCAAAGAAGAAGAGAACCGATCCAGAGTCATCCGGTGCTCGCAAGGAGAGACGGGGCACTATCAATGTGATCCACGGAGGATTTGCGGCTGGAGGTGATACTTCATCCGCCCGAGAGGTCTATGCCTCTAGAATCCCTACAGCGGTGGTGTTGGGCAAGAGGTCCCGATCCTGGACCTTGAAAGAAGAGATGGTAATCTCCTTTTCGTCGGAAGACCTCATAGGCGTGGAGACTCCGCACGACGATGCCTTGGTGGTAACCTTGGATGTAGACGGGTTCGAAATGAAGAGAATTCTAATCGACGGAGGGAGCTCCTCCGACATTCTATTCATGGACGCGCTGGAGGCTATGGGGAAAACGAAGAAAGATCTAAAGGAGGCAAACTTCCCGATGGTCGGGTTCTCTGGCTCAACCTCCTATCCGCTAGGAGTAATCACCTTACCAGTGGTTTTGGTAGCGGGTGGAAATCAGAAAGGAGGAACGTGGAATTTGTTGTTGTTGATTCTGCGGGGACATACAACGCGATTATCGGGAGAACCACCATTAATCCCCTGATGGCGGTTGCCCCCGATGTTTATTTGGCTGTTCCAAGCACTCAAGTTAAGCAGCACCTCCGCACCCTCCCGCCGTTGGCGAAACCGGTTCCAGGCGAGCCGCTCTATCTTTATTTGGCTGTTTCTGAATTTGCCATTAGCTCTGTGTTAGTAAAGATTGTCGAGGGTAATCAAGTCCCCGTCTATTATGTAAGCAAGGCGTTTGCCAAGTCTGAATTGAACTATCCTGCCGTTGAGAAGTACCTCTTTGCGTTGATTATTACTGCTCGGAAGCTAAGGCCTTATTTCCACGCACATGAGATCACTGTGCTGACGAACCAGCCTTTAAAACATTTCTTGAACCGACCGGATGCGTCGGGAAGATTAGTGAAGTGGGCAGTAGAGCTTAGTGAATTTCGAATACACTTCGCTCCAAGAACGGCTATTAAGGGCCAGGCATTGGCGGATTTCATAGCAGAATCTACAGCTCCCGATCTAGAAGAAACGGGCCCTGTAGAGGGGGCAACCATGGAGGTCCCGATAGAAGAACAACCAGAGAGGGCAGAGCAATCAGAACAGCCAAACAAGGAAAATACCTGGGAGATGTACACGGATGGCTCAGCGAGTTCGGACGGATCAGGAGCGGGCTTTTTGTTGATACCACCGGGGGAAGGTGAACCGCTCCGATACGCCTTGGCTTTAACATTCAAGGCCACAAACAACGAAGCGGAGTATGAGGCTCTCATCACAGGCCTGAAAATTGCTAGAGGCACGGGAGTCGATCACTTAAGAGTGAAGTGTGACGCAGCTTTAATCGTTAACCAGGTTCTAGGGCGATACGAAGCTAGGAGTCCGATAATGAAGAAGTATCTACGAGAGGTACAAACCTTGAAGGAGAGCTTTAGAAGCTTCGACATCGAGGCAATCCCGAGAGAGGAAAACGTAGAGGCAGACGCCTTGAGCAAATTTGCCTTGGGGGCACCCTTGGAAGAAAGTCGGAAGGTACACTTCTTAGAAAAGGTGATCTTATCAAACATCGACCCGACGCAGGTGTGTACCATTGAGGCAAGATCAGAAGAAGAGCCGACTTGGATGACCCCGATAGTCGCGTACCTGACTACGGGGGCAGTCCCCGATGATAAAGTAGCAGCGGACAGGATATGTCGGATCGCGGCCAATTACGTGATGCTAGATGATCAGCTGTACAAGAAGGGCTGGTTCTCGACTCCTTACTTGAAGTGTGTGGCAGAACCCGATACAGGTCGAATCCTGAAGGAGATGCATGAAGGGGTCGCGGCTTGCCACGAAGGGGCCCGATCCATCATGAGGAAGGTGTTGAACTTGGGCTACTATTGGCCCACAATGAACAAGGAAGCAACGACGTTGGTCCGATCCTGCGACGCGTGCCAGAGGTACGCCCCGAGTATCATGGCTCCGGCCGCTAATCTGACATCCATCAAGAGCGCGTGGCCCTTCGCACAGTGGGGCATCGACTTGGTGGGACCTCTTCCACAAGCACAAGGACAATGTAAGTATTTACTTGTAGCAATCGATTATTTTTCGAAATGGATAGAGGCGAAGGCATTGGCCAGAACAACGGGGAACCAGATCGTCAAGTTCCTCCAAACCCACATCGTGTCCAGATACGAGATTCCCAAGGTGGTGATCAGCGACAACGGTCCACCGTTTAACGGCTCTCATGTGAGGGAGTATCTGGAGGAGTTGAACATCGAGCATCGGACAGCTTCTGTGCGCCATGCTCAGACTAATGGCCAGGTAGAATCAGCCAACAAAATCGTGATGGACGGCCTCAAGAAGAGGGTCTACGCTTTGAAGGGCAAGTGGCTGAACGAACTGGAGAACGTGCTTTGGGCCGTTAGAACGACACCCAAACGATCAACAGGGGAGACTCCATTTGGCCTTGTTTATGGCACGGAGGCTGTCGCCCCCGTGGAGGTAGCTGTGGCGTCCCATCGGATGAGATATTACGAGCCCCTGACGAATGATGAGATGAGACGTCTGGACTTGGACTTACTCGAAGAGAAGAGGCGGGAAGCCGATGAAGTCCAAGCTCAAATGCGTTTGGCGACGGCCAGGTACTACAATCGGCGAGTGAAGTCCCGACAGTTCTTCGTCGGGGAGCTGGTTTGGCGTCGCAACGAGTTTACCCTTTTGGATCGAATCAACAAAATGTCACCAAAATGGGAAGGACCTTATAAGGTCGTGGGGATGCCAGCTCCAAATGCGTACAAGTTAGAAGACCTCGATGGCAGAATATTAAAGCATTCTTTTAGTGGCGAACACTTGAAGAAACGCCACGCTTGAAGAAAAGTCGCCTTAAGTGGTGCCCGATGAAAGTCGCCTTAAGTGGTGCACGATGTTAAGTCGCCTTAAGTGGTGCACAATCCTTAGATTTATTCTAAGTATCAAAAGTCGCCTTAAGTGGTGCAAGATGTTAAGTCGCCTTAAGTGGTGCACAATCCTTAGATGTATTCTAAGTATCAAAAGTCACCTTAAGTGGTGCACGATGTTAAGTCGCCTTAAGTGGTGCACAATCCTTAGATGTATTCTAAGTATCAAAAGTCGCCTTAAGTGGTGCACGATGTTAAGTCGCCTTAAGTGGTGCACAATCCTTAGATGTATTCTAAGTATCAAAAGTCGCCTTAAGTGGTGCACGATGTTAAGTCGCCTTAAGTGGTGCACAATCCTTAGATTTATTCTAAGTATCAAAAGTCGCCTTAAGTGGTGCAAGATGTTAAGTCGCCTTAAGTGGTGCACAATCCTTAGATGTATTCTAAGTATCAAAAGTCGCCTTAAGTGGTGCACGATGTTAAGTCGCCTTAAGTGGTGCACGATCCTTAGATGTATTCTAAGTATCAAAAGTCGCCTTAAGTGGTGCACGATATTAAGTCGCCTTAAGTGGTGCACAATCCTTAGATTTATTCTAAGTATCGAAAAGTCGCCTCGAGTGGTGCACGATATTAAGTCGTCTTAAGTGATGCATGATTCTCAGATTTACTCTAAGTAATAATTAAGTCGTCTTAAGTGATGCGCGGAACTAAGTCGCCTTAAGTGGTGCAAGTTATTAAATCGTCGGGAAGGACGTACGAAAATGTCTTAAGTGTCGAAGTATCGACTTAAGCAAGTATGATAAAGTCGCTCGGAGAAGCGCGACGAAAGAATCGGAACTAAAAAAGTCTGATATTGATAAGGGCTCGAGGGCCCGACAATGACAAAAGAGAAGAAGATACAAGGACTCTAAAGATAAAAACATTCAAGCTTGGTCCTTGTCGGCAGCATTGGCAGCAGCTGGGTCCGTGGAGTCGGTAACGGAAGGATCCACAGGGTTGGCTTCGGGAGGATCAACTATCGGGGCATCCGCACTTGGAAGTTCAGAAGCGTCTTCGACAATCACGGGGGTACTCCCCCCATCACTCTCCTCGGAAAGAGCAAAATACTTCTTCGCAAAGGGAGCGAGGGAAGGAGACTTGTCGAAATTGATGGCGTCCCCGTACTCCAGGTGGAGCTCCTCAACCGCATTGAAGAGAGTGTTCTCCACCTCCGCGCCAAAGAACTTCATGGCATCGGCTTGGAAGTCCTCGGACCTCCGATAATCCTCCCGGCCCTTGGCCTCTGCCTCAACCAGCTGCGCAGGAAAACCCGCGATCTGCCCCTCCAGAGCCTTCTTCTCGAGGACCAGTTTGTCCTCAGCAGCCTTCTTCTCCTGGACCAGCTTGTCCACAGCCGCCTCCCGCTCTTGCCTCAAGAGCCCCTCAAAGTCCCCGATCTGCTTCTGGAGGTCCCGAACCTTCTGATCAAGGACAGCCTGCTCTTTGACAAGCTTTCCCCGCGAAGACTGGGAGGCCTTAAGATCCTCCTGGAGCTGCTCGCGGATCCCTCGGTCCCGCTCCCGGGACTCATCGTAGGCGATGACATATCCGATAAGACGGTTGAAGTCCGCGAGCTCCTACAAACAAGAAGAAAAAGTGTTAATGGACAAACAACCCGATTTATCATCAAAAAGAAAGAAGCAAAGTCCTACCTCTATACGGCGCATGGACATCTCCCTGACATCCCGATGGATGTGTACCCGATTGAGGCAAATCGGATACCTCATAGTGGGCAGGATCGAGCCCGACAACAGATGCAGGGCCAGCTCCCGGTCCTGCTCCCCTTGTGTAAGCGGGACTCCTTGAAGCGTCTGGATAGGAGTCCAGGGGGCATTCTCTTGAGAAGGGTCGAAGGGCCTGTAGAAGTTCCCATCGAGAGCAAGAGGAGGAGGAGGACGATAAGTGGAGGGGCCAGCCTCCGTCTCGACTCGAACGGGGGAAGGAGTGAAGTTATGAATGGGCGATGGCTCCCGCTGCTGCGGAGAAGATGAAGGAGGCGGCCCCTGAGGGGTTGGTCTCAAGGGAGATTTCCCCGTCTTCCGACGCTGACGAAGGGAGCCACCCTCGTCAGTCTCCTCGGAGGAGTCCAAAGTTTCCACCTGACGAAACTGTTCGCCAGTTGGAACCTTCTCTCCAGCTGAGGAAGGCACCCCCGCTGAAGACGGTGCGTCCGCGGAAGCCTCGGCACCCGATGGAGCTCCCGAGCGACCTGCACCTGGAGGATGAGAAGCTTCAGAAATGTAATCAGGAAGTTCATCAGGATTCTTACACCAAATGATACGTCGGGAGACGTATTGATCCTTCCCCTGATAATGGTAGTAGCCTGCCTTCAGAACGCGTGGAGTTTCGCCTCGAAGGATCCGATTAACGTCAGCAATGCGGGCCTCTTTGGTTGAAGGTATCAAATCCTTCGGGACCATCCTCCTGTATGATTTTATAGCAAGTCGGAGCTTTTTACCTTCTTCAGCATTCTGGACATCGAAAAGCTGGTCCAGATCCACCCGCTTCCGCTTGGGTTGCTCCGCTGAAGGAGACCCTGACCGAGCAGCAGCCTTCTTGGCGGACTTCCTCTTCCGCGAGGGGCGGACAGCATCAGTCTCCCCCTGCTTAAGGAATAGATCGGTCAGCACAGATACCTTCTTGGCTGCAAACAGTAAACAAAGAAGAGTTAGAAGTTTACCCAAGGGACCATGTTAGAAGGGCCGTCGAAGAGCTGCCCTCCAGAGACAATATCGAGGAGTCGGATCCCGGCGTGCACCAGGTCCCGCTCCACAAGTGAGTTGGCGTTGAGGGGAGTGTAAGACTCCCCCCATCGATAAAGCTGGATAAGTTGGAGAGTTTCGAAATCCTCGTCGGTGTAAGTATGGAAAGCAGGCGGAGGGTCTGCTGCCACCTCCCACCGAGGCCAGGGAATCGAAGAGTGTCAGATGAAGAAGTAGCTCCTCTTCCAGCTACTATTGTCGGACCCTGTGTCAACCAGGAGTCCCCGACCCTTGACCACCTTCCAGGTGTCATTGGTCCAGCCACACCGGGCAAGCTGCTGCTTACTCCACTTGGGCATCCGAGGGTAGAAAGCACAAACCCCCGCCTCGTTGCACTTCATCACATAGAAAGTTCTGAAGAGCTGGAGGCTGTAGACCCACTTCTGTCGGAAGCAGAGAACTTGAAAGGCGTTCCAGAGGCGGATGGCATGGGGAGAAAAGGTAGTGGGGTGCGTTTTGTAATGATGGCACAGCTCGACCAGATTACCACAAAAGGGGAATCTGATCCCCGCTGATACCTGCCCCATAGAGACAAATACCTCCCCTTCCTGGGGACGAGTAACCTCAGGATTACTCGAGGGGCGAGGCCAAGGATATGGGAATCGGGGTTCCCAGGTAATAGTGATACAACCCTCTCGGAGGGCTGCATCATAAGCAGTATTGGAAATCTCATTCAGAGCATAGTCAAAGTTAAAAGGTTTTCTCCCCCCAGAGCTGGAATCGCTGTCTGAAAAGCAACCATGGGAAGAAAAATACAGTGGGACTCTTGGAAAGCTGTAAACAAGGAAAAGACGAACAAGCAACAAAGAGGAATCCCTTACCAGACATGATGAAGTAGAGGTTGAGGAGATGAACGAAGCGTCGCCGGAAAGATGATCGGAGAAACTCCAAAGACCTTCGAAATCACGGAGCTTGGAATCGTAGAGAAATCGCAGAGAGCTCTTGAGAATTCGAAGACGGTAAAAGTTAAATTATGACCATGGCTAGGGTTTTATAGTCGAAGAAGACGGTTGAAAGGACATTTCAATCCGAGTCGTCGAAGTTGAAGAGTCTTAATCTGGACCGTTGAGATGAAACGTGCAGAAGGACAACAGACGTAATGATGAAACGGCCTGAAAAGCACTTTTCAGAAAAGGACAGGCGCGAAAAATCAGGCACGTGGGCTGAAAACGTCGCTTCATTATCTACTGCATTTAATGAACCGGGGAACCGAGGAGACCCCTAGGACTTAACAGTTATCTACAAAACATTGAGGAAACGTGAAGGAGAAGACTGATAATTGAGTAACTGAACCAAGGAAAAGATCCCCGATTCCAGTATCGAAAGATCGGGAGTTGGAAGACACGACGAACTAAAAGTCCTTCATGTCTTGGGGGCAAATGATGGGTTCGACTATAGCCGTCAGGCCCTTTAACGGTGAGGAAACGGCAAACAGGCCCACCAGGCCCAAAATGAAGGTCAAGATGACCTAGGAGAAGGGTCCCGACGAAGGGAGTCCCGATGATGAAAGGTCCCGACAGAGTCGGTCCCGACAGATGAGCTGGAAGCTCCCGATGAGAAGCCTTTAAGTAGGCCCCGATGACGAATCCCTGAGAACGATTGGCCCTGTCACGATGACGAGGGGCCCCGAGCGGTGACACAATGAGATAACTCTGGAGTCCCCGATGGGAGTCGGGACTCGTTACCAGAGGATAAGGCCAGGATACGCGGGGCGTGGCCAAGATACGCGGAACGTGGTTAAGATACACGGAGCGTGGCCGAGATACGCGGGGCGTGGCCGAGATACACGAGATCATGGCCTAGATAGGCGGGATCACATCCGAGATATGCGGGATAAGGGCTAACCACCCCCAACGGTTCACCAGGTACCTGAGGCATCTCTTCGCCTATAAAAGGGCAAGAGATCACCTCAGAACACTTACGTTTTGATATACGCTACTTGAGATTACTGCTTGCCAGTCCATACGAGATACTCATTTAAGCATCGGAGAGGGATTCTGGGTCACCGCCCGGTCTATCCGCTCTTGCAAGATTGCGTGGAGCAAAGGAGCTAGGATTGCCGTCAAATTCCGTACCGGAGTTCCACCGTGATCCAACATGGATGAGATTGGGAGTTCACAAGCGGACGCGGTAGAATCCTCCGGCCTTGAGTGGGATCTTCGGGCAGTGGAGGTAGAGGCAGGGGAAGGTCGAAGGGAAGCCAGGGCCGTGGGCGAATGACACCGAGGGTAGCTCGGGCATCTTGTCCTCGTATCATTTTAGCATTGCCAGAGGGTTCGTCTTTGATGGGTTCTGGTGGCTGTCCCGATACAGCCACACGGGGGCCATGAGTATAATAAGCTGGAACTGTCAGGGACTTGGATCCGACCTGTCGGTACCGCACTTGAGGGATCTACGGGGAAGATATCGGCCGAGTATTATATTCCTTATGGAAACCAAAAATCAGTCGGCGATGTGTGAAAGGTTGAGACGGGAGCTAGGTATGCAACTGTTGGATTACGGGGACGTAATACTACGGAATGCTAAACGTGTACTAGTAAGTAATCTAATTACGCAGCGGAATAATGTACACATACCTCAATAGATTTCCTACCCAAGAACATTGTGGAGGGAGTTCTGATCCTCCGGTCGGAACCCGTACAAGTTCTTCGTGAGAAGAAGTCCTACGCGGTATAAGCTCCACAGCAAAACCTCTGATCGATTCTTCAACGGGGACAGAACCTCGGACTAATGTACATCGAAAATATCAACTAAGGGTGAGAGGGTTTCTCTCAAGTTCCTCAATAGAGGGACTTATTAATTTGATTGATGTGTTAAACCCCTTAGGAGACCCCCTTTATATAGCATTGGTGGAGTGGACAAAAGTCCACTCCATCCAATGTGGTACATGGTTCGGCCGAACCATGTTAATTAAGTGGAGGCCCAATTTTGGGCCTCCCATGTCAATTAGGGATTGGATTTGGGCCAATTCACCTAATGTGACAATTACCTAATTAACTTAGGTAATTTCCTTAACATTGACGGATTACCAATTACGGCGCCACGTCACCACATGCTAACAGCTCCCACTCGCTGGAATGGGAGGGTGTCTGTCAATGTATTGTCATCCAATAGCATCAACCTTTCAGACTTCAGTAACTGTCTCCTCTCCGAATAGTTCATACGAGGTTTGCCGTGCGACCGGCGGATACGACCGGTGCTACTCATCTGTTATGAGTGTTGTAGCGCCCGCAGAACGTTGATTCCCTTTGTAAATTAATCATGTCAAAAATAAAATATGTACCGCACTGTATCCTTGGTCAACTGATAATTCTCCAATTGCCCAGTTTTCCACATAGGAATACTTCTCCAGGGCATCCGTACAAGTGTTCACAACCTTCAACTAATATCCGGTTGGTGGCCACCTAGTGAACACAAGAGTCGGTGAATTATAGGTGAACATGACCATCCCCATAGCTTATACCCTTAGTCTAACTCAACCGGTTTCCAAGACGTGGTCACTTGGCTGTTTTCTTTAGCTCTATGCTCGTACGCCGGGAAGCGAACATTGAGCTAGACCTTAGGTATAAGTTCTGAGTCCGAATGGATACTTTGGGTGCCTCTTCATAAGAAACCCGGGATCAATCACACGCTCAATGTGAATAAGTATGCGCCATTTGAATCACAAGGATTCTAGCTAGTACAACCGAGCATGACCCCGTGGTCGAACATGGCACGCGTAGTATGAAGCACGGGTCGATAGCACACCTGGACAAGCAAGGGGTGAGATATGTAAATCATATTATCGCAGAGTCTTTCATATGGCCCTGAATGTGATTTTAATGATCGACAGAGTCCAACATGGCGATTTACAAAACGAAGATTAATTCATGCTATAAGCGTGACCAAGTTATCGTTTCGTTCAACCAGGTTTATCCCCCTGGTTCTTAGCCAATCTTGTTGTGGTAGACGTTCCCCTCTCCTACAAGTTGACCGTGCCTGTGTGACGAGGCAAGGTTCAGATTCGACATAATTTTTGGTGGAAGAGTTTTACTTCTTCCTACGACTTTGTTTATACACCAAAAAATCCGATATTATTTATCATTATGACGTCGATATATCATATACTCAATTTTCAATTCTTTTATTCAATTGAAATATCATTTCAAATATCAAAATGTCATCACTCATACAAGCCACTTATTAAGCCCTACGTAATCCAAGCAGTTTTACGTGCTTTTCGACAATTTCTCTACGTAATGGCTTAGTTAATGGGTCTGCGACCATATTCTGTGTGGAAAAGTATTGTAAAGCGATTATATTGTCTTCCACAACTGATTTGGCATAATTGTATTTCACATCAATGTGTTTGGTCATATTATGGTACTTTGGATTCTTAACTGCTACAATGGCTGCCTGACTGTCGGAGTATACCTTCACAGGTTTGCTCTTCTTGTCAGTATCAATTAATGCAGTAAGAAGCCTTTTCAGCCAGACTGCTTCTTGTGCGTTTTTAGAAAGGGCAACGAATTCTGATTCCATAGTGGAAAGCGCGACACATGATTGCTTCTTGCTTACCCATGATATGGCAGCATCAGCAAGGAGGAAGAATCCCCCTGTGGTGGACTTACGATCGTCCGGATCGCCACCGTGGTCGGCGTCACTATAACCAGTCAATTCGATTTGCCTGCCCTTTTAGCACAGAACATAGTCGGCAGTACCTTTCAGATATCTTATAATTCGTTTTACGACCTTTAAGTGTTGATAGCTAGGATCTGATTGGTATCTTGCTACTAGGCCCACAGCGTAACAGATGTCTGGCTGAGTACATAGCATGGCGTACATTAACTTTCTACCATGGTTAGATACTCTACATTCTTCATATGTTCACGCTCCTGCTGGTTTTTCGGGCCATCACGCTTCGACAGCGCACACCTGAACACAACACAACCGGCGTATCCACGGGTTTAGCATCGAGCATTCTGAATCTTTTCAACAATTTGTTGATATATGATTCTTGAGATAGACACAATCTCCGGGCGGCACGATCACGGGAAATTTTAATGCCTAAGATGTACGTAGCCTTTGCCATGTCTTTCATCTCAAATGCTGGGATTTTGATTTGTTCATGAAACTCACATCGTTCGCAGCAATGAGTATGTCATCCACATATAAGGTTATGATGACATACTTCTACCCAGAGGTCTTGGTGTAAACGCAGGGATCCTTATGAAGGTTCACAAATCTGTTTCCGACGATTTCCTCGTGGAATCTGTATACCATTGCCGAGACGATTGTTTAAGACCGTAAATAGATCTTTTGGAGTTTGCAAACTTTACGTTCTTTGCCAAAGTAATAAAATCCTCTGGCTGCTCCATATAGATCTCTTCCTCCAGGTTTCCATGGAGGAATGCGGTCTTAACATCTATTTGGTGCAGCTCTAGATCGAGACATGCAACAAGGGCAAGGATGGCCCTACCTGTGGCGTAACAGCGTAACAGGCCCACAGCGTAACAGATGTCTGGCTGAGTACATAGCATGGCGTACATTAACTTTCTACCATGGTTAGATACTCTACATTCTTCATATGTTCACGCTCCTGCTGGTTTTTCGGGCCATCACGCTTCGACAGCGCACACCTGAACACAACACAACCGGCGTATCCACGGGTTTAGCATCGAGCATTCTGAATCTTTTCAACAATTTGTTGATATATGATTCTTGAGATAGACACAATCTCCGGGCGGCACGATCACGGGAAATTTTAATGCCTAAGATGTACGTAGCCTTTGCCATGTCTTTCATCTCAAATGCTGGGATTTTGATTTGTTCATGAAACTCACATCGTTCGCAGCAATGAGTATGTCATCCACATATAAGGTTATGATGACATACTTCTACCCAGAGGTCTTGGTGTAAACGCAGGGATCCTTGTGAAGGTTCACAAATCTGTTTCCGACGATTTCCTCGTGGAATCTGTATACCATTGCCGAGACGATTGTTTAAGACCGTAAATAGATCTTTTGGAGTTTGCAAACTTTACGTTCTTTGCCAAAGTAATAAAATCCTCTGGCTGCTCCATATAGATCTCTTCCTCCAGGTTTCCATGGAGGAATGCGGTCTTAACATCTATTTGGTGCAGCTCTAGATCGAGACATGCAACAAGGGCAAGGATGGCCCTACCTGTGGTATAACGCACAGTCGGTGAGTATGTTTCATCAAAGTCCACTCCATGAATTTGGGTATATCCTTTCGCAATCGTTCGAGTTTTGTACCACTCAAATTTTCCATCAGTAGTGAATTATAAAATTTCACTTTCTAGCTCTGTGGTTAGCAGGTAAATCAATTGGACCAAAACCGAATTCGTTCTAATTTAGGAATTTTCATCCTCCATTGTTTTCCTCTATTCCAACTTTTGAGGTTCTGCAAATGCTTGTCGAACCGTCACTGGTTCGTGAACGAATGTATCACTTGATGGGATACTTCTTAAAAGAAGTTCGTTTCCTTAGACTAAGTCTAGGTTCGATAATCTCATCTTAAGTCTGATCGTTACTCCCACTCGGAATAATGCTTCTTCTCGGAGCATTACTCCCACTGGGAACAAAGGCGGTGCCCGAACATTAGTTTACAATTTTCTCAGGATGACCTCTTGGTCTCGGGATTTTATCTCCGAGATTTATTCCTTGATCACTAGGATCTAGAATCAAGTTAGTCATTTCCTCCCACTAGGAATAATGGGCAGTTGCGACGACTATTGGATTTTCATCCAATGGTTCAGCATTATGATTATCAGGTCCGACTTGATTCGCATTAACATTTAGTGATGATTATGTGAGGGGGAGTGAGCTCTCCCACTGGATTTAGTGATGATTATGTGAGGGGGAGTGAGCCCTCCCACTGGATTTATTATGAGGACGTTTCTATCATCATTTACCATGTCATTCACTAATGCATTCACTAATGCTATATCATTCTCCCACTCGAAGTAAGTGGGACCTGAGAATCTCCGTTATCCATTTTGATCCGATCATTACTTTAGTTCGTTTCGTTTCGCAAAGCATTGGAAGTCCATCCTCAAATTTCTATAATGTGTCATGTTCGTCCACGTTACCATTAATCCAAGCTTATCTTAAACTTATATTCTTTAAGAGTAGACCGTACTCTTGATAAATACATGTTTAATGTGCAAATTAATGCTGCTTTATGATAAGGTTTCACCTGAATCATTTCTTAGCTTTTAAGGTAACGTTTCAACCGATTTTATTGGAACATAGTTTTACATTAATATGACATCAACTTAATTTCATTCCATAGGAACAATTAATGTTGAGTTCTGACATAATGTAATTTTGAACTATGTTTCTTGAAGTATTTAATAATATGATTGCTTAGCCAAACTTTTCGTTAAAGGCTTATAGTGGGAGTGCCATATTACTGACTACTTCATTTCGTTTATTAACTCATCAGAGACCTATCCACCTCATGGACTATGCATTTGAGCTCATGCATAATGCTATAGTTGATGTACTACTCGATCGTAGTAGCATTAAAGCGTACTTCTAACCATGGTAGTCATCAATGGGTTATTTCCAAGGAATCATAAACGAAAATTAGCATTCATATTTTAAAACATTTCATTATTAAATTTGTACTTTAAAACGATGTGTTCCGTCTTTCGAGGTACACGCGCGTATGGCGCATAAAACCAGTTTTATTTCATGGCTTAAATCGTTTTATTTTCAAATTTAACATAATCGATTTGAACATGTTTTAATTATTACGCAAATAATTGTTTTAAATGGATTACTAATAAATAAGAATGAAATTAACGTTGGTTTGCTTTTGTAATTATGCAATCGATGGATGTTTGATTAGGTGAGTGAATGTTTTATTTGATCCAACCGTTTTACTGGAGGATTTGCAGATTATTTATTTGTTTCGGATCGATCCCGTTTAATCGGGTCGATTAATTTTGATAAGTAGGCCAAATCATGAACTGAATGGTTACTAATTTATTCAATAATTCTGAATCATCATTAACTAAACATAAACATTTATTGACAATAAGAGAACTTGTATACATTGATACTACACTGAGATAGTTACAAAGCTTTTAGAGGTAAAGGAAAAGTAAAGTCGAAAAGGAAAACTCCAGCCATCTTCACCAACGTCCCTAAAAGAAATTCAAAAGTGAATCATATCAGTAGACTTAGCGATATAAAACGTTTAACGGTTTTATATATGTGGCAAACGAGGTGTACCTTTTACAGTACTTCATCAGTAGTATTTGTCATACTACGGATCTCGTTTGAGGACCAATTCGATCATGTTTCCTCTGCAATTTCCTTATTCCTCTTGCGGTGGCACACAGGGGAACTTTTCATTCTCTTTTGGTTGCTTTCCTTGAATAGGAACATGGAGTACTTAACTGAATCAATTAAGTATCCTAGTCCATCATCGTCAGCAAACCATGATATCGGATATCCCTGTGCGATATTGATTATCTTTCTCCAATTGGATCTTTCGATCCTTCGGTTACACACAGGTTTTACTCTTGTGTTGTTTGAAAGTAGGTCATCATACTCTATTATTACTTTTCTTGCTTCGGCTGCCTTTCCACTACCAAAACGGAGTTTAAGGGCAGCCCAAAGCTAAACAGCAAAATAATTGAGTGTGAAGTCATCTGCAACCTCTTTATCCAAGGATGCCAATATCACCTTGCAAGCTTTCTTATCTCCCAAGCCTATGTTCCCTATTCTGGGAACTAGGTTGTGGTCTGGCGGTACCAACATTTTCCTTCTTATAGTCATGATACATCCGTGTGTATCACATGCTATAAGACGTTCTCTTACCATCACACTCCATGCTTCGTAATCCATACCATCCAGATTGCACGGTTTATAAAAGCGTACTGACCCATCCATTAGAACTATTATAATTAAAATCATGCAAATTTAGGGAGACAATAACATTTTGACAGAATTGAACATCAGATTATCTATTAGGATGGAATACGACGAATAGTGATCCTTCAGTCACTAAACCAAACCGACCGCCAGTAAACCGAGGGAAGGGTGTGTTGTGAAAGAGTTCACACCATTGTCGTCTTCAATCCAATAAATTAGTCTTTTGAAAACGGTTATTATATTGCAAATTAGCGGAACGAGAATTTTCAAATGAGCATACCCAATCTTGGCTTTCCCATAACCCTTTTTATTTTGAAAAAAAAATTATCCGATAATTTTTGCATGCATAATACTATATCACGCCATAAACATCGATCAAACAAAAACAGCATGCTTACGCGTCATGCGTCTAATGTTCCTTAGCATACATAATTCTACTTAAAGTAAACTACCACATGCTTTCATTCATCAACATTCTAGCATATGTGTCAAAACATGCAACTTCCGCATACATCATGCATAATTGGCGATTGGTATTTTCAGTTTTAAAAAAGTTTTGAAAATATTAGGGGCTGACTTGCAATTCATGCTTACAATCAATCATGCGAAATTTATAGACAGGGATTCTAGGCAATTTTAATCAGCATAGCATGTCTATCCTATTGTGCATACCATATATTTAAATCCCAGAGCTCAATGCTCGCAATTTATTATCCAGCTAGCTTGACTAAGTCAAGACAACAGTTCTAATATATATGTTGCAGAAAGTAAACAATTGCAATTCAGCCCACTAATTTAATCCAGTCCCAAAAACATGCATATCCGAGTTCCATCCCCATAATCGTAACCAGGTATTAGAGTTTTATCCGAAAACGTGTTAAAACGTAAACCCTAAGAGCACTGATTAGGTTAACTTTTAAAGTTCGAAAACATTTTGGATTTAAATTTTACATCCTATTTTATTGATCATTTAAAATTTCCAAAAAATTTTAAAATTTGGTTCGGTCCAATTTAAAATCCGGTCTGAGTCGGTCTGATTTTAAAAATCCGGTTTGGTCCGAAACGGTTCAATAAAATAAGATTGTGGTTCGGTTCATCACTCGAAACCGGTTCAGTTTAGATTCACTTATTTAATTTGGTCCGACCCGACCCAACTAGGTCGACCCGATAAAGAAAACCCCAATTGGTTTAACCCGTTCCGATTTTGCAAATTGGACCGGCCCGATAAACCCATAGGGTTCGGCCGATATATATCTTTTGGGCTAAGTAGGGTTTTAAAGTCCACTAAAAACTTAACTTAGCCACCAATAAATATTAATTATTTAAAATAATTTCTAATATTGCATATATATATTTCGGCACATATATATTATTAATATATATAAATATTATCAAGATTCTATCTTTAAGATGTAAATCAATTAACAATATAATATTTATATATAATTTTCGGCCAAATATGTATATATATATATATATATAATTATTATCAAATATATATTTAGGAATAAAATATATAAACAATATATCTTCTTAATTTTTTTAAGTAACCAAATCCTATCAATATATATTTATCCCTATCTTTTAGCTAAATATATTGATAGTTTATATATTTTACTATATAATGTGAATCTTTCTTTATCTTTCCAATTTATAGATTTATTGTCTCTTTTTAATAAAATTAAAACATGGTAACAAATATATCTACATGCTAGGGCCGGTCGAATTTTACTTACTTGCACCCTAAGAAATTAATTTTTTTTACCTAAAATGCCCCTAGGGTTTTCGGCACAAACATGAAAAATTGGAAAAGTTGTCAAATTTTAAGATCAAACCATAATTTGATCTTGAATTCAAAAATTTCGGCACCAATCTTTAAAAACATGTATAATCCGAAAATTTTAAGTTTTTAAAGCTCAAAGTCATGAAATTAAGTTTAAAAATTCTGGTGTTCATGATGTATAAAATTCGGTTTTTTTATAAAATTTTAAGAACATCAGTTTATCAAAAGAATTTAAGAACTCCTAACACTGCTCTGATACCACTGTTGGATTACGGGGACGTAATACTACAGAATGCTAAACATGTACTAGTAAGTAATCTAATTACGCAGCGGAATAATGTACACATACCTCAATAGCTTTCCTGCCCAAGAACGTTGTGGAGGGAGTTCTGATCCTCCGGTCGGAACCCGTACAGGTTCTTCGCGAGAAGAAGTCCTACGCGGTATAAGCTCCACAGCAAAACCTCTGATCGATTCTTCAACGGGAGCAGAACCTCAGACTGATGTACACCGAAAATCTCAACTAAGGGTGAGAGGATTTCTCTCAAGTTTCTCAATGAAGGGACTTATTAATTTCATTGATGTGTTAAACCCCTTAGGAGACCCCCTATATATAGCATTGGTGGAGTGGACAAAAGTCCACTCCATCCAATGTGGTACATGGTTCGGCCGAACCATGTTAATTAAGGGGGAGGCCCAATTTAGGGCCTCCCATGTCAATTAGGGAATGGATCTGGCCCAATTCACCTAATGTGACAATTACCTAATTAACTTAGGTAATTTCCTTAACATTGACGGGCTACCAATTACGGCGCCACGTCATCACATGCTAACATGCAACATGCTGTTTATGTTGACCCGGTTGGTCGGTCGGGTGGTCTTGCACTATGGTGGACACACGATGTTGATGTGACAGTCTTGGTTAAATCGAAGAACTTGTTGGATTGTGTAGTTTAGGATGTCGAGACTGACCGGAGTTGGTTCTTGTCGTGCATTTATGGGGATGTGGAACTTGATGGGAGTATTGCGACTTGAGAGCAACTCAAGGCTATTGCTTGAGGGAGGTCGAGCGCGTGGGTCTGTATGGGTGATTTCAACGAAATACGCTCGCATAGTGAAAAGCAAGGTGGTCCGCTGAAGGATCAAAACCACATTGATATTTTCAACGACATGATTGATACGACAGGGTTAGTTGATCTGCACTTTCAAGGCTCTATTTTCACATGGTCGAACAACTGAGTGAACGGGGTACTTATCCAGGAGAGGCTTGATAGGGGGTTGGCTAGCTCGGGGTGGCTCTCGCTATTTCTAACAACGCAAGTGTTCCATGAACCTGCCCATAGCCCAATCGTGATTGTATCGGAGCACAGGGATCTACATGGGCAAAAGCCTTTTCGCTTTGAGGAGATGTGGATGGAGCATGAGGAGTGTGGGCTTCTTATTAATGCGGCTTGGATGGATGGGGATTTTGCGACTTGTCCTGCTTGTAGAATGTCGCTTAATCGCAAATTAAGTTGTTGCCGCCGTCGACTTGTTGTTTGGAGTAAGCAACGTTTTGGCTATTTTTCTATAAAATTCGGGAGTTGTATAAGAGGATTCATGAGGTTAGATAGGGAGCCCAAACTGTTGATACGGTGACAGAGGGAAATGGTTTAGTCGATCAACTTGGTGAATTGTGGAAACGCGAAGAAATGTTTTGGCCACAGCGGTCGAGAATCAAGTGGCTGAATTATGGGGACCATAACTCGAAGTTTTTCACATGACAACAATTGATAAACGCCGGAGAAATAAAATCCTATGTCTTGTGAACGACAGTGGAGAACAAGTAACAGGTGAACGAAGTATCAGTCGCATTCTCACTGATTTCTACAAGGCACTATTTGCGACGGCGGGTCCGAGAAATTTTGATGGGGTAATGGAGGTAGTCCCGACATTGGTCACTCCAGCCGTTAACGCAGACCTAACAGCCGAGCTCACCTTTGCCGAGGTCCAGGATGCTGCATTTCAATTGGGATGTTCGAAGGCATCGGGGCCGGATGGTTTTCTAGGATTATTCATCCACCGATATTGGGACGTGGTCGTTGTGATGTCTTTAATATGGTTCTTTCGTTTATGGAGACGGGTACTTTGCCCCCGGCTATGGGATTAACGGATATATCTCTCATACCCAAGGTTCCCAAACCCACGGCTCCAAATGAGTTTCGTCCGATCAGTCTATGCAACTTCATGTATAAGATCATTTCCAAGGTGTTAGTGAATCGGCTAAAACCGTTTCTGGATGATTTGATTACGCCTTTTCAGAGCGCGTTCGTCTCTGGTCGACTGATCCAGGATAATATAATCGATGCAAATGAGGCCTTTCATTATTTGAGGACTAGAGGGCATGTAAAAAGGGAAGAGTGTGCGATTAAGGTGGATATGAAGAAAGCTTACGATCGGGTTGAGTGGGACTTTTTATCTGTGGTGCTTACAAATATGGGTTTTTGTTCGAGGTGGGTGAATTGGATCAATGTTTGTGTGTCGTCTATCACGTACCAAATCCTCCTTAATGGTAAGAGAACTTCCCGGTTTCGTCCGACGCGAGGCATTAGTCAAGGGGACCCACTTTCGCCGTATCTATTCATATTGGTCTCAGACGTCTTATCTCGCCTTATTTCCATGGAGACTGACAGAGGTGGATTAGTGGGTATCCGTATGAAGCGTGATTGTCCCATGCTACACCATTTGTTCTTTGCGGATGATTCCCTATTTTTTATTCGGGCGACGACTACAAACGTCGAGGCTCTTCAAAGCCTCTTGATGATGTATTGTGAGGCGTCGGGACAAGGATTCAATATGGATAAATCCATTATCTACTTTGGATCCGATGTTCATGATGATACCCGAGTTGTAGTGGAGTGTTCCTTGGGGGTTCGAGCAACACGGAACCCGGGTAAATATCTTGGGTTGCCAACTTTGTGGGAAAGGTCTAAGAAGGAGGCTTTGGGTTTTTTAAAGGATCGTATAGTGGCAAAGCTCCAGGGTTGGAAATCTCAACTTCTTAACAATGCTGGCCGGGAGGTGCTTATTAAATCGGTGGTCATGGCCATGCCTACTTATGCCATGAGTATCTTCCTCTTACCAAAGACGTGGTGTGCTGAGATTAATGCTTTGATAGCTCGGTTTTGGTGGGGACAACGGAGTGGGGAAAGGAAAATACATTGGAAAAGTTGGGACTCGCTGACGAAACCGAAAAGTTGTGGCGGACTTGGGTTTCGAGAGTTGCAACCGTTCAACATGGCTTTACTCACGAAGATGGCATGGCGTCTTATCCATAATCCAGATTCGTTTTGGGCAAGAATCATCAAGGGTCTCTATTTTCCATGGTCGGCGTTTACGATGAAGGGGTCTAGGGCCTCGTGGGCGTGGTCACGTCTCCTAGTTGGGCGTGATGTTTTGATGGACAACGGTATGTGGAAAATCGATAATGGGCAAAGTGTTGATGTGTTTGAAGATTCATGGATCCCTGGTTTGCCTCGCTTTCGACTATCGGTGCCGCGGCCAATGATGGAAAATTGTTATCATAGGCGAGTGACCGATCTAATTGATCCGACAGAACCAAGATGGGACCTAACTTCTTTACAGGATGTGCTTGATGATGATCAGTTGGATCATGTTAGTCGTATTCCTCTCCCGACTGATGCTTCTAATGATGTTTATATATGGCCCTACACAAGAAATGGATCGCTCACCGTGAAGTCTGCTTATCACCATATATTACATGCGGCAAGGATGTCAGTGCAACTATTCCGGTGTAGGGTGTTAGTGGGATTCTAGCTCTAAAATTGAAGGATATATGGGCGATGTGCGCGTTGCCGAAGGTACGTACGTTTATGTGAAAGCTAGCTTCGAATGCTCTGGTAGTCCGTTAAAACCTCACTCGGCGTGGCGTACAAGTGGAGCCGGTATGTCCCTTTTGTGAGGAAGATGAGTCAGCTTTTCATATGCTATTCGGTTGTGCATCGACTAGATTGGTCCGGTTTTCTATTCTTACTGTTCAGCCTGATCAAATTGTTGGGACTACGTTGGGTGACTGGCTTTCGGGTTTGAAGGTTGTGGATGGGCTCAGTAAACAAAAGTGTCGCAAGAGATGGTCCCTAATCGGAGTGACATGTTGGAATATCTGGAAGGAACATTGTCGGGCACTGTATGGACATGTCTCACCGAACCCGCGTGGGATTGTTGATTTAATTCGCACAGATATGCTGAGTTTTGGTCAACCCAACAATCAAGCCGAGGCTCTGAGAACTCTGGTCGGCGGTCACTTGAGAACCAACCTGCTTTGCCCTGCCGTTGGTCTGCTCCTCCTGACGATTTCATCAAAATAAACTGCGATGGGTCTTGGGAAAATCGGTGTGGCCAAGGGGGAGTTGGTGGGCTTGCCCGTTCTTCCACTAGCGATGTCACAGGTGGATTTAACCAGACGGTGGCTACGAACAGTGCGCTAGAGACGGAGATCAAATCCCTTGCGGAAGGAGTTGAGTTGGCAATTGCTACGGGTTGGCACTGGGTAATTCTCGAATCGGACTCGTCAGAGGCGATTACTGCCAACTCGGGTGGTGATCAGAATATCCCGTGGTGTATAGCTACGCATGTTCTCAACTTACGGAGTCGGGCTGAGCTTTTGAGTGAGGTCCGATCGTCTTTTGTCCCAAGACAAGCTAATGCTTGTGCTGACTGGATTGCGGTCCAGACTAGGAAGAGGTCGTGTGCAACTAATTGGGTATCCGTACCCCCGCCCTCTCTTTTCGCTTTGATTGTAAATGATAGGAAGTTTACATGTGTTTTGCTTTAATATATGTGAGATGCTTTGGCAAAAAAAAAAAAAAAATACAAATCCTAGATAAAGGGATATGATGATGAATGTAATATACAACTCAAGCAACTCAATATAATATAGGATTAAGAACCTATAAATTGTCTGAAGTTTACTAAATGTTGAAATTTGGTGTCTTAATTTTGAAATGGACAATCTCATGTTTCAATTTTGTTGAAATTTGATTACTCTGTGTGTATTTTTCTCCCCCTTCAATCATTTTCCTCAATCCACCCACTCACTCATAATTCATCACTCTTTACTTTTTACAAAGTTGCAAACTCCCCCCAAAACATTTACATTCAAAAGAAAAGGTTTCCAACAGAGTAATTTGGAGCAATTTCCAGCGATAACGGAGCGTGATTACTTGCGCAGATGTGGCCAGCTTCTTAAGTGACGGTCCCGACAAGGTGACGAGAAGGAAGAGTGCATAAGAGATCGAATTTGACAGTCGGTTTCGTCAAGATTGGCTCATCTAAAATAATCACACCTAGACACCAAATTTCAACAAAAATGGAATCTGGAACACACCATTTTAACATCAAACACCAAATTTCAACATTAGAGAAACTTCAGACAGTTTATAGGTTCTTAACCTTATTATATAAAGCATTTTACATATACCAAAGAGAATGTAAGTTCCAACAAAAAAGACGCCCTCTATAACATCTATTTATCTTTGGGTTAATAACCTATGAAATGTCTGAGTTTTGACCTATGTTAACCGGAGAGATCTGATTTTTCAAAAGTTAATTTGAAATGTCTAAATTTTCAACTTTGTTAAACTTTGGTTTTCCGTCCATTTTTAGGGTAAAATTTAACAGAATTGTATGAAATGACACTTTTACCCCTTTTAATATATATATATTATTTTATACCTTATTTGAGAAAATGTGAAATGACAAAATTACCCCTAAAGTCAAATTAAGAAAATGCTTTTTTTTGCTTTAAGGGGCATTTACGTCTTTTCAGGTCAAGCCTGTGAGGGGCACACTTTGGTCGAAGGGCATTTTCGAAATTTAAGTTTATTTCCAGTCACATGTCAAGCATGTGACCAAATTCCGTCAGTTTTAACGGCAAAAATTGACGGAGACCTCTTATACCAACAAAGTTGAAAATTCAGACCTTCCAAATTAACTTTTAAAAATTCAGACCTAACGGTTAACATGGGTCAAAATTTAGACATTTCATAGGTTATTAACCCTTTTTATCTTTTTACAATACCAAAAACAAAACACTCTTGAGCTGCATCTCATGCTTTCAGTAATTATGCAGACTTCAGACTGAGGGATACAAATACAATACACACACAAGTAAGATTTACATACCATGAATATCTAGTACTTACAATAACAATGTAAGCATACAACTTTCTCCATCTACAGATATTGATACAGAAATGCCATCACTCAAACTTATACAGGAGCTCATATTTTTTTATGATTTGTTATTATTAGTAATTAACTTCAACAATGTAACATTTATTATACATACATATATATTAAAGAACTGAAAGTGAATACCTCTAAGCCTCCATCCATGATTCATCATTCTCTTTCCCAAAATTGTAGCATAGCGACTCGTTAAGCCTACAATCTCTGCATACATTACACAACAATTACTTAGAAGGAAGCCCAGACCACAGAATATTATTATTCATTGATAGAGTGGAAACAAAGATTAACATAACATGCAAAACCAGAAACAATTTCCATTAACTGAAGGAAAAGGAACAACCTGTGCTTATGTAGACCATGCTGTCTCCACAATCTCTAATCATTCTCTCTTCCACCCTTCCACCTATAAATCAGCCCTGAGACCGTTCTTCTACATTTACCAAACAAACAACAACAATTAGCATATGAGAGAAGATCGCAACAGAAGCCGTCCATCATGGCGATGGTGAGGCCTGGCATAAAGGGAGACCATGTATCCATAACAAACAGATCACTCCAGCTGAAAAAGTTCTGTCAATAACAAAAGAAGCAATTGCTCACCTATGCTGATTACAATGAATCATCAAACAGCGAGTAAGACATCAATTACAATGTCTCATGTTTGACATTAACAATGGAATCATGCAAAACTACATGATCACACCAATCAAGCAGGTCTCATCTCATGGGAAAAATAACATTGCAAAATTCTAATGAAAGTAAAAGCTTGCTGCTCTTGACTAAAAAGGATACACAATTTGACTTTTGTTTTTGACCTTCAATAACTCTCTAAGCACAAATGTTCGATTTGGAAATACTTGAAAGCCTAGTCTTGAGTGTTCTAACTTACATCATCATCCCAAATAGTAAATATTAATATTTTTCTAAGTATACGTTTTTATCTTTTTAATATAATAATATTAATCATCATCATCATAGATAAAAATGCATGAACTAGCTTGCAGGCACCAGCACTTCTAGTTATTCAGCTGAAAAATCCAACTCCAACAGAACCTGATTGAGCTTTGGGCATTGGCATTTTCTAGCACTGTCTGAATCAATCTTGGCAAGCCTAGTACTGACCTCAGCTATGCTACACTATGCTATAAGAGAGATACAAATTACAAAGTCACCTTAAAAGCCAAAAATTCTGAATGATATAGTAGGCAGTAGCATAGCGTTCTGTTATCAGATCAAATTCTTATTCAGATAAAGAATTAACATATTTCATCTTAATTTGCAACTACAACAACTTATACTTCACAAACCACTCCCTAATTGGAAGGAAAAAGCAGCAGAGAAAAATTTGATTAGGGGATATTTGTGGGGTTCTTCCTTCTCCAATCCAAATTTGGTGGTAAGTGAAATTCATTTCATGATAAATAAGAAGAAATATTTTGTGGAAAGAATTGCACAACAGTGAATATGATAGAATCTGAAGCTACCAAATTACTACATGCCAAAAAAAATTGTCTATTCTTTCCCAACAAACAATGAAGAAGGGAATTTACGACATTCTAATTGCATCTTGTTAAAGTGTCAATTATGCCATTGGATGAAAGGAGACCAGTCCAATTCAATTCAACTAACACAACAAGGATCCAACTTTGCAGTGTAGGTAATAAATGCAACACCAAAAGCAAGTGGAGATGTCCAGTCCCAAAAGGAAAGTTATACACGAACCAGAAATTGATGATATGCAGGGCGAGGTGAGAAACTGGGATCATCTGGATCGGAAGCCGTACACTCAGGAGGCGATTCGAAGAGGGATAGAGAGAATTGCTTGTCAACGACGCCGACATCAAAATAGATGAGGCCGGAGCTAGGGACGTCAACGTGAATACGCTTGACAGGGAACCACAGAAACAGATCCTGCGCCAAGACACCGGATAGCTCCCCGATCCGACCAAAGGAAAGGGTTCCGGTGACATTGAAGTCGTAGTGGACCTGGTTCTCAAACTCGGCGACGCAGGGTTGGGGCAGATTTACCTGGAAGCGGCCGTCAGAGGGGTCTATTGAGAAGTCAGTGATTCCCTTGGGGAGGAGGCCAACGGGGAGGCCATAGTGCTGGAGGTACTCGTAGATGGTGGAATCTGTCGCCTGAAGAACGGGTACTCCGGCGACGCTCATCAAAACAACAAGGATACAGAGTCTGAGGACGGAAGGATGAGGAAAAAGAAGAACCATAATTCGGTTTTCCATGCTTGCTTCTTGAATAGCTTCTATTCTCTGGGATGAGCAAGAAAGAGATGGGAAATGAGAAAGAGGTATATTTTGAGGTTTAGCTTCAAAGATTTTGAGAATTGTGGATGGAAGATATTTCCAAGTTTTTCAATTTTATTTTTAGAGAAATGACCGGTTTCGAACATTATTAGTCTATTAGAGCACCTCCCAATCAGTGTTATCGAACCGGTCAGGCCACCAGTCCCCGGTTCGTCCGGTTCGAACCCGGTCCGACCGGTTCTGTTGGAATACTTTACAGAACACGTGCTGGGATGCTGCTCAAGACGGACATTATTAGACTTGCAGCAAACAAAATAGAACGGACAACTCAATACAAAGTAAATCAGAATTTCCCAAGTCTCCAAGTCCATATTAGAGAATGAATAAGAGTATACCGAATGCCTTCACTCACAAGTTCGAGCTTATGGGCTTATTGGTTAAGGCGTATGTCTTATTCCTAACAGTCCATACCATAGCACAAAACAAAATCTCAATTCAATAATAACACCCAAGACCACTAAACAAAAAGTCTCAAATCAATAACCCACCCAAGACGAATGGCTAAAAAAAATTAACACACAAGATAGCCGGAGGTGAGATTTGGAGCGCTGGACCCTATTAGGGTTGGTGTGAGGCTAATCACCGGCAGGAGGCGATATTTGGAGCGGCTAGACTCTATTACTATTTTTTGGCCACTTGTCTACGAAATTCTAAACCCCCGAATGGAGTGATTTTGGCGAAATTTATGAAAAAAAATGGACGCGAAATCTCTGGCCAGATCGAAGCGAGCACACTCGTTGCACCACAGCCCACTCCAATCCCAAATCCAAACTCTCGGTCGATCGCTCCACCAACGCCGGAAAAAAGGCAGTGGAGAAGCCGATCCGCTACACTCCTAGAAACTCTCTCCTTTCAAATTGGGACTGGTACGAGGAAGACTTTGATCCCGACGAGCTTACGGGAAAAAGCAGCCGCCAATTGTCTGAAGTTCCGTTGCCGACGAGCAAAGGCAGCGATTACAGGCGATATTTGGCCGATGCGAGTTTTGGAGAGGCTGGAGGCGAGATTGGCGGCGAGGTTGGCGGTGCGAGGCTGCTGTCGGTATGACGCTGCTGTTGTAGTGAGGCTCCTGCTCCAGACTTCTTCGTTCTTCCTCTCTGGTCTTTGCGGCACTCCTCTCTGTCTCTGGTCTCTGCGGCGCTTTTAGATAACCCTAAAAACTTTTTTTTTTTGTTTTTTTTTCAATTAAGTGCGAACCGGCAAAACCGCCGGTACGCCAAAAAACCGGTCATTAAACCGGGATCGTTTACATTGTCCAGAAATGCCCGAACCGGACCGTATGAGGCACCGGTTCCGGTTCGAACCCAGTCGGACTGCCGGTCCGGTCCGGTTCTGATAACACTGATCTCAATGATAAGTGCATAGTTCCTCCATATCAACAGCCACGTCACTACCAACTCATTAAAATAACACTGCTACAGTAAAATTGGAACTCTCTCCAGTGGTGGAGGCCAATTTTCACCTCTATATTGGGACCCACATAATTTAATACTTCAAATATAACTTTTAAGCATTATATATAAATTAAATATTCATTTTTTTTTAAAAAAATACGAATATGAACAAATAATGAGCTTCAAGTGTTAGACCGTTTTGATTTAAAAAAATCAACGAAAATATTCAGGAAAGCATAAAAATGTAACTGATATTTTGAATAAAAATTTACCTTTTTTTATGAATTCGTCAAATCTTGTTAATTGTAAATCAAATATTAGGATTCCACTTTGTCCGACGTATAATGCTATCCTGAAATTCAAAACTTTGCGTCTTTGGGGTAATAGTTCATTTATTTACGTGCTATAATTTTTTTTAAAAAAAATTACGATTATTCTGGTAATTAAAATTAATTAAAAAAAACTATGAATATACTATACAAATGAGCATGTAATTTTTTTTCGAATAATGATTGTAATAATTTAAAAATTACATCACAAAAAATATAAAAATAAAACATTAAAGTTGTCAACTATATTCAATTCATTGCAATAATTATACGTTACTTAAAGAAGTATTATTATTAGGTGTAATCCCCACGCGGCGAGTAGTAGGATTGGGCATTAGAATCGGTTTTTTAGAACCGAATTGTAACTAAACTGAACCGAATTGGTTCTGAACCGGTTCAGTTAAACCGGTTAACAAACAAACCAGCTTTTAAGAATATTAACAGTGTAGTTTAAAATTGGGATGAACTAAACCGGTTTAAAAGTTAACCGAACCGGTCTGGTCAATATGTGTTATTAATTATATGATATATTTTGTGAATAATATACAATAAATTGAATGAATGCTCCTCGTAATCACCGGCATTGCATATTCATCTTTCCTTCTTTTCTTTTACAAAAAAAAAAAAAAAAAAACATTTCCTTCTTCTCTTCTTAGGTGATAAACATATTTCCAAATCTCGTTTCGCCTCTTCGTTGTCTTCGACGATGCTAATGCTATTTAACCTTCAACCGAATCACCAATTCTACAAGCAAATCAAGTTTTCTCCCTTTCAATTGATTGTCTTCTCTTTGATTGTAGTCCACCTTTGTAGAATCTAGCAACTGTCGTTGCTAATTACACTACTCCAATTGTCCATGGTATTATTATATAGTTATATTTTAGTCTAATTCATGAACTATCTCAATACCTTACTCCAATTGTCTCGGACTCTGATGTATTTTTGTTTTCCTTTTGGTACTTTGTAGATGTCAATTTTGGTGCCATCGATTGATGGAGTGGATAACTCGATGAATAAAACAGATGCTGCAAAACCCACACTTAATTCATGGGATAACACTGAAACACCAATTGTTGTTGAGCAATCATCACCGGTTCAAGTTACTCCATCCATTCATAGGAGGAAGTGCTCAAGAAAGAACACATATGTGGCTTGGTTATATTTCAAAAAGAATTATGCTCGAAGCACTCCTGATTGCAAGGTAGCTATTTGCAATTATTGTAGTCGTGATATTATTTACACTACTGGGACTAGTGCTATGTTGTCGCACTTAAAGAGTTGTGAAGAATCTCTTAAGTCTCAGAAGAAAAAATTCGAGATTTTTTCTTGAATGAGAATCAAGAGGACAAGAATGGTGCTAATTTTGGTTTAAGCGGTTAGCCACCTTTGCATCTAAATTTAGGTTTAAGTCTGATCAAGAGTCTTGCCGGAAAGAGTTTGTTTGAATGTTTGTTGTTGCTGAACTCTCATTTAATTTCATTGAAAAATGAGGCATTTCGAAAGTTTCTTAAGAAAGTGCAGCCAAAGTTTATTCTTCATTCGCGTAAAACTCTGTCTCGAGATATTATTGAAATGTTTGAGGAAGAGAAAGAAAAACTGAAGCGATACATGGCTAGCTCTTGCAATAGAGTGTGTTTGACTACAGATACATGGACTTCCAATCAAAATTCGAATTATCTATGTCTCACTGCGCATTTCGTTGATGATAGCTGGCAATTGCAGAAAAGGATCTTAAGTTTTGTTCAAATTAGTAGTCATTCTGGTGATCTGATGGGTAGGGCTATTGATGATTGCCTTAAAGCATGGGAAATAAAGAAAGTGTTGACAACTAATGTGGATAATGCTAGTTCAAATAACACTTTACTTTATGTTTTTGAAGAAGTGTTTCATGTCTTGGGATCCATTGTTTGTTTTAAGTGGTGAATATGCTCAGATGCGCTGTTGTGCTCACATTCTCAATTTGATTGTTAAGGATGGTTTGAAAGAGATTGCAGATAACATAGCTAGAATTCGTGCAGCAGGCAAGTACGTTCGATCCTCTCCAGCAAGGTATGCTAGATTTAAGGCTCATGTTCTATCTGAAAATATTAAATGTGAGCGCTTGGTAGTCTTGGATGTAGAGACTCGTTGGAATTCAACTTATTTGATGTTAGATGAGGCTGTTGAATTTGAGAAAGTTTTTTATCAGCTAGAAGGGGCTGAAGATGAGAAGTACACCGAGGAACTCAGCAAAGGGAGTGGGGTTCCAACAGAAGAGGATTGGAAATATGCACGCAGTATTTTGCCTTTTTTAAAGGCATTTTATAATGCTACTAATCGCATTTCCGGTTCTTATTATGCAACTACTAACCTCGACATGATTGAAGAGTCCAAAATTCATGTTCTTGTTACTAGAAATTTGACCAACACAGATATTGGCATTAGGGATATGGCATCCAAAATGCACGGAAAGTTCAATAAGTATTGGGGTGATCCGAGAAAGGTCAATATGCTTCTAATGATAGGTATTGTTCTTGATCCTAGACAAAAGATGGGAGATGCACGGTGTTGGGATCAAAATGACGTGGCCTTGAACTTCGGGAAATGGACTTCCAAGTATTGCCTCAGACTTAGCTCTCTCGAACACTAAGTTTTCCTCTAAGAGGTTGTGTGGGGCGAGAACCTGAAAAAGGGGTGGGGATGGCCCCTGATTCCACTCTGAAGCTTAAGTCAGTAATGGATTTGAGAGTAATAATATAAGAACGTATTTAGAACTGACTGAATCTCTCTAATGAGAAAAAAGCAGTCCCTATTTATAGGGACAGATTACCGACTTTCTATAGGGCGGCTGCTATACCCTGAGTGGTAGTTGAGGGGCGGTGGTTCCTCTTCCGTGATTGGCTGAGTGAGACGGTGAGCAGTCAGTTGGTGACAAGCAGGTCTCCAGCTAAGTGTTTCTTACTGAGGAAGCTTTCTCTAAGCAGGTTGCCACCTGTAGTTACCATTATAGAGAGGTTTCCTTTGGTGGTAGTTAAGAACAGGTCGCCGCTTTATGATTACCTTCGAAGGAAGGTTTCTTTTGGTGATAGTGACCAGCAGGTCGCCACCTATCTTTATCTTCGAAGGAAGGTTTCTTCTGGTGATAGTGACCAGCAGGTCGCCACTTGTCTTTATCTTCGAAGGAAGGTTTCTTCTAGTGGCGGGCAGTCGTACTTTGGAAGTCGACATTTTCATAAGTTGTCGTCGACCTTTTATCCCTATCTCGTTAAGACGAGTCCGAAAGGTCGACGACTCTTCTTTTTCTGCCTTTCAAACGTACTCGACTCTTATGCTTAATATCGAGTTTTAATGATAACCCAACACTTGCCCCCGAGACATGAATCCTTTCTCTTTATTTATAATATAAGGGGAAGGGGTCGTGTCGAGTATTACCTTTCTATCTTGTTGTTATGGCCTCCAATTCCGCTTTATCGTTCTCTTCGACGAATGATGACTTTTAGAAGTTGAGGAGTCAGTTAAGACTGCTCCTTTGTAGATGGAGATCTTCGAAAGTCGGGGATTCAGTTAAGACTGCTCCTTAATCGTCGCTGACTTTATGAAGTCGAGGAGTAAGTTAAGACTGCTCCTTTGTAGATGGAGACCTTCGTAATTCGAGGAGTCAGTTAAGACTGCTCCTTAATCGTCGCCGACTGTATGAAGTCGAGGAGTCGGTTAAGACTGCTCCTTTGTAGATGGCGACCTTCGGAAGTAGAGGAGTCAGTTAAAACTGCTCCTTAATCGTCGCCGACTGTAAGAAGTCGAGGAGTCAGTTAAGACTGCTCCTTAACTGTCGCCGACTGTATGAAGTCGAGGAGTCAGTTAAGACTGCTCCTTAACTGTCGCCGACTGTATGAAGTCGAGGAGTCAGTTAAGACTGCTCATTTGTAGATGGCGACCTTCGGAAGTCGAGGAGTCAGTTAAGGCTGCTCCTTAATCGTCGCCGACTGTATGAAGTCGAGGAGTCAGTTAAGACTGCTCCTTTGTAGATGGCGACCTTCGGAAGTCGAGGAGTCCTGTTTTTTGACACCCAGAGTAAAGGAATTATATCTTTATTCATTACTTCGTTGTAATTGAAATATATAAGAGATTTAAAAATAGAATTTCTTTAAATGCTCGGCGTTAAATGTCCTATTGAGGCGTTGCCCACGAGGATCTTCCAATCTGTAGGCGTTGGGGCATGGTATTCCGGCGACCACGTAAGGTCCTTCCCATTTGGGCACCATCTTTCCTCTTTGGTCTGTTGTCAGGAATTCGTTTCTTCGCAGGACTTTTACTCCTAGGAAGAATTGGCGCCGTCCTACCTTTAGATTGAAATATCTGGCGGTGGCGAGCTTCTTTCTTCCCTGAATTTATTCCGAAGTCCATCTTTTTTCGTCGGCTTAATCTAAGTCGGTCTTTCTTTGTTCATCGTTTTGGTTAACTTGGTATGCCGCGACCCTTTGGGAGATATTGGCCACTTCGATGGGTGAGACTGCTTCCGATTCATAAACCATACTGAACGGAGTTTCTCCATGTGGCTCGTTTGGGCGAGGTTCTAAGTGCCCATAGAACTTGGTCTAATTCTTCAACCCATTTTCCCTTTAGAGCGGCTACTCTCTTCTTCAATCAATTGAGGATTGTCTTATTGGCGGCCTCTACTTGCCCGTTTGTTTGGGCGTGATGTACAGAGCCAAATCGATGATTGATCAACATTTCTTCACAGAAGTCGGCGAGTTCATCACTAGCGAACTGGGGCCATTGTCGCTAATAAGGATCTTAGGGACTCCATACTGGCATATGATTTGTTCTCATATGAACTTGATCATTTGAAAAGAGGTTGTGGATGCTTGAGCTCTGGCTTCTATCCATTTAGAAAAGTAGTCGATGGCGACCACGATATGCGTTCGCTGACCTGTAGATTGGGGTAGGGGTCCAATAAGATCAATCCCCCATTGAGCAAAGGGCCAAGCGCTCATCATGGGAGTAAGATCTGCTGGTGGTTGGCGATCCTTGGAGCGTAAATTTGGCAGGAGAAGCAAGCCCGAACTAACGCTGTTGCTTCTTTGTGCATTGTCGGCCAATAGAATCCCTGTCGCAATGCCTTGAGTACTAAGGTTTTGGCTCCTTCGTGGCAACCCGCCTCCCCTCCATGTAGGTCTTCCATTATCCTTTCCGTTTGAGGAGCGGCTATGCACCTTAGGTAGGGCATGGAGTATCCTCTTTTGTAGAGATATCCATCTAAGATCACGAAGCGTCCAGTTGCTCTTTGAATTTGGGTTGCTTCTATCGGGTTTTCTGGGAGAGTTCCCTTTTCTAAGTAGTTTTGGATGGGGGTGATCCAAGAATCGGGAGCCTGGATATTAAGGATTTTAGCTCTTGCTTCTACCGCTGAATAGATGGATCTCTCGACGAAGTGCACCGTGGTTGGGGGGGGGGGGGGCATTTCCTAGGGCGAACTTACTGAGGGCGTCCGCCTCTTTATTCTCCTCTCGAGGAATAGCTTCTATTCGGAAGTGAGGCATATCTCGAACGAGCCTTCGTACTTCTTCAGCGTACTTCTTCATATTTTCTCTTTTGGCGACATACGTTCCGTTCGTCTGATTGACGATCAACTCAGAGTCGCACCGTACTTTCAAATTAGTAATGCCCATACCTTTAGCTATTCGGAGGCCTGTTAGCAGGGCTTCATACTCAGCCTCGTTATTGGTTGCTCAAAAAGTTAAGGCTAGAGTATAGCGAAGTGGCTCTCCATCAGGTGGCATTAATACTAGACCTTCTCCGCATCCCAAGGCGGAAGATGATCCATCAGTATACAACAACCATGACATGGTGTCGTTGGCCCCACTCTCTGGGGTAGTCTTCACATGCTCTTCTTGCGGGAGGATAATGGGTTGTGCGTCTGGCGTTGATGTGTTTTCAGCTATAAAGTCGGCCAATGCTTGGCCTTTGATTGCTTTTCGAGGTTCGAAGTGGATGCGGAATTCAAATAACTGGACTGCCCATTTAACCATCCTCCCAGAGATGTCAGGTTTTTGCAATAGTTGCTTCAAAGGTTGATTGGTGAGCACCGTAATTTCATGGGCGTGAAAGTAAGGTCGGAGCTTCCTGGCCGCTATTAACAGAGCATACAGATACTTCTCGATTTCCATATAGTTAGCCTCGGCTATGCCAAAGAGATTACTAACATAATATACGGGCACCTGAATGTCGTCGGTTTCTTTGATGAGAACCGAGATCACTACTGCTGAGCTGATACTTAAGTATAGGAATAAGGGATCTTCTGGCAAAGGCTTGGCTAAAGCGGGGAGCGAGTGAAGGTGTGCTTTTAACTGTTGGAAGGCTTCTTCGCACTCGATTGTCCACTCAAACTTCTTGTTTGCCTGAGGGTTTTAAAGAAAGGGAGGGACTCATCTCCCAATCTTGCCAAGAATCTTCCCAGTGAGGCCAGTCTCCCATTCAGACTTTGTACTTCTCTATGGCAGGCAGGTGAGGAAATCTCTTCTATGGCGGTCACCTTCTCTGGATTGGCCTCGATCCCTCTCTGACTGACCATGAAACCTAAAAATTCCCGACTGGACCCCAAATGCACACACTTAGTGGGGTTTAATCTTACTTGGTGAAGTCTCATGCATGCGAAGGCTTCTTTTAAATCTTGAACATGGTCGTGCCCCCTTCTGGTTTTGACCAGCATGTCGTCTACGTATACCTCCATGTTCCTTCCTATCATAGGTTTGAAAAGCTTATTCACCATACGTTGGTAAGTAGCTCCCGCATTTATTAAACCAAACGGCATGACGGTGTAGTGATAGATGTCACTGTCAGCATAGAACGCCGTATGAGCCTCATCCTTGGGATGAATTCGTATTTGATTATACCCAGAATAGGCGTCCATGAAGCTTAAGAGTTCATGTCCTGAAGTGGCGTCGACTAACTGATCAATCCTTGGAAGAGGGTAGGAATCTTTTGGACATGCTTTGTTGAGATCTCGAAAATCGACACACATCCTCCATCTTTGGTTGGATTTAGGGTTAACAGGTCTTTTGGTCCATGATGTTTGACAACTTTTGGGTTTTGGTCAATGATGTTTTTTTTTTACCTAGTTTTGGTACCATATGTTTGCAGATTTTTTCTAGTTTTGGTCTAACCGTTACATTCCGTCCATTTTTTGACATGTTCAAGTCACGTGATCCATTCTAAACTTTAAATTTAGTCCCTCTAATACTTTCTTAACCTTTTTTTTGTTCAATTTAGTCCCGAAGTTTCAAAATTGACCCCAATTGGACAATAGGTCAAATTGAATTTTTGAAACTTCGGGACTAAATTGAACCAAAAAAAGGTTAGGAAAGTATTAGAGGGACTAAATTGAACAAAATTGAAAGTTTAGGGTGGATCACGTGACTTGTACATGTCGAAAAATGGACGGAATGTAACGGTTAGACCAAAACTAGAAAAAAAAATCTACAAACATATGGTACCAAAACTAGGTAAAAAAAAACATCATTGACCAAAACCCAAAAGTTGTCAAACATCATGGACCAAAAGACCTGTTAACCCTTGGATTTATTTACCAAGACCGGGTTGGCGACCCAAGTTTGGAATCGTATTTCTTTGACGAAACCTGCATCCACTAATTTTCCAACATCTTGGCGGATTGCGGCTTTCTTTTCTGCCCCCATAGATCTTCTCTTCTGGGCTATGGGTTTGATGGCGGGGTCTATCCTTAGTTCGTGAGAGAAAATTTCTGGATTTATCCCTGGCATGTCGCTGGGTTCCCAGGCGAATAGTTCTTTGTATTCCCTTAAGAGGGCAGTTATTCTTTGGGATAACTCCGGGGGTAAGGCTGCTCCAATCTTCACTTTCTTCTCCTTCCCTTCTAGGACGATTTCGACTAATTCTTCCATCGGGTCCGGTCGTCCTCCCTCCTCTCGAGGGTCCTCCTCTGTAACGATGGAGAGGGTTTCTCTTTGACTTGATCTTCTGAGGAGGTCGACGTAGCATTGTCGAGAGGTTTCTTGATCGCCCCAGGCTTCTCCTAACCCATGATGGGTAGGGAATCTCATTACTTGATGAACGGTGAAAGGTATTATATGGTTGGGATTGAGAGTGGTTCTCCCTAATATCGCATTGTAGGCGTGGATCAAATCGACTACCACAAAGCGAATTTTTAAGTGCAAGGCTTTCCATCCTCGCCCTAGGATTACAGGTAGTTGTATTGCCCCCAAGAGATAAGTCGTTCTTCCCGCGAATCCCACCAAAGGTGAAGTCATCTCTTGCAGATCTTTTCTTTTGTATCCCATGGCGGCGAGAACGTTGAAGGTGATTACGTCTATGGAGCTTCCTCCATCCACCAATATCCTTTTAACCTCCTTGTCGTTGATTTGAGCGGTGATTACCAATGCATCCTCATGGGGCTGAGAGGTCTCCGATAGATCTTCCATTGAGAAGGTAATCGCCACCGGTTCCAGTTCTCTCGGTCTTTTCAAGGGGCTTATTGGAGTGTAGTGGGCAGCGTACTGGTCCCTGGCCGAGCTTACTTCTCCTCCCGCCGCGAATCCTCCAGCTAGGATGTTGATATCATTCCCCGGGGGCGTTCTCCATCTCCTTGATTCGTGAGAGCGACGTCGATGGTGGCGTTGGATCTCCCTTCTCATGAATTCTAATTCTCTTCTTTCGAGGAGGCAATCCTCCATGTTATGCGCCTCTTGCCGGTAGTGCTCACAACAAGTAGAATATCGACTTTCCTCATTTAAATGAAATCTCTCTAACCTTTGCTGAGTTCGCCGAAATTCTCTGGACGAAATCTCCCGTTGAGATGAGCTTTCACCCCTACTCTGTGGATGCCTTTGTTGGAGACGACGATTCCTCTGAGCTTGCTCTACTTCTATGTAGAAGTTTACTCGCTCTTCTAGTTCCTCCATAATTCTTACTGGCTCCGTGTGTTGAGTGAGGGCCAGAGGTCGAGTTTGAACTCCCAATCCTCTAAAGAACATTCGAATGGCCTCTCCCTCCATGAGTTCGCCTCTGGTATAACCTTCTTGAAATCGCCTAGAGTAATTTTCCAGGGTTTCGTCTGACCCTTGGAATGTACCCTCCGTCATCCATCTCCCCCTTTGTGCTCGCTCTATGTCCACATGATGGTTAGCAAGTTGTATTAATCCTTCCAGGCTTCTTACCGGGGTTATGGCTTGAGTGAGGGTTAAGGATCGAGACTGGGATCCTAACCCCCTGAAGAATGTCCGGATGGTTTCGCTCTCTGAGAGCTCGCCCCCCGTATATCCTCCTTGGAATCGCCTAAAGTAATCTTCCAAGGTCTCGTTTGGTCCTTGGAATATACCTTCGGCTATCCGTGTTTGACTTTGTCTTGTTTGATTTCTTGGTGGTGCCATGACCTTTTGATCTCCGGTTCCCACAGACGGCGCCAAATGTTGGGATCAAAATGACGTGGCCTTGAACTTCGGGAAATGGACTTCCAAGTATTGCCTCGGACTTAGCTCTCTCGAACACTAAGTTTTCCTCCAAGAGGTTGTGTGGGGCGAGAACCTGAAAAAGGGGTGGGGATGGCCCCTGATTCCACTCCGAAGCTTAAGTCAGTAATGGATTTGAGAGTAATATATGAACGTATTTAGAACTGACTGAATCTCTCTAATGAGAAAAAAGTAGTTCCTATTTATAGAGACAGATTACCGACTATCTATAGGGCGGCTGCTATGCCCAGATTGGTAGTTGAGGGTCGGTGGTTCCTCTTCCGTGATTGGCTGAGTGAGACGGTGAGCAGTCAGTTGGTGACAAGCAGGTCTCTAGCTAAGTGTTTCTTACTGAGGAAGCTTTCTCTAAGCAGGTCGCCACCTGTAGTTACCATCATAGGGAGGTTTCCTTTGGTGGTTGTTGCGTCCTGGATGAATTGGGTCGTGGGGACGCGTTTGTTCGTATGGTTGTGCGGGCTTTTTGGGCTGTAACCCTTCGTCGGGAAGACGTTGGGCCACTGGCGAGTGTTCGGTTGATTCCCGTGGAGGTCTGTGTCTCGGTACGGCTGTGTCTCAAGGGAATGTCTGAGTCTCGGAAGGCGGTGGACTGTACACAAATACGGATGTCCGGGCGACGGTTCCTGCACGAAGGACCAATGCTAGCACGGAGAGGGGGGGGGGGGGGTGGTGCTAGCGGAGCCCTCTCCGAAGCTTAAGTCACTATAATGGCAAAAGAGTAATTTCTAGAGAGAGAATATTTCTAGAGAGAAGTCAGAGCTCAAAATACCAAAGTTGGGCAAAAAATGAGAGAGTGTCAAAATGGGTGGCCAAGGCCTCCTATTTATAGGCTTCCTTGGGACCGGACCCAGTTTTAAAGCGGTTTGATGACGGTTCAAGAGCATGCGGTAACCGTCATCCGTATTGGTAATGCGCGAACTTGACTTCTCTACACGTAACGATAATCGCGGATACGGTAGTCGCACGATACCCGTAAAACAATCCGGACCTCGTGCGACGAAATCAAGATGTCTACGTCCGACCAACGATCAAAACCGGAAGGTTAGCGTCAAGCTCAAATTGGACACGTATCCTAACTTAAAATAGAGTCAAGAAAGGTTTTTAACCATTACTTGACTCGGGGGCAAGTGATGGATATGTCCCCAATTCGAGTTCGTATTTATATTTCGGGCCTCGTAAACACGTCAAAATTACATCTCGGTTTGAAAACGTATCCCAAGGAGTCGAAACGGTCCGGAAACGCATTTACGCGCGTCCGACCGGACCTCCGGATTGCATTGCAACCCGGAGGTCCGGATTGCAGCAATCCGGACCTCCGGGTTGCGCGGAAATCCGGACCTCGCCGAATTGCCCAAATTCGACGAGGCCCGGATTGTTTTACGGGTATCGTGCGACTATCGTTACGTGTAGAGAAGTCAAGTTCGCGCATTACCAATATGGATGACGGTTACCGCATGCTCTTGAACCGTCATCAAACCGCTTTGAAACCGGGTCCGGTCCCAAGGAAGCCTATAAATAGGAGGCCTTGGCCACCCATTTTGACACTCTCTCATTTTTTGCCCAACTTTGGTATTTTGAGCTCTGACTTCTCTCTAGAAATATTCTCTCTCTAGAAATTACTCTTTTGCCATTATAGTGACTTAAGCTTCGGAGAGGGCTCCGCTAGCACCCCCCCCCCCCTCTCCGTGCTAGCATTGGTCCTTCGTGCAGGAACCGTCGCCCGGACATCCGTATTTGTGTACAGTCCACCGCCTTCCGAGACTCAGACATTCCCTTGAGACACAGCCGTACCGAGACACAGACCTCCACGGGAATCAACCGAACACTCGCCAGTGGCCCAACCTCTTCCCGACGAAGGGTTACAGCCCAAAAAGCCCGCACAACCATACGAACAAACGAGTCCCCACGACCCAGTTCATCCAGGACGCAACAGTGGTAGTAAAGAACAGGTTGCCGCTTTATGATTACCTTCGAAGGAAGGTTTCTTCTGGTGATAGTGACCAGCAGATCGCCACCTGTTTTTATCTTCGAAGGAAGGTTTCTTCTGGTGATAGTGACCAGCAGGTCGCCACCTGTCTTTATCTTCGAAGGAAGGTTTCTTCTAATGGCGGGCAGTCGTACTTTGGAAGTCGACTTTTTCATAAGTTGTCGTCGACCTTTTATCCCTATCTCGTTAAGACGAGTCAGAAAGGTCGACGACTCTTCTTTTCTTGCCTTTTAAACGTACTCGACTCTTATGCTTAATATCGAGTTTTAATCATAACCCAACACACGGTTTATTTTTTAGAACTTTTTGTAGCTGGTAGTGATGTGTACTCTGAAATGATGACTAAGTTGGAAGATTGTTTAAAGAGCATGTTTGAGAAATATAAGACATCACTAGAAGGAGAAGAGCAACATGTGGCAGCAAATGAAACACCAACATTTAATATGTATGAAGATGATGACACAGCTTACTGGGCAGCATCGGGAAATACTATGTAGGCTGTTACAATGACCGAATTGCAAAGGTACTTGGTTGAAGCTCGAGAGCCTTATGATGCAAGTAAGCCTACACTTGATATATTAAATTGGTGGAAAGTGAGTTCAACTATATTCCCGATCCTAGAATCTACTGCGAGAGATGTTTTTGGCTATTCCTATTTCGACTGTTGCTTCAGAGAGTGCTTTCACCACGGGAGGAAGGGTAGTCGATGATTATCGTAGCCGTTTAACCCCAAAAATGGTTGAAGCTCTTATTTGTGCTCAAGATTGGGTTAGAGGTGGAGCACGCACCAGAGGAAGACTTTGAAGAGCTTGAGAAGTTTGAGATGAGTGTCTATTGTGTTTTTAATTTAAAGAATTATATACTGTGATTTTATTTTTGTTTTAGAGATAATAACTTTAGTTATAGTTTTATGCATATATGGATGTGCAAGATTATTGTGCAGCTCCAATGGTTGGTTCTACCAACCCTTGATGATGTGGTGTTCGATTGGCCAAGAAGATGATCATTCGACTCCACAAGTACATTACCTTATGCTTCTTCATGTTTTGCTTTTCTTTACATTTGATTTTGTAGTTTAGCATTAGTGGTCATTGAAATTGACTACTTTCTGCTTCAGTAGTTGTCAAGCATTAATTGTCTAACATGGATTTTCAGCTTAGTAGTTGATTACATTTTGATTCAGTAGTTGTCTAGGCATTAGTTTTTTGCTTTGGTAGTTTATTTTTCTGATTAGGCATTTCTTCTTTGGGATTCATTTTATACTCTTATCTTAGCACTATTGATTGAAACCAATAGGAGATAAATCATTTAATTTTTGCAGTATGTTCTAAGGAGATGTAGATTTTTTTTAGCCTTAGTTTGAAACTAAAAGTCATCTCTAAACTGCATCTTATCAGTTTAAATTGATTTACAAAATGGAGGCTTGAATATAACTTTTATGGTTCATTTTTAATTTAGTTGTTTTTCCCCTTGTAATAATGTTACTGTTTACCAATTTCAGTAACAATTAGATGCTAGGTCTTTGATTTGAATAACGAGCTTTTTCATATTTAATAATTTTTGGTTTAGAAGTGATCTTATTGTTATGAATAAAAGAAATGAGTTCAGTGATGAATAAAATAAAGCTATAGTTGTTTTTATGTGATTGATCTTTGATCACTAAGTTGGTGAGTGGAGGAATCGCAATGCCGAGGTTACCCGATGTAATAGATTTGTTGTCCTTCTGGATGCTTTTTACTGTTGTTCTTGTTGTTGTCTTGTTACTGCATATGTTTGCCACTATAACTGTATGTAAATCTTCACATATGACAGTAAAAAGCTGTGAAGGACATTAGGATATAAGGTTAAGAGCTTGTAGTTTTGATCTCCATAGGATTAGGATCTGTTAGGATTGGATTAGAATATGATATGTGGCTTTCTTTCTTTTATTATACTATTTCAATAGAACCAGTTTGGTTCAGTTTGAACCGGTTCATTAGCAAACCATATTTTCATGATTTTAAAAGTCCAGTTTGGGATTAGAATAAAAACTGAACTGCACTTATGTTGCAGTTTAGTGCAGTTATAAACCGATTTAACGTTAACCGAACTTTGCCCAAGCCTAGCGAGTAGAATGGTTGATAATTATAATTATGGATATAATAATAGTGATCAATTAAATTCATTGAATTAATTATTTCACCATAATCAATGTATATCTATTATATGTTGATAGACATTTCTTGATTCAATATTGTCAGCATGTTCACTTTTATGTACATCTATAAAATCATATTAATAAATCGATTATATGTATTAATCATGTGTTTTTACTAATGATTTCTGTTCGATCACGGTTGGAACTCCGGCACGTTCTTGACGGAAGTCTGAACTCCTTTGCTCCAAGTAATCCTGCAAAAAGGGATAGACCGGGCGGTGACCCAGAATCCCTCTCTGATGCTTAAATGAGTATCTCGATGTAGGCAAGTATGTATGAAAGTATGAGTGTGTGGGTATGTGTATATGTTAGTCCTGAGGTAATTCCTTCCTTTATATAGGGGAGGAATTACCCCAGTTACCTGTTGAGATAACTGCCAGGGGCAGTTAGCCCACGTTCCATTTATTTCGGCCACTTGCTCACGTTCCGCCTTTTCAGGCCACTTCCCCACTACGCTGATAGTGGGCGTGTTTCTCGGCCTCATCCTCTGGTGGCAAGTCCCGACGGATGTCGGGGACTCCAGAGTTATCTCCTTTGGTCACCGCTCGGGGCCCCTCATCATCGGGACAGGGCCAACATCCTCAGGGATTCAACATCGGGGCCTACTCAAAGGCATTTCATCGGATCGGACTAGCATCGTTGCCTCCTTGTTCATCGAGGGCCAGTAATAGCCCAGGTTCAGCACTTTCCTCACGATGGATCGGGCACCTTCATGACAAGCCGAGTATCCTTCGTGCGCCTCCCTAAGGATCCGATCTGTATCAGGTTCAGCCACACATTTCAAGTAAGGAGTTAAATACCCCTTTTTATACAGCTGGTTGTCCACCATCACATAATTGACCGCGATTCGGCGTAATTTTCCAGCTGCTACTTCATCATCGGGGACTGCCCCGTAGTCAGGTACGCGGCTATCGGGGTCATCCAAGTGGGCTCCTCCGATCCGGTCTCGATGGCACATACCTCCGATTGATCGGCGGTTGAAAGGATCAGCTTCTCCAAAAAGTGCACCTTCCGACTTTCATCGAGGGGTGCCCCCAAGGCGAACTTGCTCTAGGCATCTGCTTCCACATTATCCTCCCTCGGGATCGCCTCAATATCGAAGCTCTTGAAACTCTCCTTCAAGGTTTGCACCTCACGAAGGTACTTTTTCATCATCGGGCTCTTTGCTTCGTATCGCCCCTGGACTTGGTTCACAATCAGGCTAGCATCACACTTCACCCTTAAGTGACCAACTCCCGTTCCTTTGGCAATCTTAAGCCCGGCGATGAGATCCTCGTATTCAGCTTCATTGTTGGTGGCCCTAAACGTCAAGGCCAAGGCATATCGAAGGGGCTCGCCTCCACCTGGCGGTATCAGTACGAACCCTGCTCCCGATCCTTCTGAATTTGAGGAGCCATCGGTATACATCTCCCAAGTGTCTTCGTCATTGGGTTGTTCTGACTGTTCTGCCATCGGGACTTCCATTGTTGCCCCCTCTACGGGGCCCGCTTCTTTTAGATCGGGGGCTGTAGACTCTGCTATGAAATCCGTCAACGCCTGGCCCTTAATAGCCGTTCTCGGAGCAAAGTGTATGCGGAACTCACTAAGCTCGACTGCCCATTTCACCAATCTCCCCGACGCATCAGGTCGGTTCAAAAAATGTTTCAAGGGCTGATTCGTCAAAACAGTAATCTCATGTGCATGGAAGTAAGGTCTCAGCTTCCGAGCAGTAACAATCAACGCATAAAGATACTTCTCAACGGCGGGATAATTCATTTCAGACTTGGCGAGTGCCTTGCTTACATAATAGACGGGGACTTGGTTACCCTCTACGACTTTCACTAAGACAGAGCTAACAGAAAATTCAGAAACATCCAAATACAGATAGAGTGGCTCGCCTGGAATGGGCTTCGCCAACGGCGGGAGGGTGCGGAGGTGCTCCTTGAGTGCCTGGAACGCCTCTTCGCACTTGGCAGTCCACTCAAACTTCTTGTTGGCCCTCAGCACTTCAAAGAACGGCATGGATCGGTCGCTTGCCTTGGACATGAAGCAATTCATCGCGGCCAATCGGCCGTTCAGCACCTGCACCTCCCGATGGTTCGTCGCGGACTTCATCTCCTTGATCGCCTTCAGCTTCTCAGGGTTCACCTCGATTCCCCTCTGGCTCACCATGAAGCCCAGAAACTTCCCTGAGTGCACTCCGAAGGCACACTTGGTCGGGTTCAAGCGAACTTGATGAAGCCTCATCCGCTCAAACGCCGTGGCCAAGTTGTGAACATGATCCTCGGCCTGTCGGGACTTTACCAGCATATCGTCCACATAGGCCTCCATCGTTTTCCCCAGCATATCCCCGAACAGCTTGGTCACCATCCTCTGATAAGTTGCATCGGCATTGATCAGTCCAAAGGGCATGACATCGTAGTGATAGATGATGTCACTATCAGCATAAAAAGCTGTGTGGGGGGCATCCTCCTTGGACATCTTGATCTGATTGTAGCCGGAGTAGGCATCCATAAAGCTCAGCAACTCATGTCCCGATGTGGCATCCACTAGCTGGTCGATCCTCGGGAGCGGATAGCAATCCTTCGGGCATGCTTTGTTCAGGTCGCGGAAATCAACACACATCCGCCACTTGCCATTGCTCTTCTTCACCAGGACTGGATTGGCGACCCAGGTCTGGAATCGGAGCTGCTTAATAAATCCAGCATCGAGCAACCTGCCCACCTCTTGCTGGATCGCGATCTTCTTGTCTGCACCCATCGGGCGCCTTCTCTGTGCAATCGGCTTGATCGCAGGGTCAATCTTTAGCTCATGAGTAATCACATCGGGGCTGATTCCTGGCATGTCACTCGGGGACCAGGCAAACAGCTCTTTGAACTCCTTCAACAAATCAATCAGCTCTTGGGCCCTCTCCTCGGACAGAGCGGACCCGATCTTCACCTTCCTCTGAGGTCCATCAATCTCGATCTCCTTCAAATCCTCGATCGGGGCGGGCAGCCCAAACTCCTCTCTGGGATCAGCATCAGTCTGGAAAATAGTCATAGCCTCCCGATTCTTCCTTCGAGTGGCATTGACATAGCACTTCCTGGAGGCCACCTGATCGCCCCTGACTTCCTCGACTCCGTGGTCGGTCGGAAACTTCATCTTCTGATGGACAGTTGAGGCAATTGCCCCCATCGGGTTGATGGTGGTCCTCCCGATAATTGCATTGTAAGTCCCCGCAGACTCGACCGCCACGAACTCCACGTCCCTCTTCTCCGACTTCCAACCACTACCGAACTCAACCGGTAAGGTAATCATCCCCACCGGGTAAGAGGTAGAGCCAGAAAATCCGACCATCGGGAAGACCACATGCTTCAGATCCTTCTTGGTTTTTCCCATGGCCTCCAGCGCATCCATGAACAAAATATCGGAGGAGCTCCCTCCATCAATCAAGATTCGCTTCATCTCGTACCCATCCACGTTCAGGGTCACGACCAAAGCATCATCGTGCGGGGTCTCCACACCTATCAGGTCCTCCGCTGAGAAGGGAATCACCATTTCTTCCTTCGGAGTCCAAGATCGGGCCCTCTTGCCCAGCACCACAGCAATAGGAATTCGAGAAGCATAGACCCCTCGAGATGCCGTGGTATCACCTCCTGCCGCAAATCCCCCATGGATCACATTAATGGTCCCCCGCTTCTCCTTGCGGGTATCAGAAGACTCGGGCTTCTTCCTCTTCGGGGACTGATCGCGGGATCGGGAACGGGACCGTGATCGGGACCGGGAACGGGATCGGCTCCGTCGCCCAGCCACAAATTCCTTGAACTTCCCCTTCTGGATCAGCTTCTCAATCTCCTTCTTCAACTCCCGACAGTGGTTAGTGTCGTGACCGCTGGCGCGATGGAAACGACAATAACGATCAGTGCGGGCTCCCATGAACTCTCCATCCTTCTTCGAGGGACGCTTGTCTTCCCTCCGATCAGAGCGGCCTCGACCCCGACTGCTCTCGGGTTTATCCTTCCTCCTGCGATCGTCTGATGGCTTGGACGACTGCTTCCCCTTGTTCGATTTCGGAGGATCGAGCTCTCCGGCAGCTATCTTTGACTCCTGTACGTCGATTTGCTGCTTCACCATCTTCTGCAGCGCCTCCATGTTCCACACAGCCTTCTCAGCCACGTTGTGCATCAGGTCGGAACCATATGGTGCTGTCAGGTTCCGAATGAAGGTGCGGATGGTCTCTCCCTCCGACATCTCCTCGTCAACCTCGGCCACGCTGGCAGTGTACCTCTAGTAATAATGCGCCAGCGACTCATCGGGCCTCTATACCACCTCAGCCAGGGACCTCGCACTTTTCAGGAGACGCCGACGGCCCTGGTATTGCTGGATGAAACAGTCATGCATCTGGGGCCAGGTAGAGATGCACCCTGGAGGAAGGCCGAAGAACCACGTCAGGGCCCTCTCACCAAGTGTGCCCGGGAACAGAACGCACACTATATCATCATCCTTGGCTCTGCCTAGACAAGCCATAACATGCTTCTGGACATGGCGAACTGGATCTCCTTCGCCATCATACTCCTTGATGGTCTGGATACCAAGTCCTGGCGGGACAATGGTGTCCAGCAATCGGGGAACAAAGGGATGAGTGGATCGATCCCTCAGCTCCGACATCATCTTCTTCTGGTCCCCCATACAGATGTTCACGATCTTCACCACCTGGTCGGGGGTGATAGGACCACTAAGAGGGATGGTCCTATGCTGCACCGGTCCAGGCCCATCAATCACGAACTGCTCCGACTGAGCGGGCTCCTTGCCCTTGTCCTGGTGCTCGGATTGGGCCTCCTGCCTGTTCCAATTCTCCCTCGGCGGAGGCGGATGCAACTCTTCCTCCTTCTTCTTGGCAGCCTCCCTTCGGTCCAGGAGAGCCTCCATAGTCTCCAGGAATATCGGCATGGCATCCATCACAGCCTTCGCCAAGTCCACCTTTGTAGGAGCATCCTGGTCCCTCCTCGGGATCTCTTTCCTGTCCTCCAACGAGTTTCGAATGGAATCCTCGTGATCGTCATGATGCCCCCCTGTTTGGGAACCAGCAGGGGGAGGATCATTCCGATCAACACTGCGCTCCAGCAGCCCTGAATTCAGAGTCCCAACAGGATGGCGGGAACCGCCGGATTGCCCTTGTTTCTTCTTTTGCTTGCCAGCCATCGATCGGGTAGAAGCTATCTTTGCTTTTTGTTACGATTCCCACAGACGGCGCCAATGTTGGATCACGGTTGGAACTCCGGCACGTTCTTGACGGAAGTCTGAACTCCTTTGCTCCAAGTAATCCTGCGAAAATGGATAGACCGGGCGGTGACCCAGAAGCCCTCTCCGATGCTTAAATGAGTATCTCGATGTAGGCAAGTATGTATGAAAGTATGAGTGTGTGGGTATATGTATATGTCAGTCCTGAGGTAATTCCTTCCTTTATATAGGGGAGGAGTTACCCCAGTTACCTGTTGAGATAACTGCCAGGGGCAGTTAGCCCACGTTCCATTTATTTCGGCCACTTGCTCACGTTCCGCCTTTTCAGGCCACTTCCCCACTACGCTGATAGTGGGCGTGTTTCTCGGCCTCATCCTCTGGTGGCAAGTCCCGACGGATGTCGGGGACTCCAGAGTTATCTCCTTTGGTCACCGTTCGGGGCCCCTTGTCATCGGGACAGGGCCAACATCCTCAGGGATTCAACATCGGGGCCTACTCAAAGGCATTTCATCGGGGCCTACTCAAAGGCATTTCATCGGGGCCTTCCAGCTCATATGTCGGGACCGACCTTGTCGATACCCCTCATATTGGTCCTCTAGGCCTCTTTTGGAGCCCAGTGGGCCTACTTCACCGTTTACTCGTCGTTAATGGGCCTAACGGCTATATCGAAACCCATCAATTTCCAATATTCGTAAAAAAAAAAATATATCATAAATCATTCTAAAAGTATAATTTTTATAACAATTTATCATAAACATAATATATTTCTTTCAGATAATAATATAATACAATACGTAAATTATATAGAAATATATATATATATATATATATATATATATATATATATATATATATATATATATGCAAGACAGTAATATTAGTAATTCTAGTCACGCCTAGTCAACGTCTAGTGGCAAAAATTGGAACTAGGAACTCCCATTTTTGAACAAGGCACTCCCATTGGAAAGACAAATTCTTATTTAATCATTACTAGTAGGGACCAACAGTAAATAGTACTAGACACTAGAACAATATGGAACTAGAAACTAAGCATTAGACACTACCATTGAAAGTGTACTTAGACTTCTAAGATATGAGAATCTATTCTAAATTACTAGACAACCAAAACCTTATAATAATATAGTGCAACAGTTACTTAACCATATATTGGGAGTTTAGTGTCTACTTATCACAATGAGAATGCAAAGATATTTTATACCACTTAAAAGAGTTGTCCCGGTGCGAAAAAAAAACTAGCAAACCAACACTGCATGTGGTTTAGTTTTTCATTTTCATTTTTAATTTTTTTTTTCATTAAAATAATTAAGGTTAATATCCAAACCGCTACCTAAATATTAAATTAATTACAAATAATTACCCGAACTTTGATTTATTTTTTTTAAACTGGCTACATGCACTTCAAATTTTCGAACAAATTACTACAATTATTACAATTTACACCAAATTGGACAAAAATTATCATGTTTTGGCAACATGATGTCTATAGAGAGTAAAACTTAGTAAAGTCCTAGGACTATTTTACAATTAGTAAAACTTAGTTAGTTAGGCACTTAACTAAAGATGCTGCTGGTTTGTATTAAAGCAAATTTTCGAACATTTGCTGAATTCAATTGAGTTGTTGATGGAAGATCTTCTGCTTCCAATCAACCATTTCCATTCATTCCCTTCGTGCCCAAACTAGATCTCTTCATTTTACATGGTATCAGAGTGGAACTTATTTCGAGTTTCTGTTTTCGATTCAATCACGATGTCTGGAACTCCGATCAATGCTGGTCAGTAGCCAAGACCTGGAGAAAGCTCGGCGAACAGATCTTCAGGGGGAAATGGAGGTCAGAATGATCGTCGTCAAGCTTCGGAAATCGATGTTGAAGATCGACTCTATTTGCATCCTTCTGATGTTCCTGGTTTACAACTGATAGGATTTCAGTTAACAAGTATCAATAACTATCAAATTTGGATGAGATCTATGTCAGATGCTTTGCTAGCCGAAAACAAACTATGTTTTGTTGATGGATCCTGTATGAGAGATTCTGTACATGAGAATTTGAGATTCCGATGGGATAGATATAACGTGATTGTGAAAGGATGGCTTACGACTGCTGTAGCTAAGAATCTTGTGCATGGTTTGATATATAGTTCTTCTAGGCAAGGAAACCAGAGTGTTGCTGATTACTATGAGAAACTCAAAATGCTGTGGGATGAGTTAGATTCAACAGATGATGAAAGTATTTGTGGAGAGTGTGTTGTGTCTCCCAAGATTATAACAAGCAAATATAAGCAAAAGCTTATTCAGTTCCTCAATGGATTGAATGAGAATTTTAGCAATATTAGAACCAATTTGTTGATGATGCAGCCTTTACCTACATTCAATTATGTATTCTCTATCCTTGTTCAGGAGGAGAGTGAAAGGATGATTGTTGGATCATCTATTGGTGGAGGAATAGGAGACAATAATATGACCTTGCTTGCTTCAGATACTACAACTCTTTATGCTGGTGGGAATAATGCAGGGTTTAAATCACGTTCAATGATTCAAGGATTAGAAGGGACATTTTATGTACCTTCTGTGGTGTTTGAGAGAAATCTCTTTCTCTCTAAAAGCATATTTCGACCGGCCCCCTAACACCACCATTGGTGTGCCAAATTGCTTCCGAGCATTCAGTCCGAGGTTTTGTCCCCGTTGAAGAATCGATCAGAGGATTTGCTGTGGAGCTTATACCACGTAGGACTTCTTCTCACGAAGAACTTGAACGGGTTCCAACCGATGATCAGAACTCCCTCCACAACGTTCTTGGGCAGGAAAGCTATTGAAGTATGTGTACATTATTCCGCTGCGTAATTTGATTACTTACAAGTACACGTTTTGCATTTCGTAGTATTACGTCCCCGTAATCCAACAGTGGTATCAGAGCATGTGTTAGGAGTTCTAGAAATTTTGATAAACTGATGTTCTTGAAAATTTTATAAAAAACCGAAATTTTTATGACTAACACCATGAGTATCCGAAATTTTTAAACATATTTCATATGTTTGATCTTTATAAACTTAAAATTTTCGGAATTTACATGTTTTTATAGATAAAAACCGAAAATTTATGTTTAAATTTAAGTTTGATGTTCATGATCTTCAAGAATACGATGAGTTTTATCAAGAACACTTTTTGGATTCATGATCATAATAGTGTTTGATCTTAAAATTTGACATTTTTTCCCCAATTTTTGGTGTTATGGCCGAAACCCTAGGTGAATTATTAGGTAAATTTTTTAATTTCTTAGGGTGCAAGAAAGAAAAATTCGGCCGGCCTAGGTTAGATATATCTGTTACCATATCTTAATTTTATTAAAAGGAGAAAATATATCTATAAATTGGAAAGATAAGGAAAAATTCACATTATATAGTAAAATATATAAACTATCAATATATTTAGCTGTTACCATATCTTAATTTTATTAAAAGGAGACAATATATCTATAAATTGGAAAGATAAGGAAAAATTCACATTATATAGTAAAATATATAAACTATCAATATATTTAGCTAAAAGATAGGGATAAAGATATATTGATAGGATTTGGTTACTTAAAAAATTAAGAAGATATATTGTCTATATATTTTATCTCTAAATATATATTTGACAATAATTTTATATATATATATATATATATATATATATTTGGCCGAAAATTATATATATATATATATATATATATATATTTATATTGTTAATTGAATTACATCTTAAAGATAGAATCTTGACAATATTTATATGTATTAATAATATATAAGTGCCGAATTTTATATATATATATTAGCAATATTGGAAATTATTTTACATAATTAATGTTTCTTGTGGGCTAAGTTAAGTTTTTAGTGGACTTTAAAACTCTATTTAGCCCAAAAGAAATGTTTCGGCCAAACCCTATGGGTTTATTGGGCCGGTCCAATTTGCAAAACCGAAACATGTTAAACCAATCCAGGTTTTTCTTAATCGGGTCGACCTAGTCGGGTCGGGTCGGACCAAAGTAACTAAGTGAATCTAAACCGATCCGGTTTCGAGTGATGAACCGAACCACAATCTTATTTTATTGAACCCTTCGGACCAAACCGGATTTTTAAAATCGGACCGACTCAGACCGGATTTTAAATTGTACCGAACCAAATTTTAAAATTTTTTCGGAAATTTTAAATATTCAATAAAATAGGATGTCAAATTTTAAATCCAAATTGTTTTGGAACTTTAAAAAGTTAACCTATACATTGCTCTTAGGGTTTACGTTTTAACACGTTTTCGGATAAAACCATAATACCTGGTTACGATTATGGGGATGGACTCGGATATGCATGTTTTTGGGACTGGATTAGATTAGTGGGCTGAATTGCAATTGTTTACTTTCTGAACATATATTACAAATGTCGTCTTGACTTAGTCAAGCTAGCTGGATAATAAATTGCGAGCGTTGAGCTCTGGGATTTAAATATATGGTATGCGCAATAGGATAGACATGCTATGCTGATTGAAATTGCCTAGAATTCATGTCTAGAAATTTTGCATGATTGATTGTAAGCATGAATTGCAAGTCAGCCCCTAATATTTTCAAAACGTTTTTAAAACTGAAAATACCAGTCGCCAATTATGCATGATGTATGCGGAAGTTGCATATTTTGACACATATGCTAGAATGTTCATGAATGAAAGCATGTGGTAATTTACTTTAAGTAGAATTATGTATGCTAAGGAACATTATGTTGGATTACGGGGACGTAATACTACAGAATGCTAAATGTGTACTAGCAAGAAATCTAATCTACGCAGCGGAATTAGTACACATAACTTTTAGCTTTCCTGCCCAAGAACGACGTGAAGGGAGTTCTGATCCTCCGGTCGGAACCACGTGCAATTTCTTCGTTTGAAGAAGTCCCACGCGATGTAGCTCCACAACAAGACCTCTGATCGATTCTTCAACGGAAATGGAACCTCAGACAAGTGTTCTCAATGGTGATCCTTGTTATTATGAATGAGTGAATGAACCCTTAGCAGACACCCCTATATTATGAATGAGTGAATGAACCCTTAGCAGACACCCCTATATATAGTATTGCCGAAATTTTAGACTAAGTGAAACAAGTGTTCTCAATGGTGATCCTTGTTATTATGAATGAGTGAATGAACCCTTAGCAGACACCCCTATATATAGTATTGGTGGAGTTTCCAAATGGCGATTCCAACCAATGTGGTATAGGGTGGCCGGCCGAACTATGTGTGTTAAGGGGGAGGCCCATTTTGGGCCTCCCTTGTCAATTACTAATTGGGTTTGACCCAATTAGCCCAAATTGACAATTACCTAATTAACTTAGGTAATTCCCTTAATTAACGGGCTCCTATTACGGCGCCACGTCACCATATGCTAACACATTAGACGCATGACACGTAAGCATGTTGTTTTGGTTTGTTCGATGTTTATGGCGTGATTGAGTATTATGCATGCGTAAATTATCGGATAATTTCACAAAATCAAAAAGGGCCATGGGAAAGCCAAGATTGGGTATGCTTGTTTGAAAATTCCCGTTCCGGTAATTTGCAAAATAATAACCGTTTTCAAAAGACTGATCTATTGGATTGAAGACGACAATGGTGTGAACTCTTTAACAACACCTCCTTCCCTCGGTTTACTGGTGGTCGGTTTGGTTTAGTGACTGAAGGATCAACACTATTTGTCGTATTCCATCTTAATAGACAATCCGATGTTTGCAATTCTGTTAAAATGTTATTGTCTCTCTAACTTAGTATGATTATAATTATAATAGTTCTAATGGCTGGGTCGGTACGCTTTTATAAACCATGCAATCTGGATGGTATTGATTACGAAGCGTGGAGTGAGATGGTAAGAGAACACCTTATAACATGTGATACACACGGTTGTATCATGACTATAAGAGAGAAAAGGTTGGTACCGCCAGACCACAACCTAGTTCCCAGAATAGGAAACATAGGCTTGGGAGATAAGAAAGCTTGCAAGGTGATATTGGCATCCTTGGATAAAGAGGTTGCAAAGGACTTCACGCTCAATTATTTTGTTGTTCAGCTTTGGGCTACCCATAAACTCCGTTTTGGTAGTGGAAAGGCAGCCGAAGCAAGAAAAGTAATAATAGAGTATGATGACCTACTTTCAAACAACACCAGAGTAAAACCTGTGTGTAACCGAAGGATCGAAAGATCCAATTGGAGAAAGATAATAAATATCGCACAGGGATATCCGATATCATGGTTTGCTGACGATAATTGACTAGAATACTTAATTGATTAAGTTAAGCACTCCATGTTCCTATTCAAGGAAAGCAACCAAAAGAGACTGAAAAGTTCCTCTATGCGCCACCGCAAGAGGACTAAGGAAATTGCAGAGGAAATATGATCGAATTGGTCCTCAAACGACATTCGTAGTATGACAAATACTACTGATGAAGTACTGTAAAAGGTACACCTCGTTTGCCAAATATATGAAACCGTTAACGTTTTATATCGCTAAGTCTACTGATATGATTCACTTGTGAATTTCTTTCAGGGACGTTGGTGAAGATGGCTGGATTTTTTCTTTTCGACTATACTTTTCCTTTACCTCTAAAAGCTTTGCAATGTATCTCAGTGCAGTATCAATGTCAACAAGTTCTCTTATTATCAATAAATGTTTATGTTTAGTTAATGATGATTCAGAATTACTGAATAAAGTAGTAACCATTCAGTTCATGATTTGGCCTACTTATCAAAATTAATCGACCCGGTTAAACGGGACCGGTCCGAAAAAAATAGCTAATCTGTAAATCCTCCAGTAAAATGGTTGGATCAAATAAAACATTCACTCACCTAATCAAATATCCATCGATTGCATAATTTCAAAAGCAAACCGACTGTTAATTTCATCCTTATTTATTAGTACTCAATTTAAAAAAATTATTTACGTAATAATTAAAACATGTTCAAACCGATTAAGTTAAATTTGAAAACGAAACGATTCAAAACCACGGGATAAAACTGGTTTTATGCGCCATACGCGCTTGTACCTTGAGAGACGGAACACGTCGTTTTAAAGTACAAATTTAATAAAGAAGTGTTTTAATGAATGAATGCTAATTTTTCGTTTATAATCCCTTGGAAATAACTCATTGATAACTACTATAGTCAAGATGTATGCTTTAATGCTACTACGATTTAGTAGAACATCAACTATAGCATTAAAGCGAGAGCTTAAATACATAGCCCATGAGATGGAAATCTCTGGATGAGTTAATAAACGAAAGGAAGTAGTCAGTAAAATGACACTCCCACTACAAGCCTTTAACGAAAAGTTTGGCTAAGCAATCATATTATTAAATACTTCGAGAAACATAGTTTAAAATTACGTTATGTTAGAACTCAATATTAATTGTTCCTACGAAATGAAATTAAGTTGATTCATATTAATGTAAAACTATGTTCCAATAAAATCGTTTGGAGCGTTACCTTAAAAGCTAAGAAATGATACGGGTGAAACCTTATCATAAAGTAGCATTAATTTGCGCATTAAACAAGTATTTATTAAGAGTACGGTCTACTCTTAAAAGATACAAGTTTAAAATTAGCTTGGATTAATAGTAACGTGGTCGAACATGACACATTATAGAAATTTGAGGATGAACTTCCAATACTTTGCGGAACGAAACAAACTAAAGTACTTATCAGATTAAAATGGATAACGGAGATTCTCAGTCCCCGCTTACTTCGAGTAGGAGAATGATATAGCATTAGTAAATGCATTAGTGAATGACATGGTAAATGATGATAGAAACTTCCTCATAATAAATCCAGTGGGAGGGCTCACTCCCCCTCACATAATCATCACTAAATGTTAATGCGAATCAGGTCGGACCTGATAATCATAATGCTGAACACGTTTCTCTTTATTCAATATCTAAGCCCTTTTTATCAGTAAGATACATATTTACAAAACTTCCAGACTTAAATTTCGGAACAAATCATTGCTTGGTGACGAATGAAATGATGCTCAAGAATCTAAAATCCAGGAGTCAATTTGGCTATTCATACCGAGGATTAGATCACCCCCAAGATCTTTTACTGTGTTTACAGAATCACTATCATTACCTAATTTTTTATTCTTATTCTTCTTCTTTGGCTTCGCACAATCAGTTCAAAAATAGTATTTTTCTCCATAATTCCAACATGTTATATATTATTGGAGACTTTCCCCCGTTCTTTGATTTTGATCATCCATTATAATTTGGACCCTTCGATATGCCTCTCTCCCTTCTGTCAACATTGGTATGTCCTCTCGACGACTCACCAATTTCTCATTTGCGAATACTTTCAATGAGAACAACATCTCGAATTTCATCAAACTTAACCTTCTCATATCCACGAGAAATACTAATCACAGAAACAATAGTATCCCACGAATCAGGCAGAGATGACAACAAAATCAAAGCTTTAATATATTCTTCAAAATTAATCTCAACAGAATTCAGTTGCAAAACGATCATGTTAAAGGCGTTTATATGATCAGAACAGAACCACCTTCAAATATCTATAAATTGAACAATCTAATCATCAAGTATACCGTGTTCATCGCAGATGGTTTCTCGTACATGTTAAATAACATCTTCAATAGACTAACGGTTGATTCTTATTTGACGACGTTGAATGCCACGTTCTTAGACATACACAATCGGATCAGCCCTAGGGCTTAACGATCCTTGAGTTTCCACTGTTTCTCCATCATGGACTTCGACTTTTCCATATACAAGGGTTCGTAGAGATCTTTCTGGTACAGATAATTTTCAATATACATCCTCCGGAAATCGAAATAGGATCCATCAAACTTCTCAATTCCAGCCTTTGACATCTCCATATTCATGATTCTGTTGAATCTCCTTAGCTTTGATATTAGTTGTTATGATCGATTTATTCAACACTCACATGCGATTATAAAGAAAATAAAAAAGAACAAGTATTATTATGCGGTTCGGTCAATTGACATACATTAATAAGCAATAAAAGATGTTGATATATTGATAATTTCCAGGTCTACTTTTTACATAAAGTGTTCGCTCTATACAGATATGGAGAATAATGAATTACATACTAAAACCTTTGAGTCGGGGTTACTACCCCAACCCCCGTCGACCTCACCGCGAATGTCGAACTGCATAACCTAATAGATCTATCTACCATACATTATCTCTCTACAAAGGTTCTCATTTAAGTATCGAAGAAGAATTAGCGAGTCATGGCCCGGTTCATACCTTTTTTGCAGGTCTTGGACATGGTGACCCGAATCATGTCGGAGGCCCGATTCTCAAGATCTAACAATACATATGTGTTTTGCATCCAAATATTGTATATGTAATCTTAGTTGATAGAAGTATAAAGACAAACATGCTTTTAAATTACTTTTTGTAAAGACCTGAAGGTTTAAATAAGTTTAGTGTAGATTGCTAGTAGATGTTTGTGCCGGATTTTGTGGTGATAAGGTTTTAATTAGGACAATAGTTTTTTAATGTAAAAGTAGGATGATTTGTTGGACTCTGCTTTGGTGCCGCATCATAATGGTGCTGCATTCCTATAATAGTAATACTAAAAGTAGTTATAAATGTTTTAAATTAATAAATTTTAAATAAATATAACTTGTTACCTGTTCAGCAGGTTACAAGTTTTTTATACTTTATTTTTCGCGTTCGACTTCAATTGGTCATAACTTTCATTTTCTATGATCAAATTATTCACGGTCAGTTGTGTTGCATCCATAATTTTACGACATTCGGTTCAAGACCCATATTAATATATATATATATATATATATATATATATATATATATATATATATTTGGTTTGTAACTAATTCACATGTGCCAAGTTCAGCTTTTTTTAAAAGAAAATATAAATGCTTGAATTATGTTCTCCACGTAATAGAATTTTACAAATCAATTAAAATCAGGTGTTAATACCTGTGTTTTGGAAATTGGACCGAACCGGCAGTTGGACCGAGTCAGATCGCGAACCAGATATATCCATGGTCTGATTCTAATAAAATTTCGGAATGTACACCAAATCCGGTTAGTCGTTAGAACACCAAATCTGACCGATTCAGACCTGAAGAACCATATTCTGTCCAACCGCCATACTAATAAAAAAATAATTTAAAACCTAATTAAATAAAATCAAACTACAGAAAAGAGAAGCGGTCTCTTCCCCTAGTCATCCAAATGCCCCTAGTCTTCAGGGATTTCTCATAAGGGTTTCTTCTTTTTTTTATCACGTCATAGAAGATCAAAGAGGGACATTCACGCTAAGGGTTCATCGGTCAAATTTAGTTCCCCGTTGCTTTCCTTTACACCAAAGTCAGAAGTAAGTCCGACTCCACCTCTTTCTTAGTTCTTCCTCTTGTACCGCTACTGGTCTTATTCCGACTCCACATGTTTCTCCGTTCTAATCTTAATTAGCATCTGCCTGATGATAAAAAAAGATGAACAATTGGCTAGGAGATCTCAGGGAAAAAAAGTTGGAGATTTTAAAAAGTTGTAGGAAAGACCATTGATGAGGAGAATATTTCGAGGCATTTGGCAGAAGATATAGGTTGTGGAATTCTGGATATGGGTGTAAACGAGTTGAGCAACTCGAGATCGGCTAGGTCATTATTTGAATTTGACTCGCTAAATTTCAAGCTAAGTCTAGCTCGAGTCGAGCTTTTCTGAAGTCGATTCGTGTACGAGTTCACTGGTACTCGACTCGAGAGGCTCGCTAGCCTATTCGAGCTTTTTGTTTTGCATATTCGAGTAGAGTTCGAGCTTGAGTCGAGTCGAGACGAGATCGAACTCGTCGAGAATAGCATCGAGTTGATCTCAGTCTTACAAAATTTATGCTCGGTCGAGTTCGACTCGACTCGTTTACAGCCCTGGTTCTGGGGAATAAGAGGACATAATTGGGATTGAGAGAATTGTGGAATTTATATGTTGTTGTTGACTTATTGTGGACTCCGGGTTGAACCAGATAAAACCTGGTAGGACCGGTCGGACCGGGAACAGGTCACCTTTCCGATTAGATGTTCGGTTTTCAAAACACTGGCTAATACTACTAATTGTTGTATCGTGTATTCAGAACACTACTCACAAAGAAATATTTAAAGAAAAGTATTTTATATTTACATATGCTTAAAAAAAATAGTAAATTATTATCATCGCTGTCAGACCTAAAATCTAATCTAATGTGATTAAATGTTTTGAAAACACATGGATTTTAAAAGAGTCGCCACTAGCTAATTACGACTAACTAGAAGCCTAATTTTCCTAGGTGGAACGTGAGTTAAACCTAGGTCTCAAATTGGTTCGCGATCAAAGATTCAAATTCAGGAGTTCTATTACGAATAAAAAACATATTTTAATTACGCCCTTTCTGTACTAATTAACTTATTTTCCAATTTTATTATATATTGTGTTAGATTAATATAACGATGTCCAAAATTAATTAAGTAATCTCAAACATATAAAACTTATTATGATCTATAACTCCTAATTAAGATAAAATCTAAAAATTAAAATTACCAACATGCCTAAATAAAAAATGACCTAATATATACATACATGTTTTTATCAATTGCCCGTGGAGTCACGACATACACTTACAGTTGGACAACGAAGCCGGCGACAAGGGGAGAAGCAGCGGCAGAGCTCAGCGGTGAACGGAGAAGGGTGGACGACTGAGTGGTGGATAGGGACCGGCCGGGCTAGGCGATCAGAAGCTGACTGAGCCGAGAGGGGTGGTCGCAATCGGACAACGTTGTTCGCAGCTGGAACGGTCGGTGCTGGCGGGCGGAGCTCCGGCGACTGGCGAGCTCGGTAGAGCGTGGTCGGCATAGCAGCAGAGTCGGCGGAGCCTGATCAGTGCGATGGTAGCATGTGGCAGAGCTCCATCGGTGCATTAGTCATGGTGATAAACGTAGTAATGAGGAAGAAAGCAAAAAAAAAAAAAAGCAAAATAATAATTTTAAAAAAAAGCACGAATTTCGAGGAGAAAAAGTAAATATTTATTGTTGATTTTCTGCAGTGGTTATTTTACATGTATTAGGACCCTATTTTTAGTTAAAATAGGACCCCAAATTGGGAAAATAATATGAAATATATTTATAAATATATATTCCGAAAATATATATGTATACTTATGTTTTTTTTACCATAAATACACACATTATATTTCCTGAATATTTTACAATAAATATGCATATATACTGTCTTATTTAAGCCAGTCCTATCTTTAGAAAATTCGCAACCTTATATAATTAAATGCTTCCTTTTTTAGCACGTCACATATGACATTTTGAACGTGCTACAAGCGGCCAAAATTAGGTGTTTACAACTTACCCCTCTTTGGGCGGATTCCCGAAAAACATGTTCGAGGGGATTTGTCCAAAGATGAGTAAACACTAATTTTGGTTGTGAAGTATTGGATATACGCCCAAGCTATTATAAATTGGACCTCGATAATTGGGCTGCGATCGAACATAATTCGAAACTTAGAAAACGGACACCCGAGGCCCATCATTTAGGCCCAAGAGCGAGGTAACCTGGCTCGGGTTACCCGAGCGAGTGCCATCCCGCTCGGGTTACTCGAGCGAGGGCCATCCCGCTCGGGTTACCCAAGCGAGGGACATCCTGCTCGGGTAACCCGAGAGGGTCCTCCCGCTAGGGTAACCCAAGTGGGACCTTGGGGATACCCATCCGGGTATCCCCCCTCCGTCCGAACTAGTTACCTCGTCCAGACCCCTACCCCCGGACGATATTTCGCCTGGGGCTCGCCCTTGGTGGCCATTCCCACACACTTAAACACATTGTGCTCATCTACGTTCGAACCGAGGTCAAGTGCACCATATTTACGGTCAAGGCTGATGGGTTTCGATATAGCCGTCAGGCCCATTAACGACGACTAAACGGCGAAATAGGCCCACTGGGCCCCAAAAGAGGCTCAGAAGACCAATACGAGAGGTCCCGACAAGGTCGGTCCCGACATACGAGCTGAACGCCCCCGATGATATGCCTTTGAGTAGGCCCCGATGATATGCCTTTGAGTAGGCTCCGATATCGAATCCCTGAGAAGCTGGCCCTGTCCCGATGACGAGGGGCCCCGAGCGGTGACCAAAGGAGATAACTCTGGAGTCCCCGACATCCGTCGGAACTTGCCACCAGAGAACGAGGCCGAGAAACACGCCCACTATCAACATAGTGGGGAAGTGGCCTAAAAAGACGGAACGTGGGCTACTGGCCGAGATATGCGGAACGTGGCAGTTATCTCCCCAGGTAACTGAGGTGACCCCTTCCCTATATAAAGGAAGGTGTTACCTCAGGATTGTGTTGTTTTTTCATATTCACAGACTCATACTTGTTTGCCAGTCTATACCGAGATACTCATTTAAGCATCGGAGAGGGATTCTGGGTCACCGCCCGGTCTATCCCCTTCTTGCAGGATTACTTGGAGCGAAGGAGTTCGGATTTCCGTCAAGAACGTACCGGAGTTCCAACCGTGATCCAACATTGGCGCCGTCTGTGGGAACGAAGCAAAAAGCAAAAATGGCTTCTACCCGTTCGATGGCTGGCAAGCAAAAGAAGAGACAAGGACAATGCGGTGGTTCCCGTCACCCTGCTGGAACTCTGAACTCAGGGCTACCGGAGCTCACCGTTGATCGGAATGATCCTTCCCCTGCTATTTCCCAAACAAGGGGGCATCATGAGGATCGTGAAGATTCCATTCGAAACTCGTCGGAGAGCCGGGAAGAGATCCCAAGGAGGGACCATGATGCACCTGCAAAGCCGGACTTGGCAAAGGCTGTGATGGATGCCATGCCAGTATTTTTGGAAGCTATGGAGGCTCTCCTGGACCGAAGGGAGGCCGCCAAGAAGAAGGAGGAGTTACCTCCACCTCCGCCGATGGAGAATCGGGACGGGCAGGAGGCCCAACCTGGGCACCAGGACAAGGGCAAGGAGCCTACCCTATCAGAGCAATTCGTGGTCGATGGGCCTGGACCTGTGCAGCATAGGACCATTCCTCTTAACGACCCTATCACCCCCGACCAGGTGGTGAAGATTGTGAACATTTACATGGGGGACCAGAAGAAGATGATGACGGAGCTGAGGGATCGATCCACTCATCCCTTCGTCCCCCGATTGGTGAACACCACTGCCCCGCCGGGACTGGGCATCCCGACAATTAAGGAGTATGATGGCGAGGGAGATCCCGTTCGTCATGTCCAGAAGCATGTCATGGCTTGTCTTGGCAGAGCCCCGAATGATGATATTGTGTGCGTTTTGTTCCCAGGCATACTCGGTGAGAGGGCCCTGACGTGGTTCTTCAGCCTTCCCCCAGGATGCATCTCTAGCTGGACCCAGATGCATGATCGATTCATCCAGCAGTACTAGGGCCGTCGGCGTCTCCTGAAAAGCGCGAGGTTCTTGGCAGAGGTGGTACAGAGGCCCGACGAATCTCTGGCGCATTACTACAAGAGGTACACTGCCAGCGTGGCCGAAATTGATGAGGAAATGACGGAGGGAGAAACCATCCGTACTTTCATTCGGAACCTGACTGCACCGTATGGTTCCGACCTGATGCACAGCGTGGCTGAGAAGGCTGTGTGGAACATGGAGGCGCTGCAGAAGAGAGTGAAGCAGCAAATCGACGTCCAGGAGTCGAAGATAGCTCCCGGAGACCTCGACCCTCCGAAATCAAACAGGGGGAAGCAGTTGTTCAAATCCTCGGACGACCGCAAGAGGAAAGATAAACCCGAGAGCAGTCGAGGTCGTCTCGTTCGGAGGGAAGACAAGCGTTCCTCGAAGTCGAACAAGCGGGAGGACCACTTCACCCCTCTCATTTGTTCCATGGGTGCTGTGTTAGCAGTGATGGACCGACAAGGTATCGCCAGGTATCCCCCGAAAAAAAGATGGAGAGTCCATAGGAGCCCGCACTGATCGTTATTGTCGCTTTCACCGTGCCAACGGTCACGACACTAACCATTGTCGGGAGTTAAAGAAAGAGATTGAGAAGCTGATCCAAAAGGGGAAGCTCAAGGAATTTGTGTCTGGACAACGGGGCCGATCCCGTTCCCGATCCCGTGGTCGATCCCCGAAGAAGGATAAACCTGAGTCTTCCAATGCCCGCAAGGAGAAGCGAGGAACCATTAATGTGATTCACGGAGGACTTGCTGCAGGAGGAGATACTACGGCAGCTCGGGAGGTCTATGCTTCTCGGATTCCCATTGCTGTGGTACTAGGCAAGAGGGCCCGAAATTGGACTCCGAAAGAAGAAATGGTGATTCCCTTCTCAGCAGAGGACCTAATAGGTGTGGAGACCCCGCACGATGATGCTTTAGTCGTGACCCTGAACGTGGATGGGTACGAGATGAAGCGAATCCTGATTGATGGAGGGAGCTCCTCCGACATTTTGTTCATGGATGCGCTGGAGGCTATGGGAAAAACCAAGAAGGACTTGAAGCCTGCAGACTTCCCGATGGTCGGATTTTCTGGCTCTACTTCTTACCCGGTGGGGATGATTACGTTACCGGTTGAATTCGGTAGTGGCTGGAAGTCGGAGAAGAGGAACGTGGAATTCGTGGTGGTCAAGTCCGCGGGGACCTATAACGCAATTATCGGGAGGACTACCATCAACACGCTGGGGGAAGTTGCCTCAACTGTCCATCAGAAGCTGAAGTTCCCGACTGATCACGGAATCGGGGAGGTCCAGGGCGATCAGATAGCTTCCAGGAGGTGCTATGTCAATGCCACCCGAAGGAGGAATCGGGAGGCTATGAATGTTTTCCAGACTGACGCTGATCCCTGAGAGGAGTTTGGGCGTCCCGTCCCGATGGAAGATTTGAAGGAGGTCGAGATTGATGGGCCTCAGAGGAAGGTGAAAATCGGGTCCGTTTTGTCGGAGGAGACGGCCCGAGAACTGATTGATCTACTGAAGGAGTTCAAGGAGCTGTTTGCCTGGTCCCCGAGCGACATGCCAGGAATCAGCCCCGATGTAATTACTCACGAGCTGAAAATTGATCCCACGGTCAAACCGATCACATAGAGAAGGCGCCCGATGGGTGCCGACAAGAAGATCGCGATCCAGCAAGAGTTGGGCAGGTTGCTCGATGCTGGATTTATTAAGGAGCTCCGATTCCAGACCTGGGTCACCAACCCAGTCCTGGTGAAGAAGAGCAATGGCAAGTGGCAGATGTGCGTCGATTTCCGCGACCTGAACAAGGCATGCCCGAAGGATTGCTACCCGCTCCCGAGGATCGACCAGCTGGTGGATGCCACATCGGGTCATGAGCTGCTGAGCTTAATGGATGCTTACTCTGGATATAATCAGATCAAGATGTCCGAGGAGGATGCCCCTCATACCGCCTTTTATGCTGATAGTGACATCTATCATTATGATGTTATGCCCTTCGGATTGATCAACGCAGGTGCAACTCATCAGAGGATGGTAAATAAGCTGTTCGGGGATATGTTGGGGAAAACCATGGAGGCCTATGTAGACTACATGCTGGTGAAGTCCCGACAGGCCGAGGATCATGTTCACAACCTGGCCACAGCATTCGAGCGGATGAGGCTCCATCAAGTTCGCCTGAACCCGACCAAGTGCGCCTTCGGAGTGCACTCAGGGAAGTTCCTAGGCTTTATGGTGAGCCAGAGGGGGATCGAGGTGAACCCTGAGAAGCTGAGGGCAATCGAGGAGATGAAGTCCCCGACGAACCATCAGGAGGTGCAGGTGCTGAATGGCCGATTGGCAGCGATGAGTCGCTTCCTGTCCAAGGCAAGCGACCGATCCATGCCATTCTTTGAAGTGCTGAGGGCCAATAATAAGTTCGAGTGGACTGCCGAGTGCGAGGAGGCGTTTCAGGCACTGAAGCAACACCTCCGTGCCCTCCCGCCGCTGGCGAAGCCCATCCCAGGCGAGCCACTCTATCTGTATTTGGCTGTTTCTGAATTTGCTGTTAGCTCTGTCTTAGTAAAAGTTGTAGAGGGTAGCCAAGTCCCCGTCTATTATGTAAGCAAGGCACTCTCCAAGTCTGAAATGAATTATCCCGCCGTTGAGAAGTATCTCTATGAGTTGATTATTACTGCTCGGAAGCTGAGGCCTTACTTCCACGCGCATGAGATTACCGTTTTGACGAATCAGCCCTTAAAACATTTTTTGAACCGACCTGATGCGTCGGGAAGATTAGTGAAATGGGCAGTCGAGCTTAGTCAGTTCCGCATTCACTTTGCTCCGAGGACGGCTATTAAGGGCCAGGCGTTGGCAGATTTCATAGCAGAGTCTACAGCCCCCGATCTAGAAGAAGCGGGCCCTGTAGAGGGGGCAACCATGGAGGTCCCGATAACAGAGCAGTCAGAACAGCCCGACACCGAAAATACTTGGGAGATGTACACCGATGGCTCCTCATATTCAGAAGAATCGGGAGCAGGTTTCGTACGGATACCACCAGACGGAGGCGAGCCCCTCCGATATTCCTTGGCCTTGACATTTAGGGCCACCAACAATGAAGCTGAGTATGAGGCTCTCATCACTGGCCTCAAGATTGCTAAAGGAACAGGAGTTGGTCACTTAAAGGTGAAGTGCGATGCTAGCCTGATCGTGAACCAAGTCCAAGGGCGATACGAAGCAAAGAGCCCGATGATGAAAAAGTATCTTCGCGAGGTGCAAACCTTGAAGGAGAGTTTCAAGAGCTTCGATATTGAGGCGATCCCGAGGGAGGATAATGCGGAAGAAGATGCCTTGAGCAAGTTCGCCTTGGGGGCACCCCTCGATGAAAGTCGGAAAGTGCATTTCTTGGAGAAGGTGATCCTGTCAACCACCGATCAGTCAGAGGTTTGCGCCATTGAGATCAGATCGGAGGAGCCCACTTGGATGACCCCAATAGCCGCGTATCTAACTACTGGGGCAGTCTCAGATGAGGAAGTGGCAGCAGGCAAAATACGCCGAATCGCGCCCAATTATGTGATGGTGGACAATCAGCTGTACAAAAAGGGGTATCTAACTCCTTATCTGAAATGCGTGGCCGAGCCCGACGCCGGTCGGATCCTTAGGGAGGTGCACGAAGGATATTTGGCCTGTCATGAAGGTGCCCGATCCATCGTGAGGAAAGTATTGAACTTGGGCTATTACTGGCCCTCGATGAACAAAGAGGCAACGATGCTAGTCCGATCCTGTGACGCTTGCCAGAAGTACGCCCCGAACATCGTGGCTCCAGCTGCCGATCTGACGTCCATCAAGAGTGCTTGGTCCTTCTCGCAATGGGGAATCGACTTGGTGGGACCCCTTCCAGTTGCAAAAGGTCAGTGTCGATACTTAGTTGTGGCTATTGATTATTTTTCAAAATGGATAGAAGCCAAGGCATTGGCCAAGACAACGGGGAACCACATCCTCAAATTCCTCCAAACCCATATCATATCCCGATACGGGATACCCAAGGTGGTGATCAGTGATAATGGCCCTCCGTTCAACGGGGCCTAGTGGAAGGAGTACTTGGAGGAACTGAAAATTGAGAATCGGACAGCCTCTGTCCGTCATGCCCAAACCAATGGCAAGTGGAGTCAGCCAACAAGATCGTGATGGACGGCCTGAAGAAGAGGGTCCACGCCTTGAAGGGCAAATGGCTGGACGAGCTGGAAAATGTACTTTGGGCTGTTAGAACAACACCCAAAAGATCGACCGGGGAGACTCCGTTTGGCCTCGTCTATGGCACGGAGGCAGTTGCTCCCGTCGAAATAGCTGTGGCATCCCATCGGATGAGGTATTAAGAACCTCTGTCGAATGATGAAATGAGGCGTCTGGACTTGGACTTGGTCGAAGAGAAGAGGCGGAGTGCCGAGGAGGTCCAGGCTCGGATGCGCTTGGCAACGACCCGATATTATAATCGACGAGTCAAGTCTCGACAGTTCTTTGTCGGGGAACTGGTGTGGCTTCGGAACGAATTTACCCTTTGGGATCGGATCAACAAGATGTCACCAAAATGGGAAGGCCCTTATAAGGTCGTGAGGATGCCAGCTCGGAATGCGTACAAGTTGGAAGACCTCGATGGCAATGTGTTGAAGCATTCTTTTAGTGGCGAACACATGAAGAAATGTCATGTTTGATATTAAGTCGCCTTTAGTGGTGCAAGCTGTTTATTAAGTCGCCTTCAGTGGTGCAAGTTAACTATTAAGTCGCCTTCAGTGGTGCAAGTTATTTGTTAAGTCGTCTTCAGTGGTGCAAGTTATCTATTAAGTCGCCTTCAGTGGTGCGGGTTGTTTATTAAGTCGCCTTCAGTGGTGCAAGTTGTTTATCGTGTTAAGCCATCAATGAATAAAGAGGTTGCTTCCGATTAAATCGCCTTAAGTGGCGTGGTTCCGCCTTAAATGGCACGATTAAATCGCCTTAAGTGGTGTAGATAAGTTGCCTTAAGTGGAACAATTAAATCGCCTTAAGTGGCATGGTTCCGCCTTAAATGGCACGATTAAATCGCCTTAAGTGGCGTGGAAAAGATACCTCAAGGGGCACGATTAAATCACCTTAAGTGGCGTTATTCCGCCTTAAATGGCACGATTAAATCGCCTTAAGTGGTGTAGATAAGTTGCCTTAAATGGCACAATTAAATCGCCTTAAGTGGCATGGTTCCGCCTTAAATGGCACGATTAAATCGCCTTAAGTGGTGTGGAAAAGATGCCTCAAGGGGCACGATTAAATCGCCTTAAGTGGCGTGGTTCTGCCTTAAATGGAACTATTAAATCGCCTTAAGTGGTGTGGAAAAGTTTCCTTAAGGGGCACGATTAAATCGCCTTAAGTGGTGTGGGTAAAATGTCTTAAGTGACGCGTCGAAATTACTCTTAAGTGATTTGATCGAATTGCCTCAGGTGGCGTAGTTAATTCACCTTAAGTGGTGCAAGTGATGATCGGAACCAAAAAAGATTGATATTATAAAGATCTGGGAGGTACGCAACAAAGAAGGAAATTACAAGGATTCGAAAATAAAGCAATCAAGCTCGATCCTTGGCAGCATCGAGGGGAGCATGGTCCACGAGATCTGGGGCAGAAAGCTCCGCGACCGGAGGATCGGACCCTGGAAGATTGGCCGCGGGAGGATCGGACTCTGAAGGATTAGCCGCGGGAGGATCGATCATCGGGGGCTCTGTCGTCGGGATGTCTGCACTTGGAGGCTCCACCGTGCCTTCAGCGCCCACACTCCCCTCGGGGGTGTTGCCCCCGTCACTCTCCTCTGAAAGGCTGAAATACCTCTCCGCGAAGGGAGCGAGAGTCTGAGACTTGGTGAAGTCGATGGCACCACTATACTCCAAATGGAGCTCTTCAACAGCATTAAGCAGGGTGTTTTCCACCTCCGCCGTACAGAACTTCACCGCGTCCGCTTGAAAAGCTTCGGAGCCCCGATAATCCTCCCTACCTTTGGCTTTAGCTTCAGCCAGCTTGGCAGGGAACTCAGCAACCTCCCGCTCCAGCTGTCGGGACCAATTGGCAAGGAGGACTTTCTCAGCTTCCAGCCCCGCCTGGGCATCCTCCAGAGCCTTCTTCTCGAGGACATGCCTGTCCCGATCCTCCGCGCGCCCCTGCTGCTCTTCCTGGAGCCTTTGGCGCTCCTGCTTCAGCAACCTCTCAAAATCGTGGACCTGCCTCAAGAGGTCCCGAGTCTTCTGGTTAAGGAGGGCTTGCTCCTTAACCAACTTCCCCTTTGACGACTCGGAGGCAGCCAGATCCTCCTTGAGCTTGGCCAAGACCTCGGGGGCCGCCTTGGCTCGCTCCTGCTCCAGGGCCTCCTCCAGGGCCAGGATGAACCCGAAACAGCGGTGTTGGTCCGCCATTTCCTGTGAAAAAGAAAAGAAAAGGTTAGTACACGAGAATGTTTTACCTTGTATGCTAAAGTGCAAAAGCAGGAAGCCTTACCTCCACGCGACGGATGGCCATTTCGCGAATCTCCTGGTGGATGTGCTCCAGGGCCAAGGAAAGCGGAAGCTTTAGAGACGGCGGAACTGAACCTGCCAGCAAGTGCAGGCCCAGTTCTGGTGGTGTATCACCCCGACGAAGCGGGACCCCCTGCAACGACTCGATCGGGATCCAGGGAGCCCCCGCCTGGTCGGGGGTGTAAAGCTGGTAGAAGCTCCCGTCTAAGGGGAGAGGAGGAATGACGCCCTGAGTATCGGAGGTGCGGGCCTCCGAGCCGCCATAAGAACCCGCCGGCTCCTCGGGAGTCAGGCTCAAGACCGGCGATGGCTGCTGTGCCGGAGAAGACGGAGGCGGCCCTTCGGGAGTCGGCTCCGGCGGGGTCTGCCTCACCCCCCTACGACGAATCAGGGGCTGGCCCCCGCTCGCCTCCTTAGAGGAGTGAGAGACGTCCAAGTCAAGCACCCGACGGAACTGACCGTCCGTCGGGGCGTCTTCAGTCCCCGATCCTCCTGGGGCTGGAAGAGAAAGGAGGGGCTCTCTGACCTGGGCGTCGGAGGGAGGCACCTCCGTCGAAGCTCCAGCTCCCGATCGACCTGCAGCTGGAGGACGAGAAGCTTCAGAAATAAAGTCAGGAAGCTGGTCAGGATCCTTACACCAGATGACGCAACGGGAAAGGTACTGGTCCTTCCCGTAATAACTATAGTAACCCGCTTTGAGGACGCAGGGAGTTTCTCCTTGCAGGATGCGTTTGACCCCTTCGATCCTGGCTCCTTTATCGGAGGGGATTAACTCCTTAGGAATACGCCTCCTGTAAAATTGAATTGCTAAGCGGAGCTGTTTACCTTCCTCGGGAGTCTTGGTGTTGAAGATCTGCTACATCTTCTCCACCCGGGCCCGTTTGATTTGCTCCGAGGTGGGAGGTGCCGACGAGGAAGCAGCCCTCTTCGAAGACTTCCTTTTCCTCGCGGGGCGTGGGACAGCATCAGTCTCCGCCTGCTTAAGCATGAGATTGGTCAGCAGTGATACCTTCTTAGCTGCAAGGATGAAAACGAAAGAACAGTTAGAATATTACCCAAGGGACGAGGTTAGAAGGGCCGTCGAAGATTTGACCCCCGGAGACGATATCAAGGAGTCGGATCCCGGTCAGAACCAGGTCCCGCTCCCGATGGAGTTGGCGTCGAGGGGAGCGAAAGAGTCCCCCCAACGATAAAGCTGGATGCAGTGGAGAATCTGGAAATCCTCCTCGGAGTAAGTGTGGAAAGCGGGGGCAGGGTCCGCCTCAACCTCCCATCGGGGCCATGGGATGGAGCTGTTTCGGATGAAGAAATAACTCCTCTTCCAGCCACTGTTGTCGGGCCCCGAATCAGTGATGAGCCCCCGACCCTTGGCGACCTTCCAAGTGTCGCCATTCCAGCTGTACCGAGAGAGCTGCGCCTTGTTCCACTTAGGCATCCGCGGATAGAAGGCACAGACCCCGACGTCATTGCACTTTAGCCCATAGAAGGTCCGGAAGAGTCGGAGGCTATACGACCATTGTTGGCGGAGGCAAAGCACGCGGAAGGCATTCCACACGCGGATGGCATGGGGGGAGAAAGTAGTCGGATGTGTTTTGTAATATTTACACATCTCGACCATGTCACCGCAGAAGGGGAAGCGGATCCCCGCCGATATTTTCCCGGTAGAGACAAATACCTCCCCTTCCCGGGGACGAGTGACTGCAGAGTCACCCGGGACGCGAGGCCAAGGATAAGGGAAGCGAGGCTCCCAGGTGGAAGTAATGCACCCCTCTCGGAGAGCTGCATCATTGGCAGTGTCTGAAATCTCATTACATGCATAGTCGAACTTGAAGGGTTTCCTCCCCCCGGAACTGGACTCACCGTCTGGAAAGTAATCATGGCAAGAAAAGGCACAGATGATTTTCGCAAAAGTTTGGATAAGTTGATGGAGATGAAAGGAAAAACTATGCTAACAAGTTTCTTCGGAATCGAAAGAGGAAATCTTACCAGACATGTCGAATCGTAGAGGAAAGGATCAGCTTGATGGTCAGAGGTCCTGGTCGCCGGAGAGCTGATCAGAGATTAGAAAGGAGAGCTTGAGCTTTTGAAAACACAGAGAATGAAACGGTAGAGAAGAACTGAATAGTGCCAAGATTTGGGTTTTTATAGGAGAGAGGATAGGCAAAGAGACGTTGCAATCTGAACCGTTGGAGATGAAGCGCCTCAACCTGAATCGTCGAAACACTAGGGACAAACGGCTATAAAGCGCTTTTTCAGAAAAGCAGGCACGGGCACTCAAGCCGTCACTTCATCACTCATCGCATTTAATAGGTGAGTAATCGAGAAATCTTTTCGGATTCGGCGGTTATCCTCGGAATATCGAAAGGTCCGAAGTTGGAAGACACGTCGAACTTTAAGTCCCTCGGGTCTTGGGGGCAAATGATGGGTTTCGATATAGCCGTCAGGCCCATTAACGGCGACTAAACGGCAAAGTAGGCCCACTGGGCCCCAAAAGAGGCTCAGAAGACCAATACGAGAGGTCCCGACATACGAGCTGAACGCCCCCGATGATATGCCTTTGAGTAGGCCCCGATGATATGCCTTTGAGTAGGCCCCGATGATATGCCTATGAGTAGGCTCCGATATCGAATCCCTGAGAAGCTGGCTCTGTCCCGATGACGAGGGGCCCCGAGCGGTGACCAAAGGAGATAACTCTGGAGTCCCCGACATCTGTCGGGACTTGCCACCAGAGAACGAGGCCGAGAAACACGCCCACTTTCAACATAGTGGGGAAGTGTCCTAAAAAGACGGAACGTGGGCTACTGGCCGAGATATGCGGAACGTGGCAGTTATCTCCCCAGGTAATTGAGGTGACCCCTTCCCTATATAAAGGAAGGTGCTACCTCAGGATTGTGTTGTTTTTTCATATTCACAGACTAATACTTGTTTGCCAGTCTATACCGAGATACTCATTTAAGCATCGGAGAGGGATTCTGGGTCATTGCCCGGTCTATCCCCTTCTTGCAGGATTACTTGGAGCGAAGGAGTTCGGATTTCCGTCAAGAACGTACTGGAGTTCCAACCGTGATCCAACAAAGGCCAACTTATATTACGTACCTTCCACAATCAGACCAGGAAACCGCTGGAACCGGGGTGGTCCGATAGGAACTCTATAACTAGAGGCCTCATCTCCTCATTTGAGGACAATCTTGATATCTCGCACTCAAACTATGCCTTCTCTCTACTTTATCTCTCTAAAATGCGTATATTCATTTAAGCATCGGAGAGGGCACACCGAGCACCACCCCCCTTTGGTCTCGGTATTGCCCCTTTTGCAGGTATCACGAGGAGAAGGAAGGGCGGAGGTCCCAAGCAACAAGGCACTCAAGACACCACGTGCAAGTAGTGGGCTCACCGGGAACCTCCTCCCCAGTGCCCATCTACAGGTATATGAGAAGAAGAAACCCACGAGGGGGACATATAGGAAGAGGAAGCCCAAAAAGCGGAAATTCTAGAAGGAGAGGTCCTCGAAGTAGGAAAACGGGAAGAAGAAGCCCAACAAGAAGAAGAGAACAGAAGGAGAAGCCCACAGAGGAAACTCGTGTGCAAACACTGGTCTGCGGATTCGAGCAAAAAAACACGTAGCCTACTACTTGTGCTCGATGGCAATAAATAGGGGGTCCAAGAGAACAAGGGGGCAGCATAATAAGGTACTACCGCGGGTCTCCAGGAGCCTTGCATCTTGGGGCAACAACCAAAGGATCCTAAGCAACAGTCGTCCAATGGAGAACAACACTCCTTGGATAACACTCCATCAAGCTCATGGATACCACGGTTGGTAGTCAATCAACAAGTACCTCCCTTACCCCTAATAAAAGACAAGCCCCTAGTGGGGGCAACAGTTAAATTCCCAGGAAAAGGGAAGAAGGCCAAAGAAGTGGCTACAACAAAATGCACCCGCGGAAGCTCTTCCAGAGTATACCAATAGAGGACAAGATGAGGAGGAAGGAGAACAACATCTCCACAATGATGAGCACCATCCTCACAGCCCTTCATGAATGCACCTAGAGTAGCTCTTCCAGAGCACATCCATAGGAGGCAACTGGAATTGACCACTGAACAACCGCCACTCTGTGAAGGATATGGCAACACTAAGGAGGGAGAGATGAGCAAAAACTCCATCCCCAGGAGAAGATGGCATTAGTAAGAGCAACCACATACACTGGGGGGGGGGGGGCAAGCATCGCCAATGATAGTAAGGAGGGTGCATGCATACACATCCCCCAACTATGAGCAAAAGGATAACTGTTACAGGCAGTTTAGTCCAGGTCTGCCCTAGGGCTGCCAATCTAAGTGGCTAAAGAGTTGATTAGGTTTCTTGTTACAGATAGACTTGCGTAGTTTATTTTATTATTTATTAAAATCAGCTGATATATATATATATATTTATAATGGCTGAATAAGTATAGATAGATTTAAATTTAGATAGAGATAATTATAGATAGATATAGATCTTTTATATTTAGTTGTAATGCTCTATTTAAGGAACCCTCAGATGATGAATAAAGCAAGTCTCAGATTATTAGTTTACCTAGTTTATTAGTTTCCCTAGTTTACTACTTTATTTTAAGCATTGCGCCTAAGAAGAAGATCGTCGAGCCACCTCAACGGCAAGCTCACCCCTACTGGACTCGATCCTGCGTTAGCGATTGTAACAATTTGGTATCAGAGCCAATCCAGATGGCCGACGAGGTGAATTCACAGCTTAAGGAAGAACAAGTAGCAATGAAGAAAGCCCTAGCCGATCTAGCCAAGGAGTTGAAGACCATGCAGACTAGGGACACAGATTAGAGAGCTCAGGATGCAGAAGTAACAGCGGGCATCATGGCGCAACTTACCGAGTTATCAGCGGCTGTGAAAGGTATTATGGCTAGGGATTCGACAACCACAACGGGGAACACCACTAGCCAGCCACAGCCGCTCACAACTAGACCAACAGACCCAGCTGAATCAGCGAATTCATTAGACCAAGCCCACCCGCCCGACTAGGTCACCACTGGCGAATTTAACCGCAACAGGACCTTCCGCACAGCCGAGCGCACCAACACAGGGTCACTCCTCCCTCCAGCCGTGAATTTTTCTCCACCGGTGAGCACCCAACTCCTCCCCGATTCGTGTTCTCTTCAGCCAGCTGCACCGCAACAATTCCCGCCACCTGAGGGCAGCCAGCGGCGCGCCGACCCGGAAAATCTTCGCCGCCACACCACCACCGTGCCGCCGAATCCCACAGCCCAAAGTAACCTCCCGTATTCATCTGTTCCTCATAATAGCGAACCGTATCACTTCTTTCAAGAGAAGTTCTCTTGTCCTCAGTTAGAAGATAGGCCCGTTACCCATTATCCAGTTAGAGAACCAGCCCGTCTATTCAGAGAACCGACCCAATTTAGAGAACAGGCCCAATTTAGAGACTCAGCTCAACAACAGACTCGGACGACTAGGACGACAACTCCGCGTTACAGCAAATTGGATTTTCTAAGTTACAACGGCTCAGATGACTCATTAACATGGCTATATAGGTGTGAGCAATTTTTTGAATATCAAGAGACGAACGAAGCAGAGAAAGTAAGATTAGCAGGCTTCCACATGTTGGGTGAGGCACAGATGTGGTATTCCCAATTCAGACTGGAGTATCCGAGAATACCATGGGAGGAATTTAAATACGCTTGTTCAATGCGTTTTGGAAATTCAAAAGGCCATAACCCCCTAGCGGAGCTTATCGAGTTAAAACAAACCGGTTCAGTGGAAACTTATTAACGACAATTCCAAGAGAAGCTCGCGCGGGCAGCTCAACTTGTACGCTTGGATCAACATGTAACTTTCTTCCTTGCTGGCTTAAGTCCCTCATTACGTCTGGATGTGCAAATACAAAGACCATACAACTTAGAAAAGGCCATGAGCCTGGCTCGAGCTTACGAGCCTAGATGGCGACATGAGCAACTGGATACAAGCGGAAAAGACAGGAAATCATGGCCTCCATCGGGATTCACACCTAAGCCCACCACAGCTATTGTTGCTGCACAACCGGCTCCATTTATTAAGAGGCTAAACCGAGCAGAGATGGCTGAGAGAAGAGCCAAGGGACTATGCTATAATTGTGACGAGCTCTATTCAGCCAACCATCGGTGCAAGAAGCTATTTTTTTTAGACCTGCAGGAAGATGGTAATGAGGAAGAAAACCCAAGAGATGAACCAAACCGCTCCCTCCATGCTATTACAGGCAGTGAAAACACCGGGACTATACAACTTACAACACGTATGAATGGGGTACCATTGACTAGCTTGGTCAATTCGAGGATTACACATAATTTCATTAGCTTAACAGCATCACAAAGGCTGGGACTCCATTTTCAGGACACCCCCGGAGCTATTGTATCAATTGCCAATGGGGATAAGATCAATTGCGCCGGAGCCTGCCGTCATGTTTCATTCTCAATTAATGACCACAGTTTTATAGCTGATTTCTTTATCATTCCGTTGAACGGGTTCGATATGATACTAGGTATCACATGGTTGCGCACACAGGGTCCCATAACGTGGAACTTGAAAGACCTTACCCTTCGATTCCCTCAGCATGGCCACCATATCATTCTTCAGGGACGACCAGTACCAGCGGGCGACAAACGAGTTTATCAGCTTCAGAGTCTGAGTTCCGATGAGCACCATCTAGACCGATATTTGGAAGATGACCGCTTCTATCATGATCCAATGGGGATGCCAACAGTCTACCCTAACTGCGAGCTTGAGGACAAGCTCGTTCCGCAGGAGAGGTGTAATGTTACAGGCAGTTTAGTCCAGGTCTGCCCTAGGGCTGCCAATCTAAGTGGCTAAAGAGTTGATTAGGTTTCTTGTTAGAGATAGACTTGCGTAGTTTATTTTATTATTTATTAAAATCAGCTGAGATATATATATATATATATATATATATATATATATCTTTATAATGGCTGAATAAGTATAGATAGATTTAGATTTAGATAGAGATAATTATAGAAAGATATAGATCTTTTATATTTAGTTGTAATGCTCTATTTAAGGAACCCTCAGATGATGAATAAAGCAAGTCTCAGATTATTAGTTTACCTAGTTTATTAGTTTCCCTAGTTTACTACTTTATTTTAAGCATTGCGCCTAAGAAGAAGATCATCGAGCCACCTCAACGGAAAGCTCACCCCTACTGGACTCGATCCTGCGTTACCGATTGTAACAATAACCTTACAAGGAGGGCCACCACAGCCAGAAGGGCTTGTCGCTCCTACTTTGAGAGAATGCCATCCAAGGGGTTATAATACAATATGCATTTCCATGGAAACCATATGGAATGCCATCATATAGAATCTCATCCTACAATATATCTATGTACAGAAGTTACACCCACCAGACACCCGCCCGTCCAAAGGACAGGACAACACGCTGTGAAAGAAGGGAATACCACTTCAACCCAGCCTGCGAGGCAAACACCTCTTTCTCCCCCTACCCAGCACAATACTCATTTTTGAGACAAAAATCGCTTCTACATCCAAGGAGGGGTAGCACTAAATGAGGGGGCAGCACCAAACCTATGCTCATCGCAAGGATCATCAATAACTCCAACATTAAAAGGATGTTGGATTTGTAAAACAAACATTCTACACCCAAGGGTGCTAATAGTACAGGGTTGGGGGCACCACGCCAAACCAACACCTACAAAGAGTAAAGGGAAGAAACAATAACGAAGATCAAAATTGAATCATCCCTCCACCCCCACCTACCTCCCAAATTCTGGAAGATGCATACAAGAAAGACATGCTAAAAGAGCACAAAAGAGTAAGGAGACCGAGCAACTTGGGGGCACCAAACGAACAAGTGTTCGGCACCCAACCGAGAAACAGGAGGATAAGCCTTAAGAGGCTAAATAAGAACAAACGGTGCAACTACCAAGCAACTAGGGGGCACCATGAGAGCTAGTGCTTGATAGTCCACCCGGAAATAGAAGGCCACGCGAATACGTGGCATCACTCCTTCCAATGGAAATCATAAAGGAAGGATACAACGTAAACCCACTACAAGGACTAGCTCCTGTTTGGGAGGCAACAGTGACCGCCCTCATAAGACGACATCCACAACTTATACCGGAGGATGCGGATAGGCAGATATCAACTAACACTTTAAGTGGAAAACATTTTAGGAAGTTCCACACACGAAGGGAATATCCACTTCCATTACATAATTTGTTATTACCAAAAGGAGATACGGACTCTACTTAAACTTTCCTTTCAGAAAGAAATAACAATAGCACTAAATAAGTCAAATGCTTTTCAGGACACAAGGGAAATAATAAAGACACCATCACTCACAAAAGAGGAGGCGTCATCTACAACGCATCCAAACCAAGCAAGTAACGTCTTGCCATAACGACAAATCTTGGAACTCCAAGCGGCGGAAAAACGTATTTGCAAGTAGCACCTTGCCAAAACGCTATCTCGAGGCATCGAGTAAGCGGAATAAAAAGTAACAAACCAAGCAAGTAACGTCTTGCCATAACGTCAAGTCTTGGAACTCCAAGCGACGGAAAACGCGCTAACTTTAGTAATTAGGATTGCGAGTCGCGTCTCACCACAACGCTACCTCAAGGAATTGGGTAAGCGGAATAAAACCTACCAAATATTAAGCAAGCAAAGTCTTGCCTCAAACTCTACATTGAGTCATCAAGTGGGCGGTAAAGTGAATATCGCAAGTTGCGTCTTGCCCCAACGCTATCTCAAGGCATTGAGTAAGAGGAATAAAACATACCAAATCACGCAGGTAACGTCTTGCCTTAACACTACCACGAGGTATCGGGCAAGTGGTTAAAACGCTTCAAACTAACAAGTAGTGTCTTGTTCACAACGCTATCCCGAGGCATTGGATATGCGGTCACAAAACGCGTCAACACAATGCAAGTAGCGTCTTTCCAACAACACTATGTCGAGGCATCGACAAGTGGACGGACATCCTCCAGCCGAAAAGGGAAAGATCCAAAAAGACAACTCTGAAATATGATAAGGCGATCGACAACCCTTACATATGGAAAGAGGAAGATCTATAAGGACAACCCTTAAAACTGAAAAGGGACATAAGACCCATATGGCCGCCCTTCCAGCCGAAAAGAGGAAGATCCAAAAAGACAACTCTGAAATATGATAAGGCGATCGACAACCCTTACATATGGAAAGAAGAAGATCTATAAGAACAACCCTTACAACCGAAAAGGGACATAAGACCCATAGGGCCACCCTTCCAACCGAAAAGGGGAAGGTCCGAAAAGACAACTCTGAAATATGATAAGGCGATCGACAACCCATACATATGGAAAGAGGAAGATCTATAAGGATAACCCTTACAACCGAAAAAGGATATAAGGACCCATAGGGCCACCCTTCCAACCAAAAAGTGGAAGATCCAAAAAGACAACTCTGAAATATGATAAGGCGATCGACAACCCTCACATATTGAAAGAGGAAGATCTATAAGGACAACCCTTACAACCGAAAAGGGACATAAGACCCATTGGGCTGCCCTTCCAGCCGAAAAAGGGAAAAATCCAAAAAGACAATTCTGAAATATGATAAGGCAACCGACAACCCTTACATATGGAAAAAGGAAGATCTATAAAGACAACCCTTACAACCGAAAAGGGACATAAGACCCACAGGGCCACCCTTCCAACCAAAAAGGTGAAGATCCAAAAAGACAATTCTGAAATATGATAAGGGGAAGATCCACAGGACAACCCTTACATATGGAAAGAGGAAGATCTATAAGGACAACCCTTACAACCGAAAAGGGACATAAGACCCATAGGGCCACTCTTCCAACCGAAAAGGGGAATATCCGAAAAGACAATTCTGAAATATGATAAGGCGATCGACAACCCTTACATATGGAAAGAGGAAGATCTATAAGTACAACACTTACAACCGTAAAGGGACATAAGACCCATAGGGCCACCCTTCCAACCGAAAAAGGGAAGATCCAAAAAGACAACTCTGAAATATGATAAGGCGATCGGCAACCCTTACATATGCAAAGATGAAGATCTATAAGGACAACCCTCAAATCTGAAAATGGACATAAGACCCATAGGGCCACCTTCCAACATAAAAGGGACATAAGACCCATAGCCATAGGGCCTTATTTCCAACAAAAAAGGGACATAAGACCCACATGGCCACCCTTCCAACATGATATGAGACATAAGTCCCCCAATCAAAGGGCAACTCATCAAACAAGATATAGAATGTAAGTACTTCAACAGGTGACTACCATATCCATATATATCAAAGGAGGGTACCATTCCCCCTATACACCATCAAATGGCTTTAATGTCCATATATATCAAAGGAGGTTACCATTCCCCTTATACATCATCAAATGGCTATCATGTCCATATATGTCAAAGGAGGGTACCATCCCCCCTATACATCATCAAATGGCTATCATGTCCATATATCAAAAGAGGGCACCATCCCCCTATACTTCATCAAATAGCTACCAAGCCCATATATATCAAAGAAGGGTACCATCCCCCATATACTTCATCAAATGGCTATCATGTCCATATACCAAAGAAGGGCACCATCCCCCTATACTTCATCAAATGGCTACCATGCCCATATATATCAAAGGAGGGTACCGTTCCCCCTACACATCATCAAAAGGCTACAATATCCATATACCGAAGGGACATAAGACCCATAGGACCGCCCTTCCAGCCGAAAAGGGGAAGATCCCAAAAGACAACTCTGAAATATGATAAGGTGATCGACAACCCTTACATATGGAAAGAAGAAAATCTATAAGGACAACCCTTACAACCGAAAAGGGACATAAGACCCATAGGGCCTCCCTTTCAACCGAAAAGGGGAAGATCCAAAAAGACAACTCTGAAATATGATAAGGCGATCGACAGCCCTTACATATGGAAAGAGGAAGATCTATTAGGACAACCCTTACAACCGAAAAGGGATATAAGACCCATAGGGCCACCCTTCCATTCGAAAAGGGGAAGATCCAAAAAGACAACTCTGAAATATGATAAGGCGAACGACAACCCTTACATATGGAAAGAGGAAGATCTATAAGGACAACCCTTACAAAATAAAAGGGACATAAGACCCATAGGGTCGCCCTTCCAACCGAAAAGGGGAAGATCCAAAATGACAACTCTGAAATATGATAAGGCGATCGACAACCCTTACATATGGAAAGAGGAAGATCTATAAGGACAACCCTTACAACCGAAAATGGACATAAGACCCATAGGGCCACCCTTCCAACCGAAAAGGGGAAGATCCAAAAAGACAACTATGAAATATGATTAAGGCGATCAACATCCCTTACATATGGAAAGAGGAAGATCTATAAGGACAACCCTTACAACCGAAAAGGGACATAAGACCCATTGGGCTACCCTTCCAACAGAAAAGGGACATAAGACCCATAGGGCCACCTTTCCAACAGAAAAAGGGACATAAGACCCACAGGGCCACCCTTCCAACATGATATGAGACATAAGTACCCAATCAAAGGGCAACTCATCAAACAAGATATATAATGTATGTACTTCAACAGGTGACTACCATGTCCATATACATCAAAGGAGGGTACCATTCCCCCTATACATCATCAAATGGCTATCATGTCCATATATACAAAGGAAGTTACCATTCCCCCTATACATCATCAAATGGCTATCATGTCCATATATATCAAATGAGGGTACCATCCCCCCTATATACATCATCAAATGGCAATCATGCCCATATATCAAAGGAGGGCACCATCCCCCTATACTTCATCAAATTGCTACCAAGCACATATATATCAAAGGAGGGTACCATCCCCCCTATACATCATCAAATGGCTATCATGTCCATATACCAAAGGAGGGCATCATCCCCTTATACTTCATCAAATGTCTACCATGCCTATATATATCAAAGAAGGGTACTATTCCCCCTACACATCATCAAAAGGCTACCATATCCATATACCAAAGGAGGAAACGATACCCCTATATCATAAAGGTAGCTATCATGTCCATTGAAGAAGGTTTAACATATATAGAAAACCAGTACACAATAAATGGTCATCAAAAGGGTCGTACCTGAGATCCAACAATACTCGGGTTAGCCAAGCATGAGGCTCCATCACCATGAAGAAATCCTCCTTATTCCACAAAGTTCAACAACCGCGAGTTCGGTGGTCGAAGGGATAAACTAAGGAGATAACCTCCACCAAGCTTTCAAACAACTATCAATAGCCTAATCGGACGCATATCCGACCATCATAGAGTCAAGCAAAGGTTAGGGCCATTGCCTAACTCGGGGGGCAAAGCGGGATACACACCCAATTAAGCAACGGACATCCTCCAGCCCACCTCAAAAGCAAGTAAGGAAACCTAAAGGAAGTAGGAATCAAACACAAGGAGAACGTCAACCATAGCAAACCAGGGGGACGAAGGACATAGCAAAAAGTACTCCAGGAGGAGGAGGAGCAATAACACGTCAGGTACAATTAACCCTGCCACGACGCACTATGCTAAGCCATCAACGCCAACCTACCCAAGAGTACGTCCCAAAGTGCACAAATACATAATGCTTACTACGGGGGCAAAGACATGTGCATGGATGATACTACTTGCTAAAGGAAGGACTATGGTGGATAAACAAACATCACAAGGACCCTTAAGGGGGAGATAAACAAAACCATCCCAACACTACCCAAGGTAGTCGGGGGAGGGACCAAACAGCTACAACAAGCTATGTATCAAACAGCGGTCCTTCATGAAAAAATAGCGGTCCGTCAGAAAAATAGCGGCCCGTCAGAAAAAACAGCGGTCCGTCAGGAAAAAATAGCGGTCCGTCAGGAAAAAACTGTGGTCTGTCATGACACCGTATAAATCCATCAAGACTAACCTACCCAAGGATACGTCCCAAAGTGCATAAAGATCAAATGCTTACTACGGGGGCAAAAGACACGTGCATGGACGATATTACTTGACAAAGGGAGGACTATAATGGATAAAGCACGGAAAATACTCCTACAAGGAGGGACAAATAAAATCATCTCAACACTACCTAAGTTAATGAAAGGTGGAACCAAATATCCTCCATGAGAGCATATATCATCTATACAAACAAGGGGACCTAGGCATGACACTAAGGCACCCAAAAAGCATCTACATGCAACAACGTGTCCACTACGGGGGCACGCATATATGAGCCACCAAGCATAGTCAATACGAGGAGTATCCCTCTACGTACAACAACGTGTCCACTACGGGGGCACGCATACATGGGCTAACAAGCGTAGTCACCTCAAGGGTTAACCCCCCCGCGTCCAAAATGCCAAACACATCCACTGTAAGGGACAACTATATATATACAATCTCATACATGCAGGTTTCGCAATTAACGCAAGGGCTAACCCCCCAGCGTCTGAAGCATGCCCACTACGGGGGCAACCATATAAATACAACTCTATATGCTCAAGTCACAGAGCATGAGTAACGCAAGGTCCAAGCCCTCACTTGTGAAGGTGCAAGGTATACATACCGCGGAGGTAGCCTCAACACTGAGCCACGAATGCAAAATCACCGTCCGGGAAGCCCCTTAACCTACACAAAGGGAGTAACGCTCCAACATATATGAAGGGAACAACCTTCTACATATATTTATAAAAACTCTTTTATATGAAGGGTAAGAGGAAGAATTTTAACCACTCTCACCTCCATCTATATAGAGTGAATTGCAGGGATAAGGTTAAAGGACCATGCCCACACTTCGAAAAACGTGGAGAAAAATGCCATGCCCATTGAAGGCCAAAGCTAGAAGATCATACTCGCACTCTCGCAAACGGAGCGCAACATCGCTTCCAAAGCGCCCTACCGGCTCTAAGAGCCTAAAAAGGAGGTTCCTCCAAAAAGGACACAGTCTTAAGGCTAAGTAAAACGAGACCAAGGGGGCAAGGAAAATCGCGACGTTTCTCGAGCATTCGATAAAGGTCGGGATCGTCATAAAGGTACATTTCGCAACTCACTTGGGCGATACTCCACAAAAATAGAGTCAAGTAAAGGTTAAAAAATTTCTTGACTCGGGGGAAAATGTTGGATATACGCCCAAGCTATTATAAATTGGACCTCGATAATTGGGCCGCGACCGACTACAATTCCAAACTTGGGAAACGGACACCCGAGGCCCACCATTTAAGCCCAAGAGCGACACGGGTAGCGAAGCCCACCCAGAAGGCCCCGAGGGAAAAATTCCCTCAGGGGAGATCCGAGCGAGGTAACTTCGCTCGGGGATACCCATCCGGGTATCCCCCCTCCGTCCGGACGAGTTCCCTAGTCCGGACCCCTACCCTCGGACGATATTTCGACCGGGGCTCGCCCTTGGTGGCCATTCCCACACACTTAAACACAATGTGCTCATCTACGGTCGAACCGAGGTCAAGTGCACCATATTTACGATCAAGGCCAACTTATATTACGAACCTGCCACAACCGGACCTGGAAACCGCTGGAACCGGGGCGGTCCGATAGGAACTCTATAAATAGAGGCCTCATCTCCTCATTTGAGGACAATCTTGATATCTCGCACTCAAGCTCTACCTTCTCTCTACTTTACCTCTCTAAAATGCCTATACTCATTTAAGCATCAGAGAGAGCACGCCGAGCACCACCCCCCATTTGGTCTAGGTACTGCCCCTTTTGTAGGTATCACGAGGAGAAGGAAGGGCGGAGGTCCCAAGCAAGAAGGCACTCAGGACACCACGTGCAAGTAGTGGGCTCACCGGGAACCTCCTCCTTAGTGCCCATCTACAGGTATATAAGAAGAAGAAACCCACGGGGCAGACATATAGGAATAGGAAGCCCACAAAGCGGGAATACTAGAAGGAGAGGTCCACGAAGTAGGAAAACGGGAAGAAGAAGCCAGCAAGAAGATGAGAACAGAAGGAGAAGCCCACAGAGGAAACTCGTGTGTAAACAGGAAGTATATATTCTTTTGAGTCTTCGAATCTTCAAGGGAGCTCTTGGCTTATTTCATATGGTGCAAAAAAGTAGATCCTCTATCGGCGGTGTACTTGTTGGCGGTGCCTCCGTTAGCGTTGCGGAAAAGTAGAGCCTCGGTCGGCGGTGCCCCTGTTGGCGGTGCGGTAAAGTAAAAACCTCATCGACTATGCCTCCAGTGGCGTGTGGCGATGGAAAAGCCTCCAGTGGCGCTTGTTAAAGAAGAGCCTCTAGTGGCGTTCGTTGGAGAAGTGCCTCCAGTTGCATGACTTGCGAAGGCTAAATACTAAGGCTTCGTTCTTCGGGTTGTGACTCTCGGAAATCTGGAAAACTACAGATCCCAATTGTCAGTGGTGACTAGCATACCTGGGGCAGCGCAACGCTGTTGAAAAGAGTAGATGTGATGACTATTATATCTGGGACAATGCAGCATCTTTGTGGTGACTAGCATATCTGGGACAACGCAACACCGTTGAAAGGATAATTGTGATGACTAACATATCACGGATAACGCAGGATCGTTATGGTGATTAACATATATGTGACAGCGCAACACCGGTTGTGGTGACTAACATACATGGGGGTAGCACAACACCATTAAAGGGATAAATGTGATGACTAGCGTATCTAGGACAGCGCATCATCTGTTGGAGAAGAGCCACTTGTGGCATCTGTTGGAGAATAGCTTGTAGTAGCTTGACGGCTTGAATGCATGTCCCTAAATTTTGCCTAAACTGCACATGACGCGACAACTTAGCGGGATCCTTTTATTTTATATTTTATTTTATTAATCTATCATATTCTCTCATTTTGTCAAGGTCGACTTTGAGAGATATTCGACCGTGCCCTCGGTTTCCCTAAATTTAGCAAGGAATGCCTCTTGAGGTTTTCATTCCATCGAGATTTTATTTTCTCTCTTATTTCCATGATTGCAATTAATAAATTTTGCAATCATGCCCCTCATTTCCTGATTTTGTCTAGGCCGCCCTCTCGGGTTTTTAACCTAACGGAAGCACTCTTTTTGTGGTAGCCAATTGATGGGTGGATTTGGCCAAAAAAAAAAAAAAAAATTGATGGGTGGATGCGACCCATACTTTATTTTCCGCCTCGATGCGGCAGTATTTGTAGCCGTTTGGAGGGTGGATGTGACCCTTTCCTCACCGTCTTCAATCTCGAGGGAGCTCTTTTGATTTGTAGCCAGTTTGAGTGTGGCTGTGGCCCTTTATTTCCCGTCTTTGATACGGGAGTGCTTCTAATTTGTAGTCGTTTAGAAGGTGGCTGAGACTCTTTCAAATATTTCCCACGCTTACCAAATTTGTGGGAATTCTCTCTTTATATGTAGCCATTTTATTGGTGGCTGTGACCCTTTAACAATTTCCCTTTTAAAAACTTGCACGAATTTCGAGGAGAAAAACTAATTTTTTATTATTGATTTTTTGTTGTGTTTATTTTACATGTATTAGGATCCTATTTATAATAAAAATAGGACTCCAAATTGGGAAAATAATTTGACAGAATATTTATAAATAGATATTCTGAAAATATATATGTATATTTATGTTTTGTTTACCCTAAATACACACAATATATTTTCTGAATATTTTACAATAAATACGCATATACACTGTCATAGTTTAAGCCAGTCCTATTTTTAGAAAATTGGTGACCATCCATATTTAAATATTTTATTTTTTAGCGCGTCACATATGACATTTTGAACGTGCTACGCGTGGCCAAAATGATGTATTTACGATCGCTATTTTATAACAAGCCGCAATGTTATGTATATGTAATACGTATAAACAATTAAAAATAATATTCTAAATTCAATTTTTTTAAACATAATTCCGGATTAAAAAAAACAATATAATTTGAATTCATATATTTTTGTAAAAAAAATTGAGTATTTTCACATTTTAAAGAAAGGTTATTTATCAAATTTTTAAGTAAAATATTTGTACAGTGTAGTTTCTAGTTAATTCTAACAAACTTTTCTTTTTAGTTTAAAGTTAGTATGTTTAGTAGACGGTACCAATTAATAGCGCGATATAAGAATATTTCCAGATTTGATTGGGATGTGGGTCGTGTTGTGAGAAGAATAAGTAAGTGGTTGTTGAAGATGCAGGCACGATGTGGTGCCACGATGTGATGAATCACCATTCTATTGTATTCTATATATAATAGAATGCCGAGTTTCCCTCTCTTCCCTAGGTTGGGATAGGTTGGCCAATACTGATTGATGGGATTATGTGGGTCGCTCAGTTTGGCTTGTTAATGTGGAATATTATTTCTTCCATTTCTATTCCTTTCTCCTACGTACCTCATGTAGGAAGGAAGGAAAGGAAAAGAGGGTTAATTAATTAGGCTGCATCCAGTTTTGGTGCAGAGGTAAATGACAATGACGATGATGATGAGATTAAGATTGGCGGCCTCCTTGTATGTGGTGCTACTGTTGGCTCCTCATCATATGGCCTGGGGTAACATCATATTTCCGGTACAAAGCAAGTTCAAAGGGCGCGACAGATGGTCTCTAAGGGGTCTGCGGACCCATGATAGTCGGCGTCACGCCAGGCTTCTTTCTTCCGTCAACCTCGATATCCCATTGGGTGGCAACGGCGACCCTGTCGAAACCGGGTCCTAATTCATTCATTCATTTCTTTCTTTGATTTGATTTACCCTAGAATCTATATAAATGCCCGGCCCCGGCCCCATCATCTATATATAGTATTGTAATTAAGAAATAATTGGATTAGTGCAGGCTCTACTTTGCAAAAATTCGTATCGGTACACCACCAAAGGATCACCACGTACAAGTGGATACAGGAAGTGATATATTATGGGTAAATTGCGCTGGATGTGATACATGTCCCTCCAAAACAGATATTGGTGTAAGTCTTGATTTATTTCTTCACAACGTAACTAGTCTAGTGTATATATATATATATATATGGTGGATTGAATTGAATTGGCATACATACATACAGGTGACTCTTACACAATATGATCCCAACGGGTCATCGACGTCAAGCACGGTTAGTTGTGACCAAGAATATTGCCAAATAGCACATCATGACCCAATCTCGGGTTGCAAACCAAATATGAGTTGTCAATATAATGTTGAATATGGAGATGGAACAATCATAGCTGGCTACTTTGTGAACGATAACCTCTCACTTGATGAAGCCACTGGGAATCTTGATTTATCACCCACAAATGCCACCGTCTCCTTTGGGTGTGCAGTTAAACAATCAGGGAACGACACGTCATCCGCAGAAGCACTTGATGGAATTCTGGGTTTCGGACAAGCCAATTCCTCTGTGCTTTCCCAGCTTGCTTCCGCTGGCAAGGTTAAAAAAATGTTTGCACACTGCTTGGATGGTCTACATGGAGGAGGAATATTTGCTATTGGCCATCTCCTTCAACCTAAAATAAACACAACCAAATTGGTCCCTAATCAGTAAGTAGTACTTGCACTCTTGCACTTCCACTTTCACAGTCCTAGACTACAATATATATAATAACTTCATCCATCTTGTATATTATATATATATAGATCGCATTACACTGTTTCCATAAATGGTATTCAAGTGGGTGATGAAGTTATCAAACTTCCCTCAAGTATTTTAGATGGTCTATTTGGTTCCAGCAGCGGTATTGGGGCAATTATAGACAGCGGAACCACATTGGCTTATCTTCCTGATACCATCTATGATCAGGTTATACACAAGGTAACTAGTCAATCAATTTATTTGACTGACTACTAGCTGTGCTGTTAATTATATGAATCAATTCATTCATTCATTTATTGCATACAGATCACTAGTGCCCAATCCGACCTTAAGTTGCGTACAGTTGAGGATGTATTTACCTGTTTCGACTTTTCCGGCAAGTAAGGAATTTTACATCATTCATTCATTGTAGCTAGCTATAGTTGTTGATTTGATTTGATGGTATGGTATGGTGGAGGCAGTGTGGATGAGACGTTTCCAGTGGTGAAGTTTAAGTTTGATGATTCATTGACGCTGGCAGTAAATCCACACGAGTACCTCTTCCAAATTAGTGTAACTCAACCAAACCAATCTCAACTAATTAACTGATTGACTATATATATATATATAAAGGTAGTTAGTTTACTTAAGTTATTGCTATTGGTGTGGATGTAAGGATGATTCCTGGTGCATTGGGTGGCAAACTGCGGTGATGCAATCCAAGGATGGAGATGATGTAGCTCTTTTGGGAGGTATATATATATGCATCAAACTTGACTACATACATACATATACAACTAATTAAGGTTACTTAATTAATTAAGTATGTTGTTGGTGCTGCAGATTTAGCGCTTTCAAATAAGCTAGTTTTATACGATGTCGAGAATCAGTCAGTTGGATGGGTTGAATACAACTGTAAGTAGTAGTTTCAAACAGTGTTTGTTTAAAAATCATAAGGTGCATGCATAATAAATCTCAAGTGATGTATATATATATGGTGTAGGTTCTTCAAGCATCAAAATGAAAGATGAGAGGTCAGGAGCAGTATACACTGTTGGTGCCCACGATTTGAGTTTCAGTTCAACTCTAGTAATTAGTGAAACAATACCATTAATCTTCTTCTTTTTTATCACTGTACTGCTGCTGCAAAATGCCGACCTCATCATCATCTTCTAGTTTTATTTATTTATTTATATTTATATTGTATAAAAACAAAGAAACAAAGAGGAAAATTGCAATTTTTTATTTTATATTTTTCATGTAGCATAAATTTTTTGGAAAGTACCTTTTCATACCACTTCTTTGCACAGAATCCACTTTTGGTACCACATCTATTTTTTTGTATACTTTTGGTACCAATGTTTTCAACTTTGTATCCTTTTGGTACCACCGTTAACTTTCCGTCCAAATTGGTCGTTAAGTGGCATGTGCCATGCACGTGACCGCCCTAAACTTTTGAATTTGTTTCAATTTAGTCCATCTAATGCATCCCTAACTTTTAATTTGTTCAATTTAGCCTTAAAATTTTCCAAATCGAACCCTTGACGCAAATTGACCTAGCCGGACCTAGCCTAGGGCTAGGTCCGGCTAGGCCAATTGGGACCTAGCCCCAATTGGGTTCAATTGGGGCTAGGTCCGACCCTGGGCCGGGGTCGCCTGGGTCCGGCGAACCCAACCCAGGGTCGGACCTAGCCCTAGGCTAGGTCCGGCTGGGTCAATTGGGACCTAGCCCCAATCGAACCCAATTGGGGCTAGGTCCCAATTGGCCCAGCCGGACTTAGCCTAGGGCTAGGTCCGACCCTGGGTCGGTTTTGCCGAACACAGGCGAACCCGACCCAGGGTCGGACCTAGCCCTAGGCTAGGTCCGGCTAGGTCAATTTGGGTCAAGGGTTCGATTTGAAAATTTTAGGGCTAAATTGAACAAATTAAAAGTTAGGGATTCAAAATTTTAGGGCGGTCACGTGCATGGCACATGCCACTTAACGGCTAATTTGGACGGAAAGTTAACGGTGGTACCAAAAGGATACAAAGTTGAAAACATTGGTACCAAAAGTATACAAAAAAATAGAAGTGGTACCAAAAGTGGATTCTGTGCAAAGAAGTGGTATGAAAAGGTACTTAATCCCTTACAATGTTGAACAAAATAGAGGAGTGGCAGAAACAATGCAATATGCCAATTCATTATTAAACCTTAATTAATTAAAATGTAATGAATTTATATTTGGTTGGATCTTGAAATATGTCTTGGCTGGGTGGAGTTGTCGTTTTGGTTTTGACTGAAAGTCACTCCTGAGATAAGTCCTTGCCTGGTTCATATAGTAAGTATAGACCAGTGTTATCAGAACCGGACCGGACCAGCGATTCGACCGGGTTCGAATCAGAACCAGAGCCTCGCGGTCCGGTTTGAGCAAATCCGGAGGATGTAAGCGAACCCGGTTCGCTAGCCGGTTTTTGAGCGAACCGTCCGGTTTTGAGCGAACCGGACGGCCCGCCGGTTCGCCGGTTCGAACTCCACAACAAAGAATGAAGTAAAAAAAACACGGGATGAACAGATCTTCCATGGTTCGAAGGACTACGGGATCCACAGTAAAAAAAAGAAGTAAAAATCAGTTCGGACTTCCATGGTCGCCGCTCAACGAAGCTGGACCAGATCTTCTCCTTCGCGCGGGAGACATACGAAAGCTGCGACGACTCCGACGAGGTAGGGATGAGAAAGAACCAACGAGGTCGGCTCGATGAGAGGGAGGGAATCGGAGGTGAGAGGAGATGGAGCCATGGAAGGATGAACAGAGGGAAGGAGATGATGGAGTGGGAGGGGAGAACGAAGAAAAGAAACGGCGCTGGTGGAGTGGATGTGGGTGGAAGGGTGGGTGGGCTGGGTTAGTTGGATTGGGATTTAGGGATTTCTTTTTTATATGGGCTAGAGTAGTGTGGGCAGGGTTAATATTTCTGTTAATAGGTTGAATTAATTAAATATAATGTATTATGTGGATCAGCAACTGAATCGGGTCAGACCGGCGGTTGAACCGGGAACCGGCACCCTTGCCGGTTCGATGTCCGGTCTGATTCTGATAACACTGGTATAGACAGAGAAAATGTAAAGTTGATTAAGCAAGCTGACATAAATGTTGGAGAAATTCTTCATTGTCTCGGTTCTAACAGGTGGACTTAAAGTGGTGCCTCTCAACCCAATCATGTAATAACACATAAGAGAGAGTTAATAATTGGAAAAGAAAATAGAAAATCAATGTGACATGTGTCATTATTTGATTGGGTTGAGGGGCACCACTTCAAGTCCACCTGTTAGAACCGAGGCAATGAAGAATTTCCCTAACGGTTGATGCTCTATCTATCTATCTGGTTCAAACTGAACTCCAAATCCACCCTCCTAAATAACCAACAACAAACAATCCTACAGCTGCTACTGCTATTTACTTTATTGATCATATTACTACTTACTTACCGCTTCTAATCTAATCTATCTATCTCCAACTCCCATATTACTTACTAATTGCTCACAGCAGGACAGGAGGAGGAGGGAGAACAATAATACCCACTCCCTCCCTTCACTTGCTTCTACTGCCTCACTGGGTTTAGGAAAAAGAACTTATTTACTGTCTCAGGTTTACCTCATGTTTCAGCTTGGTGTCTAACGCGTACTTATACTGTCCCAAGTTTGAATAGTGTTGCTTTTTGGTGTCTTCGTCTATTTTTGGCGTTAAATTGGACGGAATATGCTCACGTGACGATCACGTGAGGGCAATATTTTGAAAATACCCAAAATACCCCCAAACTCTCAGCACGTGCATAATTTGTTTTTTTATTTTATTAATAGAGTAAATGTGAAAAGACGAAAGTACCCCTATGCCTAAAACTAACCTGCACCTCTCCTTCTTCCTTCCCTTCAGTCACTTCACTTCCCATCTTCTTCTACTCACTCTCTCTAATCTTCACCCTCTCAGTTCTCTCTCAAATAAACGAAGAACTTTCTAGGGTTTCGCCAAGAGTGACGCGAGAAGGTTTCCGACGAAGAGGACGAGCGGCTTTCCGGCGAGGTCGACTCAGAAGCATCTCCGGTGACGAAAATGAGAAGGTGACGGGCCGGAATCCGGTGGGGGGGAGGCAGAGATTGACTGTTCGATTCCTCTTCTTCAACTTTAGTAAGGTAATGTTGAAGAAATTTGGTTAAATATGGTTGATTTGGAGTTGGTTTGAGTAAATTTGTGGGAGTTAGTTATATTTGTATAAAAGTTCAAACTTTGCAATGTTCCCAGTTGAAATTTTCCTTGGGAGTTTATATAGACTTGATATATGGTCATTTGTAGTGTTTTTGAGCCGTAAAAATTGGATCTTGGACATATTTGGTGATGTTTTGAATTTTGGCTGAATGGGTCAAACAGAGTCAGTCGGTTTTAGGTGTGTTTTTAGTCAAAATTATACATTAATCTGTGGTTATGTTCGTTGAATAAGTTTACTTTGGTTAGTTTAGATAGTTTGTTACTTCAATTAAAACTTGACTAATTTTGATACAAATGGAAAGTTTATACATTGGAAGTTGATTGCACAGTTAAAAATTGTAAAGTTGATTCTGGTTCTGCTAAATGATTTGTGGAGGTTAAAATTTGCTACACAGCTAGATCATAAGAAGTGGTTGAGGATATATTCATTTCTGAGTTTCAGGTGGTTGAGTATTTGATGATAGACTTAAGATTTATTTTCAGTGCCTGACCGACTCATTTGTCGGCGAATCATCAGGGGTGTTGCATTCTCCCCAACATGAACATAAGTTTGGTAATTTGATTATTGATTAGGCATCCAAATATAACTTTTGTTATATAATAATAACATTCATTTGTAACTAATGGGAACACTCGATTTGTATTCATTCAGACTATGGCGCGTCATATTGAGGAGGAGGAGGATATCTGGTGAGGAAGAGGAAGCTGGTGAGGAAGGTGAGCAGACTAAAGCACATGCCAATGAGGATACTGATGATAACTCCGACTTGGTTGGGCAAATGTTTGCCGTATTGCGGAGTACCACAACAAACTCTTGACGATAAATGGGAATGTTACTTTGGTATAATTTGGTTTACTAGTGGTCGGCGCATGCGTTGCAAGCGCAACAGTCGCGTGGATCGACGCATTTTTTCTGGTTCTAAAGACAAATAATGATCCAATAAATATTGAATATTTTTCAATTAAAGAAATATTAAATGCTTTAATATGTTTTAATTAAACGTCAAATAAATATTCTAATAGTATCACTACGGGCTAGTTATTTTCCATGAAAAGAGAATAGACGTTCTAAGCATATATATATATATATATATATATATATATTTGCCAATGAATCTCTATTATTATTACTTCAAACACAAATGTCACGACGAATTAGAAAGACGATCCTGAACCATTAACGACAAAAGAGAGGGCGATGTTCAATGACCCAATTATCAAAACACGGCATCTTTCTAGATTGGATAACAATCCAGTTAGCTACTTCATTAGCCTTTCTCGAAACCACACTCCATTGGACACGAGAGAATTCAGCTATCATCTTACGAATGTCGACTACAAACGGTCGAATCCTCCAATCACATACACGATCCAAGTGCGACGATGCTTCCAAGGCCTTTTTTGAATCCGATTCGATAACCAATCACATACACGATCCAAGTGCGCCTCCCGAATCGCATAATTCTTTAGAATCAGTGACCCTTATGTAGAGTCGCTATTCATTCTGACCTGCACACGACCTAGATGATAGCGCCTCCCGAATCACATAAGTCTCCAGAATGAGTGTCCCTTATGTAGAGTCTCTATTCATTCTGACATGTACACGACCTAGATGATCTCGAGCAACAACACCAACACCAACACCCCCAGTCCTTGTACAAGCTTCCCAAGAAGCCTCGCAATTAAGTTTAATCACACCTTGTTCCGTTCGACCCAAAGTTCATCTCCCGTAAGTGTGGTTGGGATGGAACCTACCAAGGAGGGGGTGGATCAGCTGCTCCAAAATTCTCCATGGGCTTTCAAAACATGCATCATTGTGTTAACGGGATTAAGCACACTTTACTATCAATACACTTTAATTGCTCCAACCAGATAAAGGTATATTCCACAAAGAAGACACTTATTTCGTCTCTTATCCTAATACATTTAACATCTTTTCTAGAGAGATACATTTAATGTCTCCTATCTGCATGTCAACATTAGTAAAAACATAAAAGGAGTAAAGAATAATAAGAACAAGATGAATGACATGTCTTATTAAACTTTAGAAAGTTTTTTTTGCAAGAACAATGGAGCAGAACTATCGAAGAGATTTTTTATCTTCGAATCCTTGAGAGCATCAATCACTTGTGAATTAAAGTTGTACCATAGTATTCTACCTTGGAATGAAGTCGATCTGTATGGAGGTTCATGTGTGCGTCGGTCGCTTTTAATAAATTCAACATCTCAAATCAACTATATACCGTGATCATCAACAAATCTATGGATCAAATTAAATAATTACTCTACACTCCAACCGTCTGAAATAAACTTTGAAAAATCAACTCAACAACATATACATTGAATGCACGTATGTTATATATGTAATTGTTGCAGTAGTATAAGAGCTAAAATCATTTAGATGATTACAAGACATACATGATGATATATATGCATTCTACGATCATTTTCATGGCTCAGATACAATAAAATTCACGCAATAGAACATGAACTTATATATGTTATTAATTACTTAGATGAATCTGACAAAGCAATTAACAGGGGTAATCGAAAATTAACATAAAAAAATCAATTCTGACACACAAGATAAGTACTCAACAGACTCTTTTCTACGAAGAGAAATCCAGATAGCCAGAGCATTCGTGATTTAAGAAATGAAAGGAATTGAAAAAGATGTATAAGACCAAGATGCAATGCAATCTTGACACCAGATAAGTGATTATGAATAATCTATGCAAGCCTATTGGGAATTTTAGTTTAAATTTGAACTAACAAAGGCATTTCTTTTCAACCTACATATTATCAAAATCTACATATGCTGGGTATTCCTTATACAAAGGCACTTCTTTTCGAATCTATTATTATGGAAGTCTTCCATTAGTTATTGTAAACATATAAAAAGTCTTACAAAAGTTGAGCTTGAGGCTTGGAGGAGTCGATGAAGAAAAGAAAAGGAATTTCATAGGTTAAAGAGAAAACTAAAGAAAGTCATTGTTGAGTAATTATTCAAGGAAGAACAAGCCAATTAACATATGGGAAATGCTTTCTCTTTGCAAGTTTATAATCAATACCCGAATATAACTATGAATAGCGAGTAGTGAAACTTCAATTTAAGAATGACGACGTTATTCAAATGAGTGAATCAATATGCAACATTTATTCAATGAATGCTTGACAAGAGGAATTGAAAACAAACCTGCACGGCGGAGTTCCTCCGTGGAACGAGAGGCTTTAACATCTGGTTTTCTTATCCGATGAAAATGCAATATCAAAAGCACCACTGAATCCTTACCTACCTGGAACCTACACCATCCTCTACCTTCGGCGGGTCCTTCGGTGGAGTCGCCCTCGTTGCTGGAACTGGAACTGCCACCAATAGAAGAGAGTTATGGAAATGAATTGATGAATGGTGCAATGCATGAGCTCTCTAAGATTGAAGCGGTCAATTATCTACTCTCTTTGAATTGATGGATGGTGCAAGCGGTGAATTATGTACTCTATTTGAATTGATGGATGATGCTGCAATGCATGAACTCTCTGTTTAATAAACATTAAAGCGGTGAATTATCTACTCCTTTGAAGAATGAAACGTTGTCAGCGAGTAGAGAACGTGCGGTGAATTATCTACTTTATTTGAAGAATGAAACGGTGTTAGTCGGATTTGAATTATAAGTTAGCTAGATAGCTGCGGTTGAAATTATCAGTGAGATGATCACTGGAGAGAGACGTGACGATTGGTGATGACTGGTGAGGGAGGAAGGTGGCTCTTTGTTGTGAGGCCAACACTGACTTTTAGATTAGTAGTAGATATATAAGAGTTCATGTGTTCTTCTTGTGTTCTTATAGTTTGCAAACCCTAAAATCAGGCCATTTATGTCATGTGTGTGTTTAATTAGGTATTGTTTGTGAACATTATTAACATACAATCAAATGGCAACACCATGAATATCTCATACACCAACTGATAACACCATGGAATTCTCATACCACAAAAGGCAACAACCGGAATTTCTCATACAACAAAAAGCAACACTATGAATATCTCATACTCCAAAAAGCAACACTATGAATATCGCATACACCAAAAGGCAACTATGTTCCTAAATAAGATAACAACATCATTATTTGATCGATATACATCAGTGGTACTTTCTAAAGTACAGCCTTGCAAAAAAATACCAATACCAAACAGCAAACCATTAACAAAGAACAAACTTCATATGCCCTATATGTACATAACCTTTTTCTGCATAGTAACTCCTATCATGCCCAAACACAACATGAATATGACGACGCGATAAGTTTTCTCAACACGGTTCCTTTTTGCCTCCTTTTTCAACCGCTTTTTCTTCGCCTTAGCTGCAATTTGACTTGAATGGGGACACATGCCTTCTTAAACCCAACTGAAAAAGTCACACCCGGATCCCACCTCCCCTAAAGTTAAAAGTGCATAAGATTGTGTAAACTTCTATAACTATGATGTTGTATTGAAACCCACGGAAGTAGCAATGCTATCTAGCCATTGAGGTTTAACTAAAACGCCAAACAGTGTCGAATTCGAATATGGGTAACAATTTCTGCAGCGGAATCAAATTAACAACAATAGCAATGATATTGAACGATTTATGGTTCAGCTCAACCGAAATACACAAATATTTAAGAAATTAGGTTTCGAAACAACCCAAATTAAACCAAGTGGTGTTAATTTGCAGTAAAAAAACACTAATTCACGGATACCCACAACACGAATTATAAGCTTACATTATAAAAAGGACACCCGTAGAACCTCCGACCGAAATTTGAAGTTGTGGAAGAAGTTCTGACAATAGCTTCAGCACCGTGGTCACAGTAAATTGGCCCTTCACATTCTGGAAACCTTTTGGTGGAACCTTGGCTCCAGTTGCTCGTGCTTGACCCGGACGTAGCCACCGTTGATGACCACCTAAGCTTTTCCTACAAACCCTAAGTCTCTGTCGCCGGAGGTTTCAAACCTTTCTTTCTTGTTGGGAGAGAAGAAGCGTGGCATCAGTTTTTTTATAAACTTAGACACAGGGGTATTTTAGTCTTTTCAGTTATTTAAGTTTGAAGAGATGGGCACTTTAGTCTTTTCAGTGTTTAAGTGAAAAATCACGTGAATGGCACGTGTGAGTCATAAAACTCAAATCCAGGGGCAAATAGGTCATTTTAAGTCAGTCTGCTAAACTTAACGCCTAAATCGAACAGAAAACCAAATTGCAACATTAATGAAACTTGGGACAGTACAGATTAACAATATATCCTGAGACACCAATTTGAAACATGAAGTAAACTTGAGACAATAAATGGTTCTTTTCCTATGAGTTTAAGATCAGGTGGGACCCACATCCACTCAGCTCATCATTCATCATTTATTTTCTATTATCATCTCCTACACTAAATATGTCAGTGGTCCTCAACAAAGAAAAGAAAAAAGAAAAAAAAAAGACAGATTGAATTTTCAAACAAAAATTCTAGTTTTTAACATTGTTACACCAAAAAACACATGAATAAAATGAAACCCACACAACATGATCAACCTGCATTCTACAAACAACAAGGACACCACCCACCCAGTCCCACAAAATTCCCAATCCTCCTCTCCTACACACTGAGATTTTGATCGCTCACCACCCCCTCCGGACACCCCAATTGGTTTCCCAGGCGCGCTAATACAGCCGGCCAAACCGTCTTTCTGCAACCAACTCCCCCAATATAAATATATTAATCTTCTTTTTTTTTTCTTTTCTTTTCTACTGAATCCATACAACTCTTGAGCAAAACTTGTGTAAAACAGCCCTCACCAACACTGACTGACTCAAAACCGAGGCAGGTCCAACAGAGTATTTGCACGAGATACTCCTTCCAGCGCAGACCAATCCTTTTCTTGAGAATCCACCACATCTGCATCTTCCTCTTCGTCATCGTCTTCTTCTTCTGCACTTACATCTGCAATGCTTTTATTAGATACAGTAGTAGTAGTTCCTCCAACTGAAGAATCTACTTGATCATTAGACTCTTTCAATTTGGGTTCGATACTGGCAGTATACAAGTCGTTGGAGTCTAGGAAGAGGCAGACCACAGCACAATCATCAACTTTAGAAGTTGGGTATTTGTATCTCCATGTCTTCACAGCAGACTCCACAAGGACTCTTGCTGCAGAGGAACGTGTCGGTGCTGATGATATAATATCAACCACTTCCTTATTTGTAAGCACATCCCACACCTGTCATGAAAATATGCATTAGTTAGTGTGTGTCATGCTTGAAGAACATCCAGGTACTGTCATTACGTAGAAAGTAAGCAAGACCCAGTCCTACATGTAATGGCTGTGTTAAATACAACAACAACCACCGGTTGAGATTCAATTTACTCACCCCATCTGTAGCCAATACAACAAATTCGTCCTTCTCATTAAGGCATCTGCAGGATATGTCAGGCACTGAGATTAGACCATAATCCTTAAGGCAGAAATCTCCAAAGGCCCGAGCCATTGCAAGCCCTGGTGACATATTGTTTGGCAACCAAACTCGTGCAACATCAGGCTCCCCCTGCAGAGCAAAAACCCGACCCTTGCATTTCCTAATTCTCTCAGACTCCTCTGTAAGGGGAAATAGTGAACACACAAGTTTAGATTTTATTTTTAAAATAAAAATGATCTATTTAAACATAGACAGCAATCAATTAGAGATAAACCTGGAAGATTGGGTTTCAGATCAATAGTTAACTGCACAGCGACAAGAGATCCCTTTTCATCACGTGTACCTAGCACAGCTCTCGAGTCTCCAACATTTCCAAGTACTATATATTTACCCTGTAGCCAGTCATACATATTTGAGCTTTAATTGGTCAATCATCAGAAACTCACTATAAGTATGATTATCTCAAAGCCTAAACAAATTGAGTTTAACCTGCTTAATCAGTGTTACAGCTGTTGTTCCACTGCAGAAGCAGTCAATGCTCGGATGCATCCTCAATTCTCGGTCCATGACCTTAAAAGCCTTAAAGAATGACTCTTTAAGCAAACTAAAGATTTCAGGTGGATTCTCAGCTGCTTCACGTGTCTGTACAGAGGCCTTCGGTGATTCTTCATCAGCAGCAGATACAAGGGGAGTTTCTTCAGAACCCAAACTAGTGGTAGCTTTCGTGTTTACCTCTTTACCAATATCTTCACCATTTACAACCACTTTCCAATGAGCACTTAACTTCAATGGCAGTGAATCTCTGACTCTCTTGGCAACCAAATGACCATATGGACCATGTCCATCAAACACACCACAAAAAACTGTGTCTTTCCGTGAGCTAAAATTCTGAAAAGAATAAAAAAAATCACATAATAATCTCAAAAATTAAGACCATTCCAGTTTTGCTTTCTTTTTCTTCTTCTGCTAAGACCTAGTTGTGGCGCATTATACGCAGCAGCAAGGGCAGAAAGCGCAGTACATGCATTATACTTCAAAACTTTTCCTATAACACTCTAGCTTATCAGATCATACCTTCAAATTGCTTCACACAAGTGATATGAGCAAAGTTATAAGAACAACGCAGCTTATCATCTTGAAAAATAATGAGTAATCAAATTAAAAAAAATCCCTGTTACCAACCAAACGTATCTGTTTCACATCAACATTAACATTTATCATTTCCCCATTGAAAGTCAGAACATGCAAAATGATTTTCTGGATTTGAAACGCAATACATCCCAAATAGAAAGCAAACTAACCTCCCAAACAATCATGGCATCCTGATTTGTCCCTTTCTTTCCCTGTTGAGTGAACAAGGAGGCAATCTCGGTGGAGCCATTGGAGAAGAACCTCCCAGGGACTTTTTGTAGAGCCTCATCCCTCCAATAGTTCGTTCTCTTAGAGGTCTTCTTCCTCTGAAAACCAGAGGCAGCAGATGTGGGGGAGCCAGGGACTGGGGTCCTGCCCTCTAAAGAGAAGCAGGACCCCATCCTAAGGGCCCTTATAACTTCTAAAAAGCACTCCAGTCCAACTGAACAGGTGTTCCCCCTATTTTCTGAAGGCGGATCCGTCAGAAACACTTGATGGAATCCCGACAATTCTCTCTTTTCCAGGACAATTGAAGAAGCTTATGCTTCACTTCACAGTGTTGGAGACCTGTTGAAGGATGATAGCTGGTTTATGAGTAGCAGAAATGATGCTAATATATATATAATATAAATAGAAAGGAAGTAAAGTGCTTTCTAGCTCAACCATTCCATAAGCAGGTAAATCACTTGCACAAGGAGGGAGTTGCTTTTCAAATGCAAAAGAAGTTGATTTAAGTAGTTTAGTCCGTGATGGCCTTCCACCTTAATAATGTGCCCCAGGCAGATTCAATTTTATAGGCTTGGTAGCTAAACTAGTTTCCCATGAAGAAAGTTAGGTGGCACAAGCTAATCAAGAGATCCGAATGGCAGCTCAAAATTGCACCATTATTATTCTCAGATCACATCAGGCGCCAATATTATCCAAAGAAACGTTGGATCTACAGTTACCTTGCATAAAGTGTAACCAACTTAAGAGGGCAAACCCGAAATTATTATTAAGCTTGTCTACCCTATGCAAAAGAAAGATCGTTTCCGGATAAGATTTATTAGTGAAGCAAATGGATAAGATCTTTGATCCCCATTTATCATGTATATATATATATATATATATATAGATGTATTCAGAACGTGAAGCACATAACCAAATTAATGAATTATGAAGAGGATAACGGAAAAACTTACAGCTTGCATCGAGCACAGAAGACAGGATTCAGGAAGAAGATCGGAAGTCGCAATCTGGGGTCACAAAATGATTCAGGACGAGAGAACTATTTTCGTATCCCCTATTTCGAGCAAAGCTTGTGAATTTCGATTTAAGAGAACGAGTGGAGAAGGGAAAGGTACGCCTCAGGAGAGAACATGTAGATATATAATCAGAAGGAGAAAGAGAATAGAAGAGAACCACCAAAACGCAAAGAATCGGTAGGGAAGAGAGAGAGAGCGAACAATTTGTCTGTCACTGTCGGAGTCGGGGCGGAGGATATGAATGAAGCTTGTTGTTAATAAGGGCCGCCGAGGATCATAGATTCATAAAATTAAGTAAGTCTTCATATATAATAATAATTATATTAGAATTAATAAATAAATTACATTAAATGCATAGTTTGATATTTATTTCAGATTTAGATAAACTAGATGCTAACCCCGCGCACCGCGCGGGTAAGAGAGTCGGACTAAAAAAAAAAAATTTAAAATTTAAAATCGTTTAAATTAAATTTGAAAAACAAATTTTAAATATTTTCATAGATATATTATTGAAAAAATTATCAATTTCAGTAATTCACCTAAAAAAATTAATATATATATTACTTTTATTTTATATGTATGTAGTTGGCCGAGTATATTGTATATTAATATTGTATGTAAACATACATATCACTAAATAAAAAGTCATTGAAGAAAATCAATAAATATAAATTCAATTAATTTGAGTTGAGTTGTTTTTTTTTCTAAATAATTAACTTGAGTTTCTATTATAATTTTTTGGGGAAAAAGTTTTCAGAATTAAAAGATTGTGATTTAATTTTTGTGATAATAATATGTATTTAAGTTTGAACTTATACGCACAAATTGAAGACGAAGCCATGGATTTGGCCAAAAAAATGACGAAACCATGGATATTTTATTTTATTTTAATTATATAATATATATATTATAATTTTTTTTTATAGATGTTCATAGTAACTTTATATTATATATATTTTATATTTATGTCGTTTTAATATTTTTTTTTAATATAGTTTGATTAAAAATGAAAATAAATATTTTAAGAAAATTAATAAAAACCTAAAAAAAAGTTTACACATGATGTTCCTAAAAGAAAAGGCATATTATAATTACTTATCAATTAAAAATAGGGTGGAATAAAATTATAGCGTACAATCAATTAGAATAATTAGTAATCTCGTTAAAATTTTATAAATATTATTAATTGCACTCAAGAAAGTTTATGTAATATTATTTTAGGAGGCACACATACATCATAAAGCCCTAATATTGATTTACATATAATATAAAAAAAACTAATATATTTCATTTATAGATATTAAATAATAATATGGCAAAACGCTTTTGTCTATATGGTTTTAAAACATGTATGTACATACTACATAGTATCAAAAGAATAAATTATACTTATTATTGGTATTTTATTACCATAAAACTATAAAAAAAAATAAATAATAACCAAATGAATTTTTGTGCATCTAAAGTTCTAACATCCTCCAAGAAATTATAATATAAGGTACACTAAAATAATTGTTGCAAAAGTAAAAAATTTACATTAAAATATAGTAGAAATGTATGTAGCTCTATTTATTAGACTAAACTTCAATTTAAAGGAGATATTTAAACAGTCTGATTAGTAGCAAATAAATAATACATGAAAGACTACCTTGAAATTGAAGAAACCGACTCCACAGCAAGAGGGGACATATTTGAAAGGTTTTTTTAATTTAATAAACAAAAAAAGATTCAATAAAAATACATGTTAGATTTAGAGAAATATGTAATATTATTTACTGGATATTGAAAGAATTAAAAACATATAGATGAAAAGATGTATTAGCTAGAGAGAACAAATTAATAAAATAGTTGAATAATATCTAGTAAATATGCACCTTGAATAATAACTATTAAAGGAAAAATTAATCAGACGCGAATACACCAAACATAGCAATAACAATATTTGCATTCATATCTTTTTAAAAAAAAAAAACTCATCTGCTTGAGAAATAATATTTTCCTAAAGTGTTAAATTAGCAATGCATTCCCTACAAATAACCACAAATATGTGTTACATTCACACAACATATAAGAAAATAGGTATACAATGCAATTAAAATTATATAGTAATGGTTACCCATCTAATTGCAATTGCAAATGCTGCTTACGTGTTGGACCATCTGTCGTAGTAGTATCTTCATGCATATGAATAGTATGGAGTCTTCCGATTATATCTGTAGAATATTGTAAAATAAAATATATAATTATTTATTATGTAAATATAAATTGTAAAGTAAAATAAAATCTACCTAATGTTCCGCTAATATAATATCATATCCATACTTGACATTATGAGATAATATACCTACTAACACGTTAAAAATAATAGTATAATGGATGAGAATGAAATCAATTTGTGCGTGGGAATGAAAGCACCTAAGACAACATCCTTTGAGAGAATGTGTTTTTCTCAACCGCTCTTTACGCACTTGTTGTTACTACTCGGTGATGGAGCCAAGTGGAATCTCAGTAAGCCATGGTTGATGTTGCTTGGATTTACACAATTAAAAGAAGAAAAATCATCAGCACGATCAGAATACCGATTTTTTCTAAAAATGTAATGTGAGCCAATTTATTAGAAACAAAACATACAAATATTCACTGTATAAACCCTAATTGCAATGGAAGTTTGACCTTTAATTAAAAAAAATCTAAGTACCGTACTTGCATACAAATACCTAAATAAAATAAAAAATGTAAGCAAAGCTCGACCTTGAGCACGAATCTAAAGAAAAACCCTATATTATCTACTATAGACAGAATGAATAATTTGAAACTATTTTGTTCTTAAACAATACTTACTTTTTGGAAGACTTTGATTTGCTTGGGCCGAATTTGGAACCACTCTATTGGATGCATATGTCGTAATAAGTGAATAATGAAGATGAGTGAAACTATATATTTATAAAAGTAGGAACCCTTGAACCCTATTTATATATATATATAAAATAAATATTATGTATAATTACGTATATAATATATTTTCTCCTTCCTATTATTTTCCTCTAGGCTCCCTCCCGTTGTAGACTTGCCTTTAGCCAATATATTTTATTTATATACTTTATTATATTTACGTTTTTGTAATCTATACATTATTTTCTTTATATATGTTGCTTTATATATAACGTGAGTTACGTGACATATTATTCATTATTCCATATATATTGTGCTTACATGTCAGTCTACGGTCTTCCGGAACCAAACTGTATAGATTTACTATTTAAAAGGAAACTTTTAATTAATTTGTTTCTTTAAATTGCGTAGAGACCAAATTAGGAGATAAAAATACTTCTTAATTTTCAACCAATCAATATTATGTATCTAAATTTAGAGAATCTCTATTAAATCCAAATTAAATTAGGAAACAATGACTACGTGGATTGTCCACGTGTCGGCCATAGGGCTTCCGATACCGAATTAATATAATATAGTAGATATTAAATTAATTATAAAATAGTGGCATACTATTCAGCTTATTATAGATTTATTCACTTTTTAAAATTATGTTTTTTTTTTTTTTTCCATGTGGGGTGGTCCTAGGAAGGGCCCATCTTGGAAGGCAGCACCTATTGCATTTTTGCTTCACAACTAGACTACTCTACACTTGTACCAGGTCAACCCTTAAGAGATAAAGTGCCGACTAAGAATATCATTCCATTGTCATTGTCATTGTCACTAGTGTTAAATTATGTTTGTTTGGTCGTTAATGTATCATAGTTAGTTGAGTAGGACGTGGACTTTAAATGTCACATAAGATCTCAATATTATTTTCATTTTTTAAGTATCAATAATAGTTTAATTAAATAATATTTATTTTTTTAAAATGAAAAGTCACTACTTATGAATTAGATCATTTACGACTTATAATAACAATATATTAACGATTCTTTTCAAAAAGAAAAAAAAAAAAGTTCAATATAGAGATCAAAGCAAGACAATCATAGGTCATTTACAATCTCGCTTGCAAAACACCCACAGTAGTCTTACGTAGTTTATGAATTAATGCATTTCAACGTCATTTTTCGAACGTAATATTATCTCAAAAGCTTGAAAAGAAATTCTTGTTAGCATATTGTGACGTGGCGCCGTAATAGGAGCCCATTAATTAAGGGAATTACCTAAGTTAATTAGGTAATTGTCAATCTGAGCTAATTGGGCCAAATCCAATTAGTAATTGACAAGGGAAACCCAAAATGGGCATCCCCCTTATTATGCATGGTTCGACCGACACATTGGTTGGAGTAGCCTTTTGGCAACTCCACCCAATACTATATATAGGGGTGACTCCTAAGGGTTTAAACACACAATTAAGAACAAGGATCTCCATTGAGAAAACTTGTCACCCTAGTCTAATATTTCGGCACCATCAACATCAAGTCCGAGGTTCCATCTCCGTTGAAGAATCGATCAGAGGTCTTGTTGTGGAGCTACATCGCGTGAGACTTCTTCTAACGAAGAACTTGCACGTGGTTCCGACCGGAGGATCAGAACTCCCTCCACATCGTTCTTGGGCAGGAAAGCTAAAAGGTATGTGTACTAATTCCGCTGCGTAGATTAGATTTCATGCTAGTACACGTTTAGTGTTGGATCACGGTGGAACTCCGGTACGGTCTTAACGGCGATCCGGGCTCCTTTGCTCCACGTAATCCTGCAAGAGGGGATAGACCGGGCGGTGACCCAGAATCCCTCTCCGATGCTTAAATAAGGGGTTAAGAACCTATGAAAGGTCTGAACTATCACCCATGTTAACGGGAGAGGTCTGAAATTTAAAAAGTTAATAACGGAGGTCTGAAATTTCAGTTTTGTTGATAACAGCGGTCTCCGTTAGTTTTTTCCGTTAAAACTAACGGAAGTTGGTCACATGCTTGGCATGTGACCGGAAATAAAATAAATTTCCAAAAATGCCCTTCTATCAAGTGTGCCCCTCACATGCTTGAAGTGAAAAGACCAAAATGCCCTTGAAGCCACCACGACTCCACCAACCCAGCTCCGGCGACCACCAACCGTACTCCGGCGACCACCACCGTACTCCGGCGACAACCACCGTACTCCGGCGACCACCACCAAGGCTCCGGTTGGGCCCAAATCGGAGCCACCGGCCCCGATTGGGCTCCGATCGGAGCTTTTTTTGGCTCCGATCGGAGTTTTTTGGCTGAGGTGGTGGCCGGAGTCGGGTCGCCGGAGTCGAGGTGGTGGTCGCCGGAGTCGGGTGGTGGTCACCGGAGTCGGGTGTCGGTGGCCGAAGTCGGGTGGCGGTGGCCGGAGTTGGGTGGTTTTAATTTGACTTTAGGGGTAAAATTGTCATTTCACATTTCATTAAATAAAACAAAATATTAAAGGGGCGAAAATGTCATTTCACACAATTCTGTTAAATTTAACCCTAAAAATGGACGGAAAACCTCAAATCAACAAAATTGAAATTTCAGACCTCCGTTATTAACTTTTTAAATTTCAGCCCTCTCCCGTTAACATGGGTGATAGTTCAGACCTTTCATAGGTTCTTAACCCTAAATAAGTATCTCGTATGAACTGGCAAGCAATAATCTCAAGGAGTGTGTATCTCAAAAACGTCATCTGATCTGAGGTAACCTCTGCCCTTTTATAGGCGGAGAGGTACCTCAGTTACCTGGTGAACCGTTGGGGTGGTTAGCCCATATTCCGCGTATCTCGGGCACAATCCCGCCTATCTAGGCCATGATCTCGCTTATCTCGGCCACGCCCCGCGTATCTCGGCCTCAACCTCTGATAGCAAGTCCCGACTAATATCGGGGACTCCAGAGTTGTCTCATTGTGTCACCGCTCGGGGCCCCTCGTTATCATGACAGGGCCAATCATTCTCAGGGATTCATCATCGGGGCCTACTTAAAGGCATCTCATCGGGAGCATCCAGCTCATCTATCGGGACCGACTCTGTCGGGACCTTTCATCATCGGGACTCCCTCTGTCGGGACCCTTCGCCTTGGTCTTCTTGACCTCCATTTAGGGCCCAGTGGACCTATTCGCCGTTTCCTCGCCGTTAAAGGGCCTAACGGCCATAGCGAAACCCATCATTTGCCCCCAAGACATGAGGGACTTTCAGTTCGTCGTGTCTTTCAACTCCCGACCTCCCGACATCGAAGTCGGGGACCTTTCCTTTGATATAGTCACTTGATACAAATCTTCTCGTTCACGTTTCCTCGATGCCTTGAGGATAACCACCAAATCCGAGAAGACTCTCGGTTCCCCTGCCATTAAATGCAGCAGATAACGAAGCGACGTCTTTGGCACCCGTGCCTGATTTTTCGCGCCTGCTTTTTCTGAAAAAGTGCTTTTCAGGCCGTTTCATGATTACACTCGTTGCCATCCTGCACGTTTCATCTCAACGGCTCAGATCAAAACGCTTCAACTTCGACGATTCAGATTAGAACGTCCTTTCGACTGTCCTCTTCGCCTATAAAACCCTAACCCTGGGCACAGTTTCCCTTTTACCGTCTCCGAAATTTCAAAAGCTCTCTGCAACTTCTGAGAACCTAAGCTCTGCGATTTCGAAGACTCAAGTGCTCCTCCGGCCTTCTGTTCTCTGAACATCTTTCCGGCAGCGTCACATTCATCCTTCCTACCTTCAATCATCATGTCTGGTAAGGATTTCTTCTTCGTTGCTCGTATATCTTTTCCTTCATCTCTGCTTAGTTTGTTTGCAATTTTCCGAAAAACCCAATGTACCTTTCCTTGCCATGGCTGATTTCAGACAGTGGACCTAGTTCCGAGGGGAGAAAGCCCTTCAACTTCGACTATGCACTCAACGAGATTTCCATCACTGCTTACGATGCAGCTCTCCGGGAGGGATGCATCACCTCTACCTGGGAACCTCGCTTCCCATATCCCCGGCCCCGCCTCTCGAGTAACGTTGAGGTTACTCGTCCCCGGAAAGGGGAGGTATTTGTCTCTATGGGGCAAATATCAGCGGGGATTAGATTCCCCTTCTGTGGAAATCTGGTCGAGATGTGCCAGCACTACAAGACGCATCCGGCCACTTTCTCTCCTCATGCCATCCGCCTATGGAACGCCTTCCAAGTCCTCTGCTTCCGACAGAAGTGGGTTTACAACCTCAAGCTCTTCAGAACCTTCTACGGGATGAAGTGCAACGAGGCGGGGGTCTGTGCCTTCTACCCCCGTATGCCAAAGTGGAACAAGACGCAACTCGGGTTGTGCAACTGGACCAATGACACCTGGAAGGTGGTCAAGGGTCGGGGATTCCTGGTCGACACAGGGTCCGACAATAGTGGGTGGAAGAGGAGCTACTTCTTCATCCAGAACTCCTCGATCCCTTGGCCCCGATGGGAGGTGGAAGCGGACTCTCTTCCCGCTTACCACACCTATTCTGATGAAGACTTCCATACCCTTCATCTCATCCAGCTCTACCGATGGGCGGAGTCCTATACTCCCCTTGATGCCAATTCTCTCGTGGAGCGGGACCTGGTGAATGCCGGGATCCGACTCCTCGACATAGTCTCCGGGGGTCAGCTCTTCGACGACCCCTCCAATATTGTTTCTTGGGTAACGTCTCTAACCTTTGTTTTTACTGTTTGCAGCTAAGAAGGTATCCGTGCTGACCAATCTGATCCTTAAGCAGGGGGAGACCAATGTTGTCCGCCCTACGCGGAAGAGGAAGTAAGCCAAGAAGGCTGCTGCCCCATCGGGATCTCCTTCCACGGAGAGGCCAAAGCGTAGCCGCGTGGAGGTGGACAAACTCTTTGATGTCCAGAACGCTGAAGAAGGTAAAAAGCTCCGCCTCGCTATTAAATCGTACAGGAAGCTAGTTCCGAAGGAATTGATCCCTTCGACCATGGAGGCCCGCATCACCGATGACAAACGTGTTCTCCGAGGGGAAACTCCTCGTGTCCTGAAGGCGGGCTACTACAATTACCGCGGGAAGGACCAATATGTTTCTCGGCACATTGTCTGGTGTAAGGGCCCTAACGAACTTCCTGATTATGTTTCTGAAGCCTCCTCCCGTTAGGTGCAGGTCACTCGGGAGCTCCGTTGGGTGCTGGAGCTTCAGCAGGTGCACCACCTTCAGCAGGGGCGCCTCCTTCTGCAGGGGCACCATTTTTCTCTGGTGGGGAGACCCCGACCAGCGATCAATTTCGTCGGGTGGAGAACCTGGACTCCTCCGAGGAGACTGATGAGGGCGGTTCCCTTCGCCATCGTCGGAGGACGGGGCTGTCCCCACTGAAACCAACCTCCAAGGGGCTGCCCCCCTCGCCTTCTTCACAACAGCGACAGCCGTCGCCCATCCATGACTTCACTCCTTCCCCAGCCCGGGGCGAGTCGGAGGCACACCCCTCCACGACTCGAGTCGGCCCTTCTCCTCTCCCCCTCGACGGGAGTTTTTACAAGGTCTTGGACCCCGCACAGAAGGATGCTCCCTGGACCCCGATCCAAACGCTGCAAGGGGTCCAGCTCCGACAGGGGGATACGTACCACGAGCTGGCTACACATCTGCTAGCAGGCTCAATCCTGCCCGCTATGAGGTATCCGATTTCCTTGGATCGAGAGGAAATCCGCCGGGACGTTCAAGAGATGTCCATGCGTCGGATAGAGGTAAAACTTTCACTTTTCTCTTCTTCATCAATAAGACCGGCTGCTCATCTGCTAACACTTTTTTCCCTTCCTCGCAGGAAATGGGGGACATCAACTGTTTCCTCGGGTACATCTTCGCCTTCGAAGAGGCCCTGGAGCAGGAGCGGGCTAAGGGGCTCCCGCGGTTGTAGCCAAGCTTAAGGAGGATCTCGCGGCCTCCGAGTCTTCGCGGGGAAAACTGGCCAAGGAGCAGGCCATCCTCGACCGAAAGACTCGGGACCTCCAAAAGCAGGTTCGTGACTTCGAGGGGCTCCTGAAGCGGGAACGGAAGGAGCGGCGGGTTGCTGAGGACAAGCTGGTCCTTGAAAAGAAGGCTCTGGAGGAGCAAGTTGCTGAGGTTCCCGCGCAGCTGGTCACGGCCGAGACCAAGGGCCGGGAGGATTATCGGAGGTCCGAAGACTTCCAGGCTGATGCAGTGAAGTTCTGCAGCGCGGAGGTGGAGAACACCCTCTTCAACGCAGTCGAGGAACTCCACCTGGAGTATGGCGACGCCATCAACTTCGACAAGTCTCCATCTCTCGCTCCCTTTGCGAAGAAATACTTTGCTCTCTCGGAGGAGAGTGATGAGGGGAGCACTCTCGCGATTGTTGAAGACACAGCGGAGCCTCCAGGTGCTGACGTCCCGATAATCGACCTCCAGCGACTGAACCTGTGGAGCCTTCTGCCACAGACCTTGTGGACCCTGCTCCCGCTGATGCCGCCGACAAGGACCAAGCCTAAATGCTTATCTTTAAAGTCCTTGTATTTTCTTCATTTTTGTAATCCTCGGGCCTTTGAGCCCTCATGAATATCAGAATGTCTTAGTTCTGATTTTCCATTGCACTTCTCCAAGCGACTTTACTTACTTAAGGCGAAACCTCGACACTTAAGATATTTTCACACATCACTTAAGACGATTTAACAACTTGCACCACTTAAGGTGACTTAATATCACGCACCACTTAAGGCGACTTTCCAATACTTACAATAAATCCAAGAATCATGCATCACTTAAGACGACTTAACCTCGTGCATCACTTAAGACGACTTTTCTCGTGCACCACTTAAGGCGGCTTTTCTCGTGCACCACTTAAGGCGACTTTTCTCGTGCACCACTTAAGGCGACTTTTCATCGGGCACCACTTAAGGCGACTTTTCATCGGGCACCACTTAAGGCGACTTTTCATCGGGCACCACTTAAGGCAACTTTTCATCAAGCATGACATTTCTTCAAGTGTTCGCCACCAAAAGAATGCTTCAATACTCTGCCATCGAGGTCTTCCAACTTGTACGCATTCGGAGCTGGCATCCCCACGAACTTGTAAGGTCCTTCCCATTTTGGTGACATCTTGTTGATTCGATCCAAAAGGGTAAACTCGTTGCGACGCCAAACCAGCTCCCCGACGAAGAATTGTCGGGACTTAACTCGCCGATTGTAATACCTGGCCGTCGCCAAACGCATTCGAGCCTGGACTTCATCGGCTTCCCGCCTCTTCTCTTCGAGCAAGTCCAAATCCAGACGTCTCATCTCATCATTCGTCAAAGGCTCGTAATATCTCACCCGATGGGACGCCACAGCTACCTCCACGGGAGCAACAGCCTCCGTGCCATAAACAAGGCCAAACGGAGTCTCCCCAGTTGATCGTTTGGGTGTCGTTCTAACAGCCCAAAGCACGTTTTCTAGCTCGTTCAGCCATTTGCCCTTCAAGGCATAGACCCTCTTTTTCAGGCCATCCATCACGATTTTGTTGGCCGATTCCACCTGGCCATTAGTCTGAGCATGGTGGACAGAGGCTGTCCGATGCTCGATATTCAATTCCTCCAGATACCCCTTAACTTGAGCCCCGTTAAACGGTGGACCATTGTCGCTGATCACCACCTTGGGAATCCCGTATCTGGATACGATATGAGTTTGGAGAAACTTGACGATCTGGTTCCCCGTTGTCTTGGCCAACGCCTTAGCTTCTATCCATTTCGAAAAATAATCGATAGCCACAAGCAAATATTTACACTGACCTTGTGCTTGCGGGAGAGGTCCCACCAAGTCGATGCCCCACTGCGCGAAGGGCCAAGCACTCTTGATGGACGTCAGATTAGCGGCCGGAGCCACGATATTCGGGGCGTACCTCTGGCACGCATCACAGGATCGGACCAACGCCGTCGCCTCCTTGCTCATCGTAGGCCAATAATAGCCCAGATTTAACGCTTTCCTCATAATGGATCGGGCCCCTTCATGACAAGCCGCGACCCCTTCATGCACCTCCCTCAGGATTCGACTTGTGTTGGGCTCAGCCACACATTTCAAGTACGGAGTCGAGAACCAGCCCTTCTTGTATAGCTGATTGTCCAGTATCACGTAGTTAACCGCGATTCGACGTATCCTGTCGGCTACCACATCATTATTGGGGACTGCCCCCGTAGTCAGATACGCGACTATCGGGGTCATCCAAGTGGGCTCCTCCTCCGATTTTGTTTCAATAGCACACACCTGCGTCGGGTCGGTGGTCGACAAGATCACCTTCTCCAAGAAGTGCACCTTCCGATTTTCCCCCAAGGGTGCCCCCAAGGCAAATTTGCTCAAAGCATCCGCTTCCACGTTATCTTCCCTCGGAATCGCCTCAATATCGAAGCTTTTAAAGCTCTCCTTCAAGGCTTGTACCTCATGAAGGTACTTCTTCATCATCGGGCTCTTCGCCTCGTATCGCCCTTGGACTTGATTCACAATCAGGCCCGTGTTGCACTTCACTCTCAAGTGAGCAACTCCCGTACCTTTAGCAATTTTCAGGCCCGTGATAAGAGCCTCATACTCAGCTTCGTTGTTCGTGGCCCTAAACGTTAAGGCCAAAGCATATTGAAGCGGCTCACCTCCGCCTGGTGGTATCAACACAAAGCCTGCTCCTGATCCGTCGGAACTCGAGGAGCCCTCCGTGTATATCTCCCAAGTATTTTCCTCGTTTGGCTGTTCTGATTGCTCTGCCATCTTTGTTTGTTCTGCTATCGGGACCTCCATGGTTGCCCCCTCTACAGGGCCCGCTTCTTCCAGATCGGGGGCTGTAGACTCTGCTATGAAATCCGCCAACGCCTGACCCTTAATAGCCGTCCTCGGAGCGAAGTTTATGCGAAACTCACTAAGCTCGACTGCCCATTTCACTAATCTCCCCGACGCATCAGGTCGGTTCAAAAAATACTTCAAAGGCTGATTCGTCAGCACAGTAATCTCATGCGCATGGAAGTAAGGTCTCAGCTTCCGAGCAGTAATAATCAACGCAAAGAGATACTTCTCAACGGCGAGATAATTCATTTCAGACTTGGCAAACGCCTTGCTAACATAATAAACGGGGACTTGATTACCCTCAACAACCTTCACTAACACAGAGCTAATGGCAAATTCAGAAACAGCCAAATATAGATAGAACGGCTCGCCTGGGACCGGTTTCGCCAACGGCGGGAGGGTGCGAAGGTGCTGCTTGAGTGCTTGGAACGCCTCTGCACACTTGGCAGTCCACTCAAACTTCTTGTTGGCCCTCAACACTTCAAAAAACGGCATGGATCGGTCACTTGCCTTAGACAGGAAGTGATTCATGGCAGCCAATCGGCCATTCAGCACTTGCACCTCCCGATGATTTACCGGAGACTGCATCTCCTCGATCGCCCTCAGCTTCTCGGGGTTCACCTCAATTCCTCTCTAGCTTACCATAAAGCCCAAAAACTTCCCCGAGTGAACTCCGAAGGCGCACTTGGTTGGGTTCAAGCGAACCTGATGAAGACTCATCCGCTCAAACGCCGTAGCTAGGTTGTGCACATGATCCTCAGCTTGTCGGGACTTCACCAACATGTCGTCCACGTAAGCCTCCATGGTTTTCCCCAGCATATCTCCGAACAGCTTGTTCACCATCCGCTGGTAGGTTTCCCCAGCATTGATCAATCCGAAAGGCATGACATCGTAAAGATAGATGTCACTGTCGGCATAAAAGGCAGTGTGGGGAGCATCTTCCTTAGCCATCTTGATCTGATTATAGCCCGAGTACGCATCCATGAAGCTCAACAACTCATGTCCCGACGTGGCATCCACCAACTGGTCGATTCTCGGGAGCGGGTAACAGTCCTTCGGGCAAGCCTTATTCAGATCGCGGAAATCGACACACATCCGCCACTTCTCATTGCTCTTCTTCACCAGAACCGGGTTGGCGACCCAAGTCTGGAATCGGAGCTCCTTGATGAATCCAGCATCTAGCAACCTGCCCACCTCCTGCTGGATCGCGATCCTTTTGTCCGCGCCCATCGGACGCCTCTTTTGCGCGATAGGCTTGATCGCGGGATCAATATTCAGTTCGTGCACGATCACATCCGGGCTGATTCCTGGCATGTCACTCGGGGACCAGGCAAACAGCTCCTTAAACTCTTTCAGCAGCTCAATCAAATCTCGGGCCCTCTCATCAGACAGGGCGGACCCGATTTTCACCTTCCTCTGAGGTCCGTCAATCTCGACCTCCTTCAAATCCTCCATGGGGGCGGGACGCCCAAACTCCTCTCTGGGATCGGCATCGGTCTGGAGGATAGCCATGGCCTCTTGTCTCTTCCGTCGGGTGGCATTAACATAACACCTCCTGGAGGCCACCTGGTCGCCCTTGACCTCCCCGACTCCGTGGTCAGTCGGGAACTTCATCTTCTGGTGCACAGTCGAGGCAACTGCCATCAGGGGGTTGATGGTGGTTCTCCCGATAATCGCGTTGTAGGTCCCCGCAGACTCAACTACCACAAACTCCACGTTCCTCCTCTCCGATTTCCACCCACTACCAAACTCCACTGGTAAGGTGATCACTCCCAGCGGATAGGAGGTAAAGCCAGAGAATCCAACCATCGGGAAGTTCACCTCCTTCAGGTCCTTCTTCGTTTTCCCCATGGCCTCCAGTGCATCCATAAACAGAATATCGGAGGAGCTCCCTCCGTCGATCAAAATCCGCTTCATCTCGTACCCATCCACGTCAAGGGTCACGACCAGAGCGTCATCATGTGGAGTCTCTACTCCTATCAGGTCCTCCAATGAAAAGGAAATCACCATCTCTTCCTTCAGGGTCCAGGATCGGGACCTCTTGCCTAGCACCACAGCAGCAGAAATTCTAGAGGCATAGACCTCCCGAGAGGCTGTGGTGTCACCTCCCGCGGCAAATCCTCCGTGAATCACATTGATAGTGCCCCGTTCTCCTTACGGGCACCAGAAGACTCCGGCTCAGACCTCTTCTTCTTTGGGGACCGATCGCGGGATCGGGAACGGGACCGCGATCGGGATCGAGAACGGGATCGACACCGCTTCTCCCCGACAAACTCCATAAGCTTTCCCTTCTGGATCATCTTTTCGATCTCCTTCTTCAGCTCCCGACAATGATTAGTGTCATGACCATTTGCGCGGTGAAATCTACAGTAACGATCGGTGCGGGATCCCAAAAATTCTCCTTCTTTCTTCGGGGGGTACCTGGAGATACCCTGTCGTTCCATGACCGTTAACACCTCCGCCATAGAGCTGTTGAGAGGAATTCTATGATCCTCCCGCTTTTCCTTCCTCGAAGAACGCCTATCATCCCTTCGATCAGAGCGACCTCGACTGCTCTCGGATTTATCCTTCGACTTTCGATCGTCCAAGGGTTTGGACGACTGCTTTCCTTTATTTGACTTCGGGGGCTCAAGTTCTCCAGCAGCTATTTTCGACTCCTGGACGTCGATTTGCCGCTTCACCCTTTTCTGCAATGCCTCCATATTCCACACAGGCTTCTCAGCCACACTGTGCATCAAGTCGGAACCATAGGGGGCTGTTAGGTTCCGAATGAAGGTATAGATGGTCTCACCCTCCGAAATCTCCTCGTCAATCTCCGCCACGCTGGTAGTGTATCGCTGGTAATAGTGTGCCAGCGACTCATCGGGCCTCTGCACCACCTGGGTCAGAGACCTCACACTCTTCAACAGACGTCGGCGACCCTGGTACTGCTGAATAAAACGGTCGTGCATATCAGCCCAGCATGTGATACACCCTGGGGGCAGACTGAAGAACCAGGTCAGGGCTCTCTCACCAAGTGTGTTCGGGAACAGTGTACACACGATATCTTCGTTCGGGGCTCTGCCCAGACACTCCATGAGGTGCTTCTGAACATGACGAACCGGATCTCCCTCGCCATCATACTCCTTAATTGTGGGGATACCCAGCCCTAGCGGGGCGAGGGTGTCTATTAGTCGGGGAACAAAGGGATGGCTGGATCGATCCCTGAGTTCCGACAGCATCGGCTTCTGCTCTCCCATGCAGATGTTCACGATCTTCACCACCTGATCGGGGGTAATAGGACCATTAAGGGGAATGATCCTATGCTGTACGGGTCCTGGCCCATCGACCACGAATCGCTCTGTCTGAGCGGGCTCCTTACCTCTGTCCTGGCTCCGGGGTTGGGCCTCCTGCACAGTCTGAACCTCTGCCGGCGGGGGCACTTCCTCCCTTGGTAGGGGCACCTCCTCTTGCCTTTTCGCAGCCTCTCTTCGATCTAAAAGAGCCTCCACGGCCGCCAAAAATAGCGGCATGGCATCCGCCACAGCCTTCGTCAGGTCCGCATTTGGAGGAGCCTCCTGCTCCCTATTCTCTTGGTGCTGAGCAGCATCTTCAGGGACTTCGTTGTGCCCCCCTGTCCGGGAGACCTCAGCGGGGAGATTCTGGTCCTCAGCATGCTCCGGTGGTGAATTCAGAGTCATCCCAGCAGGATGACGGGAACCACCAGATTGTCCTTGTCTTCTTTGCTTTCCAGCCGCCATTGAACGAGTAGAAGGCATATTAGCTTTTTGTCACGTTCCCACAGACGGCGCCAATGTTGGATCACGGTGGAACTCCGGTACGGTCTTGACGGCGATCCGGGCTCCTTTGATCCACGTAATCCTGCAAGAGGGGATAGACCGGGCGGTGACCCAGAATCCCTCTCCGATGCTTAAATAAGTATCTCGTATGAACTGGCAAGCAATAATCTCAAGGAGTGTGTATCTCAAAAACGTCATCTGATCTGAGGTAACCTCTGCCCTTTTATAGGCGGAGAGGTACCTCAGTTACCTGGTGAACCGTTGGGGTGGTTAGCCCATATTCCGCGTATCTCGGGCACAATCCCGCCTATCTAGGCCATGATCTCGCTTATCTCGGCCACGCCCCGCGTATCTCGGCCTCAACCTCTGATAGCAAGTCCCGACTAATATCGGGGACTCCAGAGTTGTCTCATTGTGTCACCGCTCGGGGCCCCTCGTTATCATGACAGGGCCAATCATTCTCAGGGATTCATCATCGGGGCCTACTTAAAGGCATCTCATCGGGAGCATCCAGCTCATCTATCGGGACCGACTCTGTCGGGACCTTTCATCATCGGGACTCCCTCTGTCGGGACCCTTCGCCTTGGTCTTCTTGACCTCCATTTAGGGCCCGGTGGACCTATTCGCCGTTTCCTCGCCGTTAAAGGGCCTAACGGCCATAGTGAAACCCATCATTTAGCATTCCGTATTATTACGTCCCCGTAATCCAACAGTGGTATCAGAGCCTGGTTAGGAGTTCTTGAAATTTTGATAAACTAATGTTCTTGGAATTTCATAAAAAACCGAAAATTTTGATGTTTATGAACACCATGAAGAAATCCGAAATTTTTAGCTATTTTTATGTATTTGATCTTTAAAAACTTTAAATTTTCAAATTTTACATGTTTTTATAGATCATAGCCGAAAATTTGGGTTTAAATATGAGTTTGATGTTCATAATCTTCAAGAACTTAAGTAAAAAAAATTAATTTTCTTGGTCACCAAGACTTTAAAATTCGGCACTAATATAAAAATATATATGTTGCCATTTTTTAAATTTTATTAATAGGTAACTATATATCTATAAGTTGGAAAATATGGATAGGTTTATAATATAATATTGTAAAAGATATTAACTATCAATATATATAGCTAAAAGATAGGGATAAAGATATATTGATAGGATTTAGTTACTTAAAAAGATTAAGAAGATATATTGTCTATATATTTTATCCCTAAATATATTTTTGACAATATTTATATATATATAGAGATTAGGCCGAAAATTATATATATATGTTTATATTGTTAATTGATTTACATCTTATAAATAGAATCTTGACAATATTTATATATATTAATAATATATGTGCCGAACTATATATATCTATTAGCAATATTGGAAATTATTTTAAATAATTAATATTTCTTGGTGGCTAAGTTAAGTTTTTAGTGGACTTTAAAACCCTACTTAGCCCACAAGACATATTTCGGCCAAACCCTAGGGTTTATGGGCCGGTCCAATTGCTAAACCGGAACGGATAAAACCAATCCGGGTTTTCTTAATCGGGTCGACCTAGTCGGGTCGGGTCGGACCGTAGTAACTAAATTGAACCTAACCTAACCGGTTTTGAGTGATAAACCGAACCACTATCTTATTTTATTGAACCGTTTCAGACCAAATCAGAATTTTTTAAAATCAGACCGAGTTGAACCGTATTTTAAAATTTGGACCGAACCACTCTAAAATTTTCGAAAATTTTAAATTGTTCAATAAAATAGGATGTCAAATTTTAAATCCAAAATGTTTTCGAACTTTAAAATTAGCCTATACAGTGCTCTTAGGGTTTGTGCTTTAAAACACGGTTTCAGTCAAAACCCTAATGCCTGGTTTTGATTATGGGGATGGATCTCGGACTTGCATGTTTTTGGGACTGGATTAAATTAGTGGGCTGATTTGCAATTGTTTACTTTCTGCATCATATATTTTGATATAATTAGAATTGTCGTCTTGACTTAGTCAAGCTAGCTGGATATTATATTGCGAGCATTGAGCTCTGGGATTTAAATATATGGTTTTCGCAATAGGATAGACATGCTTTGCTGATTGAAAGTGCCTAGAATCCATGTCTAGAAATCTGCATGATTGATTGTAAGCATGAACTGCAAAAAAGCCCCTAATATTTTCAAAGCGTTTTATAAAACCGAAAATACCAGTCGCCAATTATGCATGATGTCTGCGGATGTTGCATGTTTTGACGCGTATGCTTGGATGTTCATGATAGAACGCATGATAATTTACTTTACGTGGACTTATATATACTAGGAACATTAGACGCATGACGCGTAAGCATGTTGTGTTCGATATTTATGTCATGGTTTCATGATTTGCTAGATGTAGTATAATTATAAATATGCATGCGTAGATTATCGGATAATTTTACAAAATCATAAGGGCCTTGGGAAAGCCAAGATCGGGTATGCTTATTTGAAAATTCTCGTTCCGGTAATTTGCAATAGAATAACCGTTTTCAAATGACTGATCTATTAGATTGAAAACGACAATAGTGTGAATTCCTTCACGACACCCCCTTCCTCGGTTTACTGAAGGTTGGCTTGGTTTAGTGACTGAAGAATCACGATTCGTCATATTCCATCATAATAGATAATCCGATGTTTGCAATTCTGTCAAAATGTTGTTGTCTTCCAGAATTTGCATAATTATCAATGTATTAGTTTTCATGGCTAAGTCGGTACGCTTCTATGAACCTTGCAATCTTGATGGTATAAATTATGATGAACATAAGGAATATGTATTGGACTCCTCTCTGCTACGATTCCGAAAAGCGGAGAGGACAACTACGAATGAATATGGTAGTTTGTATGATTTTGACAATGAGAGATGAACGTGATAGTTTATTTCCCAAGAATTGGAGTAGGCTCTTTGATAATCTGAATGCAAATTTGGTGATACATTCAACCCTGGTTTAAGGGGGTTGAAGAAGACTTCAATTGCAACCAGGCAATGTCAAAGCTTGGTGTTCCTTTGCATCTGCCTCGGTAGAAGCAAGGATGCTAGAGCTAGAAATGTTTCGGTTGAATGTGATGTTCTTTTCTTTGTCTATGGATGCCGGTGAAAAATCCGTTCAAGACCTTCACAATGAAAGGTCAACATGGAAAAGATGTATAAGGTTGCCTTACATTTACATGATTCAATAACCTGTAGTCTAGTTAAGCAAAGGAACCAAGGCAGTGAAGCGATAACCTTCTCAGCTCACCACAAGGGATCATCTGAAGTCAATTGTGATCCATATATCATGAAGTGAACTAAACCGTAAAATGTTTTATACGATAATCCGGTGGGTCAAACCCTGTTATTAAAGTGCGTCTAAAACACGCATCGTATGACATGTATATAAAGCCGTGAAACGCTTTATTTGAACACAAAACATTTGATATGATTCACTGGTGAATTTAATCAGATGTGATGTTCAGCATGACTTAAACTTCAGATATGTATGGATCGAACATGAGACTTTCAGATCAAGAACCCTACCATTGTCATTTATCGATCGTTGTTCGTCTGAATTATTAAAATTTTGGTTATTTTGAAATTCGGAGTTATTAAATAAATAAATTTTTGCTCGATTAGAAGCACAATTTGCTTATCAATTTAACGTTCCGGTTAAAGGGAACGATCCGAAAGGATAATTCAAACCTACGGGTTAGAACCAAATTTTAATAAGACGAAACGATTCACATACTCCGTCATCTCAGTCAGATCAAACTGAACTGAATAAATCCATCGATCGCATAGTTCTAAAAGGGCAGACCGACTTAACTCCTTATGCTTGTTAGTACTCCATTAAATGATATATCATTCCGAAATAATGTGCATGTAAAACCGATTAAATTGATTTAAACTTGGAAACGGAACGATTTAATGTTGGATTACGGGGACGTAATACTACGGAATGCTAAACGTGTACTAGCAAGAAATCTAATCTACGCAGCGGAATTAGTACACATACCTTTTAGCTTTCCTTCCCAAGAACGATGTGGAGGGAGTTCTGATCCTCCGGTCGGAACCCGTACAAGTTATTCGTGAGAAGAAGTCCTACGTGGTATAAGCTCGACAACAAAGCCTCTGATCGATTCTTCAACGGGGTCAGAACCTCGGACTGAATGCTCGAAAGCAATTTGGCACACCAATGGTGGTGTTATAGGGGCCGACCGAAACTAGGCCAGAGAGAAAGGAGTTTCTCTCAAATCACAACTTAAGAGGAGTTGTGATCAAGGTGTGTTTTGGGAGTGACCCCAAGACCTCCATATATAGTGGGAGGAGGAGAAAATCCTCCTCCCTCCCTATCTAGGGTTTCGGCCGACCTATGTTGGTGGGAGGCCCAATTTTGGGCCTCCCATGTCACATGGGAATTGGGTCTGGCCCAATTAGCCCTAATGTGACATTTACCTAATTATCTTAGGTAACCACATATATTAACGGGCTACCAATTACGGCGCCACGTCACCATATGCTAACAGCTCCCACTCGCCGGAATGGGAGGGTGCCTGTTACTGTATTGTCATCCAATATCATCAATATTTCAGTCTTCAGTTGTTGTCTCCGTCTCCGAATAGTTCATACGAGGTTTGCCATGCGACCGGCGGATACGACGGGCATCGTGCTACTCATCTATTAGGATTATTGTAGCGCCTGCAGATCGTTGATTCCCTTTCATGAACCAAACCTGTTTGAAATAAAACTATGTACAGCACTGTATCCTTGGTCAACTGTTAATTCTCCAATTACCCACTTTTCCTACAAAAGAATACTTCTCCAGGGCATCCGTACAAGTGTTCACAACCTTCAACTAATATCCGGTTGGCGGCCACCTAGTGAACACGAGAGTCGGTGAATTAAATGTGAGCTTGACCATCCCCATCGCTTATACCCTTAGTCTGACTCAACCAATTTCCAAGACGTGGTCACTTGGCTATTTTCTTTGGCACAACGCTCGTACGCCGGGAAGCGAGCATTGAGCCAGACCTTAGGTATAAGTTATGAGTCCGTGAGGACACTTTGGATGCCTCTTCATAAGGCATCCGGGATCAATCACACGCTCAAGGTGAAGAAGTATGGGCCCTTTGAATCACCAGGATTCTAGCTAGCACAACCGAGCATGACCCCGTGGTCGTATATGGCACGCGCAGTATGAAGCACGTGTCGATAACACACCTGGTAAAGCCAGGGATGGGATATGTCAATAATGCTATCGCAGAATCTCTCATCTGGCCTTGAATGTGATATATAGTGATGGACAAAGTCCAACTGGGCTATTTACAAAACGAAGATTAAGTCATGCTGTTAAGCGTGACAATGTTATCGTTTTGCTTAATCAAGTTTATCCCCCTGATTCTTAGTCAATCTTGTTATGGTAGAGGTCCCTCTCTCCTTACAAGATGACCGTGCCTGTGTGACCAGGCAAGGTTCACATTCGACATAATTTTGGTGGAAGAATTTTACTTCTTCCTACGACTTAGTTTATAGACCGTAAAATCCGATGTTGTTAATCATTATGACGTCGATAAATCATAAAATCAAATTGAAATTCCTTTATTCAAATTGAAACATAATTTCAAATGTCAAAATGTTATCACTTTTACAAGCCACACAGTTTAAGCCTTACGTAATCCAAGAAATTTTACGTGCTTTTCAAAAATCTCCCTACGTAACGGCTTAGTTAAAGGGTCTGCGCCCATATTGTCTGTAGGCAAGTTTTCTAAAGTGATTATGTTTTCTTTCAGAACAGATTTAGCATAATTGTATTTCACATCTACGTGCTTTGTCCTACTATGGTACTTTGGATTCTTAACTGCCGCAATGGCCGCCTGACTGTCGGAGTACACCTTCACAGGTTTACTCTTCTTGTCGGTGCCAATTAATGCAGTAAGAAACCTTTTCAGCCAGACCGCTTCTTGTGCGTTTTTGGAGAGGGCAACGAATTCCGATTCCATAGTGGAAAGCGCGACAATAGATTGCTTCTTGCTAACGCATGATATGGCAGTATTAGCAAGGAGGAAAACTCCTCCTGTGGTAGATTTACGATCATCCGGATCGCCACCGTGGTCGGCGTCACTATAACCGGTCAATTCGAGCCGATCGCCCTCATAGCACAGAACGTAATCGGCAGTACCTTTAAGATATTTGATAATTCGTTTTACGGTCTTTAGATGTTGATAACTAGGATCTAACTAGAATCTTGATACTAGGCCCACAACGTAACATATGTCTGGTCGAGTATAGAGCATGGCGTACAGTAGACTCCCTACCATGCTCAGATACTCTGCATTCTTCATCTGTTCACGCTCCTGCTGGTTTTTCGGGCCATCACGCTTCGATAGCACGCACCCGAACACAACCGGTGTATCCACGGGTTTAGCATCCAGCATTCTGAATCTTTTCAACAGTTTGTTGATATATGATTCCTGAGATAGACATAACCTCCGGGTGGCACGATCTCGGGCAATTTTAATGCCTAAGATGTACGTAGCCTTTCCCATGTCTTTCATCTCGAATGTTGATGCTAACCAGGACTTTCATTAATCATAAAACTCACGTCGTTCGCAGCAATGAGTATGTCATCCACGTATAGTTTTATGATTATATACTTAGACCCAGAGGTCTTGGTGTATACGCAGGGATCCTCGTGAAGATTCACGAATCCGTATCCGACTATTTCCTCGTGGAATCTGCGATACCATTGCCGAGACGATCGTTTAAGACCGTATATAGATCTTTGGAGTTTGCAAACTTTACGTTCTTTGCCAGGAGTAATGGAACTCTCCGGCTGCTCCATATAGATCTCTTTCTCAAGTTTTACTTGGAGAGGTTTGGTCCTAATGTCCATTTGATGCATGCTCGAGTTCGAGACTTGCAGTCATGGGCAAGGACGACCCAGACTATGGTGTAACGCATAGTCGGTGAGTCTGTCTTTATCAAAGTTTACTCCGTATAATTGGGTATATCCTTTCGCAATCATTCGAGTTTCGCACTACTCGAAATTTCCACCAGAAGTGAATTCTAAGATTTCACTTTCTAGTTATGTGGTTAACAGATAAATCAACTAAAGAATAAAAACGAATTAGTTCTTATTTAGGCAATTTCATCCTCCATTGTTTTCCTCCATTCCCTTGTTTTGAGGTCCTTCCTTTGCTTGCTGAACCGTCACTGGTTCAAGAATGAACACCAAGATGTGTAACACATCTTATTTGATGGGACACTTCTCGAGAGAAGTTCGTTGCCTTTGACTATGTCTAGGCACGTTAATCCCATGTTTTAGTCTGATCGTTACTCCGACTCGGAATAATGCTTCTTATCGGGGCATTACTCCCACTGGAAAAAATGGTGGTGGTTGAACTTACTTGGAATAACCTCTCGGTCTCGGGATTCTACCTCCGAGATGTATTCTTCGATCACTAAGATCTGGAACCGAGTTGGTTGTTCCACTCCCACTAGGAAAAATGGGTAGTTGAAATAGTTCATTATCATGATTATCAGGTCCGACTTGATTCGCATTTTCAAATTTAGTGATGATTATGTGTGAGGGGGAGTGAGCCCTCTCACTAGATTTATTATGAAGACGTTTCCATCATCATTTACCAAATCAATCACTTATGCTATATCAATTCTCCCACTCGAAGTAAGTGGGACCTGAGAATCTCCATCAACCATCTGTTAACTCAATCAGTTTTAGCTTGTTTCGTTCTACAAAGCGTTGGAAATTCATCCTCAAATCTTTATAATGTGTCATGTTTATCCACGAAACCATTGTTCCAAGCTAATTTTAAAACTCGTATTCTTCGCGAGTAATGCGTACTCTTAATGAATACTCATTTTAATGCGCAAATTAATGCGTCTTTATGATAGGGTTTTACCCGAATCATTCATTAGCTTTTATGGTAACGTTTTAACCGATTTTGTTAGAACATAGTGTTTTACATTAATGTGAGTTAAATTAATCTCATCCCGCAGGAACAATTAATGTGCAACTATCACATTATGTAATTCTGAACTATGTTTCTTGAGGTGTTTAATGAATGCTTTTAGCCAAACTCTTCGTTCAAGGCTAATGGTGGGAGAGTCGTTTTACCGACTACTTCTTTTCGTTTTGTTTGTTTAACTCATCCATAGACTTATCCATCTTATGGACTATGCATTTAAGCACTCGCTTTAATGCCATAGTTGATGTTCTTATTAGATTACAGTAGCTTTGAAGCACACTTTTAATCTAAATAGTTATCAATGAGTTATACAAAGGATTACAAACGAAAAATTCAGCATTCATAAAAATACTTCATCATTAAATTTGTACTTTTAAAACGATGTGTCCCGTCTCTCGAGGTGACATGCGCCATGTGCATTATACCAGGTCTAAACCGTGGTTTTGAAATCGTTTTAATTTCCGAATTTAAAATTAAATCGGTTTAACATGCATATTATTTTGGAATACATATGTTTAATGGAGTACTTAACAAATAAGGATGAGGTAATTCGGTTTGCCTTTTAGAACTATGCAATCGATGAATTTATTCAGTTCAGTTTAACCTGACTGAGATGACAGAGTATGTAAAATGTTTCGTTTTTGTTCGACCACTTTTACTTAGCCGAAATTTTGGTTCTAACCCGTGGGTTTGAAATTTCGTTTCGGATCGTTCCATTTGACCGGAACGTTAAATTGATAAGTAAATTGTTTTAACCAAGATTTAGTAATTCAGACGAACAACGAACGATAAATGACAATGGTAGGATTCTTGATCTGAAGGTCACATATTTGATCCATGTTTACCGCATAGATAGTCTAGAACTTTAAGTCATGTTGAACATCACATATGATTAAATTCACTAGTGAATCACATTAAATGATTTGTGTTCAAGAAAAACGTTTACAGCTTTACATACATGACATACGAGGCATGTTTGAGACGCACTTTATCAACGGGGTTTAACCCACCGGATAATCGTTTATAACCTTTTACGGTCAAGTTCCCTCCATGATATATGGATCACAATTGATTTCATTCGATCTATTGTGGTGAGCTGAGAAGGTTGTCGCTTCATTGCCTTGGTTACCGAACTTGACTAGACTCAAGGTTATTGAATCTTGTCAATGTAAGGCAACCATATACGTCTTTTCATGTTGACCCTTTTATTGCGAAGGTCTCGAGTGGCTATTACACCAGCATCCATGAAAAAAAAAGACCATCACATTCAACCGAAACATTTCTAGCTTTAACATCCTTGCTTCTACCGAGGCAGATGCAAAGGGATACCAAGCTTTGACATTGTCTGGTTGCAATTTGAAGTCTTCTTCAACCCCTTTTATTCAAGGTTGAATGTATCACCGCATAAGCATTTAGATCATCAAAGAATCTACTTCAATATTTAGGAAACAAACTATCACGTTCATTTCACACTGTCAAAATCATACGAACTACCATATTCATTCGTAATTGTCCTTTCTGCTTTTCGGAATCGTAGCAGAGAGGAGTCCTATACATATTCTTTACGTTCATAATAATTTATACCATCAAGATTGCAAGGTTCATAGAAGCGTACCGACTCAGCCATGAAAACTAGTACATTGATAATTATGCAAATTCAGGAAGACAACGACATTTTGACAGAATTGCAAACATCAGATTATCTACTAAGATGGAATACGACAAATAGTGATCCTTCAGTCATCTAGACCAAACCGACCGTCAGTAAACCGAGGGAAGGGGGTCTGTGAAAGAGTTCACACTACCGTCGTGTTCAATCCAATAGATCAGTCTTTTGAAAACGGTTATTCTATTGCAAATTTCCGGAACGGGAATTCTTAAATAAACATACCCGATCTTGGCTTTTCCAAGGCCCTTATAATTTTGTAAAATTATCCGATAATTTACGCATGCATATTTATAATTCTACTACACTGAGCAAATCATCATATCATGCCATAAACTTGGAACAAAAAATGCTTACGCGTCATGCGTCTAATGTTCCTAGCATACATAATTCTACGTAAAGTAAATTATCACATGTGTTCTATCATGAACATCCTAGCATACGCGTCAAAACATGCAACATCCGCATACATCATGCATAATTGGCGATTGGAATTTTCGGTTTTATAAAATGCTTTGAAAATATTAGTGGCTGTTTTGCAATTCATGCTTACAATCAATCATGCGAATTTCTAGACATGGATTCTAGGCACTTTCAATTAGCATAGAATGTCTATCCTATTGCGCAAACCATATATTTAAATCCCAGAGCTCAATGCTTGCAATATAATATCCAACTAGCTTTACTAAGTCAAGACGACAGTTCTAATTATATCAAAATATATGATGCAGAAAGTAAACAATTGCAAATCAGCCCACTAATTTAATCCAGTCCCAAAAAAATGCAAGTCCGAGATCCATCCCCATAATCGAAACCAGACATTAGGATTTTGACTGAAATCGTGTATTAAAACACAAACCCTAAGAGCACTGTTTAGGCTAATTTTAAAGTTCGAAAATATTTTGGATTTAAAATTTGACATCCTATTTTATTGAACAAGTTAAAATTTCTGAAAATTTTTAAAGTGGTTCCGTCCAAATTTTAAAATCCGGTTCAACCCGGTTTGATTTTAAAAATTCCGGTTTGGTCCGAAACGGTTCAATAAAATATGATTATGGTTCGGTTTATCACTCAAAACTGGTTAGGTTAGGTTCTATTTAGTTACTACGGTCCGACCCGACCCGACTAGGTCGACCCGATTAAGAAAACCCGGATTGGTTTTATCTGTTCCGGTTTAGCAATTGGACCGGCCCATAAACCCTAGGGTTCGGCCGAAATATGTCTTGTGGGCTAAGTAGGGTTTTAAAGTCCACTATAAACTTAACTTAGCCACAAAGAAATATTAATTATTTAAAATAATTTCCAATATTGCTAACATATATATATATATATATATATATAATTCGGCACATATATTATTAATATATATAAATATTGTCAAGATTCTATCTATAAGATGTAAATCAATTAACAATATAAACATATATATATAATTTTCGGCCAAATCTATATACATATATAAATATTGTCAAAAATATATTTAGGGATAAAATATATAGACAATATATCTTCTTAATCTTTTTAAATAACTAAATCCTATCAAAATATCTTTATCCCTATCTTTTAGCTATATATATTGATAGTTAATATCCTTTACAATATTATATTAGAAGCTATCCTTATTTTCCAACTTCTAGATATAGTTACCTATTAATTAAAATTTAAAAAATGGCAACCTATATCTCTAATAGGGTGGCCGCAATTTTTAATTATTTAGGGGTTAAGAAAATTAAAATTTTTACCCAAATTGTCCCTAGGGTTTCGACCAACAAACATGAAATTGGAAAAGGTTGTCAAATTTTAAAATCAAATACTACCTTGATCAAGAATCCAAATTGTGTTCTTGATAAAACTCATGGTGTTGTTGAATATTATGAACATCAAACTCAAATTCATATCAAAATTTTCGGTTTTGATCCTCAAAAACACATAAATTTCGAAAATTTTAAGTTTTTAAAGATCAAATACATGATTTCATGTTGAAAATTTCGGAACACATATTGATGTTCATCAACCTAAAAATTTCGGATTTTTCATAGATTCAATAACATCAGTTTATCAAAATTTTAAGAACTCCTAACTCAGGCTCTGATACCACTGTTGGATTACGGGGACGTAATACTACAGAATGCTAAACGTGTACTAGCAAGAAATATAATCTACGCAGCGGAATTAGTACACATACCTTTTAGCTTTCCTGCCCAAGAACGATGTGGAGGGAGTTCTGATCCTCCGGTCGGAAACCGTACAAATTCTTCGTGAGAAGAAGTCCTACGTGGTATAAGCTCCACAACAAAGCCTCTGATCGATTCTTCAACTGGAACAGAACCTCGGACTGAATGCTCGAAAGGAATTTGGCACACCAATGGTGGTGTTATAGGGGCCGGCCGAAACTAGGCCAGAGAGAAAGGAGTTTCTCTCAAATCACAACTTAAGAGGAGTTGTGATCAAGATGTGTTTTGGGAGTGTAGTGGGAGGAGGAGAAAATCCTCCTCCCTCCCTATCTAGGGTTTCGGCCGACCTATGTGGGTGGGAGGCCCAACTTTGGGCCTCCTATGTCACATGGGAATTGGGTCTGGCCCAATTAGCCCTAATGTGACATTTACCTAATTATATTAGGTAACCACATATATTAACGTGCTACCTATTACGGCGTCACATCACCATATGCTAACATTTAAACCACGGGATAAACTGGTTTTAGGCGCCACGCGCGCGTGTACCTCGAAAGACGGAACACATCGTTTCAAAGTACAAATTTAATAATGAAGTGATTTAATAAATGAATGCTGAGTTTTCGTTTGTAATTCTTTGGAAATAACTCAATGATGACTACTGTGGTTAGAGGTATGCTTTAAAGCTACTACAATCTAGTAAGAACATCAACTACGGCATTAAAGCGAGTGCTTAAATGCATAGCCCTTGAGATGAATAAGTCTCTGGGTGAGTTAAACAAACGAAAAGAAGTAGTCTTTAAAACGACTCTCCCACCATTAGCCTAGAACAAAGAGTTTGACTAAAAGCATTCATTAAACACTTCAAGAAACATAGTTCAGAATTACATAATGTTAGAGTTGCACATTATTTGTTCCTGCGGGATGAGATTAATTTAACACACATTAATGTAAAACACTATGTTCTGACAAAATCGGTTAGCACGTTACCATAAAAGCTAATGAATTATCCGGGTAAAACCTTATCACAAAGACACATTAATTTGCGCATTAAAACGAGTATTCATTAAGAGTACGCACTACTAGCGAAGAATACCAGTTTTAAAATTAGCCTGGAACAATGGTTTCGTGGATAAACATGACACATTATAAAGGTTTGAGGATGAATTTCCAACGCTTTGCAGAACGAAACAAGCTAGTACTGATTGAGTTAACAGATGGTTGATGGAGATTCTCAGGTCCCACTTACTTCGAGTGGGAGAATTGATATAGCATAAGTGATTGATTTGGTAAATGATGATGGAAACGTCTTCATAATAAATACAGTGAGAGGGCTCACTCCCCCTCACACATAATCATCACTAAATTTCAAAATGCGAATCAAGTCGGACCTGATAATCATGATAATGAACTATTTCAACTACCCATTTTTCCTAGTGGGAGTGGAATAACCAACTTGGTTCCAGATCCTAGTGATCGAGGAATACATCTCGGAGGTAGAATCCCGAGACCTAGAGGATATTCCAAGTACGTTCAAGCACCACCTTTGTTCCCAGTGGGAGTCATGCCCCAATAAGAAGCATTATTCCGAGTGGGAGTAACGATCAGACTAAAACATGGGATTAACGTGCCTAGACATAGTCAAAGGCAACGAACTTCTTTCGAGAAGTGTCCCATCAAATAAGATGTGTTACACATCTTGGTATTCGTTCTTGAACCAGTAACGGTTCATTAAGCAATGGAAGGACCTCAAAATGAGGGAATGGAGGAAAACAATGGAGGATGAAATTGCCTAAATAAGAACTAATTCAGTTTTAGTCTTAGTTGATTTATCTGTTAACTACAGAACTAGAAAGTGAAATCTTAGAATTCACTTCTGGTGGAAATTTAGAGTGGTGCAAAACTCGAATAATTGCGAAAAGATATACCCAAATTCACGGAGTGAACTTTGATAAAGACGGACTCACCGACTATGCGTTACATCATAGTCTGGGCCGTCCTTGCCCATGATTGCAAGACTCGAACTCGAGCATGCATCAAATGGACATCAAGACCAAACCTCTCCAAGTAAAACTGGAGAAAGAGATCTATATGGAGCAGCATGAGAGTTTCATTACTCCTGGCAAAGAACGCAAAGTTTGCAAACTCCAGAGATCTATATACGGTCTTAAACAATCGTATCGGCAATGGTATCGCAGATTCCACGAGGAAATCGTTGGAAACTGTTGGGTTATGATTAAAATTCGATATTAAGCATAAGAGTCGAGTACGTTTAAAAGGCAGGGAAAGAAGAATCGTTGACCATTCTCACTCGTCTTAACGAGGCAAGGATAAAAGGTCGACGACAACTTATGAAAAAGTCGACTTCGAAAATACGACTGCCCGCCACTAGGAGAAACCTTCCTTAGAAGGTAAAGACAGGTGGCGACCTGCTTCAACCGTCATCAGAGGAAACCTTCCTCTAGAAGTAAAGACAGGTGGCGACCTGCTTCAACCGTCATCAGAGGAAACCTTCCTCTAGAGGTAAAGACAGGTGGCGATCTACTTGTCACCAGCTAAAAAGAACCATCCCGGCTAAGTAAACATGAAACGACGACCTGTTCTTAACTACCACCAGAGGAAACCTCCTTAACACTTAGCTGGAGACCTACTTGTCACCAGCTGACTGCTCACCGTCTCACTCAGCCAATCACAGAAGAGGAACCACCGCCCCTCAGCTACCAATCAGGGCATAGCAGCCGCCTTATAGGAAGTCGGTAACCTGTCCCTATAAATAGGGACTGTCTTTTACTCATTGGGACATTCAGTCAGTTCTAAATACGTTCTTATATTATTACTCTCAAATCCATTACTGACTTAAGCTTCGGAGTGGAATCAGGGGCCATCCCCACCCCTTTTTCAGGTTCTCGCCCCAAATAACCTCTTAGAGGAAAACTTAGCGTTCGAGAGAGCTAAGTCCGAGGAGATACTTGGAAGTCCATTCCCCGAAGTTCAAGGCCACGTCATTTTGATCCCAACAGACACGAATTCGTGAATCTTCACAAGGATCCCTGTGTATACACTAAGACCTTCGGGTCTAAGTATGTCATCATAACGCTATACGTGGATGACATACTCATTGCTGCGAACGACGTGAGTTTCATGAATAAATCAAAGTCCTGGTTAGCATCAGCATTCGAGATGAAAGACATGGGAGAGGCCACGTACATCTTAGGCATCAAAATTGCCCGAGATCGTGCCGCCCGGAGATTATGTCTATCTCAGGAATCATATATCAACAAACTTTTGAAAAGATTCAGAATGCTGGATGCTAAACCCGTGGATACGCCGGTTTTGTTCGGGTGCGCGCTATCAAAGCGTGATGGCCCGAAAAACCAGCAGCAGCTTGAACAGATGAAGAATGCAGAGTATCTGAGCATGTTAGGGAGTCTAATGTACGCCATGCTCTGTACTCAGCCAGACATCTGTTACGCTGTGGGCCTAATAGCAAGATTCCAATCAGATCCTTGTAATCAACATCTAAAGGTCGTAAAACGAATTATAAGATATCTGAGAGGTACTGCCGACTACGTTCTGTGCTATGGGGGCGATCGGCTCGATTGACCGGTTATAGTGACGCCGACCACGGTGGCGATCCGGATGATTGTAAGTCCACCACATGAGGATTTTTCCTCCTTGCTAATGCTGCCATATCATGGGTAAGCAAGAAGCAATAGTGTGTCGCGCTTTCCACTATGGAATCAGAATTCGTTGCCCTCTCCAAAAACGCACAAGAAGCGGTCTGGCTGAAAAGGCTTCTTACTGCATTAATTGGCACCGACAAGAAGAGTAAACCTGTGAAGGTGTACTCCGACAGTCAGGCGGCATTGCGGCAATTAAGAATCCAAAGTACAATAGTAGGACAAAGCACATTGATGTGAAATACAATTATCCTAAATCTGTTCTGGAAGACAACATAATCGCTTTAGAATACTTGCCTATAGACAATATGGTCGCAGACCCTTTGACTAAGCCGTTACGTAGGGAGATTTTTGAAAAGCACGTAAAAATACATGGTTTACGTAAGACTTAAACTGTGTGGCATGTAAAAGTGATAACATTTTGATATTTGAAATTACTAGTTATTAACGCGTGCGTTGCACGCGTATCGATTGTCTAAGTTTCAAAATACATAATTTATCTTAAGTTTTCTAATATGATAATATTTAATTAATAAATGGTCAAGTTAATGGGTTGCGAGAAATGAATATGTATGATAAAAAAGAACGACACAATATAATTCAAAATGGGAAAAATAGAAGAGCTTAATTAAGTAAAAAATTAACTATTGTTTCAGTTACGGTACTAAATTAGCCTTACAAGTATATATATTTATGGTTAGAACTAATACTGAGTTGGATTGCGAATGACGTGGGTTATTAACGACAAAGTTGTATATAACTCATCAACTTGAGGAGTGAAGATTGTAAACCAATACTTAACTACTTAGAGTCATCGGTGATCTGTGAAGCAGTTTAACCTATACAAACATAACTATACAATTTCCTTGCAATTTTATACCATAATACTCACAAAAATTGATTTAACGCTAAATGAAATTCAATTCATTAAAATATAAAGTTTATACTTAACTTTATGTCAATTACTTAATTAACTAATTAGGTTGTACACAATTTGTTTGAACTGATAGGCGGAAGAACTAAATTAATAGCTCGAGACCTTAAAGGTTGGACGATGAGTATTTTATCTGTAAGTTCAAATTTCAAGAACTGTGGTTGACCCATATTTTTACACTTTATATGATTTGACAATTGACTGATATATGTGATACAAAAAATCTCAACATGTACTCGAAGTTTGCACGAGTTGAGTACATATCCTACTTTCAAGGTGATTCAAATTTATAGGTATATTGTATTAAGAAGTTAATGATAATTAATGTAGGATATCAGGTAAGCAACCTTAACTAAAAAAATTAATGCAGTTTAACTAATAAATTTTTTAGTAATTCTCAATAGTAGGGACTAAATCATCAATTTTTTAAATCACCAATGTCAGAAGTTTATACTTGAATTCGCCTTAACTATCTATTCAACTACTAATTAGGATATACCTAATATGATTGAATTTACACAAGAACTAAATTAATAATTCAAGCCATTATGTATTAAACATTAAGTAACATGTTATATGTAAAGTAGTCAAACTTCAAGAACCACATTTGATTTATATCTTGATGTGTTATTATATGAGTTGACAAGTGACTGATTTATGTGATACAAAATGTCAACATGACTCTAATTGGTGAATAGAAAAATGGAAAAATGCATGCACCAGACATTTTAACATACTGAATGTATATCATATGTCAATGCTGACTCTAATTGATAAGTATATTAGATTTAGAAGTTAATAGTAACTACGGTGACCTGTCAATAAAGCGAGCTTAAAAAATAAAAATAATCAAATTTAACTAAATACATACTAAATGCATATCATATGTCAATGCTGATTCTAATTGATAAGTATATTAGATTTAGAAGTTAATAGTAACTATGGTCACCTGTCAATTAAGCGAGCTTAAAAAATAAAAATAATCAAATTTAACTAAATGATTTTTTTAGTAATAGTAAAGATAAAAATATATGGGTCTTAGAGATAATAAGGACAAAATCACCAATTTTACAAAAATATGGAAACTAAATATAATATCTATATATATATAAATAATAATAATAATAATAATAATAATAATAATAATAATAATAATAAAAGTGTTCAAAAGGTACCTATTAGGGGTGAGGACAACCCTCACATTTTATATTGGTATAAAGATGTTTGAATTAAATAAAAGAATTGCAATTTGAGTTTATGATTTATCGACGTCATAATGATTAACAACATCGGATTTTACGGTCTATAAACTAAGTCGTAGGAAGAAGTAAAATTCTTCCACCAAAATTATGTCGAATGTGAACCTTGCCTCGTCACACAGGAACGGTCATCTTGTAAGGAGAGAGGGGCCTCTACCATAACAAAGAGATAACATTTTCACGCTTAACATCATGACTTAATCTTCGTTTTGTAAATTGCCGAGTTGGACTTTGTCCATCACTATATATCACATTCAAGGCCAGACATATCCCATCCCTGACATTACCAGGTGTGCTATCGACGTGTGCTTCACACTACGCGTGCCATATACGACCACGGGGTCATGCTCAGTTGTGCTAGCTAGAATCCTTGTGATTCAAAGGGCGCATACTTCTTCACCTTGAGCGTGTGAATGATCCCGGATTTCTTATGAAGAGGCATCCAAAGTATCCTCACGGACTTAGAACTTATACCTAAGGTCTGGCTCAATGCTCGCTTCCCGGCGTACGAGCGTAGTGCCAAAGAAAACAGCCAAGTGACCACATCTTGGAAACCGGTTCAGTCTGACTAAGGGTATAAGCGATGGGGATGGTCAAGTTCACCTTTAATTCACTGACTCTCGTGTTCACTAGGTGGCCGCCAACCGGATATTAGTTGAAGGTTGTGAACACTTGTACGGATGCCCTGGAGTAGTATTCCTTTGTGGAAAACTGAGAAATTGGAGAATTAACAGTTGACCAAGGATACAGTGCGGTAGAAATTTTATTTCCAATAGGTTTGGTTCATGAAAAGGGAATCAACGTTCTGCGGGCGCTACAATACTCCTAACAGATGAGTAGCACGATGCCCGTCGTATCGCCGGTCGCACGACAAGCCTCGTATGAACTATTCGGAGACGGAGACGGAGACGAAGACTGAAGACTGAGATGTTGATACTATTGCGTAATCATATAGATTAACGAGCACCCTCCCATTCCGGCGAGTGGAAGCTGTTAGCATATGGTGGCGTGGGGCCGTAATAGGAGCCCGTTAATTAAGGGAATTACCTAAGTTAATTAGGTAATTGTCAATCTGGGCTAATTGGGCCAAATCCAATTAGAAATTGACAAGGGAGGCCCAAAATGGGCCTCCCCCCTTATTATGCATGCTTCGGCCGAAACCCTAGTACCACGTTGGTTGGAGTTTCCTTTTGGAAACTCCACCCAATACTATATATAGGGGTAACTCCTAAGGGTTTAAACACACAATTAAGAACAAGGATCTCCATTGAGAAAACTTGTCACCCTAGTCTAATATTTTAGCACCATCGACATCAAGTCCGAGGTTCCATCTCCGTTGAAGAATCGATCAGAGGTCTTGTTGTGGAACTACATCGCGTGGGACTTCTTCTAACGAAGAACTTGCACGTGGTTCCGACCGGAGGATCAGAACTCCCTTCACATCGTTCTTGGGAAGGAAAGCTAAAAGGTATGTGTACTAATTCCGTTGCGTAGATTAGATTTCATGCTAGTACACGTTTAGCATTATTTAGTATTACGTCCCCGTAATCCAACAATTCTAACTTGTGAATTACTTATGAGTCACCATGAGAATGATATCTTTAACCAGAGCCATCATAATATTATCCATTGTGAAATTTCACCTATTAAGGTAACCACACATAATAGTATATTGTCATTCGGATTTAATCAGGGTTTTGTAGAGAATATGAATTATATTGGTTATCTGGAGGTAGATGTAAAGTGTCTGGGTGTTATCCAATATTAAATTAATATATCTATCTATAATCTATATATATAATAAAGTAACAGGAGAGAGGGTGGTTAAATATTATGATGCTATGTCAGCGATTTCGTGCTCCCCTTGCGTGCCACCTCACATCCTTTCTATTTGGGCCTATGTTGTACATATTATCTATAATATGTTTTTGGCTGATTGCTGCTGTTAATATGTGTTTTAGGCACACTCTTAGCATCTGTCTTCGGCCCACTCATCACTTTCTGTCTCCCTGGAGACAACGATAAGGGTTACAAAATCATATGTTATTAAAAAAAGTTAACAATATATTTAAAAAGAGTTACATCTATATATATAATAAAGTAATAGGAGAGATGGTAGTTAAATATTATGATGCCACGTCAGCGATTTCGTGCTCCCCTTGCGTGCCACCTCACATCCTTTCTATTTGGGCCTATGTTGTACATAGTATCTATAATATGTTTTTGGCTCATTGTTGCTGTTAATATGTGTTTTAGGCCCACTCTTAGCATATGTTTTCAGCCCACTCATCACTTTCTATCTCCCTGGAGACAACGCTAAGGGTTACAAAATCATATGTTATTAAAAAAGTTAACAATATATTTAAAAAGAGTTACAAATATCTATCTATATATATATATATATATATATATGTAATAAAGTAATAGGAGAGAGGGTGGTTAAATATTATGATTCCACGTCAGCGATTTCGTGCTCCCCTTGCGTGCCACCTCACATCCTTTTATTTGGGCCTATGTTGTACATATTATCTATAATATGTTATTGGCTCATTGTTGTTGTTAATATGTTTTTTAGGCCTAGTCTTAGCATCTGTTTTCGGCCCACTCATCACTTTCTGTCTCCCTGGAGACAACGCTAAGGGTTACAAAATTATATGTTATTAAAAAAGTTAACAATATATTTAAAAAGAGTAACATCTATATCTATATATTATATAAAGGAATAGGAGAGAGGGTGAGTATTTGTGGTGTTGCCACGTCAGCTTCTCTGGAGTGTGTGGTGTTGCCAGGTAAGACTTTTGTTCAGCACTGGAAACAAATCATACAACTACATGTGTCTTACATGTGTCCTTTACTAACTTCAACAAAAAAAAAAAATCTCAGGCGCGATTAATGTTACGTATTCAATAATTTGTTTCGGTTTCGGTAAAGAAGAAAATGTGTGCATTGGATTACAAAAATAATAACGTTCATTTTTTTCTATATATATATTGTTTAAGTGGCGACGTATGGTTTTCCGTAGCCAAATTGTATAGATAATGAATTTAATTCTAATTTTTTATTAATTGTTTCTTTTTTTTACGTAGAGGGAAATTGTTTTTTATTAATTTGCACTTAATTATTATTTTGTATCTAAATTTATAGAGCTCCTCTATTAAGTGCGGTGCCAATTAAATTAGGAAACGGTGACCGGACGAACTGCCGACGTGTATGAGAGACTCCACTGCCGAATTAATATAATAGATTATAGATAAGAGATGTGCAACTTGATCTACGTAGAATAACAAACAATATCAGTTGTAACACTATATTAAAAAAATAGAACAGTAACTATAATACTAAAAATAATTTATAATGCGTGTAAGAAAACCATACATATCCTAAAACTCTATATATTCATAAATTTGATATTATATATATAATAATATATTTAAAAAGAGTAACATCTATATATATAATAAATAAAGTAATAGGAGAGAGGGTGGTTAAATATTATGATGCCACGTCAGCGATTTCGTGCTCCCCTTGCGTGCCACCTCACATCCTTTCTATATGGGCCTATGTTGTACATATTATCTATAATATGTTTTTGGCTCATTGTTGCTGTTAATATGTGTTTTAGGCCCACTCTTAGCATCTGTTTTCGGCAGTGTTTTGAAAACCGGACCGGACCGGCGGTCGAACCGGGTCGGACCGTGAACCGGATATATTACCGGTCCGGTTGAGTAAAATAACGAAATGCATAGTAAACCCGGTCTATTACGTAAATCGGCGGTTAGACCAGGTTTTTTCAACCGAATCGGGTCTGGTTGGACCGGGTTTCTTGAAACCCTAAAACCAGACAAGTCTGATTTACTTCTTCCTCTGCGCCATACCCAGGTGCAATTCACCTTCTTCTTCTTCTTCGTTCTTCTTCTGCTGCTGGTCCCAGTCTGCCTCATCATAATCGCCCAATTTCGAGGTGTTTGGCAAGCTTGATTGCGGTTGAAAGAGATAGATAACCAACCTGACTGCAGACACAGTGTCGAATGTCCGCCTAGTGCAGACCCCCGGTGTCGAATCTGCCGAAGTACAGGCCCCGGTGTCGAATCCGCCGAAGTACATGCCCCGGCGGACTACCATAGCGCAGGAAGCCTCAGTAGATTCATTTGATTCCGTCTTGATTGAGTATGGTGGCGAGGAAGTGGTGGATTTCTCTGAATTGTCGAGAATTAGAGTTTCCAAGGTCTGCCGCAAGTCGGGTGTGGGCAATGTCGAGGGGGTTGATGAGGGGGGTTGGTTAGGGTTGATGAGGCCTGAGGGTTAGTGTGTCTTCATCGCAGAGTTGTTGGCAGAGTGAAATGTGCAGTTTTGTGCTTACTGCTTAGCTATGGGGGAATATGTCTGTGCTCATGAGCCCCGAAGAGTTGAAAATTATATTGTTGTTACTGTGAACCGCCGGTCGAACCGGGTTAGTCCGGTCGGACCGGGAACCGGACATCTCTCCGGTTCGACGTCCGGTCCGGTTTTCAAAACACTGGTTTTCGGCCCACTCATCACTTTCTGTCTCCCTCGAGACAACGCTAAGTGTTACAAAATCATATGTTATTAAAAAATCTATCTATATATATATATATATATAATAAAGTAATAGGAGAGAGGGTGGTTAAATATTATGATGCCACGTCAGCGATTTCGTGCTCCCCTTGCGTGCCACCTCACATCCTTTCTATTTGGGCCTATGTTGTACATATTATCTATAATATGTTTTTGGCTCATTGTTGCTGTTAATATGTGTTTTAGGTTCACTATTAGCATATGTTTTCGGCCCACTCATCACTTTCTGTCTCCCTGGAGACAACGCTAAGGGTTACAAAATCATATGTTATTAAAAAAGTTAACAATATATTTAAAAGAGTTACAAATAAATCTTAGACAAGAATTAGAAAATCTTCAAATCTCATTATTAAAACTTATCCAAACACAAATAAAACAGGACAAGTAAACAAATCAACCATAAAAAAACTTCTTAACGCGCATAACGACATAATCCATGACCTTATAATTAATTGATGTGTACATCTGTAACATACCCAATAATGAAAGACATCGAAATCAAATTCCATCAAATTCAAAAAGTTACACTGAAATATACGTTATGAACACATATGTTACATTTTTTAACATTATTATACACATAATATTACTTAATAATTAATAACATAAAAGTAAGATTAAAACAAAGACAACAATTTAAATTTACAGCTTACAATATATAACATTAATAAGTTCATGTAATATATTAACAATATTTAACAAAATGTCAATTTTCTTTTAAAAAAGAAAATATATCTTATAGTGGCAAAGAACACAAACACACACACACACACACACACACACACACACACACACACATATATATATATATATATATATATATATACACAATAAAAAATATATCTATTTCTTTAAAATTTAGAATTCAGCTTTACAAATTACATTTTGTTATTAACAAATGTTTTAGGGATAACGTAAAAGTAAGATTAAAACAACGACAACAATTTAAATTTACAGCTTACAATATATAACATTAATAAGTTCATGTAATATATTAACAATATTTAACAAAATGTCAATTTTCTTTAAAAAAGAAAATATATCTTATAGTGGCAAAGAACACACACACACAGACACACACACACACATATATATATATATATATATATATATTATACACACAATAAAAAATATATCTATTTCTTTAAAATTTAGAATCCAGCTTTACAAATTACATTTTGTTATTAACAAATGTTTTAGGGTTTAGAGTTTGTTCATACAAAATAATTTCTTTATTATTTTCCTGTGATACTTCAGGTTTCAAGTTTGTTTATAACTGTTAAAATTAAAATAAATCTTTCATACATCATTGTCCTTACTATGACATTATGGATGTCGTATGATCATTTAACAATATTACTAACTCTTAAATTCACAAAAACAAAAACATTGCATTCGTACAACATAAAATACAATTAAATATTCCAAACTAATTAATTTACTTTTTACTAGTATCCTTGGTTGCCTTTCTTTCTTATGAGATAGCGGATGAGTGTTCATGACCACCCAAATGCGATGCAGTTGATATAGGTACGCGCCTAATATTGAGGGCGCTATCTTGAATCTTCACGTACCTATCTTTGATAAACATGTCATTCATTGCATATCTAATACGGAGTCCAAGGATCTCCGATTTAGGATCATATTTTGGGAACAGAAAAACAGTCATCTATTAGATAACCTCTCAATCTAAGGAGTTCATTTTTGCAAAGATAACTGCAAGGATACTTCTAAGGATACGTCTTCCATCCTTGTTCCAGCCTCATTTGCAGTGTTGTGTCCCTAATGGGTATGTTGATGTTCTGACCATCCTTACTAGTAGGGGGTCCTTTGGTATTAGGTATGCCGGACTCTTCCCTAGTATCATTAATATCTGGGCATGGGGGATGTCTGGCGAACTCCCTTCATGTACTATGATTCTCTTCATGTCAAAGCTAGTGATTCCCTCTGTTATGACCAATATATCGCTGTGTGGAAACACTATGTTTTCCATATCCCTTTTTGAAAGCTGGATGACGGTGTAACCCTTCTTCCCTTGCTAGGCTTGGGGCCCTTGAAAAGTCCTTAATGGAAGTGTAATCCATTACCTGAGGTCAGCTTACTTGGTGTGGTTGAATCTCCTGGCTATTTTGTGAAATCATATAGATCCACTGGAGGCGTTTGCCTCTGAAGGTGGCGTTGTCCATGTGATATGGTTTCCCCAATTTTTTGGAGTGATGTGCTCGCGGCTACCCCCTCTTATACTAATAGGTATTTTATTTGTTTGTGTGAGGAAGGGATGTTGTGTCTTGGATTGTGCCCCCCTTGCATATCAACGCCCGATGTTGTCTTCCGACAAACACAGCACTAAGATTCTTGTTGGAAGGTTGTAGTGGGGGTAGTCCTTTGTGACTCTCATGGTAATTCTTCTATAGGATGTTGAGAGTGCTCAACTTATTTTTGGAAGTGAGTCTTCAATCTTAGTGATCTTTTCCCAGAGTCTTGACCTTCCATCTTAGACTATCTGTTATTTATGTGTTCTTTTGAGGAAGTTAAGCAAACTGTAGTGTCAGACAAACATGTTTAAACAAGATTGTTTTTCGGCGGAGATGTAATGATTAATGACGATGCTTGCGTTCGTCAGTGGTGTGTAGTCTTGGTGGCGACTTTCTTTAGCTATTAGAGCTTCTTTTCGAACATGCATTTCATATGCATTTTTTTTTAAAAAAAAAACCTCTTACCTGAATTTTTATTTTTAACATGTGTTTTGTATGCATTATGTTTGAAAAAATGGAAACTTTTCAGGTAAGTTGTAATTTTGGTTAGTGTATTGTATATGCATTGCTTAAAAAAAAAAAAAACAAAAAAAAAAGCAAAAAAACAAAAAAACAAAAAAGAAATTTAATTCCGCTTTAACTGTTACAGCTTCCAATTTCGAACGTGCATCCCATATGCATCATTTTAAAAAAAACTTTTTAACTGGATTGTTTTATTTTTAAATAATGCATCCAATATGCATTAATTAAAAAAACTTTTTAGATAAATCGTAAGCTCTCTTAGTTTTAGGGCTTTTTGTTTAAAAAACATTTTATCTGAATTTTTAATCAAAAAAACGTGCATATCATATGCATTATTCTCGAAAAAAATTTCAATTAAATTGTAATTTTTCTCAGTTGTAGAACTTTTATTTTAAGTTTGCATCTAGTGTTTATTTTTGGGCATCTCATATGCATCCTTTAAAAAAAAAAAAAAATTTCGCCTGATTCTTTTTAAGCATTCAAGATGCATTGTTTGTTTTCCTCATTAAAAAAAACAAAAAAACAAAAAAAATATTTTCAGATAACTTGCAAACTATCTTTACTGTAGAACTTTCATCTCAAGTAGGCATCTCATGTGCATCGCATGTGCATTGTTTTAGGAAAATAATCTGTTGATAGACTGTACACATTCTTAGTCGTAGAACCTTTAGTTTCAAACATGTATTTCATGTGTTGTTTTCAAAACTACTCACCAGAATGTTTTATTTCAAGCATGTGTTTCATACGCATTATTTTTTGAAAAAAACTTTTCATGTAAGTTGTAAAAATCTGTTAGTGCATTCAATGTGCATCATTTTCAAAAAGATTTAGGAAAATTTGTAATTCCTTTTTTGGCTCTTAGAGTTTTTTAAATTCAAACATGAATTGCATATGCATCATTTTCAAAAAACCTTTTTACCTGATTTTTTTAAGCATGCATTTAATATGAATTATTTTTTTATAAAAAACATTTGAGAAAAAAATTGTGAGTTTTTTTTTTTAACTATAGAGCTTTCAAATTCACGCATGCATCTCTGTTGTATTATTTAAAAAAAAAAAAAAAAATCCACCTGAAATTTTCATTTCAAAATATGCATTTCTTATGTAAACTGTTGTAAGTTGTGAATTTCTTAGAAAAAAAAAATCAAAGTGTCATTTGTTTTTATCCAAGGTGTATTGCACTTTTTTGGCAAGATCGTCATTTCAACACTCGCATGAGCGAGCATTTAAAAAATGGGGGTTTTGATTCTTTTTTGAAAAAAGTTTAACTGTGCAGTTGAGTGCTACTATTCGAGTTTAAACAAAGGACGAGAAAACCTTTTTGAAAAAAAACTTTGTTTTGAGCATTCGTCCCGCGTTCGAGCCCGATAATGCACTCAGCAAACTCAGTAAACTCCACGATGGTGCAAAACACATTTTACCACAAATTTTGATTCTTTTTCAAAAAAGTAATCAAAATCATGAAACGAATGACATTAGAGTTTTCAAAAATCATGCATGATTTCTCATGTTCTCTACACTGATTTTTCATTCACTCTTTTCAGGTACCCTTGGTTAAGGTATCATGAACACATAAGTTATGCCGGCTAAATGGGGGCAACCAAAAAAGAACATGCAGTCATCCAGTTGCACAACGAACAAATTGCACACTCGAGATATCTAACGCTGAGGTACGTTAAATTGTACTTCATTTTTTCCTTGAGATTTGAGTATCCCTACTCTTTTACAGATCGGATGACCACTTCAACCAATGCCGCAACCGTGTGAAATGTGAGCGCTTCAAAGAGTTTCTATGAAAAATTTCACCCACCATGTGTGAAATTCATACGCTTTCCAAGACGAGGTATACAACTGTTATGTGACCAGGTTTAAACCATTCAGCGGTAACCATGGGGCATCTCCCTTTGAGATCGGACATGTCAGGAGATGAGAAAATTTCAAGAGATCATCGAGAATCCCGTGAAGATTCAATGTGCCGATCAATGTAGCTTGACTCGATCAACCGAATCCTTTCCGAAGAAAAGTTCTGAAATTTTCAGTCTGCCACTAGGGGCATGTACTTTTCAGCAGGTGTACATACACAAGTCGTGGAGCAAGAGAATCAGGACATGCAGCAGGTCCAGTCGCATAGCGAGCACATTGCCCACTGATAAGTCCAACTCCCAGGTAAGAGAAGTTGTGATCATTTTTATCCCCGAAATTTGAATTTTTTTTTCCTTACCCATTGTGCAGCTTGGATAATCATTCAAATCAAAACTTGAAGAACACATCTCGTGTACGGCCCTTCGCTCACCGACCATTTTTATGCCAGCTATCGAATTTATCCTAGATACCTCAGACGATATCTATGCCTAAGTTTACCGTTTGTGGATTACTGTGCCAAACTTAACACCATCCATGCGTGTCCGTTAATTAGGCCATTTGTCCAGCACGCGACGAATTATGAACAAGTCAGATGTAGCCGCGGGGCATTCCTGTTAAGATCAAGCATGGTTGAAGATAGAAGACATCCAGAGATCTTCCTATTACAAAAGATCAAGATTCCATGAAGATCGACCGTGCTAATGAAATAGCATTTGAGAGGAAGAAGAAGAAGAAATTATTGTCGGTGTCGTCCACCCATTGAAAGGATCCTCCATTCAAGACATCGACATAATCAACCTATTTGACAAGTTTTCCTCTGGAGAAGTTCCGAAAAATTAAAAGGTTTCATCTGCTATTAGGGGCATGTAACATAGTTGTTGTTGATTAGTTTCTGCAGATTTTCTTTCCATTTGAAAAAAGAAAAAATAAATTCCCGCTAGGTTGAAAACCTAGGCAAAAGTCAGGGAGAGGGGCATGATTGAAAACCTGCAGGGGCAATCACGGCAAAAGGCGAGATGAAAAAAGCAAAAAAAGCAAAAAAAAAAAAAAAAGAGAGTAAAAAAGAAAAAAAGAAGAAGAAAAAAGAAAAGAGCAAAAAAAAAAAAACTCAGTTTTCTTTAGGGTCACAGCCGCCCTTTAATCGGCTACAAGAAAATGAAGAGAGTGTTTGTGCTAATATTGTGAGAGCAATGAAGAAATAAAAGGGTCACAGTTGTCCCTAAATCAACTACGAATAAAAAGGGCCACAGTCACCCTTCAAATGACTACATATAAAGAGTATTCCCATGAATCTTGTGAGGCTAGGAAATCAATTCAAAGGGCCACAGCCACCCTTAAAACGGCTACAAAGAGCTCCTGCAACATCAAAAGCGGGATGAAAAAGTGCCACAGTCACCCTTCAAATGACTACATATAAAGAGCGATCCCCGCGAACCCTGAGAGGGCGGGAGAATTTTTGAAAAGGCCACAACCACCCTTCAAATGGTTACAGATAAAGAGCGCTCCCGCAACATCAAAAGCGGAGGATAAGTAAAGGGCCACAGCCACCCTCCAAACTGCTAAAGATAAAAGAGTGACCCCGCAAACCCTGTGAGGGCGGGAAAATAAAAACGACCGCAGTCGTCCCTAAAACGACTACAAAGTAAAGGGCCACAGCCACCCTCCAAACGACTACAGATAAAAGAGTGACCCCGCGAATCTTGTAAGGGCGGGAAAATAAAAAGGGCCACAGTCGTCCCTAAAACAACTACAAAATAAAGGGTCACAGCCACCCTCCAAATGACTACAAATACTCTCGCATCGTGATGGGAAATAAAGTACGGGTCACAGCCACCGTTTAATCGGCTACAAAAAAAAGAGTGCTTCCGTTAGGTTGAAAACCCGAAAGGGCAGCCTAGGCAAAATTAGGAAATGAGGGGCATGATAGCAAATTCAGAAATTGCAATCATGGCAAAATGAGAGAAAATAGAATCCCAATGGAATGAAAACCCCAAGGGGCAATCCATGCAAAAATTAGGAAAACCGAGGGGCACGGTCTAAAATTTTGACCGTGGCAAAAGGAGAGAATATGAGAGATTAAAAAAGAAAAAAGAAAGAAAAAGATCCCGCTAAGTTGTCGCGTCATGCGCAGTTTAGGCAAAAATTAGGGACATGCATTCAAGTCGTCAAGCCACTAGAGGCTCTTCTCCAAACGGACGCCACTAGAGGCATTTCTCCGACATATGCCACTGGAGGCTTTACATTTCTGCACGCCACTGGAGGCTTTACTTTTCTGCACGCCACTGGAGGCTTTACTTTTCCGCACGCCACTGGAGGCTTTACTTTTCTGCACTCCACTGGAGGCTTTACTTTCCGCATCGCCACTGGAGGCTTTTCCTTATCGCACGCCACTGGAGGCATCGTCGATCGAGGTCTTTATTTTCTGCACCACCAACGGAGGCACCGCCAACAGGGGCATCGCCGACCGAGGCTTTACTTTTCCACACCGCCACTGGAGGCTTTACTTTCTGCATCGCTAATGAAGGCACCGCCAACAGGCGTCCCGCCGACAGAGGTTTTATCTTTCCGCACCAATAAGCATATGAGTCACCTTGAAGACTTTGAAGAATTGGAAGAGGGGCAAACTGTAAGCATATGAGTCAAAATCAGTGTTTCCTCGTCTTTGGACAAACCCCTTCGAACACATTTTACGGGAGTTCGTCCAAAGAGGGGCAAACTGTAAACACTCGATTTTGACCCGGACGTAACGACGTTACACATGATACATCAAATTCCGGACGCGTCAAGCCACAAAGTCTCCAAAAATGCTCAAGGGCACATTAGGGAAATTATTATAAAATATATTTTAAATTATTTCGAATTTATTTAATATTTTCGGAATTATTTAAAATATATATAATAATTTGTTTTTTTTTTTAGAAAATTATCTGTAAGATATTTATCTCCAGATATTATTTTTATTAAAAAAAATAATTATCTGTAAAGATAAATATCCTTAGGAATATTCTCTAGAATAATTATCTGTTAGAATTATTTATTCAAATTTTATCTGTAATCTAGACTAGGTTTTTAGTATAAATAGGGGTCTAGGTTACATTGTAAAGGACACAGAAAAAAAACACAATAGAAACTTAATAAAAAACGCTCCTCGATTTGCGTGCAAACTTTAATTTTTTTATCTTTATTCTTCTTTTCCCTCCTACGTCTTCTCCATTGCTCGACCACTGGTGGCCGGACCTTCGGAAGTCCGGCGAACCTCGCTGCCCACTGCTGCAATGGTTAGTCGCTCGCCATCACCGGAGTTCCACCGGAGTCGTCTGCTGCGTTTGGCCGTGACTGTCCCTGCCCTGCTCGGTGTTTCTCCTTGCTGGTTGTCTTCCCCTCTGCTCGTCCGACCATGGACCTCCGGTACCGTCCTTTACTCCGTCGAGGCCGCCTGAGTCTGTTGTCTTCTGCCGCGCTGTGGATCGAAATCTCTCGCCGGACCGGGATCTACCCACTGTGAACTCTCTCTCTCTCTCTCTCTCTCTCTCTCTCTCTCTCTCTCTCTCTCTCTCTCTCTCTCTCTCTCTCTCTCTCTCTCTCTCTCTCTCTCTCTCTCTCTCTCTCTCTCAGAGCAGCTAGTCCCGACCAACAATCCATACTATACACTATGAGTCTTCAGTCCCGCCTTAGCTTGCTATTCAAATTTCCATCCATGGCTGACTTTGTCTGACTATGTTGTTCGCTGTTTGTCCTTCTATGTTGCACAGGTGAGTCTTTTATATCTATTAATTAATTGTTATTATTTTCATTATTATATTAATATTAAGTACAGTGTTGGTTTAATCAAATATTATAACTCGTCTGACTTAACATAACTTCAATTACCTAAGTTATATATTAAATTTGTTATGTTAGGTGTTAATTAAAGTAAGTTTCATAATTGTTATTTTGTTAGTGATATTAGACCTCATTTAGATAACAAATTATAATTTTATTTATCTCGAATTGGTTCATAGTTGTTAATTTCTTAACCATGTAATTTGATCTTTATTTAACAATTTTAAATAATCTAAAACATATAGTTGAAAGATAAAACTGGCAAATATGTGAATTGAGTACCGAAATGGCGAGATTAATGTTGGATCACGGTGGAACTCCGGCACGGACCTTGACGGCAATCCTAGCTCCTTTGCTCCACACAATCCTGCAAGAGGGGATAGACCGGGCGGTGACCCAGAATCCCTCTCCGATGCTTAAATGAGTGCCTCGTCTGACTGGCAAGCAACAGATATCAAAAGTATTCAATTTCAACGTAAGTGATCTGAGGTGACCTCCTGCCCTTTTATAGGCAAGGAGGTGCCTCAGGTACCTGGCGAACCGTTAGGGGTGGTTAGCCCGTATCCCGCTTATCTCGTACATGATCTCGCGTATCTTAGCCATGCCCCGCGTATCTCGGCCACGATCCGTGTATCTTAACCACGTTCCGTATATCTCGGTCATGCCCCGCATATCTTGGCTTTATCCTCTGGTAACGAGTCCCGACTCCCGTCGGGGACTCTAGAGTTATCTTGTTGCGTCACCGCTCGGGGCCCCTCGTCATCGTGACAGGGCCAATCATTCTCAGGGATTCATCATCAGGGCCTACTTAAAGGCTTCTCGTTGGGAGCTTTTAGCTCCACTGTCGGGACCGACTCTGTCGGGACCCTGCTTCGTCGGGACTCCCTTCATCGGGACCCTTCTCCTAGGTCATCGTGACCTTTACTCTGGGCCTGGTGGGCCTGTTTGCCGTTTCCTCGCCGTTAAAGGGCTTGACGGCTATAATCGGACCCATCATTTGCCCCCAAGACATGAGGGACTTTTAGTTCGTCGTGTCTTCCAACTCCCGATTTTTTCAATACTAGAGTCGGGGATCTACTCCTTGGTTCAGTTACTTAAAGTTATCAGTCTTCTCCTCTACGTTTCCTCAGGGTTTTATGGATAACTGCTATATCCCAAGGGTCTCTTCGGTTTTCTAGTGCATTAAATGCAGCAGATGATGGAATGACCTTTTCGACCCACGTGCCTGATTTTTCGCGCCTGTCCTTTTCCGAAAAGTGCTTTTCAGGCCGTTTCATCATTACGCCCGTTGTCCTTCTGCATGTTTCATCTCGACGGTTCAGATTAAGACCTTTCGAATTTGACGACTCGGATCGAAGTGTCCTTTCAACTGTCTTCTTCGACTATAAAACCCTAGCCACGGTCACAATTTAACTTTTACCGTCTTCGAATTCTCAAAAGCTCTCTGCGATTCTTCTGCAATTCCCAGCTCTGTGCTTTCGAAGATCCTTGGAATCTTCTCCGATCATCTTTCCGGCGACACTTCGTTCATCTTTTTCAACCTCTACTCCACCATGTCTGGTAAGGAAACATTCTTCGTTGCTCGTTCGTCTTTTCCTTTTTAATTTCTTCCAGAATCCCACAGTATTTTCTTGCCCTGGTTGCTTTTCAGACAGCGGTTCCAGCTCCGAGGGGAGAAAACCTTTTAAATTTGATTATGCTCCGAATGAAATTTCCACCACTGCTTACGATGCAGCTCTCCGAGAGGGTTGCATCACCCTCACCTGGGAACCTCGCTTCCCGTATGATCGGCATCGTCCCTCGAGTGACCCTGAGGTTACTCGTCCCCAGAAAGGGGAGGTATTTGTCTCTACGGGACAAATATCAGCGGGGATCAGGTTCCCCTTCTGCGGTAACCTGGTCGAACTGTGCCAACATTACCAAACACACCCTACTACCTTCTCTCCTCATGCCATCCGCATTTGGAACGCCTTTCAAGTCCTCTGTCTCCGACAGAAGTGGGTCTACAACCTCCAGCTTTTCCGGACTTTTTACGGGCTGAAATGCAACGAGGCGGGGGTTTGCGCCTTCTACCCTCGGATGCCCAAATGGAGTAAGCAGCAGCTTGCCCGGCACGGTTGGACCAGTGACACCTGGAAGGTGGTCAAGGGTCGGGGACTCTTGATTGATACGGGGTCTGACAACAGTAGCTGGAAGAGGAGCTACTTCTTCATCCAACATTCTTCTATCCCTCGGCCTCGGTGGGAGGTGGCAGCAGACCCTCCGCCTGCTTTCCACTCCTATGCTGATGAGGACTTCGAGACCCTTCAATTGATCCAGCTTTATCGTTGGGGGGAGTCCTACACTCCTCTCAATGCTAACTCTCTGGTGGAGCGGGACCTGGTGCATACTGGGGTCCGACTCCTCAGTATTGTCTCTGGGGGGCAGCTCTTCGACGGCCCTTCTAGCATGGTCCCTTGGGTAAAATCTCTAACTTTTTATTCGTTTATTGTTTGCAGCCAAGAAGGTGTCTGTGCTGACCGATTTCTTCCTTAAGCAGGGGGAGACCGATGCTGTCCGCCCCTCGCGGAAGAGGAAGTCTGCCAAGAAGGCTGTTGCTGCCAGGTCGGGGTCTCCTTCAACGGAGCAACCCAAGCGACCGCGGGTGGATCTGGACCAACTCTTCGAGGTCCAGAATGCTGAAGAAGGTAAACAACTCCGACTCGCTATTAAATCATATAAAAGGATGGTTCCGTCAGACTTGATTTCCTCGACCAAGGAGGGCCGAATTGCTGATGTCAAGAGGATCCTTCGAGGTGAAACTCCCCGGGTCTTGAAGGCGGGCTACTATCACTTCCGCGGGAAGGATCAATACGTCTCCCGACGTATCATTTGGTGTAAGAATCCCGATGAACTTCCTGACTACCTATCTGAAGCTCTTCATCCTCCAGGTGCAGGTCGCTCGGGAGCTTCCTCGGGGGCTGCAGCTTCTACAGATGCACCGCCTTCAGCGGGGGTGCCTCCCTCAGCTGGAGAGAAGGCACCATCTGGTGAACAGTTTCGCCAGGTGGAGACCCTGGACTCCTCCGAGGAGACCGGCGGGGTTGATCCCCCTCAGCAGCGTCGGAAGGCGGGGCAATCCCCCTTGAAACCAACCCCTCAGGGGCCGCTTCCCTCGTCTTCTCCACAGCAGCGGGAGCTCTCTCCCATCCATGACTTTTCTCCCTCTCCTGTCCGGGCTGAGACGGAGATGTGCCCTTCTCTTCCCCGTCCCATCTCTCCCATGGCTCTCGACAGGGACTTCTATAGGCCCTTCAACCCTTCGCAGGCCAATGCCCCCTGGGCTCCGATCCAGACGCTTCAGGGAGTCCCGCTCACACAAGGGGAACAGGACCAAGAGCTGGCCCTGCATCTTCTGGCGGGTTCCATCCTGCCTTCTATGCGACATCCGATTTACCTCAATCGGACGCATATGGAGCGGGACGTCAGGGATATGGCTGTGCGCCGCATCGAGGTGAAACTTCACTTTTTCCTTATTGATCAATAAATCGAGTCTTTTGTCCTTCTAACACTTTTTCCTTTTGACTGCAGGAGCTCGGGGATTACAACCGCCTCATCGGGTATGTCATTGCCTATGATGAGGCCCGGGAGCGGGACCGAGGAGTTCGCGAGCAGCTTCAGGCGGATCTCCAGGCCTCCCAGTCTTCGCGGGGGAAGCTGGCCAAGGAGCTGGCTGTCCTCAATGAGAAGATTCGGGGCCTTCAGCAGCAGATCGCGAACTTCGAGGGGCTCTTGATGCAGGAGCGGCAGGAACGGGGGGCAGTCGTGGATCGGCTGACCCAGGAGAAGAAGGCCGCCGAGGACCAGCTGGTCCTCGAAAAGAAGGCTCTGGAGGAGCTGATCGCGGGGTTCCCGGCACGGCTGGCCGAAGCGGAGGCCAAGGGTCGGGAGGACTATCGGAAGTCGGAGGGCTTCCAAGCTGACGCCCTGAAGTTCTTCAGCGCGGAGGTGGAGAACACTCTCTTCAACGCCGTTGAGGAGCTCCACCTGGAGTACGGGGACGCCATCAATTTTGACAAGTCTCCTTCCCTTGTTCCCTTTGCGAAGAAGTACTTCGCTCTTTCCGAGGAGAGTGATGGGGGGAGTACTCCGGTAGTTGTCGAGGATGCTTTTGAGCTTCCAAGTGCGGACGCCCCGATAGCCAATCCTCCCAAGGCCAATCCTGCGGACCCCTCTGCTACTGACTCCGCGGACCCAACTGCTGCTCATGCTGCCGACAAGGACCAAGCTTGAGTGTTTTTATCTTTAGAGTCCTTGTATCTTCTTCTTTTTTGTCATCGTCGGGCCCTCGAGCCCTTATCAATATCAAACTTCTTTAGTTCCGATCTTTTGTTGCACTTCTCCGAGTGACTTTACTTATACGCGCTTAAGTCGGATATTCTCGTACGTCTTTCCCGACGATTTTAATAACTTGCACCACTTAAGGCGACTTAATATCGAGTTCATCACTTAAGACGACTTTTGAATATTTAGAATAAATCTAAGTATTGCGCACCACTTAAGGCGTCTTTCGGATACTTAGAATAAATCTAAGTATTGTGCACCACTTAAGGCGGCTTTCATCGTGCACCATTGAAGGCGACTTTTCTCATGCACCACGGAAGGCGACTTTTCTCGGGCACCACTGAAGGCGGCTTTCGGATACTTAGAATAAACCTAAGTATTTGTGCACCACTTAAGGCGACTTTCATCGTGCACCACTGAAGGCGACTTTCGTCGTGCACCACTGAAGGCGACTTTCATTGTGCACCACTGAAGGCGACTTTCTTCGTGCACCACTGAAGGCGACTTTCATCGTGCACCACTGAAGGCGACTTTCTTCGTGCACCACTGAAGGCGACTTTCATCGTGCACCACTGAAGGCGACTTTCGTCGTGCACCACTGAAGGCGACTTTCATCGTGCACCACTGAAGGCGACTTTCTTCGTGCACCACTTAAGGCGACTTTCATCGTGCACCACTGAAGGCGACTTTCGTCGTGCACCACTGAAGGCGACTTTCTTCGTGCACCACTGAAGGCGACTTTCATCGTGCACCACTGAAGGCGACTTTCGTCGTGCACCACTGAAGGCGACTTTCATCGTGCACCACTGAAGGCGACTTTCTTCGTGCACCAATTAAGGCGACTTTCATCGTGCACCACTGAAGGCGACTTTCGTCGTGCACCACTGAAGGCGACTTTCTTCCTGCACCACTGAAGGCGACTTTCATCGTGCACCACTGAAGGCGACTTTCGTCGTGCACCACTGAAGGCGACTTTCATACTTAACATAAATCTAAGGACAACTCTTGTTTGGAAGCAACCTCTTTATTTATTGGCATAAAATAGGTTTACATTGAATTAAACGATAAACAGCATACACCACTTAAGGCGATTTTACATCGGGCACCACCTAAGGTGACTTTCTCGGGCACCACTTAAGGCGACTTTCTTCAAGCATGGTGTTTCTCCAAGTGTTCGCCACTGAGAACGCTTTATCGCTCTGTCATCGAGGTCTTCCAGATACTTCTTCTCCTGAGAGCCGTTAAACAGTGGGCCATTGTCACTGGTCACCACCTTAGGAATCCCATATTTGGACACGATGTGGGTTTGGAGGAACTTGACGATCTGATTCCCCGTTATTCTGGCTAATGCCTTCGCCTCTATCCATTTTGAAAAATAATCGATAACTACCAGTAAATACTTACATTGTCCTTGTGCTTGTGGAAGAGGTCCCACCAAGTCGATGCCCCACTGCGCGAAGGGCCCAGCGCTTTTGATGGATGTCAGGTTGGCAGCTGGGGCTACAATACTCGGGGCGTACCTCTGGCACGCGTCGCATGATCGGACCAATGCCGTTGCTTCTTTGCTCATCGTGGGCCAGTAATAGCCCAAGTTCAACATACGAGAAGCCTTTTCCAGGAAGTGCATCTTCCGATGGTTTATCGGAGACTGCATTTCCTTGATTGCCCTCAGTTTCTCTGGGTTTACTTCAATTCCTCTTTGGTTCATCCTGGAGCCCAAACACTTCCCTGAATGGACTTTAAAGGCGTACTTTGTCGGGTTCAAGCGAACTTGACGGAGCTTTATCCGTTCAAATGCCATGGTGAGGTCGTGCACGTGATCCTTAGTTTGTCGGGACTTCACCAGCATATCATCCACGTAGGCTTCCACGGTTCCTCCCAACGTATCTTTCAGATCTTTTATGGGGACGGAATGTCCAGACTCTTCTCTGGGATCTGTGTCTGTCTGGAGGACAGTCATGGCCTCTCGCCTCCTCCTCCGGGTGGCATTAACATAGCATTTTCGGGAAGCCACCTGGTCACCTTTGACCTCCCCGACTCCGTGGTCGGTCGGGAACTTCATCTTCTGGTGCACAGTCGAGGCAACTGCCATTAGTGGATTGATGGTTGTTCTCCCGATAATTGCGTTGTAGGTCCCAGCAGAATCAACCACGACAAATTCCACGTTCCTCCTTTCTGACTTCCATCCGCTACCAAACTTTACTGGTAAGGTGATTACTCCCAACGGGTAGGAAGTTGAGCCAGAGAACCCGACCATCGGGAAGTTTGCCTCCTTCAGATCTTTCTTCGTCTTCCCCATGGCTTCCAACGCGTCCATGAATAGAATGTCGGAGGAGCTTCCTCCGTCAATCAGAATTCTCTTCATCTCGAACCCGTCTACATCCAGAGTTACTACTAAGGCATCGTCGTGCGGGGTCTCAACACCTATGAGATCTTCCGACGAGAAGGAGATCATCATCTCTTCTTTCAAGGTCCAAGATCGAGACCTCTTACCCAGTACCACCGCAGTAGGAATCCTAGAGGCGTAAACCTCTCGAGCGGATGAGGTATCCCCTCCAGCAGCAAATCCTCCATGAATCACATTGATGACTCGTCTTTCTTTGTGAACACCGGATGACTCTGGATCAGTTCTCTTTTTCTTCGGGGACCGATCGCGGGATCGGGAGCGGGACCGTGATCGGGACCGAGAGCGGGACCTGCATCGTTTGTCTCCAACAAACTCCTTGAGCTTTCCCTTCTGGATTAGCTTTTCAATCTCCTTTTTCAGCTCTCGACAGTGATTAGTGTCATAGCCATTTGCGCGGTGAAACCGACAATAGCGATCTGTGCGGGACCCCAGGAATTTTCCATCTTTCTTCGGGGGGTATCTGGAGATACCTTGTTGTTCCATGACTGTCAGCACTTCCGCCATGGAGCAGTTGAGAGGGATGTCGAGATCTTCCTTCTTATCCTTCCTTGGAGGACGTCTATCATCCCCCCGACCAGAGCGACCTCGGTCCCGACTACCTTCATGTTTGCCTTTTGACTTACGGTCGTCGAAAGGCTTGCTCGACTGATTCCCTTTGTTCGATTTTGGGGGCTCCAGTTCTCCTGCGGCTATCTTTGACTCCTGGACATCGATCTGCCGCTTCACTCTCTTCTGTAATGCTTCCATATTCCACACAGGTTTCTCAGCCACGCTGTGCATCAGGTCGGAACCATAGGGGGCCGTCAGGTTCCGAATGAAGGTACGAATTGTTTCGCCCTCCGAGATCTCCTCGTCTATCTCCGCCACACTGGCCGTGTACCGCTGGTAGTAATGTGCCAGTGATTCGTCGGGCCTCTGTACCACCAGGGTGAGGGACCTCACACTCTTCAGCAGACGTCGGCGACCCTGGTACTGTCGAATGAAACGGTCGTGCATGTCAGCCCAACAGGTGATGCAGCCTGGGGGTAGACTAAAGAACCAGGTCAGGGCTCTTTCTCCCAGTGTATTAGGGAACAGGGTACATACGATGTCCTCTGTCGGGGCTCTACCCAGACATGCCATAAGATGCTTCTGGACATGACGAACTGGATCTCCTTCTCCGTCATACTCTTTGATCTCGGGGATACCCAGCCCTGGCGGGGCGAGGGTGTCTATTAGGCGGGGAACGAAGGGATGAGTGGATCGATCCCTCAACTCCGAGACCAGCGGCTTCTGTTCTCCCATACAGATGTTCACGATCTTTACCACCTGGTCGGGAGTGATGGGGCCATTCAGGGGAATGGTCCTGTGCTGAACTGGTCCTGGCCCATCAACCACGAACTTCTCCGGCTGACCGGTCATTTTACCTCCTTCCTGGCCCTGGGGTGGGGCTTCCTGTACGTTCCGACCCTCTGTTGGTAGGGTTGCTTCTTCCAGCGGAGGCATCTCCTCCTGCCTCCTTGCAGCCTCCCTTCGGTCTAAGAGAGCCTCTACAGCCGCTAGGAACATGGGCATGGCCTCCGCCACGGCCCTTGTCAAATCTGCAGTCGGGGGGGTCTCCTGCCCCCTGTTATCCTGGTGTCGAGGGGCAACTTCTTCGGGATGCGATCCATTGTGCCCCCCTGTCTGGGAGAGTTCAGCCGGGGGATGATTTTGATTTTCTCCTTGTTCTGGTACTGAATTCAGGTTTGTTGCAGCAGGGTGACGGGAACCACCAGATTGTCCCCTTCTGTTCTTGCCAGCCACCATCGAGCGAGTAGAAGGCATATCAGCTTTTTGTTAGTTTCCCACAGACGGCGCCAATGTTGGATCACGGTGGAACTCCGGCACGGACCTTGACGGCAATCCTAGCTCCTTTGCTCCACGCAATCCTGCAAGAGGGGATAGACCGGGCGGTGACCCAGAATCCCTCTCCGATGCTTAAATGAGTGCCTCATCTGACTGGCAAGCAACAGATATCAAAAGTATTCAATTTCAACGTAAGTGATCTGAGGTGACCTCCTGCCCTTTTATAGGCAAGGAGGTGCCTCAGGTACCTGGCGAACCGTTAGGGGTGGTTAGCCCGTATCCCGCTTATCTCGTACATGATCTCGCGTATCTTAGCCATGCCCCGCGTATCTCGGCCACGATCCGTGTATCTTAACCACGTTCCGTATATCTCGGCCACGCCCCGCATATCTTGGCTTTATCCTCTGGTAACGAGTCCCGACTCCCGTCAGGGACTCTAGAGTTATCTTGTTGCGTCACCGCTCGGGGCCCCTCGTCATCGTGACAGGGCCAATCATTCTCAGGGATTCATCATCGGGGCCTACTTAAAGGCTTCTCGTTGGGAGCTTTTAGCTCCACTGTCGGGACCGACTCTGTCGGGACCGACTCTGTCGGGACCCTGCTTCGTCGGGACTCCCTTCATCGGGACCCTTCTCCTAGGTCATCGTGACCTTTACTCTGGGCCTGGTGGGCCTGTTTGCCGTTTCCTCGCCGTTAAAGGGCTTGACGGCTATAATCGGACCCATCAATTAATTCCATGTGTTTTAATTCGTAATAGAACCACCGAGCTCGAATTTCTAACCGTAGACCGATTTAATACCTAGGTGGTTAATTCGTTATTCGCTTAGGTAATTTAGGATTCTAGTTAACCTTTTAATTAACTAGTGGCGACTCTTTTCAAAATCCGTGTTTTAAAAAGATATTGCCTTAGGTTAGATTTAGGTCTGACATTATCGGAGCATCACTTCTATTTGTCGGATCGGTCCCACTGCGAACAATGGGTAGTATAGGTAGTTGTGGTAATCCTGGTTCAGCATTACGATAATCAAGTTCAACTTGATTCGTCCAATCAGCAACAGTGATTACATGTGGTAGGTGTTTATTCCTCCCACTGAATTTATTATGAAAATGTTCCCATTATCATTTACCATGTCATTCACTTGAGTTGCTGGTTCAAATCTCTCCCACTCAATTTAAGTGGGACCTGATATATATAATATCTTGCTACTGATTTGATCAAGACTCATTATTCAGAAACTCTCGATGCATTGGAAAATTCTTCCTCAAGTATGTAATGTTTACATGCTCGACAACGGTACCATGTCTTTAAGCTGTAAACATGTACTTTCAAAGAGTAGTTAACATTCTCTTGTCCTAAATACGTGTTTAATGCACAAATTAATGTCGCATGATGATATGATTTAATTGATTATCATTCTTCAGCCTTTTTATGGCAGCTTGTCTTAGCGATTTTAGTGGAACACAGTTTTACATGAATGTGAATCACTTCTCATCATCCCTTAGGGAACAGCTGATTAAGTGACTCTAACATTATGTTTATAAACTATGCTTCCAGAAGTGTGTGATTTGATTTGAATGCCTAGCCTGACTTGTCGTTCAAGGCATACGGAAGGAAAATTGTTTAACCAACTTCATCCTTTTTCGTTTGCAAACTTATCTCAGAGATTTTATCCCATCTCCGAACTGAGCATTTCAGGTTTTCACCTTATGCGTCATTCGATACTTTTACAAGGTCGTGGTAGCTTTCTGAAGCATACTTCTTACCGATGTAAATGTTATCAATAAGTTGTTTCCGAAGGAATGCAGAGGAAAAATCAGCTTATCATCATTTAAACACTTCGTTATTAAACTCATACTCTGAAACGATGTCTTCCCTTTTAGATGTCCACTTGCGCGTAGCGCAATTTTACCGAAGTTTTAACCCTTGGTTAAATCGTTTCATTTCTGAATTTAATTCAATTTAATCCAATCGGTTTCAAACATGATTACCATTACAGTTTATTTCATTCAATGGAGTACTTAATAATAAAGAAAGATTTATAACCGGTTTGTTCATAGAACTACGCAATCGATGGATTTTAATGGCATTTTGATTTTACTCAAAGAATTTGATGCATGAGTAAATGTATGGAGTTGTTTGATTCAGCTATTTCTAATAGTTTTATTGATTTGGTTTACTTGCTTTTCGGATAGATCTCGTTTCAAGCCGAGTCGATTAATCTTGATAAGTAGAACTCTATTTGAATCAAATGGTAACTAATTTATTCAATAATTCTAAAACAATCACAACCAGAATTCAAACAAAATGAACAATAGGAAATAAATATCAACATAAACAATACTGAGGTCTCAGATCTCAAACTTGTAGCAGTCACGAAGAAGAATGATGGACAGGTCGTCTTAACTGAGTTGTACCGTGAAGGTACAGTTCAACGTTTAAACCTTTTGTTGCCGGGGGTTGCCAAGCATTTTAGCATACCAATGAATATTTCATAGAATACCTCGGGTTCTTTTAGAAAGTTTCCTTCTTTATCATCCGCTTCGAATAGGTCTATTGTCGCCTGAATCGATTTGATCAGACGAGTGAGACCTTTTTCGTCAACAAACCATGAAAGAGGAAACATCCTCATTACTTCTGAGCCCTTTTCCATACATCTAAATCATCAGCGGGATCATGATAGGCTATTACACTGTCATCACTGCATATAACACTTTAGTATTCTGCCATTAAGGCTCTAGCTTCAGCGGCCTTACCCTTACCAAAGCGAAGGTATATGGCACACCAAAGATGCAATGCGCTGAGTTGTATAAACTATCCTTCTACTTCTGTTGTAAGCTGCGAGAGGATCAACTCTCGTGCATTACGATCCTTCCTCAACATTTTCTTGCTGTTGCTCTCATGGAGGTTTCCGTTTTCGTCCAGGTTTATCCTTTTCATTGTCAGATTGACTTGATCGTCAAGATCCGCAGCGATGAGGAGATCCATAACATTGTCTCTCCAACCATCATAATCCATGTCGTCCAGGTTGCGAGGTTCGTAGAACTGTATAGGTTCAGCCATGAAAACTAACACATTGATAATCAAGCAAAATGAGGGAGACAATAACATTTTGAGAAAAAATTGCATACACCAGATATCAATCAAGATTGAATCCGACAAGTAATGATTCCTCAGTCATCTAAACCAACCGACCACCAGTAAACCAATGGAAGATGGATGTGAAAGAGTTCACATTACCGTCGTTTTCAATCCAATAGATCGGTCTTTTAAAACGGGTTTAATCGCAAATTACAGGAACGGGAATTTTAAAACAAGCATACCCGATCTTGGCTTTACCAATGCCCTTTTTTTTTTAGAAAAAACATTCAGATGAATTCACTCATGCATATATAATTATACTATTCATATAAATTATCATACGCAAGTAACATTCATCATACAAACCACATTCATGCTTACGCGTCATGCGTCTAATGTTCCGAGGAACTCATGCTTGCATACATAATTCTACTTCCTAGTAAATTATCAAATGCAACTACATCTTCAACATTCTAGCATACGTGTCAAACATGAAAATTCCACAACAATCATACATATTTGGCAAATGGTTTTGGATTTTTAAAATAAATTTAAACATTAGGGGCAGATTTGAAATTCGTCTTTATATTCAATATCGCAACATTCTAGACATGAATCATAGGCATTTTCAACCATCACAGCATGTCTATCCTAGTGCGTATTTCATATATTTAACCAGGGCTCAGCCCACAATATGCAATATCCAACTAGCTTGACCCAGTCAAGACAACATTTATATATATATATATATATATATATATATATATATATATATATATATATATATATATATATATATATATATTAAATAATAAACAATTGCAATTCAGCCTATTAATTATACCGGTCCCAAAAACATGTATCTCCGAGATCCATCCCCATAATCGAAACAAGGCATAAAGGTTTTACCGTTATGTAAATAACATTAAAATCTTGAGCACTGTGTAGGCCATTTTAGGTTCAAACATTTGAATTTTAAAACTTGACCACTCTATTTTAATTGACTTGAATTCGGTTTTTAAAATACGGTTCGGTTCAGTCAATTTCAATCTGATTTGGTCCGATTCGGTTTGGTCCAGAAAAACCAGTTCGGGCCCGGTTCGGTATAAACCGGATTGGTTCGGTATAAACCGAATCGATTCGTTCCGAAAATAAAAATCCAGTTGGGTTCGGTCCGGTTTTAATTTTAAAATCTGGTTCGGTTCGAACCGGTCCAATAAAAATAGGGTTCGGTTCGGTTCAACACATAAAACCGGTTTGGTTAGATCCACTTAGTTACCCCGGTCCGACCCGACCCGAATATGTCGAACCGATTGAGAAAACCCGGTTCAATTTAAATTCGTCCTGGTTTAACATATTATACCGGCCCAATAATTAAAATATGAAAGGTTAGGCCGAAATGTTTACTTGTGCCCAAGTAGGGTTTTAAAGTCCATTAAAATATTTAACTTAGCCGCCAAGTAACATTAATTATATAAAATAATTTCCAATATCAATAATATATATATATTTCGGCCAAAATATAAACATATATATTTATATATTGACAAGATTCTATCTCTAAGATTAAATCAATCAACAATATTTATATATATGTAAAAATCGGCTAACATATAAAATATATATTATATTTATTGTCAATATCTTAAATAGGGTAACAAATATACTGACAATATATTTTCTCGATCTTTTAGTCAACTAAATCTATCAATAATATCTTTAACCCTATTTAAATATTTAGATATATTGATAGTTATATATATTTCTATAAATTAATGTGAATCTATCATAATGTTCCCAATTATAGATATATTGTTACCTTGATTAAAAAATTAAAATATGGTAAACAATATAATTTAAAAATTTCGGCCGAAATTCCTTACTTGGTTGGTGACCAAGAAATTAAAATTTTTACCTTGTAAATTCATTAAAATTTCGGCACTAACACCAAATTGGGAACAAGTGGTCAAATTTGAGATCAATTTTTAATAAGATCTACAATCCAATGTTTGATTTTGATAAATATCACATTTTCCTTGAACATCATGAACATCAAATTAACTAAGAACATCATGAAAAATTTCAGTTTCACCAACAACCCAAAATAATCAAAAATTTAAATTTCTTTTAAAATTTTGGGTTTCTATTTTAAATTTCAAGAACATCAATTTATCAAAATCATGAACTGCTAACCTAGCTCTGATACCACTGTTAGATTACGGGGAGTAATCACTACGGATACTAAATCATGGTACATGCTAGTAATGGAAAATACGCAGCGGAAGATTCGCACATACCTCAAGCGATGTCCGTAGTCCAAGATCCTTCCTACAGGGAGTTCACGATCCCCCGGTCGGAACCCGTAGAGGTTCTGGTTAAGGAAGCCCTACGCAGTAGGTTCTCCACAGCAAAGCCTCTGATCGAATCTTGCCAGGGGACAAATCTCTGGAGTGTTTGCTAGAAAGCAATTTGGCACACCCTTTGGTTGGGAGTGATTCGGTCGAAACCCTTGTGTAGGGTGGAGGTTTTTCTCTCTAAAACACTCTAGTGAGGAAATAGTGATTAACCCTAAAAATTCTCTAACACCATATATATATAGGAGGAGTAAAGTGGACAAAAGTCCACTTTACACTCACTATAAGTTTCGGCCGGCCACATGTATAGGGAGGCCTAATTTTGGGCCTCTTATGTCAATTGGGATTTAGGTCTGGCACAGTTCCCTAATTTGACATTTACCCAATTCACTTAGGTAACATGTACATATAATGGGCTTCCATTTACGGAGCCCATCACCATATGCTTACAACTAATACGCTGGGGACAATAGTGCACATACTTTCTTTAATTCTGTGTACCTTAGATCGCTGAAGGAGAGCTCACGATTTGCCGGACGGTGCCCGTAAAGGTTCTTGTTAGAGAAGCCCTACGCGGATTATGCCTGACAGCAAAGTCTCAGTCGATTCTTCGCGGGATGGATCTCCGAGGTAAATTGCTTGACATAATTTGGCACCTCTTAGCAAGTGGGTGGTTCGCCCGAAACAACTAGAGAATAGAAATGAGGGTTTTCTTTAAATCTCTCCATAAATGAAGAGAGGATTAGAACTAATAAACCATCATAGCACTCACTATTTATAAGAAAAGAAAAGTGGACAAAAGTCCACTTTGCCCCTAAGTTATTTCGGCCGGCCACTATACTAGGGAGGCCCAATTTTGGGCCTCTCGTGTCAATTGGGATTTTAGGCTTAGCCCAAAATCCCTAATGTGACTTTACCTAATTACTTAGGTAATAAGCTTATATTAATGGGCTCCCAATTACGACGGCCCATTGCCCAAATGCTAACAACTCCCACTCGCCAGAATGGGAGGGTGCCTATTATTATGTTGTCATCCAACACATCTGCATTTGGTCTTCGATCCAATCACTACTTCGAATAGTTCATACGAGGTTTGTCGTGGGACCGGCGGACATGACGGGCATCGTGCTACTCAGCTGTTAGGAGTATATTTGCTCCCGCGGAACGATGATTCGCATGTCTAATCAACATGTGGAAAAATAATAATGTCCCCCACTGTACTATGTCAACTGTCATTCTCCAATTTCCCGGTTTCCACATAGGAATACTCCTTCAGGGCATCCGCACAAGTACTCACAACCTTCAACTAATATCAGGTTGGTGGCCACCTAGTGAATACAAGAGTCGGAGAATTACAGGTATACTTAACCATCCCCATCGCTCATACCCTTAGTCAAACCCAACAGGTTTCCAAAGACGTGGTCACTTGGCCTTTTTGTTCAGCACTACCCTCGTACGCCGGGAAGCGAACATTAAGCCTAACCTTAGGTATAAGTTTCGAGTCCGTGAGGATACTTTGGATGCTCCTTCATATAGCATCCGGGATCAGTCACACGTTCAAGGTGAGGAAGTTTGTGCCCATTCGAATCCCGTGAATTATATCTAGCACAATCGAGCCTAATCCCGTAGTAGAATATGGCACACGCAGTATGAAGTGCGCGTCGAAAGCATAAACTGTATTTAGACAGGAGTGGAAAATGTCATACGCTATCGCAGATTCGTCATCCGGCCCAAAATGTGGATGTCTAACGAACAAAGTTTGTTACGACGATTTGCAGAACTCAGATTATGTCGTGTTACCCCGAAACCAAGTAATCGTTCTGCTTAACCAGGTTTTCCACCGTGGTTCTTAGCCGGTCTTGATATGGTAGAGGTCCCCCTCTCCATCAAGACGGCCGAGCCTGCGTAACGAGGCTTGGCCCACATTCGACATTTTTTTTTTTGGAGGTTGACCCTCCTACGACTAATTTATAGACCGTAAAAATACGATGTAATTCAAACATTATGACGTCGGTAGTATCATAAACTCAAATTGAAATTCATTCTATTTGAATATTAATTCAAATTTGAAAATGTTATCACCACAATACAAGCCACTTAAGCCCTACGCAGTCCCAGCATTTTAAAATGCTTTTCGAAAACATCTCTGCGTAAATGTTTAGTTAACGAATCCGCCATCATACTTTAAGTGGAAAAGTATTCTACAGTGATTAATTTTTCTTCAACCATATTCTTAGCAAAATTATATATCACATCAATGTGTTTCGTCCTGCTATGGTACTTAGGATTCTTCACTGCTGCAATTGCTGCTTGACTGTGAGAGTAAACCATCAAAGGCTTTCTCCTGTCCAGGACGCCAAGCAATGCAATTAAGAGCCTATTAAGCCAGACCGCTTCCTGTGCGTTCTTAAAGATGTCCACGAATTCGGATTCCATCGTAGACAACACGACACATGATAGCTTCTTGCTCATCCGTGAAATAGAGGAATTAGCAAGGATGAATACTTCTCCTGAGGTGGACTTACGATCATACGGATCGCCACCGTGGTTGGCGTCACTGAACCCAGTCAATTCTAGTTTTCCACCCTCATAGCACAGTCCATAGTCAGCAGTACCTATCAGGTATCGAATAATTCGTTTTACAGCCTTTAAATGTTGATAGCCAGGGTCTGATTGGAATCGTGATACTAGGCCCACTGCGTAACAGATGTCTGTACGAGTGCATTGCATGGCATACATTAAGCTGCCAACCATACTTAAGTATTCTGCACTTTTCATACGTTCACGCTCAGCCAGGTCTTTTGGGTCGTCACGTTTCGACAACACGATCCTTAACACAACCGGCGTATCCACAGGTTTGGCATTTTATAATATGAACCTTTACAACAATTTGTTGATATAGGATTCTTGAGAGAGACATAACTTTCGAGCAGCCCTATCCCTAGCAATCTTAATGCCCAGGATGTACGTGGCTTCTCCCATGTCCTTCATCTCGAATACATATGTTAACAATGACTTTGATTCATTCATGTAACTCACATTGTTCGCGACAATTAGTATGTCATCTACATATAATGTCAAGATGACGTACTTTGACCTAGAGGTCTTGGTGTACACGCATGGATCCTCGTGACGATTCACGATTCCGTTTCCGATGATTTCCTCGTGGAATCTGTGGTACCATTGCCTAGATGATTGTTTAAGACTGTAGATAGACCTTTGGAGTTTACAATCTTTAAGTTCGTTACCAGAAGTAATGAAACCCTCTGGTTGCTCCATATAGATCTCTTCCTCCAGGTTTCCGTGGAGGAATGCAGTCCTAGAATCGATTTGGTGCAGCTCTAGATCGAGGCTGGCAACCAAAGTCAAAATAGCCCGGACTGTGGTGTAACGCACAGTTGGTGAATATGTATCATCAAAGTCCAATCCGTGAAGTTTGGTATATCAATTCGCAACGAGTCGAGCTTTGAATTGCAGGACTGCTCCATCTGCAGTGCGTTTCAATTTCAGAACCCACTTAGCACCTATGGCTCTGCGGTTAGCATGTAAATCCACCAAAGACCAAACATAATTAGCTTTCATAGAGGTGATCTTATCCTTTATTGCTTTCCTCCATTCTTTCGATTGAGGTCCATCCATGGCTTGCTTAACTGTTACCGGTCATCAACTGAAGTCATAGTGAATAACTCACCTCTTACAATGGGATACTTCTTGGGAGAAGTTCGATGACTTTGACTGCGTCTAGGCTAGTTAATCCCATCTTGAACTTGAACATCGCCCCCACTCGAATAATGCCATTATCGGGGCATTACTCCCACTAGGAACAAGAGCGTTACTTGAACCTTCACCAACAAATTTTCTAGGACGGCCTCTTGGTCTCGGATTTCCACCTCCGAGATTAATTTCACGGTTACTAGGACCAGGAGTCAAGTTGGTTGTACTATTCCCAGTGTTACCAGTAGGTAGTTGCAGCATTATAGGATTTACATCTAACGGTTCAGCAACATGATTATCAGGTTTGACTTGATTCGCACCTATAGCAACAATGATCTTAGTGGTTGAATTGACTCCTCCCACTGGATTTACTATGAAAATGTTTCCATCTTCATTTACAATGTCGTTCACTTGGGTTAATGCCTCAAATCTCCCACTCGAAGTAAGTGGGACATTATCATCATCATCCTGCTCTTGTTCAATCAAGACTTCGTTTGTTTTGATGTTAACAAGTGTAGGAAATTCGTCCTCAAGGAATGTAACGTCTCTGGACTCATGTTCGACCACGTCACCATTCTCCTGAGTTGCTATAAACACGTATCCCTTAGAGTTTTCAGAGTACCTTATAAAGATACTTTTCAATCCCCTAGGTCCCAACTAGCCTAAACGGCTATCGGTTTGATGCGTCTATGCTGCACAACCCCAAGGTCGCACCCTGGTAAGATCCACCTATTTACCAAACCATAGCTCATATGTTGTCGTGTCCACCAATTTTGAAGGAACAAGGTTTACTACATGTGTAGCAGTCATCAGTGCGTCACCCCAGTTGGAAATCGGCAACTTTGCTTGCGACATCATGATTCTAACCATGTCCAGGAGTGTACGATTACGTCGTTCAGCCAGACCATTCTGCTGTGGCGTGTAAGGAATTGTACTTTGACGTACAATTCCTCTTTCATCGCATAACTTGTTAAACTCATTAGAGAGATACTCTACACCTCTATCAGTGCGAAGGGATTTCACCTTTTTTTCCTGTTAATTCTCTATGAGGTTAAGAAAGCTTTTGAAGCATTCAATAGCCTCAGATTTATGAAAAATCAAACGAGTAAACCCGTTTTGGGTGAAGTCATCGATGAAGGTCACAAAGTAACATTTAGCACCCCTAGCGGTGACATTCATGGGTCCTCACACGTCTGAATAAATCAAATGCAATGGGTATTCGGATCGTAGCGATTCACCAAATGGTTTGCGGGTTGATTTTCCGACTAGACAATCCACACAAGTGGTTTTCACCACTCGAGATGCTCCCGGGAGGAGGTCTCTCCGGGCTACGGTTTGAACCCTGTCATAGCCTATATGTCCCAACCTCGCATGCCATCCGGCCGCTTCAGTTTCTGCTTCCCTAGACGATATTGAATATATTCGGTTCGAATTTTCATGTCCATTCAAATCCATAACAATGAGACCATTAAAGGAAAATGCATGATCAGGCATTGCCTTTATATATACGAACAAGGGAGTTCTCAAATGATAAAGCGAATCCATTATCCATTAGAGAAGTAACATAAATAACATTTCATCGAATTCTACGAGCAAAAAAGACATTTTCTAGAAGTAAGGTTCTGCAATTGCGTATAGACAATCTGCAGTTCCCTATTCCTATGAGTCAACTTGAGAGTTTTCGCCAATATATATCCTTTTTTAGTCTTTTGCATTCGTCTGAACATGGCAAATGATCCTTTGTAATTGGTTATGTGGTCCGTGGCACCTGAGTCAAGAATCCAAGAAGGATTTGTATCAGTTATCATGGAATTAGAAAAAACTAAATATTCCATAACATATCTAATGTCGCATACCTTGCCAGTATGCGATTTACTGGATCCAGCACCTTCACCTATGCGGCGAAGGTTAGAATCCCTGCAAACAATCTTCGATTTTAACTGGAGTTTTCCCTGTTCAGGTTAAGTTGACATTTTACCGTGAACAACCTCTTGTTTCTTTCCCTTGTTCCTTTTCCTCTTCTCCTGTCCAACAGGTTGTTCTGGCATTTTGGTTTCTCTCGTTACTGATGCAAATCGAGCTTCTTCCATCTCGATTAATTTCATGATAGTCGGGAGAACTAACACTGAGTTACAGACAGTTAGTAATGTCTTGGTCGCTCTCCAGCATTTAGGGAGGATCCCGATCATGGCTTGAATTTTTTCCCATTCAACCATCTGAATATCTTCATCAAGCGATTTGATCATATTGAGGAGTTGATATGCCTTTTCAAGCACACCAGTGCTGTTACACTTTAGACATTCATCTAAAGAGGGTATAAATGGGTGGAGAGTGACTGCTAAGCCGTTTCCATATTTCAGCAAGAGGGCATCTGTGACAGCAATATCTCCTTATACTCATTTTTGATGTGCGAAGACATCTGTGACAGCAATATCTCCTTCGCCCTCTTGTCATCCTACTTCCACTAAAAGTGGGCATATACTAGTCCCTTAGTGAGACCCGCATTTTGACTGCTCATCGTCTTCCGAATGTGGTCTAAGAGACCTTTATCGCCCAGCAGATCATTGATGCGTTCGCACCACGAGTCATAGTTCATCACATTCAAAAGCTCATTAGCACATGATGAGTCCATCTGTGTAGGTATTCGATACTAGCATATTGACAATCATGCATAAGCAAGGGAGACATAGAATTTCATACATCGTATAACTATGAAAAATAAGACGACATATAATGATTCCTCAGACATCTAACCCAACCGACCGCTAGTAAACCGGAAAGGGGGGTCGTGAAAGAGTTCACATTATCGTCATTACCTTTTAATAGATCAGTCTTTTAAAATGGTATAATCGCTTTTACTGGAATGGGAGGTTGTTAAAACACCCGATCTTGGCTTTCCCTTGGCCCTTTTGTAAACGTTTTCGAGGATTTCAAGTTTACACACATAATTCTACTACACAAGTAAATCAAATATGCGCAGTACACATCCATGAAATAAAAAACATATCATGCACACGCGTTATCCGTCTACTGTTCCGAGGAACTCATGCTTGCATATATAATTCTACTGCTTAAGTAAATTATCACATGATCGTACATCCTTAACATTCATGCATACGTATCAAGTGTGATCATACCATAAAAACCTGCATATTTGGTGACTGATTTTCGGTTTTTAAAAATCATTTTAAAATTTTTGGGGCTGATTTGCAATTCGTGCTATCAATCAATCATGCGTACTTCTAGACATGAATCCTAGGAAATTGTAACCATCACAGCATGTCTATCCTAGTGCGCAACTCATTAATTGAAATCCACGGCTCAGCCCACAACATGCAATATCCATCTAGCTTGACATGTTAGATTATGGGGAGTAATCACTACGGAAACTAAAACCATTGTACAGGCTAGTAACTGAATTACGCAGCGGAAGATTCGCACATACCTCAATAGTAGTCCGTAGTCCCAAGATCCTTGTCGTAGGGAGTTCAAGATCCTCCGGTGGGCACCCGTAGGGGTTCTTGTTAAGGAAGCCCTACGTGGTATATTCTCCACAGCAATGTTAGATCACGGGGAGTAATCACTACGGATACTTAAACAAGGTACATGCTAGTAATTGGAATTACGTAGAGGAAGTATCACACATACCTTTAAGGTGATCCGTAGACCCAATATCTTTTAAGGAGGGAGTTCACGATCCTCGGTCGGGACCCGTAGAGGTTCTTGTTAGAGAAGCCCTACGTGGTGCAAGCTGCACAGCAAAGCCTCTGATCAATTCTTGCCGCGGGGAAAGATCTCTGGAGAGTTTGCTCGAAGGCAATTTGGCACATCCTTGGTGAGGGATATGGTTCGGCCGAACTAGGGTTTATGGGGGGAGGGTTTTTATCTCTAAAACACTCTAATGAGGGAATTGTGATTAACCCTAAAAATCCTTTAACACCTCTTATTTATAGGAGGAGTAAAGTGGAAAAAAGTCCACTTTACCTCACCTAGGGTTTCGGCCGGCCTCTGTATTTGGAGAGGCCCAATTTTTGGCCTTTCGTGTCAATTGGGATTTGGGTCTAGCCCAATTACCCTAATGTGACATTTACCCAAGTTCATTAGGTGAATTATATATATTATGGGCTACCAATTACGACGCCCATTACCATATGCTTACAGCTCCCACTCGCCGGAATAGGAGGGTGCCTGTTAATGTATTGTCGTCCAAATCTGCATCAATATATCTCTCCTTTGATCTTCTCCTTGCTTCCGAATAGTTCATACGAGGTTTGCCGTGCGACCGGCGGATACGACGGGCATCGTGCTACTCATCTGTTAGGTGTAATGTAGTGCCCGCAGAACGTTGATTCCCTTTTCTCCAATCAACCTGTTATAAGCAACATTTATATTGTACCGCGTTGTATCCTAGGTCAGCTGTTAATTCTCCTTATGCCTAGTTTCCACGTAGGAACACTTCTCCAAGGCATCCGTACAAGTATTCACAACCTTCAACAAATATCCGGTTGTTGGCCACCTAGTGAATACAAGAGTCGATGAATTACAGGTGAACTTGACCATCCCCATCGTTCATATCCTTAGTTAGACCCAACTGGTTTCCAAATACGTGGTCACTGGGCCTTTTTGTTCAGCACTACACTCGTACGCTGGGAAGAGATCATTGGGCCTGACCTTAGATATGAGTTCTGAGTATGTGAGGATACTTCAGGTGCCTCTTCATAAGACTCATGGGGTCAATCACACGCTCGAGTTGAAGAAGTTTGCGCATGCCAGAATCACGAGGATTCCTTCCTAGCACAACAGAGGGGTGACTCCGTGGTCGAACGTGGCACTCGTAGTATGAAGCACGCGTTGATAGCATACCTGAACCTTTTGGGTTGACAAGAAAGTGATATGTCAATCATGCTATCACAGATTCTCATCTGGCCCAGAATGTGGTTAAATGACGAACAAAGTTCATCACGGCGATATGCAAAACGAAGATCATGTCGAGTTACTTCGAAACTAGATAATCGTCTTGCTTAATCAGGTTTATCCCCCTGACTCTTAGCCAGTCTTGTTTGGTGGAGGCCTCCCTCCACCGCAAGGCGACCATACCTGTGTGACTTTGTAAGGCCCACATTCGACATAGTTTTGCAGAGGATTGCGTCCTCCTACGATTTAGTTTATAGATCGTAAATCTGATTTAATCAAAACATTATGACGTCGATTGATCAAAAACTTAGCTTACAATATGTAACTTTCTTATATCAAAATTCTATCACAGATACATTCCATATCTAAACCCTACGCAATCCAAGCAGTTTTACATGCTTTTCGAATAAGTCCCTGCGTAGTGGTTTAATTAATGGGTCCGCTATCATATTATCAGTAGACAAGAATTCTATAGTTATTGTATTGTCTTTAACCATAGATTTACCATAGAAATATTTCACATCAATGTGTTTGGTCCTACTATGGTACTTCGGATTCTAAATTGCCGCAATAGCTGTTTGACTGTCAGAGAACACCTTCAAAGGTTTATTCTCAACATCACCACCAAGCAGTGGATTAGAAGCCTTTTGAGCCAGACCTCTTCTTATGCATTCATAGAGAGAGCTACGAACTCCGATTCCATTGTGGACAGCGCGACACAAGTTTGCTTCTTGCTCGTCCATGAAATTGCGGCATTAGCAAGGAGGAACACTCCCCCTGTAGTGGACTTACGATCATCCGGATCGCCACCATGGTCGGCGTCACTGTAACCGGTCAATTCTAACTTTTTACTCTCATAGCACAGCGCGTAGTCGGCAGTACCTTTCATATAACGAATTATTAGTTTTACAACCTTTAAATGTTGATAGCCAGAATCTGATTGGAAACCTGCTACTAGGTCCACGGTGTAATAGATATCTAGACGGGTGCATTGCATGGCGTACATCAAACTACCGACCATGCTTAAATACTCTGCACCCTTCATCTGTTCCGCTCTGCCAGGTTCTTGGGGCCGTCACATTTTGACAGTGCGCACCCAAACACCACCGGCGTATCCACGGGTTTGACATCATGTAATCTAAATCTTTTCAACAGTTTGTTGATATAAACTTCTTGAGACAGACAAAATTTCTGGGTATCCCGATCTCTAGCAATTTTAATGTCTAAGATGTACGTGGCCTCTCCCATGTCCTTCATCTCAAATACAGATGCCAACCAGGACTTTGACTTGTTCATAAAACTCATGTCGTTTTCGGCAATGAATATGTCGTCCACGTATAAAGTTAAGATGACATACTTAGACCCGGAGGTCTTGTAATACACGCACGGATACTCTTGAAGATTCACAAATCCGTTTCCTACGATTTCCTCGTGGAATCTGCGGTACCATTGCCGAGACTTCTGTTTAAGACCGTAAACGGACCTTTGGAGTTTACAAACTTTACGTTCGTTGCATGGAGTAATGAAAACCTCTGGTTGCTCCATGTAGACCTCTTCCTCCAGGTTTCCGTGGAGGAATGCGGTCTTAACATCCATTTGGTGCAGCTCGAGATCAAGACTTGCAACCAAGGCCAGAATGGCCCGTACTGTGGTGTAACGCACAGTGGGTGAGTATGTTTCGTCAAAGTCCACTTCGTGAAGTTGGGTATATCCTTTCACAACAAGCCGGGCTTTGTATCGCTAGACTTTTTCATCAGCAGTGAGTTTCAGTTTGAGAACCCACTTTGCTCCTATGGCTATGCGGTTAGCAGGTAAATCAACTAAAGACCATACCGAATTGGCTTTCACTGACGAGATCTCTTCATCCATTGCATTCCTATATTTCTTTGCTTGAGGTCCTTTCAACGCTTGTTGAACCTTTACTGGTTCGACAATAGATGTTAGAGTGAAGATTTCTCCTCTCGATGGGATACTTCCTAGGAGAAGTTCGATGCCTTTGACTACGTCTAGGCTCGTTCACCCCATCTTGATTTTGTGCGCTACTCCCACTCGGGACAATGCTTCTATTCGGAGCATCACTCCCACTGGGAACAAGAGCAGTGTTAGAACCTTGACCTACAACCTTTCTCGGACGTCCTTTTGGTCTTGGGATCCTATCCTTGAGATGTATTCCATGATCACTAGGACCTGGAACCAAGTTGGTCCGAACTCCCACTGGGAACAATGGGTAGTGTTGGTGGTTGTAGTGTTGGTCCAGCTACATGAGTATCAGGTTCAACTTGAATCGTCTCTGCGGCAACAGTGATTTGTGTGGTAGGGTTTAATCCTCCCACTGGGTTTATAATGAAAATGTTTACATTATCATTAACCATTTCATTCACTTGCGTTGCCGGTTCAAATCTCCTACTCGAAGTAAGTTGGACCTGATCATTAATGCTATCCTGCTCTAGTTCAGTCAATATCTCATATGTTTTAATTTCACCAAGCGTTGGGAATTCGTCTTCAAGGAAAGTTACGTCTCTGGATTCATGTTCGAACACGCCACCATTTTCTTGAGCTGACACAAATACGTAACCTTTAGAGTTCTCTGAGTACCTTATAAAGATACTCTTTAGTCCTCTGGCTCCTAACTTGCCAAAACGGCTGTCAGTCGTATGTGCATAGGCAGCGCAAACCCAAGGTCGCAATCTAGTGAGATCTAATTCTCTTCCATACCACAGCTCATATGGCGTTGTGTCTACCGCTTTGGTTGGGACAAGGTTTATTACATGAGTGGCAGTCAACAACGCATCACTCCAATATGAGATAGGTAATTGAGCCTGCGACATCATTGGTTCTAACCATGTTAAGGAATGTACGATTACGACTTTCAGCCACACCATTCTGCTGGGGTGTGTTGGGGATTGTCGTTTGAAGGGCTATCCCTCTTTCTTTTAACAACTTTTCAAACTCATTAGAGAGATATTCTCCACCGCTATCAGTGCGTAAGGTTTTCACCTTTCACTCCTGTTGATTTCTACATGGTTTAGAAACTTTCTAAAGCAATCTATTGCCTCGGATTTATGAACAATCAAATGAGTAAACCCATAACGGGTGTAGTCGTCAATGAAAGTTACGAAGTATCATTTCCCATTCCTAGCGGTAACACTCATTGGTCCACAGATGTCTGAGTGAATCAACTACAATGGATACTCGGCTCGTTCAGCTGCTCCAAATGGTTTGCGGGTGGATTTTCCAGCTAGACAATCATGGCAACTGTGTTTAATCACATTGCTGGTACCAGGCAAAAGCTCTCTTCGAGCCAATAAATGGACCCTATCGTAGCTTATATGTCCCAACCTCGCATGCCATCCGGCTGCGTCAATCTCTGCTTCCCTGGAGGATAATGAATACTTTTTATTCGAATCGATACATCCATTCAAATCCATGATAAAGAAACCAAAAGAGGAATAGGCATGTCCAAAGAAGATTTCGCATTTATTGATACGAACTAAGTTCTTCTCAAATGATAAAATGTAATTATTATTTGTTGCGTCCTGGATGAACTGGGTCGTGTGGACGCGTCTGTCTGAGTGGTTGAGCGGGTTTTTGGGCTGTCACCCTTCGTCTGAAAGAGGTTTTTGCCTTGTGCCGATGACGAGTGTTCGGTTTTATCGCTGAGTCTCGGAAAGGTCTGTGTCTCAAAAGGCGGTTGTGTCTCAGGAGGCGTATGAGTCTCAAAAGGCGGTTGTGTCTCAGGAGGCGTCTGAGTCTCGGGAAACGGTGGTCTGTGGAGCCCTCTCCGATGCCTAAGTCACTATAGGGCTAAAAAGGTAATCTTAGAGAGAGAAAGTATTTCTAGAGAGAAGTCAGAGCTCAAAATACCAAAGTTGGGAAAATGAGAGGATGTGTCAAAATGGGTGGCCAAGGCCTCCTATTTATAGGCTTCCTTGAGACCGGACCCGGTTTTAAAGCGGTTTGATGATGGTTCGAAAGCAAGCGGTAACCGTCATCAATATTGGCAATGTGCGAACTTGACTTCTCTACACGTAACGGTAATCGCGCAATACCCGTAGTGCAATCCGGACCTCGTCGAATTTGGGCAATTCGGCGAGATCCGGCTTGCCGCGCAACCCGGACCTCCGGATTGCTGCAACCCGGAGGTCCAAATTGCTTTGTGAAATCCGGAGGTCCGGTCCGGACGCGCGTAACACGCTTCTGGACCGTTTTGACCCTTGGGAGACGTTTTTGAGGCCGTGATGTAATTTTGACGTGTTTACGAGGCCCGAAATATAAGTACGAACTCGAATTGGACACATATCCATCACTTGCCCCGAGTCAAGTAAAGGTTTAAAACCTTTCTTGACTCTATTTTAAGTTAGGATACGCGTCCAATTTGAGTTTGACGCTAACCTTCCGGTTTTGATTGTTGGTTGGACGTAGAAGTCTTGATTTCATCCGTCCTTTGATTTCCCGACCGAGTGACTTTATTTCCTGTCATCACGGTTAGTGCAATAGAGAATGCGCATATATAACGTGCAAACATGATTACCGTTAGGGTATAGGCAATTAGTAATATGTCATGCGGACATGCTTTTATCAACGTGCATGCACAAGTAACGGTCATGGAAAGAACGTAATTACGTGATGTTAGAAATATAATCCGTATACTTCTAAAACAAATTAGCGATTATTAAATCATGAATCACGCGATATGAAAACATGCATGTAGAATGACGAGTTTGATACGCGTAATACCAAAACAATCATGTATGTAGAAGCAAATACTTAGAAGAGGGTGGAGTGTACCGTAGGCACTTAGGCGTGGGTGTAGATGAATTACTCCTTTAATCCTTATCACCAAGGAATCTTTTGGGATATGTAATTACACTAATCCCCAATCATTCTTCCAGCTCTTTGGGAATTCATTCTTCCTTCTTCTTTGCAGGTAATTGCTTCACCATTTCTAGAAACCATTTGTGTGTTCATAGTTTCTTCACCGTTGTAAACCTTAGGTGTATCCCGAAAGTTTTGAGTTTGATCCTTGAGTTGTTTTCAGAAATTGACACCACCAATCGACTCAGATCATCACGAGGATTCCAGCGCCGCCTTCGGAATCGCCAGACAACGCCGGACGCGCCCTCACGCGCCGTCGCGTGGGTATTGCCTGGCCGGCGCGTGTAACCCACGCGCCGCCTTCCTGTGCTCCGTTCGCCGCGTTCCTTACCTTTCTGGAATCTTCTCGACGAGTGGAGTCCATTGTGATACTTTTTATCACATTTTGAGGTAGTCTGAAAACTCAATTTTACAGGACAGCTTCGACTTGACTTTGAATGTTGCCGTATTGTTGTTCGTTTGAGCTATTTGTCGTTGTTGTCGTATGGAACTGCTCATTGGTGTTTGTATGTTGAATAATTGCTGGTTGGTTATCGTTGCTATCGTCGTTAGTTCATGCCTTAGACGATTTTTACTTCCGTGAATAGTTGTGGTAAAATCCCCCATTGAACATATTGCCCCCGTGCCTTCGCGTAAAGGCCTTTAGGTTGGTATGTGTAGTTTTTTCCTTAACGGGTTCGTTGGTTGATGGGAATTACCAAACGTCTTTGGGAGTAGCCGTTTGTTGTCTTGATGCCTTAGAAAAATAATTTTCCTAAGTGTTGTCGTGTTTGCTCCTCGCGGTTCGTCACGTTAGTCCCACCGTTTGCATGATAGCTTCTTAGGATATTTGCCACTTTTGTTACATGTACCGACTTTGCTATGCGCGTTGACTTTTGCTACGCGCGTTGACTTTTGCTATGCGCGTCGACTTTTGCTACGCGCGTTGACTTTTGCTATGCGCGTTGACTTTTGTTTGGTTCTTGCAGATTGTGAAGTCGTAGTAACCTCTTGCGGAATTCCTTTCTTTTTTGAACGAACTGCCGCTATGAGTAAGTCCCCCACTCCTCTATCGCAGACTCCTTTTAATTCTGACGTTGAGGATGACTTGGAGGTAGACTTGGTTTTACCAATAGATAGTGTTTTGGACACTGATGAGGGTGTAGTTGCTGAGCCTTCTGTTGAGGCATCTCCTGTCGGAGAGACAGAAGTGTTGGTTAGGTACTACACTAACCGCTTGGATAGATCCTTGTTTACCCTGTATGCGAGTGCTTCCGGACATGACCCTTGTGCAGAGGCCGTTTACCCCTTTGACGCACTCCGTGAGAGTAGTTTAGGAGATGCTACTCCTCCACCTGTAGACTTGTCCGTTGTGTATACATCTCACGTTAGGGAGGGTTTGCGGTTTCCCTATTGCTCTGACTTAATTGAGCTTTGTAGTGGTTATGGGATTTCCCCCTTAGATCTTGCGCCCAACGGGATTCGGGTATGGACTTGCTTTAGAGTGCTGTTTCACAAGCAGTCCTGGCATTACTCTCCCACCCTCTTTCGCTGCTTCTATCAGTTAAGAGTCCGAACTCTGCGGGATTGTGCAGTGTGAAAGTTCGCTGGCCGAACTTGCAAGGTGATGGTTTTGAGGAACTTGGTCTTGGTGAAGCCAAGTGGGATTCTAGTTACCGATTGATCGCCGCCGCGGATCGGTCTGCTGATCGTTGGAGGCACCATTACTTTTTTGCTCATGATGCGGGTACGACTTGGGACGTCGAGTATATTCGGAAATCTGATCCCGCGCCTGCTTTTCGGGAACTCTCCTTGCTGGATAGGGGGTGATAAAGCAGATATATCACTGTCAGCTGATGGGTCCGACTATAGCCGTCAGGCCCTTTAACGGCGAGGAAACGGCAAACAGGCTCACCAGGCCCAAAGTAAGGGTCAAGATGACCTAGGAGAAGGGTCCCGATGAAGGGAGTCCCGACGAAGCAAGGTCCCGACAGAGTCGGTCCCGACAGTGGAGCTGGAGGCTCCCGACGAGAAGCCTTTAAGTAGGCCCCGATGATGAATCCCTGAGAATGATTGGCCCTGTCACGATGACGAGGGGCCCCGAGCGGTGACACAACAAGACAACTCTGGAGTCCCCGGCGGGAGTCGGGACTCGTTACCAGAGGATAAAGCCAAGATATGCGGGGCGTGGCCGAAATATACGGAACGTGGTTGAGATACACGGATCGTGGCCGAGATACGCGGGGCATGGCTAAGATACGCGAGATCGTGTACGAGATAAGCGGGATACGGGCTAACCACCCCTAACGGTTCGCCAGGTACCCGAGGCACCTCTTTGCCTATAAAAGGGCAGGAGGTGACCTCAGATCACTTATGTTGAGTTCGATATACTTTTGAGATTGTTGCTTGCCAGTCATACGAGAGACTCATTTAAGCATCGGAGAGGGATTCTGGGTCACCGCCCGGTCTATCCCCTCTTGCAGGATTGCGTGGAGCAAAGGAGCTAGGATTGCCGTCAAGATCCATACCGGAGTTCCATCGTGATCCAACATTGGCGCCGTCTGTAGGAATCAAACAAAAAGCTGATATGCCTTCTACTCGATCGATGGCGGCTGGCAAGAACAAGAGAGGACAATCTGGTGGTTCCCGTCACCCCACTGCAACGAACCTGAATTCAGTACCAGAACAAGGGGAAAACCAGAACCATCCCCCGGCTGAGCTCTCCCAGACAGGAGGACACAATGGATCGCATCCCGAAGACGTTGCCCCTCAACACCAGGATAACAGGGGGCAGGAGGCTCCCCCAGCTGCAGATTTGACGAGGGCCGTGGCCGAAGCCATGCCCATGTTTTTAGCGGCTGTCGAGGCTCTTTTGGACCGAAGGGAGGCTGCGAGGAGGCAGGAGGAGATGCCCCCTCTGGAGGAAGCAACCTTACCAACAGAGGGTCAGAATGCGCAGGAAGCCCCGCCCCGAGGCCAGGACAGAGGTAGGGCAACTGGTCAGCCGGAAAAGTTCGTGGTTGATGGGCCAGGACATGTACAGAACGGGACCATTCCCCTGAATGGTCCCATTACTCCCGACCAGGTGGTAAAGATCGTGAACATCTGTATGGGAGAACAGAAGCCGCTGGTGTCGGAACTGAGGGATCGATCTACTCATCCCTTCGTTCCCCGACTAATAGACACCCTCGCCCCACCTGGGCTGGGTATCCCCGAGATTAAGGAATATGATGGCGAAGGAGATCCAGTCCGTCACGTCCAGAAGCATCTTATGGCGTGTCTGGGTAGAGCCCCGAATGAAGATATAGTGTGTACACTGTTCCCAAACACACTCGGAGAAAGAGCCCTGACCTGGTTCTTCAGCCTTCCCCCAGGCTGCATTACCTGTTGGGCGGACATGCACGACCGCTTCATTTGACAATATCAGGGCCGCAGGCGATTGTTGAAGAGTGTGAGGTCTCTGACCCAGGTGGTGCAGAGGCCCGACGAGTCGCTGGCACACTATTACCAGCGGTACACAGCCAGCGTAGCAGAGATAGACGAGGAAATCTCAGAGGGCGAGACCATCCGCACCTTTATCCGGAACCTGACAGCCCCCTATGGCTCCGACTTGATGCACAGCGTGGCTAAGAAGGCTGTGTGGAATATGGAGGCTTTGCAGAAGAGGGTGAAGCGACAGATTGATGTCCAGGAGTCTAAGATAGCCGCGGGAGAACTGGAGCCCCCAAAGTCAAATAAAGGGAAGCAGCCGAGTAAACCTTTCGACGATCGTAAGTCAAAGGGTAAACCCGACAGCAGCAAGAATCGAGGTCGTCCGGATCGGAGGGACGACAGACGTTCTTCAAGGAAGGACAAGCGGGAAGATCTCGACATTCCTCTCAACTGCTCCATGGCGGAAGTGCTGACAGTCATGGAACGACAAGGTATCTCCAGATACCCCCCGAAGAAAGACGGAGAATTCCTCGGGTCCCGCACAGATCGCTATTGCCGATTCCACCGCGCAAATGGCCACGACACCAATCACTGTCGGGAGCTGAAAAAGGAGATTGAGAAGCTAATCCAGAAGGGAAAGCTCAAGGAATTTGTCGGGGACAAACGCTGCAGGTCCCGCTCTCGGTCTCGGTCGCGGTCCCGTTCCCAATCCCGCGATCGGTCTCCGAAGAAGAAGAGAACTGACCCAGAGTCATCTAGTGTGCGCAAGGAAAGACGATTCATCAACGTGATTCACGGAGGATTTGCTGCTGGAGGAGATACCTCATCCGCTCGAGAGGTCTATGCCTCTAGAATCCCTACGGCGGTGGTGCTGGGTAAGAGGTCCCGATCCTGGACCCTAAAGGAAGAGATGGTGACCTCCTTCCAGCGGATGGTGAACAAGCTGGTGAACAAGCTGTTTGGGGATATGCTGGGAGAAACCATGGAAGCTTACGTGGACGACATGCTGGTGAAGTCCCGACAATCCGAGAATCACGTGCACAACCTTACCATGGCGTTTGAACGGATGAGGCTTCATCAAGTTCGCTTGAACCCGACGAAATGCGCCTTCGGAGTCCACTCAGGGAATTTTTTGGGCTTCATGGTGAGCCAAAGAGGAATTGAAGTGAACCCTGAGAAGCTGAGGGCAATCGAGGAGATGCAGTCTCCGATAAACCATCGGGAGGTGCAAGTATTGAATGGCCGACTAGCTGCAATGAACCGCTTCTTGTCCAAAGCCAGCGACCGATAAATGCCGTTTTTTGAAGTCTTGAGGGCTAACAAAAAATTCGAATGGACCGCCAAATGTGAAGAGGCGTTCCAAGCACTCAAGCAGCATCTTCGCACACTCCCGCCGCTGGCGAAACCGGTTCCAGGCGAGCCGCTCTTCCTTTACTTGGCTGTTTCTGAATTTGCTATTAGCTCTGTGTTAGTGAAGGTTGTCGAGGGTAATCAAGTCCCCGTCTATTATGTAAGCAAGGCATTTGCCAAATCTGAATTGAACTATCCCGCCGTTGAGAAGTACCTCTTTGCGTTGATAATTACTGCCCGGAAGCTAAGACCATATTTCCACGCACACGAGATCACTGTGCTAACGAACCAGCCTTTGAAGCATTTTTTGAACCGACCCGATGCGTCGGGGAATTTGGTGAAATGGGCAGTAGAGCTCAGTGAGTTTCGAATACACTTTGCTCCAAGAACGACAATCAAGGGCCAGGCATTGGCGGACTTTATAGCAGAATCTACAGCCCCCGATCTAGAAGAAACGGGCCCTGTAGAGGGGGCAACCATGAAGGTCCCGACAGAAGAACAACCAGAGAAGGCAGAGCAATCAGAACAGCAAAACAAGGAAAATATCTGGGAGATGTACACCGATGGCTCCGCGAGTTCAGACGGATCAGGAGCGGGTTTCTTGTTGATACCACCGGGTGAAGGTGAACCGCTCCGATATGCCTTGGCTTTAACATTCAAGGCCACAAACAACGAAGCGGAGTATGAAGCTCTTATCACGGGCCTGAAAATCGCTAAAGGCACTGGAATCGATCACTTAAGAGTGAAGTGCGACGCGGCGTTAATCGTGAACCAGGTTCAAGGGCGATACGAAGCCAGGAGCCCGATAATGAAGAAGTATCTGCGAGAGGTACAAACCCTAAGAGAGAGCTTCAAAAGCTTCGATATCGAGGCTTTTCCGAGGGAGGAAAACGTAGAGGCAGATGCCTTGAGCAAATTTGCCCTGGGGGCACCCTTAGAAGAAAATCGGAAGGTGTACTTCCTGGAGAAGGTGATCTTGTCAAACATCGACCCCACGCAGGTGTGCACCATTGAAGCGAAATCGGAGGAGGAGCCCACTTGGATGACCCTGATAGTCACGTATCTGACTACGGGGGCAGTCCCCGAGGATAAGGTAGCAGCAGACAGGATATGTCGGATCGCGTCTAATTATGTGATGCTGGACAATCAGCTGTACAAGAAGGGCTGGTTCTCGACTCCGTACCTGAAGTGTGTAGCAGAACCCGACACCAATCGAATCCTGAAGGAAATGCACGAGGGGATCGCGGCTTGTCACGAAGGGGCCCGATCCATTCTGAGGAAGGTGTTAAACTTAGGCTACTACTGGCCCACGATGAACAAAGAAGCAACGGCGTTGGTCCGATCATGCGACGCGTGCCAGAGGTACGCCCCGAGTATTGTGGCTCCGGCTGCTAACTTGACATCCATCAAGAGCGCTTGGCCCTTCGCACAGTGGGGCATCGACTTGGTGGGACCTCTTCCGCAAGCACAAGGGCAATGTAAGTATTTACTTGTAGCTATCGATTATTTTTCGAAATGGATAGAGGCGAAAGCATTGGCCAGGACAACGGGGAACCAGATCGTCAAGTTCCTCCAAACCCACATCGTGTCCAGATACGGGATTCCTAAGGTGGTGATCAGCGACAATGGCCCACCGTTTAACGGCTCTCAGGTGAGGGAATATCTGGAAGAACTGAACGTCGAGCATCGGACCACCTCCGTACGCCATGCTCAGACTAATGGCCAGGTGGAGTCAGCCAACAAAATCGTGATGGATGGCCTGAAGAAGAGGGTCTATGCCTTGAAGGGCAAATGGCTGAACGAACTAGAAAACGAACTTTGGGCTGTTAGAACGACACCCAAACGATCAACAGGAGAGACTCCGTTTGGCCTTGTTTATGGCACGGAAGCTGTCGCTCCTGTGGAGGTAGCTGTGGCATCCCATCGGACGAGATATTATGAGCCCCTGACGAACGAGGAAGTGAGACGCCTGGACTTGGACCTACTCGAAGAGAAAAGGCGGGAAGCCGATGAAGTCCAAGCACGAATGCGCTTAGCGACGGCCAGGTACTATAATCGGCGAGTGAAGTCCCGACAGTTCTTCGTCGGGGAGCTGGTTTGGCGTCGCAACGAGTTCACCCTTTTGGATCGAGTCAACAAGATGTCACCAAAATGGGAAGGACCTTATAAGGTCGTGGGGATGCCAGCCCCAAACGCATACAAGCTGGAAGACCTCGATGGCAGAACGTTAAAGCATTCTTTCAGTGGCGAACACTTGAAGAAACACCATGCTTAATGAAAGTCGCCTTAAGTGGTGCCCGATAAAGTCGCCTTAAGTGGTGCCCGATAAAGTCGCCTTAAGTGGTGCCCGATGAAATCGCCTTAAGTGGTGTATGCTATTTATTGTTTAAATTCGATGTAAACCTATCTTATGCCAATTAATAAAGAGGTCGCTTCCAAATAAGATTTGTCCTTAGATTTATGCTAAGTGTAAAAGTCGCCTTCAGTGGTGCACGATGAAAGTCGCCTTCAGTGGTGCACGATGAAAGTCGCCTTCAGTGGTGCACGATGAAAGTCGCCTTCAGTGGTGCACGATACTTAGGTTTATTCTAAGTATCCAAAAGTCGCCTTCAGTGGTGCACGATGAAAGTCGCCTTCAGTGGTGCACGATACTTAGGTTTATTCTAAGTATCCAAAAGTCGCCTTCAGTGGTGCACGATGAAAGTCGCCTTCAGTGGTGCACGATGAAAGTCGCCTTCAGTGGTGCACGATGAAAGTCGCCTTCAGTGGTGCACGATGAAAGTCGCCTTCAGTGGTGCACGATACTTAGGTTTATTCTAAGTATCCAAAAGTCGCCTTCAGTGGTGCACGATGAAAGTCGCCTTCAGTGGTGCACGATACTTAGGTTTATTCTAAGTATCCAAAAGTCGCCTTCAGTGGTGCACGATGAAAGTCGCCTTCAGTGGTGCACGATGAAAGTCGCCTTCAGTGGTGCACGATACTTAGGCTTATTCTAAGTATCCAAAAGTCGCCTTCAGTGGTGCACGATGAAAGTCGCCTTCAGTGGTGCACAATACTTAGGTTTATTCTAAGTATCCAAAAGTCGCCTTCAGTGGTGCACGATAAAAGTCGCCTTCAGTGGTGCACGATGAAAGTCGCCTTCAGTGGTGCGCAATATTAAGTCACCTTAAGTGGTGCGCGACCTTTAGGATTATCCTAAGTAACGATTAAAGTCGTCTTAAGTGATGCATTCGATATTAAGTCGCCTTAAGTGGTGCGAGTTATTAAATCGTCGGGAAGACGTCTGGGAAATGCGTAAGTATCGAAGTTTCGACTGTCAAGAACTAAGTCGTCTTAAGTGACGCACTCGAGGTTAAGTCGCCTTAGGTGGTGCAAGTTGTCAAATAGTCGGGAAAGACGAAAGACAACAAAAAGATCGGAACTAAAGGAGTCTAATATTGATAAAGGGCTCGAAGGCCCGACGACGACACAAGAGAAGAAAATACAATGACTCTGAAAGATAAAAACATTCAAGCTTGGTCCTTGTCAGCAGCAGCAGAGGGGTCCGCAGGATTGGCCTCAGAAGGATTGGCTATCGGGGCATCTGCACTTGAAAGCTTAGAGGCATCCTCGACAACCGCCGGAGTACTCCCCCCATCACTCTCCTCGGAAAGAGCGAAGTACTTCTTCGCAAAGGGAGCGAGGGAAGGAGACTTGTCGAAATTGATGGCGTCCCCGTACTCCAGGTGGAGCTCCTCAACGGCGTTGAAGAGAGTGTTCTCCACCTCCGCGCCGAAGAACTTCAGGGCGTCAGCTTGGAAGCCCTCCGACTTCCGATAGTCCTCCCGACCCTTGGCCTCCGCTTCGGCCAACCGTGCCGGGAACCCCGCGATCAAATCCTCCAGAGCCTTCTTTTCGAGGACCAGCTGGTCCTCAGCGGCCTTCTTCTCTTGGGTCAGCCGATCCACGAGAGCCCCCCGCTCTCGCCGCTCTTGCCTCAAGAGCCCCTCGAAGTCCGCGATCTGCTGTTGAAGGCCCCGAATCTTCTCATTAAGGGCAGCCAGCTCTTCGGCCAACTTCCCCCGCGAAGACTGGGAGGCTTTGAGATCCGCCTGAAGCTGCTCGCGGACTCCTCATCATAGGCAATGACATACCCGATGAGGCGGTTGTAATCCCCGAGCTCCTGCAATCAAAAGGAAAAAGTGTTAGAAGGACAAAAGACTCGATTTATTAATCAATAAGGAAAAAGTGAAGTTTCACCTCGATGCGGCGTACAACCATATCCCTGACGTCCCGCTCCATATGCGTCCGATTGAGGTGAATCGGATGTCGCATAGAAGGCAGGATGGAACCCGCCAGAAGATGCAGGGCCAGCTCTTGGTCCTGTTCCCCTTGTGTGAGCGGGACTCCCTGGAGCGTCTGGATCGGAGCCCAGGGGGCATCGGCCTGCTAAGGGTTGAAGGGCCTATAGAAGTCCCCGTCGAGAGCCATGGGAGAGATGGGACGGGGAAGAGAAGGGCACATCTCCGTCTCAGCCCGGACAGGAGAGGGAGAAAAGTCATGGATGGGAGAGAGCTCCCGCTGCTGTGAGAAGACGAGGGAAGCGGCCCCTGAGGGGTTGGTTTGAAGGGGGATTGCCCCGCCTTCCGACGCTGCTGAGGGGGATCAACCCCGCCGGTCTCCTCGGAGGAGTCCAGGGTCTCCACCTGGCGAAACTGTTGAGATGGTGCCTTCTCTCCAGCTGAGGGAGGCACCCCCGCTGAAGGCGGTGCATCTGTAGAAGCTGCAGCACCCGAGGAAGCACCCGAGCGACCTGCACCTGGAGGATGAAGAGCTTCGGATAGGTAGTCAGGAAGTTCATCGGGATTCTTACACCAAATGATACGTCGGGAGACGTGTTGATCCTTCCCACGGTAGTGATAATAGCCCGCCTTCAAAACTCGGGGAGTTTCGCCTCGAAGGATCTTTTTGACATCAGCAATTCGGCCCTCCTTGGTCGAGGAAATCAAGTCCGACGGAACCATCCTTTTATACGATTTAATAGCGAGTCGGAGTTGTTTACCTTCTTCAGCATTCTGGACCTCGAAGAGTTGGTCCAGATCCACCCGTGGCCGCTTGGGCTGCTCTGTTGAAGGAGACCCCGACCTGGCAGCAGCAGCCTTCTTGGCAGACTTCCTCTTCCGCGAGGGGCGGACAGCATCGGTCTCCCCCTGCTTAAGGAAGAAATCGGTCAGCACAGACACTTTCTTGGCTGCAAACGATAAACGAAGAAAAAGTTAGAAGTTTTACCCAAGGGACCATGCTAGAAGGGCCGTCGAAGAGCTGCCCCCCAGAGACAATACTGAGGAGTCGGACCCCGGTATGCACCAGGTCCCGCTCCACCAGAGAGTTAGCATTGAGGGGAGTGTAAGACTCCCCCCAACGATAAAGCTGGATCAATTGAAGAGTCTCGAAGTCCTCATCAGCATAGGAGTGGAAAGCAGGCGGAGGGTCTGCTGCCACCTCCCACCGAGGCCAAGGGATAGAAGAATGTTGGATGAAGAAGTAGCTCCTCTTCCAGCTACTGTTGTCAGACCCTGTATCGATCAAGAGTCCCCGACCCTTGACCACCTTCCAGGTGTCACTGGTCCAACCGTGCCGTGCAAGCTGCTGCTTACTCCACTTGGGCATCCGAGGGTAAAAGGCGCAAACCCCCGCCTCGTTGCATTTCAGCCCATAGAAGGTCCTGAAGAGTTGGAGGCTGTAGACCCACTTCTGTCGGAGACAGAGGACTTGAAAGGCGTTCCAGATGCGGATGGCATGAGGAGAGAAGGTAGTGGGGTGTGTTTGGTAATGTTGGCACAGCTCGACCAGGTTACCACAGAAGGGGAACCTGATCCCCGCTGATATTTGTCCCGTAGAGACAAATACCTCCCCTTTCTGGGGACGCGTAACCTCAGGGTCACTCGAGGGACGATGTCGATCATACGGGAAGCGAGGTTCCCAGGTGAGGGTGATGCAACCCTCTCGGAGAGCTGCATCGTAAGCAGTGGTGGAAATCTCATTCGGAGCATAGTCAAATTTAAAAGGTTTTCTCCCCTCGGAGCTGGAATCGCTGTCTGAAAAGCAACCAGGGCAAGAAAATACAGTGGGATTCTGGAAGAAATTAAAAAGGAAAAGACGAACAAGCAACGGAGAGTGTTTCCTTACCAGACATGGTGGAGTAGAGGTTGAAAGAGATGAACGAAGTGTCGCCGGAAAGATGATCGGAGAAGATTCCAAGGACCTTCGAAAGCACAGAGCTGGGAATTGCAGAGGAATCGCAGAAAGCTTTTGAGAATTCGAAGACGGTAAAAGTTAAATTGTGACTGTGGCTAGGGTTTTATAGTCGAAGAAGATAGTTGAAAGGACACTTCGATCCGAGTCGTCAAATTCGAAAGGTCTTAATCTGGACCGTCGAGATGAAACGTGCAGAAGGACAACGGGCGTAATGATGAAACGGCCTGAAAAGCACTTTTCAGAAAAGGACAGGCGCGAAAAATCAGGCACGTGGGTCGAAAACGTCAGTCCATCATCTGCTGCATTTAATGCACTAGAAAACCGAAGAGACCCTTGGGATATAGGAGTTATCCATAAAACCCTGAGGAAACGGGGAGGAGAAGACTGATAACTTTAAGTAACTGAACCAAGGAGTAGATCCCCGACTCTAGTATTAGAAAAATCGGGAGTTGGAAGACACGACGAACTAAAAGTCCCTCATGTCTTGGGGGCAAATGATGGGTCCGACTATAGCCGTCAGGCCCTTTAACGGCGAGGAAACGGCAAACAGGCCCACCAGGCCCAAAGTAAGGGTCAAGATGACCTAGGAGAAGGGTCCCGATGAAGGGAGTCCCGACGAAGCAAGGTCCCGACAGAGTCGGTCCCGACAGTGGAGCTGGAGGCTCCCGACGAGAAGCCTTTAAGTAGGCCCCGATGATGAATCCCTGAGAATGATTGGCCCTGTCACGATGACGAGGGGCCCCGAGCGGTGACACAACAAGACAACTCTGGAGTCCCCGACGGGAGTCGGGACTCGTTACCAGAGGATAAAGCCAAGATATGCGGGGCGTGGCCGAAATATACGGAACGTGGTTGAGATACACGGATCGTGGCCGAGATACGCGGGGCATGGCTAAGATACGCGAGATCGTGTACGAGATAAGCGGGATACGGGCTAACCACCCCTAACGGTTCGCCAGGTACCTGAGGCACCTCTTTGCCTATAAAAGGGCAGGAGGTCACCTCAGATCACTTATGTTGAGTTCGATATACTTTTGAGATTGTTGCTTGCCAGTCATACGAGAGACTCATTTAAGCATCGGAGAGGGATTCTGGGTCACCGCCCGGTCTATCCCCTCTTGCAGGATTGCGTGGAGCAAAGGAGCTAGGATTGCCGTCAAGATCCATACCGGAGTTCCATCGTGATCCAACATCAGCGATCGCGTGGTTTTACTTGTTCGCTACGCGCATCTGATCAGGAGCTGGTCGATGTTGGGATTCATGTGCTCCCTTCTGCGGCCTCGGTATGTTAAGCATTTTTATAACTTTTTACCTTGTTGCACTGTAGGTTGGTTTGATGGAAAAAGCTCATCTTTGCAGATGGCAGCCGCCCGCAAGATTGCTTCTAACGGAAGGATTGTTCCATCTCTTGCTCCTGGAGCATCGGTGGCTTCCGGGCATGGAAAAGGTAAACGGTTTGATAAACAGTCTTCCTTGTATACTGTCTTAGTTTGGTTGTAACTTTGTGTGTTATTTGCAGGTCGGAAGACGCTTGTTACCGATCGCGTTGTTGCCGCTCCTGATCCTACCAAACGGTCCACTGCTGGGACGCGCTCTTCGAGCAGTTCGAAGCGCCCGAAGACTACTGTGACCGTTCCTACTCCTTCCTGTCATAAAGTGAAGGAAGTTGACGGTTGCAAGGATGCGCTGTCTGCCCCCCGCTCGAAGGAGCGGTCCAAGGTGGAACGTACTCTTCCTTCTGGTATAAGCTGAACACATGTATGTGTGCTTTTGTGCGCTTTGTTTTTGGTTTTTGCATAACTCTAGTTCGTTTGCATGTAGTGCTCCCGCCACTTGGACGTGCGGATCTGCTTCGTCCTTTGGAAGGTGATATTTCGGATGATAAGTGGATGCCATATGTGACAGGAGATCTCACTTTTCCCAAGAATTCCCAGCTGAGCATGCCAGAAGTTGGTGTGCGCGTTCTTCATCGATCCGTTCTTCCTGGTGATCGACTTGTTCGGCCCTCGAGCAACGAAGAGGCGTGATCCTTTGTTGAGATCGCTATCTGGATTCACTCCAGTGAGTATCTTTTTTTGCTTTGCTATGTTTGTTGTTTCCGAACATGTATGCTTATTGTCTTGTTGTTTTCAGGTTGTTTCTGATATGGTGCACATGGCCTCCTTCATGTTGGAGCTTGTCCAGGAGAAGCGTGCTATTGCTGATAAAGCTATCGTTGTGTCCAGGGAGCTTAAGGAAGTTAAGGATGAAGTGCGCCGTCTTTCTATGCCCGTTATGATTCTGATCATGCCCGCCTTGTTCAGCTTGAATCTGAGAATGCTGCCATTGAGAAGGCAATTTCTGACAATGCGGGCAAGCACAAGGTTGCTTGTCGGAAAGTACGCGAAGAGGAAATGAAGGCCGGGATTGAGGAGGGACTTGGAAAGTTCCCTTCTACTCCTGAGTTTGACAGCGCGGTTACTGCTGCTGCTACGGTGAAGGCCGCTCCTATGCTCAGCGAGTTTGCTGAAGATTTTGTTCGTAGGGTGAGCATTCTTGCTCCTGGTTTTCCCTTTGACAGGTTAGGTCCGTATACGGAGTTTGCAGTTGGGCAAGTTGTCGAGCTCCGTCGTTTGGATACTGCAGCATCTCAGTTTGCATTTTTGTTTGGGGAAGACGGTGGCGACACTAATGTGCAACTTTTGCCTGTTCCGCCGAGTCCTGTCAGAGATGATGGCATTCTTTGATTTATGCCATCTTTTGGATATGTTGAACTCGTTTCTGAGTCTGTTTGCCCCCCGGCTTCTATGTTTGGAAACTTGTTGGAGTTGTTCCTTTGCTGTTGTTTGTGACCTGTTTGCTTTGAACTACGTCGTTTGAACCTGCTTTATTCATAGCAGTTTGCATGATAACTTGTTAGTAATATTTCATACCGTTATCACTTACTGTGTTTATTGAACGTGGATGACTAGTAACGTAGATATAGTCCCCGTAGTCGTGACCGATAGCCACTTTTTGATTGATGACTTGAGATGCACTCAAGATTGCTTGCATAATGCGTTACGCGTGTTGCCCTTCTTTCCTGAATAGCTTGCCGCTATATATGTTGTAACCTGTCAAGTGTTTCGCGTATAGCGACTTGTCTTAACAAGTAGTATATTTGAAAGGTGTTATCTTGGCTAAGCAAGATACTAGTTTATATCGTCTCTTAGTTCCACTCTAAGGCGACGTTGTACAAGACTCGACTTGTAAATTTTATGAGTTTTAAACAGGGTGCGCACCTGCCAGCGTGTATCAACCTGCGTTGGGGAAGCATACGTAAAAACATTTTGGTTTTTTGCAAAAATATTTGTGATACGTGATTTCTGCGTCCAGCGTCCAGCGACCACGTAACATGTTTTGAAAATATGTATTGTGATGCACGATTTCTGCGTCCAGGAATTATGCAACACGGTTTGAAAATATGTAGTACGGAATTTTCATCTAACAAGAGGATTTTTGCCGTAAAGTGTGAACCCTTGAACAGGAATTCATAGTACAGGATTGTCATCTAACAAGAGGACGTTCTCCGTATAGAGTGAACCCTTAACAGGAATTCATAGTATGGGATTGTCATCTAATAAGATGACTTTCGTCATAAAGAGTGAACCCTAAACAGGATATACACACTTATTGTAGCGTGGGGTCGTTGTCTAACAAGAGAACTTCCGTCATTTATAGTATGGGGTGATCAGTCCCGTATTGTACTTGCCTGTCCTGTTTTGAATCCAGGGAATGGCTATGAACATGAGGATTTGCCTCTAACAAGAGATGTCACAACATGTCATTTTTTAGAAGTAACTATGGGGTTTGTCTTTATGAAGAGGATACCTCAACATGCCACTTTTGATAGTAAATATTGGTGTTAATCCAAGATATTGCTTGTAGTTGACGCCTTTGGAAAAGTCGTCATTTTGATGGTAGACCTTGGTGTTATTCCAAGGTATTGCTTGTAGCTGACGCCTTTGGAAAAGTCGTCATTTTGATGGTAGACCTTGGTGTTATTCCAAGGTATTGCTTGTAGCTGACGCCTTTGGAAAAGTCGTCATTTTGATGGATAATCCTCAGGTTGTCATTGCGACATATAAGTTGACTGTGCACATAGCGCGATGGCTTTGTGTTGCCGGCACCTTCTTGAGATAGATGCCAATGTTATGAATGGAGAAATAAACTCCCTGAGTGCGGACGTGATAGGTGCGGATCATGATAGGTATGTATATATTGGGAGTGTAGCTTTTTCAAGTATCATCCGTTATATGTGGTTGCAGCATGCTGACTTTGAAAATATTTTAGGCTTAACTCCAAGTTTTTGATTCCATGATGACGCCTTTTAATGTAGTCATCAATATGAGTAAGTTGTTGTTGATGATAAGCGTTGTCATAACGCGTAATAGATTTTTTGCTTGCACATGGCATAATATCTTGGATTGTTGATGTAGATAATAAGCGCGTAGTTTTGTTACTTCGCGTTTAATCCAAAAATAGCGTGCAAGACATAGATATGTACCTACAAATGTAGATTGACTTTATTAGATACTTGCGCGTATTTACATTGTTTTTTCGAGAAGGCGTCAACCAGTCATTCCTTCTTAAAACATGTAAAGGAACTAGATACGATGATAAAACACTTAGAATAGAAATGCACAAAGTAATCGGAAAGATAGTTATTTCTCCCGTCTCTTTTATGGTTGGTTTGAGGATGATGTCGCAGAGTCGGTTGCAACAAATCGCCTTAATGCGCCCAGCGCGATGCATTCTTCAATTTCCCATCTCAGTGGTAGACACATGTTTGTGTTGTTCCCCCAGGTTTTGTGGTACTTGCACCATTCCTTAACGTTGTTGCCCAAGAAAGCTGTCTTTAGAACAAGTGGACTCGGGAGCTTGTTTTCGAGTAGTTTGACGTAAATGTCTTCAGCAACCGTGTTTAGCGGTGTGAAGATGTTGTCGATATTGATGCTTGCGCCCCCTGTTTGTTTGTTTCAGCTTGAACTTCTTTGTCCCAACTGAGGGGTGTACCCCACCTCAGTTCTTGTTCGCACAAGTCTGCTGTCTCGAGCTTGTCTTTTAGATCTGCCATGGTTTTGGTTGTTCGCCATCCATGAGTTCTTCCGAAGAGAAGGAAGGATCTGGCGTTCATGTTTGCATAAAATACGCTTATCACTTCCTCTCTTGTTGCTTTTGCCAAAGAGGCGTTGGAAGCGAATCTGATGAAGTAGTGCATGATTGGCTCGCCTTCACCCTGCTTGATGAGCCATATCTGGTTCCATGACGAATACTGGATGTACTCTTGTGGCTTCCAAACTGTAATAGCTTGTTCGTGCCTTCCATCATCAACGTCTTTCTGCTTCTTGAAAGAATTTATCATCGCCACATGGAAATAGTGCTTTGCTCTTAGAGCGTTGACGTAACAACGTCTTGCGGTTATTTGGTAGCCCAGTACTTCCCCGATCCCATGGTCCGTAGGGAACTTCATCTTTTGGTGGACAGTAGAGGGCACGATCACGTAAGGGTTGATCGTTGTTCGTCCCAAAATTCCATTGTAGGCCCCAAGAGATTCCACAACGACGAAAGTGACGTTGACGTGCAATGCTTTCCATCCTTGGCCAAGGATGACAGGAAGCGTGATTGTTCCCAAGGGGTGTGTAGCTGCTCCAGCGAAGCTGACTAGCGAGAAGGTTCCCGGGGTCAAGTCTTTGACTGATCTTTCCAGTTGCTCTAGGATTTTGACATGTAGAATGTCAGCGGAGCTTCCACCATCAACGAGGATTCTTTTCACATCATATCCGTCGATGTCCATGGTTATGACTAAAGCGTCATCGTGATGGTAAACGATATGCTTTAAGTCTTCCCTGGAAAATTGGATGACCACATCTTCTTGCTCCGGTTGCTTGCGCTTTCCGTATTTCGGCAATGTTGCTGCTTGGGATGCATAAATATCCCGAGCATTAGATACTTGTCCTCCGGCGGCAGGTCCTCCGTGGATGACGTTGATGACACCTCTCTTGGTTGGCGGAGGGTTGTCGTTGATCTTCTTTTTGCCTTTATTTCCTCTTTTTGATGAATCTGCTTGAGCCTTCTTTGGGGGGTTGTCGCCTTGATCGACGAATTGCTTCAATTCGCATTTGAGGACGAAGTTGTTAATGCGGAAACGTAGGCTGACGCAGCTGTCCGTCTCGTGGCCGAAGACCTCGTGGTTTTCACACCACTTGTCTTTGGCTTTCCCGAGCGGGCCTTTTCTGAAATTGTTCGGCTCTTTCCACATGTTCGCATCTTTCATCTCTCTCAATATCACGGATAGCGGGGCATGCAGTCAGCGAGGTTTACTTCTTTTGGCTTCTGGAAATCTCCTTGAAAAGGCCTTTTTGGCTGAGGCTACCAATTTCTTCCTTGCTGACCGCTTGAGGGCGGTTTTGCTTGATTCTGCTTTGGGTTTTCTTTTGCCTTTGCCGCAGAGATTTTTGCCTTGTTCTGGCTTCTGAACCTTTCGAGGTCCACGTATTCTTTAACTCTTGCGGCTAGTTCTTCTCAGCTGGGCGCTTTGCCATCTTTTCTGCTAGGGCATAGCCTCTTCGTCCGAGGTTTCGGATGAATGCTCGCACTATCTCTCGTTCTGTCAGGTTTCCCTGAATAGCCGAGATGTTCTGGTTGAAGCGAACGTAATACTCAGCGAGAGATTCTTCATTTTGCTGTTGGACGTCGTCCAGAGCATTTGTTCCTTTCAGCAATGTGCGTTCGCCCATGTATCGTTGAATGAATTTAGCCTTCAGGTTCGCCCATGAGGTGATGCTTCCGCATGGCAGCGAGAAGAACCAGTGTGTTGCGGTCCCGGCAAGAGTTTGTGAAAACGTCATTGCAAAGTGGTGTGGGTTCTTCGTTCTGCCTAGCAGAGTGGCCTCGTGCTTCTGCACGTGTTCCACTGGATCTGCTTTTTCGCGATAGAGATCTCCTCCAATCCGGTACAGTGCGTCTGGGACGCGACTATTCACAAGGTGGTCCGCGAACGGATGTGACGCCCTTTCTTCAAGTGCGTGCATACCCTTCATCTTTGCTTCTTTCATCTTCTTCTCCACAATTTCTTCTAACATCTCGGCAGTAAACCCTTTTACAGGTTCAGCATAATCTGTTGAAGGATTTTGCCGACCAGTGTTATGGTAGATATCAGATTGATCTCTGCTTGTGGCCTGGAAGGGATCATCCCTCGTTGGCTGTTGTGGGCGGTGGTATGGGGGTTGCCTTTCATTCCTCCAATTATGGGCTCCTTGGGAAGGAGTGTATGAACGTGCGGCTTCATATCTTGCATGTTGGTTTCTGCCCTGGAAAGGATTGCCTTGGCGGGTAGTGTCTTGCGACATTTCTCTTGTCGGCGCAGCGTGCTCCTGAGCGGTTGGAGGTGGTTGAGCCGCATATCCTTGATTTTTTAGTGACTCGCGGAATGCGAGTAACTCTTCCAGTTCAGCCATCATTGCTGGAGTAACGGTAGGCATCGGGTTTGCTGCCCTTCTTTGCTGTTCGCTTTGCGACATTTCTGTCTGAGATTCGTCATCATCATGCATCTCTGGTTCGAAACCAGGTGGGGGTGAGCGATGCTCGTCCCTTGGCTCTTGGTGGTTGTGCTGTGCGTCGGGCACATCCTCAGTTGGCATGGATGAGCTACGGAAGTAGCTCTTGGTATGTGGGAAGGTCCCGACTGGCTTCCAGCTGGCCTCTGACCTCCTGCTCTTTTGTTTGCCGGGGACTTCTTAGGACGTCCAGGCCTTTTCCTTGTATTCCTCGCGTTAACCTCTTCGGGAGGGTTGCGATCACTCGTCCTGTCTTTGCGGTATGGTAGCTTTTGTTCGAATCACGGAGACGGCGCCAATGTTGCGTCCTGGATGAACAGGGTCGTGTGGACGCGTCTGTCTGAGTGGTTGAGCGGGTTTTTGGGCTGTCACCCTTCATTTGAAAGAGGTTTTTGCCTTGTGCCGATGACGAGTGTTCGGTTTTATCGCTGAGTCTCGGAAAGGTCTGTGTCTCGAAAGGCGGTTGTGTCTCAGGAGGCGTCTGAGTCTCAAAAGGCGGTTGTGTCTCATGAGGCGTCTGAGTCTCGGGAAACGGTGGTCTGTGCACAAGTCCGAGCGTCCGGGGCGCCGGGTCCTGCACGAAGGGCCAGTACTAGCATGGAGAGGGGGGGTGGTGCTAGTGGAGCCCTCTTTGATGCTTAAGTCACTATAGGGCTAAAAAGGTAATCTTAGAGAGAGAAATTATTTCTAGAGAGAAGTCAGAGCTCAAAATACCAAAGTTGGGCAAATGAGAGGATGTGTCAAAATGGGTGGCCAATGCCTCCTATTTATAGGCTTCCTTGGGACCGGACCCGTTTTTAAAGCGGTTTGATGACGGTTCAAAAGCAAGCGGTAACCGTCATCCATATTGGCAATGCGCGAACTTGACTTCTCTACACGTAACGGTAATCGCGTAAATGGTAATCGCGCAATACCCGTAGTGCAATCCGGACCTCGTCGAATTTGGGCAATTCGGCGAGGTCCGGCTTGCCGCGCAACCCGGACCTCCGGATTGCTTTGTGCAATCCGGAGGTCCGGTCCGGACGCGCGTAATGCGCTTCCGTACCGTTTTGACCCTTGGGAGACGTTTTTGAGGCCGTGATGTAATTTTGACGTGTTTTCAAGGCCCGAAATATAAATACGAACTCGAATTGGACACATATCCATCATTATTCATAAGAGCGGAAATAGAAACGACATTTCTCCGGATTCTAGGAGCAAAAAGGACATTCTCAAGTAGCATGGTCCTACCATTGTTCATAGACAATTTGTAGTTCCCTACTCCGATGACTTCAACTTGTGAGTTGTCGCCAATGTATATCTTCTAAGAATCCTTTGGCAATCGTCTAAACTTGGCAAATAGTCCTTTGTCATTGGCTATGTGGTCCGTCGCACCTGAGTCAAGAATCCATGAAGGATTTGAGTAAGTTAACATGACACTTGAGGAAACTAGAGTTTCCATTACACAAACAATTTTGCTGGACCCTGTACCTTCGCCTATTCGGCGTGGACTGGAGTTCCCGCGGACTATCTCTGATTTCAGTCGGGGACTGCATGGTTTAGGATTTTTCAAAATTTTACCGTCGACTGCCTTTTGTTTCTTTCCTTTGTTCATCATCTTTCTCTTTCCTTTCCCAACTGGTATCGTTATTGATTTTAGCCGAGCTTGTTCCATCTCGATGAACTTCAGTACCGATGCAAGATCCAACACAGAACCACTGGCTGTCAATAAAGACTTGCCTGCTCTCCAAGACATCGGGATGATCCCTGTTGGATATCTTTCCAATCCGGGTTCGTATTTACGTTTCAGACCGTGCAAACACACTAAAACCACAAAACGGATATTACCGCAGTCACCCCGGGTCAAAACGGTCCAGATGCGCGTCGCACCCGTACCGGGGACCTCAGGATTACCTACTCGTACTACACGTATACACCTATTTTTTCTATGTATGAGAAATCAGTGCGCACATAGCCAACCTTGGGTTTCCTATAAATAGGGACCTAGGACTCCCATTTTAATGATTAACTCGAAACTCTGGAGAATTGGCTATTTGTGCACTGACCTCTCTCTAAAACTTTCTCTCTCTAAAATCCTGACTTTAGCATCGGAGAGGGCACAACCAGCACCATCCCCCCTCTCCATGCTGGTTATCGCCCGCTCTGCAGAACCTGGCGTATAGAAGGTCGAGAGAGAGGCCAAAGACAGTTCGGGGATCGAGGTATAAGCCAAAATCAGTTCGTGGATCGAGGTTCAAGGTCCGTGAAAAGTAGTTCGAGATATCCCAAGTGGAAACGATCTCAACACTTGGTGCCGTCAGTGTGATTCGAGCAAGAATCCGTTCCATACCGTAAGCTATGACAGGAAGACGTACGAAGAGGGCGGGTGCAAGCAAGCCGAAGCCGACGAGAAGCCAACCAGGACCTTCTCACATTCCAGATGCAGAGTCTATCACCTCCTTCATGTCAACCGCAAATGCACCTTCCGCGCAGCATGGTCCCGACGTCCAGAACGAGGTACCAATGCACGAGTTCGAGCAAAGGACGGAAAGGAACGAAGAGTTCCCACATGGGATGCCAGCTGACGGAGTGCAGCAGCAAGCAAGAGGCGCAAGCAACCTGCCGCCAGTCACACCAGCCATGATGGATGCGCTTGAAGAACTTATCTCATTCAGGGAGACTCTAAAGAATCAAGGATACACCATATCCTCCATGCCAACAAGCAATGTGCCTTCCGCACAGCATGGCCTTGAAGTCCAGAGTACGATGTACATTGTATCCAATTCGGAAAAGAAGGCAAACGTACATGTGATCCATGAAGACTTTGATGCTGGAGGCGAGAACTCCTACGAGCAAGCAGGGTACGTTGCAAAGACAGTGCACTAGTCCCAGGATGCTGTCATGAAGGATGCCTTCATGAAGGATGCCACCATAAAAGATGTTATTGGGGTCTCATCAAAGGACAAAGAGAATAATGTGCACCACGATGCCTTGGTCATAACCACCCAGAAGACGACAAGAAGTCAACTTGAATCCTCCCACATGCCTATTACCACATCCAATGCCTTCTCCATCCCAACAAGAAGTGTGCTCTTCACACAGTATGACCAAGGAGTCTACAATGCAAAGCACGTTACACCCCGCTGGGATTTGAACCTAAGAAGCACATCAATGAGGAATTTCCTTACGGGATGCCAGAAGAGGGAGTCCCCCGATATGAAGGTGTCAACCCGCCACTACCTATCACTCCTACCATGATGGCCGCGCTCGAAGAGCTGCTTGCATTCCGAAGGATGCAAAGTAACCAAGGATATGCCCCGCCACCACCACCTCCGCCTCCAAACAACGGACAAACCGAGGAGACAAGAGCAATGTCCCGAAACACAAGCCATCAAGACACACTGCACCAAGGAGTAGGGGGGCAATACACGGAAGGTACCTTCCAGTACCGACAAACAAGGCAAGGAGTTGTGCGCCCATACAACCCGTATATGATAGCACAACACCAAGAAGGGACATGGAGACAAGCTCCAACCTCTCGCTCAAAGATGCACAAGGAAAGTTCCTCCACGATGACAAGCCAAGACGACGCTGACATCCGTCACAAGGAGGGATGGAGAAAACCTATTGATAACGATGATGTCCCAATCGTGGGACTTACAACAAGAACCTTGAAGGAAATAACTGAGGAAAAGATGGACGCTTCCTGGGAAAAGAGTCAACAAAAACAAAAGAGGCCATTCCAGTCAGACGTCCAAAGGCTCAAACAGACCAATCTCGCAAATTGTGTCCCATTGAACACACCGCTGTCTGTCATCTTGAAAGAAATGAAGGAGACCAAGCTTTGGAAAATGCCCTCTAAATTCCGCAAATGCCCATTGGGAAAAGATGAAAGCAAATGGTGTGAAAATCACGAAGTGTATGGCCACGAGACGGAAAGTTGTATAAGCCTAAGATTCCATGTAAACAGCTTCATCTTAAAAGGAGAAATGAAGAAGTATATCGACCAAAGCAATAAGCATCAAAAGAAGTCTCATGTGGAGTCTTCAGGAAAAGGCAAAGGAAAAGAAAAGGTGAAAAATAATCCACCTCTTGCGAAGCGTGGGAAAAACAACATCATTCAGGGAACCAATTATGACGACTTCTACAGTCCTTGGAGCATGAAGGTGGAAGAAACAAATGTCAAACTCCCGGAAAACAAGCTTCCCCATCCACTTGAGCCAATGACTGCCTTCCTTGGCAAGAACGTTGAAGAACGATGCAAGCACCATAAAACTGGGGGGCATAACACCCGCATTTGTTCATCACCAAGGGTGGAGATTGAAGAGCTTAACACGCTAGATGCACTGAGGAACTATGTGGCACATGGCAGAATCAACTTGCCGGCAAGTCACCTATGAAGACGTCAAACAGATCATCAATCCCTTTATCTCCTTTTTTGCATTTCCACTTTAAGTCTTTTTAGATTAAGTACAACTTATGCTTATTAGCCTTAGTACTTTTCAAAAAGAGCGATCAGTTGACGCCTTCCTGTAATCCGTTGTATGAACTACAAAATATCTAATGAAGGTTAAATCTACTTTTGTAGGTACCTTATTGCACTATGCTCATTACTTTGGAATAAAACCAAAAGCAACGCACATATTAATCGTGTCAACAACACAAGCAATCGCACTAGGAACAACAAACGGCTTAGGCCATAGAACGCCCATATGTCTGTTATCAACACCAAGCATCGCCCTTAAGAGACGATATCTTCTACTAAAACAAGGTCTAGGTAACACACGTTATTACCAAAGGTAAACTCAGGTATGAGATAACAACTTCACAGCAGCACTACTATGAATAAAGCAGACCACTCAAGTAGGACAATTACTCAGGGTAGCCTGGTTTAGTCAAAACAGAATCCAAGCTGAACGGAACAGACTAGTCGCGAATAGTCTGATCCAGTCATATTGGCATTACAGGCGATAGAGCCATATGAAGAGATTTATAACTCCATTCTATTCCTTAACCAATATATATCTCAAAGTATTGCGACTAATTTGGGACAGGTTATATTTACTCTATTTATTTTATGCATTAGTTAAAAGGAAATCCATAACTCCATATTTTTACAAACTTACAAACATCGCAACTATCTGACAAAACGTAACCTTGTTCGTAGGTACATACTACACTATGATTACTACATTGGAATTGCGCCAGGTAGCAACCTATGCGCATAATATTTACTTCAACAATACAAGCTAAGCATTATGTTCAAAGAAGGACTTATGGCATACAACGCTGACATACCTATTATCTACATCAACAAGGAGTTTATTTCTCCATCTATAATGGCGTCTATCTCAAGAAGATGTCGGCAACACAAAGCCATCGCGCTATGTGCACAGTCAACTTATATGTGGCGATGACAACTTGCAGGTTATCTACAAAAAGAGACTTATAAAATTTTCTACTCTAACTGACGACTATTCCAAAGGCGTCAACAACAAGCAAATATCTTGGATAAACACCAAGATTTACTATCAAAGGTAGCATGTTGTGGTATCCTCTTTGCAAGGGCAAACCCCATGTTTACTTCTAAAAAATGGCATGGCTCGAAATACTTTTAGAGGCAAATCCTCATGTTCATAGCCATTCCCTGCATACAAACCAGGATGCGGCACTTAGGTGGGACTGATCACCCCATCGTGGCGGAAGTCCTCTTGTTAGACGACAACCCCACACATCTACAAAGTATGTATATCCCTCTTTAGGGTTCATACGCCATGAAGATACATTCCTTGTTAGGATGGCTTCATGTATACTCAAACTATACATATCCTCTTAAGGATGCAGACATAAGGAAGACCTGAACCTTAAGTGGGCGGGCTTCATTCAAAAACGCTAGCAGGAGCGCACCCTGTTTGAAAAACTCACCAAACTTACAAGTCGAGTCTTGTACAACGTCGCCTTAGAGTGGAACTAAGAGACGGTATAAACTTAATTCTTGCTTCGTCAAGACGACACTGCTACATGTCAAGGGCCAAGTGCCAAGTACATTACTACATGCAATGCTACAAGTACCTAGTGTACGCATCTTGCCATGCCTTAGAATCTAACAAAGAGGGGCGCTCATAACACTCAACAATGCGCGACATACAGTCGCAACTACGGACATCATGCTCATCATCTAAGGATATATATCTTATCATTAAAGTCCAATACATACGGACAGTGAATCTGACTCAAGGGTTCAACATGCTGGAAGCAGACAACTTAATACCAGCCAAGAGTGCGACATAACTCTTCAACATGGGCACGACAAGCAGCAATGCATGCATCAAAATCAGCCATCTTCAAGTTCAAGCTTCAAGTGTGAAGAAGTAAACAACGCTTATCTTAATGGGAGGAACACTCCTCCTTGGGCCGGTCCCTCGACCGGGGGGGCAGAAGGCGCCACCGCACGACCCTCAATTCTATTCCCTTTATCGCAAGAATGAGTTGGCACGGTCGCACTCGGCATAGAGAACTAAGAATTGCTCGAGGAACGCGCCCCTGCGACGGATCTTTTGAATTGTGCTAAAGCCAGGAATTGCAACCATGCGTACAGTCGCATGTACGGAGCAACTTGCAAACAAAAGCAACATAAAAGCAACAACTTGGAAAATTAACAAGTTCAAAGAAGATACTAGGAGGTGCCTTACTCACAAGTTCTTTATTGCAACCATGTCTGGAGACTCCAGAGTAGCGGGGGCAATGGGGCGGACATCTTTTCCAATAAGCGAATTACTGTGTACATCGGCTGTCTACAAAAACGAGCTTTTTCCATCAGTCTGACCTACATTGCAACATGATACAAGTTATAAAGATCATCAACATACCAAATCTTCGGAAAGAAGTATATGAATACCGACATCAATTAATCAAACAAAGATGTCAACATTTACACTTGGTGCATTGTTTAGCTACTCAACCATGTCGACATCCGAACATAGAGTTACTCGCAGAATGGGAATAGTGGACTTACTCATGATAACAAGGACGAAATATTTCTAAGTGTTTTACCATGACAGCCGACGACATGCACCATATCTCTACATCATGTCTATGGATACAGCGCGCATAGCAATGGATATAGAAAAGATTCTAAGTGTGGGGGCAAGTGCAAGCATACAAGCGTGTACATACAAGCACGCGCATACAGCTGTCGACATATGGCAAGGTTTCGACTATCAAGTGATATGTTCTAAGTGTTTTGCTCAGGATGACAGTCAACATATTGCAAGCAGTCAGCATGCTACTAAGTGTTAACATGCTACTACGTGTCAACATACAACAAGCCGTCAACATTCTATCACATATCTATGTACGACAAGATGCCGGCATGCAGCAAGATATGGCTGAAATATTTTCCAAGTATTTCAATTACGACATGGGACTATATGCGACAAGAAATCAATCGTCCGAAAATATTGTCTAAGTATTTCTTTGATGTCAACAATCAAAAAGTGGCATGGAATGAACTATCTAGGAGCATTCTCCAAGTATACTAGCATGACGACCGATAACGTACATCAAGAGGCAAACATCAACTACTACAAAATATTTTCTAAGTGTTTCTATGCCGGCGGTCGACAAGAATCATATGACTACATCAATGGTAACAAGCACTAGATATTTTTGAAATATTTTCTAAGTGTTTAACATGTTTGCAGACAGGGACCAATGATCAATACATGATGCTCAATGCACATTGCCTAAGGCATCACTACCATCACACAACCATTGACGACCATGTACGAACAACTACCGATCGTCAACATCGAGCATGCTAAAATAACGGCTAAGGTATGGAGCAACATGTCGGCAATGAATACTATGCATAGGGCTCCTTCTTCAACAAACAATGAGAGCTTCTTGGAAAACTATCAAAGGAGGATGTAAGCTAATGACTATTCTCTCTCTTAATTTTCACTAATAGTGTCTACTCCATGTGCTAAGGACTAAACTCATATCTATTTTTGCACAAGCCCCTAGCATCATGTATGAGCATGTTTACATCTCTCTTATGCTTGCATAACGTACATGCTCCCTAATGTTGCATGACGCGCTACGTACGATTGTTATCGCATGTTGCGTACGTATAGGCTATTATGCATGTTATTATTTTTATGTGTGCATAATTTTAACTTATGATTGCTACATGATCATTTTTATGATCTAAGTATGAATTGCATGTTTACATCGTATTACATGCTTACATCATTTTCTATGTTTACATCATGCTTCATGTTGACAAGCATGCTCTTCAATTTTAAATTGCTCTAAGTATTTTGCTCATTGCACGATTATATCATCTATGTGCTATGTTATCATCTCTATTTTAACATCATGTTACACGTTCACGTCACGTACCAAGATGACACCGCGTTGCATGATTACTTATTATCACAAGTATTTCGCTTATTTCATGTTATTATGAATAAGTCGTTAACTGCACATTGTTATATATACACCGTCTGTTACGCTAACTCCGTGAATAGATTATGTACTTTCATCGGAAAAATAAAGATGGACGAATTTGTGCTCCACACATTCGATTGACAAACAGGCCACTCCTGAGGTCAGTGCCGAACCTAAATTGGCTCTTAAATAGAGTCAAGCAGGGGTTTTGAACCGCTACTTGACTCGGGGGCAAGTGTTGGATATTTGTCCAATTCGGGTTCGTATTTACGTTTCGGACCTCGCAAATACACTAGAACCACAAAACAGATATTACCGCAGTCACCCCGGGTCAAAACGGTCCGGATGCGCGTCGCACCCGGACCGGGGACCTCCGGATTACCTACTCGTACTGCATGTATACACTTATTTTTTAAAAGTATGAGAAGTCAGTGCGCACATAGCCAACCTCGATGTCGGTAAGCGTTTTCCTGTAATTCGGCATTAAATCTGGTACGGTTCTTGGGTTTCCTATAAATAGGGACCTAGGCTTCCCATTTGAAGGATTAACCCGAAACTCTAGAGAATTGGCTATTTGTGCTCTGACCTCTCTCTAAAACTTTCTCTCTCTAAAATCCTGACTTTAGCATCGGAGAGGGAACAACCAGCACCACCCCCCTCTCCATGCTAGTTATCGCCCGCTCTGCAGGACCTGGCGTATAGAAGGTCGAGATAGAGGCCAAAGACAGTTCGGGGATCGAGGTAGAAGCCAAAATCAGTTCGTGGATCGAGGTTCGAGGTCCATGAAAAGCAGCTCTAGATATCCCAAGTGGAAACGATCACAACAATCCCGATGATGGCTTGAATTTTATCTCATTCACCCACTTGACCTTCTTCCTCTAGTGGTTTTAGAATGCTAAGGAAATCGTATACTTTTTCAATTACACTTTTGCTGTAGCTGTTTAAGCTTCCTTCCATAATGGGTATATGTGGGTGCACGATCGCTGCCATGCCATTTCCATATTTCAGGAACAGGGCATCCCAGATGTCCTTTGTAATTGAAACATCATTATATTCATAATGGAATTCATGAGACATCTCAACCAGCAATATCTCCTTTGCTTTCTTGTCATCTTGCTCCCATTGAAAATGGGCATATGTCATGTCTTTGGTCAGACCTGCATCAGGGTAATTCATGGACTTCTGAATGTGACCTACAAGCCATTATCCTCCAACACTGCATCGACGCGCTTACTCCACGAGTTGTAGTTATTCTCAATCAAAAGCTCATCATTACAAGATTATCCCATCTAGGCTGTAATTCGTTACTAAACACGTTGATTATTATGCAAATATCAGGGAGACAATAACATTTTGAGAAAGAATTGCATACATCAAATATTTATTAAGATTGAATCCGAAAAATAATGATTCCTCAGTCATCTAAACAAATCAACCACAAGTAAACCAATGAATGATGGCTATGAAAGATTTCACATTACCGCTGTTTTCAGTCCAGTAGATCATTCTTTTAAAACGGTTTTAATTGCAAATTACCGAAATGGGAATTTTAAAACAACGGTACCCGAACTTGGCTTTCCCAAGGCCCTTTGTATTTTAGAAAATATTCCGATGAATTTACTCATGTATATATAATTCTACTAACCATGTAAATTATCATACGCAAGTAACATTCATCAAACAAATCACACTCATGCTTACACGTCATGCGTCTAATGTTCCGAGGAACTCATGCTTGCATATATAATTCAACTTACATGTAAATTATCAAATGCAATTTCATCCTCAACATTCTAGCATACGTGTCAAACATGAAAGTTCCACAATAATCATACATATTTGGCGTCTGGTTTTCGGTTGATTTGCAATTCATGCTTATATTCAATTACGTAACATTCTAGACATGAATACTAGGCATTTCCAACCATCACAGCATGTCTATCCTAGTTCGCAATCTATATATTAAACCAGGACTCTGCTCATAACATGCAATATCCAGCTAGCTTGACTAAGTCAAGACAACATTTCTAATCATGCATTAATATATATTGAATAATAAACAATTGCAATTCAGCCCTCTAATTAATCCAGTCCCAAAAATATGTATCTCCGAGATCCATCCCCATAATCGAAACAAGGCATAAAGGTTAGCAACCCTATAAGCATTGTGTAATCCATTTAGAGGTTGGAAAACATTTGGATTTTAAAACTTGACCACCCTATTTTAATTAATTGACCTGAATTCGGTTTTGAAAAACATTTCGGTTCGGTTTGGTCTGGTTCAGTCCGATTCATAAAATCTGGTTCGGCCCGGTCCGGCAAATCCGGTTCAGTCCGGTAAATCTGATTCAGTTCGATTTTAAATTTTAAAATCTGGTTCGGTCTGAACCGGTCCAATAAAATAGGGTGTGGTTCGGTTCAACACACAAAACCGGTTCGGTTAGATCCACTTAATTACCCCGGTTCGACCCGACATGATTAGGTCGAACCGATTGAGAAAACCCGCTTCGATTTAAATCTATCCCGGTTTAATATATTGGACCAGCCCAATAATTAAAATTTCAAAAGGTTGGGCCGAAATGTTTACTTGTGGTCCAAGTAGGGTTTTAAAGTCCAAAAATATCAAACTTATCCACCAAGTAACATTAATTATTTAAAATAATTTTCAATATTAAATATATATATATATATATATATATATATATATATATATATATCGGACCATATAAAAACATATATATATATATATTTATTGCTAAGATTGTAGCTATAAGATTAAATCAATCAACAATATATATATACATATGTGTGTGTGTGTGAGTAACAATCGCCACAATATATAATATATCTATTTATTTATTGTCAATATCTTCAATAGGGTAATAAATATACTGACAATATATTTTCTCAATCTTTTAGGCAACAAAATCTATCCATAATATATTTAACCCTATTAAAATATTTAGATATATTGATAGTAATATATGTTTCTTACTTATGTGGATCTATCCTTATGTTTCTAAATATAGATATATTGTTAGCTAGATTAAAAATTAAAATACGGTAAACAGTACATTAATTAATTTCAGTCGAATTTTATTTTCTTGGTGCCTAAGAAATTAAAAAAAAAAATTACCTTGCAATTCCTTAGGGTTAGCCGAAATTTAACACATAATTAGATACAAGTTGTCAAGTTTCAAGATCCAATTTTAATAAGATCTACAATCAAATGTTTGAGTTGATAAAAATTACACTTTTTATGAAGATCATGAACATCAAATTTACCAAAAACATCATGAAAACTTCGGTTTTACCAACAACCATAAAAACTCTTAAATTTTGAAATTTAAATTTAAAATTTTCGGTTTTTTCAATTTAAATTTTCAAGAACACCAATTTATCAAAATCATGCACTCCTAACAAAAGCTCTGATACCAGTCTTAGATTACGATGAGTAATCACTACAGATACTTAAACAAGGTACACGCTAGTTATTGGAATTACGCAACGGAAGTTTCACACATACATTTAAGGTGATCCGTAGACCAAAGATATTCTCAGGAGGGATTTCACGATCCTCCGGTCGGGACACATAGAGGTTCTTGTTAGAGAATCCCTACGTGGTGCAAGCTCCACAACAAAGCCTCCGATCGATTCTTGGCACGGGGACCGATCTCTAGAGAGTTTGCTCGAAGGCAATTTGGCACACCCTTGGTGAGGGATATGGTTCGACCGAACTAGGGTTTATGGGGGGAGGGTTTTTCTCTCTAAAACACTCTAATGAGGGAATTGTGATTAACCCTAAAAATCCCCTAACACCTCTTATTTATAGGAGGAGTAAAGTGGAAAAAAGTCCACATTATCTCACCTAGGGTTTTAGCCGGCCTATGTATTTGGGGAGGCCCAATTTTAGGCCTCGCCTCCCAAGTCAATTGGGATTTGGGTCTAACCCAATTACCCTAATGTGACATTTACCCAAGTTCATTAGGTAACCTATACATATTATGGGCTACCAATTACGGCGCCCATTACAATATGCTTACAAGCAAACCCTCATTTCGATTCTTGGCAAGGGACAGATCTTCAGAGTGATTGCTCGAAGACAAATTGGCACACCCTTGGTGTTTGGTGGTTTCGGCCTAATATAGTGTTTCTGGGGGAAGTGTTTTCTCTCAAATCGCCATTTGGAGGGAATTGTGATTAACCCTAATAAAACCCTAACACCCCATATATATAGGAGGAGCAAAGTGGACAAAAGTCCAGTTTGCCACTACATAGTTCGGTTGTCCCCTATGGTGTATAAGGGAGGCCCAATTTTGGACCTCTCATGTCAATTGGGATTTGGGTCTGACCCAATGTCCTAATATGACATGTACCCAATTAACTTAGGTAACGTATACATTTAATGGGCTTCCATTTACGGCGCCTATCACCATATGCTTACAGCTCCTACTCGCCGGAATGGGAGGGTGCCTGTTAATATACCATCGTCCAAATCTGCATCAACATTTCACTCATTCGATCTCGTCCTTGTTTTGAATAATTAATACGAGGTTTTCCGTGTGACCGGCGGACACGACGGGCATCGTGCTACTCATTTGTTACGATTGTTGTAGCGCCCAAGGAACGTGGATTCCCTTTTCTTTATTCAACCTGTTTTAAATAACATTTATATAGTCTCGCGTTGTTTGCCAGGTCAACTGATAATTCTTCTTTTTCCTAGTTTCCTCATAGTAACACTTATCCAAGGTATCCGTAAAAGTATTCACAACCTTCAACTAATATTCGGTTGGTGTCACCTTAGTGAATACAAGATTCGTTGAATTACATGTGAACCTGACCATCCCCATCACTCATATCCTTAGTCAAACCCAACCGGTTTCCAAAGACGTGGTCACTCGGCATTTTTGTTCAGCACTACGCTCGTACGCCGGGAAGCGAACATTGAGCCTGACCTTAGATATGAGTTCTCAGTCCATGAAGATACTTTGCGTGCCTCTTCATAAGGCTCCCGGTATCAATCACACGCTCGAGGTGAAGAAGTTTGCGCCCGCCCGAATCACGAGGATTCTTTCCTAGCACAACCGAGTTGTGACCTCGTGGTCGAACGTGGCATGCGTAGTATAAATCAAGCATGAACGTTACAGTTCAATGGAATGGGATATGTCAAATCATGCTATCGCAGATTATCATCAGGCCCAGAATGTGGATTAATTACGAACGAAGTTCATTACGGCGATTTGCAAAACGAAGATCATGTCGAGTTACTTCGAGACTAGATGATCGTCTTGCGTAATCAGGTTCATCCCCCTGACTCTTAGCAAATCTTGTTTGGTAGATGACTCCCTCCACTACAAGATGACCATACCTGTGTGACGAGGTAAGACCCACATTCGACATAGTTTTGGCAGAGGATTGCGTCCTCCTATGACTTAGTTTATAGACAAAAAATTTGATGTATTCAAACATTATGATATCGATAGATCATAAACTCAGTTGCAATTCTCTCATTTCAAAAATGTAACTTTCAATTATCAAAATGTTATCATAGATACATGCCACTTTTAAACCCTACGCAATCCAAGCAGTTTTACATGCTTTTCGAATATCTCCTTGCGTAGTGGTTTAGTTAATGTGTCCGCAATCATGTTATCAGTGGACAAGTATTTCATAGTGATTATATTGTCTTCTACCATAGATTTAGCATAAATATATTTCACATCAATGTGTTTTGTCCTACTATGGTACTTCGGATTCTTTACTCCCGTAATGGCTGCTTGACTGTCAGAGAACACCTTCACAGGTTGACTCTCGACATCGCCACCAAGTAGCGCTGTAAGAAGCCTTTCAGCTAGAGCGCTTCCTGTGCATTTTTAGAGAGAGCTACAAATTTCGATTCTATCATGGACAGCGCGACACAAATTTGCTTCTTGCTCGTCAATGAAATGGAGGTATTAGCAAGGAGAAACATTCCTCCTGTGGTGGACTTACGATCATCCGGATCGCCAGCATGGTCGGCGTCACTGTAACCGGTCAATTCTAACTTCCCGGCCTAGTAGCACAGTGTGTAGTCGGCAGTACCTTTGAGATAACGAATTATTCATTTTACAGCCTTTAAATGTTAATAGCCAAGATCTGATTGGAAAGATGCTACTAGGCCCACGGCGTAACAGATATCCAGACGGGTGCATTGTATGGCGTACATCAAACTACCGACCATGCATAAATACTCTACACCCTACATTTTCACGCTCTGCCAGGTTCTTGGGGCCGTCACGTTTTGACAGTGCGCATCCAAATACCACCGGCGTATCCACGGGTTTGGCATCCTGTAATCTGAACCTTTACAACAGTTTGTTGATATAGGCTTCTTGAGACACACATAATTTCCGAGTAGCCCGATCTCTAGCAATTTTAACGCCCAAGATGTACGTTTCTTCTCCCATGTATTTCATCTCAATATACAGATGCCAACCATGACTTTGACTTGTTCATAAAACCCATTTCGTTTGCGGCAATGAGTATGTCGTTTATGTATAAGGTTAAGATAACATGCTTAGACCTGGAGGTCTTATAATACACGCACGGATCCTCGTGAAGATTCACTAATCCTATTCCTACGATTTCCTCGTGGAATCTGCGGTACCATTGCCGAGACGGTTGTTTAAGACCGTAGATGGACCTTTAGAGTTTACAAACTTTACGTTCGTTACCAGGAGTAATAAAACCCTCTGGTTTCTCTATGCAGATCTCTTCCTCCAGGTTTCCGTGGAGGAATTCGGTCTTAACATCCATTTGGTGCAGCTCGAAATCGAGACTTGCGACCAGGACCATGACTGGCCCTAAGCGTGGTTTTACGCACAGTCAGTTAGTTTGTTTTGTCAAAGTCTACTCCGTGAAATTGGGTATATCCTTTCGCAAAATGTCGGGTTTCTCACCTCCCGACCTTTTCCATCAGTGGTTTCAGGACTCACCTTATCCTTGTGCCCTTGTGGTTAGCAGGTAAATAAACTATAGACTATACCGAATTGGCTTTCATTGATGAGATCTCTTCCTCCATTGCATTTCTCCAATCCTTAGCTTGAGGTCCTTCCAACGCTAGTTGAACCGTTACTGGTTCGTCAACAGATGTTAGAGTGAGGATTTCTCCTCTCTCGATGGGATACTTCCAATGAGAAGTTCTATGCCTTTGACTACGTCTAGGCTCGTTGACCCCATCTTGACTTTGAACGGTACTCCCACTCGGAACAATGCTTCTTATCAGAGCATTACTCCCACTGGGAATAAGGGCAGTGCTTGAACCTTCACCTACAACCTTCCTTGGACGACCTCTTGGTCTCGGGATCCTATCTTCGAGATAAATTCAATTATCACTAGGACCTAGAACCAAGTTAGTCGGATGACTACCACTGGAAAAAATGGGTAGTATCGGTGATTGTGGTATCGGTTCGGCTACATGATTATCCGGTTCAACTTGATTCGTCCTTGTAGCAACAGTGACTTGTGTGGTAGGGTTTGGTCCTCCCACTGGATTTACTATGAAAATGTTTCCATTATCATTAACCATGTCATTTACTTGAGCTGCTGGTTCAAATATCCCAGTCGAAGTAAGTGGGACCTGATCATCAATGTTGTCATGCTCCAGTTCAATCAATACTTCGTCTGTTTTAATCTCTCCAAGCGTCAGTAATTCGTCCTCAAGGAAAGTTACGTCTCTGGATTAATGTTCGACCACGCCAACATTTTCTTGAGCTGACACGAATACGTAACCCTTAGAGTTCTCTAAATACCTTATAAAGATACTCTTAAGTCCTCTGGGTCCCAACTTGCCGAAACGGCTGGTAGTTGTATGTGTAAAGGCTGCGCAACCCCAAGGTCACAATTTGGCGAGCTCTAATTCTCTTCCATGACATAGCTCATATGACGTTGTGTCTACCGCTTTCGTTGGGACAAGGTTTACTACATGAGTGGCAGTCAATAACGCATCACTCCAATAGGAGATTGGTAATTGTGCCTGCGACATCATGGTTCTTACCATGTCTAGGAGTGTCCGATTACGACGTTCAGCCACACCATTGTGTTGTGGTGTGTTAGGGATTGTCGTTTGATGGGCTATCCCTCTTTCTTTGAACAAATTATCAAACTCGTTAGAGATATATTCTATACCTCTATCAGTGCGTAGGGTTTTCACCTTTCGCTCATGTTGATTCTCTACGAGGTTTAGAAAGTCTCTAAAGCAATCTATTGCCATGAATTTACAAGTAATCAAATGAGTAAACCCATAACGGGTAATGTCATTAGTGAAAGTTATGAAGTATCATTTTCCATTCCTTGCGGTCACACTCATTGGTCCACAGACGTCGGAGTGAATCAGCTGCAATGGATACTCAGCTTGTCGAGCTTCTCCGAATTGTTTGCGGGTGGACTTTCCTGCTAGACAATCATGGCAAGTGAGTTTAATCACATTGCTATTACCAGGAAAAAGCTCTCTTCGTGCTAATGAATGGACCCTATCATAGCTTATATGTCCTAGCCTCGCATGTCATCTGGCCACGTCAGTCTCTGCATCCCTGGAATATAATGCATACATTATATTCGAATACATACTTCCATTTAAATCCATGATAAAGAGACCATAAGAGGAATAAGCATGCCCAAAGAAGACATTGCCTTTATTTATGCAAACAAAGTTCTTCTCAAATGATAAAATGTAATTACTATTCATAAGAGTGGAAATAGAAACAACATTTCTACGGATTATAGGAGGAAAAAGGACATTATCAAGTAGTATGGTCCTGCCATTGTTCATAGACAACTTGCAGTTCCCTACTCCTATGACTTCAAATTGTGAGTTGTCGCCAATGTATATCCTCTTAGAATCCTTTGGCAATCGTCTAAACTTGGCGAACAGTCCTTTTTCGTTGGCTATGTAGTCCGTCGGACCTGAGACATCAATCCAAGAAGGATTTGAGTCAATTAACATGACAGTAGAGGAAATTAGAGCTTCCATTACATAATCAACGTCGCATACCTTTTCAGGATGCGATTTGCTGGGTCTTGTACCTTCGCCTATTCGGCGTGGACTGGAGTTCCCGCGGATTATCTCTGATTTTATTCGGAGATTTCCTGGTTTAGGCTTAGTCAACATTTTACCGTCGACAGCCTGTTGTTTCTTTCATTTGTTTGTCCTCTTTCTCTTCCCTTGCCCGGCTCGTCCCAGTTTTGGTTTCAGTCGAACTTGTTCCATCTCGATGAATTTCAGGCTGATGCAAGATCTAACACTGAACCACTAGCAGTCAGTAAAGCCTTGGGTGCTCTCCAAGACTTCGTGAGGACCCCGATGCTGCCTTGAATTTTATCCCATTCACCCACCTGACCTTCTTCTTCCATTTGTTTCAACATGCCAAGGAGATCATATACCTTTTCAAGTACACTCTTGTTGTAGCTGTTTAAACTTTCTTCCATTGTAGGTACAAGTGGGTACATACTTGCTGCCATGCCATTTCCATATCTCAGGAAGAGGGCATCCCAAATGTCCTTTGTAATCGGAACATTCTTATACTCGTCATGGAATTCCTGAGACATCTCAGTCAGCAATATATCCTTTGATTTTTTGCCTTCTTGCTCCTATTGGAAATGGGCAAATGATAGGTCTTTGGTTAGACCATCATCTGGGCAGCTCATGGACTTCTGAATGTGACCTATAAGGCCATTATCCTCCAACAGTGCACTGACGCGCTTGCTCCACAAGTCGTAGTTTGTCTCAATCAAAAGCTCATTAGCACAAGATGATGTCATCTATGCTGTAATTCGTTACTAAACACGGTGATGATTACACAAAATCAGGGAGACAATAAAATTTTGAGAAAGAATTGCATACATCAAATATCTATTAAGATAGAATCCGAAAAATAATGATTCCTCAATCATCTAAACCAACCGACCACCAGAAAACCAATGGAAGATGGCTGTGAAAGAGTTAACATTATCGTCGTCTTCTATCCAATAGACCAGTCTTTTAAAACGGTTTTAATCGCAAATTACAGGAACAGGAGTTTTAGAACAAGCATACCCGATCATGGCTTTCCCAAGGCCCTTTTTATTTTGGAAAATATTCCGATGAATTCGTTCATGCATATATAATTCTACTATCCATGTAAATTATCATACGCCAGTAACATTCATCATACAAACCACACTCATGCTTACACGTCATGTGTCTAATGTTCCGAGGAACTCATGCTTGCATATATAAAACTACTTCCGAGTAAATTATCAAATGCGGCTACGTCCTCAACATTCTAGCATACGTGTCAAACATGAAACATTCACATCCATCATACACATTTGGCGACTGGTTTTCGTTTTTAAAATAATTTTAAACAATAGGGGCTGATTTGGAATTCATTCTTATATTAAATCACGCAACAGTCTAGACATGAATCCTTGGCATTTCCAACCATCACAGCATCCCTATCTTAGACATTTCCATCCATCATACACCATATATTGTTTATTATTCAAAATATCAAATGCTCTGCCCCCAATATGCAATATCCAGTTAGCTTGACTCAGTCAAGACAACATTTCTAATCATGCATAAATATTTTGAATAATAAACAATTGCAATTCAGCCCGCTAATTAATCCAGTCCAAAAAACATGTACATCCGAGATCCATCCCCATAATCGAAACAAGTCATAAAGGTTATCAACCCTTGAGCACTGTGTAGGCCATTTAAGGTTCAAAACATTTCAGTTTTAAAACTTGAACTCCCTATTTTAACTGACTTGAATTCGGTTTTGAAAATTCACTTCGGTTCAGTCAATTTTGGTCCGGTTCGATCCATAAAATCCGGTTCAGTTCGGTATAAACCAGTTCGGTTCGGTCCGGTTTTAATTTTAAAATCTAGTTCGGTCCGAACCGGTCCAATAAAAATAGGGTTCGGTTCAGTTCAACACTCAACCGGTTTGGTTAGATCCACTTAGTTACCCCGGTCCGACCCGATTAGGTTGAACCGATTGAGAAAATCCGGTGCGGTTTTAATTCGTCCCGGTTTGACATATTCGACCAGACCAATAATTTAAATCATAAAGGTTGGGCCGAAATGTTTACTTGTGGCCCAAGTAGGGTTTTAAGAACAACAAATATTTAACTTAGCCATCAACTAATATTAATTATATAAAATAATTTCCATTAATAATATATATATATATCGGCCCAAATATAAACATATATATATTTATTTCCAAGATTCTATCTCTAAGATTACATCAATCAACAATATATATATATATATGTAAAAATCAGCCACTATGTATAAATATAAATTATATTTATTGTCAATATCTTAAATAGGGAAATATATATCAACAATATATTTTCTCAATCTTTTAAGTAACTAAAATCTATCAAAAATATATTTAACCCATTTAGATATTTTGATAGTTATATAAATTTATATATATCAATGTGAATCTATAATAATGTTCCCAATTATAGATATATTGTTACTTAGATTAAAAATTAAAATATGGTAAACAATATTATTTTATACATGTGGCCGAAATTCTTTACTTGGTGACCAAGAAATTAAAAATTTTACCTTGTAAATTTACTAGAATTTTCGGCACAAACACATAATTGGGAACAAGTGGTCAAATTTCAAGATCAAATTTTAATAAGATCTACAATCCAATGTTTGATTTTGATAAATATCACATTTTTCTTGAAGATCATGAGCATCAAATTTCCTAAGAACATCATGAAAATTTCGGACCATCTATGACCCATAAAATCGAAATTTTAAAACTTTTTCATCTAAAATTTCGGTCCAAATATTAAATTTTCAAGAACACCAATTTATCTAAATCATGAACTCCTAACAAAGGCTCTGATACCACTATTAGAAAACGGGGAGTGTTTCGTTCAAACCCACTTGACGTAACGGACTTGACGAATCCTTAAGTTGATCGTTGTGTCGGGTTCTTCTATTTGCGCTCCTTACTTCACGCTCGTTGTCTGAACATGCACACATGGGCAGTAACCAGCACGGAGGGGGGGGGGGTGCCAGTTGAGCCCTCTCCGATGCTTAAATGAGAATTCTAGAGAGAGAAAACTAGAGAGAAGTCAGAGCTCCTAAGCCAATCTCCAGTGAATGTGAAGAATGAAATGGATGGCCTAGGTCCCTTTTATAGGAAACCTTAGAACCGACCCTGATCTTTGTGCGGTTCGACGCCGGTTTAAATTGAAGTGTGAACCGTCGTCTGGTTTGATCAAGGTTTGCTATTGGAAAACTCTAACTTATTGTAAAAAAACAAATGGAACGCGCGTGTTGCAGACGACGACTCGGGTCACGTCGAATTTGGGCAATCCCGACGTGATCCGGGTCGTCGGGTGCAATCCGGACCTGTCTGGATTGCCAAGGCGATCCGAACACGTGTGTCGCGCGTCCAGACCGTTTTGACCCTCAGGAACGTATTTTAGACCCATTTTGTGATTTTGACGTGTTTACGAATTCCGAAATGTAAATATGAACCCGAATTGGGCAGATATCTATCACTTGCCCCCGAGTCAAGTAATTTTTCAAAACTTGCTTGACTCTATTTTAAGATAGGATAAATGCCCAATTTTAGGTTCGCTCTGACCTCAGAAGTTGATTGATTGTCGACTGGACACGTGGGCCTTGATTTCGTCTAACTTTAATTTTTCTTGGTGCGTATTTTGATATCTGCTGATAGGGTTAGTATAGCAAACATGCATATATAAAATAGATATATGAGAAGAGCTATAAATACATGTAATGACATCAATGGATGTTATCATGCATAAGAACATATTGATCACGAACGTTTTAGACATGGACGTATCCGACACGGACGTGACGGGTGCATCTAAAGTAATAAGAACATACATGATGCAATGACGTGTAGTTGATAATAAAATCATGCAATCAACTATGTTATGATGAAAACATGGATCATGGATTAAGGTAGATGAGACTATCACCAATAAATCATGGGTATATAACACATGAGAATGATTGCATATGCCGAGTCTAAAAATGACATGTGCTGTAACATGGGTGTAGAAACACTTAGTCATGCTACTAGGGACTTATAAAAAATAGAGAGGGATCAAGGATTACCCATAGGTATAAATACTTTTAGTGGAAATGAGAGAGAGAGAGAGAGTATTCATTAGTTACACCTCCTCACTTAGTAGTTTCTAGGACCACTCTCATTTCTTGGAGAAGAATAAACTTTGGGGATAGCAATCTTGGAGACCAAGACTCCGGCCAGCCGTCCTATCATCATCCCGGGCTACGAATTGGCGGAAGACGGCGAGGGAGACGGCTCGTGGCTATCACGGCGGCGGCGCGTGACTTTCACGGCTGCAATGGGTTTTCCGGCGGTCTTTGGCGGTGTTTTCCACGGTGGTCCGTTCGGCTTGAGGTGGTGAATTCAATTTCGGGTATGGCTAAACCATTTGTAACCTTGCTTGGATCCAATTTGATCTTGATTCTCTCTTGAAATTTTTTACTCTAGCATGCCCACAAGGTGTTTGATAAAATTACTACATGAGGTTAGTTCCACAAATCGGCCAAAATTTTGGCTCAGTGCTGAAAATTTATAAACATGATGGTAAGTAGTAATACTCCCCTCATGTATGGTGGTCATTGTTGACATGTTGCACCTTGACGTAGATAGTGTTCAAACATTCTTGATGTTGATAGTAGATATTTGATCATTGTTATCTCCCTCTTGATAAAACACATAGAAAATATCTCTTGGTTGTTATGCTTACTACTTGACATTCGTCGTCTGTCGTCTGTCGTCTGCTGTCATGGTGCAACACTTAGAAAATATTTATTGATAGTTGACGCTTGCTACCTTTCATCTGCTATCATGGTAAAACACTTAGAAAATATTTCTTGATAGTTGATGCTTGTTACCTGTCATCTGTTATCATAGTAAAACCCTTAGAAAATATTTCTTGATAGTTTAGCCCCATGACCATACTAGTATAGGGACTAGCATGTAGTCAACTCATGCATGCGTCCGATTGACATCATAATCATGATAATTGTAGAAGTTGAATTTAATCTTCTCTTGATTAATCACATGAGTAGGTAGGAACACATGTCGCGGAAGTGACCATTGCACGCGTGTTCATTGCGCGTACTACTTGTCGTATAGATGATCATAGCGTAAGTGATGTAGTATCTTGAACACTTAGAATTTCTCGAGCATGTTGAAGCATGTGTTGTAGTCGTTAGGCAATGATGTAGCATTATGATAGCGTGTCGTTTGTCATATACGTGCTTGATGCGCGCGCACTTAGCGCGCGTGTTGTAACCAGTTGAACACTTAGTTATTTTCCTTGTATGTCAATATACATGTAGTAGACCTGCATTAATTAGACGATACATGAAAGTATAAATGTTAGTGCCATAATCATATTCGCACTTGTTACCTTAAGTAAAGGCATAGTATCATGTAGACGCGTGTAGATCACGTAAAACACGTAGGTGTCGGGACAGGGCCCATGTTGACATAGAGTTGCCCCCCACAGAGGATGTTAACTATGTGATGTATAGAGACTAACAAGTCTGTAGATGTGTGGTTGTCTCCGTATGGAGAGTGTTCGTTACTTGGTGTCTATATGGGTGACTGTCGTGTACGCACGCGCTGATCGAGTTGTTATCTGCTTTTGCAGGTTGTAGCGACATGGTAGTTCTTCTTGAGTTCGCACTCGCAGTTGGTCTAAGATAGTCTTCATCACTAAGTCTCCCATTCCTCTTCCACAAGTTACTTTATGTACAGACATCGATGACGAATCCGAGGCCGACTTGGCAGCGGTTTCGGATGACGAGTTAGGAGTTGACGCTGATTACGCCCCAGAGTCGACAGTCGGGCTAGAGACGACAGAGGTGTCGCGGTACTTTGGTATCAACCGGATAAACGAAGAGCGGTATATGTGGGGCACTTCTACCTCCGAACTTTGTCCATACTTGGAAGCTATATTTCCTTTTGACGTGCTCCCAGGCGTCATCCAAGGTCAACCTACGGTACCTCCAGATGACTTGTCAGCTGTTTACTTGGGGCAGATTCGGGAAGGCTTGGGCTTTCCTTATTGTCTAGACTTGGTTGATCTCTGCCAATTTTATCAGATCTCGCCCTTGGATCTTGCGCCTGCGGGACTCCGTGTATGGACTTGTTCCCGAGTACTATTTCACCAGCAGTCGTGGCATTACGCTACGGTTATCTTCTGTTACTTCTACCAACTTCTGCGTCCTGACGTAACATGGTTGTGTAGCATGAAGATGCGTTGGCCTTGTTTACAAGAGAAGGGGTTCGCAACACTTGGGCTTGGAGACGCAGAGTGGGATAGTGATGTTAGGCTTGCTGCGAAGGTTGACCGTTCTGGTTCTCATTGGCGACATCAATACTTCTTTGTGTGTGATGTTGGCACTACTTGGGATACCACACATGTTACGGAGGCTAATCCTGCCCCCACCTTCTCTGAGCTCTCTTCTGCGGATAAGAAGGTTTTGAAGCACATATATCAGTGTCAGGTAGCGCGCACTTATCAATGTTTGTTGCGTGCATCAGACCAGGAGTTGATTGACGCCGGGATTCATGTGCTTTCTTCTGAGGATTCGGTATGCTGAAATACTTTATAACTTCCTATTATGTTGTTATGTAGGTTGGTTTGATGGAAAGAGCTCGTCCTTGCAGACGGATCGAACTCGTGTTATCTCTTTTACTAAGAAGGCCGTGTCGTCTCCTGCTCCTCCCGCTCCTAAGGCTTCCGGACATGGTCGTGGCAAGGGATTGATGAGTAAGATATTTCCTTGTGATTTTCCTTTGTCTTACTATTCTTTTGCGTTGTTGTTCTTAACTTGTCTTTGTTTGCAGGTCGCTCGACTCTCGTGATTGAGCGCGTTGTTTCTGCTCCGAACTCCAGCATATATGCTAAGAGATCTGATGTGGTGGCCTGTGCCTCGAGTGAACCCAAGCGCACTAAGGTCGGTGCGACAAGCCAAATTCCTTATTGCGGGAAAGGAAAAGGAGTGGAAGGTCGCACAGAGGCGCCTTCTGCACCCCGGTCGAGAGATCGACCTGCGGAGGAGCGTACTCCTACCCGAGGTATGTATCACGTTCTTCTTTCTTTGGCTATCCTTACATTATTTTGATTTTTGTTTCCATGTCTCTATTGTTGTTTGCTTTACAGCACTCTCGGCAATGGACGTGCTGACTTGATTTGTCCTCTTGAGGCCGACATTTCTAGGAGTGATTGGATGTCCTTTGCTACCGGTGGTCCTCGATTTGCTAAGGATTCCAAACTTAGCATTCCGAAGGTAGGTGTACGAGTTCTGCAAAGGTGCGTCCCTCCTTGCGATCAACGTATTCGGCTGTCGACTGATGAAGAGGCGCAAGCCTATGTTGAGAGTGCCTTGACTCGATTCGCTCCCGTGAGAATCAATCTTCTCTTTTTTATTATCTGTATGAATGCATGTATTGGTTTGACACCCTTATGCCTTGTTTGTTGTTGCGTTGTTCTCAGGTCATTGCAGACATGGTGAACATGTCGTCCTTCGTGACGGAGCTTACGAGCGAGAAGCGGGTTGCAGTTAAAATGTGCGACGCCATCCGTCGCGAGCTTGTTCAATCCAAAGAGAAGGCTGCTGATTTTGTGGCTCGTTATACTTCTCGTCAGGCTCGAGTTGTCGAGCTTGAGGCAGAGATCGTCGCCTTTGATAAGAAGATCACGGAGGACGTTAACGCGCATGAGGTAGCGCTGGATGCTGCACGCGAGGAGGGCTATAAGGCAGGTTGGGCGGAAGGACTTGCTGAGTACCCGACTACTCTTGCCTTTGTTAGTGCGGTCGATGTTGCCGCCAAGATGAAGTTTGATAAGCTGATGGGAGAATTTGCAGAGGATTACATCCGCAGGGTGAGTATTCTTGCCCCCGACATTCCTTTTGAAAAGTTGGGTCCTTACGCGGATTATGTTGTTGGACATGTCGATGCTTTGCGCCGATTGGCACTTGAGGAGGCCAATTATGAGATGTTATTTGGTGATGATGGTGGCATCAACCTTGTTATCACCGCTACTGAGATCATGGGGGTTGCCCCCGAGCAAGTTGGAGATGACGACACCTCGCGAGTGGCGCTAGGTTAATTTTCAGGAGTATATCAAACTCTTGTACATAGTTTTTGCTCCCCGTATTTTGGGTTGAGGTTGCTTTAGGAGTTGACCCTTGAACCTTTGTTTATATTCTTCTTTCTTGGGATTTTGTCATCTAGACCTGACATGATCGTAGTAGAAATGCATGATAATTTGTTAGTAGTATTTCATACCTTGTGTTATCGTAGTTGTCCGTATACATTGGACTTGCATGATAGGATTGATCTCCTTATTGTAGTGGATATAACATCCCTAGTTGTGACCATAGGACGTGCGTCGCTAAGTGTCATGAGTGCCCATCTTGTTTTAAACCCAAGGAATAGCGTAATGAGTGTATCGAGTACTTGCCGTGTTTGTAGATAGTAACACGCAAGATCATGTGATAGCATTGCACTCTGCGCTGGCACTTGGCACTGGCACTTGGCATATAGTAGAGTCGTCTTGGCGAGGCAAGGCATTAGTTTATACCGTCTCTTAGTTCCACTCTAAGGAGACGTTGTGACAAGATGCTACTTGTTCTATACTATGTGTTTTTCCATCCGTCAGTTGGGCACACCCCACGTGACGTTGTTGCAAAGCTTTCCATGGCTAGACCCGTACTTACTTTACGATGCTACTACGCCTCAATTTGGTTAACCCAAGGGGCGGAACAGAGGTCATATCAAAACGCGTTGTAGTTTTTACTGTCCCTTCAACCATTTCAAGGTGACGTTGTGGAAAGACGCTACTTGCTCTATGCTATGCGTCTTTCCATCCGTCAGTTGGGCACACCCCGCGTGACGTTGTTGCAAGGCTTTTCGTGGCTCTTCCATTACTTAACCTGCGATGCTACTGAACCTCTCTATGGTTAGTCCAGAAGGGCTGTATAAGACCGCATTAGAGCAACTTGCAGTTTTTTCCGTCTCTAGGTCCATTCCAAGGCGACGTTGTGGCAAGACACTACATGCTGCATTTGGTGTGTTTTATTACCATATATGCTCACGTGCAAAATGTTTTATCAACCCCCATTGGGGAAGCATACTTTGTAATAGCACGGGGTTGTCGTCTAACTAGAGGATGTCCGCCATGTCGGGGTGATCAATCCTTTTGAATGTTGCCGCATCCTGTTTTAAACTCAGAGAACGGCTATGAACATGAGGATTTGCCTCTAACAAGAGGATTTCGAAGCATTCCATTTATTAGTTGTGAACATGGGGTTTGCCCTCACAAGGAGGATGTCACAGCATGTCACTTGTAGATAAATCTTGCTTTGAACTCAAGATGTAGTGTGTTGTCGACACTATTTAGAGTAGTAGTCATTATAGATAGAGAGCGTTTATGTGCTCATAGTTGATGTTGATAATAGATATGTCGACGTTGTATAATATAAGTCGATTGTTTGTATATAGCGCGATAGCTTGTATTGTTGATGCGAGTAATATGCGCGTAGTTTGCTACTTGCCGTAATTCCAAAGTAGCATGTATAATGTAGTAATGTACCGACGAAAGTAGATTGATTTCATTAGGTTCTTCGTATATGTACAACGAGTTGCTGGAAGGCGTCAACAGATCTCTCCTTCAGAAATGTAGCAGAGCTAACAAGCATAAACTACACTAGAGTACTACCGTATTTATTCTAAAAAGACTTAAAGTAAATAAGCATAAATGGAGATAAAGGGATGTATGATGAGTTTGCCGCCTTCATGGTTGGCCTGATGGCGGAACGGGGTAGCTGTGTGCCACATAACTCTTCACTGCGCCTAGCGCGATGATCTCTTCAATCTCCAATCATAGAGAAAGGCAACCATTTGCTGTGCCCCCATGTCTTGTGGTGTTTACACCACTCATCAATATCCTTGCCTAGAAAAGCTGTCTTTGGTTCGAGTCGCGAGAGAAGCTTGTTCTATAGGAGTCTAACGTATATTTCCTCAACCTCTGTGTTTAGGAGAGTGAAGATGTATCATTGTTGACGCATGTGAATCTGTTTGGTCGCTTGTCAACTTGAACTTCCCCTTCCTGGCTGAGAAGTGTACCCCATCCCAGCTCTCGTTCACATGCGATTGCAGTTTCCAGCTTATCTTTCAAGTCTGCCATCGTATTAGTGGTTTGCCATCCACAGATTCTTCTGAAAAGGAGGAAACATAGAGCATTCATGTGTAAAAAGAATCTGTTGATCACATCTCCCTTCGTTGCTCTAACCAAAGCGGCGTTGTAAGCAAACCTTATGAAATAACTCATTATTGGCTCATTCTGTCCTTGCTTGATGTCCCAGACACTTTGCCATGCTGGGAAGCAGACTCTCTCTGGCAGATTTACAAGGGTTATAACTTGCTCCTTACTTTCTTCAATACCAGACTCGGTGTTCAATCTTCTCTTCTTGCAAGTTTCGACCATTGCTATGGTGACGTGTTGTTTGCTTCTCAATGTGTTGTATGCTCCTAGAGCTTCTACCACCACGAAGGTGACGTTGACGCTAAGCGTTTTCCACCATTCGTCAAAGATGACTGGTAATGTGGTTGTTCCCAGTGGACAGGTTGCAGCTCCTGCAAAGCTAACCAAAGTGAAGGTCCCGGGAGTAAGGTTTGCTATCGTTTTTCCCAATATTTCAAGTACTCCAACATGCAATATGTTGGCAGAAATGCCTCCGTCTACTAGAATGCGTTTCACGCCATATCCATCAATGTCCATTGTTATGATGAGGGCGTCGTCATGAGGGTAGACAATGTGCTTCATGTCCTCCCTTGAAAATTTGATGACAACGTCGTCTTCTTTGGGTTGGCGTCGCTTCCCATATTTAGGAAGTGTCTTTACTTGTGATGCGTAGACATCTCTTGAATTAGACACGTGACCCCCGGGAGCTAGGCCTCCGTGAATGACGTTGATTACTCCTCTTTTGACAGGAGGTGGGTTATCATTCACTTTTTCTTTTCCTTTGCCTTTTCCTGACGACTCCACGTTGGCCTTCTTTGGACGTTTGTCACCTTGGTCAACGTAATGCTTCAATTCTCCTTTCAGCACAAAATTGTTTATGCGGAATCTTAAACTCTCACAGTTGTCCGTTTCATTGCCATATACCTTGTGGTTTTCACACCACTTGTTTTCTTCTTTTCCCAACGGACCCTTACGGAAGTTAAAATGCTCTTTCCACAATTTGGTTTCTTTCAAGATAACATACAGTGGCGTGTTCAAAGGAACGCATTCTGCAAGGTTAATCTCTTTGGGCTTTTGGAAGTCTGATTGAAATGGTCTTTTCTGTTGTTGTTGCCACTGCCTATATTGTTGGTTGCCTTGTGGTGGTCTCGCTGGCTTGTTGCTGTCCTTTGCACGAGCAGCACTCAAATTTGCCTTGTTTTGGTGCATGAACCTCTCCAGGTCCACGAACTCTTTTACTCTTGATGCCAGTTCTTTAAGTGTCTCAGCAGGACGTTTAGAAATTCTCTCGTTGAGTGCATATCCTTAACGACCCAAGTTGTTTATGAAAGTTCGATCTATCTCCCCTTCTGTCAAATTTCCTTGAATGTCAGCAATATTTTGGTGGAAACGGATGTAGTAATCCGCCAACGATTCCTCGTCTTGCTGCTGTACGTCATTCAATGCGTTCGACCCCTTTAGGAGTGTGCGCTCTCACATATATCGCTGTATGAATTTTACCTTCAAATATGGACAAGAGGTTACACTCCCGCATGGAAGCAAGAAGAACCAGTGCGCTGCTGTTCAGCCAAAATTTGGGGATACGTCATGGCCACATGATGTGGGTTGTCAGTTCTTCCGAGTAAAGAGGCCTCATGCTGCTGCACATGCTCGATAGGGTCTCTTTTTCCTCGATACTTGTCAATTAAGATTCCATAGAGCACAAGTTCGTCTGTGAAAGGGTCAGACGCGTTCTCAGCCAATGCGTGCATGCCTTTCATCTTAGATTGCTTCATCTTTTGTTCGATTATGGCTTCTAGATCCTTCGGTGTGAGTCCCGTGATTGGAACGTCATCATTGACCACCGGCCTTCTCCACCCAGTGTTGCGGTATATCCCAACATGTTCTTGACTTGTTGCTTGATAGGAACTTTCCTTGAAGTACTGCTGTGAGCGTGGAGGCGGAGGTTGCCTACATGACTCTTCCTGATCATGCGCCCTATCATAGGGAGTGTACGAACGCGTCGCTTCCTGCCTTGGCTCGTTCCTTACGTGCTGATACTGGTATGTATCTTCTGGATACTGTTCTCCTTCCTGGAATGGGGTCTCTTGGTGGGTAGCGTTGCTTGACACTGCCCTTGCTGGCATGGCCTGTCCATTGACTGGTGGCGGTAGTGAAGGAGGTGGTATATATCCTTTGTTTCTCAAAGTCTCCCTAAAAGCTAGCTATTCTTCCAGTGCAGCCATCATGGCAGAAGTAACTGCTGGTGTTGGGTTTGTAACTCTTCCTTGTTGTTGTGTCTCCCCTGCAGGCATCCCGTTTGGAAACTGTCGATCGCGTACGCTCCACGCTCGTACCCTGGTGGTGGTGTATTGTACACTCCTGGTTCGTGCTGTGCTGCAGGCACGCTTCTTGTAAGCACGAATAAAGTAGTTGAGGTAGCCTCAGGGATGTGAGAAGTTCCAGGCTGACTCCTTGCTGGAGCCTGCTTACTTGACTGCTCAACACTTGTCTTCCTCGGGCGCCCTGGGCCTTTCTTCTTTTCTTGCAGGTTGATATTGTCAGGAGGAGGGTGATTGCTCGTCATAGCTTCAGTATAGCTTCTCATTTGAATCCTGCGGACGGCGGCTAATGTTTCGTTCAAACCGACTTGACGTAACGGACTTTACGAATCCTTAAGTTGATCGTTGTGTCGGGTTCTTCTACTTGCACTCCTTACTCCACGCTCGTTGTCCGAACCTGCACACAGGGGTAGTAACCAGCACGGAGGGGGGGGTGATGCCGGTTGAGCCCTCTCCGATGCTTAAATGAGAATTCTCGAGAGAGAAAGCTAGAGAGAAGTCAGAGCTCCTAAGCCAATCTCCAGTGAAAGTAAAGAATGAATTGGATGCCCTAGGTCCCTTTTACACGAAACCTTAGAACCGACCCCGATTTTTGTGCGGTTCGACGCCGGTTTAAAAGAAAGTGTGAATCGTCGTCTGGTTTGATCAAGGTTGGCTATTGGAAAACTCTAACTTATTGTAAAAACACAAATGGAACGCGCGTGTTGCAGACGACGACTCGGTGCACGTCGAATTTTGGCAATCCCGACGTGATCCGGGTCGTCGGGTGCAATCTGGACCCGTCCGAATTGCAAAGGAAATCCGGAGTTCCGGTCCGAACGCGTGTGTCGTGTGTACGGACCGTTTTAACCATCGGGAACTTATTTTTGACCCGTTTATGTGATTTTGACGTGTTTACGAAGTCTGAAATGTAAATATGAACCCGAATTGGGCAGATATCCATCAGAGAGTAATCACTACAGAAACTAAAACCATGGTACATGCTAGTAATCGAAATTATGCAGTGGAAGATTCGCACATACCTCAATTGTAGTCCGTAGTCCCAAGATCCTTGTCGCAGGGAGTTCACGATCCACTGGTTGACACCCGTAGGGGTTCTTGTTAAGGAATCCCTACGTGGTATATTCTCCACAGCAAACCCTCAGATCGATTCTTTGCAAGGGACGGATCTCCGGAGTGTTTGCTCGAAGGGAAATTGGCACACCCTTGGTGTTTGGTGGTTTCGGCCGAATATGGTGTTTCTGGGGGAATGGTTTTCTATCAAATCACCATTTAAAGGGAAGTGTGATTAACCCTAATAAAACCATAACACCCCATATATATAGAAGGACCAAAGTGGACAATAGTCCACTTTTCCACTACATAGTTTGGCCGTCCCCTATGGTGTATAAGGAGGCCCAATTTTTGGCCTCTCATGTCAATTGGGGTTTGGGTCTTGCCCACTTTCTTAATATGACATGTATCCAATTAACTTAGCTAATGTATACATACAATGGGCTTCCATTTACGGCGCCCATCACCATATGCTTTCATGACATAGTCAAGACGACAATTCTAAGCACGCGATAATATCAATTGCAATTCAACCCACTTATTGATCCAGTTCCAAAATAATGCATTTATGAGATTCATCCCCATAATCGAAACTAGGCACTGTGTAGGTAATTTTAAAATGTGAATAAGTTAAACCGTAAAGAACTGTGTAGGTAATTTTAAAATTTAAAAATATTTGGTTTTTAAAATTTGACCATCCTATTTTAAATTGACACAGTTCGGTTTTAAGGGTTCAGTTCAGTCAATATCAGTTTGGTATAATCCGATTCGGCCCGGTCCGGTTCGGTTTGGTTTAAAATGGTTCGGCCTGTTATGTTACAAGGAGTAATCACTACGGATACATAAGCAAGGTACATGCTAGTAATTGGATCCGTAGACCCAAGATCTTCTCAGGAGGGAGTTCACGATCCTCCGGTCGGGACCCGTAGAGGTTCTTGTTAGAGAAGCCCTACGTGGTGCAAGCTCCACAGCAAAGCCTCTGATCGATTCTTGACACGGGGACATATCTCTGGAGAGTTTGCTCAAAGGCAATTTGGCACACCCTTGGTGAGGGATATAGTTCGGCCGAAACTATCAGGGTGTGGGGTTGAGAGATTTTCTCTCTAAAACACTATTGTGAGGAAACTGTGATTAACCCTAAAATTCCCTTAACGCCTCTTATTTATAGGAGGAGTAAAGTGGACAAAAGTCCACTTTACCCCACCTAGGGTTTCGGCCGGCCTATGTATTTGGGGAGGCCCAATTTTGGGCCTCCCATGTCAATTAGGAATTGAGTCTGGCCAAATTACCCTAATGTGACATTTACCCAAGTTCATTAGGTAAACTATACATATTATGGGCTACTAATTACGTCGTCCATTACCATATGCTTACAGCTCCCACTCACCGGAATGGAAGGGTGCCTGTTTATGTATTGTCGTCTATATCTGCATCAACATTTCTCTCCTTTGATCTGCTCCTTGCTTCCAAATAGTTCATATGAGGTTTTTCGTGCGACTGGCGGATACGACGGGCATCGTGCTACTCATCGGTTAGGAGTATTGTAGCGCCCAAAAAACTTTGATTCCCTTTTCTCCAATCAACCTGTTATAAACCAAAATTTAAATTGTACCGCGCTGTATCCTAGGTCAACTGTTAATTCTCCTTTTGCCTAATTTTCACATAGGAACACTTCTCCAAGGCATCCGTACAAGTATTCACAACCTTCAACTAATATCCGGTTGGTGGCCACCTAGTGAATACAAGAGTCGGTGAATTATAGGTGAACTTGACCATTCCCATCGCTCATATCCTTAGTCAGACCCAACCTGTTTCCAAAGACGTGGTCACTAGGTCTTTTTGTTTAGCACTACGCTCGTACGCCAGGAATCGAGCATTGAGCCTGACCTTAGATATGAGTTCTGAGTCCGTGAGTATACTTTAGGTGCCTCTTCATAAGGCTCCTGGGATCAATCACACGCTCGAGGTGAAGAAGTTTGGGCCCGCCAGAATCACGAGGATTCCTTCCTAGCACAACCGAGCTGTGACCCAGTGGTCGAACGTGGCACCCGTAGTATGAAGCAAGCGTTGATAGCATACCTGAACCTTTTGGGTTGACAGGAAAGGGATATGTCAAACATGCTATCACAGATTCTCATCTGGCCCAGAATGTGGTTAAATGACGAACGAAGTTCATCACGACGATATGCAAAACGTAGATCACGTCGAGTTACTTCGAAACTAGATAATCGTCTTGCTTAGTCAGGTTTATCCCCTGACTCTTAGCCAGTCTTGTTTGGTGGAAGCCTCCCTCCACCGCAAGACGACCGTACCTGTGTGAATAGGTAAGGCCCACATTCGAAATAGTATGGCAGAGGATTGTGTCCTCCTACGACTTAGTTTAAGACTGTAAATCTGATGTAATCAAAACATTATTACGTCGATTGATCATACACTCAGTTGCAATTCTTTCGCTTACAAAATATAAATTTCTAATATCAAAATGCTATTAGAGATACATTCCATTTCTACACCCTACTCAATCCAAGTAGTTTTACATGCTTTTCGAATATGTCCCTGCGTAGTGGTTTAGTTAAAGGGTCCGTTACCAAGTTATTGGTGGACAAGTATTACATAGTGATTATATTGTCTACTACTATTAAAATTTAGCATGAAATTATTTCATATCAATGTGTCTGGTCCTACTATGGTACTTCGGATTCTTAACTGCTGCATTGGCTGCTTGACTGTCAGAGAAGACCTTCACAGGTTTATTCTTGACATCGGCACCAAGCAGCGCAATTAGAATCCTTCCAGACCACTTTATGTTCATTCTTAGAGAGAGCTATGAATTTTGATTCCATCGTAGACTGCGCGACTCATATTTGCTTCTTGCTCAACCATGAAATGGCGGCATTAGCAAAGGAGGAATACTCCTCCTGTGGTGGACTTACGATCATCTGGATCGCCACCACAGTCGACATCAATGTAATCGGTCAATTCAAACTTCCTGCCCTCAAAGCATAGTTCTTAGTCGGCAGTACCTTTTCGGATAATGAGTTCCTCGTTTTATAGTCTTTAAATGTTGATAACCAAGATCTGATAGGAAACGTGCTACTAGGCCTACGGTATAACAGATATCCGGACGGGTGCGTTACATGGCGTAGAACAAACTACCGACCATGCTAAAACATCCTGCACCCTTTATCTATTCACGCTTTGCCAGGTTCTTGGGGCCGTCACGTTCCGATAGTGCGCACCCAAAAAAAATTGGTGTTTCCACGGATTTTGGCATCATGTAATCTGAATCCTTTTCAACAACTTGTTGATATAGATTTCTTGAGACAGACACAATTTCCGGGTAGCCCGATCTCTAGTAATTTTAATGCCCAAGATGTACGTGGCATCTCCCATGTCTTTCATCTCAAATACAGATGCCAACCAGGACTTTGACTTATTCATTAATCTCACGTGTTTACAGCAACAAGTATGTCATCCATGCGTGAGGTTAAGATGACATACTTAGACCCGGAGGTCCTATAATACACTTACGGATCCTCATAAAAATTCACAAATCCGTTTCCTACGATTTACTCGTGGAATATGCGGTACCATTGCCGAGACGACTGTTCAAGACCGTAGATGGACCTATGGAGTTTACAAACTTTTACATTCGTTACCAGGAGTAATAAAATCCTATGATTGCTCCATGTAGATCACTTCCTCCAGGTTTCCGAGGAGGAATGCGGTCTTTATACTCATTTGGTGAGGTTCGAAATCGAAACCTGCAACCAGGACCATGAATGGCCCTTCACCGTGGTTTTACGCACAGGTTGTGAGTATGTTTTGTCAAAGTCCACTCTGTGGAGTAGGGTACAGCCTTTCGCAACGAGTCGAGCTGTGTATAGCTCGAACTTTTCAATCACTGGTGAGCCTTCTTTCAGGACTCACCTTATTCTTATGTCCCTGTGGTTAGCAGGTAAATCAACTATTGACTTTAATGGCTTTCATTCAGGCGATCTCTCTCATTTATTATTTTCTTCTATTTCTCTACTTGAGGTCTTTCCAATGCATGTCGACTATTGATAGAGTGAGGTTATCACTCTTCCATATGGGATACTTCTTTAGGGAAGTTCCATGCCTTTGACTTTCGTCGAGGCTTGATTATCCCGTTTTTGAGTCTTAATGTCTCTCCCACTCAGAATAATGCCTATTATATGAGCATTTCTTCCAATTGGTATCAATTTTCCCACTCGAGATGATGCTTCTTATCAGAGCATCACTTCTATTGGGTTCAAGAGGAGTGCTTTAACCATAATCAACAACTTTCTTATACGACCTCTTGGTCTTAGAATTTTACTTCCAAGATGAATTCCTTGATCACTAGGATCTGGAACCAAGTTTGTCGAATCAGTCCCACTGAGAACAATGGGTAGTATAGGTAGTTGTGGTATCCTCGGTTTAGCATTACGATAATCAGGTTCTACTTGATTCGTCCAAACAGCAAAAGTGAATACTTGTGGTAGGTGTTTAGACCTCCAAATGGATTTATTATGAAAATGTTCCCATTTTCATTTACCATGTCATTCACTTGAGTTGCTGGTTCAAATCTCTCCCACTCGAATTAAGTAGGAACTGATGTCAGTAATATCCTCTTATGTTTGATCAAGACTCATTATTCTGAACTGTCAATGCATCAGAAAATTCGTCGTCAAGTATGTAATGTCATATGTTCGACCACGTTACCATGTCTTTAAGCTATAAATATGAATTTACAAAGAGTAGTAACATACTCTTGTCCTAAATACGTGTTTAATGCGCAAATTAATGCCGCATGATGATATGAGTAGCTCATTATCATTCTTCATCTTTTATGGCGGCGTGTCTTACCGATTATTATGGAACATAGTTCTTTTACATTAATGTGAATCATTTTATCATCATCCCATAAGGAACTTGTGACGAAATGACTACAACATTTATGTTTACAAACTATGCTTATAGAAGTGTGTCATTTGATTTGAATGCTTAGCCTCACGTATCGTTCAAGGCGTACGGAAGGAAAATTGTTTAACCGACTTAATCCTTCTTCGTTTGCTAACTTATTTCAGAGATTTTATCCCATCTCCGAACTGAGCATTTCAGGTTTTCACCTTATGCGTCAGTTGATAATTTTACTAGGTCGTAGTAGCTTTCGAAGCCTACTTCCTACCGATGTAAATGTTATCAATAAGTTATTTCCGAAGGAATGCAAACGAAAATTCAGCACATCATCATTTTAAACACTTCTGTATTAAACTCATACTTTGAAATGATGTGTTCCTCTTTCGAGGTCCACTTGCGCGAGGCGCAATTTACCCTAGTTTAACCTTCGGTCAAATCGTTTCATGTCTGAATTTAATACAATTTAATCCAATCGGTTTCACACATGATTATCATTACGGTCTATTTCATTCAATGGAGTAATAATAGTAAAGAAAGAGTTTTAATCGGTTAATTCTTAGAACGACCCAATCAATGGATTTAATGGCATATTGATGTTACTCAAATGTATGATTAAAATGCATGGAGTTGTTTGATTTGGCTATGTTCAATAGCCTTATTGTTCCGGTTTTCTCATTTTTCGGACCGATCTCGTTTCTAGCTGAGTCGATTAATATTGATAAGTAGAACTCATTTCAAATCGAATGGTAACTATTTTATTCAAAAATTCAGAAATATCAATAACCAAATTTCAAACATAAAATTGAACAGTATGAGAAATAACTACAATGGCAAAATCTAGATAATCCACGAAGCTTTTAAAAGATAAGGTAGAGCATTGAGATGAATTTAAACGAGACAATTTAATGTACTTTTACCACCGGTGTTCATCACATCTGATGATCGTTTGATGACAAATAAGATGATCCTGATTCCTCTGCATCTTTCCTTGATCTCTTGCAGTGAAGCGCAGAGGGACCCTCTGGTTGATCTTGTTTGCTATAAAAAAAACAGGGTCGTGATGAATTTGATTGATTTAATCAAGTAGCCTAGTCTGTTGTCGTCAGCCAACCATGATAGAGGGTACCTTTGCGCAATACTGAGTATCTTTCTCCAATTTGATCTCTCGTTCGTGAGATCTGATGTGGGTATTACACCTTCATCTTGAGAAATAAGGGCAACATACTCAAATAGCACTCCTCTGGCTTCGGCTGCCTTACCTCCATATAAGCGGAGTCTAATGGCGCACCAAAGTTGAAGAGTACTAAGTTTGAGTTTGAAGTCCTCCGCAACCTCTCTGTCCAAGGTTTCCAGTATCACCTCACAAGCTCTCCTATCCATAAAGCTCTTTAACTTGTTAGGGTATGTAAGGACGCCTTTTTCATTCACTAATGATCTCCCTTTGTTCACGTTAATACACTTATGTACATTTTCAGCGACAAGGAGTTCTCTTACGTATTCACTCCACGCATCATAATCCATACCATCCAGATTGCGAGGCTTGTAGAAGGGAACCAATCCAGCCATGAAAACTAACACTTTGATGATCATGCAAATGTTAGGTAGACAATAACATTTTGAGAAAGAATTTCATACATCAGATATCTATTAAGATTGAATCCGACAAATAATAATTCCTCAGTTATCTAAACCAACCGACCACCAGTAAACCAATGGAAGATGGCTGTGAAAGAGTTCACATTACCACCGTTTTCAATCCAATAGACCAGTATTTTAAAATGGTTTTAATCGCAAATTACCGGAACGGGAATTTTAAAACAAGCATACCCGATATTCGCTTTCCCATGGCCCTTTGTATTTTAGAAAATATTCCGATGAATTTACTCTTGCATATATAATTCTACTAACCATGTAAATTATCATACGCAAGTAACATTCATCAAACAAATCACACTCATACTTACGCGTCATGAGTCTAATGTTCCGAGGAACTCATGCTTGCATATATAATTCTACTTCCATGTAAATTATCAAATGCAATTAAATCCTCAACATTCTAGCATACGTGTAAAACAAGAAAATTCCACAATAATCATACATATTTGGCGACTGGTCTTCGGTTTTAAAATAATTTTAAACATTAGGGGCTGATTTTCAATTAATGCTTATATTCAATTACGGAACATTCTAGACATGAATCCTAGGCATTTACAACCATCACAGCATGTCTATCCTAGTGCGCATTCCATATATTTAACCAGGGATCCGCCCACAACATGCAATTTCCAGCTAGCTTGACTATGTCAAGACAACATTTCTAATCATGCATTAATATATATTGAATAATAAACAATTGCAATTCAGCCCTCTAATTAATCCAGTCTAAAAAACATGCATCTCCGAGATCCATCCCCATAAACGAAATAAGGCATAAAGGTTAGCAACCCTATGAGCACTTTGTAGTCCATTTAGAGGTTCAAAAACATTTGGATTTTAAATTGTGACCACCCTATTTTATTTAATTGACTTGAATTCGGTTTTGAAAAATATTTCGGTTCAATCAATTTCGGTTTGGTTTGGTTCGGTCCGGTTTAGAAAATCTGGTTCGGCCCGGTCCGGGAAATCCAGTTAGGTTCGGTCCGGTTTTAAATTTTAAAATCTGGTTCGGTCTGAAACGGTCCAATAAAATAGGGTTTGGTTCGGTTCAACACACAAAACCAGTTCGGTTAGATCCACTTAATTACCCCGGTTCGACCTGACCCGATAAGGTCGAACCGATCGAGAAAACCTGGTTCGATTTAAATCCGTCCGGGTTTGATATATTGGACCGGCCCAATAATTAAAATTTCAAAAGATTGGGCCGAAATGTTTACTTGTGGTCCTAGTAGGGTTTTAAAGTAAAAAAATAATCAACTTAACCACCAAGTAGATTAATTATATAAAATAATTTCTGATATTAAATATATATATATATATATATATATATAAATTTCGGACCATATTAAAACATATATATATTTATTGCTAAGATTCTATCTATAAGATTAAATCAATCAACAATATATATATATATATATATATATATATATATGTAAAAATCGGCACAATATATAATATATATTTATTTATTGTCAGTATCTTAAATAGTGATGGGTCCGACTATAGCCGTCAGGCCCTTTAACGGTGAGGAAACGGCAAACAGGCCCACCAGGCCCAGAGTGAAGGTCAAGATGACCTAGGAGAAGGGTCCCGACGAAGGGAGTCCCGATGAGGCAAGGTCCCGACAGAGTCGGCTCCGACAGTGGAGCTGGAAGCTCCCGATAAGAAGCCTTTAAGTAGGCCCCGATGATGAATCCCTGAGAACGATTGGCCCTGTCACGATGACGAGGGGCCCCGAGCGGTGACACAACGAGATAACTCTGGAGTCCCCGACGGGAGTCGGGATTCGTTATCAGAGGATAAAGCCAAGATATGCGGGGCGTGGCCGAGATACGCGGAACGTGGTTAAGATACACGGAGCGTGGCCGAGATACGCGGGGCATGGCTAAGATACACGAAATCACATCCGAGATATGCGGGATACGGGCTAACCACCCCTAACGGTTCGCCAGGTACCTGAGGCATCTCTTTGCCTATAAAAGGGCAGGAGATCACCTCAGAAAGACTTACGTTGAGTTGAATACACTCTAAGTTTATTACTTGCCAGTCATACAAGATACTCATTTAAGCATCGGAAAGGGATTCTGGGTCACCGCCCGGTCTATCCCCTCTTGCAGGATTGCGTGGAGCAAAGGAGCTAGGATTGCCGTCAAAGTCCGTACCAGAGTTCCACCGTGATCCAACATTGGCGCCGTCTGTGGGAATCAAACAAAAAGCTGATATGCCTTCTACTCGATCAATGGCGGCTGGCAAGAACAGAAGACAGGAACAATCCGGTGGTTCCCGTCACCCCGCTGCAACGAATCTGAATTCAGTACCAGAACCAGAGGAAAACCAGAACCATCCCCCGGCTGAGCTCTCCCAGACAGGAGGGCACAATGGATCGCATCCCGAAGATGTTGCCCCTCAGCACCAGGACAACAGGGGGCAGGAGGCTCCCCCAGCTGCAGATTTGACGAGGGCCGTGGCAGAGGCCATGCCCATGTTTCTGGCGTTGTAGAGGCTCTCTTGGATCGAAGAGAGGCTGCGAGGAGGCAGGAGGAGATGCCCCCGTTGGAGGAAGCGACCCCGCCAACAGAGGGTCGGAACGCACAGGAAGCCCCGCCCCGAGGCCAAGACAGAGGTAGGACGACCGGTCAGCCGGAGAGGTTCGTGGTTGATGGGCCAGGACCAGTACAGCACAGGAATGGTCCCATCACTCCCGACCAGGTGGTAAAGATCGTGAACATCTGTATGGGAGAACAGAAGCCGCTGGTGTCGGAGCTGAGGGATCGATCCACTCATCCCTTCGTCCCCTGACTCATTGATACCCTAGCCCCGCCTGGGCTAGGCATCCCCACGATAAAGGAGTATGATGGCGAAGGAGATCCAGTTCGCCACGTCCAAAAGCACCTCATGGCGTGTCTGGGAAGAGCCCCAAGTGAAGACATAGTGTGTACGTTGTTCCCGAACACATTGGGAGAAAGGGCCCTGACTTGGTTCTTTAGTCTGCCCCCAGGCTGCATCACTTGCTGGGCAGACATGCACGATCGATTCATTCAGCAGTACCAGGGTCGGAGGCGTCTATTGAAGAGCGTGAGGTCCCTGATCAAGGTGGTGCAGAGGCCCGACGAATCGCTGGCTCATTATTACCAGCGGTACACAGCCAGCGTAGCAGAGATAGATGAAGAAATCTCTGAGGGCGAAACCATCCGTACCTTCATTCGGAACCTGACAGCCCCCTATGGCTCCGACCTGATGCACAGCGTGGCTGAGAAGGCTGTGTGGAATATGGAGGCATTACAGAAGAGGGTGAAGCGGCAGATCGATGTCCAGGAGTCAAAGATAGCCGCGGGAGAACTGGAACCCCCAAAGTCGAACAAAGGGAAGCAGTCAAGTAAACCTTTCGACGATCGTAAGTCAAAAGGTAAACCCGACAGTGGCAAGAATCGAGGTCGTCCGGATCAGAGGGACGACAGACGTTCTTCAAGGAAGGTTAAGCGGGAGGATTTTGACATTCCTCTCAACTGCTCCATGGCGGAAGTGCTGATAGTCATGGAACGACAAGGTATCTCCAGGTACCCCCCGAAGAAAGATGGAGAATTCCTGGGGTCCCGCACAGATCGCTATTGTCGATTTCACCGCGCAAATGGCCACGACACCAATCACTGTCGGGAGCTGAAGAAGGAAATTGAAAAGCTGATCCAGAAGGGGAAGCTCAAGGAATTCGTCGGGGACAAGCGGTGTCGATCCCGCTCTCGGTCCCGATCGCGGTCCCGTTCCCGATCCCGCGATCGGTCCCCAAAGAAGAAGAGAACCGATCCAGAGTCATCCGGTGCTCGCAAGGAGAGACGGGGCACTATCAACGTGATTCATGGAGGGTTTGCTGCTGGAGGTGATACCTCATCCGCCCGAGAAGTTTATGCCTCCAGAATCCCCACAGCAGTGGTGTTGGGTAAGAGGTCCCGATCCTGGACCTTGAAAGAAGAGATGGTGATCTCCTTCTCGTCGGAGGACCTCATAGGCGTAGAGACTCCGCATGACGATGCCTTGGTGGTAACCTTGGATGTAGACGGGTTCGAAATGAAGAGAATTCTAATCGACGGGGGGAGCTCCTCCGACATCCTATTCATGGACGCGCTGGAGGCTATGGGGAAGACGAAGAAAGATCTAAAAGAGGCAAACTTCCCGATGGTCGGATTCTCTGGCTCAACCTCCTACCCGCTAGGAGTAATCACCTTACCAGTGGAGTTTGGTAGCGGGTGGAAATCAGAAAGAAGGAACGTGGAGTTTGTCGTGGTTGATTCCGCGGGGGGAGAACCACCATTAATCCTCTGATGGCGGTTGCCTCGACTGTGCACCAGAAGATGAAGTTCCCAACCGACCACGGAGTCGGAGAGGTCAAGGGCGACCAGGTGGCTTCCCAAAAATGCTATGTTAATGCCACCCGGAGGAGGAGGCGAGAGGCCATGACTGTCCTCCAGACAGACACAGATCCCAGAGAAGAGTTTGGGCGTCCCGCCCCCGTAGAAGATCTGAAAGAAGTCGAGATCGACGGACCCCAGAGGAAGGTGAAAATCGGGTCTGCTCTGACTGAGGAGACAGCCCAAAAATTGGTGGAGTTGTTGAAGGAGTTCAAGGAGCTGTTTGCCTGGTCCCCGAGTGATATGCCAGGAATCAGCCCCGATGTGATCGTACACGAGCTAAAGATAGACCCCGCGATCAAGCCTATCACGCAAAAAACGCGTCCAATGGGCACGGATAAGAAGATTGCGATCCAGCAGGAGGTGGGCAGGTTGCTCGACGCCGGGTTCATTAAGGAGCTCCGATTCCAAACTTGGGTGGCAAACCCAGTGCTGGTGAAGAAGACTAACGGGAAATGGCGAATGTGCGTGGACTTCCGCGACCTGAACAAGGCTTGCCCAAAGGACTGCTATCCACTCCCGAGAATCGACCAGCTGGTGGATGCCACGTCGGGACATGAGCTGTTGAGTTTCATGGATGCGTACTCAGGATACAACCAGATCAAAATGGCCAAGGAAGACGCTCCCCACACAGCGTTCTACGCGGACAGTGACATCTACCACTACGATGTCATGCCTTTCGGGTTGATGCTGGGGCGACCTACCAGCGGATGGTGAACAAACTGTTTGGAGATATGCTGGGAGAAACCATGGAAGCTTACGTGGACTATATGCTGGTGAAGTCCCGACAAGCCGAGGACCACGTACACAACCTTACCATGGCATTTGAGCGGATGAGGCTCCATCAAGTCCGCTTGAACCCGACGAAATGCGCCTTCGGAGTCCACTCAGGGAAATTCTTGGGCTTCATGGTGAGTCAGAGAGGAATTGAAGTGAATCCTGAGAAGCTGAGGGCAATCGAGGAGATGTAGTCCCCGATAAACCATCGGGAGGTGCAAGTACTGAATGGCCGACTAGCTGCAATGAACCGCTTCTTGTCCAAAGCCAGCGACCGATCAATGCCGTTTTTTGAATTCTTGAGGGCCAACAAAAAATTCGAATGGACCGCCAAATGTGAAGAAGCGTTCCAAGCACTCAAGCAGCACCTTCGCACACTCCCGCCGCTGGCAAAACCGGTTCCAGGCGAGCCGCTCTTCCTTTATTTGGCTGTTTCTGAATTCGCCATTAGCTCTGTGTTAGTAAAGATTGTCGAGGGTAATCAAGTCCCCGTCTATTATGTACGCAAGGCATTTTCCAAATCTGAATTGAACTACCCCGCCGTTGAAAAGTACCTCTTTGCGTTGATTATTACTGCTCGGAAGCTAAGGCCATATTTCCACGCACACGAGATCACTGTGCTAACGAACCAGCCTTTGAAGCATTTTTTGAACCGACCGGATGCGTCGGGGAGATTAGTGAAATGGGCAGTAGAGCTTAGCGAGTTTCGCATACACTTCGCTCCGAGAACAGCCATTAAGGGTCGGGCATTAGCAGATTTCATAGCAGAGTCTACAGCCCCCGATCTGGAAGAAGCGGGCCCTGTAGAGGGGGCAACCATGGAAGTCCCGACAGAAGTACAACCAGAGAGGGCAGAGCAATCAGAACAGCCAAACAAGGAAAATATCTGGGAGATGTACACGGATGGCTCCGCGAGTTCAGACGGATCAGGAGCGGGCTTCTTAATGATACCACCAGGTGAAGGTGAACCGCTCCGATACGCCTTGGCTTTAACATTCAAGGCCACAAACAACGAAGCGGAGTACGAAGCTCTTATCACGGGCCTAAAAATCTCTAAAGGCACTGGAATCGATCACTTGAGAGTGAAGTGCGACGCAGCTTTAATCGTGAACCAGGTTCAAGGGCGATACGAAGCAAGGAGTCCGATAATGAAACAGTATCTACGAGAGGTACAAGCCCTGAGAGAGAGCTTCAAAAGCTTCGATATCGAGGCTATCCCGAGGGAGGAGAACGTAGAGGCAGACGCCTTGAGCAAATTTGCCCTGGGGGCACCTTTGGAAGAAAATCGGAAGGTGCACTTCCTGGAGAAGGTGATCTTATCAAACATCGACCCAACACAGGTGTGCACCATTGAGACAGGATCGGAGGAAGAGCCCACCTGGATGACCCCGATAGTCACGTATCTGACTACGGGGGCAGTCCCCGAGGATAAGGTAGCAGCAGACAGGATAGGTCGGATCGCGTCTAATTATGTGATGCTGGACAATCAGCTGTACAAGAAGGGCTGGTTCTCGACTCCGTACCTGAAGTGTGTAGCAGAACCCGACACCAATCGAATCCTGAAGGAAATGCACGAGGGGGTCGCGGCTTGTCACGAAGGGGCCCGATCCATTTTGAGGAAGGTGTTGAACTTAGGCTACTATTGGCCCACGATGAACAAAGAAGCAACGGCGTTGGTCCGATCATGCGACGCGTGCCAGAGGTACGCCCCGAGTATCGCGGCTCCGGCCGCCAACCTATCATCCATCAAGAGCGCGTGGCCCTTCGCACAGTGGGGCATCGACTTGGTGGGACCTCTTCCACAAGCACAAGGACAATGTAAGTATTTACTTGTAGCTATCGATTATTTTTCGAAATGGATAGAGGCGAAGGCATTGGCAAGAACAACGGGGAACCAGATCGTCAAGTTCCTCCAAACCCACATCGTGTCCAGATACGGGATTCCTAAGGTGGTGATCAGCGACAATGGCCCACCGTTTAACGGCTCTCAGGTGAGGAAGTATCTGGAAGAATTGAACATTGAGCATCGGACCGCCTCCGTATGCCATGCTCAGACTAATGGCCAGGTGGAGTCAGCCAACAAAATCGTGATGGATGGCCTGAAGAAGAGGGTCTATGCCTTGAAGGGAAAGTGGCTGAACGAACTGGAAAATGTACTTTGGGCTGTTAGAACGACACCCAAACGATCAACAGGGGAGACTCCGTTTGGCCTCGTTTGTGGCACGGAAGCTGTCGCACCTGTGGAGGTAGCTGTGGCGTCCCATCGGACGATATATTACGAGCCCCTAACGAACGACGAAGTAAGACGTCTGGACTTGGACTTACTCGAAGAGAAGAGGCGGGAAGCCGATGAAGTCCAAGCTCGAATGCGTTTAGCGACGACCAGGTACTACAATCGGCGAGTGAAGTCCCGACAGTTCTTTGTCGGGGAGCTGGTTTGGCGTCGCAACGAGTTCACCCTTTTGGATCGAATCAACAAGATGTCACCAAAATGGGAAGGACCTTATAAGGTCGTGGGGATGCCAGCTCCAAATGCATACAAGTTGGAAGACCTCGATGGCAGAACATTAAAGCATTCTTTCAGTGGCGAACACTTGAAGAAACACCATGCTTGAAGAAAGTCGCCTTAAGTGGTGCCCGATAAAGTCGCCTTAAGTGGTGCTCGATAAAGTCGCCTTAAGTGGTGCCCGAAAAAGTCGCCTTAAGTGGTGCCCGATGTAAAATCGCCTTAAGTGGTGTATGCTATTTATCGTTTAATTCGATGTAAGCCAATCTTATGCCATCAATAAATAAAGAGGTTGCTTCCAAATAAGAGTTGTCCTTAGATTTATGCTAAGTGTAAAAGTCGCCTTCAGTGGTGCACGATGAAAGTCGCCTTCAGTGGTGCACGAGAAAAGTCGCCTTCAGTGGTGCACGAGGAAAGTCGCCTTAAGTGGTGCACAATATTTAGATTTATTCTAGGTATCCAAAAGTCGCCTTCAGTGGTGCACGATAAAAGTCGCCTTCAGTGGTGCACGATGAAAGTCGCCTTCAGTGGTGCACGATGAAAGTCGCCTTCAGTGGTGCACGACAAAAGTCGCCTTCAGTGGTGCACGATGAAAGTCGCCTTCAGTGGTGCACGACAAAAGTCGCCTTCAGTGGTGCACGATGAAAGTCGCCTTCAGTGGTGCACGATGAAAGTCGCCTTCAGTGGTGCACGACAAAAGTCGCCTTCAGTGGTGCACGATGAAAGTCGCCTTCAGTGGTGCACGATGAAAGTCGCCTTAAGTGGTGCACAATATTTAGATTTATTCTAAGTATCCAAAAGTCGTCTTAAGTGATGCGCGGAACTAAGTCACCTTAAGTGGTGCAGGTTATTAAAATCGTCGGGAAAAATCGAGGTTTCGACTTAAGCACGTATAAGTAAAGTCACTCGGAGAAGTGTAACAAAAGATCGGAACTAAAGAAGTCTGATATTGATATGGGCTCAAGGGCCCGACGACGACGCAAGAGAAGAAGATACAAGGACTCTAAAAAGATAAAACATTCAAGCTTGGTCCTTGTTGGCAGCATTGGCAGCAGCTGGGTCTGCGGAGTCGGTAGCAGAGGGATCCACAGGATTGGCTTCGGGAGGATTAGCTATCGGGGTGTCCGCACTTGGAAGTTCAGAAGCGTCTTCGACAATTACGGGAGTATTCCCCCCGTCACTCTCCTCGGAAAGAGTAAAATACTTCTTCGCGAAAGGAGCGAGGGAAGGAGACTTGTCAAAGTTGATGGCGTCGCCATACTCCAGGTGGAGCTCCTCAACCACGTTGAAGAGAGTGTTCTCCACCTCTGCGCCAAAGAACTTCATGGCATTAGCTTGAAAGCCCTCCGACCTCCGATAGTCCTCCCGGCCCTTTTCCTCCGCTTCGGCCAGCTGCGCAGGAAATCTCGCGATTAACTCCTCCAAAGCCTTCTTCTCAAGGACCAGTTGGTCCTCGGCAGCCTTCTTCTCCTGGGTCAGCCTGTCCACAATCACCCCCCGCTCCTGCCGCTCTTGCCTCAAGAGCCCCTCGAAGTCCGCGATCTGCTGCTGAAGGTCCCGAATCTTCTGATTAAGGGCAGCCTGCTCCTTGACAAGCTTTCCCCGCAGAGACTGGGAGGCCTTGAGATCCGCCTGAAGCTGCTCGCGGACCCCTCGTTCCCGCTCCCGGGCCTCATCATAGGCAACAACATACCCGATGAGGCGGTTGTAGTCCCCGAGCTCCTGCAATAAGAAGGAAAAGTGTTAATGAACAAACGACCCGATATATCATCAACAAGAAAGAAGCAAAGTCTCACCTCTACGCGGCGCACAGCCATATCCCTGATATCCCGCTGCATATGCGTCCGATTGAGGTAAATCGGATGCCGCATAGAAGGCAGAATAGAACCCGCCAGCAGATGCAGGGCCAGCTCCTGGTCCTGTTCCCCTTGTGTGAGCGGGACTCCCTGAAGCGTCTGGATAGGAGTCCAAGGGGCATTCGCCTGTGAAGAAATTGAAGGGCCTGTAGAAGTCCCCATCAAGAGCAAGGGGAGAGATAGGACGAGGAATGGAAGGGCACGCCTCCGTCTCGCCCCGAACAGGGGAAGGAGAGAAGTCGTGGATAGGTGAGAGTTGCCGCTGCTGCGGAGAAGACGAAGGAGGCGGCCCCTGAGGGGTTGGTTTCAAGGGGGATTGCCCCGCCTCCCGACGCTGTTGAGGGGGGTCAACCCCGCCAGTCTCCTCGGAGGAGTCCAGAGTTTCCACCTGACAAAACTGTTCGCCAGTTGGAGCCTTCTCTCCAGCTGAGGAAGGCACCCCCGCTGAAGGCGGTGCATCTGCGGAAGCTGCAGCACCCGAGGAAGCTCCCGAGCGACCTGCACCTGGAGGATGAGAAGCTTCAGAAAGGTAGTCAAGAAGTTCATCGGGATTCTTACACCAAATGATACGTCGGGTGACGTATTGATCCTTCCCACGATAATGATAGTAGCCTGCCTTCAAGACTCGGGGAGTTTCGCCTCGAAGGATTCTTTTGACATCAGTAATGCGGCCTTCCTTGGTCGAGGAAATCAAATCCGACGGGACCATCCTCTTGTACGATTTAATAGCAAGTCGAAGTTGTTTACCTTCTTCAGCGTTCTGGACATCGAAGAGCTGGTCCAGATCCACCCGCTTCCGCTTGGGCTGCTCCGCTGAAGGAGACCCCGACCTGACAGCAGCCTTCTTGGCAGACTTCCTCTTCCGCGAGGGGCGCACAGCATCAGTCTCCCCCTGCTTAAGGAACAGATCGGTCAGCACAGATACCTTCTTGGCTGCAAACAGTAAACAAAGAAAGAGTTAGAAGTTTACCCAAGGAACCATATTGGAAGGGCCGTCGAAGAGTTGACCCCCAGAAACAATGTCGAGGAGTCGGATCCCGGCGTGCACTAGGTCCCGCTCCACGAGTGAGTTGGCGTTGAGAGGAGTGTAAGACTCCTCCCACCGATAGAGCTGGATAAGCTGGAGAGTCTCAAAATCCTCATCAGCATAAGTATGGAAAGCAGGTGGAGGGTCCGCTACCACCTCCCAACGAGGCCAGGGAATGGAGGAGTGACGGATAAAGAAGTAACTCCTTTTCCAGCTACTGTTGTCGGACCCTGTATCAATCAAGAGTCCCCGACCCTTGACCACCTTCCAGGTGTCACTGGTCCAACCGTACCGGGCAAGCTGCTGTTTACTCCACTTGGGCATCCGAGGGTAGAAGGCGCAAACCCCCGCCTCATTGCACTTCATCCCATAAAAGGTTCTGAAGAGTTGGAGGCTGTAGACCCACTTCTGTCGAAGGCAAAGGACTTGAAAGGCGTTCCAGAGGCGGATGGCATGAGGAGAAAAGGTAGTGGGGTGTGTCCTGTAATGGTGGCACAGCTCCACCAGATTACCGCAAAAGGGGAACCTGATCCCCGCTGATATTTGTCCCGTAGAGACAAACACCTCCCCTTTCTGGGGACGAGTAACCTCAGAGTCACTCGAGGGACGATGCCTAGGATACGGGAAACGAGGTTCCCAGGTGATGGTGATGCAACCCTCTCGGAGAGCTGCATCATAAGCAGTATTGGAAATCTCATTTGGAGCATAGTCAAAATTAAAGGGTTTTCTCCCCTCAGAGCTGGAACCGCTGTCTGAAAAGCAACCAGGGCAAGAAAATACAGTGGGACTCTTGGAGAAATTAGAAGGGAAAAGACGAACAAGCAACGTAGAGGGATTCCTTACCAGACATGATGAAGTAAAGGTTGAAGGAGATGAGCGAAACGTCACCGGAAAGATGATCGGGAAGACTCCAAAGACCTTCGAAATCACAGAGCTTGGAATCGCAGAGAAATCACAGAGAGCTTTTGAGAATTCGAAGACGGTAAAAGTTAAATTGCGACTATGGCCAGGGTTTTATAGTCGAAGAAGACGGTTGAAAGGACACTTCGATCCGAGTCGTCGAAGTCGAAGAGTCTTAATCTGGACCGTTGAGATGAAACGGCCTGAAAAGCACTTTTTCAGAAAAGGACAGGCGCGAAAAATCAGGCACGTGGGTCGAAAACGTCACTCCATTATCTGCTGCATTTAATGCACTAGGAAACCGAGAAGACCCTTGGGATATAACAGTTATCTACAAAATCCTGAGGAAACGTAGAGGAGAAGACTGATAAACTAAGTAACTGAACCAAGGAAAAGATCCCCGACTTTAATATTGGAAGATCGGGAGTTGAAAGACACGACGAACTAAAAGTCCCTCATGTCTTGGGGGCAAATGATGGGTCCGACTATAGCCGTCAGGCCCTTTAACGGTGAGGAAACGGCAAACAGGCCCACCAGGCCCAGAGTGAAGGTCAAGATGACCTAGGAGAAGGGTCCTGACGAAGGGAGTCCCGACGAGGCAAGGTCCCGACAGAGTCGGCTCCGACAGTGGAGCTGGAAGCTCCCGATAAGAAGCCTTTAAGTAGGCCCCGATGATGAATCCCTGAGAACGATTGGCCCTGTCACGATGACGAGGGGCCCCGAGCGGTGACACAACGAGATAACTCTGGAGTCCCCGACGGGAGTCGGGACTCGTTATCAGAGGATAAAGCCAAGATATGCGGGGCGTGGCCGAGATACGCGGAACGTGGTTAAGATACACGGAGCGTGGCCGAGATACGCGGGGCATGGCTAAGATACACGAAATCACATCCGAGATATGCGGGATACGGGCTAACCACCCCTAACGGTTCGCCAGGTACCTGAGGCATCTCTTTGCCTATAAAAGGGCAGGAGATCACCTCAGAAAGACTTACGTTGAGTTGAATACACTCTGAGTTTATTACTTGCCAGTCATACAAGATACTCATTTAAGCATCGGAGAGGGATTCTGGGTCACCGCCCGGTCTATCCCCTCTTGCAGGATTGCGTGGAGCAAAGGAGCTAGGATTGCCGTCAAAGTCCGTACCGGAGTTCCACCGTGATCCAACAAATAGGGTAACAAATATACTGACAATATATTTTCTCAATCTTTTAGGCAATAATATCTTTAACCCTATTAAATATTTAGATATATTGATAGTGATATATATTTCTATATATTTATGTGAATCTATCTTTATGTTTCTAATTATAGATACATTGTTACCTAGATTAAAAATTAAAATATGGTAAACAAAAAAAAAAAAAAATCGGCCGAATTTATTTTCTTGGTGCCTAAGAAATTAAAAAATTTTACCTTGCAATTCCTTTGGGTAAGCCGAAATTAAGACATAATTAGAAACAAGTTGTCAAGTTTCAAGATCAAATTTTAATAAGATCTACAATCCAATGGTTTATTTTGATAAATATTACTCTTTTCTTGAAGATCATGAACATCAAATTTTACCAAGAACATCATGAAAATTTTGGTTTCACCAACAACCATAAAAATTGAAAATATAAAAAAATTTCTTTTTAAATTTTCGGTTTTTATTTTAAATTTTCAAGAACGTCAATTTATCAAAATCAAGAACTCCTAACACAGGCTCTGATACCACTGTTAGATTAAGGGGAGTAATCACTACGGATACTTAAACAAGGTACATGTTAGTAATTGGAATTACGTAGCGGAAGTTTCACACATACCTTTAAGATGATCTGTAGACCCCAAGATGTTCTCAGGAAGGAGTTCACGATCCTCCGGTCGGGACCCGTAGAGGTTCTTGTTAGAGAAGCCCTACGTGGTGGAAGCTCCACAGCAAAGCCTCTGATCGATTCTTGGCACGGGGAAAAATCTCTAGAGAGTTTGCTCGAAGGCAATGTGGAACACCCTTGGTGAGGGATATGGTTCGGCCGAAACTATCAGGGTGTAGAGTTGAGCGTTTATCTCTCTAAAACACTCTTGAGAAGGAATTGTGATTAACCCTAAAATTCCCCTAACACCTCTTATTTATAGGAGGAGTAAAGTGGACAAAAGTCCACTTTACCCCACCTAGGGTTTCGGCCGGCCTATGTATTTGGGGAGGCCCAATTTTGGGCCTCCCATGTCAATTGTGAATTGGGTCTTGCCGAATATACGGTAAATACTGGCAAATTATATATATATATGTGTGTGTGTGTGTGTGTGTGTGTGTGTGTGTGCGCCGAAAATTATATATACGTATGTATATTGTCTTAAAGATAGAATGTTAGCAATAAATATGTGTATATTTGTTATGTGCCGAATTTTATATATATATATATATATAGGTACAATATTGGAAATTATTTTACATAGTTAATAATTTTTGAAGGCTAAGTTAAGTTTTTAGTGGACTTTAAAACCGTACTTAGCCCACAAGATTATTTCGGCCCAACCCTATAGGTTTAATGGGCCGGTCCAATTTTCAAAACCGGGTAAGATTAAAACCAAACCGGATTTTCTTAATCGGTTCGACCTAGCCGGCTTGAGTAGAACCGGGGTAACTAAGTAGACCTAACCGAATCGGTTTTGAGTGTTGAACCGAACCGAACCCTATTTTATTGGACCGGTTCGGACCAAACCAGATTTTGAAAATAAATCCGGATCGAACTGAACCGGATTTACTGGACCCGAACCAAACTGGACTGAAATTGACTGACCGAACCGGATTTTTAAAATAAAATTTAAATATGTAAACACCTAATTTTGGACTACGCGCGACACGCGTGACGTGTGGCGCACCTAAATGAGGAAATATCCAAATATGGCAAGTCGAGAAGTTTTCATAAATACTCCAGCGTATATTGGGATATTATATGTATTCATTATTATGAATATTTAGTATTTATTAGGAGAATAAATCAATTTAATTTATTTCTTAATTAGATTTATTATTAGTATTTATTAGGAGAATAAAACAGTTTATTTATTTATTTAGATTTGATTAAACCCTAGATGACCATAAATCCATCGTGTTAGGAGTATATATCCATCGTGTTTCTTGCATTTAATACCAAAAAAAAGTTTATTCCAAGACTTGTTGAAATTACTGCTTGACGGGCGAAGCTCCTTTACGTTCTTGACGGAAAGCTTGAACTCCTGGGCTCCGCGTAATCCTGCAAAAGGGGATGACCTGGGTGGTGAACCAGAATCCCTCTCTGATGCTAAATGAGTATGTGATCAATGGGGTGGTAAGCAGTAATCTAAGTTCGTATTAGAGAATGTGTTTTCTGAGGTAACTTCCTCCTTTATATAGGAGGGGAAGTTACTCAGTTACCTGAGACTGCGCCTGGCAGTTTTACCCATGATTCCGTATATCTCGTCCGGGATTCCGTATATCTCGCCCCACGCTCCGCGTATCTCACCCGTACTCCGCGTATCTCGGGCACGCCCTGCGTATCTCGGGGGAGGTTATCTATATCTCAACCGTCTCCCCACTACTCTATCTAGTAGGCGGGTTTCTCGGTCTTATCCTCTGATCACAAGTCCCAATTCATATCGGGGACTCCAGAGTTATCTCATTCTAGGTCACCACCCAGGACCCTTTGTCTTACGAGACAGGTCCAGCCTCCGCGGGGCTTTTTTATCGGGGCCTTTACTAAGGCATATCGGGGCCTACTCAGAGGCTTATTGTTGGGAGCATTCGGCTCGTATATCGGGACCACTAAAGTCGGGACCCTTCATACTGGGCTTCTGGGCCTTCCAGGCCTTTCACGAGGCCCACTGGACCTACTCGCCGTCCATTGGCTGTTAACGGGGCTAACGATTACATCGGAACCCATCATTTGCCCCCAAGACATGGGGGACTTGCAGTCCGTCGTGCCTTCCGGTTCTAGACCTCCTGACCCCATCGTCGGAGGCTTTTATCTCCATACCTCCCGATATTGCCATCGGAGGCTTTTTGTCTTCAGGCCTCTTGATATCTCAATCGGAGGCTTTTGCCTTGCGCGCAGTTATCGAATGACAAAGTTTCCACTCATGACTGCCTTGGGCCCACTGGACTCTATGGGCAGTTGCCAAATCCGAGGAGACTCCTCGGTTACTGCAGCATTAAATGCTGGGGATTATGAAACGACGCTCAAATCGGCGTGACTGTTGCTTTCTGAAAAAGCACTCATCACGTCACCACGTCTCTTTCATACCGTCCTACCATCTCGACGATCACGATTGAACCATTTCATCTTCAACGGTCAAGATTGAGTCCATACAGTTGTCCCTTTGCTTATAAATGCTAAAACCCTGGCATTATTCACTTCTTCTTCACCCTCTCAATTTCTGGAAGTTCTGCCATTCTCGCACTCGAAGTTTCTCCTCCAAGTTCCTTCTGCTCTTCAAGTGATCGAAGGCTTTCAACTTTCCCGATCCTTCTTCATCTTCTTTCAGCAATCATCAACCATGTCTGGTAAGGATTTCCTTCTCTGTTTTCATGATTTGCTGATGTTACCTTCTCCTCTTTTCTCAAGTTTTCTTGTTTGTAACCGTTTTTAGACGAGGCTAGTCATGGGGCCAGGATCCCTTTTACTTTTGAGTATGCTGTTAACGAGATCTCTGAGACCTCGTATGAGGTTGCTCTCCGAGAAGGCTACATTACCTCAGACTGGGAACCTCGCTTCCCTTACGAGTCTCAGCCCACCACTAGGAGGAAGCATATCGTCACGCGTCCTCGAGAGGGAGAAGTGTTCGTCTCCGCCGGGCAGATAAGTGCTGGGATTCGATTCCCTTTTTGCGGGAACCTGGTGGAGATGTGCAACTTCTACAAGACGCACCCCTGTACATTCTCTCCACACGCCATCCGCGTGTGGAACGCTTTCCAGCTTTTGTGCCTCCGCCAGCAGTGGACATACAGTTTGCTGCTTTTCCGCACGTTCTACGGAATGAAGTGCAATAAGGCTATTGTTTGCTCCTTCTCCCCCCGACTCCCCAAGTGGACAAAGGAGCAACTTTCACGTTTCGGCTGGGATAGCGAGACCTGGAAGTTCCACAAGGATCGGGTGCTGATTCGTGACTCGGGGTCCGACAATAGCAGATGGAAGAAGTATTACTTCTTCGTCCAAAACAGCTCTGTCCCATGGCCCCGATGGGAGGTTGAGGCGGACCCTGCCCCCAAGCTCGAGGTCTACACTGAGGATGACCTCAACACCCTCTAGATGGTCCAGCTCTATCGTTGGGGGGACTCCTTCATTCCCCTCGACGCCAACAAGCTCGTGGAGAAGGACTTGATTCATATCGGAGTCCGGCTCCTTGATTCCGTTTCCAAGGATTTAATCATCTGGGTAACAATTCTGACCACTTTGTCTTTTCATTTTTGCAGCCAAGAAATCATCTCTGTTGACCCATCTCATGTTGAAGCAGGGGGAGAATGATGCCGTCCAGGGTAGCTCCAAACGGAAGCGGAAGTCGCTGAAGAAGGGAGCTTCCTCTTCTGCTGCCCCTCCGACCGAAGAGCGGACCGAGGCCAAGCGGGCCCGAAGGGAGGAGATAGACCAAGTCTTCGGGGTCACTACTGCCGAGGAAGGTAAGCGTGTCCGTCGTGCTATTAAGAAATATAGGAAACTGGTTCCCAAGGAGTTTATCCCCGCTGATCGGGAATCGCGGGTTCGAGAAATCAAATACATCCTTCGAGGAGAAACCCCCCGCGTTCTCAAGGCTGGATACTACAACTTCTTCGGAAAGGACCAGCATCTTGAACGCCAAATCATCTGGTGCCCCCACGATACTCTTCCTGATTTTATTCGTCCCGCAACCGCAGGTCCAACGGAGGCTCTCACTCCGAGGAGGGCTGCTACTCCTGCACGGGCCGCGACTCCACAGGCGCCGATGCCGGAGCATCCTGAGGCCCACCGTGGAGGACGTGTCCCGGAGTCCTCCCCCAAAGCTCCGCAGTCCAACTCCCGAGCCTCCAACCGAGGTGGCTCCTCAGGCTGAGGCTTCCAGGGTCATCCCTCCTCTCCCCGTGGATGAAAATCTTTACAAGGTTTTCACCCCCGACCAGGAGACGGTTCCCTGGAATCCGATTGAGTCTCTCGAAGGGGTCCCACTCTAACGGGGGGACCTTCAGCCTGATTTGGCCCTGCATCTGCTGGCAGGGTCAATTCCTCCGGCCTTGAGGCGGCCAATCTCCTTGGCGCGGGAGGACATCGAGGAGGAGCTCCGCGCTATGACCATCCGTCGGATGGAGGTAAAGCTTTACCTTTACTTTATTCTTCCTTCCTTGTTCTTGCTTTCGACCATCGGATTCTAATCCTTTTTCCCTTTCGTCTTAGGAAACCGCGGACCAGCAGCGCTGCTTCGGCTTCATCCTGGCTCTCAAGGGTGCTTTGGAGGAGGCACAAGCTAAGTCGGACCCCGACGCTTTGGCCAAGCTCCAAGCGGACCTCGATGAGGCTGTGGCGGCCAGGGTCAAGATAGCCAAGGAGCGGACCCTCCTTGACGAGATGGCTACGGGCCTGCAAAAGCAGGCTCACGATCATGAGGCCGTCCTTCGTCGGGAGCGGAGGATAGCCCAGGAGGATCAGCGGCGGAACGAGGTGGAGAAGAGGCAGCTCCTCCACGATAACGATAACCGCGAGGGTCGTAGTGTTCCCATCAACAGCTCGATGACCTCCGTACTGGCTGTGATGGATCGGCAGGGTCTCGCCCGTGATCCAACATTGGCGCCGTCTGTGGGAACCTGAACGAAAAGCCAAAATAGTTTCTACCAGATCAATGGCCGGTGGTGGCAAGAAGAAGCAAGTTCAGGCCGGCAGTTCTCGCCCCGCTGGAACTGTGAATTCCCCGTTGCTGGAACATGTTACTAAACAAGGTGAGCACCCTACTGTTTCTCAGACAGGGGGGCAAGGCGGTGATGAGGTCTCAGTCCGAGACACGGCGGTGAACAGGCAAGAAATCCCGCGAAGGGAGGTGGATGCTCCCCCAAACCCGGTGGGGCACAGAGAGGAAATCCCGCGAAGGGAAATAGGCTCTTCTTCAAATTCGGAGTTGGCCAAGGCAGTAGCAGATGCTATGCCTATGTTCTTAGCGGCCATGGAGGCTCTGTTGGACAAAAGAGAGGCTGCCAGGAGGGCAGAGGAGTTGCCCCCGCGAGAAGAGCTACCTCCACCCCCTCCGAGGGTGGTTCCAGAAGAACAGGAGGTTCAGGAGGTTCGGCCCAGGAATAGGGGTAAGGAACCCGCGCACTCGGAGAAGTTCGTGGTGGATGGTCCCGGGCCAGTGCAACATAGGACCATTCCCCTGAATGGCCCCATTACCCCCGATCAGGTGGTGAAGATTGTCAACATCTGCATGGGTGACCAAAAGCAAATGAAATCGAACTAAGGGACCGATCCACTCACCCTTTCGTTCCGCGACTGCTAGATACCGTCGCCCCGCCAGGGCTAGGCATCCCGACCATCAAGGAGTACGATGGTGAAGGAGACCCGGTCCGCCATGTTCAGAGACATGTCCAGGCCTGTATAGGTAGGACTTCGAATGATGACCTCATATGTTCATTGTTCCGATCACCTTAGGAGAAAGGGCCATGACATGGTTTTTTAGTCTACCGCCGGGAAGTATTACGTGCTGGGCTGATATGTATGATCGCTTCATCAAGCAATATCAAGGTCGGAGGCGTCTCCTGAAGAGTGTGAGGTCCCTGACCCAGGTGGTGCAGAGATCCGACGAATCATTGGCGTATTACTACCAACGATTCACTGCCAGTGCCGCGGAGATCGATGAGGAGGTATCGGAGGGAGAGACCATCCGAACTTTCCTTCGGAATCTAACTGCCCCATATGGTTCCGATCTAATGCACAGTGTAGCCGCGAAGACTGTGTGGAGTATGGAGGCCCTGCAAGCGAGGGTTAAACAGCAAATCGACGTCCAGGAGTCGAAGATTGCTGCCGGAGAACTTGATCCTCCGAAGTCGAGAAGAGGAAAGCCATCGTCCAAGCTGTCGGATGATCGCAAAGGGAGCGATAAGTCGGAGGGAAGTAGGAACCGTGGCCACCCCGAGAGAAGGGAGGATAGGCGTCCTCCGAAGAAGGATAACCGCGAGGGTCGTAGTGGTCCCATCAACAGCTCGATGACCTCCGTACTGCCTGTGATGGATCGGCAGGGTCTCGCCCGTGATCCAACACTGCTGTAGTGACTTGTTTTAATTGGGACACGATTTTTTTTTTTTTTGGGTGCAAGGTTCTATGCCACAAGATGGTGCAGCATAGGATATATAATCCATGCACACAGAGAGGCGTCCCGAACAGAAAAGAACTCCGAGATACTTCAAGAAGATCAGGAACTTGAAATATGACGAAGAGTCTTAAAAGAACACGAACAGTCACAACACCAAATACGCGGGGGAATCCCAAAATCAAGGCCATGGTTAACGAGTCAAGTGAGGTACTCGTAAACCATGAGCAGAAAGCTCTGATACTATGACAAAATCGCTCACAATCACGAAACCCTAATTTGGTCGAAACCCTAATTTCAGAGAGAAAAGAGGAGAAGAAACTTGCGGATCATCAATTCCTTCAATTGGTTACCCATCACCTAAATAACACTAGGTCAGGTCCCGTGTCTGCACACAGGTCCCACCAATAATTAAAAGTACAAAATGGTCCTTACAAAAAATAAAATTCCTCAAACAAAACCCGGGCCAACAACACAAACTGGCCCAACAACCAGAACAAAACTGAAGTACGACAAAGCAATTCAAACAAACAGAAGAAAACCCACACTAGCTAAACCCACTTCAGCTTGGCCTTGCTCCAAAAACAAGATGGTGCAGCATAGGATATATAATCCATGCACACAGACTCCAAAGCCCGAGGATTCGCCTCCTTCTCCTTGATTAGATTATTAACCGGTTACTATACCATCTTCTTCTTGTTGTTTTATTTCTTGTGTGAATTATATATAGAAAATGGCATCAAGTGGTTCTCAAAGTGGTACAAGGAGTCCTCAGCAAAACAAGAGGTTCGAGGAAGCCCTAGCTTACGGCACTCGAAGGAAATGATGGGTGTGGACTCGATCAAGCCCATTAATACTTGATGCTGTTGCCAAAGGCTCCAATGAGGTAATACACCTTGTTATTTATTATTATATTATGTCATTCATACGTAAATATAATATTATAATGTTCTAATATAATAATATGCACCGTGTATAATATGTTATGCTAGCTAGGATTAATTTACACATACTTGGAAAGAGGTAATCTGAATTTTTTTTTTTTTCAAATAGATGACACTATTTGAATGCTCTCAACAGGCTCCCTGGAAGCAAGTTTCCGCCTCGGCAAACTTTTTCAGGGAGAACTGCGGAGCTCCATCTCCGGCCAAAGCCAAGCCTACGCCAACACCAAAGCCAAAGCCTGAAATCGTGTCTCAGCGGTTGGACTTGCTCAACCTCACCTTCGCCCCACACCTCATTGTCGGCTCGTCTAAGAGCGGAGTCCACCTCCTTCCCTCCACGCCCACAAACACGTTACCCCCTCAGCCAAGACGGAGATATATGACCTATCTCTCGGAAGTGGCACACCGCGCTCACCATCACCACCACCACCGAGTGCACACAAAGACAGTCCGATACCACCACAACCACCCCCGTTCACCTCCACGCGCCTCCGTTATCACCTACACATCCCACGAACATCCACACCCCCCACACCTAAGCCTAAGCCGGAAGCCCCACCACAGCGGATGGTTTTGTTCAACCTCGCCTTCATCCCACTCTCCGCCTCCACCTCGCCAAATCGCAGAGTCCGCCTCACCCCCTACCACTTCATGTCCCTCCCTCCACCTTCACCATCACAACAACCCCCGATCCAGCACAAAGATCCCCCACCAACACCACCACCACCTCCACACTCTCCCACGCCCCTACACTTGCATTCATGCGCCAACGCGCGCTGCCACACGCGCCGTCCAACGCGCTGCACGCGCCACCCATGCGCCAGCACGCGCCGACCAACTGCCAGCCACGCGCCCACTGCAGTGGCGCGTGCATCCCATGAGCCGCCATGCGCGACGACACGCGCAAGGACGCTCTTCCACGCGCCGCCACGGTCCACCTCCGCCACCAACATGCCGTGCGCCGGTATCCTGCGTCCCTCCATGCACCGTCGTGGATGCTGTTCACCGTTTTAAGCTCAAACTAGACTACTTTCTGGCGGTACAGCCTACTACCCTCCAGCATCTACCCCTTCCAGCAGAATCCATGGTTCGTTAGAACCAAGGCTCTGTTCTCGTAACAAGCCACCGCATGATATTTACCCCCCGGGGTATCCACGATACGACCGCGGTTGCTGTCGTATCTCATTTTCTTCTCCTAACAGAGAATCAGAGTATCTCTATGGCACCCCTGAAGTGCGCTAGTCGTTCGCGGATGTTCCACGGGCAGGGGTGCTTCGGTAAACTGGTTTCATCCAGCACCTACCACTTAGAGATCTCTGCACTGGTCATGCGGTCATCCTTGTTTATCTATAGAGTCGTTTTTGTTTCCGATTTATTATGGATACTATCTGGTATCGCTTGGTTTGCAGGTCCTCTGTTAGCTATGTCGCTCTTGAGGAAAGTTCTTCTACCCTCCATAGGGCTACGGGTGCCGCTGTATCAGGTGGATTCCTCCTCTCCAGGCTTCTATCATTTGCCTGGGGTCATCTCTGCCGTTATTCCGTTCTGTTGTTCTAGTTTATTTACTTTTATTCGTTTTTCGATATTTTGCTCTGTTGTTTAGTTAGTACCCGCTCTACTAGTTCGGGAATTGGATGTTTTCCAATCTCTCCAGCGCGGGTTTTCTTTAATTTGTAGTATGTAATAGCTTTTATTTAAATAAAGTTTGATTTTCATTAAAAAAAAAATTACACATACTTGATCATTTTTAGTTCCCTAAATTAAATAGTTGTAATTTTGTTTAATAAATTTTGTTCATACTTTATGATAAGTTGATAAAAATGGTGTATATATTGGGGTAGTGGCAATTTGTGAGTTGAGTACTGAAAGGGCGTGATTAATTCCATGTGTTTTAATTCCTAATAGAACCCCCGAACTCGAATTTCTAATCGTAGACCAATTTTATATTTAGGTGTTTAATTCATTATTCCCTAGGTAATTTAGGTATTTAGTTAGCCTTATAAGTAACTAGTGTCGATTCTGTTTTCAAAAACATAATTCGCCTTAAGTCAGATTTTAGGTCTGACAATTTGGCGACTCTGCTGGGGAATTTAGAGGGTTCGGGCTCAGTATGTTCACTTTTTTGCCATGTTTGACTTTTGTAGCTTTATTTTTTTATTTTATTTTAACTTCACTGATCTCTAACTTAGTTGCTCTTGTGTGATTTCAGGTGTGAAGTTAAGTTTTTATTATGGCTGATTATTTTTCTTTGTCGTATATGTATTATTTGAATTCGCACCACTCACTTTAGTGAAATGTCCAAAACGCCTAAAACACAGGGCGACTAGGAACCCTGGAAGTTAAGTACAGTACGACCGGAGCGGCTGGGCCGCCGGTACGACTCAGAAAAACTCTACTCGCTTCTGAAGGTCTTGTGATCCCTATGATGGGGGGAGGAAACCACCTTGTCGGGAACCTATCATTGGAACCTACCTTGTAGAGCAAAGCCACACTCTTTTTTAGACCCCCCCCCCCCCTAACATGTCGTTTTTCTATCCACCTTTTGTTGTAAAAAAGTTATCATTTAAACTGTAAGTTGTTTTTTCTTAGTAACTTTTTTTAAGCACGCATCTCATTGCATTTAAAAAAAGAAAAAAAGAAAAAAAAAATCAGCTAAGTAATTAGTCATTTAGTTGTAGAAATATTATTTTCAAACAGGCTTTGTTTAAAAAAAACTCTTACCTGCATTTTTTTATTTCAAACTTGCATTTCATACACATTATTTTTAAATAAACTCTTCATGTAAGTTGAAATTTTTTTATTGCATCATACATGCATTTAAAAAAATATAGTTGAAAAATTGTAAATCCTTTTTAGCTATTAGAGCTTCTAATTTCGAACACGCATTCTATATGCATAATTAGAAAAACTTTTTACCTGAATTTTTTATTTTTAATAATGCATCCAATGTGCATTAATTTTTTTTAAAAAAAATTTAGATGAATCGTAAGCTCTCTTAGTTTTAGATTTCTTATGTTTTAAAAAAAAACTTTTTACCTGAATTTTCAATTAAAGATGTACAACTCATATGCATTATTTTCAAAAAAAAAATCTTTCAGGTAAATTGTATTTTTTCTTAGTTGTAGAAATTTTATTTTTAGGTTTGCATCTTATTTTTGTGCATCTCATATGCATTATATTTAAAAAAAAAAAATTCACCTAAAATTTTTATTTTGAGCAACTATGATGCATTGATGTTTTTTTTTCCTCTTTAAAAAAAAATTAAATATTCAGGTAATTTGTAAGTTTTCTTAACTGTACAACTTTCATCTCATGTACATCTCATAGACATTGTTTCAGGAGAAGCGATTTTTTTAGATAGATTGTAAATCTTCTCTTAGTTGTTGAGCTTTTAATTCCAAACATGCATTGCATTTGAATTTCTTTTTATAAAAAAAACTTTACCTGAATTTTTCATCTCGTACATGCATTCCATATATACCCTTCAGGTAAACTGTTGTAAATTGTAAAAAAATTTAACAGTAGAATTTTAACTTTCGAGCATGCATGAGCATTTAAAAAAAAATTCAAAGTGTCATTCATTTTTATCCAAGGTGTATTGCACTTTTGCGGCAAGATTCTCATTTCAACCCTCGCGTGAGCTAGCGTTTTAAAAAAAGTGATTTGATTTTTTTTTTAAAATAGTTTAACTGTGCAGTTGAATGCAATTATTCGAGTTTAAGCAAATGACTTGAAAACCTTTTTGAAAAACCTTGTTTTGAGTATCTGTCCTGCGTTCGAGCCAGATAGTGCACTCAGCGAACTCAGTAAATTCTATGTTGTGCAAATTACCTTAGATCATAAATTTGATTCTTTTTTAAAAAAGTAATCAAAATTATGAAATGAATGACATTATAGTTTTTTTTTTAAAAAAAAAATCATGCATGATTTCTTATATTCTCTACACTGATTTATTCACTATTTTCAGTTACCCTTGGTTAGGTATCCTATACATATAAGTTCTGCCAGGCAAATGGGGCAACAAAAAAGAACATGTAATCATCCAGTTGCACGAAGAACAAATTGCACACTCGGGATATCCAACACTCATGTGCGATATATTGTACTTGATTTTTTCTTGAGATTTGAGTGTCCCTACTTAATTTGCAGATCAGACGACCACTTCGACAATGTCGCTGTAAACACCTAATTTGGGTACGCGTGACACGTATATAACACGTTCAAAAATGTTGTGTGTAACGGGTTTAAAAAAGGAATATTTAAACATAGAAGGTCACGGGGTTGCTAAAAATAGGTTTAGCTTAAATTAGGATAGTATATATGCATTAAATATCATGTAATATTCAGAAAATATACATTATATATTTATGACAATTTTCATAAATATATATATATGTAATTTTCGGAATAATTAATGTGTATATTTAGGTAAATGTGTTTTCCTAATATTGAGACCTAATTTAGCTATAAAAGGACCCATTGTCAATGTAAAAACACACATCAGAAAATAATAATACAACTCTGTCTTGTAATTCGTGCAATTTTGTCTCCTAGTGAAAAAGTTTTTTTTTTTTTCCTTCACCGGTCCCGACAGCTCAACCCACCCTCCAGTCGCCGGAACCTCCAGCTCCACCACGCTCACCGCCCGGTCTCAGTCCCTCTGTCCCTCGCAAGCCATCATCGTCCGGAATCCTCGCCAGAGCCGTCCGCCGTCGCTGCCGTTGCCGGAGTCCTGTTGCTGCCGTCCCGGAGCTCGACTTGCTACTTCCTGTCAATTGGAGAAGACGAGTTCGCCGGAGTTCCGGCAAACTCACCTGCCGCTCGCTGTCCCTGCTGGTGCCGCCTGCCTACTGCCGTCCAGAGCCGTCCGTCGCTGTTGTTGACGGGGTCAGGGCTGTCGGCGCTGCTTCTGTCTATCTCCCCTGTGAGGTGAGTTTCCTGCAAGTTTTTTTATTTATTTATTATTATTATTATTATTATTATATTATTTGTTTAATTATTCTGTGTTTATTTTCTGTTATTTATATTTATTATTAAATCATGTTAATTAGATAGTTTGGATGTAGATTAATTAGATAACATGTTTTACTGTATGTATATATGTGTAGGACGTATAATTATTAAATTATATCATGATTTTGAGCATGCTTGATTTTATTTGATTTTATCTCAAGTAGGAGTTTTAGATGTGTAATAGTTTTTTTTTTTAGAGTTTATATTTGTCGTTAATAATATTTTTCGCATGGGAGTTAGTTTAGTTTTTGATATCGTTAAATTAATTCGACGTAACGCGTATTTAAATTTTAAAATTGGCAAATAGGTTAATTAAGTACCGAAAGGACGTAATTAGAAAAATATTTTTCTTAATTTGTAACGGAACCCCCGAACTCAAATCTTGGATCGTATTCCGATTAATGTGCTTAGGTATTTGATTCATTATTTACCTTGGCAAATTTAGGATTCTAGTTAGCCTTAATTAACTAGTGGCAACTATATGCAAAATCCACGTTTTCAAAACTTAATTCGCCATAGGTCGGATTTTTAAGTCCGACAATTTGGCGACTCTGTTGGGGATGCCTTAGAGGGTTCAGGCATTGTATATTTTCTTATTTGCCAGTTTTTAGTTTATTTGTGTATAACTATGTTATTCTAACTTTGGGTTTTTATGTGATAGGTGCGGAACTTTTTATTTTACTAACTTACGTTTCTTTGTTGAACCCGCACACACACCACTTTAGTGTAATATCCAAAACGCCTAAAACCCAGGGCGACTAGGAACCCCGGAGGTTTAGTACGGTACGACCGGAGCGGCTGGGCCACTGGTACGGCTCTGAAAAACTCTACTCGCTTGTGAAGGTCTTATGATCCCTATAATGGGGTGAGGAAACCACCTTGTCGGGAACCTATCAGTGGAACATACATTGTAGAGCAAAGCCACACATTTTTTACCCCCTTGCATGTTGTGTTTTATCCGTGTTTTTTTTGTTGTAAAAAAGAGTCGTCAGGAAAACTGTAAGTTTTTTTAACTGTGTAATTTTTATTCTCATGCAATCATCTTCTTGCATTTTTTTTAAAAAAAAAATTCAGCTAAGTGGTCGGACATTTACAAATTTTCTTTCCGAACATGCATTTTGTATGCATTATTTTTTTTTTAACCCCCTTACCTGATTTTTTTTATTTCAAACTTGCGTTTCATACGCATTATTTTTTTCTTAAAAAAACTCTTCAGGTAAGTTGTGATTTTGGTTAGCGCGTCGCGCATGCACAAAACATTTTAGAAAAAATTGCGATTCCTTTTTAGCTATTAGAGCTTCTAATTTCGAACGTGCATTCCACATGCATCATTTCAAAAAAACTTTTTACCTGAATTGTTTTATATTTAAATAATGCATCAAATATGCATTAATTTAAAAAAACTTTTTAGATAAATCGTAAGCTCTCTTAGTTTTAGAGCTCTTTGTTTAAAAAAAACATTTTACCTGATTTTTTTTTAAAATGTGCATCTCATATGCATTATTTTCGAAAAAAACATTCAGGTAAATTGTAATTTTCTTAGTTGTGGAACTTTCATTTTTAAGTTTGCATCTTGTATTTATTGTTGTGCATTTATGCATTCTTTTAACAAAACTTTTCACCTGATTTTTTTATCTTGAGCAAGCAATATGCATTTTTTTTTCCTCGTTAAAAAAACAAAAAAATCTTTTCAGATAGTTTGTAAGTTTTCTTAACTGTACAACTTTCATCTCATGTACATCTCATATGCATTGATTTAGGAAAAACATTTTTAGATAGATTGTAAATCTCTTCTTAGTTGTTGAGTTTTTAATTCTAAACATGCATTGAATTTGCATTTCTTTTTATAAAAAAACTTTACCTGGATTTTTCATTCCGCACATGCATTCAATATGTACCCGTCAGGTAAGCTGTAAACTGTAAAAATTTTTTTTAATTTTCGAGCATGCATGAGCATTTAAAAAAATCAAAGTGTCATTCGTTTTTATCCAAGGTGTATTGCACTTTTTTCGGCTAGATCGTCTCAACCTTCGCGTGAGTTAGCGTTTTAAAAAAGAGATTTGATTTGATTTTTTGAGAAAATATTTTAAATATGCAATTGAGTGCGACCATTCGAGTTTAAATAAAGGACAATAAAATCTTTTTGAAAAAACTTTGTTTTGAACATCTGTCCTGCGTTCGAGCCAGATAGTGCACTCAGCGAACTCCATGCTAGTGCAAAACACCTTAGATAATAAATTTTGATTCTTCCTGAAATGTAATCAAAATTATGAAATGAATGACATTATAAGTTTTCCGAAAAATCATGCATGACTTCTTTTATTATTTATACTAACTTACATGTTTGGTCTTTTCAGGTACCCTTGGTTAGGTATCCCGCACATACAAGTTGTGTCGGCCAAAAGGGGCAACATAAAAAGAACGTGCAGTCATCCAGTAGCACGAAGAATAAATTGCGCACTCGGAATATCCGACGCTCAGGTACGATGAATTGTACTTGATTTTTCTTTGAGATTTAAGTGTCCCTACTCTTTTGGCAGATCAGACGACCATTTTAACCGAGGTCGCAACCACGTGAAACGTGAATGCTCTAAAGAACTTACATGCCAAAATTCCACCTACCATGTGTGGAATTCATTCACGTCCCCGAACCAAGCCGTACATCCATTTTACGGTAATGTCTAAACCGGTCAGTGGTAACTAAGGGGCATCTCTCATTGAGATCTGTCATATCCGGAGATGGGAAAATATCAAGAGATCATCAAGAGTCTCGTGAAGATTCAATGTGTTGATCAATGAACATTTTGGATGTCAAGCAAATAGAACATTATTGTTGGTGCCTTCCATCAGAGGTCAAGGGGCATTTACTTTCCGTCAGGTGTTCATATACAAGTTGAGATTTCTAGATGGAGCAGGAAAATCATAACATGCAACAGATCCATTCACATATGGAGCAAATTTCCATTAAAAATGTCGGACACCCAGGTAAGAGAAGTCGTGATCAATTTTCTCTCCGAAATTTGAGTTTTTTCTTACTCATTGTGCAGCTCGGATAATCATCCAAATAAAAGCCTCTGAAGAGCATATCTCATGCACGACCCTTTTCTCGCCAACCATTCTCGTGTCAGCTGCCGAATTCATCTCGCGCAATATATGTGCCCCAATGCGGACTACTCCACGTCATCCATGTGTGATCCTCAACCGAGTCATACATTCGTCATGCGGCGAAGTCTAAACTCGTCAGTGCTAACCGTGGGGCATCCCCAGATGAGAGTGAGCATTAGCCGGGGCACTTGAGAAGCCGAGAGAAGAAATCATTGCTGATATCATCCATTGTTGTAAGGTCCATCCAGGGCGTCGACACGATCGGCATATTTTGACTCAATCAACTGAGTCCTTCTCTAGAAGATGTTTTGAATTTGAAATTTCAGATTTGCCACTAGGGGCATGTACATAATTATTGTTGATTATTTTCGTTAAATTTTCGTTTTCAAAAAAAAAAAAAAAACAAAAAAGCAAAAAAGCGAAAAAAAAAAAATCATTTTCTTTAGGGTCACAGCCGCCCTTTAATTGGCTACCGATAAAAATAAAGAGAGTGCTCGTGCATATTTTGTGAGAGCAGTGAATAAAAGGGTCACAACCCTAATTCAGCTACAGATAAAAAGGGTCACAGTCGTCCCTAAAACGACTACAAAGAAAGGGCCACAGCCACCCTTCAAATGGCTACAGATAAAGAGCGCTCCTGCAACATCAAAAGCAGGAAATAGGTGAAAGGGGCACAGCCACCCTCCAAACGGCTACGAATAAAAAAGTGACCCCGCGAACCCTGTGAGGGCGGGAGAATAAAAAGGGCCACAGCCACCCTTAAAATGGCTACACAAAAAGAGTGATCTCGCGAAACCGGTGAGAGCGGGAACATAAAAGAAAGAGTCACAGTCGTCCCTCAAACGGCTACAGTCAAAAGAGCAATCCCGGAACATCGATGGCGGATATTAAGTGAAAGGGCCACAACCGCCCTCAAAATGGTTACATACAAAGAGTGTTTCTCGGATCAGAGACGAGGAATGAAGGGCCACAGCCACCCTCCCAAATGGCTACAATCAAAAGAGCTCCCGCAACATTGAAGACGGTGAGGAAAAGGTCACAGTCACCCTCCAAAGGGCTACAAATACTCCCGCATCGAGGCGGAAAATAAAGTACGGGTCACAGCCACCGTTTAATCGGCTACCAAATAAAGAGTGCTTCCGCTAGGTTGAAAACCCGAAAGGGCGGCCTAGGCAAAATCAGGAAATGAGGGGCATGGTTGCAAATTCAAAATTTGCAATCATGGCAAAAGGAGAGAAAATAAAAAAATAAACGAGGGGCACGGTAGGAAATCTCTCAATCGGCCGTGGCAAAAGGAGAGAAAAAAGAGAAATTCTCAACAAAAAGATGAAAAGAGAAAAAGAAAAAGAAAAAAGAGAAGATCCCGCTAGATTGTCGCGTCGTGCGCAATTTAGGCAAAAATTAGGGACAAACATTCATGCGCAACACAACGCCTTCCAAAGTCAACTTCACGGCAAGCGGGACGGTTACAGTCTGCTCTCGTGAGTCGCCATCCAAGGATGAGTAGGACTGTTACAGTCTGTTCCTACGAGTCAACTTCATGACAGATGGGACGGTTACAGTCTGCTCTCGCAAGTCACCATTCAACGATGAGCAGGACTGTTACAGTCTGTTCCTACAAATCAATCGACGACCGGGATCTGAAGTGGTCCAGCTTTCTAAGAGTCACCCCCGACGAACGAAGTCTTAGTCACGCCACTAGAGGCACTTCTCCAACGGACGCCACTAGAGGCTCTTCTCCGACATACGCCGCTAGAAGCATCGCCAAAGGGTCTCCGGTACGGTCTGACGTAGAGGTCTTCCGCCACCAGAGATATCACCAGAGGTTTTCCGGTACAGTCTGACGTAGAGGTCTTCCGTTACCACTCGCCACTAGAGGCATCACCAAAGGTTCTCCGGTACGGTCTGACGTAGAGGTCTTTCGCCACCAGAGGTTTTCCGGTACGGTCTGACGTAGAGGTTTTTCCGTTACCACTCGCCACTAGAGGCGTCACCAGAGGTTGTTGGTACTGTCTGACGTAGAGGTCTTCTGTTACCAATCATCACCAAATGTTTTACTTTATTGCACGCCACTGGAGGCTTTTCCTTGTCGCTCGCCACTAGAGGCATCATCGATTGAGATTTTACTTTTCTGCACGCCACTGGAGGCTTTACTTTTTCACACGCCACTGGAGGCTTTACTTTCTGCACTACCAATGGAGGCACTGCCAACAGGGGCACCGCCGACAGAGGTTCTATTTTCTGCACTACCAATGGAGGCACCGCCAACAGGGGCACCGCCGACGGAGGTTCTATTTTCCGCACGCCAACGGAGGCACCGCCAACAGGGGCACCGCCTACCGAGGCTTTAGTTTTCTGCGCTACCAATGGAGGCACTGTCAACAGGGGTTCCGCCGACAAAAGTTTAATTTTTTTTTTCGCATCGTCAATAAAGCCAAAGGCCACCTTGGAGACTGGAAGACCCGGAAGAAGATATACTTCCTAGCCAAAATTAGTGTTTACTCGTCTTTGGACAAACCTCCCGAATGCATTCTACGGGAGTCCGTCCAAAGAGGGGCAAGCTGTAAACACCTAATTTTGGTACGCATGACACGTATATATCACGTTCAAAAATGTTATATGTAACGCGTTTAAAAAAGGAATATTTAAACATAGAAGGTCACAGGTTGCTAAAAATAGGTTTAGCTTAAATTAGGATAGTATATATGCATTAAATATCATCTAATATTCAGAAAATATACATTATATATTTATGACAATTTTCATTAATATATATATGTAATTTTCGGAATAATTAATGTGTATATTTAGGTAAATGTGTTTTCCTAATATTGAGACCTAATTTAGCTATAAAAGAACCCCTTGTCAATGTAAAAACAAACATCAGAAAATAATAATACAACTCTGTCTTGTAATTCGTGCAATTTTGTCTCCTAGTCAAAAAGTTTTTTTTTTTCCTTCACCGGTCCCGACAGCTCAACCCACCCTCCAGCCGCCGGAACCTCCAGCTCCACCACGCCCACCGCCAGGTCTCGATCCCTCTGTCCCTCGCAAGCCACCATCGTCCGGAATCTTCGCCAGAGCCGTCCGCCGTCGCTGCCGTTGCCGGAGTCCTGCTGCTGCCGTCCCGGAGCTTGACTCGCTACTTCCTGTCAATTGGAGAACACGAGTTCGCCGGAGCTCCGGCAGACTCGACCGCCTCTCGCCGTCCCTACTGGTGCCGCCTGCCTGATGCCGTCCAGAGCCGTCCGCCGCTGCTGTTGCCGGGGTCAGGGCTGCCGGCGGCTTCTGTCTATCTCCCCTGTGAGGTGAGTTTCCTGCACGTTTTATTATTATTATTATTATTATTATATATTATTTGTTTAATTATTTTCTGTTATTTATATTTATTATTAAATCATGTTAATTAGATAGTTTGGATGTAGATTAATTAGATAACATGTTTTACTGTATGTATATATGTGTAGGACGTATAATTATTAAATTATATCATGATTTTGAGCATGCTTGATTTTATTAGATTTTATCTCAAGTAGGAGTTTTAGATGTGTAATAGTTTTCTTTTAGAGCTTATATTTGTCGTTAATAATATTTTTCACATCGGAGTTAGTTTAGTTTTTGATATCGTTATATTAATTCGATGTAACGCGTATTTAAATTTTAAAATTGGCAAATAGGTTAATTAAGTACCGAAATGGCGTAATTAGAAAAATATTTTTCTTAATTCGTAACGGAACACCCGAACTCAAATTTTGGATCGTAGACCGATTAATGTGCTTAGGAATTTGATTCGTTAGTTACCTAGGCAAATTTAGGATTCTAGTTAGCCTTAATTAACTAGTGGCGACTCTATTCAATATCCACGTTTTCAAAACGTAATTCGCCATAGGTCGGATTTTTAGGTCCGACAGTCGCAATCACGTGAAACGTGACTGATTCAATGAACTTCCATGCCAAAATTCTTCATACCATGTGTGGAAATCATATGCGTCCTCGAACAAACCGTACATCCGTTTTACGGTAAGGTCTAAACTAGTCAGTGGTAGCCAAAGGGCATCTCCCGTTTAGATCAAGTACAACCGCCATATGAAGAAAAAGTCAGAACATGCAACAGATCCATTCACATATGGAGCAAATTTCAATTAAAGATGTCGGGCACCCCGGTAAGAGAAGTTGTGATCAATTTTCTCCCCAAAATTTGAGTTTTTCCTTACTCATTGTGCAGCTCGGATAATCATCCAAATCAAGGCCCCCGAAGAGCTCATCTCGCACATGGTCCTTTTCTTGCCGACCATTCTGATATCGACCGCCGAGTTTGTCCCAGATACTTCGGACATGTTCCAAACCTCTGAAGCTTTACCAACCATCTGCGGCCTTCCTCAACCAGATCGCTCATCAAGTATGTGAAAAGCCTAACCCGATGGGTTCTAACAATGGGGCATCCTTCATTAAGATCGAGCATATTCAAAGATGGAAAATTACCAAGAAATGAAGAGATCATTCAAAGGGATCGAGAATCCCGTGAAGGTTTAATATGGCAATGAACAAGCATATGAGTATGAGCAGTCGAGAGAAGAAATCTTTATTGTCGATGTCTTCCATCGGAGGGTACTCAACCCAAGACGTCGACACAATCAACTTGTTCTGACTCGAGTCATCATCAAGAAAAATGTCATTTGTATTTGGAATTTTCAGTCTGTCACTAGGGGCATGTAAATAACTTTTGTTGATTATTTTCGGTAAATTTATTTAAACAAAAAAAAAACAAAAAAGATAGAAAAAAAAATCTCGCTAGGTTGAAAACCAGTACGGAGACCTAGGCAAAATTTATGGAGAAGGGCATGATTGAAAACCCGCAGGGGCGGTCATGACAAAAGGTGACATGCAAAAAAAAAAAAATCAAATTTTTCTTTAGGGTCACAACTGCCCTTTCATTGGCTACCGAGAAAAATAAAGAGAGTGCTCATGAAATTTTTTTGAGAGCAGTGAGGAAATAAAAGGGTCATAGTTGTCCCTAAATCAGCTACAAATAAAAAGGGTCCCAGTCGTCCTTAAAACGACTAGAAAGAAAGGCCACAGCCACCATTCAAATGGCTACAGATAAAGAGCGCCCCCGCAACATCAAAAGCGGGAAATAAGTGAAAGGGCCACAGCCACCCTCCAAACGGCTACAGATAAAAGAGTGACCCCTTGAACTCTGTGAGAGCGGGAGAATAAAAAAGGGTCACAACCACCCTTAAAATGGCTATAGATAAAGAGTGATCCGCGAACCCTATGAGGGCCGGAGAATAAAAAAGGGTCATAGCCACCCTAAAACGGCTACAATCAAAAGAGCACTCCCAGAACATCGACGGCGGAAAATAAGTGAAAGGGCCACAACCAACCTCAAAATGGTTACATAAAAAGAGTGTTCCACAAATTGTGAGAGGAGGAGAAATTGTTGAGAGGGTCACAGCCACCCTCCAAATGACTACAAATTAAAAGAACTCCCACAACATTGAAGACGGTGAGAAAAGGGTCACAGCCACCCTCCAAACGTCTACGAATACTCCTGCATGGAGACGGAAATAAAGTACCGGTCATAGTCACTGTTTAATCGGCTACCACATAAAAGAGTGTTTCCACTAGGTTGAAAACCCGAAAGGGTGGCCTAGGCAAAATCAAGAAATGAGGGGCATGGTTGCAAATTCTGAAATTGCAATCATGGCAAAAGGAGAGGGAATAAAAAAACTGAGGGGCACAGTCGAAAATCTCTCAGAATTGACTGTGGCAAAAGGAGAGAATATGAGAGATTTAAAAAAAAATCCCGCTAAGTTGTCTCACCATGCGCAATTTAGGCAAAAATTAGGGTCAAACATTTATGCACACGTTTATTGTCTACGACACGACGTCTTCCAAAGTCAACTTCACGGCAAGCGAGACGGTTACAGTCTGCCGTCTCATGTCGCATTTCAAGGATGAGTAGGACTGTTACAGTCTATTCCTACAAGTCAACTTCACGGCAAGCGAGACGGTTACAGTCTGCTCTCGCAAGTCACCGTTCAATGATGAGTAGGACTCTTACAGTCTGTTCCTACGAGTCAATTTCACGGCAAACGGGACGGTTACAGTATGCTCTCGAGAGTCACTATTCAAGGACGAGTAGGACTGTTATAGTCAGTTCCTACAAGTCAATTTCATGAAAAAGCGGGATCTTAAGTTTTCCATCTTTCCAAGAGTCACCCCAACGATGATGCGCTGTCCCGGATATGCTAGTCATCACATCTATCCGTTCAACGGTGTTTGCTGCCCCAAGTATGCTAGTCACCACAAGCGGTGTTGCGCTGTCCTAGATATGCTAGTCACCACAACGATGCTGCGTTGTCCCAGATATGCTAGTCATCACATCTACTCTTTTCAACGGTGTTGCGCTGCCCCAGGTATTCTAGTCACCCCTGACAATTAGGATCTGAAGTTTCCAGCTTTCTGAGAGTCACCCCCGATGAACGAAGCCTTAGTATTCAGCCTTCGCAAGTCACGCCACTGGAGGCATCATCGATTGAGGCATTTCTTTTCCGCCAAAGCCAAGCCTACGCCATGCATTTACCGACTACTTCTTTTCATTTATTTAACTCATCCATAGATTTATCTATCTTATGGACCATGTATTTAAGCTGTCGCTTTTAATGCCATGGTTGATATTCTAATTAGATTTTAGTAGCTGGAAGGCTTACATAAAATCTAAGTACTTATCTATGAGTTATATCTGAAGAATTACAAACGAAAATTCCGCATTCATAAAAATACTTAAATTCGTATTCTAAAACAATGTGTCCCGTCTATCGAGGTGACATGCGCCTCGTGCATACCCAGTTAAAAACCGTGGTTTTGAAAATCGGTTTAGTCTCTAAAATTAAAAGCAAGATCGGTTTTAAACATGCATATTATTTGGGTTACAAACTACAATGGAGTACTTTAACAAATAAGAATTAATATCGATCGGTTTGTTTTGCGTCTGTTATGCGAGTTATGGATGTTATTAAAATGGTGATATGAGTTCGGATAAATGTTTAATCCAATCATTCTATTGATGAAATTTTAGTTACTTGTTCCGGATCGATCCCGTTTAACCGGGCCGATTAATTTCGAAAGGCAGACCATTTCAAAAAAAAAAAGGAATGGTTACTACTTCATTCAATAATTCTGAATTACGTTCAACAAATAGACGAGAAATAAGGATCCCAACAAAAACAACGACAGATTTCACGGATCCATAAATACAACTAAGCAAAGAAAGTCACATATATATATGTGGCAGGAAGTCTTCACCACTTTGAGCAGTCCACCTGAAAATTAATTCAAGAATTGAATTATGTCAGATGTTTTTGCATCAATTAAAACGTGTAACCGTCTTATGTATTGTGGTAAACGAGGCGTACCTTTTATGGCACATGAATCAACAGTGATTGTCGCACTGGATCATCGTTTAGACCTTTTGTTGGGTTTAGCCAAACAATTCTGAATTCCAGTGAATCTGGTCTCCGACACATCAGGAAGTTTGGAGATATTTCTATCTTTATGGTCGGCATCATACAAGTCTATTTCCGCTTTAATTGCTGTGATCAGACGTGTTAGTCCGCTATCATCAGCAAACCATGAAAGAGGAAACATGTCCATCACCTTCTGAATTTCTGCCCATTCATCTGCGGAGTCTAGAACGGTTTCCATCCCATTCTCCTTGCATAGAATTTCATGGTACGAGGCCATTAATTCTCTTGCTTCATCCGCCTTTCCCTTGCCGTAGCGAAGGTGTAAGGTGCACCAAAGATGCAATGCGCTCCTTTTGATGATGATTTCTTCCGTTTCAGTTGTAATATGCGAGCAAATAATCTCGCGTGCTTTTTGATCCCTCCATAACCTGTTTGCACCGTTGTATCTGTAGGGCTCCCAATTATCGTACACATATATCCGTTTGTCCTTGGGATCAACGCGATCCTCAACTCCCGCAGGAATTAGATCATTTTTAACTCTAGTTGTCCAATCATCATAATTAATGTTATCCAGTTTGCATAATTTCTTAAAACGATCCGATCGAGCCATTTAGAACTATTATGATGACAATCATGTAAAGTTAGGAAAAGAACAACATTTTGACAGAATTGCAAACATCGGATTATCTATTATGATGGAATACGACGAATAGTGATTCTTCAGTCACTAAACCTAACCGACCTTCAGTAAACCGAGGAAGGGGGTGTCATGAAAGAATTCACACTATTGTCGTTTTCAATCTAATAGACCAGTCTTTTGAAAACGGTTATTCTATTACAAATTACCAGAACGGGAATTTTCAAATAAGCATACCCGATCTTAGCTTTCCCAAGGCCCTTATGATTTTGTAAAATTATCCGATAATTTACGCATGCATATTTATAATTATACTACATCTAGCAAATCATCATACCATGCCATAAAAATCGAACAGAACATGCTTACGCGTCATGCGTCTAATGTTCCTAGCATACATAATTCTACGTAAAGTAAATTATCACATGCGTTCTATTATGAACATCCTAGCATACGCGTCAAAACATGCAATATCCGCACACATCATACATAATTGGCGACTGGAATTTTCGGTTTTATAAAACGTTTTGAAAATATTAGGGGCTGTTTTGCAATTCATGCTTACAATCAATCATGCGAATTTCTAGACATGGATTATAGGCACTTTCAATCAGCATACCATGTCTATCCTATTGCGCAAACCATATATTTAAATCCCAGAGCTCAATGCTCGCAATATAATATCCAGCTACCTTGACAAAGTCAAGACGACAGTTCTAATTATATCAAAATATATGATGCAGAAAGTAAACAATTGCAAATCAGCCCACTATTTTAATCCAGTCCTAAAAACATGCAAGTCCGAGATCCATTCCCATAATCGAAACCAGGCATTAGGGTTTTAATTGAAACCGTGTATTAAAACACAAACCCTAAGAGCACTGTTTAGATTAATTTTAAAGTTCGAAAATATTTTGGATTTATAATTTGACATCCTATTTTATTGAACAATTAAAAATTTTCCGAAAATTTAAAAATGGTACGGTCCAAATTTTAAAATCCGGTTCAATTCGGTCTGATTTTAAAAATTATGGTTTGGTCCGAAACGGTTAAATAAAATAAGATAGTGGTTTGGTTTATCACTCAAAACCGGTTAGGTTAGGTTTAATTTAGTTACTACGGTCCGACCCGACCCGACTAGGTCGAACCGATTAAGAAAACCCGGATTGGTTTTATCCGTTCCGGTTTAGCAATTGGACCGGCCCATAAACCCTAGGGCTCGGCCGAATTATGTCTTGTGGGCTAAGTACGGTTTTAAAGTCCACTAAAAACTTAACTTAGCCACCAAGAAACATTAATTATTTAAAATAATTTCAAATATTGCTAATATATATATATATAATTCGGCTAAACATATATATATATATATAAATATTGTCAAGATTTTATCACTATGGTGTAAATCAATTAACAATATATAATATATATATATAAATTCGGCCAAATCACTATATATATATATATATATATATATATATATAAATATTGTCAAAAATATATTTAGGGATAAAATATATAGACAATATATCTTCTTAATCTTTTTAAGTAACTAAATCCTATAAATATATCTTTATCCCTATCTTTTAGTTATATATATTGATAGTTAATATATTTTACAATATTATATTATAAACCTATCCATATTTTCCAACTTATAGATATATAGTTACCTATTAATAAAATTTAAAAAATGGCAACATATATATTTTATATTAGTGCCGAAATTTTGAAGTCTTGGTGACCAAGAAATTTAATTTTTTTACCTAAATTACCCCTAGGGTTTTCGGCACAAACACAAAGAGTTGGAAAAGTTGTCAAATTTTAGGATCAAATACTACCTTGATCGAAAATCCAAATTGTGTTCTTGATAAAACTCATGGTGTTCTTGAAGATTATGAACATCAAACTCAAATTCATAACAAAAAATTTCGGTTTTGATCCTCAAAAACACATAAATTTCGAAATTTTAAGTTATTAAAGATCAAATACATGATTTCATGTTGAAAATTTCGGAACACATATTGATGTTCATCAACCTAAAAATTTCGGATTTTTCATAGATTCAAGAATATCGGTTTATCAAATTTTTAAGAACTTCTAACTCAGGCTCTGATACCACTGTTGGATTACGGGGACGTAATACTACGGAATGCTAAACGTGTACTAGCAAGAAATCTAATCTACGCAGCGAATTAGTACACATACCTTTTAGCTTTCCTGTCAAAGAACGATGTGGAGGGAGTTCTGATCCTCCGGTCAGAACCACGTGCAAGTTTCTTTGTCAGAAAAAGTCGCACGCGATGTAGCTCCACAACAAGACCTCTGATCGATTCTTCAACGGAGATGGAACCTCGGACTTGATGTTGATGGTGCCGAAATTTAGACTAGGGTGACAAGTTTTCTCAATGGAGATCCTTGTTCTTAATTCTGTGTTTAAACCCTTAGGAGTCACCCCTATATATAGTATTGGGTGAAGTTGCCAAAAGGCAACTCCACCCTATGTGGTACTAGGGTTTTGGCCGAACCATGCATAAAGGGGGGGAGGCCCAAAATGGGCCTCTCTTGTCAATTACTAATTGGATTTGGCCCAATTAGCCCAAATTGACAATTACCTGATTACTTAGGTAATTCCCTTAATTAACGGGCTCCTATTACAGCGCCACGTCACCATATGCTAACAGAAAGACCTCATGGCAGAATACTATAGTATTCTATGCAGTGATGACGGTGTTATAACGCTCATTATCCAGCTGACGGAGTAGTAATATAGACAAGAGCTCGGAAAGGAATGAAGATGTTTCCTCTTTCATGGTTTGGCGACTATGATGGACTCACAAGTCTGATCACATCTTTTAAGACGATCACGGATCTGTACGAGGCCAATTATGAGGTAGGAAACACTTTTAAAGAACCCGAGATAACCGATGATAGATTCGATAGTCTTCGGAAATACTTGGCTAACCCCAGCAATAAAAGGTCTAAACGATGATCCGGTGCAACCCACCGTTGATTCAAGTTCCATAAAGGTACGCCTCGTTTGCCGCACATTCATAGAACTTTAATATGTTTTATCCGATGCAGGACATCTTATCAAAATTCATTTGTGAATTCTTTTCAGGTGAAATGCTGAACGTGGTTGTGACTGCTTGTCTATGTTGCCTTCATTATAGCTTCAAACTATGATCAGAGACCTTATTATTGTTGTTGATGAATTTCCTATTCGTTTTTTTAATGTTTGAATTTTTGAATTGATTAAGATTCGGATTTATTAAATAAAGTAGTTTCCGTTCGATTCGAAACAACTACTTGTCAAAATTAATCGACCCAATTAAACGGGATCGATCCGAAACGAAATTGAAACCCAAAATATCTGTCGAATGAAATTAGTCGGATCAAACATGACACACACTCTCCTTCATCTAATATCGTGAAACATCGAAATACCATTAGTATTCATCGATTACGTAGTTCTAAGAGCGCACCGATTTATCTCTTTCTTACTTGTTAGTACTCCATTATATGATAAATTCCGTAATGATGAACATGTGCGAAACCGATTGGATTAAATTAAATTGAATTTTTGGAAACGAAACAATTTATACCATGGGTTGAACCTGGAATAGGCGCCACAAGCGCGCGTACCTCGAAAGGCGGAACGCATCATTATCAGAGTACGAATTTAATGATGAAGTGTTTTTTAGTAATAAATGTCAACATTTTCATTTGCCTCCCTTTGGAAATAATTCACTCAATACTTTCACGATGAAAAGAGGTATCCTCCACAAGCTACCACGAACTCGTAAAGTATCAACTGACGCATAAGGCGAAAGCCCAATGCACAGTTCAGAGATAGATAAGTCTTTGAGATGAATTAGCCAATGAAAAGGGTGATGTCGGTAAAATGACTCTAGCACTAAATGCCTTGAACGAGAAGTTTGGCAAGACATTCATGTCGACAACACACTTCAACTTGCATAGTTTGAAAACATAATGTTAGGGTTCAACAACGGACGTTGCCTATGGGATGAAAAGCAGTTGACTCACTTCAATGTAAAACTATGTTCCAGTACAATCGGTCAAACACGACACCATAAAAGCTAAGAGGAATGATAACGAGTTAAATCTTATCATCATGCGACATTAACTTGCGCATAAAACAAGTATTTGAACCGAAAGTACGAAAACTACTCTTAAACAATACATGTTTAAATTAGCTTGTAACAATGGTGTCGTGTTCGAACATGAGACGTTACATTCCTTGAGGACGAAATTCCAACGCTTGGTGAAATGAAAACAGACGAAGTCTTGATCGAATTGGAGCAAGATAACGATGATGGTCAGGTCCCACTTATTTCGTGTGGGAGATTTGAGGCAGCAACGCAAGTGAATGAAATGGTAAATGAAGATGGAGACATTTTCATAGTAAATCCAGTGGAAGGAGCCAATCCTACCACACAAATCAATGTTGCTGCAGATGCGAATCAAGTTGAACCTAATAATCACGTAGCCGGACCACTGGATGAAAATCCAATAATGCCACAACTACCCATTGTTCCTGGTGGGAGTGGATAAACCAACTTGGTTCCAGGTCCTAGTGATCAAGGAATTAATCTAGAAGGTAGAATCCCGAGACCGAGAGGTCGACCAAGAAAAGTTGTAGGTCAAGGTTCTAGAACTACCCTTGTTCCCAGTGGGAGTGACGCTCGGATAGAAAGCATTATTCCGAGTGGGAGCAACGTTCAGACTCAAGATGGGATTAACGAGCCCAGACGAAGTCAAAGGCATCAAACTTCTCCCAAGAAGTATCCCATCAAAAAGGGTTAAATATTAACCCTAACTTCTGTTGACGAACCGGTAACGGTTCAAGAAGCGTTGAAAGGACCGCAAGCGAAGGAATGAAGGAAAGCAGTGGAGGAAGAGATCGCCTCAATGGAAGCCAATTCGGTATGGTCTTTAGTTGATTTACTTGCTAACCGCAGGGCCATAGAGGCAAAGTGGGTTCTGAAACTGAAACTCACTACTGATGGAAATGTTGAGCGATACAAAGCTCGACCAGTTGTGAAAGGGTACACCCAGCTTCACAGAGTGGACTTTGATGAGACATACTCACCGACTGTGCGGTACACCACAGTCAGGGCAATCCTAGTCCTGGCCGCATGCCTCGATCTAGAGCTGAACCAAAAGGATGTTAAGACCGCATTCCTCCACGGAAACCTGAAGGAAGAGATCTATATGGAGCAACCAGAGGGTTTTATTACTCCTGGTAACGAACTTAAAGTTTGTAAACTCCAAAGATCCATTTATGGTCTTAAACAATCGTCTCGGCAATGGTACCACAGAATTCACAAGGAGATCGTCGGAAACGGATTCGTGAATCTTCACGAGGATCCATGCGTGTATACGAAGACCTCTGGTCTAAGTACGTCATCTTAACTTTATACATGGATGACATACTCATTGCTGCGAATGATGTGAGTTTCATGCATGAATAAAAGTCTTGGTTGTCATCTGTATTTGAGATGAAAGACACAGGAGATTGCTAGAGATCGTGCCGCCCGAAGATTGTGTCTATCTCAGGAAGCCTACATCAGCAATCTGTTGAAAAGGTTTAGACTACAAGATGCCAAACCCGTGAAAACGCCGGTAGTATTCGAGTGCGTGTTGTCAAAGCGCGACGGCCCGAAGAACCAGCAAGAGCGTGAATAGATGAGGAGTGCAGAGTATTTAAGCATGGTCGGAAGTCTCATGTACGCCGTGCTTTGCTCTCGTCCGGACATCTGTTACGTTCTGGGCATAGTAGCAAGATTCCAATCATACCCTGGCTATCAACATTTAAAAGCAATAAAGCATATCATGCAATATCTGAAAGATACTGCCGACTACGTACTGTGCTATGAGGTCAGAAGTTAGAATTAATCAGATTCAGTGACACCGACCATATTGGCGATCAAGACGATCGTAAATCCACCACAAGATGAGTGTTTATCCTTGCTGATGACGGCATTTCATGGACTAGAAATAAGCAATCATGTGTTGCCCTGTCTAAAAAGGAATTAGAATTCGTTGCTCTCTACAAAAATGCACAGGAAGCGGTCTGGCTGAAAAGGCTTATTACTGCGCTACTTGGTGGCGATGTCGGGAGTAAAGCCAAGGATGGGATATGTCAATAATGCTATCGAAGAATCTCTCATCTGGCCTTGAATGTGATATAGTGATGGACAAAGTCTAACTCGACGATTTACAAAATGAAGATTAAGTCATGTTGTTAAGCGTGACATTGTTATCGTTTTTCTGAATCAGGTTTACTCCCCTGATTCTTAGCCAATCTTGTTATGGTAGAGATCCCTCTCTCTTTACAAGATGACCGTGCCTGTGTGACGATGCAATGTTCACATTCGACATAATTTTGGTGGAAGAATTTTACTTCTTCCTACGACTTAGTTTATAGACCGTAAAATCCGATGTTGTTAATCATTATGACGTCGATAAATCATAAACTCAAATCGCAACTCTTTTATTCAAACTGAAATATAATTTCAAATGTCAAAATGTTATCACTTTTACAAGCCACACAGCCTACGTAATCCAAGCATTTTTTACGTGCTTTTCAAAAATCTCCATACGTAACGGCTTAGTTAAAGGGTCTGCGACCATATTGTCTGTAGGAAAGTATTCTAAAGTGATTATGTTTTCTTACAGAACCGATTTAGCATTATTGTATTTCACATCAATTTGTTTAGTCCTACTATGGTACTTAGATTCTTAACTGCTGCAATGGCCGCCTGACTGTCGGAGTGCACCTTCACAGGTTTACTCTTTTTGTCGGTGCCAATTAATGCAGTAAGAAGCCTTTTTAGCCAGACCGCTTCTTGTGCGTTTTTGGAGAGGGCATCGAATTCTGATTCCATAGTGGAAAGCGCGACACAAGATTGCTTCTTGCTTACCCATGATATGGCGGCATTAGCATGGAGGAAAACTCCTCCTGTGGTGGACTTACGATCATTCGGATCGCCACCGTGGTCGGCGTCACTATAACCGATCGATTCGAGCTGATTTCCCTCAGAGCACAGAACGTAGTCGGCAGTACCTTTCAGATATCTGATATTTGTTTTACGGCCTTTAGATGTTGATAACTAGGATCTGATTGGAATCTTGCTACTAGGCCCACAGCGTAATAGATGTCTGGCCGAGTACAGAGCATGGCGTACATTAGACTCCCTACCATGCTCAGATACTCTTCATTCTTCATCTGATCACGCTCCTGCTGGTTTTTCGGGCCATCACGCTTCTATAGCGCGCATCCGAACACAACCGGCGTATCCACGGGTTTAACATCCAACATTCTGAATCTTTTCAACAGTTTGTTGATATATGATTCCTGAGATGAGTGGCACGATCTCGGGCAATTTTGATGCCTAAGATGTACATAGCCTCTCCCATGTCTTTCATCTCGAATGCTGATGCTAACTAGGACTTTTATTTATTCATGAAACTCATATCGTTCGCAGTAATGAGTATATCATCCACGTATAGTTTTATGATGACATACTTAGACCCTGGAGGTCTTAGTGTATACGCAGGGATCCTCGTGAAGATTCACGAATCCGTATCTGACAATTTCCTCGTGGAATCCGCGGTACCATTGCCGAGACGATTGTTTAATGTCGTATAAAGATCTTTGGAGTTTGCAAACTTTATGTTCTTTGCCAGGAGTAATGAAACCCTCCGGCTGCTCCATATAGATCTCTTCATCAAGGTTTCAATGGAGGAATGCGGTCTTAACATCCATTTGATGTAGCTCTAGATCAAGACTAGCAACTAGGGCAAGGATGGCCCTTACTGTGGTGTAACACACAGTCGGTGAGTCTGTCTTTATCAAAGTTTACTCCGTGAATTCTAAGATTTCACTTTCTAGTTCTGTGGTTAACAGAAAAATCGACTAAAGACTAAAAACGAGTTAGTTCTTTATTCAGGCAATTTCATCCTCTATTATTTTCCTCCATTCCCTCGTTTTGAGGTCCTTCCCTTGCTTGTTGAACAATCACTGGTTCAAGTACGAACATCAAGATGTTTAACACATCTCGTTTGATGGGACACTTCTCGTAAGAAGTTCGTTGCCTTTGGTTATGTCTAGGCATGTTAATCTCATGTTTTAGTCTGATTGTTACTCCCACTTGGAATAATGCTTCTTATCGGGGCATTACTCCCATTGGGAACAATGGTGGTGGTTGAACTTACTTGGAATATCCTCTTGGTCTCGGGTTTTTTTACCTTCGAGATGTATTCTTCGATCACTAGGATCTGGAACCAAGTTGGTTGTTCCACTCCCACTAGGAAAAATGGGTAGTTGAAATAGTTTATTATCATGATTATCAGGTCCGATTTGATTCGCATTTTGAAATTTAGTGATGATTATTTGTGAGGGGAGTGAGCCCTCTCACTGGATTTATTATGAAGACGTTTCCATCATCATTTACCAAATCAATCACTTATGCTATATCAATTCTCCCACTCGAAGTAAGTGGGACCTGAGAATCTCCATCAACTATCTGTTAACTTTAATCAGTACTAGTTCGTTCGTTCTGCAAAGCGTTGGAAATCCATCCTCAAACCTTTATAATGTGCCATATTTATCCACGAAACCATTGTTCCAGACTAATTTTAAAACTCGTATTTTTCGAGATTAGCGCGTACTCTTAATAAATACTCGTTTTAATGCGCAAATTAATGCGTCTTTGTGATAAGGTTTTACCCGAATCATTCATTAGCATTTATGGTAACGTGTTAACCGATTTATTCAAAACATAGTGTTTAACATTAATGTGAGTTAATTTAATCTCATCCCGCAGGAATAATTAATGTGTAACTCTAACATTATGTAATTCTAAGCTATGTTTATTGAAGTGTTTTAATGAATGCCTTTTAGCCAAACTCTTCGTTCAAGGCTAAGGGTGGGAGAGTCGTTTTACCGACTACTTCTTTTCGTTTATTTAACTCATCCATAGATTTATCTATCTTATGGACCATGCATTTAAGCTGTCGCTTTTAATGCCATGGTTGATATTCTAATTAGATTGTAGTAGCTTGAAGGCTTACATAAAATCTAAGTACTTATCTATGAGTTATATCTGAAGAATTACAAATGAAAATTCCGCATTCATAAAAATACTTAAATTCGTATTCTAAAACAATGTGTCCCGTCTATCGAGGTGACATGCGCCTCGTGCATACCCAGTTAAAAACTGTGGTTTTGAAAATCGTTTTAGTTTCTAAATTTAAAAGCAAGATCGGTTTTAAACATGCATATTATTTGGGTTACAAACTACAATGGAGTACTTTAACAAATAAGAATTAATATCGATCGGTTTGTTTTGCGTCTGTTATGCGAGTTATGGATGTTATTAAAATGGTGATATGAGTTCGGATAAATGTTTAATCCAATCATTCTACTGATGAAATTTTAGTTACTTGTTCCGGATCGATCCCGTTTAACCGGGCCGATTAATTTCGAAAGGCAGACCATTTCAAAAAAAAAAAGGAATGGTTACTACTTCATTCAATAATTCTGAATTACGTTCAACAAATAGACGAGAAATAAGGATCCCAACAAAAACAACGACAGATTTCACGGATCCATAATTACAACTAAGCAAAGAAAGTCACATATATATATGTGGCAGGAAGTCTTCACCACTTTGAGCAGTCCACCTGAAAATTAATTCAAGAATTGAATTATGTCAGATGTTTTTGCATCAATTAAAACGTGTAACCGTCTTATGTATTGTGGTAAACGAGGCGTACCTTTTATGGCACATGAATCAACAGTGATTGTCGCACTGGATCATCGTTTAGACCTTTTGTTGGTTTTAGCCAAACAATTCCGAAGTCCAGAGAATCTGGTCTCCGACACATCAGGAAGTTTGGAGATATTTCTATCTTTATGGTCGGCATCATACAAGTCTATTTCCGTTTTAATTGCTGTGATCAGACGTGTTAGTCCGCTATCATCAGCAAACCATGAAAGAGGAAACATGTCCATCACCTTCTGAATTTCTGCCCATTCATCTGCGGAGTCTAGAACGGTTTCCATCCCATTCTCCTTGCATAGAATTTCATGGTACGAGGCCATTAATTCTCTTGCTTCATCCGCATTTCCCTTGCCGTAGCGAAGGTGTAAGGTGCACCAAAGATGCAATGCGCTCCTTTTGATGATGATTTCTTCCGTTTCAGTTGTAATATGCGAGCAAATAATCTCGCGTGCTTTTTGATCCCTCCATAACCTGTTTGCACCGTTGTATCTGTAGGGCTCCCAATTATCGTACACATATATCCGTTTGTCCTTGGGATCAACGCGATCCTCAACTCCCGCAGGAATTAGATCATTTTTAACTCTAGTTGTCCAATCATCATAATTAATGTTATCCAGTTTGCATAATTTCTTAAAACGATCCGATCGAGCCATTTAGAACTATTATGATGACAATCATGTAAAGTTAGGAAAAGAACAACATTTTGACAGAATTGCAAACATCGGATTATCTATTATGATGGAATACGACGAATAGTGATTCTTCAGTCACTAAACCTAACCGACCTTCAGTAAACCGAGGAAGGGGGTGTCATGAAAGAATTCACACTATTGTCGTTTTCAATCTAATAGACCAGTCTTTTGAAAACGGATATTCTATTACAAATTACCAGAACGGGAATTTTCAAATAAGCATACCCGATCTTGGCTTTCCCAAGGCCCTTATGATTTTGTAAAATTATCCGATAATTTACGCATGCATATTTATAATTATACTACATCTAGCAAATCATCATACGATGCCATAAAAATCGAACAGAACATGCTTACGCGTCATGCGTCTAATGTTCTTAGCATACATAATTCTACGTAAACTAAATTATCACATGCGTTCTATTATGAACATCCTAGCATACGCGTCAAAACATGCAATATCCGCACACATCATACATAATTGGCGACTGGAATTTTCGGTTTTATAAAACGTTTTGAAAATATTAGGGGCTGTTTTGCAATTCATGCTTACAATCAATCATGCGAATTTCTAGACATGGATTATAGGCACTTTCAATCAGCATACCATGTCTATCCTATTGCGCAAACCATATATTTAAATCCCAGAGCTCAATGCTCGCAATATAATATCCAGCTAGCTTGACAAAGTCAAGACGACAGTTCTAATTATATCAAAATATATGATGCAGAAAGTAAACAATTGCAAATCAGCCCACTAATTTAATCCAGTCCTAAAAACATGCAAGTCCGAGATCCATCCCCATAATCGAAACCAGGCATTAGGGTTTTAATTGAAACCGTGTATTAAAACACAAACCCTAAGAGCACTGTTTAGATTAATTTTAAAGTTCGAAAATATTTTGGATTTATAATTTGACATCCTATTTTATTGAACAATTAAAAAAATTCCGAAAATTTTAAAATGGTTCGGTCCAAATTTTAAAATCCGGTTCAATTCGGTCTGATTTTAAAAATTATGGTTTGGTCCGAAACGGTTAAATAAAATAAGATAGTGGTTTGGTTTATCACTCAAAACCGGTTAGGTTAGGTTTAATTTAGTTACTACGATCCGACCCGACCCGACTAGGTCGAACCGATTAAGAAAACCCGGATTGGTTTTATCCGTTCCGGTTTAGCAATTGGATCGGCCCATAAACCCTAGGGCTCGGCCGAATTATGTCTTGTGGGCTAAGTACGGTTTTAAAGTCCACTAAAAACTTAACTTAGCCACCAAGAAATATTAATTATTTCAAATAATTTCAAATATTGCTAATATATATATATATAATTCGGCTAAACACATATATATATATATATAAATATTGTCAAGATTTTATCACTATGGTGTAAATCAATTAACAATATATAATATATATATATAAATTCGGCCAAATCACTATATATATATATATATATATATATATATATATATATATATATATATATATATATAGATATTGTCAAAAATATATTTAGGGATAAAATATATAGACAATATATCTTCTTAATCTTTCTAAGTAACTAAATCCTATAAATATATCTTTATCCCTATCTTTCAGTTATATATATTGATAGTTAATATATTTTACAATATTATATTATAAACCTATCCATATTTTCCAACTTATAGATATATAGTTACCTATTAATAAAATTTAAAAATGGCAACATATATATTTTATATTAGTGCCGAAATTTTGAAGTCTTGGTGACCAAGAAATTTAATTTTTTTACCTAAAATACCCCTAGGGTTTTCGGCACAAACACAAAGAGTTGGAAAAGTTGTCAAATTTTAGGATCAAATACTACCTTGATCGAAAATCCAAATTGTGTTCTTGATAAAACTCATGGTGTTCTTGAAGATTATGAACATCAAACTCAAATTCATAACAAAAATTTTCGGTTTTGATCCTCAAAAACACATAAATTTCGAAAATTTTAAGTTATTAAAGATCAAATACATGATTTCATGTTGAAAATTTCGGAACACATATTGATGTTCATCAACCTAAAAATTTCGGATTTTTCATAGATTCAAGAATATTGGTTTATAAAATTTTTAAGAACTTCTAACTCAGGCTCTGATACCACTGTTGGATTACGGGGACGTAATACTACGGAATGCTAAACGTGTACTAGCAAGAAATCTAATCTACGCAGCGAATTAGTACACATACCTTTTAGCTTTCCTGTCAAAGAACGATGTGGAGGGAGTTCTGATCCTCCGGTCAGAACCACGTGCAAGTTTCTTTGTCAGAAAAAGTCGCACGCAATGTAGCTCCACAACAAGACCTCTGATCGATTCTTCAACGGAGATGGAACCTCGGACTTGATGTTGATGGTGCCGAAATTTAGACTAGGGTGACAAGTTTTCTCAATGGAGATCCTTGTTCTTAATTGTGTGTTTAAACCCTTAGGAGTCATCCCTATATATAGTATTGGGTGAAGTTTCCAAAAGGCAACTCCACCCTATGTGGTACTAGGGTTTTGGCCGAACCATGCATAAAGGGGGGGAGGCCCAAAATGGGCCTCTCTTGTCAATTACTAATTGGATTTGGCCCAATTAGCCCAAATTGACAATTACCTGATAACTTAGGTAATTCCCTTAATTAACGGGCTCCTATTATAGCGCCACGTCACCATATGCTAACAGAAAGACCTCATGGCAGAATACTATAGTATTCTATGCAGTGATGACGGTGTTATAACGCTCATTATCCAGCTGACGGAGTAGTCATATGGACAAGAGCTCGGAAAGGAATTAAGATGTTTCCTCTTTCATGGTTTGGCGACTATGATGGACTCACAAGTCTGATCACATCTTTTAAGACGATCACGAATCTGTACGAGGCCAATTATGAGGAAGGAAACACTTTTAAAGAACCCGAGATAACCGATGATAGATTCGATAGTCTTCGGAAATACTTGGCTAACCCCAGCAATAAAAGGTCTAAACGATGATCCGGTGCAACCCACCGTTGATTCAAGTTCCATAAAGGTACGCCTCGTTTGCCGCACATTCATAGAACTTTAATATGTTTTATCCGATGCAGGACATCTTATCAAAATTCATTTGTGAATTCTTTTCAGGTGAAATGCTGAACGTGGTTGTGACTGCTTGTCTATGTTGCCTTCATTATAGCTTCAAACTATGATCAGAGACCTTATTATTGTTGTTGATGGATTTCGTATTCGTTTTTTTAATGTTTGAATTTTTGAATTGATTAAGATTCGGATTTATTGAATAAAGTAGTTTCCGTTCGATTCGAAACGAGAACTACTTGTCAAAATTAATCGACCCAATTAAACAGGATCGATCCGAAACGAAATTGAAACCCAAAATATCTGTCGAATGAAATTAGTCAGATCAAACATGACACACACTCTCCTTCATCTAATATCGTGAAACATCGAAATACCATTAGTATTCATTGATTACGTAGTTCTAAGAGCGCACCGATTTATCTCTTTCTAACTTGTTAATACTCCATTATATGATAAATTCCATAATGATGAACATGTGCGAAACCGATTGGATTAAATTAAATTGAATTTTTGGAAACGAAACAATTTATACCATGGGTTGAACCTGGAATAGGCGCCACAAGCGCGCGTACCTCGAAAGGCGGAACGCATCATTATCAGAGTACGAATTAAATGATGAAGTGTTTTTTAGTAATAAATGTCAACATTTTCATTTGCCTCCCTTTGGGAATAATTCACTCAATACTTTCACGATGAAAAGAGGTATCCTCCACAAGCTACCACGAACTCGTAAAGTATCAAATGACGCATAAGGCGAAAGCCCAATGCACAGTTCAGAGATAGATAAGTCTTTGCGATGAATTAGCCAATGAAAAGGGTGATGTCGGTAAAATTACTCTAGCACTAAATGCCTTGAACGAGAAGTTTGGCAAGACATTCATATCGATAACACACTTCAACTGGCATAGTTTGAAAACATAATGTTAGGGTTCAACAACTGACGTTGCCTATGGGATGAAAAGCAGTTGACTCACTTCAATGTAGAACTATGTTCCAATACAATCGGTCAAACACGACGCCATAAAAGCTAAGAGGAATGATAACGAGTTAAATCTTATCATCATGCGACATTAACTTGCGCATAAAACAAGTATTTGAACCGAAAGTATGAAAACTACTCTTAAACAATACATGTTTAAATTAGCTTGTAACAATGGTGTCGTGTTCGAACATGAGACGTTACATTCCTTGAGGACGAAATTCCAACGCTTGGTGAAATGAAAACAGACGAAGTCTTGATCGAATTGGAGCAGGAAAACGATGATGGTCAGGTCCCACTTATTTCGTGTGGGAGATTTGAGGCAGCAGCGCAAGTGAATGAAATGGTAAATGAAGATGGAGACATTTTCATAGTAAACCCAGTGAAAGGAGCCAATCCTACCACACAAATCAATGTTGCTGCAGATGCGAATCAAGTTGAACCTAATAATCACGTAGCCGGAACACTGGATGAAAATCCAATAATGCCACAACTACCCATTGTTCCTGGTGGGAGTGGATAAACCAACTTGGTTCCAGGTCCTAGTGATCAAGGAATTAATCTAGAAGGTAGAATCCCGAGACCGAGAGGTCGACCAAGAAAAGTTGTAGGTCAAGGTTCTAGAACTACCCAATTCCCAGTGGGAGTGACGCTCGGATAGAAAGCATTATTCCGAGTGGGAGCAACGTTCAGACTCAAGATGGGATTAACGAGCCCAGACGAAGTCAAAGGCATCAAACTTCTCCCAAGAAGTATCCCATCAAAAAGGGTTAAATATTAACCCTAACTTCTGTTGACGAACCGGTAACGGTTCAAGAAGCGTTGAAAGGACCGCAAGCGAAGGAATGAAAGAAAGCAGTGGAGGAAGAGATCGCCTCAATGGAAGCCAATTCGGTATGGTCTTTAGTTGATTTACTTGCTAACCGCAGGGCCGTAGAGGCAAAGTGGGTTCTGAAACTGAAACTCACTACTGTTGTGAAAGGTTACACCCAGCTTCACAGAGTGGACTTTGATGAGACATACTCACCGACTGTGCGGTACACCACAGTCAGGGCAATCCTAGTCCTGGTCGCATGCCTCGATCTAGAGCTGCACCAAAAGGATGTTAAGACCGCATTCCTCCACGGAAACCTGAAGGAAGAGATCTATATGGAGCAACCAGAGGGTTTTATTACTCCTGGTAACGAACTTTAAGTTTGTAAACTCCAAAGATCCATTTATGGTCTTAAACAATCGTCTCGGAAATGGTACCACAGATTTCACAAGGAGATCGTCGGAAACGGATTCGTGAATCTTCACGAGGATCCATGCGTGTATACGAAGACCTCTGGTCTAAGTACTTCATCTTAACTTTATACATGGATGACATACTCATTGCTGCGAATGATGTGAGTTTCATGCATGAATAAAAGTCTTGGTTGTCATCTGTATTTGAGATGAAAGACACAGGAGATTGCTAGAGATCGTGCCGCCCGAAGATTGTGTCTATCTCAGGAAGCTTACATCAGCAATCTGTTGAAAAGGTTTAGACTACAAGATGCCAAACCCGTGAAAACGCCGGTAGTATTCGATAGCGTGTTGTCAAAGCGCGACGGCCCGAAGAACCAGCAAGAGCGTGAATAGATGAGGAGTGCAGAGTATTTAAGCATGGTCGGAAGTCTCATGTACGCCGTGCTTTGCTCTCGTCCGGACATCAGTTACGTTCTGGGCGTATTAGGAATATTCCAATCATACCCTGGCTATCAACATTTAAAAGCAATAAAGCATATCATGCGATATCTGAAAGATACTGCCGACTACGTACTGTGCTATGAGGTCTAGAAGTTAGAATTGATCAGATTCAGTGACACCGACCATATTGGCGATCAAGACGATCGTAAATCCACCACAAGATGAGTGTTTCTCCTTGCTGATGACGGCATTTCATGGACGAGAAATAAGCAATCATGTGTCGCCCTGTCTACAAAGGAATTAGAATTCGTTGCTCTCTACAAAAATGCACAGGAATCGATCTAGCTGAAAATGCTTATTACTGCGCTACTTGGTGGCGATGTCGGGAGTAAACCTGTGAAGGTGTTTGTGTTAGATTACGGGGAGTAATCACTACGGATACTTAAACAAAGTACATGCTAGTAATCAGAATTACGCAGCGGAAGTTTCGCACATACCTTTAAGATGATTCGTAGACCTAAGATCTTCTCAGGAGGGAGTTCACGGTGGAACTCCGGTACGGACTTTGACGGCAATCCTAGCTCCTTTGCTCCACGCAATCCTGCAAGAGGGGATAGACCGGGCGGTGACCCAGAATCCCTCTCCGATGCTTAAATGAGTATCTCGTATGACTGGCAAGCAGTAATCTCAAAGTATATTGAATTCAACGTAAGTGATCTGAGGTGACCTCTTGCCCTTTTATAGGCGAAGAGATGCCTCAGGTACCTGATGAACCGTTGGGGGTGGTTAGCCCGTATCCCGCATATCTCGGACGTGATCCCGCCTATCTAGGCCATGATCTCGTGTATCTCGGCCACGCCCCGCGTATCTCGGCCACGCTCCGTGTATCTTAACCACGTTCCGCGTATCTCGGCCACGCCCCGCGTATCTTGGCCTTATCCTCTGATAACGAGTCCCGACTTCTGTCGGGGACTCCAGAGTTGTCTCGTTGTGTCACCGCTCGGGGCCCCTCGTCATCGTGACAGGGCCAATCATTCTCAGGGATTCATCATCGGGGCCTACTTAAAGGCTTCTCATCGGGAGCTTCTACCTCAGCTGTCGGGACCTTGCCTCATCGGGACTCCCTTCGTCGGGACCCTTCTCCTAGGTCATCTTGACCTTCATTTTGGGCCTTGTGGGCTTGTTTACCGTTTCCTCCCCGTTAAAGGGCCTGACGGGTGTAATCGAACCCATCATTTGCCCCCAAGACACGAGGGACTTTTAGTTCGTCGTGTCTTTCAACTCCCGATCTTCCGATACTGGAATCGGGGATCTTCCCCTTGGTTCAGTTACTTCATTATTAGTCTTCTCCTTCATGTTTCCTCAATGTTTTGTAGATAACTGTTAAGTCCTAGGGGTCTCCTCGGTTCCCCAGTGCATTAAATGCAGTAGATAATGGTGTGACGTTTTTGGCCCACGTGCTTGATTTTTCGCTCCTGTCCTTTTCTGAAAAGTGCTTTTCAGGCCGTTTCATCATTACGTCTGTTGTCCTTCTGCACGTTTCATCTCAACGGTCCAGATTAAGACTCTTCGACTTCGACGACTCGGATCGAAGTGTCCTTTCAACCGTCTTCTTCGACTATAAAACCCTAGCCATGGTCATAATTTAACTTTTACCGTCTTCGAATTCTCAAAAGCTTTCTGCGATTTCTCTGCAATTTCTCTGCGATTTCAAGCTCTGTGATTTCGAAGGTCTTTGGAGTTTCTCCGATCATCTTTCCGATGACGCCCCGTTCATCTCCTCAACCTCTACTTCATCATGTCTGGTAAGGGATTCCCCTTTGTTATTTGTTCGTCTTTTCCTTGTTTATAGCTTTCCAAGAGTCCCACTGTATTTTCTTGCCATGGTTGCTTTTCAGACAGCGGTTCCAGCTCTGAGGGGAGAAAACCCTTTAATTTTGATTATGCTCCGAATGAGATCTCCAATACTGCTTATGATGCAGCCCTCCGAGAGGGTTGTATCACTATCACCTGGGAACCCCGTTTCCCGTATCCTTGGCCTCGCCCCTCGAGTAATCCTGAGGTCACTCGTCCCCAGAAAGGGGAGGTATTTGTCTCTACGGGACAAGTATCAGCGGGGATCAGATTCCCCTTTTGTGGTAATCCGGTCGAGATATGCCAGCATTACAAGACACATCCCACTACCTTTTCTCCCCATGCCATCCGTCTCTGGAACGCCTTTCAAGTTCTCTGCTTCCGACAGAAGTGGGTCTACAGCCTCCAGCTCTTCAGAACCTTTTATGGGATGAAGTGCAATGAGGCGGGGGTTTGCGCCTTCTACCCTCGGATGCCCAAGTGGAGTAAGCAGCAGCTTGCCCGGTGTGGTTGGACCAATGACACCTGGAAGGTGGTCAAAGGTCGGGGACTCTTGGTTGATACGGGGTCCGACAACAGTAGCTGGAAGAGGAGCTACTTCTTCATCCGACACTCTTCAATTCCTTGGCCTCGGTGGGAGGTGGCAGCAGACCCTCCGCCTGCCTTCCACACTTATGCCGACGAGGATTTTGAAACCCTCAAACTTATCCAGCTTTATCGATGGGGGGAGTCTTACACTCCCCTCAATGCCAACTCTCTTGTGGAGCGGGACCTGGTGCACGCCGGGATCCGACTCCTTGATATTGTCTTTGTGGGGCAGCTCTTCGACGGCCCTTCTAATATGGTCCCTTGGGTAAACTTCTAACTCTTCTTTGTTTACTATTTGCAGCCAAGAAGGTATCTGTGCTGACCGATCTGTTCCTTAAGCAGGGGGAGACTGATGTTGTCCGCCCCTCGCGGTAGAGGAAGTCTGCCAAGAAGGCTGCTGCTCGGTCGGGGTCTCCTTCAGCGGAGCAACCCAAGCGGAAGCGGGTGGATCTGGACCAGCTTTTTGATGTCCAGAATGCTGAAGAAGGTAAAAAGCTCCGACTTGCTATAAAATCATACAGGAGGATGGTCCCGAAGGATTTGATACCTTCAACCAAAGAGGCCCGCATTGCTGACGTTAATCGGATCCTTCGAGGCGAAACTCCTCGTGTCTTGAAGGCGGGCTACTATCATTATCGTGGGAAGGATCAATACGTCTCCCGACGTATCATTTGGTGTAAGAATCCCGATGAACTTCCTGACTACATTTCTGAAGCTTCTCATCCTCCAGGTGCAGGTCGCTCGGGAGCTCCATCAGGTGCCGCAGCTTCCGCGGACACACCGTCTTCAGCGGGGGTGCCTTCCTCAGCAGGAGAGAAGGCTCCGATTGGCGAACAATTTCGTCAGGTGGAAACCTTGGACTCCTCCGAGGAGACTGACGAGGGTGGCTCCCTTCGTCAGCGTCGGAAGACGGGGCAATCCCCCTTGAAACCAACCCCTCAGGGGCCGCATCCTTCGTCTTCTCCGCAGCAGCGGCAGCCATCGCCTATCCATGACTTCACTCCTTCCCCTGTTCGGGCCGAGACGGAGGCATGCCCTTCCACTCATCGTCCTCTTTCTCCTCTTGCTCTTGATGGGAACTTCTACATGCCCTTCGATTCTTCACAAGAGAATGCCCCCTGGACTCCTATCCAGACGCTTCAAGGAGTCCCGCTCACACAAGGGGAGCAGGACCGGGAGCTGGCCCTGCATCTGCTGGCAGGCTCGATCCTGTCTACTATGCGGTATCCGATTTGCCTCAATCGGACGCACATGCAGCGGGATGTCAGGGATATGGCCATGCGCCGTATAGAGGTAAGACTTCGCTTCTTTCTTTTTGATGATAAATCGGGTCGTTTGTCCATTAACACTTTTCCTTCTTATTATAGGAGCTCTGGGACTTCAACCGTCTCATCGGGTATGTCATTGCCTATGATGAGTCCCGGGAGCGGGACCGAGGGATCCGCGAGCAGCTTCAGGAGGATCTCAAGGCCTCCCAGTCTTCGCAGGGAAAGCTTGTCAAGGAACAGGCTGTCCTCAATCAGAAGGTACGGGACCTCCAGCAGCAGATCGGGGACTTCGAGGGGCTCTTGAGGCAAGAGCGGTGGGAGTGGGAGGCAGCTGTGGACAGGCTGACCCAGGAGAAGAAGGCTGCCGAGGACAAACTGGTCCTCGAGAAGAAGGCTCTGGAGGAGCAAATCGCGGGATTTCCTGCGCAGCTGGCCGAGGCGGAGGTGAAGGGTCGGGAGGACTATCGCAGGTCCGAGGACTTTCAAGCCGACGCCATGAAGTTCTTTGGCGCGGAGGTGGAGAACACTCTCTTCAATGCAGTTGAGGAGCTCCACCTGGAGTACGGGGACGCCATCAACTTTGACAAGTCTCCTTCCCTCGCTCCCTTTGCGAAGAAGTATTTTGCTCTTTCCGAGGAGAGTGATGGGGGGAGTACCCCCGTAATTGTCGAAGACGCTTCTGAACTTCAAAGTGCGGATGCCCCGATAGCTAATCCTTCCGAAGCCAACCCTGTGGATCCCTCTGCTACCGACTCCGCGGACCCAGCTGCTGCCAACGCTGCCGACAAGGACCAAGCTTGAATGTTTTACTTTTAGAGTCCTTGTATCTTCTTCTCTTTTGTCGTCGTCGGGCCCTTGAGCCCTTATCTATATCAGACTTTCTTAGTTCCGATTCTTTCGTTGCACTTCTCCGAGTGACTTTATTATACTTGCTTGAGTCGATACTTCGACACTTAAGACATTTTCGTACGTCCTTCCCGACGATTTAATAACTTGCACCACTTAAGGCGACTTAGTTCCGTGCATCACTTAAGACGACTTAATATCGTGCACCACTCAAGGCGACTTTTTGATACTTAGAATAAATCTAAGGATTGTGCACCACTTAAGGCGACTTTTTTCGTGCATCACTTAAGACGACTTAATATCGTGCACCACTCAAGGCGACTTTTTGATACTTAGAATAAATCTAAGGATTGTGCACAACTTAAGGCGGCTTAGTCCCATGCATCACTTAAGACGACTTGATTATTACTTAGAGTAAATCTAAGAGTCACGCATCACTTAAGACGACTTTTCTCGTGCACCACTGAAGGCGACTTTTCTCGTGCACCACTGAAGGCGACTTTGACACTTAGCATAAATCTAAGGACAACTCTTATTGGAAGCAACCTCTTTATTTATTGATGGCATAAAATTGGCTTACATCGAATTAAACGATAAACAACATACACCACTTAAGGCGATTTTTACATCGGGCACCACTTAAGGCGACTTTATCGGGCACCACTTAAGGCGACTTTATTCAAGCATGGTGTTTCTTCAAGTGTTCGCCACTAAAAGAATGCTTTAACGTTCTGCCATCGAGGTCTTCCAACTTGTATGCATTCGGAGCTGGCATCCCCACGACCTTATAAGGTCCTTCCCATTTTGGTGACAAGTTGTTGATTCGATCCAAAAGGGTAAACTCGTTGCGACGCCAAACCAGCTCCCCGACGAAGAACTGTCGGGACTTCACTCGCCGATTGTAGTACCTGGCCGTCGCCAATCGCATTCGAGCCTGGACTTCATCGGCTTCCCGCCTTTTCTCTTCGAGTAAGTCCAGGTCCAGACGTCTCACTTCATCGTTCGTCAGGGGCTCGTAATATCTCATCCGATGGGACGCCACAGCTGCCTCTACGGGGGCGACAGCTTCCGTGCCATAAACGAGGCCAAACGGAGTCTCCCCCGTTGATCGTTTGGGTGTCGTTCTAACAGCCCAAAGCACGTTTTCCAGTTCGTTCAGCCACTTGCCCTTCAAGGCATAGACCCTCTTCTTCAGGCCGTCCATCACGATTTTGTTGGCTGACTCCACCTGGCCATTAGTCTGAGCATGGCGTACGGAGGCGGTCCGATGCTCGATGTTCAAGTCTTCCAGATACTCCCTCACTTGAGAGCCGTTAAACGGTGGACCATTGTCGCTGATCACCACCTTAGGAATCCCGTATCTGGACACGATGTGGGTTTGAAGGAACTTGACGATCTGGTTCCCCGTTGTTCTGGCCAACGCCTTTGCCTCTATCCATTTCGAAAAATAATCGATTGCTACAAGTAAATACTTACATTGACCTTGTGCTTGTGGAAGAGGTCCCACCAAGTCGATGCCCCACTGCGCGAAGGGCCAAGCGCTCTTGATGGATGTCAGATTAGCGGCCGGAGCCACGATACTCGGGGCGTACCTCTGGCACGCGTCGCAGGATCGGACCAACGCCGTTGCTTCTTTGTTTATCGTGGGCCAATAATAGCCTAAGTTTAGCACTTTTCTCATGATGGATCGGGCCCCTTCATGACAAGCCGCGACCCCTTCGTGCACCTCCTTCAGGATCCGATTGGTGTCGGGTGGTGCCACGCACTTCAAGTATGGAGTCGAGAACCAACCCTTCTTGTATAGCTGATTATCCAGCATCACATAATTGGCCGCGATCCGACGTATCCTGTCCGCTGCTACTTGATCATCGGGGACTACCCCCTTAGTAAGGTACGCGACTATCGGGGTCATCCAAGTTAGCTCCTCCTCTGGTCTCGCTTCAATGGCGCACACCTGTGTTGGGTCGATGTTTGATAGGATCACCTTCTCCAAAAAGTGCACCTTCCGATTTTCTTCTAAGGGTGCCCCCAGGGCAAATTTGCAAAAGGCATCTGCCTCTACATTTTCCTCCCTCGGAATTGCCTCGATATCGAAGCTTTTGAAGCTCTCTTTCAGGGCTTGTACCTCTCGCAGATACTTCTTCATTATTGGACTCCTTGCTTCGTATCGCCCTTGAACCTGGTTCACGATTAAAGCTGCGTCGCACTTCACTCTCAAGTGATCGATTCTAGCGCCCTTAGCAATTTTTAGGCCCGTGATAAGAGCTTCATACTCCGCTTCGTTGTTTGTGGCCTTGAATGTTAAAGCTAAGGCGTATCGTAGCGGTTCACCTTCACCCGGTGGTATCAACAAAAAGCCTGCTCCTGATCTGTCCGAACTCGCGGAGCCATCCGTGTACATCTCCCAGGTATTTTCCTTGTTTGGCTGTTCTGATTGCTCTGCCCTCTCTGGTTGTTCTTCTATCGGGACCTCCACGGCTGCCCCCTCTACAGGGCCCGCTTCTTCCAGATCGGGGGCTGTAGATTCTGCTATAAAATCCGCCAATGCCTGGCCTTTAATGGCTGTTCTTGGAGCGAAGTGTATGCGAAACTCACTAAGCTCTACTGCCCATTTCACTAATCTTCCCGACACATCCGGTCGGTTCAAAAAATGCTTCAAAGGCTGGTTCGTCAGCACAGTAATCTCGTGTGCGTGGAAATAAGGCCTTAGCTTCCGAGCAGTAATAATCAACGCAAAGAGGTACTTCTCAACGGCGGGATAGTTTAATTCAGACTTGGCAAACGCCTTGCTTACATAATAAACCGGGACTTGATTACCCTCGACAATCTTTACTAACACAGAGCTAATGGCAAATTCAGAAACAGCCAAATAAAGGTAGAGCGGCTCGCCTGGAACCGGTTTTGCCAACGGCGGGAGGGTGCGAAGGTGCTGCTTGAGTGCTTGGAACGCCTCTTCACACTTGGCGGTCCATTCAAATTTCTTGTTGGCCCTCAGGACTTCAAAAAACGGCATTGATCGGTCGCTGGATTTGGATAAGAAGCGATTCATTGCAACTAGTCGGCCATTCAGCACTTGTACCTCCCGATGGTTTATCGGAGACTGCATCTCCTCGATTGCCCTCAGCTTCTCAGGATTCACCTCAATTCCTCTCTGACTCACCATAAAGCCCAAAAACTTTCCTGAGTGGAATCCGAAGGCGCATTTCGTCGGGTTCAAGCGAACTTGATGGAGCCTCATCCGCTCAAATGCCATGGTAAGGTTGTGCACATGATCCTCGGCTTGTCGGGACTTCACCAGCATATCATCCACATAAGCTTCCATGGTTTCTCCCAGCATATCTCCAAACAGTTTATTCACCATCCGTTGGTAGGTGGCCCCAGCATTGATCAACCCGAAAGGCATGACATCGTAGTGATAGATGTCACTGTCCGCATAGAACGCTGTATGGGGAGTGTCTTCCTTGGCCATCTTGATCTGGTTGTAGCCTGAATACGCATCCATGAAACTCAACAGCTCATGTCCCGACGTGGCATCCACCAACTGGTCGATTCTCGGGAGTGGGTAACAGTCTTTTGGGCAAGCCTTGTTTAAGTCGCGGAAGTCCACACACATTCGCCATTTCCCGTTAGTTTTCTTCACCAGCACTGGTTTAGCAACCCAAGTCTGGAATCGGAGCTCCTTAATAAACCCAGCATCGAGCAACCTGCCCACCTCCTGCTGGATCGCGATCTTCTTGTCTGTGCCCATCGGACGCCTTTTCTGCGTGATAGGCTTGATCGCGGGGTCTATCTTCAGCTCGTGTACGATCACATCGGGGCTGATTCCCGGCATATCGCTTGGGGACCAGGCAAACAGCTCCTTGAACTCCTTCAATAATTCAATTAATTTCTGGGCTGTCTCTTCAGTCAGGGCGGACCCGATTTTCACCTTCCTCTGGGGTCCGTCGATCTCGACTTCTTTCAGATCTTCTACGGGGGCGGGACGCCCAAACTCTTCTCTAGGATTCGTGTCTGTCTGAAGGACAGTCATGGCCTCTCGTCTCCTCCTTCGGGTGGCGTTAACATAACATTTTCGAGTAGCCACCTGGTCACCCTTAACCTCTCCGACTCCGTGGTCGGTCGGGAACTTCATCTTCTGGTGCACTGTCGAGGCAACCGCCATCAGGGGGTTAATGGTGGTTCTTCCGATGATCGCGTTGTAGGTCCCCGCAGAATCGACTACCACGAACTCTACGTTCCTCCTTTCTGATTTCCACCCGCTACCAAACTCTACTGGTAAGGTGATTACTCCTAGCGGATAGGAGGTTGAGCCAGAGAATCCGACCATCGGGAAGTTTGCCTCCTTTAGATCTTTCTTCGTCTTCCCCATAGCCTCCAGCGCGTCCATGAAAGGATGTCGGAGGAGCTTCCCCCGTCGATTAGAATTCTCTTCATTTCGAAACCGTCTACATCCAAGGTTACCACCAAGGCATGGTCGTGTGGAGTCTCCACGCCTATGAGGTCTTCCGACGAAAAGGAGATTACCATCTCTTCTTTCAAGGTCCAGGATCGGGACCTCTTACCCAACACCACCGCCGTAGGGATTCTAGAAGCATAGACTTCTCGGGCGGATGAAGTATCACCTCCAGCAGCAGATCCTCCGTGGATCACATTGATAGTGCCCCGTCTCTCCTTGCGAGCACCGGACGACTCTGGATCGGTTCTCTTCTTCTTTGGGGACCGGTCGCGGGATCGGGAACGGGACCGCGATCGAGACCGAGAGCGAGATCGACACCGCTTATCCCCGAAAAATTCTTTGAGCTTCCCCTTCTGGATCAGCTTTTCGATCTCCTTCTTCAGTTCTCGACAGTGGTTGGTGTCGTGGCCATTTGCGCGGTGAAATCGGCAGTAGCGATCCGTACGAGATCCCAAGAATTCTCCATCCTTCTTTGGAGGGTACCTGGAGATACCTTGTCGTTCCATGACTGTCAGCACTTCCGCCATGGAGCAGTTGAGAGGAATGTCGAGATCCTCCCACTTATCCTTCCTTGAGGAACGTCTATCGTCCCTTCGATCAGGTCGGCCTCGGTTCCGACTACTCTCGGGTTTGCCCTTTGTCTTTCGATCGTCGAAGGGTTTAACCGACTGCTTTCCTTTGTTCGACTTTGGGGGCTCCAGTTCTCCCGCGGCTATCTTCGACTCCTGGACATCGATCTGCCGTTTCACCCTCTTCTGTAATGCCTCCATATTCCACACAGCTTTCTCAGCCACGCTGTGCATCAGGTCGGAACCATAGGGGGCCGTTAAATTCCGAATGAAGGTATGGATGGTCTCACCTTCCGAGATCTCTTCGTCAATCTCTGCCACACTGGCCGTGTACCGCTGGTAATAATGAGCCAGTGATTCGTCGGGCCTCTGCACCACCTGGGTCAGGGACCTCACGCTCTTCAATAAACGTCTTCGACCCTGGTACTGCTGAATGAATCGATCATGCATGTCTGCCCAGCAAGTGATGCAGCCTGGGGGCAAACTAAAGAACCAGGTCAGGGCTCTTTCTCCAAGTGTGTTCGGGAACAGTGTACACACTATGTCTTCACTCAGGGCTCTTCCCAGACACGCCATGAGGTGTTTCTGGACATGGCGAACTGGATCTCCTTCGCCATCGTACTCCTTTATCGTGGGGATGCCTAGCCCAGGACGGGCTAGGGTGTCGATGAGTCGGGGGACGAAGGGATGAGTGGATCAATCCCTTAACTCCGACACCAGCGGCTTCTGCTCTCCCATGCAGATGTTCACGATCTTTACCACCTGGTCGGGAGTGATGGGACCATTCAGGGGAATGGTCCTGTGCTGTACTGGTCCTGGTCCATCAACCACGAACCTCTCCGGCTGACCGGATGCTCTACCTCTGTCCTGGCCTCGGGGCGGGGCTTCTTGTGCGTTCCGACCCTCTGTTGGCAGGGCCACTTCCTCCAACGGGGGCATCTCCTCCTGCCTCCTCGCGGCCTCTCTCTGATCCAAGAGAGCCTCCACGGCTGCCAGAAACATGGGCATGGCTTCCGCCACGGCCCTGGTCAAGTCTGTAGCTGGGGGAGCCTCCTGCCCCCTATTGCCCTGGTGCTGAGGAGCAATATCTTCGGGATCTCCATTATGCCCCCCTGTCTGGGAGAGCTCAGCCGGGGGATGGTTCTGGTTTTCCTCCTGTTCCGGTACTGAATCCAGATTTGTTGCAGCGGGGTGACGGGAACCACCGGATTGTCCCTGTCTTCTGTGCTTGCCAGCTGCCATTGATCGAGTAGAAGGCATATCAGCTTTTTGTTTGATTCCCACAGACGGCGCCAATGTTGGATCACGGTGGAACTCCGGTACGGACTTTGACGGCAATCCTAGCTCCTTTGCTCCACGCAATCCTGCAAGAGGGGATAGACCGGGCGGTGACCCAGAATCCCTCTCCGATGCTTAAATGAGTATCTCGTATGACTGGCAAGCAGTAATCTCAAAGTATATTGAATTCAATGTAAGTGATCTGAGGTGACCTCTTGCCCTTTTATAGGCGAAGAGATGCCTCAGGTACCTGATGAACCGTTGGGGGTGGTTAGCCCGTATCCCGCATATCTCGGACGTGATCCCGCCTATCTAGGCCATGATCTCGTGTATCTCGGCCACGCCCCGCGTATCTCGGCCACGCTCCGTGTATCTTAACCACGTTCCGCGTATCTCGGCCACGCCCCGCGTATCTTGGCCTTATCCTCTGATAACGAGTCCCGACTTCTGTCGGGGACTCCAGAGTTGTCTCGTTGTGTCACCGCTCGGGGCCCCTCGTCATCGTGACAGGGCCAATCATTCTCAGGGATTCATCATCGGGGCCTACTTAAAGGCTTTTCATCGGGAGCTTCTAGCTCAGCTGTCGGGACCGACTCTGTCGGGACCTTGCCTCATCGGGACTCCCTTCGTCGGGACCCTTCTCCTAGGTCATCTTGACCTTCATTTTGGGCCTGGTGGGCTTGTTTACCGTTTCCTCCCCGTTAAAGGGCCTGACGGGTGTAATCGAGCCCATCAAGGGTTTATAGTTTTTCTCTCTAAAAGACTCTAATGAGGGAATTGTGATTTTAACCCTAAAAATCCCCTAACACCTCTTATTTATAGGAGGAGTAAAGTGGATTTTGTCCACTTTACCCTCCTTACATATTTCGGCCTTCCATTAGTATAGCGAGGCCCAATTTTGGGCCTCTCATGTCAATTGGGATTTAGGTATAGCCCAATTAAGCTAAGGGTTAAAGGTCTTTTTGGTACCACATGTTTGCAAAAATTACACTGTTCATACCACTAGTATTTTTTCGAACCGAATTGGTACCATATGTTTCCAAACCTTACTGTTTTGGTACCTCCGTTAGGGTTCCGTCAAAAACAGCCGTTAAATGGCATGTTCCATGCACGTGACCAGCCCAAAACTTTCAATTTTGTTACAATTTAGTCCATCTAATACAGCCCTAACTTTTATTTTGTTCAATTTAGTCCTAAAACTTCAAAATCAAACCATTTCCCCAAATTGACCTAGCCGGACCTAGCCATGGGCTAGGTCCGACCCTGGGTCGGGGTCATCGGACCCAGGGTCGGACCTAGCCCTAAGCTAGGGGGCTAGGTCATTTAGGTCAATTGGACCTAGCCCCAATTTAACTCAATTGGGGCTAGGTCCCAATTGACCTAGCCGGACCTAGCCTAGGGCTAGGTCCGACCCTGGGTCGGGGTCGCCTAGGTCCGGCGACCATGACCTAGGGTCGGACCTACCCCTAGGCTAAGTCCGGCTAGGTCAATTTGGGAAAATGGTTTGTTTTTGAAGTTTTAGGACTAAATTGAACAAAATAAAAGTTAGGGATGTATTAGATGGACTAAATTGTAACAAATTGAAAGTTTTGGGCTGGTCACGTGCATGGCACATGCCATTTAACGGCTGTTTTTGACGGAACCCTAACGGAGGTACCAAAACAGTAAGGTTTGGAAACATATGGTACCAATTCGGTAAGAAAAAATACTAGTGGTATGAACAGTGTAATTTTTGCATACATGTGGTACCAAAAGGACCTTTAACCCTTAAGCTAATGTGACATTTACCCAATTCATTAGGTAAACTATACATATTATGGGCTACCAATTACGGCGCCCATCACCATATGCTTACAGCTCCTACGCGGCGGAATGGGAGGGTGCCTGTTAATGTATTGTCGTCCAAATCTGCATCAACATTTCACTCCTTCGATCTGCTCCTTGCTTCAGAATAGTTCATACGAGGATTGCCGTGCGACGGGCGGATACGACGGGCATCGTGCTACTCATCTATTAGGAGTATTGTAGTGCCCGCGGAACGTTGATTCCCTTTTCTCCAATCAACCTGTTATAAACAACATTTATATTGTACCGCGATGTATCCTAGGTCAACTGTTAATTCTCCTTTTGCCTAGTATCCACATAGGAACACTTCTCCAAGGAATCCTTACAAGTATTCACAACCTTCAACTAATATCTGGTTGGTGGCCACCTAGTGAATAAAAGAGTCGGTGAATTACAGGTGAACTTGACCATCCCCATCGCTCATATCCTTAGTCAGACCCAACCGGTTTCCAAAAACGTGGTCACTGGGCCTTTTTGTTCAGCACTATGCTCGTATGCCGGGAAGCGAGCATTGGGTCTGAGCTTAGATTTGAGTTCCGATTCCGTGAGGATAGTTTAAGTTCCTCTTCATAAGGCTCTTGGGATCAATCACACGCTCGAGGTGAAGAAGTTTGCTCCCACCAGAATCACGAGGATTCCTTCCTAGTACAACCGAGTTGTGACCCTGTGGTCGAAGGTGGCACGTGTAGTATGAAGCCCGCGTTGATAGCATACCTGAACCTTTTGGATTGACAGGAAAGGGATATGTCAATCATGCTATCACAGATTCTCATCTGGCCAAGAATGTGGTTAAATGACGAACAAAGTTCATCACGGGGATATGCAAAACGAATAGCATGTCGAGTTACTTCGAAACCAGATAATCGTCTTGCTTAATCAGGTTTATCCCCCTGACTCTTGGCCAGTCTTGCTTGGTAGAGGTCTCCCTCCACCGCAAGACGACCGTACCTGTGTGACTAGGTAAGGCCCACATTCGACATAGTTTGGCAGAGGACAGCGTCCTCCAACGACTTAGTTTATAGACCGTATATCTGATGTAATCAAAACATTATGACGTCAATTGATCATAAACTCAGTTGCAATTCTTTCGCTTACAAAATGTAACCTTCTAATATCAAAATTTTATCACAGATAGATGCCATTTCTAAACCCTACGCAATCCAAGCAGTTTTACATGATTTTCGAATATTTCTCTACGTAGTGGTTTAGTTAATGGGTCCGCTACCATGTTATTTGGTGGACAAGTATTTCTTAGTGATAATATTGTCCACCACCACAAATTTAGCATTAATAATTTCATATCAATGTGTTTGGTCCTACTATGGTACATCGCATTCTTAACTGCCGCAATGGCTGCTTGACTGTCAGAGAACACCTTAACAGCTTTGTTCTTGACATCGCCACCAAGCAGCGCAGTTAGAAGCCCTTTAAGCCAGACCGCTATCTATGCATTCTTAGAGAGAGCTACGAATTCTGATTCCATTGTAGACAGCGCGACTCATATTTGCTTCTTACTCGTCCATGAAATGGCGGCATTAGCAAAGAAGGAATACTCCTCCTGTGGTGGACTTATGATCATTCTGATCGCCACCACGGTCTGCGTCAATGCAATCTGTCAATTCTAACATCCTGCCCTCATAACACAGTTCGTAGTCGGCAGTACCTTTACGGATAACGAGTTCCTCATTTTATAGTCTTTAAATGTTGATGACCTGGACCAGATAGGAAACGTGTTACTAGGCCTACGGCGTAACAGATATCCGGACAGGTGCATTGCATGGCGTAGAACAAACTACCGAACATGCTAAAACATCATGCACCCTTTATCTATTTACGCTCTGCCAGGTTCTTGGGGCCGTCACTTTTTGACAGTGCGCACCCAAACAACAACGGCGTGTCCATGGGTTTTGGCACCCTATAATCTGAATATTTTTAACAGATTGTTGATACAAGATTCTCGAGATAGACATAATCTACGGGTAGCGCAATCTCTGGCAGTCTCAATGCCTAAGATATACGTGGCCTCTCCCATGTCTTTCATCTCAAATACAGACGCCAATCAAGACTTTGACTTATTCATAAAACTTCGTTTACAGCAATAATTATGTTGTCCACGCATAAGGTTAAGATGACATACTTAGACCTGGATGTCTTATAATACACGCACGGATCCTTGTGATAAACGTACATATCTGTTTCCTACGATTTCCTCGTGGAATCTGCGGTACCGTTGCCGAGACGACTGTTTATGACCGTGGATATACCTTTGGAGTTTACAAATTTTTACGTTCGTTACTAGGAGTAATGAAACCCTTCGGTTGCTCCATGTAGATCTCTTCCTCCAGATTTTGGAGGAGGAATTCGATCTTAATAGCAGTTCGAAATTGAGACCTGTGGCCAGGACCATGAATGGCCATTCACCGTGGTTTTACGCACAGGTGGTGAGTATATTTCGTCAAAGTTCATTTTGTGAAGTTGAGTATAGCTTTTCGCAACAAATCGAGCTTTGTATCGCTCGACATTTTCCATCAGTGGTGAGCATTCTTTCAGGAGTCACCATATCCTTATGCCCCTGTGGTTAGCAGGTAAATCAACTACAGACTATAATGGTTTTCATTTAGGCGATTTCTCTCATTCATTTTTTCCTCGGTTCCTCCACTTGAGGTATTTCCAATGCAGGCCAACTATTGTTAGAGTGAGGTCATCACTCTTTTAGGTGGGATACTTCTTTGGAGAATTTCGATACCTTTGACTTTCTTCTAGGCTTGTTTATTTCGTCTTTGAGCCTTAACGTCTCTCCCACTCGGAATAATGCCTCTTATCGGAGCATTTCTTCCAATTGGGATCAATTCTCCCACTAGAAATAACGCTTCATACCAGGGCATTACTTCTTATTAGGTACAAGAGCAGTGCTTGAACCATAACCAACAACTTTCCTTGAACGACTTCTCGGTCTCAGAGTTTTACTTCCAAGATGAATTCGTTGATCACTAAGATCTGGAACCAAGTTTTTCGGATCACTCCCACTGGGAACATTGGGTAGTAAAGGTAGCTGCGGCAATCCTGGTTCAGCAATACGATAATCAGGTTCAACTTGATTCGTCCAAACAGCAGCAGTGATTAAATGTGGTAGGTGATTAGACCTCCCACTGGATTTATTATGAAAATGTTCCCATTATCATTTACCATGTCATTCACTTGAGTTGCTGGTTCAAATCTCTCCCACTCGAATTAAGTGGTACCTGTTATCTGTAATATCTTACAGCAATAAGTATGTCGTCCACGCATAAGGTTAAGATGACATACTTAGACCTGGAGTTCTTATAATACACGCACGGATCCTTGTGATAAACGTACATATCCGTTTCCTACGATTTCCTCGTGGAATCTGCGGTACCATTTCCGAGACGACTATTTATGACCGTGGATATACCTTTGGAGTTTACAAATTTTTACGTTCGTTACCAGGAGTAATGAAACCCTCCGGTTGCTCCATGTAGATCTCTTCCTCCAGATTTTCGAGGAGGAATTCGATCTTAATAGCCACTTGGTGCAGTCCGAAAATGAGACCTGTGACCAGGACCATGAATGGCCATTCACCGTGGTTTTACGCACAGGTGGTGAGTATGTTTCGTCAAAGTTCACTCTGTGAAGTTGAGTATAGCTTTTCGCAACAAATCGAGTTTTGTATCGCTCGACATTTTCCATCAGTGGTGAGCATTCTTTCAGGAGTCACCATATCCTTATGCCCCTGTGGTTAGCAGGTAAATCAACTACAGACTATAATGGTTTTCATTAAGGCGGTCTCTCTCATTCATTTTTTCCTTCGTTCCTCCACTTGAGGTCTTTCCAATGCAAGCCAACTGTTGTTAGAGTGAGGTCATCACTCTTTTAGGTGGGATACTTTTTTTGGAGAAGTTCGATACCTTTGACTTTCTTCTGACTTCTTTATTTGGTCTTTGAGTCTTAACGTCTCTCCCACTCGGAATAATGCCTCTTATCGGAGTATTTCTTCCAGTTGGGATCATTTCTCCCACTAGAAATAACGCTTCATACCAGGGCATTACTTCTTATTGGGTACAAGAGCAGTGCTTGAACCATAACCAACAACTTTCCTTGAACAACTTCTCGGTCTCAGAGTTTTACTTCCAAGATGAATTCGTTGATCACTAAGATCTGGAACCAAGTTTTTCGGATCACTCCCACTGGGAACATTGGGTAGTAAATGTAGCTGCGGCAATCCTGGTTCAGCAATACGATAATCAGGTTCAACTTGATTCGTCCAAACAGCAACAGTGATTAATTGTGGTAGGTGATTACAGTGATTAATGAAAATGTTTCCATTATCATTTACCATGTCATTCACTTGAGTTGCTGGTTCAAATCTCTCCCACTCGAATTAAGTGGGACCTGTTATCTGTAATATCTTGCTCCTCATTCTGTCAAGACTCATTATTCTGAACTGTCATTGCATTGGAATATTCGTTCTCAATTATGTAATGTCACATGTTCGACCACGGTACCATATCTTTTAGCTATAAACATGTATTTTCAAAGAGTAGTTAACATAGTCTTGTCCTAAATACGTGTTTAATGGGTAAATTAATGTCGCATGGTGATATGATTTAATTCATTATCACTCTTCAGCCTTTTTTATGGTGGCGTGTCATACTGATTTCAGTGAAACACAGTTTTACATGAATGTGAATCACTTCTCATCTTCCCTTAGGGAACAGCTGATTAAGTGACTCTAACATTATGTTTATAAACTATGCTTCCAGAAGTGTGTGATTTGATTTGAATGCCTAGCCTGACTTAGTTCAAGGCGTACAGAAGGAAAATCGTTTAATCGACTTCATCCTTCTTCGTCTGCAAACTTATCTCTGATAGTTTATCCCATCTCCGAACTGAGCATCTTGGGTTTTCACCCTATGCGTCAGTTGATACTTTTACAAGGCCGTGGTAGCATTCCGAAGCCTACTTCGTACCGATGTAAATGGTATCAATAAGTTGTTTCCAAGGGAATGCAAACGACAATTCAGCACATCATCATTCAGAAAATACATCATTAAATTCGTATTTTGAAACGATGTGTTCCGTCTATCGAGGTCCACTTGCGCGTAGCGCTATTCACCGTAGTTTTAATCCTAGGTTGAATCGTTTCATTTCTGAATTTATTTCAATATAATCCAATCGATTTCGCGCATGATCGACATTACAGATTATTTCATTCAATGGAATACTAATAATTAAGAAATACTAAATCTTTCGATCTAGCTACGCAATCGATGTGTATGTTCCATTCAGTTTTCCCGACTGAGATGATGGAGTACGTGAATCGTTTCGTTTTATTCGACCACTTTTACCTGGCCGAAAAATTGGTTCCAAACCCGTGGGTTTGAATTTTCGTATCGGATCATCCCCTTTCACCGGGCCGTTAAATTTATAAGAAAATTGTGCTTGGAATCGAGCTACAATTACTTTATTCAATAACTCTGAATTTCGAAATAACCAAAATTTTAGTAATTAAAACGAACAATGATTGATATATGACAATGGTATGGTTCTTGATCTGAAAACCGCATATTTAATCCATGCTAGTCGTGCATTTAGTTGAGAACTTTGAGTTGGACACTATATTTGAGTAGATTCACGAGTGAATCACATCAGATGATTTGTGTCCGTATAAAAAATTTCACAGCTCTATACTCATGATTTACGAGGCGTACTAGGGACGCACTTTATCAACGAGGTTTAAACCTCCGTATTATCTTGTAGGACCTATTCTGTCCAGTTCTCTCCTTTCCATACAGACCATGGTTGACTTCTTTCGAGCTCAGTATGGTGAGCTGATAAGGTTTCCCTTTCACTGTTGTGGTTACCGCACTTGATCAGGCTCAAGGTTATTGAGTCTTGTCAACATCAGACAACCATATACATCATTTCCATGTTGACCTTTTATTGCGAAGTTCTTGAGCGGCATTACACCAGCGTCCATGGAAAGAGTGAAGACCATCACGTTCAACTCAAACTTTTAGGTTTTGCATCCTTGCTTCCACCTAGGCGGATGCAAAGGGATAATAAGCTGCAACATTGCCTGGTTCCAATTGAAGTCTTCTTCAACCCCCTTTTACCAAGGTTGAATGTATCACCACATATGCGTTCAGATCATCAAAGAACCTACTCCCATGCTTGGTGAAACAAATTATTACATTCGTCTCTCATTGTAAAAATCATACAGGCTACTATATTCATCCGTAGTTGTCCTCTCCACTTTTCGGAATCGTAGTATATAGTTCAATACGTACTCCTTTTATTCATCATGATTCATACCATCAAGATTGCGATGAATATCAAATCGCATTAATTCAACCAATTCATACTAACACATTGATGATTATGCAAAAATCAGGGAGACAATAAAATTTTGAGAAAGAATTGCATACATCAGATATCTATTAAGATTGAATCCGACAAATAATGATTCCTCAGTCATCTAAACCAACCGACCACCAGTAAACCAAAGGAAGATGGCTGTGAAAGAGTTCACATTACCGTCGTTTTCAATCCATTAGATCAGTCTTTTAAAACAGTTTTAATCGCAAATTACCGGAACGGGAATTTTAAAACAAGCATACCAGATCTTGGCTTTTCCAAGGCCCTTTTTATTTTGGAAAAATATTCCGATGAATTCACTCATGCATATATAATTCTACTAACCATGTAAATTATCATACGCAAGTAACATTCATCAAACAAACCACACTCATGCTTACGCGTCATGCGTCTAATGTTCCGAGGAACTCATGTTTGCATACATAATTCTACTTCCATGTATATTATTAAATGCAACTACATCCTCAATATTCTAGCATACGTGTCAAACATGAAAAATTCCACAACAATCATACATATTTGGCGACTGGTTTTCCGTTTTAAAATAATTTTAAACATTAGGGGTTGATTTGTAGTTCATGCTTATATTCAATTATACAACATTCTAGACATGAATCCTAGGCATTTCCAACCATCACAGCATGTCTATCCTACTGCGCATTCTATATATTTAACAAAGGCTCCGCCCACAACATGCAATAACCAGCTAGCTTGACTAAGTCAAGACAACATTTCTAATCATGCATTAATATATATTGAATAATAAACAATTGCAATTCAGTCCTCTAATTAATCCAGTCCCAAAAACATGTATCTTTGAGATCCATCCCCATTATCGAAACAAGGCATAAAGGTTAGCAACCCTATGAGCACTTTGTAGTCCATTTTGAGGTTAACCAACATTTGGATTTTAAAACATGACCACCCTATTTTATTTTATTGACTTGAATTCAGTTTTGAAAATCATTTCGGTTCATTCAATTTCAGTCTGGTTTGGACCGGTTTGGTTCGGTCCGGTTTTAATTTTATAATCAGGTTCGGTCCGAACCGGTCTAATAAAATAGGGTTTGGTTCGGTTCAACAAACAAAACTGGTTCGGTTAGATCCACTTAATTACCCCAGTTCGAGCCGACCCGATTAGGTCGAACCGATTGAGAAAACCCGGTTCGATTTAAATCCGTCCCGGTTTGACATATTAGACCGGTCCAATAATTAAAATTTCTAAGGTTGGGCCGAAATGTTTACTTGTGACCCAAGTAGGGTTTTAAAGTCCAAAAATGTTTAACTTAGCCACCAAGTAACATCAATTATATAAAATAATTTCTAATATTAAAAATATATATATATATAATTTGGCCAAATCAAGACATATATATACTTAGTGCCAAGATTCTATCTATAAGGTTAAATCAATCAAAAATATATATATATGTAAAAATCGGAACAATATATAATATATATATATATATATATATTTATTTATTTATTGTCAATACCTTAAATAGGGTAACAAATATACTGACAATATATTTTTTCAATCTTTTAGGCAATTAAATCTATCAATATTAACTTTAACCCTATTAAATATTTAGATATATTGATAATGATATATATTTCTATATATTTATGTGAATCTATCCTAATGTTCTCAATTATAGATATATTTTAACTTTAATTAAAAATTAAAATATGCTAAACAATATAATTTAGAATTTGTGTCGAAATTCTGACCCTTGGTGCTTAAAAAATTTAAAATTTTACCTTGTAATTTACCTAGGGTTTCGGCTAAAACACTAATATTGGGAACAAGTGGTCAAATTTTAAGATAAAATTTTAATAAGATCTATAATCAATTGTTTGATTTTGATAAATATTACACTTTTCTTGAAGATCATGAACATCAATTTTTGACCAAGAACATCATGAGAATTTCGGTTTTACCAAAACCCTAAAAATCGAAAATTTAAATTTAAGTTTAAAATTTTCGGTTTTCAATTTAAATTTTCAAAACACCAATTTATCAAAATCATGAACTCCTAACACAGGTCTGATACCACTGTTAGATTACGGGGAATAATCACTACGGATACTTAAACAAAGTACATGCTCGTAATCGGAATTACGCAACGGAAGTTTCACACATACCTTTAAGATGATCCGTAGACACAAGATCTTCTCTGGAGGGAGTTCACGATCCTCCGGTCGGGACCCATAGAGGTTCTTGTTAGAGAAGCCCTACATGGTGCAAGCTCCATAGCAAAGCCTCTGTTCGATTTTTGTCACGGTGACAGATCTCTGGAGTGTTTGCTTGGAAAGAAAATTGGCACACCCTTGGGAGAAGGTGGGTTCGGCCGAAACTACTAGGGTGTGGGGTTGACGGTTTTTCTCTCTAAAACACTCTAATGAGGGAACTGTGATTTTAACCCTTAAAATCCCCTAACACCTCTTATTTATATGACGAGTAAAGTGGACAAAAGTCCACTTTACCCTCCTTACATATTTCGGCCGGCCATTAGTATAGGGAGGCCCAATTTTGGGCCTCTTATGTCAATTGGGATTTGGGTCTAGCCCAATTACCCTAATGTGACATTTATCCAAGGTCATTAGGTAAACTATACATATTATGGGCTTCCAATTACGGTGCCCATCACCATATGCTTACAGTTTGTTGGATCCCGGACTAGACGGAGTGTCGGATCCTGGTATAGATGTGTGAATGCGCCTCGGGTTGCTGATATGTTGGGTCTTCACACGTGTCTGGGAATGTACGTCTCCGAATACCAGCACGAGGGGTAATATCGCACACCACGTATAGGGGGGGTGGAGTGCGATGAACCCTCCCCGAAGCTTTAATTAGAGATCTTAGAGAGAGAAAGTTTAAAGAGAGGTCAGAGCTTCCTCGTCAACTTAATTATGAAATGTGTGACCAAGGCTCTTTTTTATAGGGAACCTTGGATTCTGAATCGGTTTTGTATGGTCCGACACCGGTTTAATGTAAAATATGAACCTGGCGTGGATGAGCATGAAGTTGACGTCGGGAAGCCCTACACGTGTTGTGTAAATATATATACCGATTCGGCGTTTTCGCGTGAGTAATCCGGAGGTCCGGATTGTTAGACAATCCGGATGATTTTTTCATCCGGGACACGCGCGCGCGTGTCCCGGACTGTTTTAAACTCGCGGATGATTATTTTAGAATCGTTGGTGGGTTTGACGTGTAAAGGATGTCCGAATAGTTTAAAACGAACCCGAATCGGACATATACCCATCATTTTCCCCCGATTCAAGTAGTGGCGTGGCCCTTGCTTGACTCTATTTTCGATAGAGTATAAGTTCGATTTAAGCTCAGGTGTTACCTTGGCGTGGACTTACTGTCCGTTGGCGCGTGAGCCTTGACATCGCTTATCCCGTCTCTTGTTTAATACGAGCCAATATAAGTGCTGACATGGTTAGTGCAGGGAGTATATGTATGCCATACGTACATATAACAATATGAATCTATATATGCAACATAGATATAAACACTATCATGTGTGCGAACATGGTATACACACGTATGGAGCAAACGTGCGACGTGTGATGTCATGAAATTAAACATGTAGGTATGGGCATATGTTTATGCCATGACATGGATACAGATATACATGTATCGGTATTATAATAATAAACACGTGACATAGACATGTGGACATATGTATATCTATAGACGTGTTCGCGTACACGTGGGTATGTGTGCATATGTTAGGGAAATCCCCCAAAAGATTTAGAAAAAATATGGAGAAGGTAGGATATTACCCACATATGTAAATAAAGGAGAGAGTATGTAATCATCATCTCCCTTTGTCTCCACGTTTTGAGTTGTCTTCTCATTTTCTTGAAGAGCAAGTAGCTTAGCATTCAAGTCATTCATCCTCACATCCACCCATCCCCGGCCGGCCACCTTTCATCGACGGAACCAGCTCGTGGCGGAGGGACCAGCAATGGCAGCAGGCGAGGCGGCCGGCGTGGCTGACGAAGATGGACGGCGGGCAGAGCGACGACATGACCTCGGCGATCAAAACGAGGTGTTCGACCTCGTTTCTCGTTGTGATTCGGTTTTTTGAGATTGATTGGAGTCATTTCCAGGTATGATGATGTCTTTGTTTGCATAAATTTAGTTAATCCTTGTCTTGATTGAAGCTTGACTATCCATGCTCACCAAGTGTCTGATAAAATGCCTAGCATAGTTTAGCATAGAAAAAAGAGCATGAAAATGGCTAAGTGCTTTAGCTCTAGTATGCATACAATAGGAGTGTTACTTCCCATGTTGATTGTCATTCTTGGTTGATGGATATGCCGTCGTGATATGTTCATATATGTTTTGGTAGTATGATGATGCTTGTAGCTATAATTGAGCTTTATATCTCCCAAGATGTATATGTATGTATGTATTCATATCCTAAACATGTTAGACAAACATATGAATATAGGTGTTAGTGCTATGAATATGTTTGCACTTATTACCTTAGACCTTTGCCTTAGGCCACGTATGTGGGGGTGTATGCACGTAAGTACATGTAGGCACGTGGGTGCACGTATAGGTGCATGTAAGCACAAGTAGTCACGTATAGACACTGGGGTTGTAGTGCTAGAGTTGGCACCTCCATCATTAGGATTTCCATCTCGACTTGCTGGATTTATCAATATGAGTAAGTTTCATATTTCTACTCCTTTAGTTACACATCTTCCTGATTCGGATCCCGACCCTGAATCGGGGACTTCGGAGTCATTTGAGTCGGAGACTGGGGATGACGTGTATTCCTCTCCTGAGTCGGAGGCTCATTCGGATTCAGAGTATTTACTCCAAACTTTTGTTGACAATATGTTGGATCGCGGAGACTATCAGCGTTATGTCGAGTGTTCCGGAATTTGCCCTTTGGTTGAGGCATTCTTTCCTTTTTATGTCTTCCCTAAGGCCACTGTGGGGATGCCTACTGTGTTGGATTACGGGGACGTAATACTACAGAATGCTAAACGTGTACTAGCAAGAAATCTAATCTACGTAGCGGAATTAGTACACATACCTTTTAGCTTTCCTGCCCAAGAACGATGTGGAGGGAGTTCTGATCCTCCGGTCGGAACCACGTGCAAGTTCTTCATTAGAAGAAGTCTCACGCGATGTAGCTCCAGAACAAGACCTCTGATCGATTCTTCAACGGAGATGGAACCTCAGACCAGATGTGATGGTGCTGAAATTTAACTAAGGGAAACAAGTGTTCTCAATGGAGATCCTTGTTATTATGAATGAGTGAATAAACCCTTAGCAGACACCCCTATATATAGTATTGGTGGAGTTGCCAAAAGGCAACTCAAACCAATGTGGTATAGGGTGGCCGGCCGAATTGCATGTATAAGGGGGAGGCCCAATTTTGGGCCTCCCTTGTCAGTTACTAATTGGATTTGGCCCAATTAGCCCAGATTGACAATTACCTAATTAACTTAGGTAATTCCCTTAATTAACGGGCTCCTATTACGGCGCCACCTCACCATATGCTAACAAATCCCACTCGCCGGAACGGGAGGGTGCTCGTTAATCTATACAGTTACGCAATAGTATTAATTCCTCAGTCTTCAGTCTTCGTCTCCGTCTCCGAATAATTCATACGAGGCTTGCCCTGCGACCGGCGGATACGACGGGCATCGTGCTACTTATATGTTAGGAGTATTGTAGCGCCCGCAGAACTTTGATTCCCTTTCATGAACCAAACCTGTATCCTTGGTCAACTGTTAATTCTCCAATTGCCAAGTTTTCCACAAAGGAATACTTCCCGAAGGCATCCGTACAAGTGCTCACAAGCTTCAACTAATATCCGGTTGTCGGCCACCTAGTGAACACGAGAGTCGGTGAATTAAAGGTGAAATTGACCATCCCCGTCGCTTATACCCTTAGTCTGACTCAACCGGTTTCCAAGACGTGGTCACTTGTCCGTTTTCTTTGGCACTACGCTCGTACGCCAGGAAGTGAGCATTGAGCCAGACCTTAGGTATAAGTTCTGAGTCCATGAGGATACTTTGGATGCCTCTTCATATGACATCCGGGATCAATCACACTCTCAAGGTGAAGAAGTATGCGCCCTTTGAATCACAAGGATTCTAGCCAGCACAACCGAGCATGACCCCGTAGTCGTATATGGAACGCGCAGTATAAAGCACGGGTCGATAGCACACCTGGTAAAGCCAGGGATGGGATATGTCAATAATGCTATCGCAGAATCTCTCATCTGGCCTTGAATGTGATATAGTGATGGACAAAGTCTAACTCGGCGATTTACAAAACGAAGATTAAGTTATGCTGACAATGTTATTGTTTTGCTTAATCAGGTTTACCCCCTGATTCTTAGCCAATCTTGTTATGGTAGAGGTCCCTCTCTCCTTAGAAGATGACCGTGCATGCGTGACGAGGCAAGGTTCACATTCGACATAATTTTGGTGGAAGAATTTTACTTCTTCCTACGACTTTGTTTATAGACCGTAAAATCGAATGTTGTTAATCATTATGACGTCGATAAATCATAAACTCAAATTGAAATTTTTTTTATTCAATTGAAACATAATTTCAAATTTAAAATGTTATCACTTTTACAAGCCACACAGTTTAAGCCCTACGTAACAACTTAGTTAAAGGGTCTGCGACCATATTGTTTGTAGGCAAGTATTCTAAAGCGATTATGTTGTCTTTCAGAACCGACCTAGCATAATTGTATTTCACATCAATGTGTTTAGTCCTACTATGGTACTTTGGATTCTTAACCGCCGCAATGGCCACCTGACTGTCGAAGTACACATTCACAGGTTTACTCTTCTTGTCGGTGCCAATTAATGCAGTAAGAAGCCTTTTCAGCCAGACCGCTTCTTGTGCATTTTTGTAGAGGGCAACGAATTTTGATTCCATAGTGGAAAGCGCAACACAAGATTTCTTCTTACTGACCCAATATATGGCAGCATTAGCAAGGAGGAATACTCCGGTGGTGGACTTACGATCATCTGGATCACCATCGTGGTCGGCGTCACTATAACCGGTCAATTCGAGCCGATTGCCCTCATAGCACAGAACGTAGTCGTCAGTACCTTTCAGATATCTGATAATTCATTTTACGGCCTTTAGATGTTGATAACTAGGATCTGATTGGAATCATGCTAATAGGCCCACAGCGTAACAGATGTCTAGCCGAGTACAGAGTAGGGCATACATTAGACTCCCTACCATGCTCAGATACTCTCCATTCTTCATCTTTTCACGCTCCTGCTGGTTTTTCGGGCCATCACGCAATGATAGCGCGCACCCGAACACAACCGGCGTATCCACGGGTTTAGCATCCAGCATTCTGAATCTTTTCAATATTTTGTTGATATATGATTCCTGAGATAGACATAATCTCCGGGCGGCACGATCTCGGGCAATTTTGATGCCTAAGATGTACGTGGCCTCTCCCATGTCTTTCATCTGGAATGTTGATGCCAACCAGAACTTTGATTTATTCATGAAACTCATACCGTTCGCGGCAATGAGTATATCATCCACGTATAGTGTTATGCTGACATACTTAGACCCGGAGGTCTTAATGTATACGCAGGGATCCTTGTGAAGATTCACGAATCCGTTTCCAACGATTTCCTCGTGGAATCTGCGATACCATTGCCGAGACGATTGTTTAAGACCGTATGTAGATCTTTGGAGTTTGCAAACTTTGCGTTCTTTACCAGGAGTAATGAAACTCTCCGGCTGCTCCATATAGATCTCTTTCTCCAGTTTTACTTGGAGAGGTTTGGTCTTATTATCCATTTGATGCATGTTCGAGTTCGAGACTTGCAGTCATGGGCAGGGACGGTCCTGACTATGGTGTAATGCATAGTCGGTGAGTCCGTCTTTATCAAAGTTCACTCCGTGAATTTGGGTATATCCTTTCGCAATTATTCGACTTTTGCACCACTCAAAATTTCCACCAGAAGTGAATTCTAAGATTTCACTTTCTAGTTCTGTGGTTAACAGATAAATCAACTAAAGACTAAAACTGAATTAGTTCTTATTTAGGCAATTTCATCCTCCATTGTTTTCCTCCATTCCCTGATTTTGAGGTCCTTCCTTTGCTTGCTGAACCGTCACTGTTTCAAGAATGAACATCAAGATGTTTAACACATCTCGTTTGATGGGATACTTCTCGAAAGAAGTTCGTTGCCTTTGACTATGCCTAGGCACGTTAATCCCATGTTTTAGTCTGATCGTTACTCCCACTCGGAATAATGCTTCTTATTGGGGCATTACTCCCACTAGGAACTATGGTGGTGGTTGAATTTACTTGGAATATCCTCTCGGACTCGGGATTCTACCTCCAAGATGTATTCCTCGATCACTAGGTTCTGGAACCAAGTTGGTTGTTCCACTCCGACTAGGAAAAATGGGTAGTTGAAATAGTTCATTATCATGATTATCAGGTCCGACTTGATTCGTAATTTGAAATTTAGTGATAATTATGTGTGAGGGGGAGTGAGCCCTCTCACTGGATTTATTATGAAGACGTTTCCATCATCATTTACCAAATCAATAATCAATTCTCCCACTCGAAGTAAGTGGGACCTGAGAATCTCCATCAACCATCTGTTAACTTAATCAATACTAGATTGTTCGTTCTGCAAAGCGTTGGAAATCCATCCTCAAACCTTTATAATGTGCCATGTTTGACCACGAAACCATTGTTTCAAGCTAATTTTAAAACTCGTATTATCCGAGAGTAGTGCGTACTCTTAATAAATACTCGTTTTAATGCGCAAATTAATGCGTCTTTGTGATAAGGTTTTACCGAATCATTCATTAGCTTTTATGGTAACGTGTTAACCGGTTTTGTCAGAATATAGTGTTTTACATTAATGTGAGTTAAATTAATCTCATCCCGCAGGAACAATTAATGTGCAACTCTAACATTAATGCCATGATTGATATTCTAATTAGATTGTAGTAGCTGGAAGGCTTACATAAAATCTAAGTAGTTATCAATGAGTTATATCTGAAGAATTACAAACGAAAATTCCGCATTCATAAAAATACTTGATTATTAAATTTATATTCTAAAACGATGTGTCCGGTCTTTCGAGGTGCATGCACCTCGCGCATACCCGGTTAAGAAAAGTGGTTTTGAGAATCGTTTTAGTCTCCAAATTTAAAAGCAATATCGCTTTTAAACATGCACATTATTTGGGATACAAACTATAATGGAGTACTTTAACAAATAAGGATGCTTGAGCAATGTGTTGAATAGCGTGAATAGGATAAAAAGGAACGATGATAAATTCAATACTCAATTCAAGTATTAGTAAATACTCAGAAAATAATGTGTTCCACCAAGAAACTTATTTAAGAGTATTTTCAAACAGAAATAAAAGTAGAAGTTTTAGCAAATCTAAAGATAAAGAATCTCTCATTCCATCTTTATTCTTCTGGGGCATCCTCGATCAGGTCGTTGCTTCCGTTTCTCGGTTCTGTAATTCAAAAGAAAATGAATTACTCTCGAGGGTTTAGAAGCAAAAGAGAATGAATGATTTTCATCATCTTTTCTCTTTACGTACCTTAGAAGGATTAGTGCAAGCATTAGCCAGGTGTCCTTTCACGCAACACCTGAAACACGTTCGAGTTTCCTCTTTACGTGTCTGCTTTGCTTGCTTTTTCTTACCACCAGATTGTTTGCGTTTAAACTTCTTCTGGGATTTGTTCGCCATAAACTTCTTAGTTTTGTTCTGAGAGCTTTTTCCCTTTCTCTTGCGCTTCCCCTTTTGTTCGGTTGGAGCGGAGAATGCAATATGTATTTCAGATCTAGACTTTCAACCTTAAGTCTATCTTCCTCCAGCTCAAGATGAACTTGTACCTTCTCGAGAGTATCGAGATGGGTAGCATGGGTAAGGCTCATTTTCATGATATTCCAAGAGTCGGGTAAAGAGCGGATAATGTAATTGATTTGTTGTTCCTCAGACAGGTTTTCACCTGCTTCCTTGATCTCAGCGATCAAGTTACACATATGCATAATATGATCTTTTATCGTATGACTGGGATTCTTCTTATAGGTGTCAAGAGCGATGTTTAACGCTCTCTTTTGGGCAATGGTGTAGACACCAAATGTTGCCTTAAGACCATCCCATAGGTCATTGGCAATCCCCAAATGGTCAAACCTATAGAGAATCTCGTCTTCCAGCATAGAGAGCAAGGTGGAACGAACATCATGATCCTTGACATCCCATTCATCATAGAACGTCTTTTGCTCATCTGTGAGGTCTCCCTCAGGCCTAGTTCGTTCTGTGGTCAAATGCTCCAGACCTCTTATTTCAGAGATTATCATCTTAACTCGTTTATTCCATATTTTATAATTACCGCTATTCAATCTTATTCCCTTATTCAACTGGGAGATGACATTGCTAGTTGCAGCCATCTATATTAACACATTGACAATCATGCAAAGTTTAGGAAGAGAACAACATTTTGATAGAATTGCAAACATCGGATTATCTATTATGATGAAATACGAAGAATAGTGATTCTTCAGTCACTAAACCAAACCAACCTTCAGTAAACCGAGGAAGGGGGTGTCGTGAAAGAATTCACACTATTGTCGTTTTCAATCTAATAGATCAGTCTTTTGAAAACGGTTATTTTATTGCAAATTACCGGAACGGGAAGTTTCAAATAAGCATACCCGATCTCGGCTTTCCCATGGCCCTTATGTTGTAAAATTATCCGATAATTTACGCATGCATATTTATAATTATACTACATTTAGCAAATCATCATACCATGCCATAAATATCGAACACAACATGCTTACGCGTCATGCATCTAATGTTCCTAGCATATATAATTCTACGTAAAGTAAATTATCACATGCGTTCTATCATGAACATCCTAGAATACGCGTAAAAACATGCAACATCCGCACACATCATGCATAATTGGCGACTGGAATTTTCGGTTTTATAAAAAGCTTTAAAAATATTAGGGGCTGTTTTGAAATTCATGCTTACAATCAATCATGCGAATTTCTAGACATGGATTCTAGGCACTTTCAATCAGCATAGCATGTCTATCCTATTGCGCAAACCATATATTTAAATATCAGAGCTCAATGCTTGCAATATAATATCCAGCTAGCTTGACTAAGTCAAGACGACAGTTCTAATTATATCAAAATATATGACGTAGAAAGTAAACAATTGCAAATCAGCCCACTAATTTAATCCAGTCCCAAAAAACATGCAATTCCGAGATCCATACCCATAATCGAAACCAGGCATAGGTTTTGATTGAAACCGTGTATTAAAACACAAACCCTAAGAGCACTGTTTAGGCTAATTTTAAAGATAGAAAATATTTTGGATTTAAAATTTGACATCCTATTTTATTGAACAATTTAAAATTTCCGAAAATTTTAAAGAGGTTCCAAATTTTAAAATCCGGTTCAACTTGGTCTGTTTTTAAAAATTCCGGTTTGGTCCGAAACGGTTCAATAAAATAAGATAGTGGTTCGGTTTATCACTCAAAACCCGTTACGTTAGGTTCAATTTAGTTACTATGGGTCCGACCCGACCCGATTAAGAAAACCCGTATAGGTTTATCCCGATCCGGTTTAGCAATTGGACCGGCCCATGAACCCTAGGGTTCGGCCTAAATAATTCTATAGGCTAAGTAGGGTTTTAAAATCCACCATAAAACTTAACTTAGCCATCAAGAATTATTAATTATATAAAATAATTTCCAATAATGCTTATATATATATAAAATTTCGGCATATGTATATATATTTATATAAATATTTTCAAGATTCTATCTTTGAGATGTAAATCAATCAAAAATATAAATATATATTAATATACAATTTTGGCTGAATTATATATATATATATAAATTCGGTACTTATATATATATATATATATTTATATATATTTATAAATATTGTTAAGATTCTATCTTTTATATATAAATCAATCAACAATATAAATATATATATTAATATATTTTCAGCCGAATTATATATATATATATAAATATTGTCGAATATATCTTTTAGGGATTAAAATATGTAGACAATATATCTTCTTAATTGTTTAATAGTAACTAAATCTATCAATATATATATTAACCCTATTTTAATCCATATATATTGATAGTTAATATCTTTTACAATATTATATTAGAACCTATCCTTATTTCCAACTTCTAGATATAGTTACCTATTAATAAAATTTAAAAAATGGCAACCTATATCTTTTATAGATTGTGCCGAATTTTTATTTGCTTGGTGGCCAAGAAAATTTAAAATTTTACCTAAAACACCCCTAGGAATTTTCGGCACTAACAAGAAAATTGGAAAAGTTGTCAATTTTAAGATCAAACTCTAACTTGATCATGAATCCAAAACATGTTCTTGATAAAACTCATGGTGTTCTTTAAGATCATGAACAATAAATTTAAATTGATCATGAAAAATTCGGTTTTGATCTAGAAAAACATGTAAATTTGAAAATGTTAAGTTTTTAAAGATCAAACACATGAAATCTATTTAAAAATTTCGGATTCTTCATGGTGTTCATGAACATCAAAAATTCGGTTTTTATGAACATCAAGAACATCAGTTTATCAAAATTTTAAGAACTCCTAACACTGGCTCTGATACCACTTTTTGATTACGGGGACGTAACACTACGGAATGCTAAACTTGTACTAGCAAGAAATGTAATCTACGCAGCGGAATTAGTACACAAACCTTTTAGCTTTCTTGCCCAAGAACGATGTGGAGGGAGTTTTGATCCTCCGGTCAGAACCACGTGCATGTTCTTCATTAGAAGAAGTCCCACGCGATGTAGCTCCACAACAAGACCTCTGATCGATTCTTCAACGGAGATGGAACCTCAGACCAGATGTGATGGTGCCGAAATTTTACTAAGGGAAACAAGTGTTCTCAATGGAGATCCTTGTTATTATGAATGAATGAAAAAACCCTTAGCAAACAACCCTGAAAGGCAACTCCAACCAATGTGGTATAGGGTGGTCGACCGAATTTCATGTATAAGGGGGAGTCCCAATTTTGGGCCTCCCTTGTCAATTACTAATTGGATTTGGCCCAATTAGCCCATATTGACAATAAATTAATTAACTTAGGTAAGTCCCTTAATTAACGGGCTCCTATTACGGCGCCACGTCACCATATGCTAACATACTGTTCCTCTAGACGAGTTGACGGCTATGTACACCTCTCAGATTCGAGAGGGTTTGCGCATTCCTTATTGTCATGATTTGCGCCGATTTTGCCGCTACTACATGATCTCTCCCCTCGATCTTGCACCTGCCTGGATACGGTATTGGATTTTTTTTCGGGTGTTATGCCACCAGCAGTCGTGGCGTTACTCGACCCTTTTTTTCCGCTGTTTCTTTCGGCTCCAGCGTCCGGATTCATCTGGCTTGTGTTCCAATTCTATTAGCTGGCCTTTGATGAAAGGGGAGGATTTTGCTACCTTTGGATTGGGAGAGGTGAAGTGGGATACTGGACTTCGTTTCGTTACTGCCGTTGACCGCTCGAAGGGACATTGGAAGAAGCATTATTTCTTCAGTAATGACTCCGGGGTGACTTGGCCTATTATTCGCAATACTAGGCATGATCCCGTGCCAACTTTTCATTAGTTTTCCGAGTCGGACAAGGCGTCTATGAAGGTGGTGTATCAAGCGCACAAGGCGCATTCCTATAGTGTTATGTCTCGCCTGACAGAGAAGGAATTGCGTAGGGCTGGGATTTGCACACCTCCTTCAAGAGGTCCTTCGGTATGTTGTTAGCTTCTATAACCTTATTATGTTGTGATGTAGGCTGGCTTCATCGAAAATATTCGCGCTTGCAGGCGAGTACTTGGGGCGGTGGTGTTCCTCCCGCGCGAGGTGGTCGCTCGGATGTTTCTGCTGTGCTCCAGAGTATGCAGCCCGGACGAGGGAAGGGAAGTGCTGGTAAGTTGCTTTTGGTAAGATCATTATTTCTCGCCTATATTTAGTTACCTTTCTCTTATTTTGCTTTGCTCTTGCTTGTAGGTTGGTCCCCGCTTGTGACGGAGAGTGTTGGTGCTGCAGCTGACACTCCGCCTTGGCCTAAGGTGAAGCGTCCTGACTCCGGCGTGCGGCCCTCGAACGATCCTAAACGCTAAAACTCTAGAGGTGGTGAGGCGTCGAACACTCCTCTTAGCAAAGGGAAGGGAGTTGAAGGTCGGGCTCGTATTCCCATTATGTCTGCCCCACGGTCGAGGGACCGAACGTCGGAAGCGGGTACTCCCCGCGCAGGTATATTGCTTGACTTTACCTCATTGTTATACTTGTCATATTTGGGTATTCTTGTTTATCTTTGTGTATGTTCATAGGTATCCCGCCTCTGATGCACTCACCCGTGCTGAATTGGTTCGTCCTGTCAAGGATGCTATTACCGGTGAGGAGTGGGCACTGATGGGTATACGTCCGATTCGGGTTCGTTTTACATTATTCGGACTTAGCCTACACGTCAAACCCACCAAATGTTCTAAAATAATCACCCGCAAGTCCCAAAACGGCCCGGGATACGCGTGCGCATACCCCGAACGAGAGACTCGTCCGGATTGTGCGACAATCCGGACCGGAGACCGATTGTTAGACTATCCGGACTCCGGTCCGGATTGTCTAAAATCCGCACCAGAGTCTGGATTGTTAAACAATCCGGAGGTCTGTATTGTTTAACAATCCCGACCTCCGATTAACGTCTATAAACGCGTGTAAACTCTTATATACGCGTTTACAACATGTGTCGGACTTTCCAACGTCAACTTCATGTTTATCCACGTCAGGTTCGCTTTTTCACAATTAAACTGACGTTGGACCGTTCAAAACCCGGTCTGATTCCAAGGTTTCCTATAAATAGGAGCCTTGATCATTCATTTCACAACTAAGTTGACGCTTAAGCTCTGACCTCTCTCTAGCTTTCTCTCTCTACAATTCTAATTTAAGCTTCAGAGAGGGTTCATCGCACTGCACCCCCCCTCTGCGTGGCGTGCGATATTGCCCCTCCTGCAGGTGTTCGAAGACGCAGGCTTCCAAGCACGTGCTAAGACGCGCTATATCGGCAACCCGAAGCGCATTTACTAAGACCTGATGGGTTTCGATATAGCCGTTAGGCCCATTAACGACGAGTAAACGGTGAAGTAGGCCCGCTGGGCTCCAAAAGAGGCCTAGAGGGCCAATATGAGGGGTCCCGACAAGGTCGGTCCCGACATATGAGCTGGACGCTCGCGATGAAATGCCTTTGAGTAGGCACCGATGAAATGCCTTTGAGTAGGCCCCGACGAAATGCCTTTGAGTAGGCCCCGATGTTGAATCCCTGAGGATGTTGGCCCTGTCCTGATGACGACGGGCCCCGAGCGGTGACCAAAGTAGATAACTCTGGAGTCCCCGACATCCGTCGGGACTTGCCACCAGAGGATGAGGCCGAGAAACACACCCACTATCAGCGTAGTGGGGAAGTGGCCTGAAAAGACGGAACGTGGGCAAGTGGCCGAGATAAATGGAGTGTGGGCTAACTACCCCTGGCAGGTATCTCAACAGGTAACTGGGGTAACTCCTCCCCTATATATAGGAAGGAATTACCTCAGGATTCACACATTCACATACTCATACTTTCATACATACTTGCCTACATCGAGATACTCATTTAAGCATCGGAGAGGGATTCTGGGTCACCGCCCGGTCTATCCCTTTTTGCAGGATTACTTGGAGCAAAGGAGTTCAGACTTCCGTCAAGAACGTGCCGGAGTTCCAACCGTGATCCAACATTGGCGCAGTCTGTGGGAATCGTAACAAAAAACAAAGATAGCTTCTACCCGATCGATGACTGGCAAGCAAAAGAAGAAACAAGGGCAATCCGGCGGTTCCCGCCATCCTGCTGGAACCCTGAATTCAGGGCTGCCGGAGCGCAGTGTTGATCGGAATGATCCTCACCCTGTTGGTTCCCAAACAGGGGGGCATCATGACGATCACGAGGATTCCGTTCGAAACTCGTTGGAGGACGGGGAAGAGATCCCGAGGAGGAAACAGGATGCTCCTACAAAGGTGGACTTAGCGAAGGTTGTGATGGATGCCATGCCGATATTCCTGGAGACTATGGAAGCTCTCTTGGACCGAAGGGAGGCTGCCAAGAAGAAGGAGGAAGAGTCGCCTCCGCCTCCCCCGAGGGAGAATCGGAACGGGAAGGAGGCCCAATCCGAGCATCAGGACAAGGGCAAGGAGCCCGCTCAGTCGGAGCAGTTCATGATTGATGGGCCTGGACCGGTGCAGCATAGGACCATCCCTCTTAACGGTCCTATCACCCCCGACCAGGTGGTGAAGATCGTGAACATCTGTATGGGGGACCGGAAGAAGATGATGTCGGAGCTGAGGGATCGATCCACTCATCCCTTTGTCCCTCGATTGGTGAACACCCTTGTCCCGCCAAGACTTGGTATCCAGACAATCAAGGAGTATGATGGCGAGGGAGATCCAGTTCGCCATGTCCAGAAGCATGTCATGGCTTGTCTAGGCAGAGTCAAGGATTACGATATAGTGTGCGTTCTGTTCCCGGCCACACTTGGTGAGAGGGCCCTGACGTTGTTCTTCAGCCTTCCTCCAGGGTACATCTCTACCTGGACCTAGATGCATGATCGTTTGATCCAGCAGTACCAGGGCCGTCGACGTCTCCTGAAAAGCGCCAGGTCCCTGGCTGAGGTGGTATAGAGGCCCGATGAGTCGCTGGCACATTATTATCAGAGGTACACTGCCAGCGTGGCCGAGATTGATGAGGAGATGTCGGAGGGAGAGACCATCCGCACCTTCATTCGGAACCTGACAGCACCATATGGTTCCGACCTGATGCACATCGTGGCTGAGAAGGCAGTGTGGAACATGGAGGCGCTGCAGAAGAGAGTGAAGCAGCAAATAGGCGTACAGGAGTCGAAGATAGCTGCCGGAGAGCTCGATCCTCCGAAATCGAACAAGGGGAAGCAGTCGTCCAAGCCATCGGACGAACGCAGGAGGAAAGATAAACCCGAGAGCAGTCGGGGTCGAGGCCGCTCCGATCGGAGGGAAGGCAAGCGTCCCTCGAAGTCGAACAAGCGGGAGGACCGTTACACTCCTCTCATTTGCTCCATGGGTGCTGTGTTGGCGGTGATGGACCGACAGGGTATCGCCAGGTACCCCCCGAAGAAGGATGGAGAGTTCATGGGAGCCCGCACCGATCGTTATTGTCGTTTCCATCGTGCCAGCGGTCACGACACTAACCACTGTCGGGAGTTGAAGAAGGAGATTGAGAAGCTGATCCAGAAGGGGAAGCTCAAGGAATTTGTAGCTGGGTAACGCAGCCGATCCCGTTCCCGGTCCCGATCGCGGTCCTGTTCCCGATCCCGCAATCAGTCCCCGAAGAAGGAAAAGCCCGAGTCTTCCAATACCCGCAAGGAGAAGCGGGGAACCATTAATTTGATCCATGGGGGATTTGCTGCAGGAGGTGATACCACGGTTTCTCGAGAGGTCTATGCTTCTCGAATTCCTATTGCTGTGGTGCTGGGTAAGAGGGCCCGAACTTGGACTCCGAAGGAAGAGATGGTGATTTCCCTCTCAGCGGAGGACCTGATAGGTGTGGAGACCCCGCACGATGATGCTTTGGTCGTGACCCTGAACGTGGATGGGTACGAGATGAAGAGAATCTTGATTGATGGAGGGAGCTCCTCCGATATTTTGTTCATGGATGCGCTGGAGGCCATGGGAAAAACCAAAAAGGATCTGAAGCATGCGGACTTCCCGATGGTCGGATTTTCTGGCTCTACCTCTTACCCGGTGGGGATACCTTACCGGTCGAGTTCGGTAGTGGTTGGAAGTCGAAGAAGAGGAACGTGGAGTTCGTGGTGGTCGAGTCTGCGGGGACCTACAATGCAATTATCGGGAGGACCACTATCAACCCGATGGGGGCAATTGCCTAAACTGTCCATCAGAAGATGAAGTTTCCGACCGACCACGGAGTCGGGGAGGTCAAGGGCGATTAGGTGACCTCCAGGAAGTGCTATGTCAATGCCACTCGAAGGAGGAATCGGGAGGCTATGACTATTTTCCAGACTGATGCTGATCCTCGAGAGGAGTTTGGGCGTCCCGCCCCGATGGAGGATTCGAAGGAGGTCGAGATCGATGGACCTCAGAGGAAGGTAAATATCGGGTCCGCTCTGTCTGAGGAGAAGGCCCAAGAACTGATTGATTAGTTGAAGGAGTTCAAGGAGCTGTTTGCCTGGTCCTAGAGTGACATGCCAGGAATCAGCCCCGATGTGATTACTCATGAGCTGAAGATTTACCCCGCGATCAAGCCGATTGCACAGAGAATGCGCCCGATGGGTGCCGACAAGAAGATCGCGATCCAGCAAGAGGTGGGCAGGTTACTCGATGCTGGATTTATTAAGGAGCTCCGATTCCAAACCTGGGTCGCCAACCCAGTCCTGGTGAAGAAGAGTAATGGCAAGTGGCGGATGTGTGTTGATTTCCTCGACATGAACAAAGCATGCCCGTAGGATTGCTATCCGCTCCCGAGGATCGACCAGCTGGTGGATGCCACATCGGGACATGAGTTGCTGAGCTTTATGGATGCCTACTCCGGCTACAATTAGATCAAGATGTCCAAGGAGGATGCCCCCCACACCGCCTTTTATGCTGATAGCGACATCTATCACTACGATGTCATGCCCTTTGGACTGATCAATGCCGGTGCAACTTATCAGAGGATGGTGAACAAGCTGTTCGGGGATATGCTGGGGAAAACGATGGAGGCCTATGTGGACGATATGCTGGTGAAGTCCCGACAGGCCGATGATCATGCTCACAACTTGGCCACGGCGTTTGAGCGGATGAGGCTTCATCAAGTTCGCTTGAACCCGACCAAGTGTGCCTTTGGAGTGAACTCAGGGAAGTTTCTGGGCTTCATGGTGAGCCAGAGGGGAATCGAGGTGAACCCTGAGAAGCTGAAGGCGATCGAGGAGATGAAGTCCCCGACGAACCATCGGGAGGTGCAGGTGCTGAATGGCCGATTGGCCGCGATGAATCGCTTCCTGTCCAAGGCAAGCGACCGATTCATGCCGTTCTTTGAAGTGCTGAGGGCGAACAAGAAGTTTGAGTGGACGGCCAAGTGCGAAGAGGCATTCCAGGCACTCAAGCAGCACCTCCGCACCCTCCCGCCGTTGGCGAAGCCCATTCCAGGCGAGCCACTCTATCTGTATTTGGTTGTTTCTAACTTTGCTGTTAGCTCCGTATTATTGAAAGTCGTAGAGGGTAACCAAGTCCCCGTCTATTGTGTAAGCAAAGAACTCGCCAAGCCTGAAATGAATTATCCCGCCGTTGAGAAGTATCTTTATGCGTTGATTGTTACTGCTCGGAAGCTGAGACCTTACTTCCTTGCGCATGAGATTACTGTTTTGACGAATCAGCCCTTGAAACATTTTTTGAACCGACCTGATGCGTCGGGGAGATTAGTGAAATGGGCAGTCGAGCTTAGTGAGTTCCGCATTCACTTTGCTCCGAGAACGGCTATTAAGGGCCAGGCGTTGGCGGATTTCATAGCAGAGTCTACAGCCCCCGATCTAGAAGAAGCAGGCCCTGTAGAGGGGGCAACCATGGAAGTCCCGATGGTAGAGCAGTCAGAACAGCCCGATGACGAAGACACTTGGGAGATGTATACCGATGGCTCCTCAAATTCAGAAGCATCGGGAGCAGGGTTCGTACTGATACCGCCAGGTGGAGGCGAGCCCCTTCGATATGACTTGGCCTTGACGTTTAGGGCCACCAACAATGAAGCTGAATATGAGGCTCTCATCACCGGCCTCAAAATTGCCAATGGAACGGGAGTTGGTCACTTAAAGGTGAAGTGTGATGCTAGCCTGATTGTGAACCAAGTCTAGGGGCGATACGAAGCAAAGAGCCCGATGATGAAAAATTACCTTCGTGAGTTGCAAACCTTGAAGGAGAGTTTCAAGAGCTTCGATATTGAGGCGATCCCGAGGGAGGATAATGTGGAAGCAGATGCCTTGAGCAAGTTCGCCTTGGGGGCACCCCTCGATGAAAGTCGGAAGGTGCACTTCTTGGAGAAGGTGATCCTGTCAGCCGCCGATCAATCGGAGGTATGTGCCATCGAGACCGAATCAGAGGAGCCCACTTGGATGACCCCGATAGCCGCGTACCTGACTACAGGGGCAGTCCCCGATGATGAAGTAGCAGCAGGCAAATTACGCCGAATCGCGGTCAATTATGTGATGGTGGACAATCAGCTGTATAAAAAGGGGTATTCAACTACTTACTTGAAATGTGTGGCTGGGCCCGATACAGATCGGATCCTTAGGGAGGTGCACGAAGGATACTCGGCTTGTCATGAAGGTGCCCGATCCGTCGTGAGGAAAGTGCTGAACCTGGCTATTACTGGCCCTCGATGAATAAGGAGGCAACGATGCTTGTCCGATCCTGAAACGCTTGCCAGAGGTACGCCCCGAATATCGTGGCTCCAACTGCCGATCAGACGTCCATCAAGAGTGCTTGGCCCTTCGCGCAATAGGGAATCGATTTGGTGGGACCCCTTCCAGTTGCAAAAGGTCAGTGCCGATATTTGATTGTGGCTATTGATTATTTCTCGAAGTGGATAGAAGCTAAGGCATTGGCCAAGACAACGGGGAATCATATCCTCAAATTCCTGCAGACCTATATTATATCCAGATACGGGATCCCTAAGGTGTTGATCAGTGATAACGGCCCTCCGTTTAACGGGGTCCAGTGGAAGGAGTACCTGGAGGAACTGAAAATTGAGCATCGGACAGCCTCTGTCCATCATGCTCAAACCAATGGACAGGTGGAGTCAGCCAACAAGATCGTGATGGATGGCCTGAAGAAGAGGGTCCATGCCTTGAAGGGCAAATGGCTGGACGAGCTGGAAAATGTGCTTTGGGCTGTTAGAACAACACCCAAACGATCGACTGGGGAGACTCCGTTTGGCCTTGTTTATGGCACGGAAGCAGTTGCTCCCGTTGAAATAGCTGTGGCATCCCATCAGACGAGGTATTATGAACCTCTGTCGAATGATGAAATGAGGCGCCTGGACTTGGACTTGGTCGAAGAGAAGAGGCGGAATGCCGAGGAGGCCCAGGCTCGGATGCGCTTGGCAACGGCCTGATATTACAATCGGCGAGTCAAGTCTCAACAGTTCTTTGTCGGGGAACTGGTCTGGCGTCGGAACGAATTTTCCCTTTTGGATCGGATCAACAAGATGTCACCAAAATGGGAAGGACCTTATAAGGTCGTGGGGATGCCAGCTCGAAATGCGTATAAGTTGGAAGACCTCGATGGCAATATGTTGAAGCATTCTTTTAGTGGTGAACACTTGAAGAAATTTCGTGCCTGATGTTAGTTGCCTTTAGTGGTGCAAGTTGTTGTGGTGCAAGTTGTTTATCGTTTTGATTTGATATAAATTGGTTTTGAGCCATCAATGAATAAAGAGGTTGCTTCCGATCAGATTGTTCTTAGATAAATCGCCTTAAGTGGTGTGGTTAAATCGCCTTAAGTGGTGTGGTTAAATCGCCTTAAGTGGTGTGGTTAAATCGCCTTAAGTGGTGTGGTTAAATCGCCTTAAGTGGTGTGGTTAAATCGCCTTAAGTGGTGTGGTTAAATTGCCTTAAGTGGCATGGTTAAATCGCCTTAAGTGGTGTGGTTAAAATGTCTTAAGTGACGTGTTGAATCACTCTAAGTGGTATGATCAAATCGCCTTAAGTGGCGTGGTTAATTCACCTTAAGTGGTGCAACGATAATCGGAACCAAAATAAATTGATATTATAAAGGCCTGAAGGTTCACGACAAGAGAAGGAAATTACAAGGATTCTAAAATAAAGCGTTAAGCTTGGTCCTTGGCAGCATCGAGGGGAGCAGAGTCCACGAGGTCCGTGGCAGAAGGCTCCGCGATCGGAGGATCGGATCCCGGAAGAGTGGCCGAGGGAGGATCGGACCCTTGGAGGTCATCCAGTGAAGGGTCGATTGTCGGGGGATCAGCTGTCGGGAGGTCTGTACTTGGAGGCTCCACCGTGCCTTCAGCACCCGCAATTCCCTCGGGGGTGTTGTCCTCATCACTCTCTTCCGAAAGGCTGAAATACCTCTCCGCGAAGGGGGCGAGAGTCTGAGACTTGGTGAAGTCAATGGCATTGCATACTCCAGATGGAGTTCCTCAACAGGATTGAGCAAGGTGGTCTCCATCTCCGCGTTACAGAACCTCACCGCGTCCACCTTGATATCCTCGGAGCCCCGGTAATCTTCCCGACCCTTGGCCTCAGCCTCAACCAGCTTGGTGGGAAATTGAGCGATTTCCCGCTCCATCTGTTGGGACCGATTGGTAAGAAGGACCTTCTCAGCCTCCAGTCCCGCCTTGACGTCCTCAAGAGCCTTCTTCTCCAGGACGAGCCTGTCCCGATCCTCCGCGTGCCTCTGCTGCCCTTCCTTGAGCTTTTGCTGCTCCTGCTTCAGCAACCGCTCGAAGTCGTGGACCTGCCTCAGGAGGTCCCGAGTATTCTGGCTAAGGAGGGCCTGCTCCTTAACCAAATCCTCCTAGAGCTTGGCCAAGACCTCAGGGGCCGCCTTGGCTCGCTCCTGCTCAAGGGCCTCCTCCAGGGCCAGGATGTACCCGAAACAGCGGTGTTGGTCCACCATTTCCTGTGAAAAAGAAAGGAAGAGGTTAGTACATGAGAATATTTTACCTTATATACTAAGTGTAAAAACAGGAAGCCTTACCTCCACGCGGCAAACGGCCATTTCGCGAATGTCCGTGTGGATGTCCTCCCGAGCTAAGAAGAGCGGAAGCTTTAGAGATGGCGGAACTGAACCTGCCAGCAAGTGCAGACCCAGTTCCGGTGGTGCGTCGCCCCGACGGAGCGGGACCCCTCGCAGCGACTCGATCGGGGTCCAAGGAGCCGCCGCTTGGTCGGGGGTGTAAAGCTGATAGAAACTCCCGTCTAAGGGGAGAGGGGGAAGGACGACCTGAGTTTCGGAGGTGCGTGCCTCCGAGCCGCCGTGAGACCCAGTCGTCCCTTCAGGAGTTAGGCTCAAAACCGGCGAATGCTGTTGTGGCGGGGAAGATGGAAGCAGCCCTTCGGGAGTCGGCTTCAACGGGGTCTGCCTCACCCCCCGACGACGAATCAGGGCTGGACCTTCGCTCACCTCCTCGGAATATCGGGGAATCTTGGATAAGGAGATCCACTTCAGAAGATTTTTTGTAAAGTTAAAAGCCTCCGATGCCAATATCGGGAGGTCCGGAGTTGGAAGACACGACGAACTGTAAGTCCCTCATGTCTTGGGGGCAATGATGGGTTTCGATATAGCCGTTAGGCCCATTAACGACGAGTAAACGGTGAAGTAGGCCCACTGGGCTCCAAAAGATGCCTAGAGGGCCAATATGAGGGGTCCCGACAAGGTCGATCCCGACATATGAGCTGGACGCTCGCGATGAAATGCCTTTGAGTAGGCCCCGATGAAATGCCTTTGAGTAGGCCCCGACGAAATGCCTTTGAGTAGGCCCCGATGTAGAATCCCTGAGGATGTTGGCCCTGTCCTGATGACGAGGGGCCCCGAGCGGTGACCAAAGGAGATAACTCTGGAGTGCCCGACATCCGTCGGGACTTGCCACCAGAGGATGAGGCCGAGAAACACGCCCACTATCAGCGTAGTGGGGAAGTGGCCTGAAAAGACGGAACGTGGGCAAGTGGCCGAGATAAATCGAGCGTGGGCTAACTACCCCTGGCAGTTATCTCAATAGGTAACTGGGGTAACTCCTCCCCTATATATAGGAAGGAATTACCTTAGGATTCACACATTCACATACTCATACTTTCATACATACTTGCCTACATCGAGATACTCATTTAAGCATCGGAGAGGGATTCTGGGTCACCACCCAGTCTATCCCTTTTTGCAGGATTACATGGAGCAAAGGAGTTCAGACTTCCATCAAGAACGTGCCGGAGTTCCAATCGTGATCCAACAGGACCCGACTCTTTGTCCAGTCTAGGTGCCAACATTTGGCGCCGTCCGCGAGACTCGAACAAGCAAGCTCTCGCTCACCAACAATAGCTACATGGCAAACACATACGTCATTCATGGAGGTTTTGGAGCCGGTGGTGAAACGTCGTACGATAGGGAAGCATACGCATCCCACATTGTACAACAGCCACACAAACACCAACAAGAGGATGAACCTATGGAAGACGCCATATACTTCTCGGCAAAAGACAAGGAGCAAATAGTGTACCCACACGACGATGCCCTAGTCATAACCATGGAAGTAGACAACATGGATATCAGGCGTATATTAGTAGATGGAGGTAGTCCCCCCAGCATAATAACCAAGGAGATGGTCCTCGCCTTGGGAAGGAAAAAGATTATCAAGCAGATACACTCACCACTTGTTGGTTTCATCGGGGATATCAAGTACCCGGTAGGAACAATCAAGTTAACAGTCACCCTGGGAACCGGTGATAAACAACTACACATGGAGATACCTTTCCAAGTTGTGGAAAAACTAGATGCATACAATGGCATCTTAGGTTACACAACTAAGAATGCATGGGGCATGATAGCCTCAACAGCCCACCAAAAGATAAAATTCCCAACCCCCGCGGGAAATGGGGAAGTCATGGGGGACCAACAGCTTTCAAAGGAGTTTTACAGCATGGCACTCCAGCACCACGTTAAGGAGGATGACAATGACATCCCCTCCATTGACGAGGACCTCAGGAAGGAGCGCGCTCGTCTATTCGGACTGTATTATTTTAATCACCCCATAAACGATTGCAAATCGAAACTTTGACCCCGAGCACGTCACCCGCTGAAAAATGGACCCAATCAAGGAAAAACGCCTACCCAAACACACTGTTGGTCCGGTCAAACCTAGGGTTGACCGGACATGGAAGCCGATCTCTCCTTTGGAGTTATCGGACCTGCTAGTCCGACCTCAAGCCTTCGGGGTTAGACCCCCCGTCCGACCCCGGAAATCCCGACATCCTCGTGACGTGTACCATTCCCATCCAAGGGGTGTGCACGACATCCGGAACACTGACATCCAAACCGTCCATCGTGACGACCCGAACACCACTTTGCACGTCCAACACTTAGAAAATATCACGAACATTCTCCATGTTTATTAAGGGTTTAATCCCTCTGTTACTTGTTAACTGTGCTCGTTTAAGGGTTAACGGTGTCATTAACCACCTTAATCGCTTTTGAGCCTATAAATAAAACCTCACCCCTATTCATTTACTAATTTGATATCACTTGCAATTTTTGAGCTCTCCCTTTTGTTTACTTTCTCTCTCTAAACATTGTACTAAATTAGGCATCCGAAAGGGTTCATCGAGTACCACCCCCCCCCCTCTCTGTGGTCTCGATGTAGCCCCTTTTGAAGGTGTTAGGAGGAGCGCGCACGGATTGCATACGAATGATGGGATTCACGAGCAACTACATATACGGACACCCAAATATTTAGCCATTTTAAGGGCTCGCAAACCTCCGACAGTCCGTTAGTCCGACAGTCCGACAGTCCAGCACGTTGACGGTCCGACAATCCAACAGTCCGACAATCCAACACTTTGACAGCCCGTCAGTCCGACACTTTGATGGTCCGACAGTCCGACACTCCGACAGTCAGACACTTAGCCATTTTAAGGGTTTGCAAACCTCTGACAGTCCGATACTTTGACATACGACATCCCGAAGTACGGACTACCCGATATCATGAAGGATCCGACATCAGTGATCAAACCCAACAAGCATTTCAGAGGAATCAGATCGCAAGGGAAGGAATTTCACTCGTAAGATTGTTATTCGGATTGACACCGCATTAACGCGATACACATGTCTTAACACTTCGCGTCGTTTGTGGGATTCAAATAAAAAGCCATAGCAAACCATGAGCACTAGCAACAATATTTCACCACTCCCTGCGAATTGGTGGTCGACTATCCAATACAATAATCATTCATTAAGGCTTTTCAAGAGGAGGTGCATTGTCCAACCCAAAAAACACACATACCGCTCAATAAAGGAAACCGTAGTAAAACAAACTAGGAAGTGCTACTCTGTCATCGTTACTCATGTCATTGCGACTGCGTTTACAGCCGCTTTTGCAACCTATGTCATCGTAACAACCGTCACCGCCGACAATCGATATTCGATTGCCAGTGTTTTCTCGTCGCTACCACCTAGTCCCGATAAAATGATCGCCGCCGACCAAAAACATCATCAGCCGAAATCTTCCAATTCAAGGAATAGCCAAAGAAGAGGCATCTAAGCATCGCCCTTCATACAAGAGTGCAGTCAATACAAATATCTATTTCAAAAGGAAGTAATAGTCTTTTCAATTGAAGGAAAGCTAAGTTCCTGACTGGGACACTCCCGCGCACGATACAGGGAGCAAACTTTGGCTACACATTCAATTATCTAAATACTTTGATATTGCTATGCATTGCAAAAGTCTTATCTTATGACAGGGGAAAATAGGGAACGAGAGAAAGCACAAAAAAGAAAGGTCTGAACATTTGGAAAAACTCGTTTCGACTTTTAGAGCCGAGTTGATCTTCAATCATTATGAAGTGATCAACCGAGCTTGTCACCTCGCTCCGCCAAGCTATCTCATGTTGTCGAGATCTCACTGATCACCGCATCGTTACCACTGCCTTGCCCCGTTAAGTGGGCCGCGTAGAAGAGCCTATTGCATCTCACAACTAACACCTACCAAGTGCGCACACTTTCAAGAGCGTGTACACCTTCAAAGAAATAACGTCGGCAAAGCACACCCAAACGAAAGGTGATCTCTCATACTAGGGGGAGATAAATTTTAACTCCCAGACCGTAACACGGAGAATGGAAAGTTATCGAAAAACAAAGAATGATCCCCTAATCATAAGATTCACCAAAAGCTTCAACTTTGGAAGAATACTGATTTTGCAAGAGAAACTTCCTTCAAGCGTGAGACATTCGCATAACAGATAAAGCTAGACATACTGTCAGCACTGTCATCCTCCTGGATTACACAACAAAGGAAGATCCGAACTAGAAAATAGCAAAAACAAAAACTACACATTACCAAGAAGGCGTTATGACAACCCCTCACACCTATTGGCCAAGAGGAAAACAAAGACGCTCACGTCAGGCGGAATAAACAACAGAGATATCCGGAACCCTAAGAACGCATGGAAAGAAACATCCCGAGAAGCAGTATCTAACCATGTGGACCTCTGAGTGTGAAACATAGTAGTCGTCCTCATTGGATGCGCACATCTGATACACGACGTCACTATTTGGATCTGCTGACAAGACTTAAAACTCTGTACACCTTTTTCGAACAAGGACACCAATTTGAGCTACCCTCCTTCAAGAAACACCTCAAGAGAAAAATACAGACTTCCAAGAGGAACATAAACCCAAAAATGATGCTCACGTTAAGAGCTCCGCTCCTGAGTGAGAAGAAAAATGCGCTTAACATCCTATTGAAGAAATCCTATAAAGTAATGAACAAGCGGGGGCACCATTCAAATGGCATCTCAATGCCACGGTGAAGCATACAAAATAACCAGTAACAAAGGAATGGGAGACTTTAACTTCGCCCACCGAAACGACGGAACTAACAAAAGGTGCACTGATCATACTCATCTACTAAGCAATCCATAGAGGAACACTACCCGACCTATGAGATATTACATAACTGCCAGAAAAGAGGGTTACAACAAAGGAAAAGGGGGGGAACCCGTCAATTCAACATCTCTCACCTACGGGTACGTCCGTAATACAAACACAACTTTTAATGAAGTTAGCTTATTATGCACAGTCAATATGGGGGGCAAATCCCCAAAAATTCACGAGACAACACCGGCGAACATAAAGAGAAACATCATTTTTATGTTCTAGTCCTAATTTAAGGAGGGCTTACAATCAAGATTGGAGAAGGGAAGAACATGAACAAGGTGACCCTCCATAAAAGCATTCGAAAACTCTCTAAGGCAAAATTAAAAGAGGAGCACACCAAGTTCCACAACACATCAAGAAAACTGTTACAGCCCGATCAGACATCCAAAACTAACACAAGGTGCACTGATCATACTCATCTGTCTGATACACAGCATCAAGATAAACAAGTCAAGACACTATTGTATAAGCAAGCTTCCCAACTCGAAAGCACAAAGAAGAGGGGGAAATAATCTACAAGTCTCCTCGAATACGGGCATTGCCACGTGATAGTCACCAAGAGAAACACTTGAAACTTTGATAGCACATACATCAGATATATGAGTACAACGTGCCGACTCTCATATCAATAGGGGCAAAGAAATGGATCGTAAATCGCACCAACCAAAAGCAAAAAATTACCTCCTAACTTCAAGAGATACACTCGACAAGTTTATAGCACAAACAATGACTATGATTGAAGCAAACAAGCATGAGAAATAGTAAGTGTTGTAAAGGGCACCCATCGCACCTATGAAAGAAGGCATATTCAAGAGAACACAAGAGTAGGGAGCCCCAATCATAACATATACGTAACCAAGGAAATGAATAAGGAGCCTCTAACGGCCAAATATGAAAGACGGTGTGACCACCAAGCAACTTGGGGGGCCCCAAATGAAAAAGTGCTTGGTACTCCACCCAAATATGGAAGTGGAGATTAGAAGCAAAAGGTAACAAGAATACGCAATACCAGTCCTCCTAGAAGAAGTCACATAAGAGGGGAACAGCCCAGACTCCCTGTATGAACTCGTCCCAAGTGGGCAACATACAAGCATCGCCCTCGAATGGTGATCTCTCACACTAAAGAAAGGCCTAGGTAACAGGCAATATTGAGGAAAGAAAACCTAAGTAAGGATTTAGAAGGCATATCAAAGACGCACCATACCTAGAAAATAACATCAGGTAAAATTTACATTCTGTGCCCTCCAGGAGCCAATCCTGCGAACAATTTTCGACGCCTCCGAAAGCGTATCTTGAGAGCAGTTTTGCACTGCGACCACATTCTGTGCCCTCCAAGAGCCAATCCTACGAACAGTTTTCGACGCCCCCAAGAGTGTATCTTGAGAGTAGTTTTAAACTCCGACCACATTTTGTGCCCTCCAGGACCCAATCCTGCTGATAGTTTTCGACGCCCCCAAGAGCGTATCTTGAGAGCAGTCTTACATTGTGACCACATTCTATGCTCTCCAGGAGCCAGTCCTGCGAACAGTTGTCGACGCCCACAAGAGCGTATCTTGAAAACAGTTCATACACTGCGCATACATTATGTGCCTTCAAGGAGCCAATCCTGCGATCTGTGCAATCCAGAAACCAATCCTGCGAACAGTTTTGGACGCCCCCAAGATCGTATCTTGACAAGCATTTTATACACTGTAAATACATTATGTGCCATCTAAGAGTATTAAGTTCTATAATGTGGAGAGGAGGGTTGAACCATAAGGAGATATAAAATATGAATGTATAAATGATTCAACCAAGTATTTACATGTTAGGATGCCACTATATATAGGAGATCAATCCTAACTAACTAGTCAACTATACAAGTCAACCTAAGGTACCATGTATCTATACAAATATGAGTACCTATCAATGTATGTACAAATATGTACATCTATATTCCCCCATCTTTTCCTTCTTCTTCCTTTCTAAAGAATTAAAAGGAAAATTTGAGAGAAAATGTCGATGATGAATGAAATGCCAAGGTCCAATCAAAACCCGGTCAAATAGAGCCAAGGGTAAACCCGTTCAAAATGAGCCAAGGGAATTTCAAAACCCGCTCAAATGATCCATGGGAAAAATTAAAACTCGCTCTAAAATGCCAAGGTCCAACAAACCCGGTCTTCACAAATGCCAAGGTACATAACCCGGTCTTCATAAACGGACCCTCGAAAATCCAATTTTCGGGATACGGCCCCAAACTTTAGAACTGTCCTCAAAAAAGCCCCAAAGTCTTCACAAAACGGCCCCTCGAAAATCCAATTTTCGGGATACGGCCCCAAACTTGAGAACTATCCTCATAACAGCCCCAAACTCTCAGAACTGTCCTCAAAACAGCCCCAAAGTCTTTATAAGCTCCTAAGAAGCCCCAATATTTAGAACTATCCTCAAAACAGCCCCAAAGTCCTCAAAAGAGCATCCCAAAGTTGAAAACTGCCAAAAACAGCCCCAAATACAAAAGCTTGCAAAGAAGCCCCAAACTTCATAAAATTCCAAAATCAGCCCCCAAATTTGGCCAAAAGACCAGAACACCCAAATTTGGCTCAAAATTCGGCCAAAAAAGCATTATCATGTGCAGTGCACATGCGGGTGCACCGGGGTGCATGAAATGAACCAACTGCTTGCTGAAAATCCGGTGTACGGAGGGTGCACGGCACAGAGGTCACTGGTTCGAAACCTGCGAGACACTTAATTTTGCTCCAAATCCGAATTTTCTGGGCATAATTGAAGATCATCAAATCTTCAACCATAATTCCCAGGTGTTCTTCATAGAACCCCAGAAATCCATCCAAAATCGCTGTAAACAATCAACAATTCAACCTATAACCAATTGCTGCCTCAATCGCGCACTTAATCCTGAAGAATCGATCCAAAGAACTCCTTCGATCAAGAGATTGCTGATTTAAATCCAGATCACAGGATTGGCATCATGCCAAATCAAGACAATCCTATAACTTGAATCGACATATTGGAGCCTCGAATCCAGCAAGAACTATACGGCACATGAAAACCAATCCAAAACGCAGCAAATGATCGATAATCCAAGTTGAATTTGAAGAAATTGCAGTAAAAAATATTGCAGCACCTAGGACTCAGCCAAGTCGAACCAATAACGGATCAAATTGATCCAATCCACAGCAGAAATCAACAAATTGCAGCTTGGAATCAATAGCAGCATCAAATGCAATTCAAATCGCAGCAAATGATCGAGTAACGAGCTCGAAATCGAAGATCGAACATCCAGCAGCAAAATAGTTGCGAAAACAAAAAGCGAATCGCAATTACCTCCAAGAAGCGTTAATGATGCTCAGATCTTCACAAAAGCTTCGCAATGATTTCCAGAATCAAATCCAGCTCACATAATTGATCAAGAATCGAAGAACGCAGCTCAATCCGATGAAACAGTACAAAGTTGCGCAGAAAACAGCAGCAACAAGCTGAAGAACAGAAGCTGAAAAACTGAATTGCTGTAACTGAATTGCAGCAGCAGAAATCACCAATCAGATCGATGTAGCAGCAGAAACTTGATCTCAATATATTCCACAAGATGCAGCAACGAAGAACAGCAACTCGCTGGAACAAAATCAATGAAGAACACGCAGCAACAGATTCAAGAACAAGCTGAAACAGAAATGCTTGAACCAGAAATGCTGAAATCTTCAATCCATAACAGCAATAATGAACAGCAAATCCACGAAATGAAGAAGCAACATCTTGATCTTCAAGTAATCCAATGAAACGAAGCTTAATCCTCAAGATTCAAGCTCGAATCTATGCAAAATCCTCTCGAAAAATCATGAATCGAAGCTAAAAATACCATAGCTGTGATACCATATTAAGTTCTATAATGTGGAGAGGAGGGTTGAACCATAAGGAGATATAAAATATGAATGTATAAATGATTCAACCAAGTATTTACATGTTAGGATGCCACTATATATAGGAGATCAATATTAACTAACTAGTCAACTATACAAGTCAACCTAAGGTACCATGTATCTATACAAGTATGAGTACCTATCAATGTATGTACAAATATGTACATCTATATTCCCCCATCTTTTCCTTCTTCTTCCTTTCTAAAGAATTTAAAGGAAAATTTGAGAGAAAAGGTCGATGATGAATGAAATGCCAAGGTCCAATCAAAACCCGGTCAAATAGAGCCAAGGGTAAACCCGTTCAAAATGAGACAAGGGAATTTCAAAACCCGCTCAAATGATCCATGGGAAAAATTAAAACCCGCTCTAAAATGCCAAGGTCCAACAAACCCGGTCTTCACAAATGCCAAGGTACATAACCCGATCTTCATAAACGGACCCTCGAAAATCCAATTTTCGGGATACGGCCCCAAACTTTAGAACTGTCCTCAAAACAGCCCCAAAGTCTTCACAAAACAGCGCCTCGAAAATCCAATTTTCGGGATACGGCCCCAAACTTGAGAACTATCCTCATAACAGCCCCAAACTCTCAGAACTGTCCTCAAAACAGCCCAAAAGTCTTTATAAGCTCCTAAGAAGCCCCAATATTTAGAAGTAACCTCAAAATAGCCCCAAACTTCACAAAATCAGCAAAAATGCCCAAAACTCTTAAACTGCTCCAAAACAGCCCCAAAGTCCTCAAAAGAGCATCCCAAATTTGAAAACTGCCAAAAACATCCCCAAATATCCAAAAGCTTGCAAAGAAGCCCCAAACTTCATAAAATTCCAAAATCAGCCCCCAAATTTGGTCAAAAATTTGGCCAAAATAGACAAGAACACCCAATTTGGCTCAAAATTCGGCCAAAAAAGCATTATCACGTGCAGTGCACATGCGGGTGCACCGGGGTGCATGAAATGAACCAACTGCTTGCTGAAAATCCGGTGTACGGAGGGTGAACGGCACAGAGGTCACGGGTTCGAAACCTGCCAGACACTTATTTTTGCTCCAAATCCGAATTTTCTGGGCAGAATTGAAGATCTTCAAATCTTCAACCATAATTCCCAGGTGTTCTTCATAGAACCCCAGAAATCCATCCAAAACCGCTGTAAACAATCAACAATTCAACCTATAACCAATTGCTGCCTCAATCGCGCACTTAATCCTGAAAAATCGATCCAAAGAACTCCTTCGATCAAGAGATTGCTGATTTAAATCCAGATCACAGGATTGGCATCATGCCAAATCAGGACAATCCTATAACTTGAATCGACATATTGGAGCCTCGAATCCAGCAGGAACTATACGGCGCATGAAAACCAATCTAAAACGCAGCAAATGATCGATAATCCAAGTTGAATTTGAAGAAATTGCAGTAAAAAATATTGCAGCACCTTGGACTCAGCCAAGTCGAACCAATAACGGATCAAATTGATCCAATCCACAGCAGAAATCAACAAATTGCAGCTTGGAATCAATAGCAACATCAAATGCAATTCAAATCTCAGCAAATGATCGAGTAACAATCTCGAAATCGAAGATCGAACATCCAGCAGCAAAATAGTTGCGAAAATAAAAATCGAATCGCAATTACCTCCAAGAAACGTTAATGATGCTCAGATCTTCACAAAATCTTCGCAATGATTTCCAGAATCAAATCCAGCTCACATAATTGATCAAGAATCGAAGAACGCAGCTCAATCCGATGAAACAGTACAAAGTTGCGCAGAAAACAGCAGCAACAAGCTGAAGAACAGAAGCTGAAAAACTGAATTGCTGTAACTGAATTGCAGCAGCAGAAATCACCAATCAGATCGATGTAGCAGCAGAAACTTGATCTCAATATAATCCACAAAATGCAGCAACGAAGAACAGCAACTCGCAGCAACAAAATCAATGAAGAACACGCATCAACAGATTCAAGAACAAGCTGAAACAGAAATGCTTGAACCAGAAATGATGAACCAGAAATGCTGAAATCTTCAATCCATAACAACAATAATGAGCAGCAAATCCACGAAATGAAGAAGCAACAGCTTGATCTTCAAGTTATCCAATGAAACGAAGCTTAATCCTCAAGATTCAAGCTCGAATCGATGCAAAATCCTCTCGAAAAATCATGAATCGAAGCTAAAAATACCATAGCTGTGATACCATATTAAGTTCTATAATGTGGAGAGGAGGGTTGAACCATAAGGAGATATAAAATATGAATGTATAAATGATTCAACCAAGTATTTACATGTTAGGATGCCACTATATATAGGAGATCAATCCTAACTAACTAGTCAACTATACAAGTCAACCTAAGGTACCATGTATCTATACAAGTATGAGTACTTATCAATGTATGTACAAATATGTACATCTATAAGGAGCCAATCCTGCGAACAGCTTTCGACGCCCCCAAGAGCGTATCCTGTGACCACGCGATCATTTTCAAAAGATTACCATATAAGCAATTTTAAACACACCCAGAAACTTATCCTAAGCACACACTCGACGCACCTAGAAGCGTATCCTAAGGAAAAATTTACAACGTTCCCAAGAACGTAAGTTGAAAAGACCTTCTTGTAAACACCTAATTTTGGACCATGCGCGACACGCGTGGCATGTGGCACGCTAAATTGAGAAGTATTCAAAATATGGCAAGTCGAGAAGTTTCCAAGAATGGCTCTGACAAAATTAGGATAGTTATATTTATTTATTGCAGAAAACATTTGTTGAATATTTAGTATTAATTTCTAAATATTTAGCATTTATTGTTAGAATAAATCAATATAATTTACTACCTAATTAGAGCTAAACCTAAGCATTATTGTACTATATATAGATGGATTATCCATCGATGTAAAAAAAAAAAGACCTGGAAAGAAGAATAAAATTTCAGTTTGTCAAGAAAGTCGAAGACCTCTGGTTGTAGTTTACTTTGTTTTGCTTTAGTTATTATTATTATATTATCATTATCATTGTTATTATTATTTTATTTTTTCGTGTACAGCATCGTTCTTCCTTCCTCGAAACATCCTCATTGCCTCTACGGACCAGCAGCTCCAAGCACCAACCTCCATCGACAGATCCGATTTCACATTTGAGCTAACCGACGAATTTGAAATCGCGCCACCATCCCAGTCAGCTACGCCATGTACACTGCCCTCGCCTTGCCGGAGCTTTGCCCGTGTCGACTGCTCCTCCGCTGACACAGTACGACCTCCAGCGCCCGCTGCTGCACTGTCCGACCTCGCTTCGAACAAATGGACGTCTCCCCCGGACAGGACAACACCTCGTGGCTTCTTGCTTCTTTAACAGGTCAGAACTCCGATTGTTCGTCGGCCGCTGTCGAAAGCCACCTCTCGCCTTTGAGCTCCACCGTTAACGCACCGATCACACACCATCTCAAGAAACAAAGGCTACGCTTTGTTGGAATTATTGAGGGTAAATATGCCAATTTACAAAGTCCGAGGACCAAAATGCAATATTCTAAAATTCAATGACTAAAAAGCAATTAGTCAAATTTCGGTTACTTACATGTAACTATACCAGTTAACATGCAAAATATAGGCAACACCGAAATTATACGTAAAATCGACACAAAACGGATACGTATTTTATATACTGAGGCCCGTGCTAATCACAGTCTCCTTAAGGCAATTTCGCCCCTCCCCACCCTCGGGTTATGCAAAGGGGTTTATACAAGGGGCGATCACCTCCCAGGATTCAACAGTGTCATCGAATCGTGTTATGCATGCAACACGCTCGACCGAACCGAACCGAACCCAATACCTGAACTCAAACAAAGAACAGAAATGCCGACGACAACGGCTAAAAACAACTAGAAAGGTTGAACACGACATAAGTCGAAATCAACCTAAGAAGAACTTTGCAATTCGTCAACACGAAGAACAGAGGAGGAGAAAAATAACTTGGATTCCAAAAATATGGATTCCGAAAATATTGGATACTCAACCAAAAGGAAGAGATCTCATTTTCTTCTACCAAAAAAGTGAAGAGGAAGACTCCTTTATATAGGAGAAGAGAAGAGAGGAGGATGGTTAAAGTACTCGATGTGGTACAAAATTTCCCCATTTTCATTCACACAAAAAAATGGGCTTGAGTGGGCTTAAGTAAAACCATTCAAAATAGCCCAATAATTATCTTAAATATAGTTTTAATAAAACAAAGCCCAATTTTTTTTTTTCCAACAATCCCCCACATGAATGGAAATTGGAAATATAGACACGAATTTTGAGTTCAACGGTCAATACCTGAAAAGAATAGGTAGGGGTAACCCCTTTGAACCTATCCCTTGTGAGATCATGCCTTCTCTACTGACTGGTTGGTAGACGCGATGTCCTTGAACCGACTGTCGTTGGTGTAGATGACGACATAACCCACACAGGTACCTTCCTAGTATGGTTCGGTTCACGCCCTGTGATCCCTAGGCCCTGGATCACTCGCCTGGTTCTGCAAGCGTTTCTAAGAATTGCGCCCTCAACAATTCTTTTCGAAGCGGCCCCACTTCTCACTCGCATAGGTGATTCAATGTCTCATGAGCATCATCACGACTCTTAGTTCTCCTTACGAATCATTAAAAGCTTTGCATAAAGTGTGATTTCAATTAAATAATTTGCAAATACTATGCTCGGTTTAACCGATGTTTGAAGATCAACACAAGCTAAAACTTAACCTTATCTCCATCACTGTATGCATCATAGGAATGGGCTCGGGGTTTAACCCCCACAGTGATCACACTCACTCTTGTGATTAGGTTGTCCCATTGAACCAAGTTCTTGGGATCTCCAGTCATCATGGTTGGGTTTTCCTTCTCAAGAGCGTTTCCTACACGGGCTTTAGCCCCATTCCCTTCGATGCTTGGCCAAATAACTCTCTGTTTAACCCTTTCGGGTAGCGGATCCGCTATTTATCTGCCGACTTTACGATATCGGGCACAATAAATATATTTGAGAGCAACTGTCTAATGGAATTATGACGTATATGTCTAAATATTCCTTATGCAGGTTATACTGTGTTATACTGTGTTATACAGATTGATCGTCGCAACGTTGCATCAATGTTCTCAAACCAACAAAGTCCTCAGACTATCATTTCCTGCAGGAATAATTTTGTTAATCCAACATCTAAATTTAGATTGCTTCTTTTGTGGACAACAGCTTCGCAAAGTGTCCCATTTCCCAACCTTTAACAAAGGTTTTCATGCCAAATGGGGGGTGCACCACTTATTTCTGCTTTAACCTTGTCTCTTAAAGAAAATCTTCAACATTTCATTAGATTGGATTTAATTTGGATTAAACCAAAACAAACCATCAATCTTTGCACTAACACAGGTTTTGGCCAATTAGTAAAATCCTCGAGAAAATGACATAGCCATTCTGCATCTTCGGCACATTTCTCCAGTACAATAACTCAGACTTGATCGTCGATCTGGCTATGACTGTTTGTTTTGAGGATTTTCTACGACACTGTTGCACCTCGTAAGGTGAATACGTAACCCCTTATACTCAAGGTGATAGTGTCTAATCGGATATCCATTATGCATCACTATAACACTCTATCACATAAGGATATCTCTTTGTGTAGACCATGATTACGAATATGTCTCAGATACCTAAGTACCCTGATTACCCCGTTCTAGTGGACAACACTAGGGTTACTCGTATATCAACTCAATACACTTACAACGTGAGCGATATCTGGTCTAGTGCATGACATTAAGTACATGACACTTCCAATAATCCGAGCGTACTCAATTTGGGAAAACCATTCTCCCTTATTCTTTGAAATTACTTACTCGTATCTATCGGAGTACTGACCTCGTTCTTGTCATCTTTGTTGAATTTATCCAAATACTTGTCAATATATGAGTTTGACTTAGAATGAGACCTTCTGATGATCTAATGAGCTTTAATCCAAAGATCGCATCGGCAAGATCCATGTCATTCAGGTCAATACTCAAATTCAACATAGGTCCAGTGGACCGGACCACCTCATCGTTATTTCCAACGATTAGTATGTCATCAACGTAAAACGTTTTTCATACTTATTTATTTTGAAACGTTTCTCCAATAAAACGCTGTCAAATTTATAAAGCCATTGTCTAGGCATCTGCCTAAGACTATACATAGATTTGACAAGCTTACAGACTTTCTTTTCCTGCTCTCGCGCAGAGAAACCCTCAGGTTTGTTTTCACATCCATTTGATGTATTTCTAGAATTTGCAAGGCTGCAATCGCAAGCACCATCCTTATGAATGTGATTCTAGTTACTGGAGAATATGTATCAAAATAATTCCACCATTCCTTTTGTCTATAATCTTTCATGACAAGTCGGGCTTTGTAATTATCAATTGATCCATCTACTTTCATTTTACATTTGAATATCCACTTGTAGCCTAACGGTTTGTCTCTGGGCGGAAGATCCACCAGCTCCCAAGTGCGGTTCCACAAGATGGACTCAATTTCACTATTGATTGCCTCTTTTCATAGAGGTCTCTCAGAAGAGTTTACGTCTTCGTGGTAAGTCTAAGGTTCGGTTTCAAGCATATAGGACAAAAAACTGGACCATAGGATTTTCAATCCTCGCCCTTTTACTCATCATGGGCTCGACCTCAACATGCCCTCCATGTTCTCGGTCTTGACTATTTTTCCTCTATAGTCTCATATGCTTGCCTCTCCTCTAGACTTAGCCAAAAATACATTTTCCAAAGAAATATGCATTTATTGATTATATTAATGTATCTTTGTGTTTATTTGACACTTTCGACTCAAATCGATACACGTTACTATTCTGAGCAAACCCTATGAAAATGCAATCAACGGTTTAGGGAATGTATGCGTCTTTTCCATAGAGGTATCATAATTTTTAGCAAGACACCCCCCACATTCGAAGGCACAAATCAAACATAGTTTTATCTTCCTTCTTATGGGGTACCTTATTCAAAAGGTAATTGCTAGTTAAAATAGCTACCCCGTCATAACCCTAAAACAAACATGCTCTCAACCATACTATTTTAATTTCTACCAGAAAAATGTAATGTGTTAACACACGAGTTGGGTATGAAGTTATTACTAATTCTCAACCACATCATCATTGATCCTCGGATCATCCTTTTATCGTTGTAGATCCTCAGACACATCAACATTTTTTTTTCCAGACCGTTGCGTTTCTCAAACGGTATGATCCTCAGAACAATAAAAGGCCTCGACTGTTGCACCGCAAGTGCCAAAACAACATTTTCATATTTTTATCTAATGCACACTAAGCCAAAACCTTGACCGTCGACAACGTTATTAATACTAATTAGTTCAAAATAAACATTAAAACGTTGCCCGGTTGGATTGAACCCGCAACCCAACTCCATCGGGGTTTTATGCGGTGTGCAATGACTTCACCGATTAAATCGTGTTTAAGTCAACATTCTCTAAACTGAGAATAATCGTTGCCGCATTTCTCATTGCGAAAACAATTAATAGTTGAAACTCAAGTTTTTGTTTGTAAACCATGAATTTGTTAATTGTTTCATTTTTTCCTTCATCAAGTACACATAGCGATATTTCGTACTATCATCTTCGAAAGTAATGAAGTACTTATTTTCCGCCTCGCGTTTGGACATATATTAGGTCGCAAACATCGCTATGTATTTAGACCAAGAAGTTCGGTAATCCTTTCGGCCGAATAAGTTTCGCTTCAACGCAAACTTCACATTTAAGTTCTTGATCTATTTTGATTTTAGGAATATGAACCATGTTAGATAACCTCTGCAAGGTATCGTAATTAACATGTTCTAAATTATTGTGCCACAAATTTAGCACAAGAAGGAACATTCTTATCTCATGTTCACTATAAGTACTACGCCCAATGCAAAAACATTTTTATTCATGTTTACTTCAAGCACTACGGCCATTACACTTAAAGTAATTCAACTTCATCCAATCAAATTTTTCGTCTATCTGTATTTAACGTACAGTTCTTTTGACGATTTCGAGTGCTCCCAATAGGGACGCTTCCTCCTCATTTTTTTTTTTAGAATTGTCAAAAAGAATTCCATCTTTTGACTTCAACTTTTGAAGTAAGTCTCGGCGACTTTCCCTGCATTATAGACGGCGGCCTAAACGAGTGTCCAACCTCGGTAATCAAGGCGTCGGTATATGAGATAGCATCACTCGCTAGAATAATAACATTTATAGACCACATCGAGAAGATCGTGGTCTTTCCCAATTTTAGAGTTATCCGCCAAGTGTTAGCTACATTCTCATTGAGGAGCGTTCAAACATTGGACCTATGACCAACCCCTTGGGATAACTAATCCGTTACATCAAAATTCGGATTACTACAATTCAAATAACGATTTGAATTTCTGATTTCAGTAACTAAGTTTAATCACTTCAGTTACAAAAATCAATTTTTTTTTTTTTTCGTTGGACAGAAAATAAACTTGGCACAGCTAATTTTGGTTTTAACAAAACCAGACCCACACGGGGCTTACTCCCGTATACAAACGTCACGAGGTACATACGTGCCAAAGTTCAGGAGTGTGCAATTGAAAACTTCCATAAAAATTGTCATACACACTCAATCGGCTTTCACCGGTTTTTTTTTTTTTTTTTTTTAAATCACATTTTCAACAATGGATTCAACGACCCCATAGGCCTCAACGGCTAAATTGGGTCAAGTCACCAAAGCCTCCTTAGCAAACATATCAATTTCGGATGCCTTAATAGGTTTAACAACCTTGACGATCTCGATTTTTCATAGTAGTCTCAACGACTTAGCGACCTCAACGGTCCTAATAGCCTCAACGGCTTTTGACGACTTTACCAGTCTCGACGACCTAAATGGCCTAAGCGATTTTATCAGTCGCATGTGCTCTCGAGCATGTTCACATTTTCAACATCATTGTTCGACAATATTTGTGAACTTTTAGAGAATAAATAATTTTCTCCAAAAAATTGAATCTCAAAATTCAATTAAGCATCCTCTCATAAAACCAACAAATAAAATTGCCTTAAGAATGTTGGAATTATTGAGGGTAAATATGCAAATTTACAAAGTCCGAGGACCAAAATGCAATATTCTAAAATTCAATGACTAAAAAGCAATTAGTCAAATTTCGGTTACTTACATGTAACTATACCAGTTAACATGCAAAATATAGGCAACACCGAAATTATACGTAAAATCGACACAAAATGAATACGTATTTTATATACTGAGGCCCGTGCTAATCACAGTCTCCTTAAGGCAATTTCGCCCCTCCCCACCCTCGGGTTATGCAAAGGGGTTTATACAAGGGGCGATCACCTCCCAGGATTCAACAGCGTCATCGAATCGTGTTATGCATGCAACACGCTCGACCGAACCGAACCCAATACCTGAACTCAAACAAAGAACAGAAATGCCGACGACAACGGCTAAAAACAACTAGAAAGGTTGAACACGACATAAGTCGAAATCAACCTAAGAAGAACTTTGCAATTCGTCAACACGAAGAACAGAGGAGGAGAAAAATAACTTGGATTCCAAAAATATGGATTCCGAAAATATTTGATACTCAACCAAAAGGAAGAGATCTCATTTTCTTCTACCAAAAAAGTGAAGAGGAAGACTCCTTTATATAGGAGAAGAGAAGAGAGGAGGATGGTTAAAGTACTCGATGTGGTACAAAATTTCCCCATTTTCATTCACACAAAAAGATGGGCTTGAGTGGGCTTGAGTAAAACCATTCAAAATAGCCCAATAATTATCTTAAATATAATTTTAATAAAACAAAGCCCAATTTTTTTTTTTTCCAACACGCTTCAATTCCGAGCATCATAAATCTGACCGCATCTTTGTCCTGCCGCGCAGCCGAGCCACGTTCCGGACACTGCAGGTCCACCTCTGACCTCTACTGATCGGCTCCGACGCCCCGCTCCGAATGATCTCTGCCACAACGCTCCAAGTCCGTTTTATGCCACGACCTAGTCCAGTCGCTTCTACATATCCTACTCTATTCTGTAAGTTCTTCACAGACCTGCATTTTGAGCTTAAGTGATGATTATAATTCACTACAAGAAAATCCTTAATTTCAAACGGTCAAATTGGTGTGGAGTTAGTTTGTAAACAACTGTACACACCGGTTCCACACAGAAAAAAACCGTGTCGAATTTAGACATGGTAAATGGTATGCAAGATTGCACACCGAATTTGTTGTGTGTAAAACGTACACACCGAATTTTTTTGTGAGTAATCGGAGTGGGTTTGAATCGGTATGTAAATTTACACACCGGAAATTTGTGTGCACTCCGAATGGGATTCCAAATAAATCCTATCTAGTATATTATTACATCTTACCTTTAGTATCACCCATCTCAATTCAAATATATATATTTAGTATTATATTTTTTATTTCAAAATAGTGATATTTAGTAATTAGCATTTAATCTCTATTTAGAGTATTTAGTATTGCATTTGTAGTTCCAAAAATGTCGGATTTAGTAACTATTAATTTAAAATCTATTTATAGCCTTTAGTATTGCATTTTCAATTCCAAAAAAGTTGAGTTTAGTAACTACCAATTTAAATTCTATTTAGAACATTTAGTATTGCATATGTGGTTCCAAAAAAGTCGGATTTAGTAACTAACAAATTAAAATCTATTTAGATTCCTTAGTATTACATTTGTGGTTCCAAATTAGTCGGAATTAGTAACTAATAATTTAACATCTATTTAAAACATTTAGTATTGCATTTGTGGCTCCAAAAAAGACGGTTTTAGTAACTACTAAATTAAAATCTATTTAGAATCATTAGTAATAGACAAAGTTAATTTTAATAGAGTTATTTAACTACCATCATATATTCATATATGCATAATGTTGATACTAATGATGCTCTTATGAATCTAACAATTCAAATATATTTTATAATTTAAGTATTATTTTAATTAAAACACTTATTTTATAGAAAAAATAAGCATAACTAATTATTTATTAATAAACTCAATCCAATAGTCATAATACACATACAGACTTATGCAAGTACAACATTTTCACAACTTAAGAAATAAAATATTGAGTTAAAGAATCATCTTCCTGATGCATCTATCATCCACGGAGTGACTCTTACCACCTGTAATATTAAAAAAAAATGAATAAAGAGCTTATCATATATTTAATAAATGCATATACATGTATAAGATCTCTTTCAAGTGGAAATAATCTATGATCTCCTCTGATGTTACTACCTAGTAAAATAAGAACCACCATCTAACACTTATTTTCAGCAATATTCAACCGAGACTGGCCATTCAACAAAGCATATAAGACAAATAACCTCAATCCAGTTAAAATTGTTGATTTGGTCTTTATAAGAAACAGTTACCCAACACCATTAAACTAACCTAGCCAATGTTCTATACTTTGTTCAGCAAAGAAAGATAAGAGAGCAAGTAATTCATATAAATATCACGAGGGTGACTAAGAGATAGTTTACCTAGCTATATGATAATATTGATCAAACCCAGAGACCATCAACATCTGCTTAAATAACTTAGGACTCTGGGGCAAAGCATAGAATGTTCCTGGCTTCAAAGCAAATGCAGTGCCAAATCAAAACCAATGCATCAGTGTAAAATAAGATACTCTTGTGACATCTAGCTACCTACCTAAGGTGGATCTCTTCTTTGACATATACAATTGGCACCATAAGGTAAACACACTGGAATTAAATCTCAGCAAAAGTCATTTGAAGAATAAAATATTGGATTAAAGCAAATTGATTACCTTCAGGAATTTAATCATGCTATTTAGTGCAGAAACATGCATATAAGGAATATTACATATGTTTCTATTGGTAATGTAATCCATAATAGCTACAGCCACATGCACATTTTTCTTAATAAGCTAAAAAATTTCAGATGTTGTGAAATCTCAATCAATTTGAATCGCAATTATCAGAAAAATCACTTGGAATGAGCTGATCCAAACTGTGTATCCTACTGCACAGAAATACCATTGACCAGATTCAGTAAGTTTTAAGGGATTGACAGACCTCTTTACAAGTTTTTAGAGCTCTAAAAGAGATCACAGACCTCAATGTGTACTCTCCGACGTTTTGGATCAGTTCATAGTCCAAGATGTTTAAAATACTTGCAACTGAAAGCAAGAAACAGTTGCTAATGTTCGAATTATTCGAAGATAATATGTTGCAAAAATTACGTTATATAAAATGTGAAAGAAAAGGGAGTCAACTCACAGAGATTGCAGTATAGCAAGCACGAACATCAACTGATCCACCATCATGCATTCTGAAAAAGAATAACAGAATATTAATTGAATGGTTTCAGTTAATTACTTATTGAAGTGATCTAACAAAGACAATTAGCCTATCAGACACAAGCTATAACACATATTCAGCTGATATCCTAGGAAGAACACAATTTGGAAAAATAAATAATAAGACTCTCTCGGTAGGTACATTTTTCTCATACCTGAAACCACCATTAGGCTGCTTCATCCGCCTCATAAATGAGTAGATATTACCTCTAAGAAAATTCCAAAAACTACGGTTAGTCATATGTGTAAGAAAAAAAGTATCCATAAACAACTTCAAAGAATATAAAAATTATACAGCCAAATATGAACATGGTGATATTACCTATTAATTGAGGATAAAGCTCCCTCACCCCCACGAAATGAGAGCATTCACCGCAGCATAAATTTACTGTTATCAAGTTGCTCATTAGGGAAGTAAACGTTCAGCAAGTCCCCAGTTTCAGTTCACATACTCGAAAAGTAGAAGAATCAACAATATGACGCTTACTTGGCATCGTGGCAGCTGAAAGAGGAATTGAGTCCTCTGAGACCCTTGGTCAAGTACTCAATGTGACTGTCCGCTGAATCTCCATCCTGCGCGACTCAAAATGACCAAGACCGATCAACCAAATTGAAGCAGATATCATTCAAAATAAGAACTCGTGGACTAAGCTGCAGAGAGACTAGAGAGAGAGAGAGGACTTGCTACTGTTGAACCGCAATTATCCGAAAAATCACTTGCAATGTAATACACTGAAGTAAAAACTGCAAAATTCGGATCTGTCACGAAGATCACCACAGTCGGAGTCGAACCCACCGTCGTCAGAGTCGAACCCACCACAGTCAGAGTCGCCGGACCGAGAGATTAATACCAGTAAAGAGAAGATAATTAATAGAGATTACCTAGGAAAGCTGAAGGGATCATAGTCGAACCCGCCATACAAAGAGCCGCTACCGATCAGAAGAGGAGCCGCCGGTTGGGATTGTTATCGTACCCAGAAGAGATTGAGGAAAGTGAAAGGGAGAGATAAAAATAATTAGAGTGGTGGAGCAGTTCTAGGGTTCAAGAATTTTTTTGAAGGAACGCGTCTGTTTGGGGGTGAGGGCATGTGCTAGTGCTACTAGTGTGTAATAGATTTATCTTAAGTTTTTCTTTATTATTTAACTAAAATTTATTCAACTCAAATTCAAATTTCCCCCTCTTCTTTCAAATTTCCATATTCCAAATTGTTCCCCCTCCTCAGTCCTCACAACCCACTCTTCACCAACCATTTTTATATTTTGTTTATTATATTATATTATATTATATTATATTATATATATATTATGATTATCTATAATTTATAATAATCAATATAATTTATCTATATATATGATTAAATATATAATTCATTATTTTTATCAAATAGGTTGACTAATATTAATGATATAATTAGAAATTTTATTTTTTTTGAAAACAAGTAGAAAATTAATATATGGTTTATCTTATTATATACATAAATCCAAGTGAGATTGTGAAAATAAGAACACTCAGAATACACACCGAAATTTTGGTGTGGATTCCAAAATCCGTGTGTAATTAGATTGGAATTGTGAAAATTTGCCATTCAGAATACACACGGAAATATTCAGTGTGGAATGCGGTGTAAAATCTGTATGCAATCAAAAAGTGGCATTTTTAACCAATCTGTATGGATTATGTGTGCAATTTATGTGTACTTACAGACAAAAAATACCGAGTGGAAATTTTTGGTGTGTAAATGCACATTTTCTTGTAGTGATTGTGGGTCTGATATTCGATGCTTCATATTTATGATATATATTTCATGTTAATGAGGGTTGTGATGTTGTGATTGGAATAGTAAAGCTGTAATTTCAAGCTCTCTTAATTTTTTTCCCCCATTAAATTGGAGATATGTATCACTGATAGGAATGTTGGTTCCCATGTTTGCCCTAGGCTGAATTATCTGATTGCATTCAACGTTATTTAGTACATGAATTTTGTTGTTTTAATATAGTGAATTGATATTAAGGTATTTAAAGTGAGCTAGTCGTAATTTAATGCTTATATGGCAATTTGTGAATTGAGTACCGAAAGGGTGTAATTAATTCCATGTGTTTTAATTTGTAATAGAACCCCCGAACTCGAATTTCTGATCGTGGACTGATTTAATACCTAGGTGTTTAATTCGTTATTCGCTTAGGTAATTTTGGATTCTAGTTAGCCTTATAATTAACTAATGGCGACTCTTTTCAAAATCCACGTTTTCAAAACGAAATCGCCTTAGGTCGGTTTTTAGGTCCGACACTTCTTTTATACAAGTAAGTTTACATGAGAAATGCAAGTATGATTATGATGACAATGCAGGCATGACGAAAATCTAGTGGAGTAATGAAAGAACACTCCGGAAAAAGAAAAGAAACACGACAATAGGCAAGCAAATCACAAGTCGTGCAAAACAACTTATGAAGAAGAATTGCCTTACAAGTCGTCCAAGGAAACCTCTGAAAAACTTTACCGTCTTGCATGTCACCCTCGCGTGACCTATGCTTGCATCCGACTTGAACATCGTCAAGCACGACTTTTGACAAAGCATCACCCTTAAAAATTGTAAGGCACAACTCATGAAGAGGACATCCAAAAAGCATAAAGGATACAACATCCGACAAGACGAGACATGGAAAAAAACCCGAAAAGCATAGCCTAAACAAAAGGCAACTATAACAACGAATAATGCAAAAGCACAACTCCATACATAGCGTAGTGGCTATCATGTCCACACACTGTGAAGTGTCTATCATGTCCACACACTGCGAAGTGGCTATCATGTCCACACACTGCGAAGTGGCTATCATGTCCACACACTGCGAAGTGGTTATCATGTCCACACATCACGAAACGGCTATCAAGTACATACATTACGAAGATGCTATTACGACCAGAATTCTAAAGACCCTACATCTACCCTTAAGAGGATATCCGAGACAAAGGGAAAATCAATACTCTTCATATACTCAACAAAGCTCCGCACTTATATTTCAACATTCACGAATGATACATGGCAGGAGACGTCCTCATTATGAAGACAACCTCTCTATTCCGCGAAACTAAACATAAAACGAAGAACCATGGCAAGCCCTTTCGGGGGCATATAAAGAAATGATCCCCAGAACAATCACCACTCTGATACTGGAAGAGGCTAACTCGAGAGCAGACTCCACCTAACTTTCAAGCAGAAATTTGCTACCTTAATGGGAGCTATGGCAAAAGAATGAACCTCAATAAAGGGTTAATTACATGACCCCATAGATATGCCAAAGACACCTTCAAAGTCGTCAAACCGACACAAGATGAAACAGACAAAATATATGAGGAGGCTAGCAAACAATGATAAACAGTTAGATTCGTAAACAAAGAAGCCTATTGCATCTTCTAGGACGCGTATGCTTCCCTTGAATAAGATGTTTCGCCCCCGGCTCCGAAACCACCATGTATGACGTATGTTTTTGCCATGTAGCTGCTGCTGGTTAGCGGATGCTTGTTCGTTTGAATCTCGCGGACGGCGCTAAAATTTTGGGACCTGATTCGAGTGTAGTATCGGGTCCTAGTGATGTTACGTAATCTGTTCGTCGGGTTGTCGATGTCCACAGGGTAGTCCGCGCACACTTCGCCTGACACTTGCACAAGGGGCAGTACGACACCATGAATGGGGGGGGGGGGTGTGGTGTGCGATGAACCTTCTCCGATGCCAAAATGAGAATTCTAGAGAGATAAAGCTAGAGAGAAGTGAGAGCTTCCTAGCTAACTTGAGTTATGAAATGCGTAGCCAAGATTCCTATATATAGGAAACCTTGGACTCGAACCCGGTTTTGAGCAGTCCGACCCCAGTTTAGTAGAAAACGTGAACCAGACGTGGACTTGAGCAAGGTTGACAACGGGAAGACTCGCACGTAGTGTAAACACGAAGGGGTACGCGCGTCGCGGGGTAACAATCCGGACCACACCGAATTGTCGAGACAATCCGGTGTGGTCCGGATTGCCCACAATCAGGACCAGTCCGGATTGTGACGACAATCCGGACGAGTCTCAGTCTGAAACAGGTACGTGCGCGTTTCGGACCGTTTTAGCTCGCGGGTAGGTATTTTAAGAGCCGTTAGTGGGTTTGACGTGTAAACGAAGTCCGAATATAAAACGAACCCTAATCGGGCGTATATCCATCAATATATATATATATATATATATATATATATATATAATGTTGCCAAATATATATATGTACATATATTGTTGATTGATTATATATCTCTAAAGATAGAATCTTGTCAATATATATATATATATATCTATATATTTGTGCCGAAAATTATATATATATATATATATATATGTGCAGAAAATTCGAAATTATTTTATAATTAATTATTACTTGGAAGGTAAGTTAAGTTTTAGTCGGCTTTAAAACTCTACTTGGCCCACAAGTTACAATTATGGACCGAACCCTATGGGTCATGGACCAGACCAATTTTAGCACATCCGGGTCGGGTCAACCAACCCGGAATACCAAGTGAACCGAACCGGACCGAACGGTTCAAACCGAACCGAACCGGGTCGGGTTCATGGGTCGAACCAGAGCGGGTCAAACGCCGGGTCTTCTCAATCGATCCGACCCATTCGGGTCGGGTCGGACAGGGGCAACTAATATGGGTCGAACCGACCCGGTTTGAGTGCCAAACGGAACCAAAATACTATTTTTAAACCAAACCGGTCCGACCGAACCATTTTACTGAACCGGACCGGTCTGAACCGAATCAGAATTAATTAATCCGAACCAAATTAATTAAATAAAATAGGATGGTCAAATTTTTAAATTCGAATGTTTTCAAACTTTAAATTACCTACACAATGCTCAAAGGTTTAAAATTTCATCGATTTATTTAAACCTGATGCCTAGTTTCGATTATGGGGATGCATCTCGGAAATGCATGATTTTGGGACTGAATCATTTAGTGGGATGAATTGAAATTTCTATTTAATTGATATTATTGCATGATTAGAACTTTTGTCTTGACTACGTCAAGCTAGCTGGATTATGCATATTGTGGGAAGAGCCCTGGTTTTCAATTAATGAGTTGCGCACTAGGATAGACATGTTGTGATGGTTGAAATTGCCTAGGATACATGTCTAGAAGTATGCATGATTGATTTATAGCATGAATTGCAAGTCAAGCCCAAATGTTTTTAAAAGCGGAAATCAGTCGCCAAATTTGCATGTTTGAATGGTATGATCACGTATGATCCGTTTGCATGAATGTTGAGGATGAATTAGCGTATGATAATTCACCTAAGCAGTAAAATTATATATGCTGAGCATGAGTTCCTCGGAACATTAGACGCATGACACGTATGCGTGAGGTGTGTTTCTTGGATGTGACATGCGCATGATGATTTACTTGTGTAGTAGAATTATATGTGCAAACTTGAGTTCCTAGATACATTTTAAAAAGGGCCGTGGGAAAGCCAAGATCGGGTGTTTTAAAATTCTCCCGTTCCGGTTATAGCGATGAAACCGTTTTAAAAGACTGGTCTATTAGAAAGAAGAGGACGGTAATGTGAACTCTTTCACGACCCTTTTGGATTACGGGGACGTAATACTACGGAATGCTAAACGTGTACTTGTAAGTAATCTAATTACGTAACGGAATAATGTACACATACCTCAATAGCTTTCCTGCCCAAGAACGTTGTGGAGAGAGTTCTGATCCTCCGGTCGGAACCTGTACAAGTTCTTCGTGAGAAGAAGTCCTACGCGGTATAAGCTCCACAGCAAATCCTCTGATCGATTCTTCAACGGGGAGATAACCTCAGACTAAATGCTCGGAAGCAATTTGGCCCACCAATAGTGGTGTTTATGGGGGCCGGCCGAACTCACGGTGTGTTTCTCTCAAATCACAACTTAGGAGGAGTTGTTATCAAGGTGTGTTTTGGAGGTGACCCCAAGACCTCCTTATATAGTGGGGGAGGAGAAAATCCTTCCCCTTCCCTTCTAGGGTTTCGGCCGACTTATGTGGTGGGGGTGGCCCAATTTTGGGCCTCCCATGTCACTTGGGAATTAGGTATGGCCCAATTATCCCTAATGTGACATTTACCTAATTATCTTAGGTAACCACATATATTAACGGGCTACCAATTACGGTGCCACGTCACCATATGCTAACAGCTCCCACTCGCTGGAATGGAAGGGTGCCTGTTAATGTATTATAATCCAATAGCATCAACATTTCAGTCTTCAGTTATTGTCTCCGTCTCCGATTAGTTCATACAAGGTTTGCCGTGCGATCGGCGGATACGACGGGCATCGTGCTACTCATCTGTTAGGAGTATTGTAGCGCCCGCAGAACGTTGATTCCCTGTCGTAAATCAATCCTGTTAAAAACAAAATATGTACTGCACTGTATCCTTAGTCAACTGATAATTCTCCAATTGCCCAGTTTTCCACATAGGAATACTTCTCCAGGGCATCCGTACAAGTGTTCACAACCTTCGACTAATATCCGATTTGTGGCCACCTTGTGAACACAAGAGTCGGTGAATTATAGATAAACATGACCATCCCATAACTTAAACACTTAGTCTAACTCAAGCGGTTTCCAAGACGTGGTCACTTGACCGTTTTCTTTGGCTCTACGCTCGTGCCGGGAAGCGAACATTGAGCCAGACCTTAGGTATAAGTTATGAGTCCAAGAAGATACTTTGGTTGCCTCTTCATAGGACACCTGGGATCAATCACACACTCAAAGGGAAGAAGTATACGCCCTTTGAATCCCAAGGATTCTAGCTAGCACAACCGAGCATGACCCCGTGGTCGAACATGGCACGCGTAGTATGAAGCACACGTCGATAGCACACCTGGACAAGCCAGGGGTGGGATATGTCAATCATGCTATCTCAGAATCTTTCATCTGGCCCTGAATGTGATTTTAATGATGGACAGAGTCCAACACGGCGATTTACAAAACAAAGATTAAGTCATGCTATAAGCGTGACCAAGTTATTGTTTCGTTTAACCAGGTTTATCCCCCTGGTTCTTAGCCAATCTTGTTGTGGTAGAGGTCCCCCTCTCCTACAAGATGACCGTGCCTGTGTGACGAGGCAAGGTTCACATTCGACATAATTTTGGTGGAAGAGTTTTACCTCTTCCTACGACTTAGTTTATAGACCGTATGATTCGAAGTTATTTATCATTATGACGTCGATGGATCATATACTCAATTTGCAATTATTTTATTCAATCGAAATATCATTTCAAATGTCAAAATGCCATCACTTATACAAGCCTCTTATTAAGCCCTACGTAATCCAAGCAGTTTTATGTGCTTTTCGAAAATCTCTCTGCGTAATGGCTTAGTCAATGGGTCTGCGACCATATTGTCTGTGGAAAAGTATTCTAAAGCGATTATACTGTCTTCCACAACAGATTTAGCATAATTGTATTTCACATCTATGTGTTTGGTCCTACTATGGTACTTAGGATTCTTAACTGCTGCAATGGCTGCCTAACTGTCGGTGTATACCTTCACAGGTTTACTCTTCTTGTCAGTGCCGATTAATGCAGTAAGAAGTCTTTTCAGCCAGACTGCTTCTTGTGCATTTTTAGAAAGGGCAACGAATTCTGATTCCATAGTGGAAAGCGCGACACATGATTGCTTCTTGCTTACCCATGATATGGCGGCATCAGCAAGGAGGAAAACTCCCCCTGTGGTGGACTTACGATTGTCTGGATCGCCACCGTAGTCGGCGTCACTATAGCCAGTCAATTCGATTTGCCTACCCTTATAGCACAGAACATAGTCGGTAGTACCTTTCAGATATCTTATAATTTGTTTTACGGTCTTTATATGTTTATAGCCAAGATCTGATTTGAATCTTGCTACTAGGCCCACAGCATAACAGAAGTTCGGCCGAGTACATAGCATGGCGTACATTAAACTTCCTACCATGCTTAGATACTCTGCATTCTTCATATGTTCACGCTCCTACTGGTTCTTCGGGCCATCACACTTTGATAGCGCGCACCCGAACACAACCGGCGTATCCACGGGTTTGGCATCGAGCATTTTGAATCTTTTCAACTGTTTGTTGATATCTGATTCTTGAGACAGACACAATCTCTGGGCGGCACGATCTCGGGCAATTTTAATGCCTAAGATATATGTGGCCTCTCCCATGTCTTTCATCTCAAATGCTGATGCTAACCAAGACTTTGATTCGTACATGAAACTCACATCGTTTGCAGCAATGAGTATGTCATCCACGTATAAGGTTATGATGACATACTGAGACCCGGAGGTCTTGGTGTAAACGCAGGGATCCTCGTGAATGTTCACAAATCCATTTCCAACGATTTCCTCGTGGAATCTGCGATACCATTGCGGAGACGATTGTTTAAGACCGTAAATAGATCTTTGGAGTTTGCAAACTATACGTTCTTTGCAAGGAGTAATAAACCCTCTGGCTACTCCTTATAGATCTCTTCCTCCAGATTTCCATGGAGAAATGCGGTCTTTAACATCCATTTGATGCAGGCTCGTGATCGAGGCTTGCAATAAGGGCAAGGATGGCCCTAACTTTGGTGTAACGCACAGTTGGTGAGTATGTTTCATCAAAGTCCATTCCGTGAATTTGGGTATATCCTTTCGCAATCGTTCGAGTTTTGCACCACTCAAATTTTCCATCAGTAGTGAATTATAAAATTTCACTTTCTAGCTCTGTGGTTAGCAGGTAAATCAACTGAAGACCAAAACCGAACTCGTTCTAATTTAGGCAATTTCATCCTCCATTCTTTTCCTCCATTCCAACGTTTGAGGCTCTTTCCAATGCTTGCCGTACCGTCACTGGTTCGTGAACGAATGTCTCACTTGATGGGATACTTCTTTAAAGAATTTCTTTGCCTTAGACTAAGTCTAGGCTCGATAATCTCATCTTAAGTCTGATCGTTACTCCCACTTGGAATAATGCTTCTTCTCGGAGCATTACTCCCACTGGGAACAATGGCGGTGCCAGAACTTTGGTCTACAGCTTTCTTAGAATGACCTCTTGGTCTCAGGATTTTACCTCCGAGATTTATTCCTTGATCACTAGGATCTGGAATCAAGTTAGTCGTTTCCTCCCACTAGGAATAATGGGCAGTTGCGATGACTATTGGATTTTCATCCAATGGTTCAGCATTATGATTATCAGGTCTGAGTTGATTCGCATTAACATTTAGTGATGATTATGTGATGGGGAGTGAGCCCTCCCAATGGATTTATTATGAGGACGTTTCCATCATCATTTACCATGTCACTCACTAATGCATTCACTAATGCTATATCATTCTCCCACTCGAAGTAAGTGGGACCTGAGAATCTCCGTTATCCATTTAATCCGATCAGTACTTTAGTTCGTTTCGTTCCGCAAAGTATTGGAAATCCATCCTCAAATTTCTATAATGTGTCACGACCACATTACCATTAATCCAAGCTAATCTTAAACTTTTATTCTTTAAGAGTAGATCGTACTCTTGATAAATAAATGTGCAAATTAATGCTGCTTTATGATAAGGTTTCACCCGTATCATTTCTTAGCTTTTAATGTAACGCTCCAACCGATTTTATTGAAACATAGTTTTACATTAATATGAATCAACTTAATTTTGTCCCGTAGGAACAATTAATGTTAGATCTTAATTTAATGTAATTTTAGACTATGTTTCTTGAAGTATTTTAATAATATGATTGCTTAGCCAAACTTTTCGTTCAAGGCTTATAGTGGGAGAGTCATTTTATTGACTACTTCCTTTCGTTTAACTCATCCAGAGATTTATCCATCTCATGGGCTATGCAAATAAGCCTTCGCTTTAATGCGATAGTTGATGTTCTACTAAATCGTAGTAGCATTAAAGCATACATCTTGACTATAGTAGTCATCAATGAGTTACTTCCAAGGAATCATAAACTAAAAAATCAGCATTCATTTATTTAAACACTTCATTATTAAATTTGTACTTTAAAACGATGTGTACCGTCTTTCGAGGTACACGCGCGTACGGTGCATAAAACCAGTTTTATCCCGTGGTTTAAATCATTTCATTTTCAAATTTAATATTAAATCGGTTTTTCATGCACATTAACCGAGGAATTTATCATTTAATGGAGTACTCAATAGCAAATAAGGATGTATTAGCAATGTGTTGAATAACGTTAAAAATAAGATTAAAACGAACGATGATAAATTCAATACTCAACTTAAGTATTCTCAAATACTTAGGAAAAATAATCTGATCCCTTACGGAACTTATTTGATAGTATCTCAAAATGAAAATAAAAGTCAAGAAGTTTTAGAAATTTTAAAGATAAAAATCTCTCATTCTATCTTTATTCTACTGGGGCATCCTCGATCAGGTCGTTGCTTCTGTTTCTCGGTTCTGTAATTCAAAAGGAAAATGAATTACCCTCGAGTTTTAGAAGCGGAAGAGAGTGAATGATTTTCATCATCTTTTCTCTTTGCGTATCTTAGGAGGATTGGTACAGGCAGCAGCCAGGTGTCCTTTTACACCACACCTAAAACACGTTCGAGTTTCCTCTTTTCGTGTTAGTTTTGCTTGCCTTTTCTTGCCACCAGTTTTTTTGCGTTTAAACTTCTTCTGGGTTTTGTTTGCAAAAAACTTCTCAGTTTTATTCTGAGGACTTTTGCCCTTTCTCTTGCGCTTCCCCTTTTGGTCGGCTGGCGCAGAGGATGCAATATGCATTTCAGACCTAGACTTTTCAGCCCTGAGTCTATCCTCCTCCAGCTCAAGATGAACTTTCACCTTCTCGAGGGTTTCGAGATGGGTGGCATGGGTAAGGCTCATTTTCATGATGCTCCAAGAGTCGGGCAAGGAGAGGATCATGTAATTGATATGTTGTTCCTCACACAGATTTTCACCTGCTTCCTTGAGTTCAGTGATCTAGTTACACAGATGCATAACATGATCCTTCATCGTACGCTTGGGATTCATTTTATAGGAGTCAAGAGCGATGTTTAACGATCGCTTTTGGGCTATGGTGTAAACACCGAATGTTGCCTTAAGACCATCCCAGAGATCTTTGGTAGTTCCCGAATGATCAAACCTATAGAGAATCTCATCTTCCAGCATAGATTACAAGGTGGAAAGAACATCATGATCATTGATATCCCATTCATCATAGAATGTCTTTTGCTCTTCCGTGAGGTCTCCCTCAGGCCTAGTTTGTTTTGTGGTCAAATGATCCAGACCTCTTATTTCAGAATTTATCATATTAACTCGTTTTTTCCATATCTTATAATTACTACTATTCAACCTTATTCCCTTGTTCAACTGGGAAATGACATTGCTAGTTGCAGCCATCGATACTAACACATTGATAATTATGCTAAGTTAGGGAGAGAATAACATTTTGACAAAATTGCAAACATCGGATGTTGAATTTGTGCGAAATCACGTCTAGGCTTATCCCAGGCATATCGCTTGGGGACCATGCAAATAGGTCTTTATACTCCTTTAGGAGGGCTGTAATTTCTACCACTCCCTACTCCGAAAGTGATGCGCCTATTCGAACCATCCGATCTAGTTAATCTATCTTTATTTCTCGCAACTCATCCTGTTAAGACATGTGTATCGGGTTGACGGGCTGTCGATCTGAATAACAATCTTGCAGGTGAAATTCCTTCCCTCGCGATCTGATTCCTCTGAAATGCTCGTTGGGTTTGATCACTGATGTCAGATCCTTCATGATATCGGGTAGTCATTACTTCAGGTTGTCGTATGTCAAAGTGTCGGACTGTCGGAGGTTTGCAGGCCCTTAAAAAGGCTAAGTGTCTGACTGTCCGAGTGTCAGACCGTCAAAGTGTCGGACTGTCAGACTGACAGACTGTCGACCGTCAAAGTGTTGGATTTTCGGAGTGTCGGACTTTCGGACCGTCAAATTGTTGGACTGTCAAACTGACAGACTATCAAAGTGTTGGATTGTCGAAGTGTCGGACCATCAAAGTGTCGAACTGTCGGACTGACGGACAGTCGGAGGTTTGCGAGCCCTTGAAATGGCTAAGTGTTTGGGTGTCTGTATATGTAGTTGCTCGTACAACCCATCATTCATATGCAGTCCGTGCGCGTTCCTCCTAACATCTACAAAAGGGGCTACATCGAGACCACAGAGAGGGAGTGGGTGGTACTAGATGAACCCTCTTTGATGCCTAAATTAGTAAATTTTTTGGAGAGAGAAAGTAGAGAGAAAAGAGAGCTCAAAACTTGCAAGTGCTATCGACTTAGTAAATGAATAGAGGTGAGGTTCTATTTATAGGCTCAAAAGAGATTAAGGTGTTTAATGACACTGTTAACCCTTAAACGAGCACAGTTAACAAGTAACAGAGGGATTAAACCCTTAATAAGCATGGAGAAGGTTCGTGATATTTTCTAAGTGTTGGACGCGCAAAGTGGTGGTCGGGTCGTCACGAGGGACGGTTTGGATGTCAGTGTTCCGGATGTCGCTCACACCCCTTGGACGTGAATGTTACACGTCAGGAGGATGTTGGGATTTCCGGGGTCGGACGGGGGGTCGCACCCCGAAGGCTTGAGGTCGGACTATTAGGTCCGATCTCTCCAAAAGAAGGATAAGACCTGGTAGGTCTGATCTCTCCAAAGGAGAGATTGGCACCCAGGTCTAGTCAAACCTTAGGTTTTACCATAACTTAGGTTTGACCGGACCATCAATGTGTTGGGGTAGGGGTTTTTCCTTGATTGGGTCCATTTTTCGGCGGGTGACGTGCTTGGGTCAAAGTTTCGATTTGCAATCGTCTATGGGGTGATTAAAATAATACAGTCCGAATAGAAACAGGTCTAAATTGAGCGTATATCTATCACATGCCCCCGATTCAACCAATGGCTTAACACTTGATTGACTCTATTTTATGATAGGATAACACACTCAATTTTAACCCATGATTTTACCTCTTGATGAATTCGTTCCGTGTCCGTAATCGTACTGCCTTGTCTTATCCTCATTTCTCGGGGCAAGAAAAATTCAAACATTGGCACAGACATGTATATATTAAAATACGTTTCTGAAAAATGCGGGTATGATGAAAATAATGTTTTTCTATCTCTATGTCTAAAATCACGGGTTAGGAAAAGCAAAAAACGGAATCATGATTGTAGATAAAGGAAAATCTAACTCATGTCGGCGTCTACGTACGAAGTGATTCTATATGCAAGAAACATATTAATCATGTGTGGAAATTTCTACGAATGGGATGCGTAATAAATGATTTTGGAAAAACAAACACGTGTGTAAAAACGGTATATCATGGACATGGATGTGTTGTACTAGCATACATGCAAGTAAAATCACAAGTAATGGATCAGCTGTAAACATGTTGCAATCATAGACATGAATGTGCAGGGGTCGAATGTATGTGTGCGCAAGTGTTGAGGTTACGAACGTAGTGTATTTATAAACATGTGTATGAGTGTATTGAGTATGTACATGGATGTAAGCATGAATACGCGACAATTATAAATGTCTGAGTGTTGAACATATGCGAACGTGAGAAGGTGTGCTAACATGCATATGGACGCAAGCATGGACATGGACGTGAGTGCAGGAATGCAAACATAAACATGTTGTAACCATGAGTGTTGATAGATGCATTGATGCTTTCATGGATGTAAATCATAGATGCGAATGTAAGTGAAAGGGTGAAAGTATGGACTCCCTTTTAATCCAAGAGTTTGGATTCCATGGCTCGACGGGGCGCGGTGTTCTGCCTGCCCTGTTGCAGTGTGAGCATTTTCAACCTTGGCTTTTGACAGGTGTGACATTTTCTTTCATTTGTCGGAGCGCGTGCATGGTTCTTGAACCTTGCCCTGCGATTCATTTTATACAGACATGGGAGTGAAGTACTTACAAACTTTCTTCTTGCCCTTCATGCGAAAAGGGTTTATTTGACACGTATTGAGGGTTGTCCCTCCCTTCGGATGTTTCAGAGCATTGCTCCTCGTACTTCGATCGTGGGATATTTCGGACGACAGTTTCTCTTACATGATTCAACGTTGAGGTTGCCCCCGGAGTAGGCATGTCCTGTACTTCCATGAGAAGGAGTCGACATTGGTGTCGGTCATATTTCGTGACCTACATATGTAGAGTTTCCTGCGCATTGAGTTGCCCCCGTAGCGGGCGTGTTTGCACTTCGGATGTGGGGTGTTAGTCTCTTTGCCAACTTCCATTTTATGAATTTCATGCATCATACCGCCTTTCGTAGCGGCTCTGCCTGTTTTCTTTAGTGTAGGGCGTTGCTCTTAGTGTTGGCTACACTTATAGCTTACTCACACAGTGTTGTCCATGTGACGGGCACTCTTAAACTCTGGATGTGAGGTGTTGTACCTCATGTCGGTACATTGATGCGCACATGTATTGTGTTGTGCCTGTAGTAGTTACACTTAACTTTTGAAAGTTAGTTGTTACTTGTTGTGTTGAAATGTCGACACGCTTGTATATACCTAACTTCTGAAAGTGAGGTGTTAAACCTCAAGTTGATGTGCCAACACATGTGTACACTGCGCTGCTCCTATGGTTGGTATGTGCTACATATGTCTCTCGATTTGACTTACGCTAAGGGATGAACATGAGTGCGTGTTCACTTCTCGATTGGGGAAAAGAGCATGACTTCTTCCGATCGGAAAGAGAGTACCCTTTGTGGTGGTTCAGTTTGGAAAGTGTTTGTTCAACCTGTTGTGAATCCCTTTGGTTGACTGATATTACCCGTTGGTCGGGCGTACGTTGTAATTGAACGTCAATCTATGCAAAAGAGCATGTGATCATGTTTCTTACTCAGGTTAGCGGAGGGTCGTGGGAGAGTTTTCTTCATCTGACTCCAATTTTTCTGATTTTAAGTGAGTTGAGATTGCTTGTTATTCGTTTGTGATATTGAGTTGTTCATCGTTCCTTTCTAAGTCCTGGAATGAGATTTATTCCTTGCTTTCCTTGTTGTGTTGATCCTCCTCAGGGGTTCTCTACCCCTCTAGGGATCAATCTCTTTTCAGAGTCTATCTTCATTCTTATGAAACACTTGATTGCTTTTGTGTCGTATCATTGTGGTTTGTTGCGTTCAACCATATTCTTATGTCGGTATTTTGAACTTGAATACCAACATGATGACGAAGCAATGGAAGACGTCATATACTTCTCAACAAAAGACAAGGAGTATACAGTGTACCCACACGAGGATGCTCTAGTCATAACCATGAAATAGACAACATGGAAATCAAGCGCAAATTGGTAGATGGAGGAAGCTCTCCCAGAATACTGACCAAAGAGATGGTCCTCGCTTTGGGAAGGAAAAAGAGCATCAAGCAGGTGCACTCAACACTAGTGGGCTTCACGGGCGATGTTGGATCACGGCGGAACTCCGGGACGGTCTTGACGGCGATCCGAGCTCCTTCGTTCCACGTAATCCTGCAAGAGGGGATAGACCGGGCGGTGACCCAGAATACCTCTCCGATGCTTAAATTAGTATCTCGTATGAACTGGCAAGCAGTAATTTCAAAGAGTGTATCTTCAAAAACGTATGTGATCTAAGGTAACTGCTGCCCTTTTATAGGCGAAGAGCTACCTCAGTTACCTGGGAACCGCTGGGGCGGTTAGCCCACGTTCCGCGTATCTCGGCCACGATCCCGCCTATCTCGGCTATGTTCTCGCCTATCTCGGCCACGCTACGCGTATCTCGGCCACGATCCCGCCTATCTAGGCCATGATCTCGCTTATCTCGGCCATGCTCCGCGTATCCCGGCCTCAACCTCTGATAGCAAGTCCCGACCAGTATCGGGGACTCCAGAGTTATCTCATTGTGTCACCGCCCGGGGCCCCTCGTCATCGTGACAGGGCCAATCATTCTCAGGGATTCATCATCAGGGCCTACTTAAAGGCATCTCGTCGGGAGCGCCCAGCTCGCCTATCGGGACCGACTCTGTCGGGACCTTTCACCATCAGGACTCCCTCTGTCGGGACCCTTCGCCTTGGTCACATTGACCTCCTTTTAGGGCCCGATGGGCCTATTCACCGTTTCCTCACCGTTAAAGGGCCTAACGGCCATAGCGAAACCCATCATTTGCCCCCAAGACATGAGGGACTTACAGTTCGTCGTGTCTTTCAACTCCCGACATCGGAGTCGGGGACCTTTCCCTTGATAAAGTCACTTGATATACGGATCTTCTCGTCCATGTTTCCTCGATACCTCAAGGATAATCACCAAATCCGAGAAGACTCCTCGGTTCCTCAGCCATTAAATGCAGTAGATGACGAAGTGACGTTTTTGGCACCCGTGCTTGATTTTTCGCGCCTGCTTTTTCTGAAAAAAGTGCTTTTCAGGCTGTTTCATCATTACGCCCCTTAAGGAGAAACCTCGCCACTTAAGACATTTCAACACATCACTTAAGACGATTTAGCCCACATCACTTAAGACGATTTAATCCCGTGCACCACTTAAGGCGAATTAATCTCGTGCGCAACTTAAGGCGAATTAATCTCGTGCACCACTTAAGGCGACTTAATCTCGTGCACCACTTAAGGCGACTTTTCTCGTGCACCACTTAAGGCGACTTAATCTCGTGCACCACTTAAGGCGACTTAATCTCGTGCACCACTTAAGGCGACTTAATCTCGTGCACCACTTAAGGCGACTTTTCTCGTCCACCACTTAAGGCGACTTAATCTCGTGCACCACTTAAGGCGACTTAATCTCGTGCACCACTTAAGGCGACTTAATCTCGTGCACCACTTAAGGGGACTTAATCTCGTGCACCACTTAAGGCGACTTAATCTCGTGCACCACTTAAGGCGACTTAATCTCGTGCACCACCTAAGGCGACTTAATCTCGTGTACCACTTAAGGCGACTTAATCTCGTGCACCACTTAAGGAGACTTAATCTCGTGCACCACTTAAGGCGAATTAATCTCGTGCACCACTTAAGGCGACTTAATCTTGTGCACCACTTAAGGCGACTTAATCTCGTGCACCACTTAAGGCGACTTAATCTCGTGCACCACTTAAGGCGACTTTCATCGGGCACCACTTAAGGCGACTTTCATCAAGCATGACATTTCTTCAAGTGTTCGCCACTGAAAGAATGCTTCAATACTCTGCCATCGAGGTCTTCCAACTTGTACGCATTTGGAGCTGGCATCTCCACGACCTTATAAGGTCCCTCCCATTTTGGTGACATCTTATTGATCCGATCCAAAAGGGTAAATTCATTCCGACGCCAGGCTAGCTCTCCGACGAAGAATTGTCGGGACTTAACTCGCCGGTTGTAATATCTGGCCGTCGCCAAACGCATTCGAGCCTGGACTTCATCGGCTTCCCGCCTCTTTTCCTCGAGCAGGTCCAAGTCCAGACGTCTCATTTCATCATTCGTCAAAGGCTCATAATATCTCATCCGATTGGACGCCAGGCTACCTCCACGGGAGCAACAGCCTCCGTGCCATAAACAAGGCCAAACGGAGTCTCCCCAGTTGATCGTTTGGGTGTCGTTCTAACAGCCCAAAAGACGTTTTCCAGCTCGTTCAGCCATTTTCCCTTCAAGGCATAGACCCTCTTCTTCAGGCCTGTTAGGTTATGAGATCTAGGTTAACGGGTGGTCGGCTTTGATCTCGCTCCTTATTGGGGATGTGTGTGATCCGGTATTCCTGAGTTGCCCTGTCCCAACCTATGTCCTTCCTTCCTTCCTTCCTTCCTTTGCTTCTTCTCTCCTTCTACCCTACAGAAGGGGCAGTACCAGACACGGAGGGGGGGGGGGGGGTGGTGCCTGGTGAACCCTCTCCGATGCCTAAGTCAGTATTCTTCTTAGAGAGATAAACTAGAGAGATGTCAGAGCAAAGTAATCTAAATTGCCAAGATGATCAAATGAGTTGTAAAGGTGGGGTATTTATAGGCAACGGTGTCATTAAGGTGGCTTAATGACATCGTTAACCTTTAAACACAATTAATTAACCTTTAAGCGCATAATTAAGACCTTAGGATACGGAGAAGGTAGGCGACGTGGACCGAGTGTGGGAGTCCGAAAATGGTGCCGGGGCCCTTGGGGGGAGGAGAAATCCGACCCCTAAGGGTAGGGGTTGGGTGAGGGCACCCAACCCCTCCTAGGGAGGATGGGGTTGGCCAAACCCATCCCTCCTAGGAGAGATCGGGTTGGTCCACCCGATCTCCCCTAGGAGAGATCGGGTTGGCTGACCCGATCTCTCCTAGGGGAGGTCGGGTGTGGCCACCCAACCTCACCTAGGTGAGTTCGCCTCGGCCGGACGAGCGCTCCGGCCTCGTCCGAGCCGTTGATGTGTTCGCGAAGTGTTCGGGTTGAAGTTTTGATTTACAATCGTTAATGGGACGATAAAAATATAACGGTTTGGAAGTCAACGGGTTCAAATTGGACGTATATCCATCACATGCCCCCGAGTCAACCAATGGCCTAACCCTTGATTGACTCTATTTTAGGATGGTATGACACGCGCAATTTGAAACCGGGATTTTACCTTCTTGTCTGAATGCTCGCTTACCCTTAGATGCGTGCCTCTGACTCTGCCCCCTGCCTTATGAGATAGAGGAATTGTAAACGTCAGAGTAGCACGGACGTGTGCCTAGGCACGCGTCCGTCTGCGGTAGGAGTAATAAACTTATCTTTGCTACAGGTGCATACTCAAAAAATACACACTTGCACAGGGGTGTGATACGAATGCAACTAAATGACTTATGCTTCAAATTCGTGCCGGGATTCTATCTAAGTGAGGAAAAATTTAATTTTGGCTAAAATTTTTCCTAAGTATGGAATGCTCAAAAATAAAACTAACTTGATAGTTTTTCTAAGTATGGAGATATACTTAGCCATAGTTGAAAGGGATAAAAATGATGGCTTTTCCTTGGCCCTTAGATCTCATTTAAAGATAGATGGAGGGTGGTGATTAAAACCCCTTAAAAAACCCTATCATCTTTTCAAAATAGAGGAGAGTTAGAAAAATACCTCAAAGAGTCACCATAGCCACCATCTTCCCTCTTCACTCACCCTTGGAGAGCAAGAAAAATTGGAGAGCACCCCCAAGGTTAGGGCCGGCCAGAATTCCGGCGAGAGATACGAAATTCCGGCCAGCAGCTCCGGCGGGAGGAGACCACCAGCACGGGACAGAGCCGGCCGGTGGATTGGTGACGCGAGACGACGGCGTGGAGGCGGGACGGACCAGTAGCGGTGTGAAGGAGCAGCTGACGGAGGTGGAGCCTGGTCCGACGCAGGCGGTCGACGGCAAGGGGGTCCACTGGAGGTTCGATTGGCGACGGTGGCGTGGTATCGGACGGACGGCGGTGGTCGACGACGAGCTCACCTCTGACGACGACGGCACCAAATCCAGCGGAGGTTGTCGACGGCGATAGGAAACAGCTCCGGTGTGACCTTCGGCGGCTTCCGGCGACGGTGGGGCGACTGAAAACCATTCCGGCGACGACGGGGTCCGATCTCCGGCGAGGACCTGATTCCCGGCAATACCCAAATTCGAATTCCGGACCCGTTTATCACATCGGGTCGGGTTTTCCGAAGGTCCGTTCTTTTCCTTCCCGTTACCGTACCAAATGTCGATTTTCGAATCGTTGATATTTGATTGCCGATGCTTGATTGCCGATGCTTGATTGCCGAAATTTAATTGAATGTGGGATTGCCGTAGATAGCCGTTGGTGGTTGTGGATTTGGGAAAAATGTTTGCCGGTCATCCGGATGTGGTTTCTTGTCCGATTGGGCTATCCCGGTTTTGAATTTGATATCGTACCGTCGTTGGTGTGTTAATCTTTGTTGGAGGGTATAACGGTAATTTTTTCCAAAACCCGACCTTAGGCTCGGATAAAATTATATAACTTGGTTGTCGTGGTGTCCTTGGCTCATGTTGACTATCTTTGCTGGGTGTCTTTGGATCTTTGATTGTTGTCGTTGGTCGGGTGTCGGAGTATTCCCGGTTCTTCGAAAATTTTTCTTGTCTTGATATTTGTCGTGTCGTGGCAGGTACTATACTCTTGGTGGTGTCCGCGCACACAGACTCTTCAGAGGCGTCGTATCCTCCGAAGGATGAGTGAGTTCCTTTCTCTTCCTTTTTGGTCGCATTACTTCCTTTCTTATTGCTGGCTTAGTGTCTTGACCTTCGTTGGGGTGTTAGTCGAAATTTGATTCGTACTTTGGGATTTCCTGCTACCTTTGCCTTAGGTCTTGCTACCCTGTCGGAGAACCATCTCACTAGGTCCGATTACAATGAACATGTTACCCTAGGAGATATCTGTCCCCTAGATGAGCCTCTGTATCCTTTTCTCCCCTCCTTGGGGAATACTCGCGAGACGGTGACGGAGCCTCCTATAGGGAAGGTTGCCGTGTACCCCTCCCAGATCCGATTTGGGCTGAGGTTGCCTTACTGTGACGAGCTTATAGAGTTGAGCAGGTTCTTCAGGATTTCTCCTGTGAACCTTGCCCCCAGTGCCCTCCGTGTCTGGGTGGGCTTCCGGGTATTGTGCCATTGGTACTCCTGGAAGTACTCCCTCGTTCTATTCCGATGCTTCTACCGGTTCCAGTACCAGACGAAGGTGGGGTTTGCGAGTTTCGTAACTCGCCATCCGACCTTCAAGGATCCCCGATTTGCTGATTTCGGGTTGAGTGGGATCGAGTGGGATACCTCCCTCCGTTTTGTGGCCCGGAGTGACAATTCGGCCACTCACTGGGCTAAGCATTATTTCTTCATTACGGATCGATACGTCACTTGGTCGGTCTTGAATGAAGATCGGTCCGATGGTTGGCCTGCTTTCGGAGAGTTCTCTTCAGTTGATTTAAAGACTATGAAGATCATTCACGAGAGCAACAGGACTCGGTCATACTGCCCCGTGTCCTTAGTGACTGAGACGGATCTTTACGAGGCCGGGATCAGTTTGACTCCTGACTCCGGGGGTTCGGTATGTCACTTGGTCTTTCCATCTTTATTTACCTTCTGCTCTTCCTTTGTAGGTTGGTTTCATGGAAAAACCTATAACGTGCAGGGAGCCCCTGTTGATCTGAGCAAGAGGAAGGCTCCTTCTAGTTCCGTTCTGAAGAAATCCCCCCTGCCTGGGAAGAAGGCTGGGGCCTCTGGTATGCTTTCTCCTATTTGCTTCTTTATGGTATAACTTGTGTTTTCCTTATCTTGCTTTTCTTACATTGCTAGGGCGCTCCCCCTTGGTGACTGAGAGGGTCGTCTCCGTTGGCAGAGATTCTGGACCTTCCAAGTCCAAGCCGCGGAGATCTGATTCTGAGGCCGGGGCCTCGGCTGCTAAGAGAAAGAAAGCTGCAGATCCTGCTTCGCCTACTGCTCGTCCTCCGACCCTATCTCGTGATAAGGAGATGGTGGTCGAAGAGGTGCCTTCCCTAGCTGACAAAGGGAAGCGACCTGCTGGTGGTGGTTCCCCTGCCCCCCAGCCGAGGGCACGGTCCTCAGGTATGATCTCTACCTTGTTGCTGATCCTTCTATGTTTATATTTTCCTTTGACTTGCTTTGCTTGTGTAGGTGGGCCTCCGACTTTAAGTCGGAGGGATTTCGCACGTCTTACTGATGAAGATGTTATTGGGTCTGAGTGGACTCCTTTCGCTGGTCTGAAGGAGTTCCACCTCGATAGCACCTCCTCTTTGCGGACTCCTGAGGTTGGCGTCCGCGTACTCCGCGGCGCCATCCCCCCTGGCGATCGTGTTGCTCCGCCCAAGTCTCCTGGGGAGACTAGGCGCTTTGTTCAGGGGGGTACTTTCTCGTTATGCACCTGTGAGTTGTTCCTTGCTTTCCTCTTATTACTTTCATAATGGCTATCTTTCGGTTACTTATCCCTTGTTTGAATTGTTAGGGTATGTCTGACATGGTGAACATGTCCTCGCTCGTGCTCGAGTTATCTGACGAGAGGAAGACCCTTGAGGACAGCCAGGTCTCTCTCAAGGCGGAGGTCGCCACTGCTGCTGAGAAGGCGCGATTATCTGATTTGAGGATGCAGGAGCTCCAGGACCAGGTGTCCTTGCTTGAGACTACTGTGGGCAGTTTGCGCCGGGAAGCTGAGGTTGCAGCGTCGCTCCATTCTGAGGAGTTGCGGAAGTTGGAGGCTAAGTGTCGGGCGGAGGAGAGGACTGTCGCGGTGTCTGAGTACAAGGCCTCCTCTGCCTTCACTGCCGATTATAGCGCGCGTCTCACTCAGGAGATGAACCAGTTCGGTGAGTATCTGGTTGATCACATTTTCCGCATTGATCCTCAGTTCCCAGTTGGTGACCTTGGTGACTTCGGGCCATATGCCACTGGTTACATGGCTGTTTTGAGGGGTCAGGCTGCTGTTGCAGACGAGCCTGCCCCTGCCCAGGTGGATGCTACACCAGTGGAGATTGGTACCTCAGATTCCTCCTCATCATCCATCTCTGCCGGTGGTTCAGCTTCAGGGGGTGAGGGTGACTCCCCCGAAGGTTCTGACTGATGTGTTTATCTCATGTTATCCTTGTATATAACTACACTCCTTCTCCCCTTTAATGGGTTGAGTGTCTTTTGAAATTGTGGTGGTGTTTGTTGTTACTTTCCTTTGCCGTATTGTGCTATTGACTACGTGGTTCGCTTGCCTTTACATTAGTGCTTCTCATGCTTTTGTATATATCCCTTTGGTTATGGGCTCTTCTCTTGGTGTGTTTCCTTTACTTGTCTTTCTTTCGTGCTTTCCTTCATGTCATACCTGCCATTTCATAAAGAAAAAACATTACTTGTTCTTCACATTACTTTACTTAGAAATTTCTTTCTCATGGTATCCTTCTGAGCATGGTGTGATGATCTCTTCTGATACCCCTTACACGGTATACGTTGTACTGTTAGACCAAAGATACGCTCTTGGTGGGCGTCGAAAACTGTTCACGAGACAGGCTCTCGGACGGCACTTAACGTTTCACAGGATAGGCTCCCGGAGGGCTCAGGTTAGACCAAAGATACGCTCCTGGTGGGCGTCGAACTGGTAGTTTGAAATCTACCTCAAGATACGCTCTTGGGGGCGTCGAACTGGTAGTGTTTTTTCTACCTCAAGATACGCTCTTGGGGGCGTCGAATCTGGTAGGTTGCAAATCTACCTCAAGATACGCTTCTGGGGGCGTCGAATTCGTAGTTTTTGGAAACCACTCTCAAGATACGCTCTTGGTGCGTCGAATTCGTAGTGTAATAACTACTCTCAAGATACGCTCTTGGGGGCGTCGAAGGTCGTAGTATAAACACTACTCTCAAGATACGCTCCTGGGGGCGTCGAAGTTCGTAGTTTTTGGAAACCACTCTCAAGATACGCTCTTGGTGCGTCGAATTCGTAGTGTAATAACTACTCTCAAGATACGCTCTTGGGGGCGTCGAAGGTCGTAGTATGAACACTACTCTCAAGATACGCTCTTGGGGGCGTCGAATGTCGTAGTATGAACACTACTCTCAAGATACGCTCTTGGGGGCGTCGAACCTGTCATTGACTTGAAGTCATATCTGTGTAAGGATAACTTTGTGATTGTACCACTACATTCACTGGAAAATACTTTTGAGTAACTACTACTCCCTTAAGAGCATTCATGTTTTTGTACACTTGGGGTGCCTTGGTGCACCAAGACATCCTTTGTAGGAATAAAAGATAGTTGTAGAGTTGGAGTAACTTCGTGAGTTCTCCTTCTCAAAAGTTGTTTTTTGAAAAGCTTGTAAAGCTGAAACATGCAAAATGCTAGATATGAAACTAAGGATATGGGGTGGTTACTGTGTCTGTTTTCACGTACTCCTTGAAGCCTCCATTGTAAATCATTTCTTCCACTTCCACCTTCAACACCATGCAGTTGTTGGTTTGATGCCCCCAGGTCCCATGGTACTCACACCAACCCTGTGCATCTCTTCCTAGGAAGGCCTTGCCTTCCTCCCTGCATGTTGGTAGCTCTTGCTTGAGGTGCTTGTGGAAAATTTCTTCTATGCTGAGTGTGAGGGGTGTGAATGTGAAATTGACACTTCTTCCCAATGTGTCCATTTCTCTTTCTCTCTTCGGAACTTCATCCAACTGCTCCCCTTCCTGTGCAAATGCCTTGTCCAGCCTTGCCTTGAGCTCTCTCATTGTGCTCGTCATGACCATCTCATAGAGCCCTCCATAGGTCCCGAATGAGTTTGGATGCATGTTTCTAATGAATGCCCTTACTGCTTCTCCCCTTGTGATGTCCATGTTGGCACCATAATTGAAGAATCTCTGGGAATAGCTTGATATAGACTCCCGCGGCATTTGCTTGATATCATCTATGTAGCGGAAGCCTCTTAGGATGGAGTTCCTTGTTCTGTTCCCTATTATGGTGTCTGGCTGCCAAGCTATGGATGTCACCTTCACAACCTTGCTCCTGTGTCTCCTTGTAGGCACTGTTTGAAAAAACTGCCTGCTCAGACGGAGTGTCACTCCACTCTTCCTCCTTCCTTGCCTTTGTCTCTCTCCCCTCCTTCTTCTATCTTGGTTGGCTCCTACCATGACCATAGCCACTGTGTCTGTCCCGTGTGATCCACGTCTCATTGAGTTGACGTAGCATTGCCTTGCGGTGCGTTGATCACCCAGGACCTCTCCAACCCCGTTCTCCGTGATGTACTTCAGCTTCTAGTGAACAGTGGATGGCACTATTTCATATGGGTTTATGGTTGTCCTTCCTAGGATTCCATTGTAGGCTCCCAGGCTTTCAACCACCAAGAAATTGACATTTACCTTCAGTTGGGTCCATCCTTGGTCCATGGTTACTGGTAGGGTTATCATTCCCAGGGGGTAACTTGTTGCCCCTGAGAAGCCAACTAGAGGGAAGTTGACCGGTTTGATGTCTGCTTTGGTTTTCCCTATCTCCTCTAACACTCTCAAGCTTAGGGGGTCAGCTGAGCTGCCCCCATCCACCAAAATTCTCTTTACATCAAAATTGTCAATATCTAAAGTAATAACTAGAGCATCGTCATGTGGAAAGACGATGTGGCTTTTGTCCTTCTCCGAGAACTCGATCTTCACTTCTTCCCCTTCTCTTGGCCTTTTTCTCCACCTTGGCACTGAGCTTAGCTTGGATGCATAGACCTCTCTTGCATTAGCAGTTGGGCCACCCGATGCTACTCCTCCATGTATCATATTTATGACTCCTTTTTTGTTGGGTGGAGGGTTGTAGTCTATCTTTCCCTTGCCCTTGTCTTTCTGTGATGGCCCTAGTTGCATACTGTTGCCCCCATGGTCTATGAATTGCTTCAGTTCTCCTCTCTGGACGATGTTGTTTATGCTTAGCTTTAGGCTAAAGCATTCATTTGTGTCGTGACCATAAGCCTCATGGTTGTCACACCATCTATCCTTGTGATTTCCCACCATTGGGGCTCTCCACCTTGCAGGGGGTGACCAAAGCTTTTGGTTCCGCATCTCTCTAAGTACGGTGGCTGGAGTGGCGTTCAGTGGGATGAACTTAATGACGTTTATTTCTCTAGCCTTTAAGGGTTCACCCATTTGGTTTCTTTGCTGTGGCGGACGCCATTCCTGCTGCCTTGCATGCTGCGGTGCCTGGGGTGGCTTGCCTTTGTTTGGCTTTTGATTATCCTCCTTGGCTGCCTGGATTTTGGCCTTCTTGCTTGCCCTGTGCCTTTCAAGGTCGATATGCGTTTTAACACTTTCTGCAAGCTCCTCCAAGGTGCTTCCTGGCTTTTTGGCCATCTTTTCAGCCAATGTTGACCCAAAGCGACCTAAGTTTCTGATGAAGGCTCGTATAATCTCCCCTTCGGTGATGTCTCCCTGGATGTCTGCAATATTCTGGTTGAATCTAGTATAGTAGCTGGCCAGGGATTCATCGTATTCTTGTTTCACATCATCAATGGAGCCTGTTCCCTTGAGGAGTTTCCTCTCCCCTAGGTATCTCTGCAGAAACTTAGCTTTTAGCTGCTCCCATGAGTGGATGCTTTCAGAGGGTAGACTGAAGAACCAATGTGAGGCCACCCCTGATAGGGTGTTTGGGAACAAGAGTGCCTTGTACCTTTCATCAGTGGTCCTCCCAAATAGGGAGGCCTCATGATGTTGGATATGCTCTAGGGGGTCTCCCTTCCCATTGTACTTTGCAATTTGCACTGTGTGCAGGGAGTCTGGCACCCTGTTCATCTCCAGTTCCCTTGTGAAAGGGTGGTTTGTCTTGTCACTTAGACAATGCAGGCTGGGTTTCTTTGACTCATTCAATATCCGGGTTATCATGGCTTCTATCTCCTCCGGGGTGATCATCACCTGCGCCGGAGTATAATCCCTCTGATACCCACTGTAGTTGTAGACTGGGCTTACTGGGTTCCCTTGCCCATGCTGGTATGGACTGTAGGTGTACCCTTGGTACGCCTGCTGGGGTGCTTCATAGAAGCCTTGCCTCCTTGGAGGTCTTGCTTGTCTTTCCTCCCCAAGCGGGGTGTAAGCCCTGTTGCTCTGCTGTTGCCTAGGAGGCACGAATTGTTGCCTTCCCTCTGGGGGTGGCTCCTGGTAATATCTTCTTTGTTCCTCTCGCTGCTCTGCTCGAGGGTGCGAGTAGTGCTCTTCTGTTGGGATCTGCTCCTCTTCATGAGCTTCAGTGTAAGTCCCTTGGGTGTATGCCGGCCTTGCATACGCTGTGTGGGCGCGGTTGCCATCTCTCTGTGCCGGCATCCCATACGGGTACCTTTGGGGTTGCTCTTCATAATAATATCCCTCAGGGGGTGCCGTGTTGTGGGAAGGCACTCCCTGTTGTTCTCTTTCTCTCTGTGGCCTTCTTGCCCGGGGGGTGGAGGCTGTGGAGGACTCAGCCCCAGCTGGGCGTGAAGGTCCTCCCTCCTGGTTGTTCTGTTGTTGAGGAGGCTGTGGTATTTCTTGGGGCTCTGGATGCATTGGTTGCTTCCCAGGGTTAGGCTGCCTCCCTGGGGGTATGGGTTCTCTTCTCCGCCCATTGCCCCCGGGTGGGCGTTGGTGCCTAGACATCCTACTGTTCGTCATAGCTCGTGTAATAGCCAGGCTTTCTGTCCGAAGCCTACAGACGGCGCCAAGTGTTAGGTTATGAGATCTAGGTCAACGGGTGGTCGGCTTTGATCTCGCTCCTTATTGGGGATGTGTGTGATCCGGTATTCCTGAGTTGCCCTGTCCCAACCTATGTCCTTCCTTCCTTCCTTCCTTCCCTTGCTTCTTCTCTCCTTCTACCCTGCAGAAGGGGCAGTACCAGACACGGAGGGAGGGGTGGTGCCTGGTGAACCCTCTCCGATGCCTATGTCAGTATTCTTCTTAGAGAGATAAACTAGAGAGATGTCAGAGCAAAGTAATCTAAATTGCCAAGATGATCAAATGAGTTGTAAAGGTGGGGTATTTATAGGCAACGGTGTCATTAAGGTGGCTTAATGACATCGTTAACCTTTAAACACAATTAATTAACCTTTAAGCGCATAATTAAGACCTTAGGATACGGAGAAGGTAGGCGACGTGGACCGAGTGTGGGAGTCCGAAAATGGTGCCGGGGCCCTTGGGGGGAGGAGAAATCCGACCCCTAAGGGTAGGGGTTGGGTGAGGGCACCCAACCCCTCCTAGGGAGGATGGGGTTGGCCAACCCCATCCCTCCTAGGGGAGATCGGGTTGGCCGACCCGATCTCTCCTAGGAGAGATCGGGTTGGTCCACCCGATCTCCCCTAGGAGAGATCGGGTTGGCTGACCCGATCTCTCCTAGGGGAGGTCGGGTGTGGCCACCCAACCTCACCTAGGTGAGTTCGCCTCGGCCGGACGAGCGCTCCGGCCTCGTCCGAGCCGTTGATGTGTTCGCGAAGTGTTCGGGTTGAAGTTTCGATTTACAATCGTTAATGGGACGATAAAAATATAACGGTTTGGAAGTCAACGGGTTCAAATTGGGCGTATATCCATCAAGGCCATCCATCACGATTTTGTTGGCTGACTCTACCTGGCCATTAGTCTGAGCATGGTGGACAGAAGCTGTCCGATGCTCGATATTCAACTCCTTCATATACTCCTTCACTTGAGCCCCGTTAAACGGTGGATCATTGTCGCTGATCAGCACCTTAGGAATCCCGTATCTGGATATAATATGAGTCTGGAGAAACTTGACGATCTGGTTCCCCGTCGTCTTGGCCAACGCCTTAGCTTCTATCCATTTCGAGAAATAATCGATAGCCACAAGCAAATACTTACACTGACCTTGTGCTTGCGGGAGAGGTCCCACCAAGTCGATGCCCCACTGCGCGAAGGGCCAAGCGCTCTGGATGGACGTCAGATTAGCGGCCGGAGCCACGATATTCGGGGCATACCTCTGGCACGCGTCACAGGATCGGACGACCGTCGTCGCCTCTGTTAGGTTATAAAGTCTAGGTCAACGGGTCGTCAATCTAGAATTTATCTCCCACTAATGAAATGTCGGGTTCAGTGTTCCTAGGACTAGTCATTCTGATACATGCCCTTCTGCTCCCTTGGGGTAGTCGTTCTGATATATGTCCTTCTCTTCTCTCCTTCTGACCTCCTTTCCTTCTCTCCTTCTGACCTCCTTTCCTTCTCTCCTTCTGACCTCATGAGGCTTGTACTTCTTACCCCTGGGGCTTGTCCTACTATTCTACGCTCTTCTGCTTCCTTGGCTCTCTTCTCCTTGCCACCCTGCAAGAGGGGCAATACCAGGCACAGAGGGGGGGGGGTGGTGCCTGATGAACCCTCTCCGATGCCTAAGTCAGTATGGTTTTAGAGAGATAAAGCTAGAGAGATGTCAGAGCAAAATTGTGCAACTTGCCAAGATGTCCGAATGAATAGTGGAGGTGGGGTATTTATAGGCAACGGTGTCATTAAGGTGGCTTAATGACATCGTTAACCTTTAAACACAATTAATTAACCTTTAAGCGCATAATTAAGACCTTAGGATACGGAGAAGGTAGGCGACGTAAACCGAGTGTGGGTGTCCGAAACTGGCGCAGGGGCCCTTGGGGGAGGAGAAATCCGACCCCCAAGGGTAGGGGTTGGGTGAGGGCACCCAACCCCTCCTAGGGAGGATGGGGTTGGCCAACCCCATCCCTCCTAGGAGAGATCGGGTTGGCCGACCCGATCCCTCCTAGGAGAGATCGGGTTGGCCGACCCGATCTCTCCTAAGAGAGATCGGGTTGGTCCACCCGATCTCCCCTAGGAGAGATCGGGTTGGCTGACCCGATCTCTCCTAGGGGAGGTCGGGTGTGGCCACCCAACCTCACCTAGGTGAGTTTGCCTCGGCCGGACGAGCGCTCCGGCCTCGTCCGAGCCGTTGATGTGTTCGCGAAGTGTTCGGGTTGAAGTTTCGATTTACAATCGGTAATGGGACGATAAAAATACAACGGTTTGGAAGTCAACGGGTTCAAATTGGGCGTATATCCATCACATGCCCCCGAGTCAACCAATGGCCTAACCCTTGATTGACTCTATTTCAGGATGGTATGATACGCGCAATTTGGAACCGGGGTTTCTACCTTTCATCTGAGTGCCAGCTTACCCATGGATGCGTGTCTTCGACTCTGCCCCCTGTCTTATGAGATAGAGGAGTTGTAAACGTTAGAATAGCACGGACGTATGCCTAAGCATGCGTCCGTCTGAGGCGGGAGCAATAAATCTATCTTTGCTACAGGCGTATACTCAAAAAATACATGCTTGCATAGGAATATAATACTGATACATCTAAGTGATTCATGCTTCAATTTCATGCCGTGATTTGCCTAAGTGGAGAAAAATTTAATTTTGGCCCAAATTTTTTCTAAGTATGGGATACTAGAAAATATGCCTATAGGATGTTAACTAGGAGTGAACATGGACATATCATGAACATGAGGATGTGTACTAGCATACATGCAAGTAGGAAAATAAGGATGGGAGTGAGTAGAGACATGCTGCGATTGTAGTCATGAATGTATGCATGAATATATGGCGGCCATGTGCATGGACGTCTAAATGTTTGAACACACGGGAGTGTGTATGTGGGCATACATATGAGTGCAAGCATGAACATGTATGTATGTATGGATGGGTTGTGAGTATAAGCATGAGTGATGACATTGATGTACCTGTAGATGTTAATCATGAATATGAGCATAAGTGCAAAGGTGAGAGCATAGACTTCTCCTTTACTTGAGGGTGGGAACTCTGCCACTCAATGGGACACAACGTTCCGCCTCCCTCGTACTAGCGTGAGCATTTTCCATTAATCTCGACCTTCGGCATGTGTAACATTTTTCCTTCATTCGTTGGAGCGTGTGTATAGCTCTTGACCTTTAACCTGCAATTTGTTCCCCATAAAAGTGAGGGTGAAAAAGCTTACAAGCTTTCTTCTTACCGCCGCGAGCGAAGGGGTCTATTGACATGTGTTAAGGGTTGACCCTTCCTTCGGATGTGCTGGAGCGTTGATCCATTTGGGGAAACTAAAAGTTCGCCCTCTTCCCTTGGTGTTAAGGTTGCCCCCGTAGTAAGCGTATCTCGCCCCTCTATGAGTAAGGGTCAATCTTTGCGTTGGTTGCTCGTATAGATGACTCACTTTTGGGAAGCTTTCTTCTTCAGACAGGGAGACCTTGAAGATCGTTCTCCAAGGTAGTCAGACCAAATCTGACCGTCCTGTGTCTTGGGTGTCCGAGGTGAACTCGTATGAGGCAGGGACTCGTATGACCCCTTGTAGGTTGATTTCATGGAGAAACATACAAGGTGTAGGCAGAGCGTTCCGAACGTACCGTTGAATCAGATGAGAGGGAAGAACCCTCTAGTTCTGCTTATCAGGCCAAGAAATTTTCTAAGTCAGGGGTGGCTGCTAATGCTTCCAGTATGTTCTTTTTCCCTTCTTTTTTCTTTGTGATATACTTATGATTGTTCTCATGCTGCTTCCTTCTTGTTGTTAGAGCGTTCTTCCCTGGTTACCGAATAATTCTTGTGGTGGGTGAGAGTTCAAGTCAATCTAAATCCAAGGCGCGAAAACCTGACTCTGAGGTCGGGCCCTCGGCTGCCAAGGAGAAGGAAACCGCGAGAGGCTCTCCTTCCAGTGCCCCTTTGCTGACTCCCTCTCATGATAAGGAGGTAGTGGTTGAAGAGGCGCCCTCTTTGCTTGACAAAGGGAAACAACCTGTGGCTGGTGATGGGGTGATCATAGGTCTTGATGTCTCTTCTTTATTCTCCGCCCCCCAGCCGAGGGACCGAGACTCAGGTTCATTTCATCTTCATGTAAATTTGACGACTTGCGAAGGTGTCTTTGGATTTCCTATGGGTTATGTTATTAGCCCCTGCGTTGAAAACTTTTCTTTTGGTGATGGGTGTGATCATCGCCTTTCGTTGAGGTTCCTTTCTCTTGCCATGACTCTGATTAAGGTAGCGAATTCTTGCTTTGGAGTTTGGTGGAGACTGCCCTTGAGTTAGCCTCTACTAGTATCGTAGTTGTGATCGTTGTGGAGATCGTTTTGTTATATGCCCTCAATAGTGCTTGTCGTGATTCTTTGCTTCATGGTTGATTTCGTGAGATATGGAGGTTGTCTTCATAATGAGGACGTCTCCTTCCTAGTATCACCCAGTGGGTTGAAATATAAGTGCCTACCTTTGATGAGCGTACGAAGGGTGTTGTTTTTCCCTTTTTCTTGAACCTCCTCCTAGGGCTAGGCGTAGCCTTTTGATGTTCGTGGTCGGGATGGTGTCTTTACAATTCATGTCTTTGACAGATGTTTTATGATGTGCTGCCATGATAATCACTTCGGGGTATGTGGACGTGATAGCCACTTCGTGATGTGTCGGAGTGATAGCCCTTCTGTAGTGTGTGGACATGATAGCCAGTTCAAGGTATGTGGACATGATAGCCACTTCAAGGTGTGTGGACATGATAGCCACCTCAAGGTATGTGGACATGATAGCCACATCACGATGTATGGAGTTGTGCTTTAGTATTCCTTTCTAATTGGAGAGCCTTCATTGCTATATTTGCCTTTTGTGTAGGCTATGTTTGTTGGGTTAGGTTCCGATGTCTCGTCTTGTCGGATGTTGTATCCTTTATGCTCTTTAGATGTCTCCTTCATGAGTTGTGCTTGACGATGTTCAAGTCTGATACGAGCATAGGTCACGCGAGGGCGACATGCATGACAATAACATTTGTCGGAGGTTGATTTGTGTGACTTGTAAGGCAATTCTCTTCTTGATGGGTCGAGCTTATTTTGAGGGCCTTGAACTTGGATTTCATGTCTTTGCTATCTTTCTTGGTGGTGTTGGGTTCCTTTGAGATACTTCTCTTGACTTGTGATATGGGTGGTAGGATAACTCGTTACTTTTCATGATAACCTCTTGTGCTTCTGTATATGATCCTTTGGTCATGGACTCTTCTCTTGGTGTGTTTCCTTTACTTGTCTTTCTTTCGTGCTTTCCTTCATGTCATACCTGCCATTTCATAAAGAAAAAACATTACTTGTTCTTCACATTACTTTACTTAGAAATTTCTTTCTCATGGTATCCTTCTGAGCATGGTGTGATGATCTCTTCTGATACCCCTTACACGGTATACGTTGTACTGTTAGACCAAAGATACGCTCTTGGTGGGCGTCGAAAACTGTTCACGAGACAGGCTCTCGGATGGCACTTAACGTTTCACAGGATAGGCTCCCGGAGGGCTCAGGTTAGTCCAAAGATACGTTCCTGATTGGCGTCGAAATCTGTTCACGAGACAGGCTCTCGGACGGCACTTAACGTTTCACAGGATAGGCTCCCGGAGGGCTCAGGTTAGACCAAAGATACGCTCCTGGTGGGCGTCGAACTGGTAGTTTGAAATCTACCTCAAGATACGCTCTTGGGGGCGTCGAACTGGTAGTGTTTTTTCTACCTCAAGATACGCTCTTGGGGGCGTCGAATCTGGTAGGTTGCAAATCTACCTCAAGATACGCTCCTGGGGGCGTCGAATTCGTAGTTTTTGGAAACCACTCTCAAGATACGCTCTTGGTGCGTCGAAGTTCGTAGTGTAATAACTACTCTCAAGATACGCTCTTGGGGGCGTCGAAGGTCGTAGTATGAACACTACTCTCAAGATACGCTCCTGGGGGCGTCGAAGTTCGTAGTTTTTGGAAACCACTCTCAAGATACGCTCTTGGTGCGTCGAAGGTCGTAGTGTAATAACTACTCTCAAGATACGCTCTTGGGGGCGTCGAAGGTCGTAGTATGAACACTACTCTCAAGATACGCTCTTGGGGGCGTCGAAGGTCGTAGTATAAAAAATACTCTCAAGATACGCTCTTGGGGGCGTCGAATCTGTTCGCGGGATAGGCTCCCGGAGGGCACAGGGTTCGTAGTTTTAGAGCTACTCTCAAGATACGCTCTTGGGGGCGTCGAATGTGTTCGCGGGATAGGCTCCCGGAGGGCTCATAATATTACCTTATCTTGTGTCCTTACTCATGTAGTGTGCGTCTTTGGTATGCTTTTCGAGTCTTTACTTGACTTTTCCTTCTATGATATTGCATGCTACCACGCTTTTCCTTCAATATGGGAGATCACCTCTCGAGGGCGATGTTTGTGTGTTGCCAACTTAGGACGAGTTCGTATAGGGAGTTGATGATGTTTTCCTCTTATGTGACCTCTTCTAGGAGAAGTGGTATTGCATGTTCTTGTGATCTTCTGCCTCTAATCTCTTCTTTTACACTTAGGTGGACTACCAAGCACTTATTCGTTTGGTGCCCCCCAAGTTGCTTGGTGGTCACACCGCCTTTCATATTTGGCCGTTGAAGGCCCCTCGTTCATTTTCTTGGTTGGGTACCCCTTATGCTCGGGACTCCCTTCTCTGCTTCTTTGAATGCGATGAGTGTCCCTTGTAGGATTTACTCTTTCTCATGCTTGCTTGTTTCAGTCATAGGCATGGTTTGGATGATGCCTTTGTCGGATGTGTCTTTGGAAGTTGGGTGGAAGAGCTTTTGCTTTGGGTGGGTGGTGGTGGATTTCATTCTCTTGATAACTAGGATGTGGCATTGTTTGTATCCTAGGGGTGCTTGTAAATTCTTTCCCCCCTTCCTTGTGTTTTAGGTTGAAAAGCTTTCTCATAGAATGGTGTCTTGAGTTGTTAGTCTCGTAGGTGTGTTTCAGACTTGTCAATCTGATCCATGCTCTTTGCTCGTGCATGGGGGGTCTGACCGGGCTGTGATAATCTTGGAGTGTTGTGGCACTTAGTGTGCTTTGCCTTTTCCTTTACATTGGAGTATTCTTCAATGCTTTTAGGGAGTGTCACATTGGTCATGCTCCTCCCACCTTGAATCTTGATTATAGACTTCCTTTGAATTAGGACTTGAACCTAAAAATGATGTTTTCCTTTAGGTTTGCAAGTGATGCTCCATGATTTTCTATGGGTTTGTCCCCGTATTGGCTATTCCTTCCTGGATAGCTTCATTAGAGGCTGCATTTGTGTTGCGTACGTATACGTGTTTGAGGTGTGTTGAGCTGACAAGTCCCTCCTTTTTTGTTTTATCATAACCTTCATTCATCATGTATTCGGCGTATGGCTTTAAAGGCGGGATATTTTTCTAGTGCCCCTTTTATCGTGGCTCTCCTCTTGATGGGATGCCAGAGTCAAATGTCTTATCATTTGCAGACAGGGTGGTTGATCGGGATGTGCGTCTAGTGTGAAGGTCGATCTTGAAACCTTACTCCCCAAGCTTTTGAGCTCTTCTTTGGTTGATCTTGTAGAACTATTATCCTGCCCTAAGGCTCTTGATAGGAGATGTATCTCATTTTCACACTCTAGTTGTTGCACTATCTCTTTTGCTAATCTTGCATCTTTAGAGTTTCTCTCTTGGTGCATGACTTCAATGACCGAATTTTCTACCGATGTTTGTTTTGTTAGGACTTGTATCCTTGGCTGCCTTTCTTTCTTGTGCGACGGCGAGGGAGTGTTTATGAACACTCAAATGTGTCGTACTTGGTAGAGGTATGCGCCTAATCTTTATGGCGCTGTCTTGAATCTTCGTGTACCTATCTTTGATGAACATGTTATTCATTGCATATATAATACAGAGTCCAAGGATCTCCGGGTTAGGATCATATTTTGAGAACAGAGACATAGTCATCTATTTGATAACCTCTTTATCTACGGAGTTTATTTTTGCAAGAATAAATGCAAGGATACTTGTAAGGATACTTTTAAGGATATGTGTTCCATCCTTATTCCTGGTTCATTTGCAGTGCCGTGTCCCTAATGGGTGTGTTGATGTTCTGACCACCTTTACTAGTAGGGGGTCCCTTGGTATTAGGTATGCCTGACTCTTCTCTAGTATCATCAATGGTTGGTCATGGGAGATGTCTGACTGACTCCCTTCGTGTACTATGGTTCTCTTCATGTCAAAGTTGGTGATTCCCTCTCTTATGACTAACATATCATTGTGTGGAAATACTATGTTTTCCATATCCCTTTTTAAAAGCTTGATGATGGTGTCACCGTTCTTCCTTTGCTAGGCTTGGTGTCCTTGAGGGTTTTTGATGGAGGTGTATTCCATTACCTATGTGATATGGTTTCCTCCATTTTTGGAGGGATGTGTTCGCGGCTACCCCCTCTTGTGCTAATGGGCGTTTGTGGGGAGGGCATGTTGTGACTGGTGCCCCCCTTGCATACCAATGCCAGATGGGATCCTTTGACGGGCTTGGCCCTAGGATGCTTAGTGGAAGGTTGTAGTAGGGGTAATCCTTTGTGACCTTCATGGTAGTTCCTCTATAGGATGTTGGGAGTGCTCAACTTATTTTTGTAAGTGAGCCTTCCATCTTGTGATCTTTCCCAGAAACTTGACCTTATAGGTGTTCTTTGGGATTGAGGAATCTGTTGCTTGTGCATCTCTTGATTGGCGACGGCCTTTTACTGATTCTTCTAGTGGTCCACCCGTGTATATATATATCACGGAGCCCGAAGGCGTCCGGTATGGTCATTCTTGGAAAACATGTTGATATCAACTATCAAAATCTACCCCTTTTAGGGAGTTGACTTGTTATGCAGTTAAATTAAATAAGAGGATATGGGAAGGATATGGGTGTGGGGTGTTGATATCCCCTGTTTCCTTGGTAATGTAACTGTTTTCCTCCGTTAGTCTGTGTGTATTTCTTCCACTTGAGGAATATAAGGTCGCATCCTTGCAAGGTGGACTATGTGGAGGTGTATCCTTCATGTATGCTATGTGCGATCTCACTCTACTATGTCTCTCCATGAGACTTCCCATTGTAGTAGCTATGTGCTGACGTGGTGTGGTACTCTATGAGTCCCCTGTTCAAATCTTTGTCTTTTCAACTCCTCCCCTGTCCTAGGGGGATGTGTGCCAAGGGTTGTCATGTACAAGGGGTTTGGATCTGTCGTGCTGTATCATGGGTAGGTGGTTGCCTTATTGTGTTGTTGGGACTATGTCCCTCCCTTAGTGCGGTGTATGTCCTTGTTGGGGTACTTGGTTGAACTCCTGCCTCCTTGGAGGTCTTGCCTGTCTATCTGCCCCCAGGGGGGTGTATGCCCTGGCATCCTGCTGTGTCTGTTGCTGCCTTGTTCGAGGGTGCGAGTGGTGTTCTTCTTCTGGGTCTTGTTCTTCCTCATGAACTTCTTCTTCTTCATGCTGGTGTTGCCTTCTCTGCCTGTTCCTCAGAGTCTCTATATGGGCTAGCAGCTCATCCAATGCGTTCATCAACCTCGGAGTCACTGTCTGTGCCCCTTGCTAGTATGCGGGCTTTATGTTGGTTGTGTGGGCACGATTGTCGTTCCTTTAAGTTAGTATTCCATATGGATACCCTTGAGGTTGTGCCTCATAGTAGTACCCCTGTGGAGGTGCCGTGTATTGGGATGGCACTCCTTGTTGCCCCCCCTGTCCCTGTGGCTTCCTAGTCAATGGAGTTGGAGCTGTGGAAGCCTCCTCCCTGCTTGTTAGGCTGGGGTGCCTGTGGGGCTACCTGAGGCTCTGGTGTGCAGGCTGTTTCTCTGGGTTAGGCTGCCTTGCTGGAGGTATAGGCTGTCTCCCTCGCCTATTGCCCCCAGGTGGGCGATGATGCCTAGATACTAAGCTGTTCGTCATCGCTCTTGTTATTGCCAGGCTTTCTGTTCGAAGCCCACAGACGGCGCCAAGTGTTAGGTTATAAAGTCTAGGTCAACGGGTCGTCAATCTAGAATTTATCTCCCACTAATGAAATGTCGGGTTCAGTGTTCCTAGAACTAGTCATTCTGATACATGCCCTTCTGCTCCCTTGGGGTAGTCGTTCTGATATATGTCCTTCTCTTCTCTCCTTCTGACCTCCTTTCCTTCTCTCCTTCTGACCTCCTTTCCTTCTCTCCTTCTGACCTCATGAGGCTTGTACTTCTTACCCCTGGGGCTTGTCCTACTATTCTACGCTCTTCTGCTTCCTTGGCTCTCTTCTCCTTGCCACCCTGCAAGAGGGGCAATACCAGGCACAGAGGGGGGGGGGGGTGGTGCCTGATGAACCCTCTCCGATGCCTAAGTCAGTATGGTTTTAGAGAGATAAAGCTAGAGAGATGTCAGAGCAAAATTGTGCAACTTGCCAAGATGTCCGAATGAATAGTGGAGGTGGGGTATTTATAGGCAACGGTGTCATTAAGGTGGCTTAATGACATCGTTAACCTTTAAACACAATTAATTAACCTTTAAGCGCATAATTAAGACCTTAGGATACGGAGAAGGTAGGCGACGTGAACCGAGTGTGGGTGTCCGAAACTGGCGCAGGGGCCCTTGGGGGAGGAGAAATCCGACCCCCAAGGGTAGGGGTTGGGTGAGGGCACCCAACCCCTCCTAGGGAGGATGGGGTTGGCCAACCCCATCCCTCCTAGGAGGGATCGGGTTGGCCGACCCGATCCCTCCTAGGAGAGATCGGGTCGGCCGACCCGATCTCTCCTAGGAGAGATCGGGTTGGCCGACCCGATCCCTCCTAGGAGAGATCGGGTTGGTCCACCCGATCTCCCCTAGGAGAGATCGGGTTGGCTGACCCGATCTCTCCTAGGGGAGGTCGGGTGTGGCCACCCAACCTCACCTAGGTGAGTTTGCCTCGGCCGGACGAGCGCTCCGGCCTCGTCCGAGCCGTTGATGTGTTCGCGAAGTGTTCGGGTTGAAGTTTCGATTTACAATCGGTAATGGGACGATAAAAATACAACGGTTTGGAAGTCAACGGGTTCAAATTGGGCGTATAATGGATCGGGCTCCTTCGTGACAAGCCGCGACCCCTTCAGGTACCTCTCTCAAGATTCGATTTGTGTCGGGCTCAGCCACACATTTCAAGTAAGGAGTCGAGAACCACTCCTTTTTGTACAGCTGATTTTCCAGCACCACGTAATTAACCGCGATCCGCGTATCCTGTCAGCTACCACTTCATTATCGGGGAGTGCCCCCGTAGTCAGGTACGCGACTATCGGGGTCATCCAAGTGGGTTCCTCCTCTGATCCTGCTCCAATAGCACATACCTCCGACGGGTCGATGGTCGACAAGATCACCTTCTCCAAGAAGTGTACCTTCCGATTTTCCTCCAGAGATGCCCCCAAGGCAAATTTGCTCAAGGCATCTGCCTCCACATTTTCTTCCCTCGGGATCGCCTCAATATCGAAGCTTTTGAAGCTCTCCTTCAAGGCTTGTACCTCATGAAGGTACTTTTTCATCATCGGGCTCTTCGCCTCGTATCGCCCTTGAACTTGATTCACGATCAGGCCCGCGTCACACTTCACTGTCAAGTGAGCAACTCCCGTACCTTTAGCAATTCTCAGGCCCGTGATAAGAGCCTCATACTCAGCTTCGTTGTTCGTGGCCCTAAACGTTAAAGCCAAGGCATATCGAAGCGGCTCACCTCCGCCTGGTGGTATCAACACAAAGCCTGCTCCTGATCCGTCTGAACTCGAGGAGCCATCCGTGTACATCTCCCAAGTATTTTCCTCGTTTGGCTGTTCTGATTGCTCTGCCATCTCTGATTGTTCTGCTATCGGGACCTCCATGGTTGCCCCCTCTACAGGGCCCACATCTTCCAGATCGGGGGCTGTAGATTCTGCTATGAAATCCGCCAACGCCTGGCCCTTAATAGCCGTTCACGGAGCAAAGTGTATGCGAAACTCACTAAGCTCGACTGCCCATTTCACTAATCTCCCCGACGCCTCAGGTCGGTTCAAGAAATGCTTCAGAGGCTGATTCGTCAACACAGTAACCTCATGCGCATGGAAGTAAGGTCTCAGCTTCCGAGCAGTAATAATCAACGCAAAGAGATACTTCTCAACGGCAGGGTAATTCATTTCAAATTTGGCAAACGCCTTGCTTACATAATAAACGGGGACTTCAACCTTCACTAACACAGAGCTAATGGCAAATTCAGAAACAGCCAAGTATAGATAGAGCGGCTCGCCTGGGACCGGTTTCGCCAACGGCGGGAGGGTGCGAAGGTGCTGCCTGAGTGCCTGGAACGCCTCTTCACACTTGGCAGTCCACTCAAACTTCTTGTTGGCCCTCAACACCAAAAAACGGCATGGATCGGTCACTTGCCTTAGACAGGAAGCGATTCATTGCAGCCAGTCGGCCATTCAGCACTTGTACCTCCCGATGGTTTATCGGAGAATGCATCTCCTCGATCGCCCTCAGCTTCTCGGGGTTCACCTCAATTCCTCTTTGACTCACCATAAAGCCCAGAAACTTCCCCGAGTGGACTCCAAAGGCGCACTTTGTCGGGTTCAAGCGAACCTGATGAAGCCTCATCCGCTCAAACGCCGTAACTAGGTTATGCACATGATCCTCGGCTTGTCGGGACTTCACCAGCATATCGTCCACGTAAGCCTCCATGGTTTTCCCCAGCATATCCCCGAACGACTTGTTCACCATCCGCTGGTAAGTTGCCCCGGAATTGATCAATCCGAAAGGCATGATATCGTAGTGATAGATGTCACTATCGGCATAAAAGGCAGTGTGTGGAGCATCTTCCTTAGCCATCTTGATCTGATTATAGCCCGAGTACGCATCCATGAAGCTCAACAACTCATGCCCCGACGTGGCATCCACCAACTGGTCGATTCTCGGGATCGGGTAACAATCCTTCGGGCAAGCCTTATTCAGATCGCGGAAATCAACACACATCCGCCACTTCCCATTGCTCTTCTTCACCAGCACCGGGTTAGCGACCCAAGTCTGGAATCGGAGCTCCTTGATAAACCCAGCATTGAGCAACCTGCCCACTTCCTGCTGGATTGCGATCCTCTTGTCTCCGCCCATCGGACGCTTCTAATGCGCGATAGGCTTAATCGCGTGATCAATCTTCAACTCGTGCACGATCACATCGGGGCTAATTCCTGGCATGTCACTCGGGGACCAGGCAAATAGCTCCTTGAACTCTTTCAGCAGCTCAATCAGTTCTCGGGCCCTCTCGTCAGACAGGGCGGACCCGATTTTCACCTTCCTCTGAGGTCCATCAATCTCGACCTCCTTCAAATCCTCCCTGGGGGCTGGACGCCCAAACTCCTCTCTAGGATCGACATCGGTCTGGAGGATAGCCATGACCTCCCGTCTCTTCCGTCGAGTGGCATTAACGTAGCACCTCCTGGAAGCCACGTGGTCGCCCTTGACCTCCCCAACTCCGTGGTCAGTCGGGAACTTCATCTTCTGGTGCACAGTCGAGGCAACTGCCATCAGGGGGTTGATGGTGGTTCTCCCGATAATTGCGTTATACGTCCCCGCGGACTCAACTACCACAAACTCCATGTTCCTCTCCGATTTCCACCCACTACCAAACTCCACTGGTAAGGTGGTCACTCCCAGCGGATAGGAGGTAAAGCCAGAGAATCCAACCATCGGGAAGTTCACCTCCTTCAGGTCTTCTTCGTTTTCCCCATGGCCTCCAGTGCATCCATAAACAAAATATCGGAGGAGCTCCCTCCGTCGATCAGAATCCGCTTCATCTCGTACCCATCCACGTCCAAGGTCACGACCAAGGCGTCATCGTGTGGAGTCTCTACACCTACTAGATACTCCGATGAAAAGGAAATCACCATCTCTTCCTTCAAGGTCCAAGATCGGGACCTCTTACCCAACACCACAGCAGCGGGAATTCTAGAGGCATAAACCTCCCGAGAGGCCGAGGTATCACCTCCTGCAGCGAATCCTCCGTGAATCACATTGATAGTGCCCCGCTTCTCCTTACGGGCGCCAGAGGACTCTGGCTCAGACCTCTTTTTCTTTGGGGACCGATCGCGGGATCGGGAACGGGACCGCGATCGGGATCGACCCCGCTTCTCCCCGACAAACTCCTTAAGCTTCGCCTTCTGGATCAGCTTTTCGATCTCCTTCTTCAGCTCCCGACAATGATTAGTGTCGTGACCATTTGCGCGATGGAACTGACAGTAACGATCGGTGCAGGATCCCAAAAATTCTCCTTCCTTCTTCGGGGGTACCTGGAGATACCCTGTCGTTCCATGACCGTTAACACCTCCGCCATAGAGCTGTTGAGAGGAATGTTATGATCCTCCCGCCTGTCCTTCCTCGAGGAACGCCTATCCTCCCTTCGATCAGAGCGGCCTCGACTCCGACTGCTCTCGGATTTATCCTTCGACTTACGGTCGTCCAAGGGTTTGAGCGACTGCTTTCCATTATTTGACTTTGGGGGCTCAAGCTCTCCAGCGGCTATTTTCGACTCCTGGACGTCGATTTGCCGCTTCACCCTTTTCTGCAATGCTTCCATATTCCACACAGCCTTCTCAGCCACGCTGTGCATCAAGTCGGAATCGTAGGGGGCTGTTAGGTTCCGAATGAAGGTACGGATGGTCTCACCCTCTGAAATCTCCTCGTCAATCTCCGCCACGCTGGCAGTGTATCGCTGGTAATAGTGTGCCAGCGACTCATCGGGCCTCTGTACCACCTGGGCCAGGGACCTCACACTCTTCAACAGACGTCGGCGACCCTGGTACTGCTGAATAAAGCGGTCGTGCATATCAGCCCAGCAAGTGATGCACCCTGGGGGCAGACTAAAGAACCAGGTCAGGGCTCTCTCCCCAAGTGTGTTCGGGAACAATGTACACACGATATCTTCATTCGGGGCTCTGCCCAGACACGCCATGAGGTGCTTCTGGACATGACGAACCGGATCTCCCTCGCCATCATACTCCTTAATCGTGGGGATACCCAGCCCTGGCGGGGCGAGGGTGTCTATCAGTCGGGGAACAAAGGGATGAGAGGATCGATCCCTCAGTTCCGACAGCAGCGGTTTCTGCTCTCCCATGCAGATGTTCACGATCTTCACCACGTGATCGGGGGTAATAGGACCATTAAGGGGAATGGTCCTATGCTGTACGGGTCCTGGCCCATCGACCACAAATCGCTCTGACTGAGCGGGCTCCTTACCCTTGTCCTGGCTCCGAGGTTGGGCCTCTTGCACATTCTGAACCTCTGCTGATGGGGGCACTTCCTCCTGTTTCCTCGCAGCCTCTCTCCGATCTAAGAGAGCCTCCACGGCCGCCAAAAACATCGGCATGGCCTCCGCCACAGCCTTCGTCAGGTCCGCATTTGGAGGCACCTCCTGCTCCCTATTTTCTTGGTGCTGAGCAGCATCTTCGGGGACTTCATTGTGCCCCCCTGTCTGGGAGACCTCAGCAGGGAGATTCTGGTCCTCAGCACGCTCCGGTGGTGAATTCAGAGTCGTCCCAGCAAGATGACGGGAACCACCAGATTGTCCTTGTCTTCTTTGCATGCCAGCCGCCATTGAACGAGTAGAAGTCATACTAGCTGTTTGTCACGTTCCCACAGACGGCGCCAATGTTGGATCACGGCGGAACTCCGGGACGGTCTTGACGGCGATCCGAGCTCCTTCGCTCCACGTAATCCTGCAAGAGGGGATAGACCGGGCGGTGACACAGAATCCCTCTCCGATGCTTAAATGAGTATCTCGTATGAACTGGCAAGTAGTAATTTCAAAGAGTGTATCTTCAAAAATGTATGTGATCTGAGGTAACTGCTGCCCTTTTATAGGCGAAGAGCTACCTCAGTTACCTGGTGAACCGCTGGGGCAGTTAGCCCACGTTCCCCGTATCTCGGCCACGATCCCGCCTATCTCGGCCATGATCTCGCCTATCCCGGCCACGCTCCGCGTATCTCGGCCACGATCCCGCCTATCTAGGCCATGATCTCGCTTATCTCGGCCACGCTCCGCGTATCCCGGCCTCAACCTCTGATAGCAAGTCCCGACCAGTATCGGGGACTCCAGAGTTATCTCATTGTGTCACCGCTCGGGGCCCCTCGTCATCGTGACATGGCAAATCATTCTCAGGGATTCATCATCGGGGCCTACTTAAAGGCATCTCGTCGGGAGCGCCCAGCCCGCCTATCGGGACCGACTCTGTCGGGACCTTTCACCATCGGGACTCCCTCTGTCGGGACCCTTCGCCTTGGTCACCTTGACCTCCTTTTAGGGCCCGGTGGGCCTATTCACCGTTTCCTCACCGTTAAAGGGCCTGTTGGATCACGGTGGAACTCCGGTGCGGACTTTGACAGCAATCCTAGCTCCTTTGCTCCACGCAATCCTGCAAGAGGGGATAGACCGGGCGGTGACCCAGAATCCCTCTCCGATGCTTAAATGAGTGCCTAATACGAACTGGCAAGCAAATAATCTCAAAGGGTATGTAATTCAACGTAAGTGCTCTGAGGTGACCTCTTGCCCTTTTATAGGCGAAGAGATGCCTCAGGTACCTGGTGAACCGTTGGGGGTGGTTAGCCTGTATCCCGCATATCTCGGATGTGATCCCGCCTATCCAGGCCATCATCTCGTGTATCTCGGCCACGCCCCGCATATCTCGGCCACGCTCCATGTATCTTAACCACGTTCCACGTATCTCGGCCACGCCCCGCGTATCCTGGCCTTATCCTCTGGTAACGAGTCCCGACTCCCGTCGGAGACTCCAGAGTTATCTCGTTGTGTCACCGCTCGGGGCCCCTCGTCATCGTGACAGGGCCAATCATTCTTAGGGATTCATCATCGGGGCCTACTTAAAGGCTTCTCATCGGGAGCTTCCAGCTCATATGTCGGGACCGACTCTGTCGAGACCTTTCATCATCGGGACTCCCTTCGTCGGGACCCTTCTCCTAGGTCATCTTGACTTTTATTTTGGGCCTGGTGGGCCTGTCTGCCGTTTCCTCATCGTTAAAGGGCCTGACGGCTGTAGTCGAACCCATCATTTTCCCCCAAGACATGAGGGACTTTTAGTTTGTCGTGTCTTCTAACTCCCGACCTTCTGATACTGAAATCGGGGATCTTTCCCTTGGTTCAGTCACTCAATTATCAGTCTTCTCCTTCACGTTTCCTCAATGTGTTGTAGATAACTGTTAAATCCTAGGGGTCTCCTCGATTCCCCAGTTCATTAAATGCAGTAGATAATGAAGCGACGTTTTCAGCCCACGTGCCTGATTTTTCGCGCCTGTCCTTTTCTGAAAAGTGCTTTTCAGGCCGTTTCATTATTGCGTCCGTTGTCCTTCTGCACGTTTCATCTCAACGGTCCAGATTAAGACTCTTCGACTTCGACGACTCGGATCGAAGTGTCCTTTCAACCGTCTTCTTCGACTATAAAACCCTAGCCATGGTCATAATTTAACTTTTACCGTCTTCGAATTCTCAAGAGCTCTCTGCGATTTCTCTGCGATTCCAAGCTCTGTGATTTCGAAGGTCTTTGGAGTTCCTTCGATCATCTTTCCGGCGACGCTTCGTTCATCTCCCCAACCTCTACTTCATCATGTCTGGTAAGGGATCCCCCTTTGTTGCTTGTTCGTCTTTTTCTTGTTTACTGTTTTCCAAGAGTCCCACTGTATTCTTCTTGCCATGGTTGCTTTTCAGACAGCGGTTCCGGCTCTGAGGGGAGAAAACCTTTTCACTTTGATTATGCTCTGAATGAGATCTCCAATACTGCTTATGATGCAGCCCTCCGAGAGGGTTGTATTACTATTACCTGGGAACCCCGTTTCCCGTATCCTTGGCCTCGCCCCTCGAGTAACCCTGAGGTTACTCGTCCCCAAGAAGGGGAGGTATTTGTCTCTACGGGACAGGTATCAGCGGGGATCAGATTCCCCTTTTGTGGTAATCTGGTCGAGATGTGCCATCATTACAAAACACACCCCACTACCTTTTCTCCCCATGCCATCCGCCTCTGGAACGCCTTTCAAGTTCTCTGCTTCCGCCAAAAGTGGGTCTACAGCCTCCAGCTCTTCAGAACCTTCTATGGGATGAAGTGCAACGAGGCGGGGGTTTGTGCTTTCTACCCTCGATGCCCAAGTGGAGTAAGCAGCAGCTTGCTCGGTGTGGCTGGACCAGTGACACCTGGAAGGTGGTCAAGGGTCGGGGACTCCTGGTTGACACGGGGTCCGAAAATAGTAGCTGGAAGAGGAGCTACTTCTTCGTCCGACACTCTTCGATTCCCTGGCCTCGGTGGGAGGTGGTAGCAGATCCTCCGCCTGCTTTCCATACTTACACCGACGAGGATCTTGAAACTCTTCAACTTATCCAGCTTTATCGATGGGCGGAGTCTTACACTCCCCTCAACGCCAATTCACTTGTGGAGCGGGACCTGGTGCACGCCGGGATCCGACTCCTCGATATTGTCTCTGGGGGGCAGCTCTTCGACGGCCCTTCTAATATGGTCCCTTGGGTAAATTTCTAACTCCTCTTTGTTTACTGTTTGCAGCCAAGAAGGTATCTGTGTTGACCGATCTGTTCCTTAAGCAGGGGGAGACTGATGCTGTCCGCCCCTCGCGGAAGAGGAAGTCCGCCAAGAAGGCTGCTGCTCGGTTGGGGTCTCCTTCAGCGGAGCAACCCAAGCGGAAGCGGGTGGATCTGGACCAGCTCTTCGAAGTCCAGAATGCTGAAGAAGGTAAAAGGCTCCGACTTGCTATAAAATCATACAGGAGAATAGTCCCGAGGGATTTGATACCTTCAACCAAAGAGGCCCGCGTTGCTGACGTTAATCGGATCCTTCGAGGCGAAACTCCGCGCGTTCTGAAGGCGGGCTACTACCATTATCAGGGGAAGGATCAATACGTCTCCCGACGTATCATTTGGTGTAAGAATCCTTATGAACTCCCTGATTACATTTCTGAAGCTTCTCATCCTCCAGGTGCTGGTCGCTCGGGAGCTCCATCAGGTGCCGCAGCTTCCGCGGACGCACCGTCTTCAGCGGGGGTGCCTTCCTCAGCTGGAGAGAAGGCTCCAACTGGCGAACAGTTTCGTCAGGTGGAAACTTTGGACTCCTCCGAGGAGACTGACGAGGGTGGCTCCCTTCGTCAGCGTCGGAAGACGGGGCAATCCCCCTTGAAACCAACCCCCCAGGCGCCGCCTCCTTCATCTTCTCCGCAACAGCGGCAGCCCTCGCCTATCCATGACTTCACTCCTTCCCCCGTTCGGGCCGAGACGGAGGCATGCCCTTCCACTCGTCGTCCTCTTTCTCCTCTTGCTCTCGATGGGAAATTCTACAGGCCCTTCGATCCTTCTCAAGAGAATGCCCCCTGGACTCCTATCCAGACGCTTCAAGGAGTTCAGCTTACACAAGGGGAGCAGGACCGGGAGCTGGCCCTGCATCTGCTGTCAGGCTCGATCCTGCCTACTATGCGGTATCCGATTTGCCTTAATCGGACGCACATGCATCGGGATGTCAGGGATATGGCCATGCGCCGTATAGAGGTAGGACTTCGTTTCTTTCTTTTTGATGATAAATCGGGTCGTTTGTCCATTAACACTTTTCCTTCTTATTGCAGGAGCTCGGGGACTTCAACCGCCTCATCGGGTATGTCATTGCCTATGATGAGTCCCGGGAGCGGGATCGAGGGGTCCGCGAGCAGCTCCAGGAGGATATTAAGGCCTCCCAGTCTTCGCGGGGAAAGCTTGTCAAGGAACAGGCTGTCCTCGATCAGAAGGTTCGGGACCTCCAGAAGCAGATCGGGGACTTCGAGGGGCTCTTGAGGCAAGAGCGGCAGGAGCGGGAGGCAGCTGTGGACAGGCTGGCCCAGGAGAAGAAGGCTGCCGAGGATAAACTGGTCCTCGAGAAGAAGGCTCTGGAGGAGCAAGTCGCGGGATTTCCTGCGCAGCTGGCCGAGGCGGAGGTAAAGGGTCGGGAGGACTATCGGAGGTCCGGGGACTTCCAAGCCGATGCCATGAAGTTCTTTGGCGCGGAGGTGGAGAACACTCTCTTCAACGCGGTTGAGGAGCTCCACCTGGAGTACGGGGACGCCATAAATTTCGACAAGTCTCCTTCCCTCACTCCCTTTGCGAAGAAGTATTTTGCTCTTTCCGAGGAGAGTGATGGGGGGAGTACCCCCGTAATTGTCGAAGACGCTTCTGAACTTCCAAGTGCGGACTCCCCGATAGTCGATCCTCCCGAAGCCAACCCTGTGGATCCTTCTGCTACCGACTCCGCGGACCCAGCTGCTGCCAACGCTGCCGACAAGGACCAAGCTTGAATGTTTACTTTTAGAGTCCTTGTCTCTTCTTCTCTTTTGTCGTCATCGGGCCCTTGAGCCCTTATCAATATCAGACTTTCTTAGTTCCGATTCTTTCGTTGCACTTCTCCGAGTGACTTTATTATACTTGCTTGAGTCGATACTTCGACACTTAGGACATTTTCGTACGGCCTTCCCGACGATTTAATAACTTGCACCACTTAAGGCGACTTAGTTCCGCGCATTACTTAAGACGACTTAATTATTACTTAGAGTAAATCTGAGAATCATGCATCACTTAAGACGACTTAATATCGTGCACCACTCAAGGCGACTTTTTGATACTTAGAATAAATCTAAGGATTGTGCACCACTCAAGGCGACTTAGTATCGTGCACCACTCAAGGCGACTTTTTGATACTTAGAATAAATCTAAGGATTGTGCACCACTCAAGGCGACTTAGTATCGTGCACCACTCAAGGCGACTTTTTGATACTTAGAGTAAATCTAAGGATTGTGCACCACTTAAGGTGACTTTTCTCGTGCATCACTTTAGACGACTTAATATTGTGCACCACTCAAGGCGACTTTTTGATACTTAGAATAAATCTAAGGATTGTGCACCACTCAAGGCGACTTAGTATCGTGCACCACTCAAGGCGACTTTTTGATACTTAGAATAAATCTAAGGATTGTGCAACACTCAAGGCGACTTAGTATCGTGCACCACTCAAGGCGACTTTTTGATACTTAGAATAAATCTAAGGATTGTGCACCACTCAAGGCGACTTAGTATCGTGCACCACTCAAGGCGACTTTTTGATACTTAGAATAAATCTAAGGATTGTGCACCACTTAAGGCGACTTTTTTCGGGCACCACTTAAGGCGACTTTCTTCAAGCATGGTGTTTCTTTAAGTGTTCGCCACTAAAAGAATGCTTTAACGTTCTGCCATCGAGGTCTTCTAACTTGTACGCATTTGGAGCTGGCATCCCCACGACCTTGTAAGGTCCTTCCCATTTTGGTGACATCTTGTTGACTCGATCCAAAAGGGTGAACTCGTTGCGACGCCAAACCAGCTCCCCGACGAAGAACTGTCGGGACTTCACTCGCCGATTGTAGTACCTGGCCGTCGCCAATCGCATTCGAGCTTGGACTTCATCGGCTTCCCGCCTCTTCTCTTCGAGTAAGTCCAAGTCCAGACGTCTTACTTCATCGTTCGTCAGGGGCTCGTAATATCTCATCCGATGGGATGCCACAGCTACCTCTACGGGGGCGACAGCTTCCGTGCCATAGACGAGGCCAAACGGAGTCTCCCCCGTTGATCGTTTGGGTATCGTTCTAACAGCCCAAAGCACGTTTTCCAGTTCGTTCAGCCACTTGCCCTTCAAGGCATAGACCCTCTTCTTTAGGCCATCCATCACGATTTTGTTGGCTGATTCCACCTGGCCGTTAGTCTGAGCATGGCGTACAGAAGCAGTCTGATGCTCGATGTTCAACTCCTCCAGATACTCCCTCACCTGGGAGCCGTTAAACGGTGGACCGTTGTCGCTGATCACCACCTTAGGAATCCCGTATCTGGACACGATGTGGGTCTGGAGGAACTTGTCGATCTGGTTCCCCGTTGTTCTGGCCAATGCCTTCGCCTCTATCCATTTCGAAAAATAATCGATTGCTACAAGTAAATACTTACATTGTCCTTGTGCTTGTGGAAGAGGTCCCACAAAGTCGATGCCCACTGCGCGAAGGGCCACGCGCTCTTGATGGATGTCAGATTAGCGGCCGGAGCCACGATACTCGGGGCGTACCTCTGGCACGCGTCACAGTATCGGACCAACGCCGTTGCTTCCTTGCTCATCGTGGGCCAATAATAGCCCAAGTTCAGCACTTTCCTCATGATGGATCGGGCCCCTTCATGACAAGCCACGACCCCTTCGTGCACTTCCTTCAGAATCCGATTGGCGTCGGGTTCTGCCAGACACTTCAAGTACGGAGTCGAGAACCAGCCCTTCTTGTACAGCTGATCGTCTAGCATCACATAATTGGCCGCGATCCGACGTATCCTGTCCGCTGCCACTTGATCATCGGGGACTGCCCCCGTAGTCAGGTACACGATTATCGGGGTCATCCAAGTTGGCTCCTCCTCCGGTCTCGCTTCAATGGCGCACACCTGTGTTGGGTCGATGTTTGATAAGATCACCTTCTCCAAGAAGTGCACCTTCCGGTTTTCTTCCAAGGGTGCCCCCAGGGCAAATTTGCTCAAGGCATCTGCCTCTACATTTTCCTCCCTTGGAATTGCCTCGATATCGAAGCTTTTGAAACTCTCTTTCAGGGCTTGTACCTCTCGCAGATACTTCTTCATTATTGGACTCCTTGCTTCGTATCGCCCTTGAACCTGGTTCACGATTAAAGCTGCGTCGCACTTTACTCTCAAGTGATCGATTCCAGTGCCCTTAGCAATTTTTAGGCCCGTGATAAGAGCTTCATACTCCGCTTCGTTGTTTGTGGCCTTAAATGTTAAAGCCAAGGCGTATCGGAGCGGTTCACCTTCGCCCGGTGGTATCAACAAAAAGCCCGCTCCTGATCCGTCCGAACTCGCGGAGCCATCCGTGTACATCTCCCAGGTATTTTCCTTGTTTGACTGTTCTGATTGCTCTGCCCTCTCTGGTTGTTCTTCGATCGGGACCTCCATGGCTGCCCCCTCTACAGGGCCCGCTTCTTCCAGATCGGGGGCTGTAGATTCTGCTATAAAATCCGCCAATGCCTCGCCTTTAATGGCTGTTCTTGGAGCGAAGTGTATGCGAAACTCACTAAGCTCTACTGCCCATTTCACTAATCTTCCCGACGCATCCGGTCGGTTCAAAAAATGCTTCAAAGGCTGGTTCGTCAGCACAGTAATCTCGTGTGCGTGGAAATAAGGCCTTAGCTTCCGAGCAGTAATAATTAACGCAAAGAGTTACTTCTCAACGGCGGGATAGTTTAATTCAGACTTGGCAAACACCTTGCTTACATAATAAACGGGGACTTGATTACCCTCGACAATCTTTACTAACACAGAGCTAACGGCAAATTCAGAAACAGCCAAATAAAGGTAGAGCGGCTCGCCTGGAACCGGTTTTGCCAACGGCGGGAGGGTGCGAAGGTGCTGCTTGAGTGCTTGGAACGCCTCTTCACACTTGGCGGTCCATTCAAATTTCTTGTTGGCCCTTAGGACTTCAAAAAACGACATTGATCGGTCGCTGGCTTTGGATAAGAAGCGATTCATTGCAGTCAGGGCGGACCCGATTTTCACCTTCCTCTGGGGTCCGTCGATCTCGACTTCTTTCAGATCTTCTACGGGGGCGGGACGCCCGAACTCTTCTCTAGGATCCGTGTCTGTCTGAAGGACAGTCATGGCCTCTCGTCTCCTCCTTCGGGTGGCGTTAACATAACATTTTCGAGAAGCCACTTGGTCACCCTTAACCTCTCCGACTCCGTGGTCGGTCGGGAACTTCATCTTCTGGTGCACTGTCGAGGCAACTGCCATCAGGGGGTTAATGGTGGTTCTTCCGATGATCGCGTTGTAGGTCCCCGCAAAATCGACTACCACGAACTCTACGTTCCTCCATTCTGATTTCCACCCGCTACCAAACTCCACTGGTAAGGTGATTACTCCTAGCGGATAGGAGGTTGAGCCAGAGAATCCGACCATCGGGAAGTTTGCCTCCTTTAGATCTTTCTTCGTCTTCCCCATAGCCTCCAGCGCGTCCATGAATAGGATGTCGGAGGAGCTTCCCCCGTCGATTAGAATTCTCTTCATTTCGAAACCGTCTACATCCAAGGTTACCACCAAGGCATCGTCGTGTGGAGTCTCCACGCCTATGAGGTCTTCCGACGAAAAGGAGATTACCATCTCTTCTTTCAAGGTCCAGGATCGGGACCTCTTACCCAGCACCACCGCCGTAGGGATTCTAGAAGCATAGACTTCTCGGGCGGATGAAGTATCACCTCCAGCAGCAAATCCTCCGTGGATCACATTGATAGTGCCCCGTCTCTCCTTGCGAGCACCGGACGACTCTGGATCGGTTCTCTTCTTCTTTGGGGACCGGTCGCGGGATCGGGAACGGGACCGCGATCGGGACCGAGAGCGAGATCGACACCGCTTATCCCCGACAAATTCCTTGAGCTTCCCCTTCTGGATCAGCTTTTCGATTTCCTTCTTCAGTTCTCGACAGTGGTTGGTGTCGTGGCCATTTGCGCGGTGAAATCGGCAGTAGCGATCCGTACGAGATCCCAAGAATTCTCCATCCTTCTTTGGAGGGTACCTGGAGATACCTTGTCGTTCCATGACTGTCAGCACTTCCGCCATGGAGCAGTTGAGAGGAATGTCGAGATCCTCCCGCTTATCTTTCCTTGAGGAACGTCTATCGTCCCTTCGATCAGGTCGGCCTCGGTTCCGACTACTCTCGAGTTTGCCCTTTGTCTTTCGATCGTCGAAGGGTTTAACCGACTGCTTTCCTTTGTTCGACTTTGGGGGCTCCAGTTCTCCCGCGGCTATCTTCGACTCCTGGACATCGATCTGGCGTTTCACCCTCTTCTGTAATGCCTCCATATTCCACACAGCTTTCTCAGCCACGCTGTGCATCAGGTCGGAACCATAGGGGGCCGTTAAATTCCGAATGAAGGTACAGATGGTCTCACCTTCCGAGATCTCTTCGTCAATCTCTGCCACACTGGCCGTGTACCGCTGGTAATAATGAGCCAGTGATTCATCGGGCCTCTGCACCACCTGGGTCAGGGACCTCACGCTCTTCAATAAACGTCTTCGACCCTGGTACTGCTGAATGAATCGATCATGCATGTCTGCCCAGCAAGTGATGCAGCCTGGGGGTAGACTAAAGAACCAGGTCAGGGCTCTTTCTCCAAGTGTGTTCGGGAACATTGTACACACTATGTCTTCACTCGGGGCTCATCCCAGACACGCCATGAGGTGTTTCTGGACATGGCGAACTGGATCTCCTTTGCCATCGTACTCCTTTATCGTGGGGATGCCTAGCCCAGGCAGGGCTAGGGTGTCGATGAGTCGGGGGACGAAGGGATGAGTGGATCGATCCCTTAACTCCGAAACCAGCGGCTTCTGCTCTCCCATGCAGATGTTCACGATCTTTACCACCTGGCTGGGAGTGATGGGACCATTCAGGGGAATGGTCCTGTGCTGTATTGGTCCTGGTCCATCAACCACGAACCTCTCCGGCTGACCGGATGCTCTACCTCTGTCCTGGCCTCGGGGCGGGGCTTCCAGTGCGTTCCGACCCTCTGTTGGCAGGGCCACTTCCTCCAACGGGGGCATCTCCTCCTGCCTCCTCGCGGCCTCTCTCCGATACAAGAGAGCCTCCACGACTGCCAGAAACATGGGCATGGCTTCCGCCACGGCCCTGGTCAAGTCTGTAGCTGGGTGAGCCTCCTGCCCCCTATTGCTCTGGTGCTGAGGAGCAATATCTTCGGGATCTCCATTGTGTCCCCCTGTCTGGGAGAGCTCAGCCGGGGGATGGTTCTGGTTTTCCTCCTGTTCTGGTACTGAATCCAGATTTGTTGCAGGTGGTGACAGGAACCACCGGATTGTCCCTGTCTTCTGTGCTTGCCAGCCGCCATTGATCGAGTAGAAGGCATATCAGCCTTTTGTTTTATTCCCACAGACGGCGCCAATGTTGGATCACGGTGGAACTCCGGTGCGAACTTTGACGGCAATCCTAGCTCCTTTGCTCCACGCAATCCTGCAAGAGGGGATAGACCGGGCGGTGACCCAGAATCCCTCTCCGATGCTTAAATGAGTGCCTAATACGAACTGGCAAGCAAATAATCTCAAAGGGTATGTAATTCAACGTAAGTGTTCTGAGGTGACCTCTTGCCCTTTTATAGGCGAAGAGATGCCTCAGGTACCTGGTGAACCGTTGGGGGTGGTTAGCCCGTATCCCGCATATCTCGGATATGATCCCGCCTATACAAGCCATGATCTCGTGTATCTCGGCCACGCCCCGCGTATCTCGGCCACGCTCCGTGTATCTTAACCACGTTCCGCGTATCTCGGCCACGCCCCGCGTATCCTGGCCTTATCCTCTGGTAACGAGTCCCGACTCCCGTCGGAGACTCCAGAGTTATCTCGTTGTGTCACCGCTCGGGGCCCCTCGTCATTGTTAGGTTCCGGGATCTGGGTCAACGGGTGGTCGGCTCAAATCTCGTTCCTCACTGGAGATGTGGATGATCCGGTTCTCTTAGGTTGTACTGTCTTAGCTTTCGTCCTTCCTTCCTGAGCTTCTCTTCTCCTTTCGCCCTGCAGAAGGGGCAATACCAGGCACAGAGGGGGGGGTGGTGCCTGATGAACCCTCTCCGATGCCTAAGTCAGTATCATTTTTAGAGAGATAAAGCTAGAGAGATGTCAGAGCTAAAATGTCCAAATGGCCAAGATCCTTCAATGAGTTGTGAAGGCGGGGTATTTATAGGCAACGGTGTCATTAAGGTGGCTTAATGACATCGTTAGCCTTTAAATACAATTAATTAACCTTTAAGCACATAATTAAGACCTTAGGATTCGGAGGAGGTAGGCAGAGTGGACCAAGCGTGGGAGTCCGAAAGTGGTGTCGGGGCCCTTGGGGGGGGGAGAAATCCGACCTCCAAGGGTAGGGGTTGGGTGAGGGCACCCAACCCCTCCTAGGGAGGGTGGGGTTGGCCAACCCCATCCCTCCTAGGAGGGATCGGGTTGGCCGACCCGATCTCTCCTAGGAGAGATCGGGTTGGTCCACCCGATCTCCCCTAGGGGAGGTCGGGTGTGGCCACCCAACCTCACCTAGGTGAGTTCGTCTGCCGGACGGGCGCTCCGGCCCCGTCCGAGCCGTCGATGTTCTCGCTAAGTGTCCGGGTTGAAGTTTCGATTTGCAATCATAAATGGGACGATAAAAATACAACGGTTTGGAAGTCAACGGGTTCAAATTGGGCGTATATCCATCACATGCCCCCGAGTCAACCAATGGCCTAACCCTTGATTGACTCTATTTTAGGATGGTATGACACGCGCAATTTGAAACCGGGGTTTTACCTTCTTTGCCTGAATGCTTGCTTACCCATGGATGCGTGCCTCTGACTCTGCCCCCCTGTCTAATGAGATGGAGGAATTGTAAACGTCAGAGTAGCACGGACGTGGGCCTAGGCACGCGTCCGTCTGAGGTGGGAGTAATAAACTTATCTCTACTACAGGTGCCTACTCAAAAAATACACACTTGCACAGGGGTGTGATAGGAATGCAACTAGATGACTTATGCTTCAAATTCGTGCCGGGATTCTATCTAAGTGAGGAAAAATTAATTTTGGCCAAAAATTTTCCTAAGTATGGAATACTAGGAAATAAACCTTGGGGGATGTTAACTATGGTGAGTGTGAGTTTAACCATGGTTGATGGGAACTAGTTTTTGAATCTTGGCCCTTGAAATTTTCCTCTCTAAGATTCAACAGTGTTGATTTGGCGATTTTGGAAAAACCCTAAACCTTTGTGTTATAAAAGGGGAAGTGATTACCTCATTCTCGTTGTCCTTTTCTCTTCTTTTCGACGGTGGGATTTTTGGTTGGGCTTACTTCTCGGGGCACGCGTCGCATTGAGGTATGCGTTTTTCTTCTTGTGTAAGCATTGTTCTTGTGGAATTCGATCCTGTTTTTCTTTCAGTTGTTTCCTTACTTGTCTCGTTTCGATTTACGTGTCTTCATGATAATATAGTTCTGCTTGATTTGTCTTTCCTCCATCTTCTTGCTTTCATACTTCCGTTTACTGGCGTGTGGGGTTTTCTACATCGGGATTATGGCTATCTCTGTTTGCCCCCTTACCTCTGTCTGTTGGGCTAAGGAGTCTCTCCATGCTGGGGGTTATGACTATCTCTATTTGCCCCCTTGTCTCTGTCTGTTGGGCTGAGGAGTCTCTCCATGCTGGGGGTTATGACTATCTCCCCCTGCCCCCTGCCTCTGCCTGTTGTCTGATGGGGTCTCCTTATGTTGGGGGTTATGACTATCTCCCCCTGCCCCCTGCCTCTGCCTGTTGGCTGATGGGGTCTCCTTATGCTGGGGGTTATGACTATCTCCCCCTGCCCCCTGCCTCTGCCTGTTGGCTGATGGGGTCTCCTTATGCTGGGGGTTATGACTATCTCCCCCTGCCCCCTGCCTCTGCCTGTTGGCTGATGGGGTCTCTTTATGCTGGGGGTTATGACTATCTCCCCCTGCCCCCTGCCTCTGCCTGTTGGCTGATGGGGTCTCCTTATGCTGGGGGTTATGACTATCTCCCCCTGCCCCCTGCCTCTGCCTGTTGGCTGATGGGGTCTCCTTATGCTGGGGGTTATGACTATCTCCCCCTGCCCCCTGCCTCTGCCTGTTGGCTGATGGGGTCTCCTTATGCTGGGGGTTATGACTATCTCCCCCTGCCCCCTGCCTCTGCCTGTTGGCTGGTGGGGTTTTTCTTGCCGTCTTTCTATTCTTGTCTTTTGACTTTGTATCTATCATTTTAGGGAAATGAGTTCGTGTCTCTTGTCCATTGTTTGCTTTCTGTTTTTCTCGGATTAAGCCTGTGTTTTTTTCCGGTCAGTGGAACTTTTTGGTGATTGATGAGGAGTAAGAGGCCAGTACGTGTGGGAGTGGTTACTTCCGGGACCGGATCTTCGATTGCAAAAAGATCAGTTTTCTATGGTGCGGGGAGGTGTTCTCTAACTGGAGGTAAGGGTGGTGACGTTAGGGTGCCATCTTCTTTCTATATTGATGCCCCCCAATCGAAGGTCCGGGAGCCGTCTTTTCCTTCCTCTCTGTTTGGTGAGTTCTTGAGCAGCTGAGTTTCCTTAGTGTATATTGGTATTTACTCTGTGCTTTGTTATAGGTAGACTTCGTCTTCCGCGTCTGAGTCGGAAGGAGCTGTCTCGTCCACCTGTTGATGGAATTGTTGGGTCTGAGTGGGCGCCTTATTATGGGCGTGGGGCTCGTTTTGACAATCAATCTTCTTTGCAAACTCCTGAGGTTGGAGTTCGTGTTCTGCAGTCTGCTGTTCCTCCTGCTGATCGTGTGTCCCTCTCCAAAGGGTCGGATGCAACTTATGAGTTGGCTCGTGATGTGTTGGCTCGTTATGCTCCTGTAATGTTATTAACCGTTTTATCCTTTGGCATACTTCTTCTCCATGCGTTATCCGTCTCATCTTTTGTTTTTGTTACAGGGTATGGCCGACCTTGTTAATTTATCCACCCTTGCTATTCATCTTGCTGAGGAGAGGAAGGTGTACGAGGACATTTGTGTCTCCCTTAACTCCAGTCTTATTAACTATTTGGAGCATAGTCGTATTACTGATTTGCGGTGCCGAGACTTGGAGGGTCGCATTGCTCTTCTCAATGAAGAGGTTGAGGCGTTGAAACAAAGGTCTTATCGTGATGAGACACTTCGGGCTGCTGAGTTAGTCTCTCTGGAGGAAATGTTTCGTATGGAGGCGAAAGAGTGTGCCATTGCTGAGTATAAGGCCTCTTCCGCTTATCAGGCTGCTATGGACGTTCGCTGCTCTGTGGCTAAACGTATTTCCTTTAAGGAGATTCTTGAACGTATTCACATGATTGCTCCTGACTTTCCTTTCTCTCGTCTTGGTGATTTGTCAGATTTTGCACTTAAGCATATTGCGAAGATAAAGGAATAGTACCCCTATTTATTGTGGTAGTCTCATGTGCTTGTGAGTTGTGGTTGTCTTTAGAGTTTAAAACTCCACCTTTCTTAGTGTTGCCATCTTTGTCTGATACACTTGTTTATACTCGTTGTATATATGGCCGTGTGCTTATATCTCTTCTCATGATGTCTCCCTATGCCTTGTGTATGGCTCTTTGGGTATGGACCCTTTCATTGGTGTGTTTCCTTTACTTATCCTTCTTTCGTGCTTTCCTTCATGCCTTACCTGCCATTTCATAAAGAAAAAACATTACTTGTTCTTCACATTACTTTACTTAGAAATTTCCTTCTCATGGTATCCTTCTGAGCATGGTATCCTTCTAAGAATGGTATCCTTCTAAGCATGGTGTGATGATCTCTTCTGATACCCCTTACACGGTATACGTTGTACTGTTAGACCAAAGATACGCTCTTGGTGGGCGTCGAAATCTTTTCACGAGACAGGCTCTCGGACGGCACTTAACGTTTCACAGGATAGGCTCCCGGAGGGCACAGGTTAGTCCACCGATACGTTCTTGACGGGTGTCAAAATCTGTTCACGAGACAGGCTCTCGGACGGCACTTAACGTTTCACAGGATAGGCTCCCGGAGGGCTCAGGTTAGACCAAAGATACGCTCCTGGTAGGCGTCGAACTGGTAGTTTGAAATCTACCTCAAGATACGCTCTTGGGGGCGTCGAACTGGTAGTGTTTTTTCTACCTCAAGATACGCTCTTGGGGGCGTCGAATCTGGTAGGTTGCAAATCTACCTCAAGATACGCTCCTGGGGGCGTCGAATTCGTAGTTTTTGGAAACTACTCTCAAGATACGCTCTTGGTGCGTCGAAGTCGTAGTGTAATAACTACTCTCAAGATACGCTCTTGGGGGCGTCGAAGGTTGTAGTATGAACACTACTCTCAAGATACGCTCTTGGGGGCGTCGAAGTTCGTAGTTTTTGGAAACCACTCTCAAGATACGCTCTTGGTGCGTCGAAGGTCGTAGTACGAAAACTACTCTCAAGATACGCTCTTGGGGGCGTCGAATGTCGTAGTATGAAAACTACTCTCAAGATACGCTCTTGGGGGCGTCGAATGTCGTAGTATGAAAACTACTCTCAAGATACGCTCTTGGGGGCGTCGAACCTGTCATTGACTTGAAGTCATATCTGTGTAAGGATAACTTCGTGATTATACCACTGCATTCACTGGAAAATACTCTTGAGTAACTACTACTCCCTTAGGAGCATTCACGTTTTTGTACACTTGGGATGCCTTGGTGCACCAAGACATCCTTTGTAGGAATAAAAGATAGTTGTAGAGTTGGAGTAACTTCGTGAGTTCTCCTTCTCAAAAGTTGTTTTTTGAAAAGCTTGTGAAGCTGAAGCGCGCAAAATGTGAAATATGAAACTAAGGATATGGTCTTTTGCTTGTGCTTTCTTCTTATACGTAGTACTTCTTTAGGTGCTCTCCACTGAAGGTGTTTGTGGAGATATACCCCTCCCCATCTTCGAGGCGGTATGCATTTACGTAGGGAACTGACGCTATCTTGTATGGTCCTTCCCACTTTGGAGATAATTTTCTGACTTGGTCTAAGTGTGAGAACTCATTCCTTCTTAGTACTAGTTCTCCTACGTGGAATTGTCTCTCCTTGACTTGGCGGTTGTAGTATCTTGCTGAGACAAGGCGCATTCGTGTCTGTGCTTCTTCTGAATTCCACCTTTTATCCTCCACCATGTCTAAATCTAAAAGTCTTGCCTTGTTGTTCTCATGCTCCTCAAAGTACTTGGTCCTCAGTGATTGTACAGCTATTTCTGCTGGTGCCACCGCCTCAGTTCCGTACACTAGGCCAAATGGCGTTTCTCCTGTGGATATCTTTGGTGTTGTCCGCACTGCCCATAGAACATTTTCCAGCTCATCTACCCAACTTCCCTTGGTGGCGTGGAGTCGTTTCTTTAGGCCATCTAGCACTATCTTGTTTGCCGATTCTACCTGTCCGTTTGTCTGAGGGTGCTTTACTGATGCGAAACGGTGATCTATATTCAGTCTTTCGCAATACCACTGCAATTTCTTGCTCTTGAATTGTGGGCCATTGTCACTTATTATTGCTTTTGGCACCCCATACCTCGAGACAATGTGAGATTGGATGAAATTGACGACTTGGTCGTCTGTTGTCTTCCCCATTGCCTTTGCTTCTATCCACTTGGAGAAGTAGTCTATTGCAACAATTATGCAAGTCTTCTGACCTTTTGTTTTTGGTAGGGGGCCTATCAAATCAATCCCCCATTGTGCGAAAGGCCAGGCTCCTGAGATGGAGCTTAGCTTTGCTGGTGGGGCTGTTATATTTCTGGAGTACCTTTGGCAGTGATCACATTTTTGTACCAAGTCTGCTACTTCTTTGCTCAATGATGGCCAATAGTATCCTAGGTTGTAGACCTTTCGGCTTATTGACCGTGCTCCTTCATGGCACCCCGCCTCTCCCTCATGGAGTTCTGCAAGTACCCTCTCTGTTTCTGGGTATGCTATGCATTTGAGGAAAGGTGTGGAGTATCCTTTCTTGTAGAGCTCATTGTCCATCACTGCGTAATTCCTAGCCATCCTTTCAATCTTGACTGCTTCCACCTTATCTTTTGGGAGCTTTCCTTCCATGATGTATTGTCTCATTGGTGTCATCCAGACTTCTGCTTCATCTATTGCTAGAACCTCCATTTGTTCTATCACTGATTGCATTCTTTGCTCCACGAAGTGAACCTCTTTGCCTGCTTCTGCCCCTAAGGCTAGTTTACTTAAGGCGTCTGCCTCTTGGTTTTGTTCTCTTGGGACAGACTCAATGTCGAAGCTTTGGAAGCTCTTTATCAGGTCCTTGGCTTGCTGCAAGTATCTCTGCATGTTTTCGGACTTTGCAGTGTAGATTCCTTTCACTTGGTTGACAACTAGTTGAGAATCACACTTGACCCTTAAATGCTTTTCCCCTACTCCTTTGGCTATTCTCAGGCCAGTTATTAGTGCTTCGTACTCAGCCTCATTGTTTGTTGCCTTAAAGGTTAGTGCCATGGCATAGCGCATAGGTGTATCGCTGTTTGGTGGGTATAGTAAGAGGCCTGCGCCTGAACCTCCTCCGTTGGATGACCCATCAGTATGCATCTCCCATAATTCTTCTGATTGTGTCTCCTGACTACTACTTGCCTCGCATGTAGTTTTGACTTCTCCCAAGTCTTCGTCCGGATTAATTCCAGTGAATTCGGCGATAAAATCTGCTAGAGCCTGACCCTTTATGGCTGTTCTTGGGGCGAAATGAATGCGAAACTCACTTAGCTCGATTGCCCATTTGGTCAGTCTTCCCGATGTGTCTGGTCTCTGCAGGAGGTGTTTCAATGGTTGGTCTGTGAGGACTGTTACTTCATGCCCATGAAAATACGGTCTCAACTTTCTTGCTGATACGATCAGTGCATAGAGGTACTTTTCTATTGGCAAGTAGTTGATCTCATACTTTGCCAATGTTTTGCTTACGAAGTATACTGGCAATTGTGTAGCGTTTTCCTCTTTGATTAGCACTGAGCTAACTGCCACGTTGCTCACTGAGATGTAGAGGTAGAGGGGCTCCCCTGGTGTAGGCTTTGCTAGGGGTGGTAGTGTCTTTAGATGTTGTTTTAGTTGCTGGAAGGCCTCCTGACATCTCGGTGTCCATTCAAATTTCTTGTTTGCCCTTAGTACCTCAAAGAAGGGTAATGCCTTGTCTCCTATTTTGGATAGGAATCTGTTAAGGGCTGCCAACCTCCCGTTCAGTCGTTGAACCTCTTTGTGCTTCGTAGGTGATTGCATTTCTTCAATTGCTTGAAGTTTTTCGGGGTTTACCTCTATGCCTCGCTGGCTTACCATGAAGCCTAAGAACTTTCCTGATTGCACCCCAAATGCGCACTTTTTCGGGTTTAGACGGACTTGATATTGCCTCATCCTTTCAAACGTTGAGCGAAGGTTTTCCACATGGTCCTTCTTCTCTTTAGATTTGACTATCATGTCGTCCACATACGCCTCCATTGTCTTCCCTATCATGTCCCCAAAGATTTTGTTGACCATTCTTTGGCATGTTGCTCCAGCATTTATGAGTCCGAAAGGCATCACTGTGTAATGGTATATCTCGCTATTAGCGTAGAATGCTGTGTGTGGGGCGTCCTCAGGGGCCATTTTTATCTGGTTATATCCTGAGTATGCATCCATGAAGCTCATTAGTTGGTGACCTGATGTTGCATCCACTAACTGATCTATTCTTGGTAGCGGATATGAGTCCTTTGGGCATGCCTTGTTTAGGTCCCGATAGTCAATACACATTCTCCAACTTCCTCCCGGCTTCTTTACCAGTACTGGGTTTGCCACCCATGTCTGGAATCTGATTTCCTTGATGAACTTTGCCTTTAGTAGCTTTTCTACTTCTTCTTGAATAGCTATCTTTTTATTTCCTCCCATTGGTCTCACCTTCTGTGTTGTTGGCCGCGTTGCCGCGTCTATGTTGAGCCTGTGTGAGATCACATCTTCTGATATCCCTGGCATATCGCTCGGTGACCAGGCGAACAAATCCTTGTATTCCCTTAGTAAAGCGACTAAGTGGTTCTCCTCTTCCTGAGATAAGGCAGTCCCAATTTTAGCCTTCCTATCGGGTTCTTCTATGAGTATCTCTTTTAGTTCCTCCATGGGGGCTGGTCTTCCATGATCTTCTCTTGGGTCCTCGTCTACTAGTAGGACTTCTCTTGTTTTCTTCCTTTTGCCTAGTGCAATCCTTGCACATTTCCTTGCTACCTTCTGGTTACCCTTTACTTCCCCTATCCCTTGGTCTGTGGGGAATTTCATTTTCTGATATAGCGTTGATGGTACCATACCCCACTTGTTGATTGTAGTGGTACCTAGGACCCCATTGTACTCCTCCATTTCTTCTGTAATGAAGAATGGGACATCAATCTTTAGCTGCCTCTGCCCTGTGCCCAGTGTCACAGGTAGTGTGACTGCCCCCAGTGGGTATGTTGGCTCTCCTGAAAATCCTACCAAGGGGGAGTAAACCTGTTTTATGCTACTTGGCCTAACTCCTAGTATGTTGAGGACCTTCTTGCTAATGATGTTGGGTGAGCTTCCACTGTCTATTAGGATTCTCCCAATGTCCATATCAGTGATCTTCATTGTTATGACCAGGGCATCCTTGTTGTCTGGTAACACATGCTCCATGTCTCTTCTTGAAAATTCTATTATGTCTTCTCTCTTTTCTTTTGGTTGTTCTTCTTTTGGCTTATGAGTCCCTAACTCTGCCATATATGCTTCTCTGGCATTCGCTGACTCTCCTCCAGCTCCATAACCTCCATGGATGACATATACGCTTGCCATCTTGCTAGTGATAGTTAGGCTTTCTGTCCGAAGCCCGCAGACGGCGCCAAGTGTTAGGTTCCGGGATCTGGGTCAACGGGTGGTCGGCTCAAATCTCGTTCCTCACTGGAGATGTGGATGATCCGGTTCTCTTAGGTTGTACTGTCTTAGCTTTCGTCCTTCCTTCCTGAGCTTCTCTTCTCCTTTCGCCCTGCAGAAGGGGCAATACCAGGCACAGAGGGGGGGGTGGTGCCTGATGAACCCTCTCCGATGCCTAAGTCAGTATCGTTTTTAGAGAGATAAAGCTAGAGAGATGTCAGAGCTAAAATGTCCAAATGGCCAAGATCCTTCAATGAGTTGTGAAGGCGGGGTATTTATAGGCAACGGTGTCATTAAGGTGGCTTAATGACATCGTTAGCCTTTAAATACAATTAATTAACCTTTAAGCACATAATTAAGACCTTAGGATTCGGAGGAGGTAGGCAGAGTGGACCAAGCGTGGGAGTCCGAAAGTGGTGTCGGGGCCCTTGGGGGGGGAGAAATCCGACCTCCAAGGGTAGGGGTTGGGTGAGGGCACCCAACCCCTCCTAGGGAGGGTGGGGTTGGCCAACCCCATCCCTCCTAGGAGGGATCGGGTTGGCCGACCCGATCTCCCCTAGGGGAGATCGGGTCGGCTGACCCGATCTCCCCTAGGGGAGGTCGGGTGTGGCCACCCAACCTCACCTAGGTGAGTTCGTCTGCCGGACGGGCGCTCCGGCCCCGTCCGAGCCGTCGATGTTCTCGCTAAGTGTCCGGGTTGAAGTTTCGATTTGCAATCATAAATGGGACGATAAAAATACAACGGTTTGGAAGTCAACGGGTTCAAATTGGGCGTATATCCATCAGTCATCGTGACAGGGCCAATCATTCTTAGGGATTCATCATCGAGGCCTACTTAAAGGCTTCTCATCGGGAGCTTCCAGCTCATCTGTCGGGACCGACTCTGTCGGGACCTTTCATCATCGGGACTCCCTTCGTCGGGACCCTTCTCCTAGGTCATCTTGACTTTCATTTTGGGCCTGGTGGGCATGTCTGCCGTTTCCTCATCGTTAAAGGGCCTGACGGCTGTAGTCGAACCCATCAGGGCCTAACGGCCATAGCGAAACCCATCAGGCGACACCAAGTATCCAGTGGGAACAATCAAGTTACCTGTTACTTTGGAGACTGGTGATAAACAATTGCGCATGGAGGTACCGTTCTTAGTAGTGGAAAAGTTAGACGCATACAACAGCATTCTAGGTTACACAATTATGAATGCATGGGGTATAATAGCTTCAACAACGCACCAAAAGCTGAAATTCCCGACAACAGCGGGAATTTGTGAAGTTAATGGAGACCAACAGCTGTCAAAGGATTGCTACAGCACAGCACTCCAACACAATGTCAAGGAAGATGACAGCGACATCCCTTCCATCGATGAGGACCCTAGAAAGGAGCGCGCTCGTCCAACTCCATTGGAAGAGTTACAAGAAGTAAAGATAGACGAGGAAAATCAGAAGGTCCGAATAAGCGCGTCATTATCAGAATATGAAGTGATAGAGATCACAACACTCTTGAGGGAGTATAAAGACCTATTCATATGGTCCCCGAGCGACATGCCTGGGATAAACCCAGACGTAATCTCTCATAATATCAACATTAACCTAGGAGCTCGAGCTATCGCACAAAAACTACGACCACTCGGTGGCAACAGGAAGGTAGTTGTTCGATAGGAAGTAGGAAAGCTTTTAGAAGCGGGTTTCATTAAAGAGGCAAGGTTCCAAACATGGGTCGCAAACCCAATATTGGTTCCAAAGCCTAATGGCAAGTTGAGGATGTGCATCGACTATAGAGACCTTAACAACGCATGCCCCAAGGAATCATATCCTTTACCAAGAATTGACGAACTGGTTGATGCCACTGCAGGCCATGAATTGTTGACTAAAATGGATTCATACTCCTGGTATAATCAAATTCCATTATAACCAGAGGACGCACCGCACACAGCATTCTATGGAGACACCGACATATACAACTAAAAGGGAATGTCGTTTGGTCTAATCAACGTAGGTGCAACGTACCAACAGATAGTAATCATAATATTTGGAGACTGATGGATATACGCCCAATTTGAACCCCTCTCCATTCATATTGTCTTATTTTGATCATCCCACTTACGATTACAGTTTGAAACTTGGACCCGAGCACTTGACCCACAGCGCGAACGGCCCGGACAGGTAAGCATACTCGTCTGGACCCGTCCGCTGGCCCAATCTCATCTAGGTGACATCGGACCAGCTGGTCCGGTCTCACCTAGGTGCGACCGGGCCAGCCGACCCGATCTCTCCTAGGACCTTGGGGATCGGATTTTTCACCCCACCGCGAAGGTCTCAGGACCCTTCCCAGACGTCACACCCCCCCCCCTCTTAGGGGTGTACTCAACGTCCCGAACCTTGTCACCAAAACCGTCCCTCGTGGCGACCCGACCTCATTTTCCCCATCCAAAACTTAGACTTTTTGTCCCACCTCTCTGTGACGTTAAGGGTTTAATCCTATTGTTATGTGTTAATTAAGTACGTTTAGGGGTTAACGGTGTCATTATGCCACCTTAATCCCCCCAAAGTCTATATATACTGCTCAAGTTCAATTCATTCGAATAAGGTTGCATCTTCACAGCTTTTAGCTCTGCCTTCTCTCTAAGATCTCCTCTCTCTAGAAACCTGAACTTACTTAGGCATCAGAGAGGGTTCACCGAGAACCACCCCCCCCCTCTCTCCGTGCTCGGTACTGCCCCTTGTGCAGGTTTGCAAGGAGCGGAACGGATCATAATGTCGAGCTAACGGATCAGAGAGAAGACCAGACTAGCCGAGAGAAGTGTTACTTGTATTGAAGACCCGTCAACCCGAGGCACACGACTTAACACTTGGCGCTGTCCGTGGGTTTTGAACAAAAAGCCTGGCTATCACGAGAGCAATGACGAAGAGTCTACCATCTAGGGACAACCGTCCACCGGGGGGCAACATGTCAAACAATCAAGGAGGAAAGCCTGCACATCCACCACGACAGCTTGTACCCCCGGCAAGAAAACCTAACCCCCAGGAGCATCCAATACCCCCTGCACCTCAGGAAAACCACCAAGGAGGACCACTATGCCCAGCTGGGGCTGAATCTTTCACTGCCTCGACCCCAATGGCTAGGCGACCACAGTGGGAAGATGTGCAACAAGGAGTGCCATCCCAAGGATACCAATACACGGCACCTCCTCATGGGTATCATTATGGAACACACTCTCAAGAGTATCCTTATGGAATGCCAGCACAAGGCATGACTGGGAACAACAACCAAACTCATACAACCAATACAAGGCCAATGAATTCACAAGGAGCACAGACAGTGACTCCGGGGTTCATGAATGCATTAGATGAGTTGTTGGGTTACAGGGAGCCTTTGAAGAACAGGAAAGATAGGCAGTATACGCAGGCGGAGCAACACCCGCAAGCGAACCAATACCCACAAGAGGAGCGAAATCCACAGGAAGAGCAGTACCAACAGGAAGAACAGTTTCCGGAAGAAGAACAACACATACGCCCTCCAACAGGGCAGCGTGAAAATGAAGGAAGAAATGAGCAAGTGCCACCCCTAGTGGGAAGGCAACAATCTGTGCCTCCAAGGCAGTATCAAGCACCGCAAGGTGCATGGACATACACTCCATTGAGGGATAACACACAGCCTCAGAAACCAGGAAGACAAGAGTTTCAACATCCACCTCCGCAGAGATACCCGCGATACACATACAGTCTATATCATCACGGACACAGAATCCCTACAAGCCCGGTTGTCAGCTATGATGGACCCCAAAGAAACTACATTCTGTCACCGGTGGTGCTGACTCAAGAGGATGTAGAAGCGATACAAGAGGAAAGGCAGTGAGACATAGCGCCCGTTGTACAAGAGGGAAATCGATACAAGAGTTAGTTTCAAAAAGAAACAATAATCTTTTCAAGTCAAGACAATCAAAGCTTCTAGCGGGGAAACTCCATCGATCGATACAGGGAGTAATCTTTCACTATACATTCAATGATCTAAATATCTTGACATGACTATGCATTGCAAACTCCTATAGATGACCCGAGCTTATCGCCTTGTTCCACTAAGCCATCCTGCACCGCAGAGCTATAATCGGTCACTAAACTGATCAACATTGTCGTGTTCCATCAAACTGGCCGCATTGAGAAACCAATCTCATTGCCAACTACAACCTACCAAGCGAGTACACTTTCAAAGCGTGTGCGCCCTCAAAGCAATCACGCCTGCAAGGCTCACCCAAATCAAAGAGGTTAAAGAGTTTAAATCAAGGTTACGCACAAGCATTGGATCAAATTGAAACACCTCCTATAAGAGGTGACTGATTACCCGACAACCAAGGGTACATTCAACACTAGAGAGGGGAGATAAATTCTAACTCCCAGGCTATGATACAAAGAATGATCCCCTAGTCATCACAAGTGTTGGATCACGGTGGAACTCCGATACGGACTTTGACGGCAATCCTAGCTCCTTCGCTCCACGCAATCCTGCAAGAGGGGATAGACCGGACGGTGACCCAGAATCCCTCTTCGATGCTTAAATGAGTATCTCGTATGACTGGCAAGCAGTAATCTCAAAGTATATTGAATTCAACGTAAGTCTTCTGAGGTGATCTCCTGCCCTTTTATAGGCAAAGAGATGCCTCAGGTACCTGGCGAACCGTTGGGGGTGGTTAGCCCGTATCCCGCATATCTCGGACGTGATCTCGTGTATCTCAGCCATGCCCCGCGTATCTCGGCCACGCTCCGTGTATCTTAACCACGTTCCGCGTATCTCGGCCACGCCCCGCATATCTTGGCCTTATCCTCTGATAACGAGTCCCGACTCCCGTCGGGGACTCCAGAGTTGTCTCGTTGTGTCACCGCTCGGGGCCCCTCGTCATCGTGACAGGGCCAATCATTCTCAGGGATTCATCATCGGGGCCTACTTAAAGGCTTCTCATCGGGAGCTTCTAGCTCAGCTGTCGGGACCGACTCTGTCGGGACCTTGTCTCATCGGGACTCCCTTCGTCGGGACCCTTCTCCTAGGTCATCTTGACCTTCACTTTGGGCCTGGTGGGCCTGTTTGCCGTTTCCTCCTGTTAAAGGGCCTGACGGCTGTAATCGAACCCATCATTTGCCCCCAAGACATGAGGGACTTTTAGTTCGTCGTGTCTTCCAACTCCCGATCTTCCGTTGCTGGAATCGGGGATCTTTCCCTTGGTTCAGTTACTTCATTATTAGTCTTCTCCTTCACGTTTCCTCAGTGTTTTGTATATAACTGTTAAGTCCTAGGGGTCTCCTCGGTTCCCCAGTATATTAAATGCAGTAGATAATGGAGTGACGTTTTCGGCCCACGTGCCTGATTTTTCGCGCCTGTCCTTTTCTGAAAAGTGCTTTTCAGGCCGTTTCATCATTACGTCCGTTGTCCTTCTGCACGTTTCATCTCAACGGTCCAGATTAAGACTCTTCGACTTCGACTACTCGGATCGAAGTGTCCTTTCAACCGTCTTCTTCGACTATAAAGCCCTAGCCATGGTCATAATTTAACTTTTACCGTCTTCGAATTCTCAAGAGCTTTCTGCGTTTCCTCTGCGATTTCTCTGCGACTCCTCTGCGGTTCCAAGCTCTGTGATTTCGAAGGTCTTTGGAGTTTCTCCAATCATCTTTCTAGCAACGTTTCGTTCATCTCCTTCAACCTCTACTTCATCATGTCAGGTAAGGGATTCCTCTTTGTTGCTTGTTCGTCTTTTCCTTTTTTATAGCTTTCCAAGAGTCCCACTGTATTTTTTCTTGCCATGGTTGCTTTTCAGACAGCGGTTCCAGCTCTGAGGGGAGAAAACCCTTTAATTTTGATTATGCTCCGAATGAGATCTCCAATACTGCTTATGATGCAGCCCTCCGAGAGGGTTGTATCACTATCACCTGGGAACCTCGTTTCCCGTATCCTCGGCATCGCCCCTCGAGTAACCCTGAGGTTACTCGTCCCCAGAAAGGGGAGGTATTTGTCTCTACGGGACAAGTATCAACGGGGATCAGATTCCCCTTTTGCGGTAATTTGGTCGAGATGTGCCAGCATTACCAGACACATCCCACCACCTTTTATCCCCATGCCATCCGTCTCTGGAACGCCTTTCAAGTCCTTTGCCTCCGACAGAAGTGGGTCTACAGCCTCCAGCTCTTCAGAACCTTTTATGGGATGAAGTGCAACGAGGCGGGGGTTTGCGCTTTCTATCCTCGGATGCCCAAGTGGAGTAAGCAGCAGCTTGCCCGGTGTGGCTGGACCAATGACACCTGGAAGGTAGTCAAGGGTCGGGGACTCCTGGTTGACACAGGGTCCGACAACAGTAGCTGGAAGAAGAGCTACTTCTTCATCCGTCACTCCTCAATTCCCTGGCCTCGATGGGAGGTGGCAGCAGACCCTCCGCCTGCCTTCCACACTTATGCCGACGAGGATTTTGAAACTCTCCAACTTATCCAGCTTTATCGGTGGGGGGAGTCTTACACTCCTCTCAACGCCAACTCCCTCGTGGAGCGGGACCTGGTACACGCCGGGATCCGACTCCTCGATATTGTTTCTGGGGGGCAGCTCTTCGACGGCCCTTCTAATATGGTCCCTTGGGTAAACTTCTAACTCTTCTTTGTTTACTATTTGCAGCCAAGAAGGTATCTGTGTTGACCGATCTGTTCCTTAAGCAGGGGGAGACTGATGCTGTCCGCCCCTCGCGGAAGAGGAAGTCTGCCAAGAAGACTGCTGCTAGGTCGGGGTCTCCTTCAGCGGAGCAACCCAAGCGGAAGAGGGTGGATCTGGACCAGCTCTTTGATGTCCAGAATGCTGAAGAAGGTAAAAAACTCCGACTTGCTATTAAATCATACAAGAGAATGGTCCCGAAGGATTTGATTTCCTCGACCAAGGAAGCCCGTATCGCTGACGTCAAAAGAATCCTTCGAGGCGAGACTCCCCGAGTCTTGAAGGCAGGCTACTATCATTATCGTGGGAAGGATCAATACGTCTCCCGACGTATCATTTGGTGTAAGAATCCCGATGAACTTCCTGACTACCTTTCTGAAGCTTCTCATCCTCCAGGTGCAGGTCGCTCCGGAGCTCCATCGGGTGCTGCAGCTTCCGCAGACGCACCGCCTTCAGCGGGGGTGCCTTCCTCAGCTGGAGAGAAGGCTCCAACTGGCGAACAGTTTCGTCAGGTGGAAACTTTGGACTCCTCCGAGGAGACTGACGGGGGTGGCCCCCCTCGTCAGCGTCGGAAGGCGGGGCAATCCCCCTTGAAACCAACCCCTCAGGGGCCGCCTCCTTCATCTTCTCCGCAGCAGCGGCAGCTCTCGCCCATCCATGACTTCACTCCTTCCCCTGTTCGGGCCGAGACGGAGGCATGTCCTTCCATTCATCGTCCTCTTTCTCCTCTTGCTCTTGATGGGAACTTCTACAGGCCCTTTGATTCTTCACAAGAGAATGCCCCCTGGACTCCTATCCAGACGCTTCAAGGAGTCCCGCTCACACAAGGGGAGCAGGATCGGGAGCTGGCCCTGCATTTGCTGGCAGGTTCGATCCTGCCTACTATGCGGCATCCGATTTACCTCAATCGGACGCATATGCAGCGGGATGTCAGAGATATGGCCGTGCGCCGCATAGAGGTAAGACTTCGCTTCTTTCTTTTTGATGATAAATCAGGTCGTTTGTTCATTAACACCTTTTCTTCTTATTGCAGGAGCTCGGGGATTACAACCGCCTCATCGGGTATGTAATTGCCTATGATGAGTCCCGGGAGCGGGACCGAGGGGTCCGCGAGCAGCTTCAGGAGGATCTCAAGGCCTCCCAGTCCTCGCGGGGAAAGCTTGTCAAGGAGCAGGCTGTCCTCAATCAGAAGATTCGGGACCTCCAGCAGCAGATCGTGGACTTCGAGGGGCTCTTGAGGCAAGAGCGGTAGGAGCGGGGGGCAGCTGTGGACAGGCTGACCCAGGAGAAGAAGGCTGCCGAGGACAAACTAGTCCTCGAGAAGAAGGCTCAGGAGGAGCAAATCGCGGGATTTCCTGCGCAGCTGGCCGAAGCGGAGGTAAAGGGCCGGGAGGACTATCGGAGGTCCGAGGACTTCCAAGCTGATGCCATGAAGTTCTTTGGCGCGGAGGTGGAGAACACTCTCTTCAACGCGGTTGAGGAGCTCCACCTGGAGTACGGGGACGCTAACAATTTCGACAAGTCTCCTTCCCTCGCTCCCTTTGCGAAGAAGTATTTTGCTCTTTCCGAGGAGAGTGATGGGGGGAGTACCCCTGTAATTGTCGAAGACGCTTCTGAACTTCCAAGTGGTGATGCCCCGATAGCCAATCCTCCCGAAGCCAACCCTTTGGATCCTTCTGTTACCGACTCCGCGGACCCAGCTGCTGCCAACGCTGCCGACGAGGACCAAGCTTGAATGTTGACTTTTAGAGTCCTTGTATCTTCTTCTCTTTTGTCATCGTCGGGCTCTTGAGCCCTTATCAATATAAGACTTCCTTAATTCCGATTCTTTCGTTGCACTTCCCCGAGTGACTTTACTATACGCGCTTAGGTCGAAACCTCGACACTTAAGACATTCTCGCACGTCCTTCTCGACGATTTAATAACTTTTCCCACTTAAGGCGACTTAGTTCCGTGCATCACTTAAGACGACTTAATTATTACTTAGGATAAACCTAAAGATCGTGCACCACTCAAGGCGACTTAGTATCGTGCACCATTTAAGGCGACTTTCTGACGCTTAGAATAAATCTAAGGATTGTGCACCTCTCAAGGCGACTTAATATCGTGCACCACTCAAGGCGACTTAATATCGTGCACCACTCAAGGCGACTTAGTTACTACTTAGGATAAACCTAAAGATCGTGCACCACTCAAGGCGACTTAGTATCGTGCACCACTCAAGGTGACTTTTTGATACTTAGAATAAATCTAAGGATTGTGCACCACTCAAGGCGACTTAGTATCGTGCACCATTTAAGGCGACTTTCTGACGCTTAGAATAAATCTAAGGATTGTGCACCACTCATAGCGACTTAATATCGTGCACCACTCAAGGCGACTTAATATCGTGCACCACTCAAGGCGACTTATTTACTACTTAGGATAAACCTAAAGATCGTGCACCACTCAAGGCGACTTAGTATCGTGCACCACTCAAGGCGACTTTTTGATACTTAGAATAAACTTAAGGATTGTGCACCACTCAAGGCGACTTAATATCGTGCACCACTCAAGGCGACTTAGTTATTACTTAGGATAAACCTAAAGATCGTGCACCACTCAAGGCGACTTTTCTCGTGCACCACTCAAGGCGACTTTTCTCGTGCACCACTCAAGGCGACTTTGATACTTAGCATAAATCTAAGGACAACTCTTATTGGAAGCAACCTCTTTATTGATGGCATAAAATTGGCTTACATCGAATTAAACGATAAACGGCATACACCACTTAAGGCGATTTTTACATCGGGCACCACTTAAGGCGACTTTATCGGGCACCACTTAAGGCGACTTTCTTCAAGCATGGTGTTTCTTCAAGTGTTCGCCACTAAAAGAATGCTTCAACGTTCTGCCATCGAGGTCTTCCAACTTGTATGCATTTGGAGCTGGCATCCCCACGACCTAATAAGGTCCTTCCCATATTGGTGACATCTTGTTGATTCGATCCAAAAGGGTGAACTCGTTGCGACGCCAAACCAGCTCCCCGACGAAGAACTGTCGGGACTTCACTCGCCGATTGTAGTACCTGGCCGTCGCCAAACGCATGCGAGCTTGGACTTCATCGGCTTCCCGCCTCTTCTCTTCGAGTAGGTCCAAGTCGAGACGTCTCATCTCATCGTTCGTCAGGGGCTCGTAATATCTCATTCTATGGGACGCCACAGCTACCTCCACGAGGGCGACAGCCTCCGTACCATAAACGAGGCCAAACAGAGTCTCCCCGGTTGATCGTTTGGGTGTCGTTCTAACAGCCCAAAGCACGTTTTCCAGTTCGTTCAGCCATTTGCCCTTCAAAGCATACCCCTCTTCTTGAGGCCGTCCATCACGATTTTGTTGGCTGATTTTACCTGGCCATTGGTCTGAGCATGGCGCACAGAAGCTGTCCGATGCTCGATGTTCAACTCCTCCAAATACTCCCTCACCTGAGAGCCGTTAAACGGTGGACCATTGTCGCTGATCACCACCTTAGGAATCCCATATCTGGACACGATGTGGGTCTGGAGGAACTTGACGATCTGGATCCCCGTTGTTCTGGCCAACGCTTTCGCCTCTATCCATTTCGAAAAATAATCGATAGCCACAAGTAAATACTTACATTTACCTTGTGCTTGCGGAAGAGGTCCCACCAAGTCGATGCCCCACTGCGCGAAGGGCCACGCGCTCTTCTTGGATGTCAGATTAGCGGCCGGAGCCATGATACTCGGGGCGTACCTCTGGCACGCGTCGCAGGATCGGACCATCGCCATTGCTTCTTTGTTCATCGTGGGCCAATAATAGCCCAAATTCAGCACTTTCCTCATGATGGATCGGGCCCCTTCGTGGCAAGCCGCGACCCCTTCGTGCACCTCCTTCAGAATCCGATTGGTGTCGGGTTCTGCCACACACTTCAAGTACGGAGTCGAGAACCAGCCCTTCTTGTATAGCTGTTTGTCTAGCATTACATAATTGGCCGCGATCCGACGTATCCTGTCCGCTGCCACTTGATCATCGGGGACTGCCCCCGTAGTCAGGTACGCGACTATCGGGGTCATCCAAGTTGGCTCCTCCTCCGATCTTGCTTCAATGGCGCACACCTGTGTTGGGTCAATGTTTGATAAGATCACCTTTTCTAGGAAGTGCACTTTCCGATTTTCCTCCAAGGGTGACCCCAGGGCAAATTTGCTCAAGGCGTCTGCCTCTACATTTCCTCCCTCGGAATTTCCTCGATATCGAAGCTTTTGAAGCTCTCCTTCTAGGTTTGTACCTCTCGTAGATACTTCTTCATTATCGGGCTCCTCGCTTCGTATCGCCCTTGAACCTGGTTCACGATTAAAGCTGCGTCGCACTTCACTCTCAAGTGATCGATTCCAGTGCCCTTAGCAATTTTTAGGCCCGTGATAAGAGCTTCATACTCCGCTTCGTTGTTCGTGGCCTTGAATGTTAAAGCCAAGGCGTATCGGAGTGGTTCACCTTCACCCGGTGGTATCAGCAAAAAGCCCGCTCCTGATCCGTCTGAACTCGCGGAGCCATCTGTATACATTTCCCAAGTATTTTCCTTGTTTGGCTGTTCTGATTGCTCTGCCCTCTCTGGTTGTTCTTCGTTCGGGACCTCCATGGTTGCCCCCTCTACAGGGCCCGCTTCTTTCAGATCGGGGGCTGTAGATTCTGCTATAAAATCTGCCAACGCCTGGCCCTTAATTGCCGTTCTTGGAGCAAAGTGTATTTGAAACTCACTAAGCTCTACTGCCCACTTCACTAATCTTCCCGACGCGTCCGGTCGGTTCAAGAAATGCTTCAAAGGCTGATTTGTCAGCACAGTAATCTCGTGTGCGTGAAAATAAGTCCTCAGCTTCCGAGCAGTAATAATCAACGCAAAGAGGTACTTCTCAACGGCGGGATAGTTTAATTCAGATTTGGCAAACGCCTTGCTTACATAATAAACGGGGACTTGATTACCCTCGACAACCTTCACTAACACAGAGCTAATGGCAAATTCAGAAACAGCCAAATAAAGATAGAACGGCTCGCCTGGAACCGGTTTCGCCAACAGCGGGAGGGTGCGAAGGTGTTGGCTCTCAAGACTTTGAAAACGGCATCGATCGGTCGCTGGCTTTGGACAAGAAGCGATTCATTGCAGCTAGTCGACCATTCAGCACTTGCACCTCCCGATGGTTTATCGGAGACTGCATCTCCTCGATTGCCCTCAGCTTCTCAGGATTCACTTCAATTCCTCTTTGACTTACCATGAAGCCCAAAAACTTCCCTGAGTGGACTCCGAAGGCGCATTTCGTCGGGTTTAAGCGAACTTGGTGGATCCTCATCCGCTCAAATGCCATGGTTAGGTTGTGCACATGATCCTCGGCTTGTCGGGACTTCACCAGCATATCGTCCACGTAAGCTTCCATGGTTTCTCCCAGTATATCTCCAAACAGTTTGTTCACCATCCGTTGGTAGGTAGCCCCAGCATTGATCAACCCGAAAGGCATGACATCGTAGTGATAGATGTCACTGTCTGCGTAGAATGCTGTGTGGGGAGCATCTTCCTTGGCCATCTTGATTTGGTTGTAGCCTGAGTACGCGTCCATGAAACTCAACAGTTCATGTCCCGACGTGGCATCCACCAACTGGTCGATTCTCGGGAGTGGATAGAAGTCCTTTGGGCAAGCCATGTTTAAGTCGCGGAAGTCCACACACATTCGCCATTTCCCGTTAGTCTTCTTTACCAGCACTGGATTAGCAACCCAAGTCTGGAATCGGAGCTCCTTAATGAACCCAGCATCGAGCAACCTGCCCACCTCCTGCTGGATCGCGATCTTCTTGTCCGTGCCCATCGGACGCCTTTTCTGCGTGATAGGCTTGATCGCGGGGTCTATCTTCAGCTCGTGTACGATCACATCGGGGCTGACTCCTGGCATATCGCTCGGGGACCAGGAAAACAGCTCCTTGAACTCCTTCGATAATTCGATTAATATCTGGGCTGTCTCTTCAGTCAGGGCAGACCCGATTTTCACCTTCCTCTGGGGTCCGTCGATCTCGACTTCTTTCAGATCTTCTACGGGGGCGGGACGCCCAAACTCTTCTCTGGGATCTGTGTCTGTCTGGAGGACAGTCATGGCCTCTCGTCTCCTCCTCCGGGTGGCATTAACATAACATTTTCGAGAAGCCACCTGGTCACCCTTAACATCTCCGACTCCGTGGTCGGTCGGGAACTTCATCTTCTGGTGCACTGTCGAGGCGACCGCCATCAGGGGATTAATAGTGGTCCTCCCGATAATCGCGTTGTAGGTCCCCGCGGAATCAACCACGACAAATTCCACGTTCCTCCTTTCTGATTTCCACCCGCTACCAAACTCCACTGGTAAGGTGATTACTCCTAGCGGATAGGAGGTTAAGCCAGAGAACCCGACCATCGGGAAGTTTGCCTCCTTCAGATCTTTCTTTGTTTTCCCCATAGCTTCCAGCGCGTCCATGAATAGAATGTCGGAGGAGCTCCCTCCATCGATTAGAATTCTCTTCATCTCAAACCCATCCACATCCAAGGTTACCACCAAGGCATCGTCATGCGGAGTCTCCACGCCAATGAGGTCTTCCGATGAGAAGGAGATTACCATCTCTTCTTTCAAGATCCAGGATCGGGACCTCTTACCTAGCACCACCGCCGTAGGGATTCTAGAGGCATAGACCTCTCGGGCGGATGAGGTATCGCCTCCAGCGGCAAATCCTCCATGAATCATGTTGATAACCCGTCTCTCCTTGCGAGCACCGGACGACTCTGGATCGGTTCTCTTCTTCTTTGGGGACCGATCGCGGGATCGGGAGCGGGACCTCGATCGGGACCGAGAGCGAGATCGACACCGCTTATCCCCGACAAATTCTTTGAGCTTCCCCTTCTGGATCAGCTTTTCGATCTCCTTCTTCAGTTCTCGACAGTGGTTGGTGTCGTGACCGTTCGCGCGGTGAAATCGGCAGTAGCGATCCGTGCGTGATCCCAAGAATTCTCCATCCTTCTTTGGGGGGTACCGGGAAATACCTTGTCGTTCCATGACTGTCAGCACCTCCGCCATGGAGCAATTGAGAGGGATGTCGAGATCAGCCTCCCGCTTATCCTTTCTTGAAGAACGCCTATCGTCCCTTCGATCAGGTCGGCCTCGGTTTTGACTACTCTCAGGTTTGCCCTTTGACTTACGATCGTCGAAGGGCTTAACCGACGGCTTTCCTTTGTTCGACTTTGGGGGCTCCAATTCTCCTGCGGCTATCTTCGACTCCTGGACATCGATTTGCCGTTTCACCCTTTTTTGTAGTGCCTCCATATTCCACACAGCTTTCTCAGCCACGCTGTGCATCAGGTCGGAGCCATAGGGGGCTGTCAGGTTCCGAATAAAGGTGCGGATGGTTTCGCCCTCTGAGATTTCTTCGTCTATCTCTGCTACGCTGGCTGTGTACCGCTGGTAATAGTGAGCCAGCGATTCGTCGGGCCTTTGCACCACCTGGGTCAGGGACCTCACGCTCTTCAATAAACACCTCCGACCCTGGTACTGCTGAATGAATCGGTCGTGCATGTCTGCCCAGCAAGTGATCCAGCCTGGGGGCATACTAAAGAACCAGGTCAGGGCTCTTTCTCCCAGTGTGTTCGGGAACAGCGTACACACTATGTCCTCGCTCGGGGCTCTTCCCAGACACGCCATGAGGTGTTTCTGGACATGGAGAACTGGATCTCCTTCGCCATCGTACTCCTTGATCGTGGGGATGCCTAGCCCAGGCGGGGCTAGGGTGTCGATGAGTCGGGGGACGAAGGGATGAGTGGATCGATCCCTTAGCTCCGACACCAATGGCTTCTGTTCTCCCATACAGATGTTCACGATCTTTACCACCTGGTCGGGAGTGATGGGACCATTCAGAGGAACGGTCCTGTGCTGTACTGGTCCTGGCCCATGAACCACGAACCTCTCCGGCTGACCGGTTGCCCTACTCCCGTCCTGGCCTAGGGGCGGGGCTTCCTGTGCGTTCCGACCCTCTGTTGGCGGGGCCACTTCCTCCAACGGGGGCATCTCCTCCTGCCTCCTTGCAGCCTCTCTCCGATCCAAGAGAGCCTCTACGGCTGCCAGAAACATGGGCATGGCTTCCGCCACGGCCCTTGTCAAGTCTGCAGCTGGGGGGGCCTCCTGCCCCCTGTTGCCCTGGTGCTGAGGAGCAACATCTTCGGGATCTCCATTGTGCCCCCCTGTCTGGGAGAGCTCAGCCGGGGGATGGTTCTGGTTTTCCTCCTGTTCCGGTACTGAATCCAGATTCGTTGCAGCGGGGTGACGGGAACCACCGGATTGTCCCTGTCTTCTGTGCTTGCCAGCCGCCATTGATCGAGTAGAAGGCATATCAACTTTTTGTTTGATTCCCACAGACGGCGCCAATGTTGGATCACGGTGGAACTCCGGTACGGACTTTGACGGCAATCCTAGCTCCTTCGCTCCACGCAATCCTGCAAGAGGGGATAGACCGGGCGGTGACCCAGAATCCCTCTCCGATGCTTAAATGAGTATCTCGTATGACTGGCAAGCAGTAATCTCAAAGTATATTGAATTCAACGTAAGTCTTCTGAGGTGATCTCCTGCCCTTTTATAGGCAAAGAGATGCCTCAGGTACCTGGCGAACCGTTGGGGGTGGTTAGCCCGTATCCCGCATATCTCGGACGTGATCTCGTGGATCTCAGCCATGCCCCGCGTATCTCGGCCACGCTCCGTGTATCTTAACCACGTTCCGCGTATCTCGGCCACGCCCCGCATATCTTGGCCTTATCCTCTGATAACGAGTCCCGACTCCCGTCGGGGACTCCAGAGTTGTCTCGCTGTGTCACCGCTCGGGCCCCCTCGTCATCGTGACAGGGCCAATCATTCTCAGGGATTCATCATCGGGGCCTACTTAAAAGCTTCTCATCTGGAGCTTCTAGCTCAGCTGTCGGGACCGACTCTGTCGGGACCTTGTCTCATCGGGACTCCCTTCGTCGGGACCCTTCTCCTAGGTCATCTTGACCTTCACTTTGGGCCTGGTGGGCCTGTTTGCCGTTTCCTCCTGTTAAAGGGCCTGACGGCTGTAATCGAACCCATCAACAAGGGTCACCAAAATTTTCAACATTAGAAAGATGATGGTTTTGAAAGAGCAACTTCCTACAAGCGAGACAAAACCGCATAACGGGTAACACTAGACATGCTGTCAACACTGTCGCCTTCCCAGATTACACACCAAAAGGCGTTCTGAACTAGAAAAGAGCAAAAATAAAAACTATACACTACCAAGAAGGCGTTATGACAATCCCTCACGCCTAAGGGCCAAGAGGAAATCAAAGACACTCACAGCGAGCGGGATAAACAATAGAGATGCCTGGAGCCCCGAGAACATATGGAAATAAAAATCCCAAGAAGCGGTAACCGACCGTACGGACCTCCGTGTCCGTCTCATAGCAGTCGTCCTGACCGGACGCCCCCATCCGATGCACGACCCCACTACTTGGATCTGCTGACCCGACTCAACAACTCGGTCCATAGTATTTGAATAGGACCACTATTTTGATCTATTCTCCCTTAGAAAACATCTCAAGAAGATAAGCATATACATCCAAGAGGTTTATTCAGGGACAACAACTCGAAAAAAAGATGTCCAAGATTAGAGCTCAATTCCTGGGTGAGAATCAAAATGTGCCTGACATCCCATTGAAGAAATGATAAAGTGGGGGCACCGTCTAAATGACATCCCACAACCACCGTGGAGCGTACAAAGTAGCTATTAACAAAGGTGGGGGATATTTAAACTCCACCTAGCAAAGCGACAAATAAGCAAAGCAATGCAAGAATAATTTTAGTGTCAAACGCCTCACCTACTACACAATCCATTGAGTAAAATCACCAACATATGTGATCTTACACCGTCAGAATATGAAAACGGGGATACATATCCCTTCAAGGGCCTTACGACATGATAATAGCTCTCCAAGCTCAACCAAGGAAGGGGTAACTCCTACTTCAGAATCATCAACGTCATTATTTCAGCAAGGAATCAACACCAAATTCAGGCTCAAGTCTAAAGTAAACGAATTCACAGCTCAAAAACTCAGGAAGTAATGTTTCGAAATTGACCCTTACACTAGACCCACATCCAGATCAAGCACCTTGCCTGTGATTGGTAAGACATTTGCCTCTGACATCCCATCAAGAGTAAAACCCCGATAAAGGGGGCACTAGGGGAAGGTCGCGCCTTTAAGGTTAAAAGCCAAACATTTAGTGAGGGAAGGTTACAACAAAGGAAAAGAAAAGGAACTTGTCAGCTCGACACCCCCCAAACATGTATACGTACGCAACACAAACGCAGCTTCTAGTAAAGTTATTCAACAAGGCATAGCCAATACGGGGGAAAACCCATGGAAAATCATGGAACATCACCTGCAAACCTAAAGGAAAATATCATTTTTAAGTTCAATTCCTAATTCAAGGGGAGCCTATAATCAAGATTCGAGAGAATGAACAATGTGACACTCCCCATAAGCATGGAAAAATGCTCCAAGTAAAGGAAAAGGCGAAGCACACTAAGCACCACAACGCTCCAAGAAGGCTATCACAGCCCGATCAGACCCCTATACCCGAGCAAGGGGCATGTATCAGACTCACAAGTCCAAAACACAACTTCAAGTTAAACAACTCGAGATACCATGATACGATAAAGTTCTACAACTAAGATGCAACACCTTCCAAGATACGTTACTCCTACTCGATCATCACCGCAAAAACATCTTACTCAAAACACAAGGAAGAGGGGGCAATAATTTACAAGCCTTCTTGGGATATGGACACTACCACAACCAGTTACCAAGAAAATGGAAATCACCCCCAACCGCCCCAAAGCAAAATCTTCCCTCCCAACTCTAAGAGATACATGCGGCAAATGTATTGCCCAAACCATGACTATGATTGAAGCAAACAAGCATGAGAAAGAGTAAGTCCTGCAAGGGATAAACATCGCGCAAAAACAACCAGACATATCAAATACAACACAAGATTAGGGAACCCCAAGCATAAGAGGTACATTGCCAAGGAAATGAAAAATGGGCCTTCAACGGCCAAACATGAAAGATGGTACGACCACCAGGCGACTTGGGGGCACCAAACGAACAAGTGCTTGGTACTCCACCTAAACATAGAAGTGGAGACTAGAAACAAAAGACAACAAGAACACGCGATACCACTCCTCCTAGAGAAGTCACAAAAGAGGAAAACAACCTCAACCCCATGTACCGATTCATCTTAAGTTGATGACATCAAGCATCGCCATTGAAAAGTGATCTACCACACTCAGGAAAAGGCCAGATAACAGGCAATATGGAAGAAAGAAAACTCAAGTAAAGATTCAGAAGGCGTATCAAAGACCCACCCTACCTGGAAAATAACACAAGGTAAAGTCATATTATGTGTCCTCCGGGAGCCAGTCCTGCGAATAGTTTCTACGCCACCAAGAGTGTATCTTGAGAGAAGTTTTAAACTGCGAAATTCTGCGCCATCCGAGAGCCAGTCCCGTGAACAGGTTCAACGCCCCCATGAGCGTATCATGAGAGTATTTTTAAACTACGGCCAAAATCTGCGCCCTCCGGGAGCCAGTCCTGTAAACAGTTTCTACGCCACCAAGAGCGTATTTTGAGAGCAGTTTTAAACTACGAAATTCTGCGCCTTTTGGGAGCCTATCCCGGGAATAGTTCTGTGTCCTCTAAGAGCCTATCTCGTGAAAATTTTTGTGCCCTCCGAGAGCCTATCTCGCGAACATATTATGTGCCCTCCGATAACCTATCTCGCGAACTAATTATGTTCCCTCCGAGAGCCTAACTCGCGAACATATTCTGTGCCCTCCGAGAGCCTATCTCGTGAACTAATTATGTTCCCTCCGAGAGCCTATCTCGCGAACATATTCCGCGTCCTCCGAGAGCCTATCTCGCGAACATATTCTGTGCCCTCCGAGAGCCTATCTCGCGAACATATTCCGCGCCCTCCGAGAGCCTATCTTGCAAACATATTTTGTGCCCCCGAGAGCCTATCTCGCGAACTAATTTTGTGCCCTCTGATAGCCTATCTCGCGAACATATTATGTGCCCTCTGAGAGCCTATCTCGCGAACTAATTATCTGCCCTCTGAGAGCCTATCTCGCGAACATATTCCGCGCCCTCCGAGAGCCTATCTCACAAACGAATTATGTGCCCTCCGAGAGCTTATCTCGTGAACATATTCTGCGCCCTCCGAGAGCCTATCTCGCGAACCTATTCCGCGCCCTCCGAGAGCCTATCTCGCGAACACATTATGCGCCTTCCGAGAGCCTATCTCGTGAATATTTTTACAATGACCCCTAGAATATATCTTGAAGAACCCCTCTCCTTTACAAAGAAAGGATCTATGATATGAGAAACATGCAAGTTTGTTCATGATGATATTACAGGTATCATGACACATGGGAATGCTAAAATACATCAAGTAAGTAAATACAAGCACAAGAAAGGAGGAAACATACAAACAACCACAAGAGGCTATCACAACCAAGTAACAAGTGATCCTACCATCCAGGTTAAGGCGGACATCTCAAAGAGAACCAACACAACCAAGTCAAGTAGCAAAGCCATAAAACTCCCAAGTATAAGGCTTTCAAAATAAACTCAACCCAACATGGGGAGAAACCACTCAACCCAACAAGGAGAGGAAAAGTAAAGAAATATGTACAAGGATAGGGATATCAGATAATCAACCGGATACCACTGGGGAGTCCTAGCAGTCTTGATGCTCCAAAGAAGAACCACTAATAGAACTCGAAGAAGATGAAGAGGAACCTGAATCAACGAAATCTATAAGTGTAGTATCCTCCTGCACAGAGGCGTCGACTACATTCTCAGCAACCGCAGCCTGCCCCCTAAGCATAGCAACATAACCACTGGCATAAGGACCAAAATCACCCTGGTCATAAAACGGAAACTGAGGATCAATCCTGAATATCTAGTCCGTAATAGTAGTCTCAAGCGAGGCTACCTGATCTCGAAGCTCTTGCATCTTCAAGTCAGAAAGGCGAGTTTTCTCCACAGCACTGCTAAGCTAAGCCTTCAAGGATACTTGACTACCCTCAAGTACCTTGTCCTCCTCAAATAACTCAAGTGCGACGGACGAAAGGTTAACAAAATCAGACACACCCAGAGACAATGAGCAAATATCAGGTCGCATAACAAACAACTACATAGAACGGAAAAGTAAAGAAAGGGATCACTTACAGGGGCATAACGAGATAAGACTCCCTGAATGAAACACCTGGTTTCCTTAGGAGAGTTGGGATAGGAGATGCAATCTCCATGAGCAACAGCGCTATGCAAGACACGAACCCCAACCTCAGGAGTATGCAATGAAGAATGGCTATCGAAGTGATACTCCTTCAATCCAACAAAAGCATTTCACTCAGCCCCAATAATGTCCTCATCAGTAAGGCGAACCAAGTCCTTGCGACTCAAGGCAGGGAGTCGGATTGTCTTGGCAAGTTAGTAAATCATGAAAAACAAAAAGTAACATACATTTACAAGTTAGGAAATAGTAAAAACCTGAGACTCGGCCCCTCGGCTGGGGGGCAAGGGATGGAGGAGAGGCATCAAGATCTATGGACAACCCATCACCATCTGCAGGTCGCTTCCCTTTGTCAAGCAAGGAAGGCGCCTCTTCGACCACTATCTCTTTATCACGAGAGGATGCCGGCAAGAGGACACTCGAAGGAGAGTCCCTCGCGGCTTTCTTATTCTTGGTAGCCAAGGGCCCGACCTCAGACTCAGGTTTCCGCGCCTTGGATTTAGACTGGCTTGAACTCTTACCCACCGGGAGTACGCGCTCGGTGACCAGGGGCGAACGCTCTAGCAACAAGAAGAAAGCAACATGAGAACAGTCATAAGTATATCAAGAAGAAAAGATGAATGAAAACAAGAGGATTAATGACATACTAGGCTCATGGGAGGAAGGGTCAAGCGAATCCCCGCCTCATACAAGTCCACCTCGGACGCCCAAGAGACAGGACAATGAGAATTGATCCCATTGCTTTGATAAATGATCTTTATGGTCTCCTTGTCCAAAGGAGAAAACTCCCCAAAGGTGGACCAGCCATCCGAGCGACCGACGCAATGGTCAACCCCTACTCATGGAAGGGCAGGATACGCCTATTACGGGGGCAACCTCAGCATCAAGCTACGGGGGCAAAACCGACACCCAAGAGATCCGACCATCAAAGGGCGATGTACACCGTCAAAGGGAATAAACCCCAAAGCACTACAAAGAGGGCGAACTTTTAGCTTCCCCCAAAAGAAACGACGCTTCGACACATCCGAAGGGAGAGGGCAACACATAACATATGTCAATACACACCTTTTCGCGCAGCCGGTAAGAAGAAAGCTTGTAAGCATTTTCACCCCCACTTCTATGTAGAATGAATTGCAGGGCAAAGTTCAAGAGCTATACGCACGCTCCTACAAATGAAGGAAAATGTCACATTTGTCAAAAGCCGAGGTTAAAAGACAATGCTCGGGCTAGTACAAGGAAGGCAGAACGTTATATCCCATCGAGGAATAGAGCTCGCACTCTCGGATAAAATGGGGTCTATACTCTCACTCTTGCACTTATTTTAATATTTTATATTTACATCTACAAGTGCACCAATGCCATCACTCATGCTTATGTTCATGTCCCGTCCATGCATACATAAATGTTTATGCTTACGCTCACGTGCATGCCCACATACACACTCCTATGTGTTCAAACACCTAGACATCATTGTACATGGTTGCCATAAATCCCTGTATGCACACATTCATGTCCACAAATCACAGCATGCCTACACCGACTCCCATACTTGTGTTTTACTTGCATGTATGCTAGTACACACCCTCATATTCATGATATATCCATGCTCACTCGAGTTAGCATCTCTATAGGCATATATCTCACATTCCCAAATTTAGAAATTTTTTTGACCTGGTCTAAACATTTTTTCATAGACAGGACTCACCCCGCATGTGCACGTATTGATTATGATTACATGAAATTAGATCACATTAGTCCATATTCGTGATTGCATTGCATCCCTATGCACGTAAGTTTTTTTAAATGCATATAAGAGAAGATCGGATTTTTATATCAACATTTTTCAGACACGGGCCTAGGCACATGCACGTTTACTCTAACGTTTCTATTTCCTCTATTTTGAGAAACCGAGGATAAGGCCCGGAAAAGGCACCTATGGACAAGCAAAGGATTCGTCAAGAGGTAACAACGCAGTTTCAAATTGTGCGTGTCATTCCATCATAAAATAGAGTCAATCAAGGGTTAAGCCATTGGTTGACTTGTGGGCATGTGATGGATATACCCCCAATTTGAACCCGTCTCCATTCATATTTTCTTATTTTGATCACCCCACTTACGATTATAATTCGAAACTTAGACCCGAGCACTTGACCCACAGCGCGAACGGCCCGGACAGGTAAGCATACTTGCCCGGACCCGTCCGCTGGCCCAATCTCATCTAGGTGAGATCGGACCAGCTGGACCGGTCTCACCTAGGTGAGACCGGGCTAGCCGACCCGATCTCTCCTAGGAGAGATCGGGTCTGCCCACCCGGTCAACTACCAGTATACTACGTTAGGAAGACCTTATCAAAGTATGAGGTGAACTACATACCAATAGAGAAACACTTGTATGCCATCATCATTGCGGCAAGAAAGTTGAGAACGTACTTACACGCGCATGAAATAACGATACTCACTAATCAGCCGCTGAAACACATATTGGAAAACCGAACATGTCGGGAAAGCTGACTAAATGGTCAGTCGAGCTAAGTGAGTTCCGCATCCACTTCGCCCCACGGACTGCAGTCAATGGACAAAAATTAGCGGATTTTATTGCGGAATTCACAGGGATCACGCCTGATGTGACAACTCAGGAAGACGCACTGCAGACCATAGAGCACACTGACGTATGGGAGATGTACACAGACAGGTCGTCAAAGGTAGGAGGATCGGAGGCAGGACTCCTCCTAATACCACCAGACGGGTCAGATCCTTTGAAGTACTCTAACCTTAGTGTTTAGAGAACCGAACAATGAGGCAGAGTATGAAGCCTTGATAACAAGCTTAAGGATTGCCAAAGGTGTAGTCGTCAAACACCTACGGGTAAAGTGCGACTCACGGCTTGTCGTCAATCAAGTAAAGGGAGACTATATGGCAAAGTCTGAAAACACGCAGAAGTACTTAAAACAAGCAAAGGAGCTCGTCGACAGTTTCGAGACCTTCGACATAACGTCGGTCCCGAGAGATGAAAATCAAGAGGATGATGCTTTAAGCAAGTTCGCGCAAGGCAACGAACAAGTTAAGGAAACACACTTTGTTGAACACAGAGTGTTGTCGGTGATCTACAAGTTTGAGATTTTAACCATCGACTCAGCGCCGACATGGATGACACCAATCTAAGCGTACCTCATAAATGGCACGCTACATAATGGAAAGACACAGGGAAACAAAATACAAAGGGTCGATTTCAACTACGCGATCATTGAAGGCCAGTTGTACAATAAAGGCTTCTTAACCCCACAATTAAATGCATCGCATACCCAGAAACGCAGAAGGTGCTGAATGAGCTACACGAAGGACAGGCAGCTTGTAATGAAGGGGCAAGGTCCATAATCCGTAAAGATTTACATTTGGGATACAATTTGCCCTATGAAAAGTGAAGCAACAAACATGGTCACCGAATGTGACTCTTGCCAACAATATTCAAGGAGCATCACAACACCAGCTGCGGAACTAAGCCCAATCGCGAGCTCATGGCCTTTCGCGCAATGGGGTATCGACCTAGTAGGTCCCTTCCCAAAGTCCAACGGGAAAACCAAATACATAATGGTAGCTATCGATTACTTCTCCAAGTGGATAGAAGCCAAGGCCATAGCAAGAATGACGGATGTCCAAATCATCAATTTCATCCGAAACCACATCCTCGCTCGATACGGTGTCCCGAAGGTACTCATAAGAGACAATGGTCCACAATTCAAAATTGGTATACTAAAAACCTATTGCGAAAGCCTGAACATAGATCAACGCTTTGCGTTAGTGCACCTTGCACAGACCTACGACCAAGTGGAGTCAGCAAACAAGATCGTCCTCGATGGTCTCATGAAAAGAGTCCATGCACTAAAGGGAAGATGGGCCGAGGAACTCGGTAGCGTCCTATGGGCGGTGCGCAGAACGCCCAAACGAACAACGAGAGAAACACCATTCAACATGGTATACGAAACATAGGCAGTCGCACCGTAGAGATAGCTGTCTCATCTTACTGAACAACTCATTACGATCTCAGATGAATTACGAAGAAAGACGTCTAGATCTATACTTAGCTGACGAGAAGCGATGGAAATTAGAGGTGTTCCAAGCAAGGATGCGTTTAATCACCTCAAGATACTACAACCAAAAAGTCAAAGGAAGGCAATTCTATGTAGGCGAAATGGCGTGGACAAAAAATGAATTCTCACACCTTGATCAAATCAATAAGTTATCACCAAAGTGGGAGGGACCATAAAAGATAGTATCGGTACTATTAGATATCTGTCCAATTCGGGTTCGTATTTACATTTCGGGCCTCGCAAAATACTCTAAAACCCGTAAAAGAACTCTTCCGCGGACACCCAAGTCCAAAATGGTCCGGAATACGCGTAGTACCAGCACCGGGGGACTTCCGGATTGCCCTAAGGCAATCCGGACCCGGTCCGGATTGCTAAACAATTCGGGTAGGTCCGGATAACCGACGTTCTCCGCGCCCTTATCCCAATTATTTTTCCAAGTGCGAGAAGTTTGTGCCCGCATAGTCCACCTTGATGACGGTATATGTAAACACCTAATTTTGGTACGCGCGACACGTATATAACACGTTAAAAATGTTATGTGTAACGCATTTAAAAAAGGAAGTATTTAAATATGGAAGGTCACGGGGTTGCCAAAAATAGGCTCAGTTTAAATTAGGACAATCCATATGCAATAATGTGATGTAATAAATTAGAAAATATATAATATATATATTTATATATATATTTTCGGATTTAATAGAGTAAATATTGAGGGAATATTGATTTTCCAATTTTTGGGTGTCAATTTACCTATAAATAGGTACCTATTACATGTAAAAAAAACAGATAGAAAATTAGCAATAATAAAATATTATTTTTCCTTGAAATTCGTGCAGTTTTTTTTTTTTGTTTTTTTGTTTTTTTTTCATTCTTTTTGCGTTAAACTTCTCCTGTAGACCACCGTTGTTGCCTTCCTTCGCCAGCGCCGGAGTATAGCTCGGCCTCACTCCATCGATCCCGGTTTCGAGTCCAGCGCTGCCTTAACCAACCACCTCCGCGTCTCCGACCGCACCACCTGCAGCTGCTCTCGATTCCGGCAGCATCTCGTCGCTCCTCCGTCCAGACTCAGTCATTCACCTTCACCGGCGAGCCCAGACCTCCACAGCACCGGCAGACCAACCGAGCCCCTACCCCGACGTTCGGTCACCTCGGTCCGACCCATTTGCCACCGCGTTCCTCGCCAGTCGCCCGTTGCGACTTTGACCTCCACTAGTCGATCCGTTCTCGGACTCCGATCGCCCCGAGCTTGCTCCACATCGACCTCGGATCTCCATATTCTCGCAGAAACGCAGCAAAGTTCTATCGATTTTGAGACTCGAATGTTCACCGGCGATAGTTGTCCTAAGGAGATAATAGACTATGAAGATGACAACATCCAACAGCATCGTCATTGGCGAAACTTGCTTTTTAGGAGATAAAGAATGATTTAGTTTAATTTGGTTTCGTTCAGTTTATCTTTATTTTATTTTTATTATTCATTTATTATCTAATCTTTTTTTTTTTTCTTTATTGTAGTACTAAACAGCATCTTCGAAGTTGATAAGGCACTCCATAAGTGTATGTAAATATATATATATATTATGTATGAACATTCATTATTTGTTAATTTAGATTTTATTCTGCCTTAACGTATGTAAATCTTTGTATTCCATGTTTTCAGTCTTTTTAGTTAGGTTTGTTTAATTTCTAATGTAAAAAAATAAAAGAAGATGGAAATATGTGAATTGAGTACCGAAAGGACATGTTTAAAAATTATATTTTTAATTCGTAATATAACCCCCGAACTTGAATTTCTGATCGTAGACCGATTTTATACCTAGGTGGTTAATTCGTTATTTTCCTAGGTAATTTATGATTCTAGTTAGCCTTTTTTAACTAGTGGCGACTCTTTTCAAAATCCACGTTTTCAAAACGTAATTCGCCATAGGTCAGATTTTAGGTCCGACAATTTGGCGACTCTGCTGGGGACGATTTAGAGGGTTCGGGCTCAGTATGTTCACTTTTTGCCATGTTAGAATTTTGTAATTTTTACTTTTATTTCACAGAACTAACTTGTTTTTTTTATTGTGATTTCAGGTGTGGAGTTAAGTTTTTATTATGACTAACTATCTTTCTTTGTTGTGTATGTATTATTTAAATTTGCACACACCCACTTTAGCGTAATCTCCACTTTAGTACGGTACGACCGGAGCGGCTGGGCCGCCGGTACGGCTCGGAAAAACTCTACTCGCTTGTGAAGGTCTTATGATCCCTATAATGGGGTGAGGAAACCACCTTGTCGGGAACCTATCAGTGGAGCCTACCTTGTAGAGCAAAGCCACACATTTTTTTTACCCCCCTAACATTGATGGGTTCGACTACAGCCGTCAGGCCCTTTAACGGCGAGGAAACGGAAAACAGGCCCACCAGGCCCAAACTGAAGGTAAAGATGACCTAGGAAAAGGGTCCCGACGAAGGGAGTCCCGACGAGGCAAGATCCCGACAGAGTCGGTCCCGACAGTTGAGCTGGAAGCTCCCGATGAGAAGCCTTTAAGTAGGCCCGGACGATGAATCCCTGAGAATGATTGGCCCTGTCACGATGACGAGGGGCCCCGAGCGGTGACACAACGAGATAACTCTGGAGTCCCCGACGAGAGTCGGGACTCGTTATCAGAGGATAAGGCCAAGATATGCGGGGCGTGGCCGAGATACGCGGAACGTGGTTAAGATACACGGAGCGTGGCCGAGATACGCGGGGCATGGCTAAGATACGCGAGATCACATCCGAGATATGCGGGATACGGGCTAACCACCCCTAACGGTTCGCCAGGTACCTGAGGAATCTCTTTGCCTATAAAAGGGCAGGAGATCACCTCAGAAAGACTTACGTTGAGTTCAATACACTTTGAGATTACTGCTTGCCAGTCATACGAGATACTCATATAAGCATCGGAGAGGGATTCTGGGTCACCGGCCGGTTTATCCCCTCTTGCAGGATTGCGTGGAGCGAAGGAGCTAGGATTGCTGTCAAAGTCCGTACCGGAGTTCCACCGTGATCGAACATTGGCGCTGTCTGTGGGAATCAAACAAAAAGCTGATATGCCTTCTACTCGATCGATGGCGGCTGGCAAGCACAGAAGACAGGGACAATCCGGTGGTTCCCGTCACCCCGCTGCAACGAATCTTGATTCAGTACCGGAACAGGAGGAAAACCAGAACCATCCCCCGGCTGAGCTCTCCCAGACAGGGGGGCACAATGGGGATCCCGAAGATGTTGCTCCTCAGCACCAGGGCAACAGGGGGCAGGAGGCCCCCCCAGCTGCAGACTTGACAAGGGCTGTGGCGGAGGCCATTCCCATGTTCCTGGCAGCCGTGGAGGCTCTCTTGGATCGGAGAGAGGCTGCAAGGAGGCAGGAGGAGATGCCCCCGTTGGAGGAAGTGGCCCCGCCAACAGAGGGTCAGAACGCACAGGAAGCCCCGCTCCGAGGCCAGGACAGAGGTAGGGCAACCGGTCAGCCGGAGAGGTTCGTGGTTGATGGACCAGGACCAGTACAACACAGGACCATTCCCCTGAATGGTCCCATCACTCCCGACCAGGTGGTAAAGATCGTGAACATCTGTATGGGAGAGCAGAAGCCGCTGGTGTCGGAGCTAAGGGATCAATCCACTCATCCCTTCGTCCCCCGACTTATCGACACCCTAGCCCCGCCTGGGCTAGGCATCCCCACGATAAAGGAGTATGATGGCGAAGGAGATCCAGTTCGCCATGTCCAGAAGCACCTCATGACGTGTCTGGGAAGAGCCCCGAGCGAGGACATAGTGTGTACACTGTTTCCAAACACACTTGGAGAAAGAGCCCTGACCTGGTTCTTTAGTCTGCCCCCAGGCTGCATCACTTGCTGGGCAGACATGCACGACCGATTCATTCAGCAGTACCAGGGTCAGAGGCGTTTATTGAAGAGCGTGAGGTCCCTGACTCAGGTGGTGCAAAGGCCCGATGAATCGCTGGCTCACTATTACCAGCGGTACACAGCCAGCGTAGCAGAGATAGACGAAGAAATCTCAGAAGGCGAAACCATCCGCACCTTCATTCGGAACCTGACAGCCCCCTATGGCTCCGACTTGATGCACAGCGTGGCTGAGAAATCTGTGTGGAATATGGAGGCATTACAGAAGAGGGTGAAACAACAGATCGACGTCCAAGAGTCGAAGATAGCCGCGGGAGAACTGGAGCCCCCAAAGTCGAACAAAGGAAAGCAGTCGGTTAAACCTTTCGACGATCGTAAGTCAAAGGGTAAACCCGACAATAGCAAGAATCGAGGCCGTCCGGATCGGAGGGACGATAGACGTTCTTCAAGGAAGGATAAGCGGGAGGATTTCGACATTCCTCTATACTGCTCCATGGCGGAGGTGCTAACAGTCATGGAACGACAAGGTATCTCCAGGTACCCCCCGAAGAAAGAGGGAGAATTCTTGGGATCCCGCACGGATCGCTACTGTCGATTTCACCGCGCAAATGGTCACGACACCAATCACTGTCGGGAACTGAAGAAGGAAATTGAAAAGCTAATCCAGAAGGGGAAGCTCAAGGAATTCGTCGGGGATAAGCGGTGCCGATCTCGCTCTCGGTCTCGATCGCGGTCCCGTTCCCGATCCCGCGATCGGTCCCCGAAAAAGAAGAGAACTGATCTAGAGTCATCCGGTGCTCGCAAGGAGAGACGAGTTATCAACGTGATTCATGGAGGATTTGCTGCTGGAGGTGATACCTCATCCGCCCGAAAGGTCTATGCCTCTAGAATCCCTACGGCGGTGGTACTGGGTAAGAGGTCCCGCTCTTGGACCTTGAAAGAAGAGATGGTTATCTCCTTCTCATCGGAAGACCTCATAGGCGTGGAGACTCCGCATGACGATGCCTTGGTGGTAACCTTGGATGTGGATGGGTTTGAGATGAAGAGAATTCTAATCGATGGAGGAAGCTCCTCCGACATTCCATTCATGGACGCACTGGAAGCTATGGGGAAGACAAAGAAAGATCTGAAGGAGGCAAACTTCCCGATGGTCGGGTTCTCTGGCTCAACCTCCTACCCGCTAGGAGTAATCACCTTACCAGTAGAGTTTGGTAGTGGGTGGAAATCAGAAAGGAGGAACGTAGAGGTTGTCGTGGTTGATTCCGCGGGGACCTACAACGCGATTATCGGGAGAACCACCATTAATCCCTTGATGGCGGTTGCCTCGACTGTGCACCAGAAGATGAAGTTCCCGACCGACCACGGAGTCGGAGAGGTCAAGGGCGACCAGGTGGCTTCCCGAAAGTGCTATGTTAATGCCACCCGGAGGAGGAGGCGAGAGGCCATGACTGTCCTCCAGACAGACACAGATCCCAGAGAAGAGTTTGGGCATCCCGCCCCCGTAGAAGATCTGAAAGAAGTCGAGATCGACGGACCCCAGCGGAAGGTGAAAATCGGGTCTGCCCTGACTGAAGAGACAGCCCAAAAATTGGTGGAGTTGCTGAAGGAGTTCAAGGAGCTGTTTGCCAGGAATCAGCTCCGATGTGATCGTACACGAGCTGAAGATAGACCCCACGATCAAGCCTATCACACAGAAAAGGCGTCCGATGGGCACGGATAAGAAGATCGCGATCCAGCAGGAAGTGGGCAGGTTGCTCGATGCTGGGTTCATTAAGGAGCTCCGATTCCAGACTTGGGTGTCCAACCCAGTGCTGGTGAAGAAGACCAACGGGAAATGGCGAATGTGTGTGGACTTCCGCGACTTGAACAAGGCTTGCCCAAAGGACTGCTATCCACTCCCGAGAATCGATCAGTTGGTGGATGCCACGTCGGGACACGAACTGTTGAGTTTCATGGACGCGTATTCAGGCTACAACCAAATAAAGATGGCCAAGGAAGACGCCCCCCATACAGCGTTCTACGCAGACAGTGACATCTATCACTACGATGTCATGCCTTTCGGGTTGATCAATGCCGGGGCAACCTACCAACGAATGGTGAACAAACTGTTTGGAGATATGCTGGGAGAAACCATGGAAGCTTACGTGGATGATATGCTGGTGAAGTCCCGACAAGCCGAGGATCACGTGCACAACCTAACCATGGCATTTGAGCGGATGAGGCTCCACCAAGTTTGCTTAAACCCGACGAAATGCGCCTTCGGAGTCCACTCATGGAAGTTTTTGGGCTTCATGGTAAGTCAAAGAGGAATTGAAGTGAATCCTGAGAAGCTGAGGGCAATTGAGGAGATGCAGTCTCCGATAAACCATCGGGAGGTACAAGTGCTGAATGGCCGACTAGCTGCAATGAATCGCTTCTTGTCCAAAGCCAGCGACCGATCGATGCCGTTTTTCGAAGTCTTGAGAGCCAACAAAAAATTCGAATGGACCGCCATTCCAAGCACTCAAGCAGCACCTTCGCACACTCCCGCCGTTGGCGAAACCGGTTCCAGGCGAGCCGCTCTACCTTTATTTGGCTGTTTCTGAATTTGCCATTAGCTCTGTGTTAGTAAAGATTGTCGAGGGTAATCAAATCCCCGTCTATTATGTAAGCAAGGAATTTGTCAAATCTGAATTGAACTATCCCGCCGTTGAGAAGTACCTCTTTGCGTTGATTATTACTGCTCGGAAGCTAAGGCCTTATTTCCACGCACACGAGATCACTGTGCTGACGAACCAGCCTTTGAAGCATTTTTGAACCGACCGGATGCGTCGGGAAGATTAGTGAAATGGGCAGTAGAGCTTAGTGAGTTTCGGATACACTTTGCTCCAAGAACGGCGATTAAGGGCCAGGCGTTGGCGGATTTTATAGCAGAATCTACAGCCCCCGATCTGGAAGATGCGGGCCCTGTAGAGGGGGCAACTATGGAGGTCCCGATAGAGGAACAACCAGAGAGGGCAGAGCAATCAGAACAGCCAAACAAGGAAAATACTTGGGAGATGTACACGGATGGCTCCGCGAGTTCAGACGGATCAGGAGCGGGCTTTTTGCTGATACCACCGGGTGAAGGTGAGCCACTCCGATACGCCTTGGCTTTAACATTCAAGGCCACGAACAACGAAGCGGAGTATGAAGCTCTTATCACGGGCCTAAAAATTGCTAAGGGCACTGGAATCGATCACTTGAGAGTGAAGTGCGACGCAGCTTTAATCGTGAACCAGGTTCAAGGGCGATACGAAGCAAGGAGCCCGATAATGAAGAAGTATCTACGAGAGGTACAAACCTTGAAGGAGAGCTTCAAAAGCTTCGATATCGAGGCAATTCCGAGGGAGGAAAATGTAGAGGCAGACGCCTTGAGCAAATTTGCCCTGGGGGCACCCTTGGAGGAAAATCGGAGGGTGCACTTCCTAGAGAAGGTGATCTTATCAAACATTGACCCAACACAGGTGTGCGCCATTGAAGCGAGATCGGAGGAGGAGCCAACTTGGATGACCCCGATAGTCGCATACCTGACTACGGGGGCAGTCCCCGATGATCAAGTGGCAGCGGACAGGATACGTCGGATCGCGGCCAATTATGTAATGCTAGACAAACAGCTATATAAGAAGGGCTGGTTCTCGACTCCGTACTTGAAGTGTGTGGCAGAACCCGACACCAATCGGATTCTGAAGGAGGTGCACGAAGGGGTCGCGGCTTGCCACGAAGGGGCCCGATCCATCATGAGGAAAGTGCTGAATTTGGGCTATTATTGGCCCACGATGAACAAAGAAGCAATGGCGATGGTCCGATCCTGCGACGCGTGCCAGAGGTACGCCCCGAGTATCGTGGCTCCGGCCGCTAATCTGACATCCATTAAGAGCGCGTGGCCCTTCGCGCAGTGGGGCATCGACTTGGTGGGACCTCTTCCGCAAGCACAAGGTCAATGTAAGTATTTACTTGTGGCTATCGATTATTTTTCGAAATGGATAGAAGCGAAAGCGTAGGCCAGAACAACGGGGAACCAGATCGTCAAGTTCCTCCAGACCCACATTGTGTCCAGATACGGGATTCCTAAGGTGGTGATCAGCGACAATGGTCCACCGTTTAACGGCTCTCAGGTAAGGGAGTATTTGGAGGAGTTGAACATCGAGCATCGGACGGCTTCTGTGCGCCATGCTCAGACCAATGGCCAGGTAGAATCAGCCAACAAAATCGTGATGGACGGCCTCAAGAAGAGGGTCTATGCTTTGAAGGGCAAATGGCTGAACGAACTGGAAAACGTGCTTTGGGCTGTTAGAACGACACCCAAACGATCAACCGGGGAGACTCCGTTTGGCCTCGTTTATGGCACGGAGGCTGTCGCCCCCGTGGAAGTAGCTGTGGCGTCCCATCGGATGAGATATTACGAGCCCCTGACGAACGATGAGATGAGACGTCTGGACTTGGACTTACTCGAAGAGAAGAGGCGGGAAGCCGATGAAGTCCAAGCTCGCATGCGTTTGGCGACGGCCAGGTACTACAATCGGCGAGTGAAGTCCCGAAAGTTCTTCGTCGGGGAGCTGGTTTGGCGTCGCAACGAGTTCACCCTTTTGGATCGAATCAACAAGATGTCACCAAAATGGGAAGGACCTTATAAGGTCGTGGGGATGCCAGCTCCAAATGCGTACAAGTTGGAAGACCTCGATGGCAGAACGTTGAAGCATTCTTTTAGTGGCGAACACTTGAAGAAACACCATGCTTAATGAAAGCCGCCTTAAGTGGTGCCCGAAGAAAGTCGCCTTAAGTGGTGCCCGATGAAGTCGCCTTAAGTGGTGCCCGATGTAAAATCGCCTTAAGTGGTGTATGCTGTTTATCGTTTAATTCTATGTAAGCCAATTTTATGCCATCAATAAATAAAGAGGTTGCTTCCAAAAAGAGTTGTCCTTAGATTTATGCTAAGTGTAAAAGTCGCCTTCAGTGGTGCACGAGGAAAGCCGCCTTCAGTGGTGCACGAAAAAAGTCGCCTTGAGTGGTGCACGAGAAAAGTCGCCTTAAGTGGTGCACAATCCTTAGATTTATTCTAAGTATCAAAAAGTCGCCTTCAGTGGTGCACGAGAAAAGCCGCCTTCAGTGGTGCACGAAAAAAGTCGCCTTGAGTGGTGCACGAGAAAAGTCGCCTTAAGTGGTGCACAACCTTAGATTTATTCTAAGTATCAAAAAGTCGCCTTGAGTAGTGCACGAGAAAAGTCGCCTTAAGTGGTGCACAATCCATAGATTTATTCTAAGTATCAAAAAGTCGCCTTGAGTGGTGCACGAGAAAAGTCGCCTTAAGTGGTGCACAATCCTTAGATTTATTCTAAGTATCGAAAAGTCGCCTTGAGTGGTGCACGATATTAAGTCGTCTTAAGTGATGCGTGATTCTTAGATTTACTCTAAGTAATAATTAAGTCGTCTTAAGTGATGCGCGGGACTAAGTCGCCTTAAGTGGTGCACGATCCTTAGATTTATTCTAAGTATCAAAAAGTCGCCTTGAGTAGTGCCCAATATTAAAGTCGCCTTAAGTGGCGCAGGTTGAAAAGTCGCCTTAAGTGGTGCACGATGTAAAGTCGCCTTGAGTGGTGCACGATCTTTAGGTTTATCCTAAGTAATAATTAAGTAGCCTTAAGTGGTGCACGATGTAAAGTCTCCTTCAGTGGTGCACGATATTAAGTCGCCTTAAGTGGCGCGCGAGATAAAATCGTCAGGAAGGACGTATGAGAATGTCTTAAGTGTCGAGGTTTCGACCTATGCGCATATAGTAAAGTCACTCGGAGAAGTGCAACGAAAGAATCGGAACTAAAGAAGTCTGATATTAATAAGGGCTCAAGGGCCCGACGATGACAAAAGAGAAGAAGATACAAGGACTCTAAATGATAAAAACATTCAAGCTTGGTCCTTGTTGGCAGCATTGGCAGCAGCTGGGTCCGCGGTGTCGGTAGCAGAGGGATCCACAGGGTTGGCTTCGGGAGGATTGGCTATCGGGGCGTCCGCACTTGGAAGTTCAGAAGCGTCTTCGACAATTACGGGGGTACTCCCCCCATCACTCTCCTCGGAAAGAGCAAAATACTTCTTCGCAAAGGGAGCGAGGGAAGGAGACTTGTCAAAGTTGATGGCATCCCCGTACTCCAGTTGGAGCTCCTCAACCGCATTGAAGAGAGTGTTCTCCACCTCCGCGCCAAAGAACTTCATGGCATCAGCTTGGAAGTCCCCGGACCTCCGATAGTCCTCCCGGCCCTTTTCCTCCGCTTCAGCCAGCTGCGCAGGAAATCCCGCGATTAGCTCCTCCAAAGCCTTCTTCTCAAGGACCAGTTTGTCCTCGGCAGCCTTCTTCTCCTGGGTCAGCCTGTCCACAACCGCCCCCCGCTCCTGCCGCTCTTGCCTCAAGAGCCCCTCAAAGTCCGCGATCTGCTGCTGGAGGTCCCGAATCTTCTGATTGAGGACAGCCTGCTCTTTGACAAGCTTCCCCCGCGAAGACTGGGAGGCCTTGAGATCCTCCTGAAGCTGCTCACGGACCCCTCAGTCCCGCTCCCGGGACTCATCATAGGCAATAACATACCCGATGAGGCGGTTGACGTCCCCAAGCTCCTGAAACAGAAAGGAAAAATGTTAAAGGACAAACGACCCGATTTATCATCAAAAGATGAAGAAGCAAAGTCTTACCTGTATACGGCGCATGGCCATATTTCGGACATCCCGCTGCATGTGCGTCCGATTGAGGCAAATCGGATGCCGCATAGAAGGCAGGATCGAACCCGCCAGCAGATGCAGGGCCAGCTCCTGGTCCTACTCCCCTTGTGTGAGCGGGACTCCCTGAAGCGTCTGGATAGGAGTCCAGGGGGCATTCTCTTGTGAAGAATCGAAGGGCTTGTAGAAGTTCCCATCAAGAGCAAGAGGAGAAAGAGGACGAGGAATGGAAGGGTACGCCTCCGTCTCGGCCCGAACAGGGGAAGGAGTGAACTCATGAATAGGCGACGGCTACCGCTGCTGCGGAGAAGATGAAGGAGGCGGCCCCTGAGGGGCTGGTTTCAAGGGGGATTGCCCCGCCTTCCGACGCTGACGAGGGGGGCCACCCTCGTCAGTCTCCTCAGAGGAGTCCAAGGTCTCCACCTGACGAAATTGTTCGCCAGTTGGTGCCTTCTCTCCAGCTTAGGAAGGCACCCCCGCTGAAGACGGTGCGTCTGCGGAAGCTGCAGCACCCGATGGAGCTCCCGAGCGACCTGCACCTGGAGGATGAGAAGCTTCAGAAAGGTAGTCAGGAAGTTCATCGGGATTCTTACACCAAATGATACGTCGGGAGACGTATTGATCCTTCCCACGATAATGATAGTAGCCTGCCTTCAAGACTCGGGGAGTTTCGCCTCGAAGGATTCTTTTGACGTCAGCGATGCGGGCTTCCTTGGTCGAGGAAATCAAATCCGTCGGGACCATCCTTTTGTATGATTTAATAATAAGTCGGAGTTTTTTACCTTCTTCAGCATTCTGGACATCAAAGAGCTGGTCCAGATCCACCCGCTTCCGCTTGGGTTGCTCTGCTGAAGGAGACCCCGACCTAGCAGCAGCCTTCTTGGCAGACTTCCTCATCCGCGAGGGGCGGACAACATCATTCTCCCCCTGTTTAAGGAATAGATCGGTCAGCACAGATACCTTCTTGGCTGCAAACAGTAAACAAAGAAGAGTTAGAAGTTTACCCAAGGAACGATATTGGAAGGGCCGTCGAAGAGCTGCCCCCCAGAAACAATATCGAGGAGTCGGATCCCGGCGTGCACCAGGTCCCGCTCCACGAGTGAGTTGGCGTTGAGAGGAGTGTAAGACTCCCCCCACCGATAAAGCTGGATAAGTTGGAGAGTCTCAAAACTCATCAGCATAAGTGTGGAAGGCAGGCGGAGGGTCTGCTGCCACCTCCCACCGAGGCCAGGGAATTGAGGAGTGACGGATAAAGAAGTAGCTCTTCTTCCAGCTACTGTTGTCGGACCCTGTATCAACCAAGAGTCCCCGACCCTTGACCACCTTCCAGGTGTCACTGGTCCAACCGTGCCGGGCAAGCTGCTGCTTACTCCACTTGGGCATCCGAGGGTAGAAGGCGCAAACCCCCGCCTCATTGCACTTCATCCCATAAAAGGTTCTGAAGTGCTGGAGGCTGTAGACCCACTTCTGTCGGAGACAGAGGACTTGAAAGGCGTTCCAGAGGCGGATGGCATGGGGAGAAAAGGTAGTGGGGTGCGTTTTGTAATGATGGCATAGCTCGACCAGACTACCGCAAAAGGGGAACCTGATCCCCGCTGATACTTGTCCCGTAGAGACAAATACCTCCCCTTTCTGGGGACGAGTAACCTCAGGGTTACTCGAGGGGCGATGCCGAGGATACGGGAAACGAGGTTCCCAGGTGATGGTGATGCAACCCTCTCGGAGAGCTGCATCATAGGCAGTGTTGGAGATCTCATTCGGAGCATAATCAAAATTAAAGGGTTTTCTCCCCTCAGAACTGGAACCGCTGTCTGAAAAGCAACCAGGGCAAGAAAATACAGTGGGACTCTTGGAAAATTAGAAAGAAAAAGACGAACAAGCAACGAAGGGGAATCCCTTACCAGACATAATGAAGTACAGGTTGAAGGAGATGAACGAAACCTCGCCGGAAAGATGATTGGAGACACTCCAAAGACCTTCGAAATCACAGAGCTTGGAAACACAGAGGAATCGCAGAGGAATCGCAGAGAGCTCTTGAGAATTCGAAGACGGTAAAAGTTAAATTATGACTGTGGCTAGGGTTTTATAGTCGAAGAAGAAGGTTGAACGGACACTTCGATCCGAGTCGTCGAAGTCGAAGAGTCTTAATCTGGACCGTTGAGATGAAACGTGCAGAAGGACAACGGGCGTAATGATGAAACGGCCCAAAAAGCACTTTTCAGAAAAGGACAGGCGCGAAAAATCAGGCACGTGGGCTGAAAACGTCTCTCCTTTATCTACTGCATTTAATGCACTAGGGAACCGAGGAGACCCCTGGGATTTAACAGTTATCTACAAAACCCTGAGGAAACGTGAAGGAGAAGACTGATAACTGAGTAACTGAACTAAAGGAAAAGATCCCCGACTCTAGTAGTGGAAGATCGGGAGTTAGAAGACACGACGAACTAAAAGTCCCTCATGTCTTGGGGGCATATGATGGGTTCGACTACAGCCGTCAGGCCCTTTAACGGCGAGGAAACGGCAAACAGGCCCACCAGGCCCAAAATGAAGGTCAAGATGACCTAGGAAAAGGGTCCCGACGAGGCAAGATCCCGACAGAGTCGGTCCCGACAGTTGAGCTGGAAGCTCCCGATGAGAAGCCTTTAAGTAGGCCCGGACGATGAATCCCTGAGAATGATTGGCCCTGTCACGATGACGAGGGGCCCCGAGCGGTGACACAACGAGATAACTCTGGAGTCCCCGACGGGAGTCGGGACTCGTTATCAGAGGATAAGGCCAAGATATGCGGGGCGTGGCCGAGATACGCGGAACGTGGTTAAGATACACGGAGCGTGGCCGAGATACGCGGGGCATGGCTAAGATACGCGAGATCACATCCGAGATATGCGGGATACGGGCTAACCACCCCTAACGGTTCGCCAGGTACCTGAGGCATCTCTTTGCCTATAAAAGGGCAGGAGATCACCTCAGAAAGACTTACGTTGAGTTCAATACACTTTGAGATTACTGCTTGCCAGTCATACGAGATACTCATTTAAGCATCGGAGAGGGATTCTGGGTCACCGCCCGATCTATCCCCTCTTGCAGGATTGCGTGGAGCGAAGGAGCTAGGATTGCTGTCAAAGTCCGTACCGGAGTTCCACCGTGATCCAACAAACATGATCTGTTTTTTGTTGTAAATGTTATCATACGACTGTTTGTATAGCTTTTATTTCTTATGAATTCATCTCATTGCATTTAAAAAAAAAAAAAAAAATTCAGCTAAGTAGTTAGTCATTTAGTTGTAGAATTTTTTATTTTCAAACATGCATTTTGTATGCATTGTTTTTTTTAAAAAAACCTCTTACCTGATTTTTTTTTTTTAATTTCAAACTTGCGTTTCATACGCATTATTTTTTTCTTTAAAAAAAAATCTTCAGGTAAGTTGTGATTTTGGTTAGCGCATCGCGCATGTAAAAAAACTTTTTTTGGAAATTTTAATTCCCTTTTAGCTATTAGAGCTTCTAATTTCGAGCGTGCATTCCATATGCATCATTTCAAAAACTTTTTACCTGAATTGTTTTATTTTAAATAATGCATCTAGTATGCATTAATTTTAAAAAAAAAAAACTATTTAGATAAATCGTAAGCTCTCTTAGTTTTAGGGCTCTTTGTTTAAAAAAACCTTTTACTTGATTTTTTTAAAAAGATGTGCATCACATATGCCTTATTTTTGAAAAAAAAAACCTTTCAGGTAAATTGTAATTTTTCTTAGTTGTATAACTTTCATTTTTAAGTTTGCATCTTGTATTTATTTTTTTGTGCATCTCATATGCATTTTTTTTTTTAAAAAAAAACTTTTCACTTGATTATTTTTTTTAATTTTGAGCAACTAGGATGCATTGATTCTTTTTTTTTCCCTCATTAAAAAAAAAACAAAAAAATTCAGGTAACTTGAAAGTTTTCTCAACTGTACAATTTCACCTCATGTACATCTCACAGGCATTGTTTTAGGAAAAATATTTTTTAGATAGATTGTAAATTTTCTCTTAGTTGTTGAGCTTTTTAATTCCAAACATGCATTGCATTTGCATTTGTTTTTTTAAAAAAAATTTACCTGAATTTTTCATTTTGTACATATGTATCATTCAGGTAAACTGGTTGTAAGTTATAACTTTCTTAACAGTAGAACTTTAACTTTCGAGCATGCATGAGCATTTAAAAAAAAAACTCAAAGTGTCATTCGTTTTTATCCAAGGTGTATTGCACTTTTTGGCTAGATCGTCTCAACCTTTGCATGAGCTAGCATTTTGAAAAAGAGATTTGATTCTGATTTTGATTTTTTGAAAAAAAAAACAGTTTAAATGTTTAGTTGAGTGTGACTATTCGAGCTTAAACAAAGGACGAGAAAATCCTTTTGAAAACTTCATTTTGAACATCTATCGTGCGTTCGAGCCAGATAGTGCACTCAGCGAACTCATTAAACTCCAAGCTAGTGCAAAACACCTTAGATCATAAATTTTGATTCTTTCTGAAATGTAATCGAAATTATGAACTCAATGACATTAGAAGTTTTCCGAAAAATCATGCATGACTCATTTGATTCTTTATACTAACTTTCGTGTCTGGTCTTTTAAGGTGCCCTTGGTTAGGTATCCTGCACATACGAGCTGTGTCGGCCAAATGGGGCAACAAAAAAGAACGTGCAGCCATTCAGTTACACGAAGCACAAATTGCGCATTCGGGATATCCAACACTCTGGTATGATGACTTGTACTTGGTTTTTCCTTGATATTTGAGTGTCCATACTATTTTTGCAGATCAGACGACCACTTCGACGAGGTCGCAACCACGTGAAACGTGACTGCTCCAAAGAACTTACATGTCAAAGTTCCACCCACCATATGTGGAATTCATACGTGTCCCGAACCAAGCCGTATATTCGTTTACGGTGAGGTTTAAACCGGTCGGTGGTAACCACGGGGCATCTCCTATTGAGATCGGTCATGTCCGGGGATGGGAAAATATCAAGAGATCATCGAGAGTCTCGTGAAGATTCAATGTGCTGATCAATGAACATTTGAGATGTCAAGCAAAGAAAACATTATTGTTGGTGCCTTCCATCAGAGGTCCAGGGGCATTTACTTTCCGGCGGGTGTTCATATACAAGTTGTGATTTCTAGATGGAGCAGGAAAATCAGGACATGCAGCAGGTCCAGTCGCATAGCGAGCACATTTCCCACTAGAAAAAAACTCCAACACCCAGGTAAGAGAAGTTGTGATCAATTCTATCCTCGAAGTTTAATTTTTTTTTCCCTACCCATTTTGCAGTTCGGATAATCATGAAGAGCACATCTCGTGCGCGGCCCTTTGCTCACCGCAAGCTGTCGAATTTATCCCAGATACCTCATGCGATATCTATGCCCAAATTTACCATTTGCGGACTACTATGCCAAACTCAACACCATCTATGTGTGTTCATCAACCAGACCATTCATACAGAATGTGACGAGCCTACCCGATTGGTGCTATCTATGGGGCATCCCCAGACGAGATTGAGCAATAGCCGGGGCACTTGAGAAGCCGAGATTAGAAATCACTGGTTATGTCATTCATTGGACGTAGGTTCCATCCAGGGCGTCGACACGACCGACGTTTAGACTCAATTAACTGAGTCGTTCTCTAGAAGGTTTTTTCAATCTGCCACTAGGGGGCATGTACGTAATTGTTGTTGATTGTTTTCGTTAAATTTTCTTTTTCAAAAAAGAAGCAAAAAAAAGAGCAAGAAAAAAAGCAAGCAAGCAAAAAAAAAAAAAACAAAAAAGAAAAAGCAAAAAAAAAAAAATCATTTTCTTTAGGGTCACAGCCGCCCTTTAATTGGCTACCGATAAAGATAAAGAGAGTGCTCTTGCATATTTTTTGAGAGCAGTGAAGAAATAAAAGGGTCACAGTTGTCCCTAAATCAACTACAAATAAAAAAGGGTCTCAGTAGTCCCTAAAACGACTATATAAAAAGGGCCATAGCCACCCTTCAAATGGCTACAGATAAAGAGCGCTCCTGCAACATCAAAAGCGGGAAATAGGTGAAAGGGCCACAGCCACCCTCCAAACGGCTACGAATAAAAAAAGGGACCCCGCGAACCCTGTGAGGGCGGGGGAATAAAAAGGGCCACAGCCACCCTTAAAATGGCTACACAAAAAAGAGTGATCTCGCGAATCCGGTAAGGGCGGGAAAATAAAAGAAAGGGTCACAGTCGTCCCTCAAACGGCTACAGTCAAAAGAGCGATCTCGAAACATCGATGGCGGATATTAAGTGAAAGGGCCACAACCACCCTCATAATGGTTACATACAAAGAGTGTTTCCCGGATCAGAGACGAGGAATGAAGGGCCACAGCCACCCTCCAAATGGCTACAATCAAAAGAGCTCCCGCAAAATCGAAGACGGTGAGAAAAGGGTCACAGTCACCCACCAAATGGCTACAAACACTCCCGCATCGAGGCGGAAAATAAAGTACGGGTCACAGCCACCGTTTAATCGGCTACCAAATAAAGAGTGCTTCCGCTAGGTTGAAAACCCGAAAGGGCGGCCTAGGCAAAATCAGGAAATGAGAGGCATGGTTGCAAATTCAGAAATTGCAATCATGGAAAAAGGAGAGAAAGAAAAAAAACCGAGGGGCACGGTCGAAAATCTCTCAATCGGCCGTGGCAAAAGGAGAGAAAAAGAGAAATTCTCAACAAAAAAAAAAGAGAGAAAAAGAAAAAGAAAAAAGAAAAAAGAAAAAAAAAAGTAAAAAGAGAAAAGATCCCGCTAGGTTGTCGCACAATGCACAATTTAGGCAAAAATTAGGGACAAACACTCATGCGCAAGCAGCATCTTCCAGAGTCAACTTCACGGCAAGCGGGACGGTTACAGTCTGCTCTCGCGAGTCGCCATTCAAGGATGAGTATGACTGTTACAGTCTGTTCCTACGAGTTAACTTCATGACAGACGGGACGGTTACAGTCTGCTCTCGCAAGTCATCACTCAAAGGATGAGTAGGACTATTACAGTCTGTTCCTACAAGTCACAACCGACAATCATGATCTGAAGTTTTCCAGCTTCCTGAGAGTCAACCCCGACGAACGAAGCCTTAGTATTCAGCCTTCGCAAGTCACGCCACTAGAGGCACTTCTCCAACAGACGCCAATAGAGGCTCTTCTCCGATATACGCCGCTAGAGGCATCGCCAAAGGGTCTCTGGTACGGTCTGATGTAGAGGTCTTCCGCCATCAGAGATATCACCAGAGGTTTTCCGGTACGGCCTGACGTAGAGGTCCTCCGTTACCACTCGCCACTAGAGGCATCACCAAAGGTTCTCCGGTACGGTCTGACGTAGAGGTCTTCCGCCACCAGAGATATCACCAGAGGTTTTCCGGTACGGTCTGACGTAGAGGTTTTTCCGTTACCACTCGCCACTAGAGGCGTCACCAGAGGTTGTTGGTACTGTCTGACGTAGAGGTCTTCTGTTACCAATCATCACCAAATGTTTTATTTTATTGCACGCCACTGGAGGCTTTTCCTTGTCGCTCGCCACTGGAGGCAACGTCGATTGAGGTTTTACTTTACTGCACGCCACTGGAGGCTTTACTTTTCCGCACACCACTGGAGGCTTTACTTTTTCGCACGCCACTGGAGGCTTTACCTATTTGCACCGCCAACGGAGGCACCGCCAACAGGGGCACCGCCAACCGAGGCTTTATTTTTCTGCACGACCAATGAAGGCACCGCCAACAGGGGCACCGCCGACGGAGGTTCTATTTTCCGCACGCCAACGGAGGCACCGCCAACAGGGGCACCGCCGACCGAGGCTCTACTTTTTTACACCATCAATAAAGCCAAAGGCCGCCTTGGAGACTTGAAGACCCGGAAGAAGATATACTTCCTAGCCAAAATTAGTGTTTACTCGTCTTTAGACAAACCCCCTCGATGCATTCTACGGGAGTCCGTCCAAAGAGGGGCAAGCTGTAAACACCTAATTTTGGTACGCACGACACGTATATAACACGATAAAAATGTTATGTGTAACGCGTTTAAAAAAGGAAGTATTTAAATATGGAAGGTCACGGGGTTGCCAAAAATAGGCTCAGTTTAAATTAGGACAATACATATGCAATAATGTGATGTAATAAATCAGAAAATATATAATATATATATTTATATATATATTTTCGGATTTAATAGAGTAAATATTGAGGGAATATTGATTTTCCAATTTTTGGGTGTCAATTTACCTAAAAATAGGTACCTATTACATAGGGGTGGCAACGGGTCACGGGTAATCCGTGACCCGCGGGGCCCGCCCCGATTTTGACCCGGATACCCGCGATCCGTGATCCGTGGGGCGGGTACGGTTTTGGGGTCGCCCCGCCCCGTTGACCCGCCCCGCCCCGTATGTGAATAATTTATATATATATTACACGTATTTATATAAAACTATATAGGTAATATAATACATAGTTAAAATAATTAGGATTTGTGACTTGTATTTGGATTTGAAGTTAAATTTATTATTTGTGATTTAAATTTTAAATTGAATTTGTATATGATAAATATAAAATTTAGGGTTTAAATTGCTAATAATATATTATGTACCACTAATAGGTGACCCGCGGGTCGACCCGCCCCGCCCCGCGATCTGTGTGGGGCGGGTACGGGTCGACCATCTTGACCCGCGGGGCGGGTACGGGGCAAGCGATACCCGCACCGCCCCGCCCCGTTGACAACCCTACTATTACATGTAAAAAAAACAGACAGAAAATTAGCAATAATAAAATATTATTTTTCCTTGAAATTCGTGCATTTTTTTTTTCAGTCTTTTTGCGTTAAACTTCTCCTGTAGACCACCATTGTTGCCTTCCTTCGCCAGCGCCGGAGTATAGCTCGGCCTCACTCCATCGATCCCGGTTTCGAGTCCAGCGCAGCCTTAACCAACCACCTCCGCGTCTCCGACCGCACCACCTGCAGCTGCTATCGATTCTGGCAGCATCTCGTCGCTCCTCCGTCCAGACTCAGTCATTCACCTTCACCGGCGAGCCCAGACCTCCACAGCACCGGCAGACCAACCGAGCCCCTTCCCCGACGTTCGGTCACCTCGGTCCGACCCATTTGCCACCGCGTTCCTCGCCAGTCCCCCGTTGCGACTTTGACCTCCACTAGTCGATCCGTTCTCGGACTCCGATCGCCCCGAGCTTGCTCCACATCGACCTCGGATCTCCATATTCTCGCAGAAACGCAGCAAAGTTCTATCGATTTTGAGTCTCGAATGTTCACCGGCGATAGTTGTCCTAAGGAGATAATAGACTATGAAGATGACAACATCCAACAGCATCGTCATTGGCGAAACTTGCTTTTTAGGAGATAAAGAATGATTTAGTTTAATTTGGTTTCGTTCAGTTTATCTTTATTTTATTTTTATTATTCATTTATTATATAATCTTTTTTTTTTCTTTGTTGCAGTACTGAACAGCATCTTCGAAGTTGAACATTCATTATTTGTTAATTTAGATTTTATTCTGCCTTAACGTATGTAAATCTTTGTATTCCATGTTTTCAGTCTTTTTAGTTAGGTTTGTTTAATTTCTAATGTAAAAAAATAAAAGAAGATGGAAATATGTGAATTGAGTACCGAAAGGGCATGTTTAAAAATTATATTTTTAATTCGTAATATAACCCCGAACTTGAATTTCTGATCGTAGACCGATTTTATACCTAGGTGGTTAATTCATTATTTTCCTAGGTAATTTAGGATTCTAGTTAGCCTTTATTAACTAGTGGCGACTCTTTTCAAAATCCACGTTTTCAAAACGTAATTCGCCATAGGTCAGATTTTAGGTCCGACAGTATACGTTTTCCTTCATACCGACATCAAGCCATTCAAAGCTGGGCATGATCCTTAGGTTCCCTATAAATAGGGACCTAGGTCTCCCATTTTAAAAAACTCCCTCATTCTGGCATTTGGTGCTCTGACTTCTCTCTAAAAGGCTTTCTCTCTCTAAAGATTATGACTTGAGCGTCGGAGAGGGCCCAACCAGCATCCCCCCCTCTCCCCCGCTGGTTACTGCTCTTTGTGCAGGACCCGAATTTCGAGAGATCAAAATCGAGAAGTTGAAGACTAGTTCGATGATCGTGTCTCAAGGTTCGTGGCATACAGACATATACCCGTTCCCGTGCGTACATCCAGAGCCCGTTCGTGGGAGAGAAGCCCGAAGTTACCCAAATGGAAGCAGACTTAACATTTGGCGCCGTCAGCGTGATTCGAACAAAAATTCATTCCATTCCGCAAGCTATGATAGGAAGACGAACGAAGAAGGCGGGTGCAGGCAAGCTGAAGCCGACAAGAAGCCATCTAGGACGTTCTCACATTCCAGATACAGGATCTACTGCTTCAACCGTACCATTCACAAACGTGCCTTCTGCACAGTATGGCTGCGAAGCCCAAAATGCGTACAAATCATCCTTTACGGAGAAGATGGCAAATGTGCACGTGATCCACGGAGGCTTTGGAGCCGGAGGAGAAACGTCGTATGAACGAGAAATATACGCTACCCACACAAAGCGCATATGCAAGGATGCTGACATGAAGGATACTGTCATGATAGATGTCGACGAAGAGGATGATTGCACAAAAGACGTCATTAGCTTTTCATCAAAAGACAAAGACCACATTATGCACCCGCACACCGGCGCGTTGGTTATAACTATGACAATCGATTGCATGGACATTAAGCGCATTATGGTAGACGGTGGAAGTTCACCCAACATCATTACAAAGGCTATCATTTTAGCCCTGGGGAGAAGGAGGCACGTCAAAAGAATGGACTCACCATTGGTGGGATTCATGGGAGACGAAGCTACCCGCTAGGATTCATAACTCTACCAGTCATCATAGGAGAGGGAGAGCAACAACTCCAAATAGACGTACCATTCGTGATCGTAGAAAAGCTTGACGCATGTAATGGAATCATGGGATACACAACCATGAACAAGTGGGGTATGATAGCATCAACATTACACCAAAAAGTCAAGTTTCTAACAAAGGCAGGAGTTGGTGAAGTAAAGGGAGATCAGCAGCTATCAAAAGACTGCTACAAGGTTGCACTCCAACATGGTGACAAGACAAACAATTGTGGAATTCCCAACTTTGATGAAGACCCAAGGACGGATCATGCACGTCCTGCTCCTGTTGAAGCATTGCAAGAAATCAAGATTGACGAGCCAGAAAGGATGGTTCGAGTGGGAGCATCAGTGTCAGAAGATGAAGTGATAGAAATCAAGGCACTTCTAATAGAGTATAAGGAGCTGTTCGCATGGTCACCAAACGATATGCCAGGAATAAGCCCAAACATAATCTCTCACAAGCTCAACATCAAACCAGGATCCAGGCCTATAACACAAAAACTACGACCATTGGGAGGAGACAAAAAGCTCGCAATACGAGAAGAAGTGGGCAAGTTGCTGAACGCGGGCTTCATCGAAGAGTCGCAATACCAAACATGGGTTGCGAATCCAGTTTTGGTACCCAAACCTAACGGCAAGATGAGAATGTGTATCGACTACAGAGACCTCAACAGCGCATGTCCAAAGGATTCATATCCACTGCCAAGGATCGACTAGCTAGTAGATGCCACCGCAGGACACGAACTAATGTCAGTAATGGATGCGTATTCAGGATACAACCAAATTCCAATGGCGGAACAAGACGCACCTCACACTGCGTTCTACGCAGACAGCGAGATCTACAATTACAAGGTCATGCCATTCGGACTAATTAATGCTAGAGCAACATACCAGTGTATGGTCAACACAATCTTCGGAGATATGATCGGGAGGATCATGGAAGCATACGTGGATGACATGGTCGTGAAGTCGACAAAAAGGCGTAACCATGCTGATAACCAGGAAAAGCTCTTAACAGGTTCCTCGCAAGAATAGGAGACAAAGCCCTTCCATTCTTCCAAGTTCTTCGTGCAAACAAGAAGTTTGAGTGGACACCAGTATGTGAAGAAGCATTCCAACAATTGAAGCATCACCGAACGCTCCCAGCGTTAACAAAACCAATACAAGGCGAGCCGCTTTACCTGTACATATCCATAAGAAACACTGCAGTCAGCTCGGTACTCGTCAAGCAAAAAGGGACTACACAGCTCCCAGTATACTACGTGAGCAAGATCCTAGCAAAATACGAAGTGAATTATATGCCAATCAAGAAGTACCTATATGCTCTCATAGTGGCGGCAAGGAAATTGAGACCATACTTCCATGCACGCGAGATAACAGTCCTGACGGACCAACCCTTGAAGCATATCCTGTCAAAGCCAAACATGTCAGGAAAATTAACAAAGTGGTCAATCGAGCTAAGTGAGTTCCGCATTCACTTTGCACCACGAACAGCAATCAAGGGACAAGCATTGGCAGACTTTATCGCGGAGTTCACAGGGATAACCCCGGAAACTGACATTCAAGACGGGGCACAGCAAAGTGAAGAGCACTCTGAATTATGGCAAATGTACACTGATGGTTCCTCAAAAGTTGGAGGATCAGGAGCTGGCAAATGTACACTGATGGCAAATGTACACTGATGGGTCAGAACCGTTGAAATATGCTCTAAGCCTAACATTCAGAGCAACGAATAACGAGGCAGAATATGAAGTCTTGATAACAGGCTTAAGGATCGCAAAAGGCCTCAGAATCAAACACTTAAGAGTCAAGTGCGACTCACAGCTAGTTGTCAATCAAGTCAAAGGCGAGTACGTAGCCAAGTCAGAGAACATGCAGAAATACTTGGAACAAGCAAATGAGCTCATCACAAGCTTTCAAACTTTCAACATAACGTCCGTTCCAAGGGAAGAAAATCAAGAGGCAGATGCGTTAAGCAAGTTCGCGCAGGGAAAGGAACAAGGCCAAGAAACACACTTCGTCGAAAACAGGATCATGTCCGTAATCGACAAACTAGAAGTATTAAATAACAACACAGAGCCTACCTGGATGACTCCAATTCTGGCATACCTTATAGATAACGTCTTGCCGGAAGAAAGACTTAAAGCGCAAAAAATCTAAAGAATCGCTGTCAACTATACATTGATCGAAGGCCAGTTATACAAGAAAGGATTCTCAACACCATACCTAAAGTTCTTAACTTTCCCGGAAGGTATGACATTGTTGAAGGACTTCCACGAAGGCAAAGCAGCTTGTCACGAGGGGGCAAGATCCTTAATCCGAAAAGCGCTAGGTCTAGGATACTGTTGGCCAACAATGAGAAGCTAAGCAACAAACATGGTCACGGAATGCGAATCCTGTCAACTATATTCAAGGAACATAACAGCTCCCGCAACGGAATTGTGTCCAATTGCAAGTTCCTGGCCTTTTGCACAATTGGGAATTGACTTGGTGGGTCCACTTCCACAATCCAAGGGGCAAACAAAGTACATTGTAGTAGTTATCGACTACTTCTCCAAATGGATTGAAGCTAAGGCGTTAGCACGTACGATGGACGCGCAAATAATGGATTTCATGACAAACCACATCATTGCACGTTATGGCATACCAAGAGTACTCATCAGTGACAATGGGCCACAATTCAGGAGTTCAAGAATTCATACGTTCTGCGAAAGACTCAACATAGATCACCGTTTAGCATCAGTGCGTCATGCCCAAACCAATGGACAAGTCGAATTCGCCAACAAGATTGTCCTGGATGGTCTTAAGAAAAGAGTTCACGTTTTGAAGGGAGGATGGGCAGAAGAGCTTAGCAGTGTCCTATGGGCTGTACGCAAAACCCCAAAGGAGTCAACAGGAGAAACACCATTCATCCTAGTATACGGAACAGAAGTCGTAGCTCCAATCGAAATCGCTGTCTCATCAGACCGCATAACTCATTTCAATCCTCAAACCAACGAAGCGGAAATGCGTTTAGACCTGGACTTGGTAGACGAAAGAAGACGAAACTCGGAGCTAACCCAAACACGTATGCGCTTAATAACTGCAAGACACTACAACAGGATAGTGAAAGAAAGACAATTCCATGTGGGCGAGATGGTATGGAGAAGGAATGAATTCTCACACTTAGATCAAATCAACAAGTTATCTCCAAAGTGGGAAGGCCCATACAAGATTGTCTCAGTCCCTTATGTTACCGCATACCGCCTCCAAGATACTGAAGGCAACATCCTTCCAAACACATTCAATGGGGGGCACTTGAAGAAATTCCACGGATGAAGGAAGAATATTATATTACAAAGCAGCTATTGTATCAAGCTATTTTGTCTTAAACTTTTATATTAAAAAATGGGGGAGATTTATTAACTCCAAGTTTGTTTACAATCATGTAATCACATCAATCATTTAAGGGTTAACAGGTCTTTTGGTCCATGATGTTTGACAACTTTTGGGTTTTGGTCAATAATGTTTTTTTTACCTAGTTTTGGTACCATATGTTTGCAGATTTTTTCTAGTTTTGGTCTAACTGTTACATTCCGTCCATTTTTTGACATCTTCAAGTCATGTGATCCCTTCTAAACTTTAAATTTAGTCCCTCTAATACTTTCTTAACCTTTTTTTTTGTTCAATTTAGTCCCGAAGTTTCAAAATCGACCCCAATTAGACAATAGGTCCAATCGAATTTTTGAAAATTCGGGACTAAATTGAACAAAAAAAAGGTTAGGAAATTATTAGAGGGACTAAATTGAACAAAATTGAAAGTTTAGGATGGATCACGTGACTTGTACATGTCAAAAAATGGACGGAATGTAACGGTTAGACCAAAACTAGAAAAAATCTGCAAACATATGGTACCAAAACTAGGTAAAAAAAAACATTATTGACCAAAACCCAAAAGTTGTCAAACATCATGGACCAAAAGACCTGTTAACCCATCATTTAATAAAGTCAATTTACTCTCGTAGGTACCTTCCCACATTATGCACTATACTCTGGATTAACATCAAGTAGCAAACAACGTGCATACTACTCATATCAACAAATCATCACGCCATGCAACTTATAATAGGCGACATCAACAAGTTCATCTTCAACAAATTCAAAGTAATATTCACTCAAAAGCAACATCATGCAATGCTCCAAAAGTGACATGGTGCAATGTCCTACTTGTAAGGATAAAACCATGTTCACATCTGTCAAAAGTAACATGTTGCGACATCCTTTTCAAAAGGGCAAACCCCATGTTTACTTCTAAAAAATGGCATGTTGTGAAATCCTTCGGGCAAATCCTCATGTTCATAGCCATTCCCTGAATAAAAATAGGATGCGGCAAATACATTATGGGACTGATCACCCCACCGTGGCGGAAATCCTCTTGACGACAACCCCACACACTAAAAGTATGCATACTCTCTTAAGGGTACATACACCATGAAGACTTAGGCATGAAAAAGGATATTTTCATGTTATACGCTTTTTAAAGCAAACCGTGTACAAAACTCATCAAACTTACATGTCGAGTCTTGTATAACGTTATCTTGCTCTTTAACATTTAACGCAAAAACATCAAAATAAGCAAGAAATATCTTGCAAAAACGTCGCCTTAGAGTGGAACTAAGAGAGGGTATAAACTCAAGTCTTGCTACGTCAAGACGACACTGATACATGTCAAAGGCCTAGTGCCAAGTACATTACTACCAGCAATGTTACAAGTACCTAGTGTACATAACACCCTGCAATGCGCAAGTCGCAACATCGTATGTTCTATTCATCACAACAAAGAGTTCAATCCTATCATGCAAGTCCAATACATACGGACAATGAACATAATGCAAGGTATGAAATATTACTAACAAGTTATCACATGTTTATTATTATTAAAAACAGGTCCAAAGGACGAAGTACCATACAAGCAAACATACTATAATTTCCAAGGGACTAAGACAACATGTCCAGGAAATCAGCACCAAGTTCAAACATCAACTCAAAGATACATGAGAAGTTCCACTATTCCTAGTAAGCTGTGGAACAACATCCATAAGCTCGGGAGAAGCAACAATGACATCAGCACTTCCTCCATCTTCAATCATATCATAGGCGGATACATCAAGCCCCAAAGTGTGCAATGCCTTAAGGTAGTTAACGACATAGTCAGAACAAGGCCCAAGCTTGTCAAAAGGAAACTTGGGGGCAAGCGCGTTGACACGACGAAAGTAATCCTCGGCACGCTTTCCCATCATGGTATCAGTTATCTTCTTAGCTGCAAGACTAAAAGCGGGAGTACTCAAATACTGGGAAAAACCCGCTTCAATTCCAAGCGCATAATGTTCCTCACGTGCGGTAGTCAAGGCAGCCTCTAGAGATGGGATGTCATCAGAAATCTGTTTCTCAAGCGCAATCATCTCAGCTTCAATATCAGAAATTTGAGTCTCCTGCACCTGATACTTGGTCTCGGAATCAATTAACTTCAAGCCAAGTGCACACACCTTATCCTTATAACGGGCAAGTTCAAGACTAACGGTGTTACATCTTTTGATAGCAGCTCTTCTAGCACTAAAAAGCTCCACAACATACGACGACATGTTCACCATCTGAGACACAAACTGAAAATCATACAAGAACACAAGGCCATAAACATTACACAACAAAGGCGTACGGCACGAAAGTTATCAGGAAACATAACTTGTTAACTTACATGAGCAAAATTGGCCAAAGCATGTTCAACACACTCTTCGGCTTCTTCATCAGTCCTCGGACAAGCACGTCGATCGCCTGGGGGCACACTCCTATGCAGAACACGAACACCAACCTCCGGCATATTAAGTTTCACCTACCAAAAGGTTTCCAAGCATCACCAGATATATCACCTTCCAAGGGATGAAGAAGATGATCACGCTTCAAAGCTGGGATCACTGCAAGAAAGATAAAGAATAAAAACCAAGTGTTAAAAATCAGAGTATAACGAGAAATGTGAAGTACATCTCATACCGACAGACGAGGAGCGATCCTCTGCGAGTCGATCTCTCGACTAGGGGGCAGAAGATACCGTCGTGCATCCAGTAACTTCCCCTCCCTTATCAAAGGTGGAGGGAGGAAGGGCAGCATTCATCCTTACACGCTTAGGATCACTCGATACATGCGACACCACCTCGGATCGCTTGATAGGAAGTTGATAATCATCCACGGAAACATCAAGAGCAGGGGAACGTACTGAATAATCAAAAAGACAAAACAAATGATGAGTCAAAGAAGTAAAAGATAAGGAAAATTTACAAGGAAAAACTTCTTACCCATGAGCCCCTTTCCGGGACCATATCCAGAAGTCACGGGGGCAGCAAGAACAAGTGATGAAGCGGACGTCTCAGGTGGAGGAGTGTTGCGAATAGACTCCGCATGTAAGGAAGAGTTCTTACCAATAAACCAGTCTACGAGGATGATATAAGCAAGGATACAAGGACCATCAATATTTAACTCGTCACCAACATCTGAACATAATGTCACTCGCGGAACGGGGATAGAAGACTTACTCATAGTAACCGCGACAAGAAGACTAACTCTGAAAAGGAGACTGCGTAACTTGGAATCCTGAAATTGCAAACAACAAATCAATCAGTGTACGAGCACTATGTATGTACATACATGTCGACAAGGATGCATGTCGACAAGTGAAGAATATTTTCTAAGTATTTCCATGTACGTACATACATGTCGACAAGGATGCATGTCGACAAGTGAAGAATATTTTCTAAGTATTTCCATGTACGTACATACATGTCGACAAGGATGCATCTCGACAAGTGAAGAATATTTTCTAAGTATTTCCATGTACGTACATATATGTCAACAAGGATGCATGTCGACAAGTGAAGAATATTTTCTAAGTATTTCCATGTACGTACATACATGTCGACAATGATGCATGTCGACAAGTGAAGAATATTTTCTGAGTATTTCCATGTACGTACATACATGTCGACAAAGATGCATGTCGACAAGTGAAGAATATTTTCTAAGTATTTCCATGTACATACATACATGTCGACAATGATGCATGTCGACAAGTGAAGAATATTTTCTAAGTATTTCCATGTACGTACATACATGTCGACAAGGATGCATGTCGACAAGGGAAGAATATTTTCCGAGTATTTCAATGTACGTATATACATGTTGACAAGGATGAATGTCGACAAGTGAAGAATATTTTCTAAGTATTTCCATGTAAGTACATACATGTCGACAAGGGGAGAATATTTTCTAAGTGTTTCCGTGTACATACATACATGTCGACAATGATGGATTGCGTGCATCAAGTAGCTATTATCAACTTCTACACAATACCTCCTAAGCATTCCTACGACGCTTATCGACAAAGCTCATACGACGACATCTATGGTAACAAGCATTAGATATTGTTAAAATATTTTCTAAGTGTTTTAGCATGTATGCAGACAATGACCGACAGTCTATACATGATGCTCAACGTACATTGCCTAAGCTATCATTACCTACATACAACCATTGACGGCCATGTACGTACAACTACCGATCATCAATATCGAGCATATTAAAACAACGGCTAAGGCATGGAACAACATGTCGGCAATAAACAATATACATAAGGGAAGTATAACGATTCTTCTTCACTCTTCTAAAATTTTCAGCACTTAGAAAAAATTTGGCCGATTTGAGGTTAAGAATTCTAATCCATTTTATCAAACACCTTATATGCATGTTAAGGTAAGCTAGGTACATGGTGATTTCAAGACTAAATCAAGGCCAAACGAAGTCACGAAAGGTCCAGCCATGTACGAAATTGAACTCACTGATACGAAGCAAGTTCGAATTGCTACTCGCGCGTCCCTCCTTCCTCACGCGCTGCCTTGGTCTCCTCCTTGCCCGGATTCGATCTTGATCGATGTCAAATATGATGTGACCAATTCAAATTCACACCTCCATGAATTCCCTCTTCATCAAGAATGGAGAGCTTCTTGGGGATTTATCTATAAAGGATGTAAGATAATGAGTATTCTCTCTCCTAATTCTCATTAATAGTGTCTACGCCATGTGCTAAGGACTAAACTAATATCTATTTTCACACAAGTCCTTAGTATCACGTATAAGCATACTTACATCTCTCCTATGCTTGTTTTACATACATGCTCCCTAATGTTGCATGACGCGCTTCATAGATCATTACGCATGTTATTACTTTTATATGTACATGATGCTAACTCATGGTTGTTATGTGATTATATTTATAATCTAAGTATTAATTGAATGTTTGCATCATTTTCCATGCTTACATCATATTACATGCTTGCATCATTTTTTATGTTTACACCATGCTTCATGATTACGTACATGCTCTCCAATTTCATATTATTCTAAATGTTTTGCTTGTTGCATGATTACGTCATCCGTTTACTATGTCGTCATCTATATGTTGACAACGTGTTATATGCTTACATCATGTACCATGGTATTATCACGTTGAATAATCCTTTATTATTACAAGTATTGCACTCATTACATGATATTGTGAATATAAGTGCATGTTGTCATATGCATATTGTCCGCTACGCTAACCCTATAAACAGATTACGTACATACGGCGGAAAATTGAAGTTGGTCAAATTTATGATCCCAACACTCGAATTGACAAACAGGCCACCCTTGAGGTCAGTACCGAACCTAATTTGGACGAATATCTTATCTTAAAAAGAGTCAAGCATGGGTTTTGAACCGCTACTTGACTCGGGGGCAAGTGTTAGATATCTGTCCAATTCGTGTTCGTTTTTACATTTCGGGCCTCGCAAAATACTCCAAAACCCGTAAAAGAACTCTTCCGCGGACACCCAAGTCCAAAACGGTCCGGAATACACGCACTACCCGGACCGGGGGACTTTCGGATTGCCTTGTGGCAATCCGGACCAGGTCCGGATTACCGACGTTCTCCGCGCGCTTATCCCGATTATTTTGCCAAGTGTGAGAAGTCAGTGCACGCATAGTCCACCTTGATGACGGTATACGTTTTCCTTCATACCGACATCAAGCCATTCAAAACTGGGCATGATCCTTAGGTTCCCTATAAATAGGGACCTAGGTCTCCCATTTTAAAAAAACTCCCTCATTCTGGCATTTAGATCTCTGACTTCTCTCTAAAAGGATTTCTCTCTCTAAATATTATGACTTGAGCGTCGGAGAGGGCCCAACCAGCATCCCCCCCCCTCTCCCCAACTGGTTACTGCCCTTTGTGCAGGACCCGGATTTCGAGAGATCAAAATCGAGAAGTTGAAGACTAGTTCGAGGATCGTGTCTCAAGGTTCATGGCATACAGACAGATACCCGTTCCCGTGCGTACATCCAGAGCCCGTTCGTGGGAGAGAAGCCCGAAGTTACCCAAGTGGAAGCAGACGTAACATGTACCATATACCAACGCGTATCGCTTGGAGGATGCAGATGGCAACATATCCACAAACAAATTCAACGGGGGACACTAAGTTACCGCCGGAACGCACCACCTACATAACTAAAGAGCCTTTGTATCAAGCTCTTTTATTCTGCATATTATATGCATTACTTGAAGGAGATGTAATAACTCCGATTATTTGCAACTTTGTAAACAGCGCAAAAGACTAATGAAGTTAATGTATTCTCGTAGGTACATTACTCTCTTATACTCCCTACTTTAGAATTACACCAAGTAACGGACTCTATGCATATAACTTGCATCAACAACACAAGCAATTACACTAAACAAAACAAACGACCTATATTATACGCCACCAACACGTCAGCACTCGACGTCAACAACGAGCAATCAGTATGCTCCCTCTTTCGACACATCTATTATGTCTATTCTAAACAATGACAACAACATATTACATCCTTGAAATTTCTCCAAGGATTATCTATCAGTGACATGGCGCGACATCCCCAGCTCGGGGGCAACCACATGATTACAACGGCCATTCCTTGGGTTTTTAAAACAAGAGGGGTACAACTACTACATGGTGCGACATCCTCTAGGCAACCCCATGAAACATGGCGCGACATCCTCTATACAAGGGAAACCCCATGAGAACCTACTGTGTACTATCAAGGCCAGTAGCGTTTATTACTAAACACCCTTCTACGCTGGCAGGAGCGTATCCTGAGATCATCGCTATACGCAATGCATCGAAAAACTCACCAAACCTAGAAGTCGAGTTCTGTAAAATGTTATCTTGGATGTGAACAAATAACGGAAACAAAACACATCCAAATTAGCAAGTCGTGTCTTGCCACTACGTCGCCTTCGAATGGACCAAGAGAAGGTAAAAACTGCAAGACTTACAACGCGATCTTGTACAACCCCTTGGAATAACCAGGTAGAGGTATAATTGAATCGCAAGGTAAGTACAAGAATAGCCAAGCATCTTGCCACAATGCTACAACAGGGGTGCCCAAGTAGCAGAAATAAAACACATCCAAATTAGCAAGTCGTGTCTTGCCACAACGTCGCCTTGGAATAGACCAAGAGACGGTAAAAACTGCAAGTCGTATAACGCAATCTTGTACATCCCCATAAATAACCGAGAAGAGGCGTAGTAGCATCGCAAGGTAAGTACATGGATTAGCCAATGGAACGCCTTGCAACAACGCTACATCGTGTCTTGCCACAACGTCGCTTTGGAATGGCCTAAAAGGCGGTAAAAACTACAAGGCGTATTGCACCACCTTTGTTCTGCCCCTTGGAATAACCAAGTGGAGGCACACTAGAATCGCAGGGTAAGTACATGGATTAGTCAGCGGAACGCCTTGCAACAACGTTACACGGGGTGTTCCCAATTAACGGATGGAAAAACGCACCAAACTAACAAGTAGCGTCTTGTCACAACGTCGCTTTAAGTGGACTAAGAGACGGTAAAAACTAAAGTCTCGCCTCACCGAGACGACACTTCTACGTGTGAGTAAGGGTCTTGCGCATTACTAACCATAAATGCTAAGTACCGGGTGAGGGGACTTGCGCATTACTAACCATAAATGCCAGGTACCGGCCTAATGGTTTTGCGCATTACTAACTATAAATGGAAACTACCTGTTCAAAGTCTTGCGCGTTGCTAACCACGAAATACGGCAAGCATACTACTCATCTATTCATCTCACACCTATATACTACGCCATGCCTTGGGACAACCAAGAGGGGCGCGCAACACAGGGACTTATGTTTCCTTACCACAACTACGTATACTACATCCAATCAGAGGACGAATCTCAACTCTACTCTATAGTCGAAACCATACATACAAACGCGAAAACAAAATGTATGAGATATTCCTAATAAGTTATTGTGCATTCTTAAAGCATCCATGACAGTTCTATACGAAAACGTCAAGCAACAAGCATAAAGATAAAGGTTCAAGGGAACAACACCCAAACATAACCTCAACCCAGCACGGGGAGCAAAACCTATGTACAAAGTCTGATAGATCAAAGACAATCAACCTGACGCCACGTGAGATAGACCAACATCTCCAACAGGCTCAGCTATAACCTCGTCCTGCGTAGACTCAAAAACTATGCTGACATCACCGTCAGGATCAAATATCACCTCGACTCGAGAAGCAGCATCTCGAAGACGCAATGCCGCAATATGTCCGGTGGCAAAACTCAGCAAACACACCAAGCTAATCAAATGGAAAGTCGGGGGCAAGGGTGTATACCTTTTCAATAAAATCCTCTGAGAAATCACACATCAACGCATCAACGCCTGCCTGAACGTCAGCATGAAAGGATGGCGAACTCGTGTACTCTGCAAGGGCGGCCTTCTTCCCCTCCTTGTACGTACTTTCCTACAAATCCTGTAGGGCTAGGGCGTGCGCCTCTCCATCATCAACAACCTTCTTATGAAGGGCAGTCATCTCGGACTCAAGAGTAGCAACTCGATTCTGGAAAACAGAGGCACCCGCCTCCAGATCAACAACATTTACGTCAAGGAAGCGCCTTATCCTTCACGCTAACGAGCTCGCGACAGACCATGTCGCACTTCTCCTGAAGACCCTTCTTCTCCTCGACGAGTTCGATCAAGAAGGAGGAAAGGTTCACCACATCGGCAGCAACCTAAAGTGCAAAACAACATCCAACAAGAAACAAGTTGTAACAACAATGTAGATATGCATACAAGCTATTAAATAGTAAGGATGAACACTCACAGGTTCAAGACGTGTCAGCGCGCCCTCAGCATAGGCACACGCGTCCTCCGGCTCGCTCGGAAGAACCCTCTGATCGCCAGGAAGAACAACCCACTGGAGCATACGCATTCCCACCTCGGGAGTGCTCAAACTGGCCTCCTTGGCAAATCGGGGCCCTCTAGCAGCAAAGGGTACCCATTCATCCCCAACAATATCGCCTTCGAGAGGACGAATCAGATCAGCACCAGTTAGCGCAGCATGAAGCGCAACACCTATGAACACACAAACAGATAAATAAGAAAGGAAAAATAACACAAGTGTAGCAAGAAAGTAAAAAATGGTTACAAACCTTCACGAGGAGACACCTCCTCCAAGGTCCGGTCCAAGACCGGGGGGCAGAAATGGCAGGTGCACGAACCTGACTCTTAACGTCCTTCCCTTTATCATGGGAAGGAGTCCTCAACAACTCAACACTGGTAGACTTCGATATCTTGGGATCGATAGAGGGACGTACCTCAGAGTCGGCTCTCTTCGTCCAGGGTCGGGGCAGAGTATCGGCAACAACAACAACGCGATCAGTCAAGTTGGGATAGCGGCCTGCAAACAAGAGCAAAGCAAGATAAGAACAATAATACTCAATATCAATAAGTAATAACGAAATTATAAGAAGGCAACTTACTCATGGATCCATTCCCTCGCCCAGACTTCAAGGCTCGAAGCGCAGCCGGGATAGCAGAAGGAGCACCTCTCTCAGGGGCAACAGCATTCCCCTGAAAACTCGCCTGCAAGCGCGAGTTTTTGCCTTGAAACCAACCTACATCACAACATGATAAAAGTTATAAAGGTTCATAACATACAGAAGGACCTCCCGAAGAAGTTACGCGAATTCCAGCCTCGCGCGGCTCCTATTCCGACGCACGAGACAAGCCGCGATAGGTGCGCGCTTTGTGAGCCCAATATACCATCTTCACGGCCTCTTTGTCCGAATCAGAAAACTCAGAGTATGTAGGCACGAGGTAAGTCTGAGTAACATGCGCAACCGGCCAAGTCACTCCAACATCGTTGGTAAAGAAATAATGATTTCTCCAGTGACTACCCGAGCTTTAAGCAACAGTCACAAAGCGAAGTGGAGCATCCCACTTCACCTCTCCCAAGCCGAGGCTCGCAAAGCCTCGCTCTCTCAATGAAGGCCAGCGAATTGATATGGAATATAGGTCGGATGCCTCCTGACGCTAAAGACGAAAGAAGCATCAAAAAATTAGAGTTGAATAACGCCATGAATGCTGGTGGCACAACACGCGAAAGCAAACCCATTATCGTATCCCTGCAGGCGCAAGGTCAATCGGGGAGATCCTGTAGTAACGACACAATATGACCAAGTCGCGACAGTAAGGGAAGCACAATCCTTCCCGTATATGAGCTGTGTACACCGCCTCCATCTCAGTGGGGGGCACAGTAGGCTAACCCCGAACAACATCAAAGAGTACATCAAATAGAAATGCTGCCTCTACAAGTGGGCAAAGTCCAGACTGCTCCACGTGACGCTGATACTCTTTACGACGCAATTGACAACCAGAAAAGGTCTGAAACATATGTTCCAGCTCCGAGCCAGACTCCGACTCAGGAAAAGAGTCTACACCATCCTCAGATCCCGACTCTTGAGATGCTAAGGAATCCGACTCAAAATCAGAATCGGAATCCGGATAATACGTAACCCCAGGAGTGGGAATAAAAAGTTTACTCATTCTGGTGAAGCCCGCAAGTCGAGAAGTTAGCCCCAATGATGGACGCGCCAGCAATGACGTCCTAAATCGAAAAAATACTCCGCAGTATTCGTGCTACAAGACCTGCAGTGGCAAAACAACAATCCATTTAGCAAGTGTGTGCATAACCGTCACATTACTAACTAGTGTGCGACGAACATCCTCTATATGGGGGCAACTCCGCACCTACATACTTATAAGTTCACAATTACTACATAGCGATCATCCTCTATACGGGGGCAACTCTATGTCTGTAAGGGCCATGTCCCGACACTTATACAGTCTACACGCGCCTACGCTGCCCTACATGCGCCTACTCGGCCCAACACACCTACTCAGGATAATAGTGCAGATATGATCATAGCACTAACACCTACTTGCATATATCATCTAATGGTTGTAGGTTATACATGCATATCCGGGTACTCAGTAAAAGGGGTACAAGACTCAGTTACTACTACCAACACTACCATGCTATCAAGTGTAATACATACAAAGGCGAACGTCATCCAAGTCATAGTATAGACTTCACTAAGAAACCACTTTGATAAGAAAGCATTTATCTGAGTGATACAAGATTACTTGATCAGTGGCCTTGATCGACAAACAATCAATTCGACATTCCAGACACGGCAAGAGCTCAATCGATCAACGATTGTAATCAATAAGGGAAGCAACATCCTTTACTCTACATACAACAATGCTAAATACTTAGCCATTTTCATGATTTCTACGCTATGTTAATATGTGCTAGGAATTTCATCAAACACTTAGTGGGCATGAAAGATCATGTTTTATTCAAGGGTTAAAGGTACTTTTCACACCACATGTTTGGTCGAATGCAACTTTTAGTACCGGATGTTTGGTTTTGTATACTTTTAGTACCAAACGTTTGAAAAAATCAGGCTTTTAGTACATCTGTTAGTTGGCCGTTAGTTTTTACCGTTAAATGACATGTGACGTGACCGACCCTAAACTTTCGATTTTGTTCAATTTAGTCTCTCAAATATATTCCTAACTTTTAATATGTTTAATTTAGTCATAAAACTTCAAAATCGATTCCAATTGAACCATTGAACCCAATTGACCTAACCGGACCTAGCCTAGGGCTAGGTCCGACCTTGGGTCAGGGTCGGCTGCCAATTGGGACCTAGCCTCATTTGGGTCCAATTGGGGCTAGGTCAATTGGGTTCGATGGTTCAATTGGAATCGATTTTGATGTTTTGCGACTAAATTAAACAAATTAAAAGTTTGGAATATATTTGAGGGACTAAATTGAACAAAATCGAAAGTTTAGGGTCGGTCACGTGACTTGCACATGTCATTTAACGGAAGAAACTAACAACAAAATAACAGATGTACCAAAAGCCACATTTTTTCAAACGTTTGGGACCAAAAGTATACAAAACCAAACATCCGGTACTAAAAGCCGCATTGCCAAGCATGTTGTGTGAAAAATACCTTTAACCCTTTATTCAAGCTAAAGATTGGCAAAATTGAGATAGCCAAACACACCACCATACCTAAAAATGGTCTCCAATCAACCCCGGGAATCCCGCCGTCGAAGTCGTGCCGTCGTCACTGTGGAATCGGCGCCAGCCTCCGCCGCGATCGCCACCATGTCACCGCGTCGCTGCCGCTTGTCTCACCTCCGCCGTCCGCCGCTGTGGCTGCCGTGTCGCCGCCGTGGATGGTGGGGGGCCGGTCAAAATTTGGGTGACGCTAAATGCCTTGGCCTCCAAGTGACTTACTCTTCAAGAAAGGAGGAGGAGGAGACTAATTTTGTTGTGGAGGCTAAGTATGGGAGATGATTACACACATTCCTTTATATAGTGTAAGGGTAAGGGTTTACCTCTCCTTATTTTTCTAACTCCTTTGTGTGAGTCTTTAGCATATATACATGCTTACATACCCTTGCATACACTCACATGCCTACATATACATGGAATATGTTTATTGTTACAACCCCGTTAAATATATACTTGGATTCGTGTCATTGTATGTGCATTTCCATGTTTACATCACTAATCTCATAACACTACATGTTGCGTGTATACTTACGCACGCGCGTACTCCATGTTCGTACACAAGTCAGCATTTGGGTCCATGTTGCGTACATACACTTAAATTGTTACATATATATATATGTTATACACGTATACTCAATGCACTAACCATGTCAGCAGTTACGTTCTCATTCATCAAGCAAAGGAAGAAAAACACGACATTAAGGCACACGCGCCGACAGACAACAAGTCCACTATGAGGTAACTGCCGAACCTAAATCAGACGTCTATCCTATCGTTTAATAGAGTCAAGCAAGGGTCAGGGCATTACTTGACTCGGGGGCACATGATGGATATACGCTCGATTCAGGTTCGTTTTATATTCGGACTTCGTTTACACTTCAAACCCACTAAGGAAAACCTACCCGCGAGCTAAAACGGTCTGAAATGCGCACGTACCCATTTCGGACCGAGACTCGTCCGGATTGTTGGGGCAATCCGAACCACACCTGATTGTCTCCAAAATTCGGTGTGGTCCGGATTGTTACCCCGCGACGCGCGTACCCCTACATGTTTACACTACGTGCGAGTCTTCCCGTTGTCAACCTTGCTCAAGTCCACGTCCGGTTCACGTTTTCTACTAAACCGGGGTCGGACCGCTCAAAACCGGGTTCGACTCCAAGGTTCCCTATATATAGGAAACTTGGCCACCCATTTCATAACTCAAGTTGGCTAGGAAATTCTCACTTCTCTCTAGATTTATCTCTCTAGAATTCTCATTTTGGCATCAGAGAGGGTTCATCGCAGTCCCCCCCCTCCTTCAAGATGTCGATACCGCCCCTTGTGCAGGTATCAGGCGAAGTGTGCGCGAACTACCCTGTGGACTTCGACAACCCGACGAACAGAATACGTAACATCACCAGGACCCGATACTACACTCGAGTCAGGTCCCAACATATATCGTTTAGAAAATATATATTATTGTCAATATTCAATATTTAGGGATATATATTTCATCAATAATATATGTATTTTCTTAATCTTTTAGGCAACTATATTATCAATAATATCAAGATCCCTAAAATTGTGCTAGATATATTGATAGTTACTATGCACAATTATCTTGTGAACCTAGCCCTAATTTTGGTCTAATCACTAAGATTAAAAATTTCGGCCGAAATATACAAAATATTTTCCTCAATATTTTCTGTCACTGTAGGTTACTTGTGGACTAGAAAATAAAAAAAAATCACATTGAACACCAAAAATAGGGCAAGTGGTCAAATTTCAAGATCAAATCTTGTCATGATCAAGAATCCAAAGTTTAAATTTGATAAAAGTCTTGTTTTTCTTGAAGATCATGAGCATCAAACTTTACTAAGAACATCATGAAAAACCATGGCCACTCCGAATTTACCACAAAAATCGAAAATTCAAAACTTTAAAATTTCTTAAAAGTTCGACCATCATCAAAGAAACCCAAGAACATCGATTTTATTAAAAAAAAAAAAAGAACTCCCTAACACAGGCTCTGATACCACTATAGGATTTAGTGGATTAATGTTACGGAAACAAAACCCTAGATACGTGCTTGGTAACTGATGGGTTCCGTTATGGCCGTTAGGCCCTTTAACGGCGAGGAAACGGTGAATAGGCCCACTGGGCCCTCAATGGAGGTCAAGACGACCCAGGCAAAGGGTCCCGACGGAGGGAGTCCCGATGATGAAAGGTCCCGACAGAGTCGGTCCCGATAGGTGAGCTGGAGGCTCCCGATGAGATGCCTTTAAGTAGGCCCCGATGATGAATCCCTGAGAATGATCGGCCCTGTCACAATGACGAGGGGCCCCGAGCGGTGACACAACGAGATAACTCTGGAGTCCCCGATATTAGTCGGGACTTGTTATCAGAGGATGAGGCCGAGATACGCGGGGCGTGGCCGAGATACGCGGAGCGTAGCTAAGATACGCGAAGCGTGGCCGAGATACGCGGGGCGTGGCCGAGTTAAGCGAGATCGTGGCCTAGATAGGCGGGATCGTGCCCGAGATACGCGGAATACAGGCTAACCACCCCAACAATTCACCAGGTAACTGAGGTACCTCTCCGCCTATAAAAGGGCAGAGGTTACCTCAGAGCACACTACGTTTTGATATACGATACTTGAGATTACTGCTTGCCAGTCCATACGAGATACTCATTTATGCATCGGAGAGGGATTCTGGGTCACCGCCCGGTCTATCCCCTCTTGCAGGATTACGTGGAGCAAAGGAGCTCGGATCGCCGTCAAGACCGTACCGCAGTTTTACCGTGATCCAACATTGGCGCCGTCTGTGGGAACGTAACAAAAAGCTGATATGCCTTCTACTTGTTCAATGGCGGCTGGCAAGCAAAGAAGACAAGGACAATCTGGTGGTTCCCGTCATCCTGCTGCGACGACTTTGAATTCACCACCGGAACGTGAGGACCAGAATCTTCCCGCTTCTGAGGTCTCCCAGACAGGGGGGCTTAATGAAGGTCTCGAAGATGCTGCTGCTCAACATCATGGGAATAGGGAGCAGGAGGCTCCTCCAGCTGCGGACCTGACGAGGGCTGTGGCGGAAGCCATGCCGATGTTTTTGGCGGCCGTAGAGGCTCTCTTAGATCGGAGAGAGGCTGCGAGGAGGCAAGAGGAGATGCCCCCACTAGAAGAGGAAGCACCCCCAATGGTCCAATCACCCCCGATCGTGCGGGAGGCTCAGCCCCGAAGCCAGGGCAGGAGTAGGGAGTCCATTCAGCCAGAGCGATTCGTGGTCGATGGGCCAGGACCAGTGCAGCACAGGACCATTCCCCTTAATGGTCCCATCACCCCCGATCAGTTGGTGAAGATCGTGAACATCTGCATGGGAGAGTAGAAACCGCTGGTGTCGGAACTGAGGGATCGATCCACCCATCCCTTCGTTCCTCGACTCATAGACACCCTCGCCCCGCCAGGACTGGGTATCCCCACGATTAAGGAGTATGATGGAGAGGGAGATCCGGTTCGTCATGTCCAGAAGCACCTTATGGCGTGTCTGGGCAGAGCCCTGAATGAAGATATTGTGTGTACGTTGTTCCCGAACACCCTGGGCAAGAGAGCCCTAACCTGGTTCTTCAGTCTGCCCCCAGGCTGCATCACTTGCTGGGCTGATATGCACGACAGCTTCATTCAGCAGTACCAGGGTCGCAGACGTCTGCTGAAGAGTGTGAGGTCCCTGACTCAGGTGGTACAGAGGCCCGACGAGTCGCTGGCACACTATTACCAGCGGTACACTGCCTGCGTGGCGGAGATTGATGAGGAGATTTCGGAGGGTGAAACCATCCGTACCTTCATTCGGAACCTAACAGCCCCCTACGGTTCCGACTTGATGCATAGCGTGGCTGAGAAGGTTGTGTGGAATATGGAGGCACTGCAAAAGAGGGTGAAGCGGCAGATCGATGTCTAGGAATCGAAGATAGCCGCTGGAGAGCTCGAGCCCCCGAAGTCGAATAAGGGAAAGCAGTCGGTCAAACCCTTAGACGAGCGCAAGTCGAAGGATAAAGCCGAGGGCAGTCGGGGTCGAGGTCGCTCCGATCGGAGGGATGATAGGCGTTCCTCGAAAAAAGACAGGCGGGAGGATCATGACATTCCTCTCAACAGCCCTATGGCGGAGGTGTTGACGGTCATTGAGCGACAGGGTATCTCTAGGTACCCCCCGAAGAAGGAAGGAGAGTTTCTGGGATCCCGCACCGACCGCTACTGTCGATTCCATCGCGCGAATGGCCACGACACCAATCATTGTCGGGAGCTGAAGAAGGAGATCGAAAAGCTGATCCAGAAGGGGAAGCTTAAGGAGTTTGTCGGGGAGAAGCGGTGTCGATCCCGTTCTCGATCCCGATCACGGTCCCGTTCCCGATCCCGCGATCGGTCCCCAAAGAAGAAGAGGTCCGACCCGTAGTCTTCCGGTGCCTGTAAGGAGAAGCGGGGCACTATCAATGTGATTCACGGAGGATTTGCCGCGGGGGGGTGATACCTCGTCCTCCCGGGAGGTTTATGCCTCTAGAATTCCTGCTGCTGTGGTGCTGGGTAAGAGGTCCCGATCCTGGACCCTGAAGGAAGAGATGGTGATCTCCTTTTCATCGGAGGATCTCGTAGGTGTGGAGACTCCGCACGATGACGCTCTGGTCGTGACCTTGGATGTGGATGGGTACGAGATGAAGCGGATTCTGATCGATGGAGGGAGCTCCTCCGATATCCTGTTCATGGATGCGCTGGAGGCCATGGGGAAAACGAAGAAGGACCTAAATGAGGCGAACTTCCCGATGGTCGGATTCTCTGGCTTTACCTCCTATCCGCTAGGAATGATCACCTTACCAGTGGAGTTTGGTAGCGGGTGGAAATCAGAGAGGAGGAACGTGGAGTTTGTGGTAGTTGAGTCAGCGGGGACTTACAATGCGATCATCGGGAGAACTACCATCAACCCCCTGATGGCAGTTGCCTCGACTGTTCAACAGAAGATGAAGTTCCCGACCGACCACGGAGTCGGAGAAGTCAAGGGCGACCAGGTAGCTTCCAGGAAATGTTATGTTAACGCCACCCGAAGGAGAAGACGGGAGGCTATGACTGTCCTTCAGACAGATGCTGATCCCAGAGAAGAGTTTGGGCATCCCACCCCCATGGAGGATTTGAAGGATGTCGAGATTGATGGGCCTCAGAGGAAGGTGAAAATCGGGTCTGCTCTGACCGAGGAAACGGCCCGAAAATTGATCGATCTACTGAAAGAGTTCAAGGAGTTGTTTGCCTGGTCTCCGAGTGACATGCCAGGAATCAGCCCCGACGTGATCGTGCATGAGTTGAAGATTGATCCCGCGATCAATCCTATCGCACAGAAAAGGCGTCCGATGGGCACAGACAAGAGGATTGCAATCCAGCAAGAGGTGGGCAGGTTGCTCGATGCTGGGTTTATCAAGGAGCTCCGATTCCAGACTTGGGTTGCTAACCCGGTGCTGGTAAGGAAGAGCAATGGGAAGTGGCGGATGTGTGTTGATTTCCGCGACCTGAATAAAGCTTGCCCGAAGGACTGTTACCCGCTCCCGAGAATCGACCAGCTGGTGGATGCCACGTCGGGACATGAGCTGTTGAGCTTCATGGATGCGTACTCGGGCTACAACCAGATCAAGATGGCTAGGGAAGACGCTCCTCACACAGCATTCTATGCAGACAGTGACATCTATCATTACGATGTCATGCCTTTCGGGTTGATCAATGCCGGGGCAACCTACCAGCGGATGGTGAACAAGATGTTCAGAGATATGCTGGGGAAAACCATGGAGGCTTACGTGGACGATATGCTGGTGAAGTCCCGACAAGCTGAGGATCATGTGCACAACCTAGCCACGACGTTTGAGCGGATGAGGCTTCATCAGGTTCGCTTGAACCCGACAAAATGCGCCTTCGGGGTCCACTCAGAGAAGTTTCTGGGCTTTATGGTGAGTCAGAGAGGAATTGAGGTGTATCCCGAGAAGCTGAGAGCGATTGAGGAGATGCAGTCTCCGATAAACCATCGGGAGGTGCAAGTGCTGAATGGTCGACTGGCTGCAATGAATCGCTTCATGTCCAAGGCAAGTGACCGATCTATGCCATTTTTTGAAGTTCTGAGGGCCAAGAAGAAGTTTGAATGGACCGCCAAGTGTGAAGAGGTGTTCCAGGCACTCAAGCAGCACCTTCGCACCCTCCCGCCGTTGGCGAAACCGGTTCCAGGCGAGCCGCTATATCTTTACTTGGCTGTTTCTGAATTTTCCATTAGCTCTGTGTTAGTGAAGGTTGTCGAGGGTAATCAAGTCCCCGTCTATTATGTAAGCAAGGCGTTTTCCAAATCTGAAATGAATTATCCCGCCGTTGAGAAGTATCTCTTTGCGTTGATTATTACTGCTCGGAAGCTGAGGCCTTACTTCCATGCGCATAAGATCACTGTGTTGACGAACCAGCCTCTGAAGCATTTTTTGAACCGACCTGATGCGTTGTGGAGATTAGTGAAATGGGCAATCGAGCTTAGTGAGTTTCGCATACACTTTGCTCCGAGAACGGCTATTAAGGGACAGGCATTGGCGGATTTCATAGCAGAATCTACAGCCCCCGATCTGGAAGAAGCGGGCCCTGTAGAAGGGGCAACCATGGAGGTCCCAATGGCAGAACAATCAGAGATGGCAGAGCAATCAGAACAGCCAAATGAGGAAAATACTTGGGAGATATACACGGATGGCTCCTCGAGTTCAGATGGATCAGGAGCAGGATTTGTATTGATACCACCAAGCGGAGGTGAGCCGCTTCGATATGCTTTGGCCTTAACGTTTAGGGCCACAAACAATGAAGCTGAGTACGAAGCTCTTATCACGGGCCTGAAAATTGCCAACGGTACGGGAGTTGCTCACTTGAGAGTGAAGTGTGACGCGGCCATGATTGTGAACCAGGTTCACGGGCGATACGAGGCGAAGAGCCCGATAATGAGGAAGTACCTGCGTGAGGTGCAAGACTTGAAGGAGAGCTTTAAAAGCTTCGACATCGAGGCGATCCCGAGGGAGGAAAACGTGGAGGCAGATGCCTTGAGTAAATTTGCCCTAGGGGCACCCTTGGAGGAAAATCGGAAGGTGCACTTCTTGGAGAAGGTGATCTTTTCGACCACCGACCCAACACAGGTGTGTGCTATTGAAGCAGGATCAGAGGAGGAGCCCACTTGGATGACCCCGATAGTCGCGTACCTGACTACGGGGGCAGTCCCCGATGATAAAGTAGTAGTTGACAGGATACGTCGGATCGCGGCTAATTACGTGATGCTGGACAAGCAGCTATACAAGAAGGGCTGGTTCTCGACTTCGTACTTGAAGTGTGTGGCTGAGCCCGACACAAGTCGAATCCTGAAGGAGGTGCATGAAGGGGTCGCAGCTTGTCATGAAGGAGCCCGATCCATTATGAGGAAAGTGCTGAACTTGGGTTATTATTGGCCAACGATGAGCAAGGAGGCGACGGCGTTGGTCCGATCCTGTGATGCGTGCCAGAGGTACGCCCCGAGTATCGTGGCTCTGGCTGCTAATCTGACGTCCATCAAGAGCGCCAGGCCCTTCGCGCAGTGGGGGATCGACTTGGTGGGACCTCTTCCGCAAGCACAAGGTCAGTGTAGGTATTTGATTGTAGCTATCGATTATTTTTCGAAAAGGATAGAAGCAAAGGCGTTGGCCACGACGACGGGGAACCAGATCGTCAAGTTTCTCCAGACTCATATTGTATCCAGATACGGGATTCCTAAGGTGGTGATCAGCGACAATGGTCCACCGTTTAACGGGTCTCAGGTCAAAGAATACCTGGAGGAGTTGAACATCGAGCATCGGACAGCCTCTGTCCGCCATGCTCAGACTAATGGCCAGGTGGAGTCGGCCAACAAAATCGTGATGGATGGCCTAAAGAAAAGGGTCTATGCCTTGAAGGGCAAATGGCTGAACAAGCTGGAAAACGTGCTTTGGGCTATTAGAACGACACCCAAACGATCAACTGGGGAGACTCCGTTTGGCCTTGTTTATGGAACGGAGGCTGTTGCCCCCGTGGAGGTAGCTGTGGCGTCCCATCGGATGAGATATTACGAGCCTCTGACGAATGACGAGATGAGACGTCTGGATTTGGACTTGCTCGAAGAGAAGAGGCGGGAAGCCGATGAAGTCCAAGCTCGAATGCGTTTGGCGACGGCCACGTATTACAATCGGCGAGTTAGGTCCCGACAATTCTTCGTCGGGGAGCTGGTTTGGCGTCGCAACGAGTTTACCCTTTTGGATCGAATCAACAAGATGTCACCAAAATGGGAAGGACCTTACAAGGTCGTGGGGATGCCAGCTCCGAATGCGTACCAATTGGAAGACCTTGATGGCAGAGCGTTGAAACATTCTTTTAGTGGCGAACACTTGAAGAAATGTCACGCTTGATGAAAAGTCGCCTTAAGTGGTGCCCGATGAAAATTCACCTTAAGTGGTGCCCGATGTAAAATCCCCTTAAGTGGTGTATGTTATTTATCGTTTGATTCGAAGTAAGCAAATTTTGTGCCATCAATGAATAAAGAGGTTGCTTCCGATCAGAATTATCCTTAGATTTATTCTAAATGTTATTTAGTCGCCTTGAGTGGTGCACGATAAAAGTCGCCTTGAGTGGTGCACGAGAAAAGTCGCCTTGAGTGGTGGACGAGAAAAGTCGCCTTGAGTGGTGCACGAGAAAAGTCGCCTTGAGTGGTGCACGAGAAAAGTCGCCTTGAGTGGTGCACGAAAAAAGTCGCCTTAAGTGGTGCACGAGAAAGTCGTCTTAAGTGATGCACGAGATTAAGTCGTCTTAAGTGATGCGTGATTCTTAGATTTACTCTAAGTGTTGTTAAAGTCGTCTTATGTGATGCACGAGATTAAGTCGTCTTAAGTGATGCGTGATTCTTAGATTTACTCTAAGTGTTGTTAAAGTCGTCTTAAGTGATGCACGAGATTAAGTCGTCTTAAGTGATGTGTTGAAATGTCTTAAGTGGCGAGGTCTCGCCTTAAGTAAGTAAAGTCGCTTTGAGAAGTGCAATGGGAAATCGGAACTACGAAAGTCTGATATTCATAAGGGCTCAAAGGCCCGAGGATTACAAAAATGAGGGAAATACAAGGACTTTGAAGATAAAGCAGTTAGGCTTGGTCCTTGTCGGCGGCATCAACGGGAGCAGGGTCCACGAGGTCTGTGGCAGAAGGCTCCACAGGTTCAGCCGCTGGAGTGTCGATTATAGGGGCATCGGCACTTGGAGGCTCTGCTGCGTCTTCAATAATCGCAAGAGTGCTCCCCCCATCACTCTCCTCCGAGAGATCAAAGTATTTCTTCGCGAAGGGAGCAAGAGAGGGAGACTTGTCGAAGTTGATGGCGTCGCCATACTCAAGGTGGAGTTCCTCGACTGCGTTGAAGAGGGTGTTCTCCACCTCCGCGCTGCAGAACTTTACAGCATCAGCCTGGAAGTCTTCACACCTCCGATAATCCTCCCGGCCCTTGGTTTCGGCCGCGACCAGCTGCGCGGGAACCCCCGCAACTTGCTCCTCCAGAGCCTTCTTCTCAAGGACCAGCTTGTCCTCAACAACCCGCCGCTCCTGCTGCTCCCGCTTCAGGAGCCCCTCAAAGTCACAGACCCGCTTTTGGAGGTCCCGAGTCTTTTGGTCGAGGATGGCCTGCTCCTTGACCAATTTTCCCCGCGAAGACTCGGAGGCCGCGAGATCCTCCTTAAGCTTGGCCGTGACCGTCCGCTCTTTCTCCAGGGCCTCCTCATAGGCGAGGAGATACCCGATGGAACAGTTGATGTCCCCCATCTCCTGCGAAGAAAGGAAAAGAAGTATTAGTAGATGAGCAACCGGTCTTATTGATGAAGAAAAGAAGGGTGAAAGGCTTACCTCTATCCGACGCATGCACATCTCCTTTACATCCCGGCGCATCTCCTCCTGATCTAAGGTAATCGGATACCTCATGGAAGGCAGGATTGAGCCTGCTACCAGGTGTAGAGCCAGCTCCGGATATGTGTCCCCCTGTCGGAGCTGGACCCCTTGCAGCGTTTGGATCGGGGTCCAGGGAGCATCCTCCTGGTCGGAATCGAAGGCCTTGTAGAAGCTCCCGTCGAGGGGAAGAGGAGAAAGGCCGACTGGGGACGTGGAGGGGCGTGCCTCCGACCCACCCCGGGCTGGGGAAGGAGTGAAGTCGTGGGCGGGCGACGGTTGTCGCTGTGGTAGTGAAGAAGGCGAGGGGGGCAGCCCCTTGGAGGTTGGTTTCAGCGGGGACTGCCCCGTCCTCCGTCGATGGCGAAGGGAGCCACCCTCATCAGTCTCCTCGGAGGAGTCCAAGCTCTCCACCCGACGAAATTGTTCGCCGGTCGGGGTCCCAACACTGGAGAAAAGTGGTGCCCCTGCCGAAGGAGGCGCCCCTGCTGAAGGTGGTGCGCCTGCTGAGGCTCCTGGACCCGACGGAGTCCTAGAGTGACCTGCACCTAGAGGATGAGAGGAGACTTCAGTAATATAATCGGGAAGTTCATTAGAGCCCTTACACCAAACGATACTCCGGGAAACATATTGGTCCTTCCCGCGGTAGTTGTAGTAGCCCGCCTTCAGAACACGAGGAGTTTCCCCTCGGAGGACTCGTTTGACATCGGCGATGCGGGCCTCCATGGTCGAAGGAATCAACTCCTTCGGGACCAGCCTCCTGTACGATTTAATAGCGAGGCGGAGCTTTTTACCTTCTTCAGCGTTCTGGACGTCGAAGAGCTTATCCACCTCCACACGGCTACGCTTTGGCCTCTCCGCGGAAGGAGATCCCGATGGAGCAGCAGCCTTCATGGCTGACTTCCTCTTCCGCGTGGGGTGGACAGCATCGGTCTCCCCCTGCTTAAGGATCAGATTGGTTAGCACGGATACCTTCTTAGCTGCAAACAGTAAAAAACAAAGGTTAGAGATTTACCCAGGGAACCATATTGGAGGAGTCGGATCCCGGCATTCACCAGGTCCCGCTCCACGAGAGAATTGGCGTCGAGGGGAGTGTAGGCCTCCCCCCACCGGTAGAGCTGGATGAGCTGAAGAGTCTGGAAGTCTTCGTCGGTGTAGGTGTGGAAAGAGGGAGGAGAATCCGCTTCCACCTCCCATCGGGGCCACGGGATCGAGGAGTTTTGGATGAAGAAGTAGCTCCTCTTCCACCCGCTGTTATCGGACCCCGTGTCGACCAGGAGTCCCCGACCCTTAACCACCTTCCAGGTGTCATTGGTCCAGTTGCACAACCCGAGTTGCGTCTTGTTCCACTTCGGCATCCGGGGGTAGAAGGCACAAACCCCCGCCTCGTTGCACTTCATCCCGTAGAAGGTCCTGAAGAGTTTGAGGCTGTATACCCACTTCTGTCGGAAGCAGAGGACCTGGAAGGCGTTCCACAGGCGTATGGCGTGCGGAGAGAAGGTGGTCGGATGCGTCTTGTAATGCTGGCACATCTCGACCAGATTACCATAGAAGGAGAATCTGATCCCCGCTGATATTTGCCCCGTAGAGACAAATACCTCCCCTTTCCAGGGACGAGTAACCTCAAGGTTACCCGAGGGGCGGGGCCAGGGATACGGGAAACGAGGTTCCCAGGTAGAGGTGATCCATCCGTCCCGGAGAGCTGCATCGTACGCAGTGCTGGAAATCTCATTCAGAGCATAGTCGAAGTTGAAGGGCCTCCTTCCCTCGGAACTAGATCCGCTGTCTGAAATCAGCCATGGAAAGGCACATTGGGTTTTCCGGAAAACTGCAAACAAAGAAAAAATGTACAAGCAACGAAGAAGAAACCCTTACCAGACATGATGGTTGGTGCCTGGAAGGATGAACTTGACGCTGTCGGAAAAGTTGCTTGGAAGAACAGGAGGCCGGAGGAGCACTGAGGTCTTCGGAATCGCAGAGCTTGAATTCTCGAGGAGGTTGCAGAGAGCTTTTGAGATTTCGGAGACGGTAAAAGTGAAACTGTGCCCACGGTTAGGGTTTTATAGGCGAAGAGGACAGTCGAAGGGACGCTTTGATCTGAATCGTCGAAGTTGAAGCGTTCTAATCTGGACCGTTGAGATGAAACGTGCAGAATGGCAACGGGTGCAATGATGAAACGGCCTGAAAAGCACTTTTCAGAAAAAGCAGGCGCGAAAAATCAGGCACGGGTACTGAAGACGTCGCTTCGTTATCTGCTGCATTTAATGGCTGGGGAATCGAGGAGTCCTCTCGGATTTGGCAGTTATCACAAGGTATTCAGGAAACATAAACGAGAAGACTTGTACTAAGTGACTATGCCAAGAGAAAGATCCCCAATTCCGACGTCGGGAGGTCGGGAGTTGAAAGACACGACCAACTGTAAGTCCCTCATGTCTTGGGGGCAAATGATGGGTTCCGCTATGGCCGTTAGGCCCTTTAACGGCGAGGAAACGGCGAATAGGCCCATTGGGCCCTCAATGGAGGTCAAGATGACCCAGGCAAAGGGTCCCGACAGAGGGAGTCCCGATGATGAAAGGTCCCGACAGAGTCGGTCCCGATAGGTGAGCTGGAGGCTCCCGATGAGATGCCTTTAAGTAGGCCCCGATGATGAATCCCTGAGAATGATCGGCCCTGTCACAATGACGAGGGGCCCCGAGCAGTGACACAACGAGATAACTCTGGAGTCCCCGATATTAGTCGGGACTTGTTATCAGAGGATGAGGCCGAGATACGCTGGGCGTGGCCGAGATACGCGGAGCGTAGCTAAGATACGCGAAGTGTGGCCGAGATACGCGGGGCGTGGCCGAGATAAGCGAGATCGTGGCCTAGATAGGCGTGATCGTGCCCGAGATACGCGGAATACAGGCTAACCACCCCAACGGTTCACCAGGTAACTGAGGTACCTCTCCGCCTATAAAAGGGCAGAGGTTACCTCAGAGCACACTACGTTTTGATATACGATACTTGAGATTACTGCTTGCCAGTCCATACGAGATACTCATTTAAGCATCGGAGAGGGATTCTGGGTCACCGCCCGGTCTATCCCCTCTTGCAGGATTACGTGGAGCAAAGGAGCTCGGATCGCCGTCAAGACCGTACCGGAGTTCTACCGTGATCCAACAGTAACTAATACGCAGTGGAATAAGGTGCACATACCTATATTGTTTTCCTGTAGCCCAGGACCGTTGAGGGGAGTTCTCGATCCGCCGGACGGTTCCAGTAGAGTTTCCTGTTAGAGAAGCCCTACACGGATTATGCCTCACAGCAAAACCTCAGCGATTCATCGCGAGATGGATCTCTTGGAGTAAATTGCTCGACGCAATTTGGCACCTCTTTGGTGTGTAATAGGTTCGGCCGAACCTTGAGGAAAATAGGGAGGAGGGTTTTCTTTTAATCTCACCACTTAGGAAGATAGAAATAGCATTATTGTTATGAAACCCTCCTAGGACTCCCTATTTATAAGAGGTGTAAAATGGACAAAATAGGCCGGCCATGCTATTAGGGAGGCCCAATTTTGGGCCTCCCATGTCAATTGGTATTTTAGGCCTAGCCCAAAATCTCTAATTTGACATTACCTAATTTCTTAGGTACATGGACTTAATTAATGGGCTCCCAATTACGGCGGCCCATAAGCCAAAAGCTTACACCCACAGGACACCGTCCGGCAGATCGCGAACTTTCTCGTGACATACCTAGGCTACGAAACGCTAAAACTCGTATGTGCTTCATTTCCGCTGCGTAATTAGTTTACCAAGCATGTACACGTATTTTATTCCTTAATTGTATCCCCTAAATCCCAAAGGGAATACATGGTAACGGCTTATGCACGTTGATAACGGTATTGTCCAAAATGATCCATGTAAAAACACAACACGTAAACCATCTTATCGCTAAATCGGGCTTATCAAAGCTTAACCCTAATAGCAACACGATTACAATCCGAAATATGATAAACCTATTCGGGCTTAAAGCCTGTTTGGTAAACTGGGATTGCCAACCCTTATAAATACCAAGCCATTGCTCTCATTTAAAGGTTGATCTCTCTCTCTCTCTCTCTATACATACATATATATATATATATACATATATATATATATATATATATTCTCTTACTTCATCTCTCTACAATAGAGAACTGACTTGAGAGTTGGAATAGGTTTACCTGGCTATGGCCCGGTTCATCTGTTCTTGGAGGACGACCAACGAGAGCCATAGGCGTTATAAAGGCGCTACAGGCGCAACTAGGGCGCCATATGCGACTGTGTTACAAGAAAAATGAGCAATATAGGCGCACATATGTTACAAGGCAAATATACACTATAAGGAAAACGGACGTTGCGCAGCAAACAAGCGCTACACAACGAACAAACGTCATGACATGAGAGAGAGAGAGAGAGAGAGAAAGAGAGAGAGAGAGAGAGAGAGAGAGAGAGAGAGAGAAAGAGGATAATCGACTAACGGAGATCAAGGGCGTCGAAGAAAGATCCAACAGTACGAGTATAACTTGTTGATCGAGTTTGTGGATAACATGGATATGATGAAGGAGAATAAGTAGAGAAGTAGAGGTAAATGGATGGGAGATTGATGCCATAACTGAAGTTGAAGAATCTTGAGAAAGTGTGAGTGGACTAGTAAATGTGTGGTTGTAAGAGAATCATAAAGTAGTCTTGGTTTAGGGTTTATCATTTTCTTCTTACTAAGCTTTGCTTGTGTGACATCCAGCTTTCTAGGGTACTACGTCTTATGACTGACATCGCAAGAATCAAACATATCAGGCGCAATCATCGACTCAATGGCTCCACACTAGAAGGCATAACAAGTTAATTTCACCTGGGATTTGAGATAACCCGTTAATATTTCACTCGTAGCACACAACAAATATGAGGATGCACGTTAGTTGGATCGAGTAGGGAAGCTTAATTGGAGATGAACAATTTAAGATATTAGAGACCACATTTTCAAGTAAGACAAAATGGGCAAACCAGCAAAATTATTTACTAGGTTAAGAACCTAAAAACTGTCCCCAGATTAAATTGTTGATATTGACTGTCCTAAGTTTCACTTTTGTTGCAATTTGGTTTTTCGTCAGATTTTGTGGTTAACTTTAACAGACAGAGATGAAAAGACTAATTTTCCCCTTGTTCTATTTTTGTGCCACACACGTACAATTTCATGTACAAATGAAGAGACGAAAATACCCATTTTTTCAAATAATAAAACTTAAGGCCCGTGATTTCCTTCACAGAAAAAATAAATAAAAGGAAGTGACGCGTAGAAGAAGAAATAGGAAGGAAGAAAAGCAATTAGGGTACTTGAGAAAAAGCTTAGCGGGGCAAAAATGGTGGCCTCATCGGGTTCAAGAACTGGCACTTGGAGTCGGGGTTTGTTGGATCACGGGCGAAGCTCCGTTACGTCCTTGACGGAAAGCTTGGACTCCTGGGCTCCGTGTAATCCTGCAAAAGGGGATGACCTGGGTGGTGACCCAGAATCCCTCTCCGATGCTTAAATGAGTACGGTGATCAATGGGTGGTAAGCAAAGTCTAAGTTCGTATTAGCGTAGTTGATTTTCTGAGGTAACCTCCTCCTTTTATATAGGAGGAGGGGTTACTCAGTTACCTGTTACTGCGCTTGGCAGTTTTACCCACGATTCCGTGTATCTCGCCACGATTCTGTATATCTCGGCTAGGATTCCGTATATCTCGCCCCACGCTCCGCGTATCTTACCCATACCTCCTCGTATCTCGGGCACGCCCTGCGTATCTCGGGGGAGATTATCTATATCTTAACCGTCTTCCCACTACTCTCATCTAGTAGGCGGGTTTCTCGGTCTTATCCTCTGATCACAAGTCTCGACTCCTGTCGGGGACTCCAGAGTTGTCTCATTCTAGATCACCACCCAGGACCTTCAGTCTCTACGGGACAAGTCCAGCCTCTGCGGGGCTTTATTATCGGGGCCTTTACTAAGGCATATCGGGGCCTACTCAGAGGCTTCTTATCGGGAGCATTCAGCTCATTCATCGGGACCGCTAAAGTCGGGACCCTTCGTGCTGGGCCTCTGGGCCTTCCAGGCTTTTCACGAGGCCCACTGGACCTACTCGCCGTCCATTGGCTGTTAACGGGGCTAACGATTACATCGGAACCCATCATTTGCCCCCAAGACATGGGGGACTTTTAGTTCGTCATGTCTTCCAGTTCAGATCTCTTGACCTCTCTTGTCGAAGGTTCTCGCTTTCATGCCTTCTGATACCACCGTCGGAGGCCTTTGTCTTCGCACCTCCCGATACCACCGTCGGGGATTTTCACATTCCTTGATGCCTCTTTGTCGAAGGCTTTTATTTCCACCCTCTGATACCACTGTCGGAGGTTTTTGCCTTGCATGTGATCGTTACATAACAGAGTCTCTTACTCATGATTGTCTTGGGCCCACCAGGCCCCATGGGCAGTTGCTTAATCCGAGGAGACTCCTTGGTTACTGTAGTATTAAATGCCTAGGGATAAAGAAGCGACGTCTAAACCAGCGTGACTGCTGTTTTCTGCAAAAGCAACCGTGACGTCATACACGTCCCTTCCGTGCCTATAATCTCGTCAATTAAGATCGTGTCGTTTCCTCTTCAACGGTGCAGATCAAGCCCATCCAGCTGTTTCCTCCGTACCGTCTCCATAATCTCAATGGTTGTGATCGAGTCGTTTCGTCTTCGACGGTTACGATTACATCCCTTCAATCATCCTTCTGCCTATAAAAGGTAAAACCCTGGTCTTATTTACTTCTTCTGCACTCTCTCGCTTTCAGCCATCTTTGCATTCGAAGCTTCCTCCTCAAGCTCCTCCTGGTATTCAAGTGATCTAAGGCCTTCAACCTTTCCGACCTTCCTTCTTCAACCACCGATCATGTCTGGTAAGAATTCCTTTCTACGTGTTCGTGATTTGCCTGCTGTTTTTTCTTCTTTTCTCAAATCCTTTTTCTTGCGACCGTTTTAGACGAAGCTAGTTCTGAGGCTGGGACTCCCTTCACCTTCGAGTTCGCTGTCAATGAGATCTCGGAGGCTACATATGAGGTTGCCCTTAGGGAGGGGTGTATCACCTCTGATTGGGAACCTCGTTTTCCATATGAGTCCCAAGCTGCTGTTAGAAGGAAGCACATTATTACGCCTCCTCGGGCAGGGGAGGTGTTCGTCTCCGCTGGACAAATAAGCGCGGGGATTCGGTTCCCCTTCTGCGGAAATATGGTGGAGATGTGCAATTTCTACAAAACGCATCCCTGTACCCTCTCTCCACACGCCATTCGCGTGTGGAACGCCTTCCAGCTCTTGTGTCACCGCCAGCAATGGACGTACAGTCTTCTGCTGTTTCGCACTTTCTATGGCATGAAGTGCAACAAAGCCGGTGTCTGCTCCTTCTCCCCCCGACTCCCCAAGTGGACAAAGGAGCAACTTTCACGTTTCGGCTGGGATAGCGAAACTTGGAAGTTCCACAAAGATCGGGTGCTGATTCGTGACTCTGGGTCCGACAACAGCGGATGGAAGAAGTACTACTTCTTCGTCCAGCACAGCTCTGTTCCATGGCCCCGATGGGAGGTCGTGGCGGACCCTGCCCCCAAGCTCCAGGACTACACTGAGGATGACCTCAACACCCTCCAGATGGTTCAACTCTACCGCTGGGGAGACAACTTCATACCCCTTGATGCTAACAGGCTCCAGGAGAAGAACCTGATAACTATCGGAGTCCGACTCCTTGACTCTGTTTCCAAAGATTTAGTCATCTGGGTAATATTTCTAACTATTTTATTTTTACCTTTGCAGCCAAGAAGGCTTCTCTGTTGACTCATCTCATTCTGAAGCAGGGCGAGACTGATGGTGTCCAGAGTGGCTCCCGGCAGAAGCGCAAGCTGGTGAAGAAGGGTGCTTCCTCCTCCACTCCATTATCTGCTACTCCTCCTACCGACGAGCAAGTCGGGGCCAAGAAGGCCAGGCGGGAGGAGATAGATCGGGCCTTCGGGGCCACCACCATTGAGGAAGGTAAGCGCGTTCGTCGTGCAATTAATCAATATAAAAAATTAGTCCCCAAGGAGTTTATCCCCGCTGATCGGAAAGCACGTGTCCAAGAGATCAAGTACATCCTTCGAGGAGAAATTCCCCACGTCCTTGAGGCGGGATACTACAACGTCCTTGGGAAGAATAGACATTTCGATCGTCAAATCATCTGGTGCCCTGAAGGTACTCTTCCTAACTTTATCCGTCCCGCCACCGCAGGTCCCTTGGAGACTCCTGCCCCAACGGAGGCTATTGTTCCGGTGGAAACTGCAACTCCGCAAGAACAGATGCTGGAGGACACCCCGGCGGGAGCTCAGTTCCGCCAGGTGACCGATTTGGAAGCTTCTCCTTCTGTCGAGGAGCGTGAAGAGGGGGGCCTGCTTCCCCGCGGCAGGTCGGGGTCCAGGAGCGTGAGGCCCGCTGTTAGGGACGTGTCCCAGAGTCCTCCTCCTGTTCTTCGCACTCCAACTCCTGAGCCGCCAGCGGAGGTGGCTCCTCCTGCTGAAAGTTCCGGGGTCATCCCCCCTCTCCCTGTGGATGAAAACCTTTACAAGGTTTTCACCCCCGATCAGGGGATGATGCCTTGGAACCCGATCGAGTCCCTCCGAGGGATTCCACTTCGGCGGGGAGAGCTTGATCCTGGGCTGGCCCTGCATCTGCTGGCGGGGTGCGTTCCTCCAGCCTTGAGGCGGCCCCTGTCCTTTGCTCGGGAGGACCTTGAGGAGGAGATCCGCGACATGGCCATCCGTCGGATGGAGGTGAAACTTCTATCCTTGTTTCGTTTTCTTCATTACTCTTATCTTCGATTGCTTATGTCTTGATCTTTTCCTTTCCTTCTTTTAGGATACCGCGAACCAACAGCGCTGCTTCGGCCTTATCCTGGCCCTGAAGGGTGCTTTGGAGGCGGCGGAGGCCCAGTCGAACCCTGATGCTTTAGCCAAGCTTCAGGTAGAACTCGACGAGGCTGTAGCGGCCAAAAACAAGATGGCCAAGGAGAAGGCTCTCCTCGATGATTTTTCCTCCAACCTGCTCAAGAAGGTTCACGATCATGAGGCTGTCATGCGTCGGGAGCGGAAGATGGTCCAGGCGGACCAGCAGCGGAATGAGGAGGAGAAGAAGCAGCTCATTCATGAGAAAAACGTCTTCGCGGATCTCCTCGCGGAGGCCAAGGCGAAGTTTGAGGCGGAGAGGGCTGAGTTCTCTGCCAAGCTGGCTGAGGCAAAGGCTCAGGGCCTCGAGGATGGCCACCAGCGGGGCTTCGAGGAGGGCCGCCAGCGGGGCCTCGAGGAGTATCGGGACTCTGAAGAATTCAAGGTGGCTGCTGTGGAGTTTTGCAAGTCCGAGATGGAGGACGTTTTGTTCAACGCCGTCGAGGAACTGTACACAGCCTACGCGGATTCCATTGACTTCACGAAGTCCGAGACTCTTGCCCCCGTTGCGGAGAAGTACTTCAACCTCCCCGCGGAGAGTGAAGAGGCTGCTGCCGTGGACCCGACTCCGCCAGCTGCGGAGCCTTCTGCCCAAGCCCCTCCAAACTCCGTTCCCTCCGATGCTGCTGAGGATCCATCTTCCAACAAGGACCAAGTTTAATGCTTACATCTTTTAGTCCTTGTTGCTTTTCTCCTTTGTTCCTTGTTTATCCTTTGTATCAGACCCCCTTTTGGCCTTCAAGCCTTTATCCAAGGAACTTCTTTTATATGTTTTGGTTTCGATACTCATTTGCACTTTATCTAAAGCGGCTTAAAATTCGTTACTCAGAACGTTCCGATGCACCATTAAAATGACTTCATACGTCCTTCCGACGTTTAACTCGGGACTTTACCACTTAAGGCTTCTCATCCAAAATCGGGACCTCACCACTCAAGGTTTCTCGTCCAAAATCGGGACTTCACCACTTAAGGCTTCTTGTCCAAAATTGGGACTTCACCATTTAGGGTTTCTCGTCCAAGATCGGGACTTCACCACTTAAGGTTTCTCGTCCAATCGGGACTTCACCACTTAAGGGTTCTCGTCCCTGCCTTTCAAGGCTATTTTCACACCCTTTAGGGCTTTCATTGCGTCTCTACTGGACGGCTTAGTCGTACCCGTTAAGGCTTTTTGTCGCATCATATAGACGACTTACACGGACCTGTTAAGGCTTTTTCATACCCGTTAAGGCTTTTGGCCGCATCATATAGACGACTTACGCGGACCCATCAGTGTCTTTTCATACCCGTTAAGGCTTTTGGCCGCATCATATAGACGACTTACGCGGACACATCAGGGTCTTTTCATACCTAGGCTTTTGGTTGCATCATATAGACGACTTACGTGTACCCCGTAGGGCTTTTGTCTGTACCTGTTAAGGCTTTTGGCCGCGCCATATAGACGAATTACGCATCCCCCGTGGGGCTTTCATCGTACCTCGGAAGGCTTTTGTCGCGTCACTCAGGACGTCTTACTAACAGTTAGAATAAATTTGAAAGCAATTTGATCGGAAGGCAACTTCTTTTATTCATAAATAACTCAAAATAGGCTTACATCGGATCTTATTGATAGACAATTTGCGCCCTTCACGGCGGCTTAATATCAAACATGATACTTCTTCAAGTGTTCGCCACTGAAGGAATGCTTCAACGTCTTGCCTTCGAGATCCTCTAACTTGTATGCATTGGGCACTGGCATCCCTACGATCTTGTAAGGTCCTTCCCATTTTGGTGACAGCTTGTTGATCCGATCTTGATGAACAAACTCATTCCTCCGCCAGACAAGTTCTCCCACGAAGAATTGTCGGGACTTGACACGCCGATTATAATATCGGGCTGTTGCCAGACGCATTCGGGCCTGGACTTCATCAGCCTTCCACCTTTTCTCCTCGAGTAGATCTAAGTCCAGACGTCTCATTTCCTCATTTGTCAGAGGCTCGTAATATTTCGTGCGGTGGGACGCCACCGCTATCTCCACGGGAGCGACTGCCTCCGTGCCATAAACCAGGCCAAACGGAGTTTCTCCTGTTGACTGCTTGGGTGTTGTTCTCACCGCCCATAGCACATTCTCGAGCTCATCCAGCCAATGGCCCTGCAAGGCATAGACTCTCTTCTTCAAGCCATCCATCACAATCTTGTTGGCTGACTCTACCTGGCCATTGGTCTGAGCGTGGCGGACTGAAGCAGTCTGATGCTCAATGTTTAATTCTTCCAGGTACTCCTTCAACTGAGCCCCATTGAACGGAGGGCCGTTGTCGCTGATCAACACTCGCGGGACCCCGTACCGGGATATGATCTGAGTCTGAAGGAACTTGAGGACCTGCTGCCCCGTCGTTCTAGCCAATGCTTTAGCCTCTATCCACTTTGAGAAGTAGTCGATAGCCACAAGTAAGTACTTGCACTGACCTCTCGCTTGGGGAAGTGGTCCCACCAAGTCAATTCCCCATTGCGCGAAGGGCCATGCACTCCTGATGGGCATTAGGTCCGCGGCGGGAGCCACGATATTTGGGGCATACCTCTGGCATGCATCACAGGATCGGACCATCGCGGTCGCTTCTTTGTTCATCGAGGGCCAATAGTAGCCTAGGTTCAATGCCTTCCTTACCAGAGATCGGGCTCCTTCATGGCAGGCCGCGACTCCTTCATGTAACTCCCTCAGGATCCGATTTGTGTCAGGCTCTGCTACGCATTTTAGAAAAGGCTTTACGTACCCTTTTTTGTACAACTGGTTGTCCACCATTGCATAGTTGTCCGCAATTCGCCGTATCCTGACAGCTGCCACTTTGTCATCGGGGAGTACCCCCGTAGTTAGGTACGTAACCATCGGGGTCATCCAAGTGGACTTCTCTTCTTCCTCCGATCCTGTCTCAATAGCACAGATCTCCGCCGGATCAATGTTTGAGATAATCACCTTCTCTAGGAAATGCACCTTCCGATTCTCCTCGGGGGCCACTCCCAGGGCAAACTTGCTCAAGGCATCTGCTTCCGGGTTCTCTTCCCTCGGGATCGCCTCGATATCAAAGCTTTTGAAACTTCCCTTCAAAGTCTGCACCTCGTGCAAATATTTCTTCATTGTAGGGTTCTTAGCTTCATAGTTCTCCTGGACTTGATTTACAACCAAGCTAGCATCGCATTTCACCTTTAAATGGTCGACCCCCGTACCCTTGGCAATCTTAAGGCTTGTGATGAGAGCCTCATACTCCGCTTCGTTGTTGGTGGCTTTGAATGTCAACGCCAAGGCATATCGCAGGGGCTCGCCTCCACCGGGCGGTATCAATACGGTACATCTCCCAAGTATTCTCCTTATTTGGCTGTTCTGGCTGCTGTTTTGTTGTCGGGACTTCCTCCATGGTTGCCCCCCCTGCGGGACCCGTTACTTCCAGATCGGGTGCCGTAGACTCAGCTATAAAATCTGCCAATGCCTGGCCCTTAATAGCGGTCCTTGGAGCAAAATGAATGCGGAATTCCGTCAACTCGATGGCCCATTTTACCAATCTCCCCGACGCATCCGGTCGGTTCAAAAAGTGTTTCAGGGGCTGATTAGTCAGTACCGTGACTTCATGGGCATGGAAGTAAGGTCGCAGTTTTCGAGCGGCAATAATCAACGCGAAGAGATACTTCTCAATAGCGGGATAGTTTATTTCAGACTTGGCAAACGCCTTGCTTACATAATAGATCGGCACTTGGTTGCCCTTGACAATTTTAATCAAAACAGAACTAACAGCCACATCAGAAACAGCCAAATAGAGATAGAGCGGCTCGCCTGGAACTGGTTTCGCCAACGGCGGAAGGGTACGGAGATGCTGCTTGAGTGCCTGGAACGCCTCCTCGCACTTGTCGGTCCATTCGAACTTCTTGTTGGCCCTCACATGGCGATAATTGAAAGTTTTAGTTACTAAATATTTGTTTAGATAGGTACCACTACTAAATATAATATGTGATGATTTTCATCTAGTTAAAAAATTGTAAATGAAGTTTTAATATTAGTTCGTTTTATTCCTACCATTCCATATGTGTATATTACAACATTTTGTTTTGTTATCATATATTTAAAATTAGTTGAATTTAAGTTGATAATTTTATTTATTTTCACAAATATTATAGGGCGTATAACTTTGGTTTGGAGAAATAGTTTCTATCTTGCCAAAAAAAAAAAGTAGCTAACTATAACTAATCTCCAAACAATAATAATATAGTTTATCATTGATAATTTAGTTTATGTATTTTATGATAAAGTAATTATATTTATTTAGTAGTAGAAGAATATATTTGAAAAAAAGAAAGTGCTACTAATACATAAGTAATTAAATAGAAAATAAGTTATTATTATTATTTTGGCCGAACATAAGATAAATTATTTACAAATTAGCTAGCAATTAAATATATAAAATAATAAAAACTGTTTTTTATACCTTAGATGATGGACCAGTCCATCTTTTATCTCACGGTTAATAATAATATGTCCTAAATTTTTCTTTAAATATTCAAATAACTGTCATTATAGTTATCTCAATTATTCAATCTCCCTTAAATTTCTCACGAAGCTCGTGATAAGTGGGAGGCCATCGCACAAGATGGGAGCTCCCTAGCCGTTGAAATGTCCATCTATTCCATATGCATTTGTATGTGAAAGCACTTTTCATCTTCCTTAAAACACTAGAATCTCTAGTTGATCTTCATCAATCTCCACCGGCCACCATACGTTTTTGCAGTTCCCTCTTTTTCCTCTCTGAATTTCTCGATCAATCTATCTGAGAATTCAATTTTGAGGGTGCATACATCGAAATTTATATAATTGGAAGGTGGTGGTAGCGACATTCATTGGCTTCCGCAGTGCCTCCATAGGTAATATTTTCGGCTCTCTCTATCCCTTGGATCCTGACGTGATCTATCTAGCATATCTAAATGTTAATTTGAAGAAAAAACCGCCATGGATACGAAATGGATTGTCGAATATCTCCTGTCGGGTTTCACGACTGCCATGCGTGCCATCGTCGTCATGTTCTTCATTGTTTTGCAGGATTCTATCGAGTAAGATGCATATGAATTCAGGAGAGACATATAGAATCATTTATACTTATTGAAAATGTCACCTACCTCCTATAACATATGTATATTGTGTCAAAATAAATTTGCATATATTTTGTACCATTTATTTAAAGTTATATGTTGTAAGATTATATATGATATTTTATTTAGGAGTTGTCTCTTATTAATGTACGTAATTTTATACATGTATTGATATTGATATATATAATAATTATGAATACTCCAAAGTAGGAAGTATGTTGATATGGTTTAACTGAGAGTAATTTGTAAACCATCCACTCTTTAATATTTTACTTTATTAGTTTCAATTAGAAAACTAATAAATAAAAAACAAATAAATAATATTTTTTAAATATATATATTTCTACCATCATCAGTTGTGGTCTAGTGGTTGAGAGCGCTGACTCCTGTGTTGTTTTGCTCCGAGGTCACGAGTTCGAATCCCCCTAGCGACCTGATTAAAATCATTTCTTGTGGAAAGGCGGACACGTGCCTAAAGGGCCGGCCTCTTAGGGCCAGTGCATGGTGTCGGTTGTTCATAAGTATGATATGCCCGCACTCGCAAATGGAACGAAAGTCTAGACATTACGTAACGGGGTGGGCCTAGGGTTGCCACTAGCCCATTCATTTTATTTATCAATAAAAATCATCATTAATATCATAATTAATTAGTGACTCTTTGGCGTAGTCACAAATTCCTGCTTTATTTCGTGTCTAGTTTTTCATTTGGTCACTATTTCATTTAGCAACCTAATCTACTGTGACCACCCTGTGACAAACATTTTTTTGGTCACTGATTTATTATATGACAGTTTTGCGATCTTTTGTGACCTTTCTAGCAGCCACAAAAAACATGTTCTGGTGTAGTGTCAGCACCTCAAAAAATGGCATGGCTCGGTCACTCGCCTTGGATAGGAAGCGATTCATCGCGGCCAACCGGCCATTCAGCACCTGGACCTCCCGATGAGTCTTTGGGGACTGCATCTCCTCGATTGCTCGCAGCTTCTCGGGGTTCACCTAGATTCCTCTCTGGCTCACCATGAACCCTAGGAACTTCCCCGAGTTCACCCCGAAAGCACATTTGTCGGGGTTTAGCCGAACCTGATGGAACTTCATCCGTTCAAATGCCGCCGCCAAATTCTGGACATGGTCTCCTGCCTGTCGGGACTTCACCAGCATGTCGTCCACATATGCCTCCATGGTTTTCCCCAGCATGTCCACGAACAACTTGTTCACCATCCGCTGGTAAGTTGTTCCGGCATTGATGAATCCGAAGGGCATCACGTCGTAATGGTAGACGTCACTGTCAGCGTAAAAAGCTGTGTGAGGGGCATCCTCCTTCGCCATCTTGATCTGATTGTACCCGGAGTAGGCATCCATGAAGCTCAGCAGCTCATGTCCCGATGTGGCATCCACCAGCTGGTCGATCCTCGGCAGCGGGTAGCAGTCCTTCGGACAGGCTTTGTTCAAGTCGCGGAAGTCGACACACATCCGCCACTTTCCGTTACTCTTTCGCACCAGCACTGGGTTAGCCACCCAAGTCTGGAATCGGAGTTCCTTGATGAATCCAGCATCGAGCAGTCTGCCCACCTCCTGCTGGATCGCGATCCTCTTGTCCGCGCCCATCGGACGCCTTCTCTGCGCGATAGGCTTGATTGCGGGGTCTATCTTCAGCTCGTGCACTATCACGTCGGGGCTGATTCCTGGCATATCACTCGGGGACCAGGCAAACAACTCCTTAAACTCCTTCAAGAGGTCGATCAACTCTCGGGCTCTTTCCTCCGACAAAGCAGAGCCGATCTTCACCTTCCTCTGAGGCCCATCGATCTCCACTTCCTTCAAATCCTCCATGGGGGCGGGACGCCCATACTCCTCTCGAGGATCGGTATCGGTTTGAAGGACAGTCATGGCCTCCCTTCTTCTCCGTCGGGTGGCGTTAACATAGCATTTTCGCGATGCCACCTGGTCCATCGATCTCCACTTCCTTCAAATCCTCCATGGGGGCGGGACGCCCATACTCCTCTCGAGGATCGGTATCGGTTTGAAGGACAGTCATGGCTTCCCTTCTTCTCCGTCGGGTGGCGTTAACATAGCATTTTCGCGATGCCACGTGGGGGGGGGGTGGAGTGAGATGAACCCTCTTCGAAGCTTAAATCAGATATTATAGAGAGAGAAAGTAAGAGAGAGGGCAAAGCTTCCGCTGTCAACTTAGTTTGAAATGAATGATCAAGGCCCCTATTTATAGGAAACCTTGGAATCAAACCTGGTTTTGAACGGTCCGACGTCGGTTCAATGCAAAGTATGAACCGAGCGTAGACGGGAGTAAAGCTGACATCGGGAGGGTTTGCACGTGCGGTGTTTGCGTAAGGGTTTACATGTCAATAATAGGAGGATTCCGGACCGTCGCGTGGTATCGCGCGGATCTCGGGAGGTCCGGGGTAACGGGACAATCCGGAGGGTCGTCGGATTGTCCCACAATCCGGACGCGGCTTAGGTCCGGGATGCATACGCACATGCCCCGAACCTTTTAATGCGTGCGGGTGAATAATTCGAAACCGTTTAGTGAGTTTGACGTGTATACAAAGTCCGAATAATATAAAACGAACTCGAATCGGACGTATACCCATCATTTGCCCCCCGAGTCAAGTGGTGGCATGGCCCCGTCTTGACTCTATTTTCGATAGAGTATACGTTCGATTTAAGTTCGGGTGTTACCTCGAGATGGACTTATTACTCGTTGATGCGTGGACTCTATTATGATGTATCCCTCCTTGGACTTGGACGAGAGTAGTCATATATGTCGACATGATTAGTGTAGCAAGGATATATATGGCATATACGTATATGACAATCCTAGTCCGTGTATGCGACCATGGATATGAATGCTAACACATATATGATTATGACGTGCATGTGTACGAGAGTCGGCATACGATACACAATGTTATGAAATTAAATCATATAAGTATGGGCATATATATATGCGGTAATATGGATAAGAGTATATGCACGTCGGGGTTGTAATTGCAAACACGAGACATGGATATGTAAACGTGTGTGTGTTGATGTATGCGTGTATGCATGAATATGTAAACATGCATAGGTGTTAGGAATTCCTTCCAAAGGAGATAGAAAAAATATGGAAGGGGAAAGATGTTACCTATAGGTGTATATAAATGAGTGAATTCAAATAATTCCACACTTTGTCTTCTCCCCTTTTAGAATTGTCTTTCCCCTTTTCTTAGAGAGTAAGTGAATTAGCACTCAAACCACTCACCCACCCACACCCATTCCACCACCGGCCAACCACCACTCACCGGGAGACCCAGCTCGTGGTGGCGAGTCCAACGGCAGTCAGGGCAGCGGACGGCAGTGCTCACGGCGGCGCAGCGGGCGGGTCATCGGACGGGGCTTTCGGCGACGATCTTGGGTACGTAACCTCGTTTTTTGATGTGATTCGGTTTTTTGGGGTTGATTATAAACATTTTCAGGTATGCCAATGCCTTTTCTTGCATCAATTTGGTTAATATTTTCCTTGATTTTGAACTTGATCATCCATGCCCACCAAGTGTTTGATGAAAAGCCTAGGATAGTTAAGCATAGCTAAAATGAGCATAAAAATGGATAAGTGTTTTACCACTTGTATGTATAGAGTAGGAGTGATATTTCCCTATTGATTGCCATCTTTGATTGCCAAAGGAATTTTTGTGACATGTATGTACACACTTGGTTGTATGGAGATGCTTGTAGCTATAGCTAAGGTTTGTATTCCCAAAGGGGATGTATGTATGTATGTATGTATGTATGTATGTATGTATGTATGTATGTATGTATCCATATCCTACACATGTTAGATAAGCATATGCATATAGGTGTTAGTACTATGAGTATATTAGCACTTGTTACCTTGGGGGATTTTCCTTAGGCCGTGTAGGTGAGCATAGATGCATGTAAGCATTCATAGATACACATGAGCATGTGTAAGTGCATGTATGCACATGTTGGCACTCATAGGTACATGTTTGTGCATGTATGCACATATAGTTGCACATAGGCAAGTAGAGTGGTGCAGGAACACAAATTAGTGTATGCGAACACATATAGTTGAGCGCGGATGTACGTGGGTACTTGCGGATACGTAGGCGTGCATAGGCATGCGTATGTGTGCACACGCACATGTAGATCATATAAGTGTTGGGACGAGGTCTTTACTAAAATAGAGTTGCTCCCGTATAGAGGATGTTCGCTATGTAGTAGTTGAACACTTTATAGATTTATGAGTACGATGTTGCCCCCGAGCGGGGGGCGTTCGTTGCATAGTGTTGTTAACACGTTGGGTGTACGTGTATGTATTGAACGGGTTGTATTTGTATCCTTGTAGGAGTTGTCCATCCTTAGGATTACCTTCTCGACTTGCTGGCTTTGTGAACATGAGTAAGTCTCATATTCCTACCCCTTCTGTTAGATTTCTTTCTGATTCGGATTTTGATTCCGAGTCAGAGTCTTCGGAGTTTACGGATTCTTCCTGTTAGATATCTGTCCAATTCGGGTTCGTATTTACATTTCGGGCCTCGCAAAATACTCCAAAACCCGTAAAAGAACTCTTCCGCGGACACCCAAGTCTAAAACGGTTCGGAATACGCGCAGTACCCGGACCGAGGGACCTCCGGATTGCCACAAGGCAATCCGGACCCGGTCCGGATTGCTAAACAATCCGGGTAGGTCCGGATTACCGACGTTCTCCGCGCGCTTATCCCGATTTTTTGCCAAGTGCGAGAAGTCAGTGCACGCATAGTCCACCTTGATGACGGTATATGTTTTTCTTCATACAGGTTCCCTATAAATAGGGACCTAGGTCTCCCATTTTAAAAAACTCCCTCATTCTGGCATTTGGTGCTCTGACTTCTCTCTTAAAGGCTTTCTCTCTCTAAAGATTATGACTTAAGCGTCGGAGAGGGCCTAACCAGCATCCCCCCTCTCCCCCGCTGGTTACTGCCCTTTGTGCAGGACCCGGATTTCGAGAGATCAAAATCGAGAATTTGAAGACTAGTTTGAGGATCGTGTCTCGAGGTTCGTGGAATACAGACAGATACATGTTCCCGTGCGTACATCCAGAGCCCGTTCGTGGGAGAGAAGCCCGAAGTTACCCAAGTGGAAGCAGACTTAACATTTGGCGCCGTCTGGGTAATTCGAACAAAAATCCATTCCATACCGCAAGCTATGATAGGAAGACGAACGAAGAAGGCGGGTGCAAGAAAGCCGAAGCAGACAAGAAGCCAACTAGGACGTTCTCACGTTCCAGATACAGGAACTACCGCTTCAACCGTACCATTCACAAACGTGCCTTCCGCACAGTATGGCTGCGAAGCCCAAAATGCGTACAAAGCATCCTTTACGGAGAAGATGGCAAATGTGCACGTGATTCACAGAGGCTTTGGAGCCGGAGGAGAAACGTCGTATGAACGAGAAATATACGGTACCCGCACAAGGCGCATATGCCAGGATGCTGACATGAAGGATACTGTCATTAAAGATGCCGACGTAGAGGATGATTGCACAAAAGACGTCATTAGCTTTTCATCAAAAGACAAAGACCACATTGTGCACCCGCACACCGACGCGTTGGTTATAACTATGACAATCGATAGCATGGACATTAAGCGCATTATGGTAGATGGTGGAAGTTCGCCCAACATCATTACAAAGGCTATCATTATAGGCCCGGGGAGAAGGAGGCACGTCAAAAGAATGGACTCACCCTTGGTGGGATTCATGGGAGATGCAAGTTACCCGCTAGGATTCATAACTCTGCCAGTCATCATAGGAGAGGGAGAGCAACAACTCCAAATAGACGTACCATTCGTGATCGTAGAAAAGCTTGACGCATATAATGGAATCACGGGATACACAACCATGAACAAGTGGGGTATGATAGCATCAACATCACACCAAAAAGTCAAGTTTCTAACAAAGGCAGGAGTTGGTGAAGTAAAGGGAGATAAGCAGCTATCAAAAGACTGCTACAAGGTGTTAAGTTATGGGATCTAGGTCAACGGGGTGTCGGCTTTGATCTCACTCCTTACGGGGGATGTGTATGATCCGGTCTTCTCGAGTCGCCTTGCCTTTGCCTATGTCCTTCTTCCTTTCCTTCTTCCCTTGGTTCCTTCTCTTCTTCTCTCCCTTTGCCCTGCAAAAGGGGCAGTACCAGACACGGAGGAGGGGGGGTGGTGCCTGGTGAACCCTCTCCGATGCCTAAGTCAGAACTATATTTCTAGAGAGATAAAGCTAGAGAGATGTCAGAGCTAAATTGTTCAAATGGCCAAGATTTTTAAATGAGTTGTGAAGGTGGGGTATTTATAGGCAACGGTGTCATTAAGGTGGCTTAATGACATCGTTAACCTTTAAACACAATTAATTAACCTTTAAGCACATAATTAAGACCTTAGGATTCGGAGGAGGTAGGCGGAGTGGACCGAGCACGGGAGTCCGAATGTGGTGTCGGGACCCTTGGGGGGGGAGAAATCCGACCCCCAAGGGTAGGGGTTGGGTGAGGACACCCAACCCTTCCTAGGGAGGGTGGGGTTGGCCAACCCCATCCCTCCTAGGAGAGATCGGGTTGGCCAACCCGATCTCTCCTAGGAGAGATCGGGTTGGCCGACCCGATCTCTCCTAGGAGAGATCGGGTTGGTCAACCCGATCTCCCCTAGGGGAGGTCGGGTGTGGCCACCCAACCTCACCTAGGTGAGTTCGCCTCTGTCGGACGGGCGCTTCGGCCCCGTCCGAGCCGTCGATGTTCTCGCGAAGTGTCCGGGTTGAAGTTTCGATTTACAATCATAAATGGGACGATAAAAATACAACGGTTTGGAAGTCAACGGGTTCAAATTGGGCGTATATCCATCACATGCCCCCGAGTCAACCAATGGCCTAACCCTTGATTGACTCTATTTTAGGATGGTATGACACGCGCAATTTGAAACCGGGGTTTTACCTTCTTTGTCTGAATGTTTGCTTACCCATGGATGTTTGCCTCTGACTCTGCCCCCTGTCTAATGAGATAGAGGAATTGTAAACGTCAGATTAGCACGGACGTGTGCCTAGGCACGCGTCCGTCTGAGATAGGAGTAATAAACTTATCTCTGCTACAGGTGCCTACTCAAAAAATATACACTTGCACAGGGGTGTGATACAAATGCAACTAAATGACTTATGCTTCAAATTCGTGCCGGGATTTTATCTAAGTGCGGAAAAATTAATTTTAGCCAAAAATTTTCCTAAGTATGGAATACTAGAAAATAAACCTTAGGGGATGTTAACTAGGGTGAGCGTGGATTTAACCGTGGTTAATAGGAACTAGTTTTTGAATCTTGTCCCTTGAAATTTTCCTCTCTAAAATTCAACGGTGTTGATTTGGCGATTTTGGAAAAACCCTAAACCTTTGTGTTATAAAAGGGGAAGTGATTACCTCATTCTCATCGTCCTTTTCTCTTCTTTTCGACGGTGGGATTTCTGGTTGGGCTTACTTCTCGAGGCACGAGTCGCATTGAGGTATGCGTTTTTCTTCTTGTGTAAGCATTGTTCTTGTGGAATTCGATCCTGTTTTTCTTTCAGTTGTTTCCTTACTTGTCTCGTTTCGACTTACGTGTCTTCATGATAATATAGTTCTGCTTGATTTGTCTTTCCTCCATCTTCTTGCTTTCATACTTCCGTTTACTGGCGTGTGGGGTTTTTTACATCGGGATTATGGCTATCTCTGTTTGCCCTCTTACCTCTGTCTGTTGGGGTGAGGGGTCTCTCCATGCTGGGGTTATGACTATCTCTATTTGCCCCCTTGCCTCAGTCTGTTGGGCTGAGGGGTCTCTCCATGCTGGGGGTTATGACTATCTCCCCCTGCCCCCTGCCTCTGCCTGTTGGCTGGTGGGGTTTCCTTATGCTGGGGGTTATGACTATCTCCCCCTGCCCCCTTGCCTCTGCCTGTTGGGCTGAGGGGTCTTTCCATGCTGGGGGTTATGACTATCTCCCCCTGCCCCCTGCCTCTGCCTGTTGGCTGGTGGGGTTTTTCTTGCCGTCTTTCTATTCTTGTCTTTTGACTTTGTATCTATCATTTTAGGGAAATGAGTTCGTGTCTCTTGTCCATTGTTTGCTTTCTGTTTTTCTCGGATTGAGCCTGTGTTTTTTCCGGTTAGCAGAACTTTCTGGTGATTGATGAGGAGTAAGAGGCCAGTACGTGTGGAAGTGGTTACTTCCGGGACCGGATCTTCGATTGCAAAAAGATCGGTTTTCTATGGTGCGGGGAGGTGTTCTCTAACTGGAGGTAAGGGTGGTGACGTTAGGGTGCCATCTTCTTTCTATATTGATGCCCCCCAATCGAAGGTCCGGGAGCCGTCTTTTCCTTCCTCTCTGTTTGGTGAGTTCTTGAGCAGCTGAGTTTCCTTAGTGTATATTGGTATTTACTCTGTGCTTTGTTATAGGTAGACTTCGTCTTCCGCGTCTGAGTCGGAAGGAGCTGTCTCGTCCACCTGTTGATGGAATTGTTGGGTCTGAGTGGGCGCCTTATTATGGGCGTGGGGCTCGTTTTGACAATCAATCTTCTTTGCAAACTCCTGAGGTTGGAGTTCGTGTTCTGCAGTCTGCTGTTCCTCCTGCTGATCGTGTGTCCCTCTCCAAAGGGTCGGATGCAACTTATGAGTTGGCTCGTGATGTGTTGGCTCGTTATGCTCCTGTAATGTTATTAACCGTTTTATCCTTTGGCATACTTCTTCTCCATGCGTTATCCGTCTCATCTTTTGTTTTTGTTGCAGGGTATGGCCGACCTTGTTAATTTATCCACCCTTGCTATTCATCTTGCTGAGGAGAGGAAGGTGTACGAGGACATTTGTGTCTCCCTTAACTCCAGTGTTATTAGTTATTTGGAGCATAGTCGTATTACTGATTTGCGGTGCCGAGACTTGGAGGGTCGCATTGCTCTTCTCAATGAAGAGGTTGAGGCGTTGAAACAAAGGTCTTATCGTGATGAGACACTTCGGGCTGCTGAGTTAGTCTCTCTGGAGGAAATGTTTCGTATGGAGGCGAAAGAGTGTGCCATTGCTGAGTATAAGGCCTCTTCCGCTTATCAGGCTGCTATGGACGTTCGCTGCTCTGTGGCTAAACGTATTTCCTTTAAGGAGATTCTTGAGCGTATTCACATAATTGCTCCTGACTTTCCTTTCTCTCGTCTTGGTGATTTGTCAGACTTTGCACTTAAGCATATTGCGAAGATAGAGGAATAGTACCCCTATTTATTGTGGTAGTCTCATGTGCTTGTGAGTTGTGGTTGTCTTTAGAGTTTAAAACTCCACCTTTCTTAGTGTTGCCATCTTTATCTGATACACTTGTTTATACTTGTTGTATATATGGCCGTGTGTTTATATCTCTTCTCATGATGTCTCCCTATGCCTTGTGTATGGCTCTTTGGGTATGGAACCTTTCCTTTGTGTGTTTCCTTTACTTATCCTTCTTTCGTGCTTTCCTTCGTGTCTTACCTGCCATTTCATAAAGAAAAAACATTACTTGTTCTTCACATTACTTTTCTTAGAAATTTCCTTCTCATGGTATTCTTCTGAGCATGGTATCCTTCTAAGAATGGTATCCTTCTAAACATGGTGTGATGATCTCTTCTGATACCCCTTACACGGTATACGTTGTACTGTTAGACCAAAGATACGCTCTTGGTGGGCGTCGAAATCTTTTCACGAGACAGGCTCTCGGACGGCACTTAACGTTTCACAGGATAGGCTCCCGGAGGGCACAGGTTAGTCCACCGATACCTTCTTGACGGGTGTCAAATCTGTTCACGAGACAGGCTCTCGGACGGCACTTAACGTTTCACAGGATAGGCTCCCGGAGGGCACAGGTTAGTCCACCGATACCTTCTTGACGGGTGTCAAATCTGTTCACGAGACAGGCTCTCGGACGGCACTTAACGTTTCACAGGATGGGCTCCCGGAGGGCTCAGGTTAGACCAAAGATACGCTCCTGGTGGGCGTCGAACTGGTAGTTTGAAATCTACCTCAAGATACGCTCTTGGGGGCGTCGAACTGGTAGTGTTTTTTCTACCTCAAGATACGCTCTTGGGGGCGTCGAATCTGGTAGGTTGCAAATCTACCTCAAGATACGCTCCTGGGGGCGTCGAATTCGTAGTTTTTGGAAACCACTCTCAAGATACGCTCTTGGTGCGTCGAAGTCGTAGTGTAATAACTACTCTCAAGATACGCTCTTGGGGGCGTCGAAGGTTGTAGTATGAACACTACTCTCAAGATACGCTCTTGGGGGCGTCGAAGTTCGTAGTTTTTGGAAACCACTCTCAAGATACGCTCTTGGTGCGTCGAAGGTCGTAGTGTAATAACTACTCTCAAGATACGCTCTTGGGGGCGTCGAAGGTCGTAGTATGAACACTACTCTCAAGATACGCTCTTGGGGGCGTCGAATATCGTAGTATAGAAACTACTCTCAAGATACGCTCTTGGGGGCGTCGAATGTCGTAGTATGAAAACTACTCTCAAGATACGCTCTTGGGGGCGTCGAATATCGTAGTATAGAAACTACTCTCAAGATACGCTCTTGGGGGCGTCGAATGTCGTAGTATGAAAACTACTCTCAAGATACGCTCTTGGGGGCGTCGAACCTGTCATTGACTTGAAGTCATATCTGTGTAAGGATAACTTCGTGATTATACCACTACATTCACTTGAAAATACTCTTGAGTAACTACTACTCCCTTAGGAGCATTCATGTTTTTGTACACTTGGGATGCCTTGGTGCACCAAGACATCCTTTGTAGGAATAAAAGATAGTTGTAGAGTTGGAGTAACTTCGTGAGTTCTCCTTCTCAAAAGTTGTTTTTTGAAAAGCTTGTGAAGCTGAAGCGCGCAAAATGTGAAATATGAAACTAAGGATATGGTCTTTTGCTTGTGCTTTCTTCTTATACGTAGTACTTCTTTAGGTGCTCTCCACTGAAGGTGTTTGTGGAGATATACCCCTCCCCATCTTCGAGGCGGTACGCGTTTACGTAGGGAACTGACGCTATCTTGTATGGTCCTTCCCACTTTGGAGATAATTTTCTGACTTGGTCTAAGTGTGAGAACTCATTCCTTCTTAGTACTAGTTCTCCTACGTGGAATTGTCTCTCCTTGACTTGGCGGTTGTAGTATCTTGCTGAGACAAGGCGCATTCGTGTCTGTGCTTCTTCTGAATTCCACCTTTTATCCTCCACCATGTCTAAATCTAAAAGTCTTGCCTTGTTGTTCTCATGCTCCTCAAAGTACTTGGTCCTCAGTGATTGTACAGCTATTTCTGCTGGTGCCACCGCCTCAGTTCCGTACACTAGGCCAAATGGCGTTTCTCCTGTGGATATTTTTGGTGTTGTCCGTACTGCCCATAGAACATTTTCCAGCTCATCAACCCAACTTCCCTTGGTGGCGTGGAGTCGTTTCTTTAGGCCATCTAGCACTATCTTGTTTGCCGATTCTACCTGTCCGTTTGTCTGAGGGTGCTTTACTGATGCGAAACGGTGATCTATATTCAGTCTTTCGCAATACCACTGCAATTTCTTGCTCTTGAATTGTGGGCCATTGTCACTTATTATTGCTCTTGGCACCCCGTACCTCGAGACAATGTGAGATTGGATGAAATTAACGACTTGGTCGTCTGTTGTCTTCCCCATTGCCTTTGCTTCTATCCACTTGGAGAAGTAGTCTATTGCAACAATTATGCAAGTTTTCTGACCTTTTGTTTTTTGTAGGGGGCCTATCAAATCAATCCCCCATTGTGCGAAAGGCCAGGCTCCTGAGATGGAGCTTAGCTTTGCTGGTGGGGCTGTTATATTTCTGGAGTACCTTTGGCAGTGATCACATTTTTGTACCAAGTCTGCTACTTCTTTGCTCAATGATGGCCAATAGTATCCTAGGTTGTAGACCTTTCGGCTTATTGACCGTGCTCCTTCATGGCACCCCGCCTCTCCTTCATGGAGTTCTGCAAGTACCCTCTCTGTTTCTGGGTATGCTATGCATTTGAGGAAAGGTGTGGAGTATCCTTTCTTGTAGAGCTCATTGTCCATCACTGCGTAATTCCTAGCCATCCTTTCAATCTTGACTGCTTCCACCTTATCTTTTGGGAGCTTTCCTTCCATAATGTATTGTCTCATTGGTGTCATCCAGACTTCTGCTTCATCTATTGCTAGAACCTCCATTTGTTCTATCACTGATTGCATTCTTTGCTCCACGAAGTGAACCTCTTTGCCTGCTTCTGCCCCTAAGGCTAGTTTACTTAAGGCGTCTGCCTCTTGGTTTTGTTCTCTTGGGACAGACTCAATGTCGAAGCTTTGGAAGCTCTTTATCAGGTCCTTGGCTTGCTGCAAGTATCTCTGCATGTTTTCGGACTTTGCAGTGTAGATTCCTTTTACTTGGTTGACAACTAGTTGAGAATCACACTTGACCCTTAAATGCTTTGCCCCTACTCCTTTGGCTATTCTCAGGCCAGTTATTAGTGCTTCGTACTCAGCCTCATTGTTTGTTGCCTTAAAGGTTAGTGCCATGGCATAGCGCATAGGTGTATCGCTGTTTGGTGGGTATAGTAAGAGGCCTGCGCCTGAACCTCCTCCGTTGGATGACCCATCAGTATGCATCTCCCATAATTCTTCCGGTTGTGTCTCCTGACTACTACTTGCCTCGCATGTAGTTTTGACTTCTCCCAAGTCTTCGTCCGGATTAATTCCAGTGAATTCGGCGATAAAATCTGCTAGAGCCTGACCCTTTATGGCTGTTCTTGGGGCGAAATGAATGCGAAACTCACTTAGCTCGATTGCCCATTTGGTCAGTCTTCCCGATGTGTCTGGTCTCTGCAGGAGGTGTTTCAATGGTTGGTCTGTGAGGACTGTTACTTCATGCCCATGAAAATACGGTCTCAACTTTCTTGCTGATATGATCAGTGCATAGAGGTACTTTTCTATTGGCAAGTAGTTGATCTCATACTTTGCCAATGTTTTGCTTACGAAGTATACTGGCAATTGTGCAGCGTTTTCCTCTTTGATTAGCACTGAGCTAACTGCCACGTTGCTCACTGAGATGTAGAGGTAGAGGGGCTCTCCTGGTGTAGGCTTTGCTAGGGGTGGTAGTGTCTTTAGATGTTGTTTGAGTTGCTGGAAGGCCTCCTCACATCTTGGTGTCCATTCAAATTTCTTGTTTGCCCTTAGTACCTCAAAGAAGGGTAATGCCATGTCTCCTATTTTGGATAGGAATCTGTTAAGGGCTGCCAACCTCCCGTTCAGTCGTTGAACCTCTTTGTGCTTCGTAGGTGATTGCATTTCTTCAATTGCTTGAAGTTTTTCGGGGTTTACCTCTATGCCTCGCTGGCTTACCATGAAGCCTAAGAACTTTCCTGATTGCACCCCAAATGCGCACTTTTTCGGGTTTAGACGGACTTGATATTGCCTCATCCTTTCAAACGTTGAGCGAAGGTTTTCCACATGGTCCTTCTTCTCTTTAGATTTGACTATCATGTCGTCCACATATGCCTCCATTGTCTTCCCTATCATGTCCCCAAAGATTTTGTTGACCATTCTTTGGTATGTTGCTCCAGCATTTATGAGTCCGAAAGGCATCACTGTGTAATGGTATATCTCGCTATTAGCGTAGAATGCTGTGTGGAGGGCGTCCTCAGGGGCCATTTTTATCTGGTTATATCCTGAGTATGCATCCATGAAGCTCATTAGTTGGTGACCCGATGTTGCATCCACTAACTGATCTATTCTTGGTAGCGGATATGAGTCCTTTGGGCATGCCTTGTTTAGGTCCCGATAGTCAATACACATTCTCCAACTTCCTCCCGGCTTCTTTACCAGTACTGGGTTTGCCACCCATGTCTGGAATCTGATTTCCTTGATGAACTTTGCCTTTAGTAGCTTTTCTACTTCTTCTTGAATAGCTATCTTTTTATTTCCTCCCATTGGTCTCACCTTCTGTGTTGTTGGCCGCGTTGCCGCGTCTATGTTGAGCCTGTGTGAGATCACATCTTCTGATATCCCTGGCATATCGCTCGGTGACCAGGCGAACAAATCCTTGTACTCCCTTAGTAAAGCGACTAAGTGGTTCTCCTCTTCCTGAGATAAGGCAGTCCCAATTTTAGCCTTCCTATCGGGTTCTTCTATGAGTATCTCTTTTAGTTCCTCCATGGGGGCTGGTCTTCCATGATCTTCTCTTGGGTCCTCGTCTACTAGTAGGACTTCTATTGTTTTCTTCCTTTTGCCTAGTGCAATCCTTGCACATTTCCTTGCTGCCTTCTGGTTACCCTTTACTTCCCCTATCCCTTGGTCTGTGGGGAATTTCACTTTCTGATATAGCGTTGATGGTACCATACCCCACTTGTTGATTGTAGTGGTACCTAGGACCCCATTGTACTCCTCCATGTCTTCTGTAATGAAGAATGGGACATCAATCTTTAGCTGCCTCTGCCCTGTGCCTAGTGTCACAGGTAGTGTGACTGCCCCCAGTGGGTATGTTGGCTCTCCTGAAAATCCTACCAAGGGGGAGTAAACCTGTTTTATGCTACTTGGCCTAACTCCTAGTATATTGAGGACCTTCTTGCTAATGATGTTGGGTGAGCTTCCACTGTCTATTAGGATTCTCCCAATGTCCATATCAGTGATCTTCATTGTTATGACCAGGGCATCCTTGTTGTCTGGTAACACATGCTCCATGTCTCTTCTTGAAAATTCTATTATGTCTTCTCTCTTTCCTTTTGGTTGTTCTTCTTTTGGCTTAGGAGTCCCTAACTCTGCCATATATGCTTCTCTGGCATTCGCTGACTCTCCTCCAGCTCCATAACCTCCATGGATGACATATACGCTTGCCATCTTGCTAGTGATAGTTAGGCTTTCTGTCCGAAGCCCGCAGACGGCGCCAAGTGTTAAGTTATGGGATCTAGGTCAACGGGGTGTCGGCTTTGATCTCACTCCTTACGGGGGATGTGTATGATCCGGTCTTCTCGAGTCGCCTTGCCTTTGCCTATGTCCTTCTTCCTTTCCTTCTTCCCTTGGTTCCTTCTCTTCTTCTCTCCCTTTGCCCTGCAAAAGGGGCAGTACCAGACACGGAGGAGGGGGGGTGGTGCCTGGTGAACCCTCTCCGATGCCTAAGTCAGAACTATATTTCTAGAGAGATAAAGCTAGAGAGATGTCAGAGCTAAATTGTTCAAATGGCCAAGATTTTTAAATGAGTTGTGAAGGTGGGGTATTTATAGGCAACGGTGTCATTAAGGTGGCTTAATGACATCGTTAACCTTTAAACACAATTAATTAACCTTTAAGCACATAATTAAGACCTTAGGATTCGGAGGAGGTAGGTGGAGTGGACCGAGCACGGGAGTCCGAATGTGGTGTCGGGACCCTTGGGGGGGGAGAAATCCGACCCCCAAGGGTAGGGGTTGGGTGAGGACACCCAACCCTTCCTAGGGAGGGTGGGGTTGGCCAACCCCATCCCTCCTAGGAGAGATCGGGTTGGTCAACCCGATCTCCCCTAGGGGAGATCGGGTCGGCTGACCCGATCTCCCCTAGGGGAGGTCGGGTGTGGCCACCCAACCTCACCTAGGTGAGTTCGCCTCTGTCGGACGGGCGCTTCGGCCCCGTCCGAGCCGTCGATGTTCTCGCGAAGTGTCCGGGTTGAAGTTTCGATTTACAATCATAAATGGGACGATAAAAATACAACGGTTTGGAAGTCAACGGGTTCAAATTGGGCGTATATCCATCACAAGGTTGCACTCCAACATGGTGACAAGACAAACAATTGCGGAATTCCCATCATTGATGAAGACCCAAGGACGGATCATGCACGTCCTGCTCCTGTTGAAGCATTGCAAGAAATCAAGATTGACGAGCCATAAAGGATGGTTCGAGTGGGAGCATCACTGTCAGAAGATGAAGTGATAGAAATCAAGGCACTTCTAATAGAGTATAAGGAGCTGTTCGCATGGTCACCAAACGATATGCCAGGAATAAGCCCAAACATAATCTCTCACAAGCTCAACATCAAACCAGGATCCAGGTCTATAACACAAAAACTACGACCATTGGGAGGAGACAAAAAGCTCGCAATACGAGAAGTAGTGGGCAAGTTGTTGAACGCGGGCTTCATCGAAGAGTCGCAATACCAAACATGGGTTGCAAATCCAGTTTTGGTACCCAAAACTAACGGCAAGATGAGAATGTGTATCGACTACAGAGACCTCAACAACGCATGTCCAAAGGATTCATATCCGCTGCCAAGGATCGACCAGCTAGTAGATGCCACCGCAGGACACGGACTAATGTCAGTAATGGATGCGTATTCAGGATACAACCAAATTCCAATGGCGGAACAAGACGCACCTCACTACGCAGACAGCGAGATCTACAATTACAAGGTCATGCCATTCAGACTAATTAATGCTGGAGCAGCATACCAGCTTTTGGTCAACACAATCTTCGGAGATATGATCGGGAGGATCATGGAAGCATACGTGGATGACATGGTCGTGAAGTCGACAAAAAGACGTAACCATGCTGATAACCTCTGCCACGTGTTCAAAAGAATGCGAGAATTCCAAGTCAGACTAAATCCAACAAAGTGTGCCTTTGGCGTGCAATCAGGAAAAGTTCTTGGCTTCATGGTCAGCGAAAGAGGAATCGAAGCAAACCCGAAAAAAGTAAAGGCGATTGAAGAAATAGTCTCCAAAGCACAAAGAAGTCCAACAACTGAATGGACGTTTAGCAGCTCTTAACAGGTTCCTCGCAAGAATAGGAGACAAAGCCCTACCATTCTTCCAAATGCTCCGTGCAAACAAGAAGTTCGAGTTGACACCAGTATGTGAAGAAGCATTCCAACAATTGAAGCATCACCGAACGCTCCCAGCGTTAGCAAGACCAATACAAGGCGAGCCGCTTTACCTGTACATATCTGTAAGCAACACTGCAGTCAGCTCAGTACTCGTCAAGCAAAAAGGGACTACACAGCTCCCAGTATACTACGTGAGCAAGATCCTGACAAAATACGAAGTGAATTATATGCCAATCGAGAAGTACCTATATGCTCTCATAGTGGCGGCAAGGAAATTGAGACCATACTTCCATGCACACGAGATAACAGTCCTGACGGACCAACCCTTGAAGCACATCCTGTCAAAGCCAAACATGTCAGGAAAATTAACAAAGTAGTCAATCGAGCTAAGTGAGTTCCGCATTCACTTTGCACCACGAACAGCAATCAAGGGACAAGCACTAGCAGACTTTATCGCGGAGTTCACAGGGATAACCCCGGAAACTTACATTCAAGACGGGGCACAACAAAGTGAATAGCACACTGAAGTATGGCAAATGTACACTGATGGTTCCTCAAATGTTGGAGAATCAGGAGCTGGTTTCCTCATAATTCCGCCTGATGGGTCAGAACCGTTGAAATATGCTCTAAGCCTAACATTCAAAGCAACGAATAACGAGGCAGAATTTGAAGCCTTGATAACAGGCTTAAGGATCGCAAAAGGCCTCGGAATCAAACACTTAAGAGTCAAGTGCGACTCACAGCTAGTTGTCAATCAAGTCAAAGGCGAGTACGTAGCCAAGTCATAGAACATGCAGAAATACTTGGAACAAGCAAAGGAGCTCATCACAAGCTTTCAAACTTTCAACATAACGTCTGTTCCAAGGGAAGAAAATCAAGAGGCAGATGCGTTAAGCAAGTTCGCGCAGGGAAGGGAACAAGGCCAAGAAACACACTTCGTCGAAAACAGGATTATGTTCGTAATTGACAAACTAGAAGTATTAAATATCAACACAAAGCCTACCTGCATGACTCCAATTCTAGCATACCTCACAGATAACGTCTTGCCGGAAAAAATACTTAAAGCGCAAAAAATCAGAAGAATCGCTGTCAACTATACATTGATCGAAGGCCAGTTATACAAGAAAGGATTCTCAACACCACACCTAAAGTGCTTAACTTTCCCGGATGGTATGACAGTGTTGAAGGACTTGCACGAAGGCCAAGCAGCTTGTCACGAGGGGGCAAGATCCTTAATCCGAAAAGCGCTAGGTCTAGGATACTATTGGCCAACAATGAGAAGCCAAGCAAGAAACATGGTCACAGAATGCGAATCCTGTCAACTATATTCAAGGAACATAACGGCTCTCGCAACAGAATTGTGTCCAATTGCAAGTTCCTGGCCTTTTCCAAAATGGGGAATTGACTTGGTGGGTCCACTTCCACAATCCAAGGGGCAAACAAAGTACATTGTAGTAGCTATCGACTACTTCTCCAAATGGATTGAAGCTAAGGTGTTAGCACGTACGACAGACGCGCAAATAATGGATTTCATACGAAACCACATCATTGCACGTTATGGCATACCAAGAGTACTCATCAGTGACAATGGGCCACAATTCAGGAGTTCAAGACTTCAGACGTTCTGCGAAAGACTCAACATAGATAGCCGTTTTGCATCAGTGCGTCATGCCCAAACCAACAAGTCGAATCCGCCAACAAGATCGTCCTGGATGGTCTTAAGAAAAAAGTTCACGCTTTGAAGGGAGGATGGGCAGAAGAGCTTAGCAGTGTCCTATGGGCTGTGCGCACAACCCCAAAGGAGTCAACAGGCGAAACACCATTCAGCCTAGTATACGGAACAGAAGCCGTAGCTCCAATCGAAATCACCGTCTCATCATACCGCACAACTCATTTCAATCCTCAAACCAACGAAGCAGAAATGCGTTTAGACCTGGACTTGGCAGACGAAAGAAGGCGAAACTCGGAGCTAACCCAAGCACGTATGCGGTTAATAACTGCAAGACACTACAATAGGAAAGTGAAAGAAAGACAATTCCATGTGACCGAGATGGTGTGGAGAAGGAATGAATTCTCACACTTAGATCAAATCAACAAGTTATCTCCAAAGTGGGAAGGCCCATACAAGATTGTCTCAGTCCCTTATGTTAGCGCATACCGCCTCCAAGATACTGAAGACAACATCCTTCCAAACACATTCAATGGGGGGCACTTGAAGAAATTCCACGGATGAAGGAAGAATATTATATTACAAAGGAGCTATTGTATCAAGCTCTTTTGTCTTAAACTTTTATATTAAAAAAGGGGGGAGATTTATTAACTCCAAGTTTGTTTACAATCATGTAATCACATCAATCATTTAATAAAGTCAATTTACTATCGTAGGTACCTTCCCACATTATGCACTATACTCTGGATTAACATCAAGTAGCAAACAATGTGCATACTACTCATATCAACAAATCATCATGCCATGCAACTTATAATAGGCGACATCAACAAGTTCATCTTCAACAAATTCAAAGTAATATTCACTCAAAAGCAACATCATGCAATGCTCCAAAAGTGACATGGTGCAATGTCCTCCTTGTAAGGATAAAACCATGTTCACATCTATCAAAAGTAACATGTTGCGACATCCTTTTCAAAAGGGCAAACCCCATGTTTACTTCTAAAAAATGGCATGTTGTGAAATCCTTCGGGCAAATCCTCATGTTCATAGCCATTCCCTGAATAAAAACAGGATGCGGCAAATACATTATGGGACTAATCACCCCACCGTAGCGGAAATTCTCTTAATAGACGAAAACCCCACACACTAAAATTATGCATACTCTCTTAAGGGTACATACACCATGAAGACTTAGGCCTGAAAAAGGATAGCTTCATGTTATACACTTTTTAAAGCAAACCGTGTACAAAACTAATCAAACTTACAAGTCGAGTCTTGTATAACGTTATCTTGTTCTTTAGCATTTAACGGAAAAATAGCAAAATAAGCAAGAAATACCTTGCAACAACGTCGCCTTAGAGTGGAACTAAGAGACGGTATAAACTCAAGTCTTGCTACGTCAAGACGAACTGCTACATGTCAAAGGCCAAGTGCCAAGTACATTACTACCAGCAATGCTACAAGTACCAAGTGTACATAACACCCTGCAATGCGCAAGTCGCAACATCGTATGTTCTATCCATCACAACAAAGAGTTCAATCATATCATGCAAGTCCAATACATACGGACAATGAACATAACGCAAGGTATGAAATATTACTAACAAGTTATCACATGCTTATTATTATTAAAAACAGGTCCAAAGGATGAAGTACCAAGGACGAAGTACCATACAAGCAAACATACTATCATTTCCAAGGGACTAAGACAGCATGTCCAGGAAATTAGCACCAAGTTCAAACATCAACTCAAAGATACATGAGAAGTTCCACTATTCCCAGTAAGCTGTGGAACAACATCCATAAGCTCGGGAGAACCAACAATGACATCAGCACCTCCTCCATCTTCAGTCATATCATAGGCGGATATATCAAGCCCCAAAGTGTGCAATGCCTTAAGGTAGTTAACGGCATAGTCAGAACAAGGCCCAAGCTTGTCAAAAGGAAAGTTGGGGGCAAGCGCGTTGACACGACGAAAGTAATCCTCGGCACGCTTTCCCATCATGGTATCAGTTATCTTCTTAGTTGCAAGACTAAAAGCGGGAGTACTCAAATACTAGGAAAAACCCGCTTCAATTCCAAGCGCATAATGTTCCTCACGTGTGGCAATCAAGGAAGCCTCTCGAGATGGGATGTCATTAGAAATCTGTTTCTCAAGCGCAATCATCTCCAAGATCTGAAATTTGAGTCTCCTGCACCTGATACTTGGTCTCGGAATCAATTATCTTCAAGCCAAGTGCACACACCTTCTCCTTAGAACAGGCAAGTTCAAGACTAACGGTGTTACATCTGTTGACAGCAGCTCTTCTAGCACTAACAAGCTCCACAACATACGACGACATGTTAACCATCTGAGACACAGCCTGAAAATCATACAAGAACACAAGGCCATAAACACTACACAACAAAGGCGTACGACACGAAAGTTATCAGGAAACATAACTTATTAACTTACAGGAGCAAAATTGCCCAAAACATGTTTAAAACACTCTTCAGCTTCTTCATCAGTCCTCGGACAAGCACGTCGATCGCCTGGGGGCACACTCCTATGCAGAACACGAACACCAACCTCCGGCATATTAAGTTTCGCCTTCTTAGGAAAGCGAAGACCACCCCTACCTAGAGGTTTCCAAGCATCACCAGATATATCACCTTCCAAGGGACGAAGAAGATGATCATGCTTCAAAGCTGGGATCACTGTAAGAAAGATAAAAAATAAAAACCAAGTGTTAAAAATCAGAGTATAACGAGAAATGCGAAGTACATCTCATACCGACAGACGAGGAGCGATCCTCTGCGAGTCGATCTCTCGACTGGGGGGCAGAAGATACCGTCGTGCATCCAGTAACTTCCCTCCCTTATCAAAGGTGGAGGGAGGAAGGGCAGCATTCGTCCTTACACGCTTAGGATCACTCGAGACATGCGACACCACCTCGGATCGCTTGATAGGAAGTTTATAATCATCCACGGAAACATCAAGAGCAGGGGAACGTACTGAATAATCAAAAAGACAAAACAAATGATGAGTCAAATAAGTAAAAGATAAGTAAAAGTTACAAGGAAAAACATCTTACCCATGAGCCCCTTTCAGCGACCATATCCAGAAGTCACGGGGGCAGCAAGAACAAGTGATGAAGCAGACGTCTCGGGTGGAGGAGTGTTGCGAATAGACTCCGCATGTAAGGAAGAGTTCTTACCAATAAACCAGTCTACAAGGATGATATAAGCAAGGTTACAAGGACCATCAATATGTAACTCGTCACCAACATCTGAACATAATGTCACTCGCGGAACGGGGATAGAAGACTTACTCATAGTAACCGCGGCAAGAAGACTACCTCTGAAAAGGAGACTGCGTAACTTGGAATCCTGAAAATTGCAAACAACAAATCAATCAGTGTACGAGCACTATGTATGTACATACATGTCGACAATAATGCATGTCGACAAGTGAAGAATATTTTCTAAGTATTTCCACGTATGTACATACATGTCGACAAGGATGCATGTCGAAAAGTGAAGAATATTTTCTAAGTATTTCCATGTACGTACATACATGTCGACAACGATGCATGTCGACAAGTGAAGAATATTTTCTAAGTATTTCCACGTACGTACATACATGTCGACAAGGATGCATGTCGACAAGTGAAGAATATTTTCTAAGTATTTCCATGTACATACATACATGTCGACAAGGATGCGTGTCGACAAGGATGCGTGTCGACAAGTGAAGAATATTTTCTAAGTATTTCCATGTACGTACATACATGTCGACAAGGATGCATGTCGACAAGTGAAGAATATTTTCTAAGTATTTCCATGTATGTACATGCATGTCGACAACGGGAGAATAATTTCTAAGTGTTTCCATGTACATACATACATGTCGACAAGGGGAGAATATTTTCTAAGTGTTTCCATGTACCTACATACATGTCGACAATGATGGAGTGCGTGCATCAAGTAGCTATAATCAACTTCTACACAATACCTCCTAAGCATTCCTACGACGCTTATCGACAAAGCTCATACGACGACATCTATGGTAACAAGCATTAGATATTGTTAAAATATTTTCTAAGTGTTTTAGCATGTTTGCAGACAATGACCGACAGTCTATACATGATGCTCAACGTACATTGCCTAAGATATCATTACCAACATACAACCATTGACGGTCATGTACGTACAACTACCGATCATCAATGAGCATACTAAAACAACGGCTAAGGCATGGAACAACATGTCGGCAATAAACACTATACATAAGGTAAGTATAACGATTCATCTGCACTCTTCTAAAATTTTTAGCACTTAGAAAAATTTTGGCCGATTTGAGGTTAAGAATTCTAATGCATTTTATCAAACACCTTGTATGCATGTTAAGGTAAGCTAGGTACATGGTGATTTCAAGACTAAATCAAGGCCAAACGAAGTCACGAAAGGTCCAGCCATGTACAAAATTGGACTCACCGACACGAAGCAAGTTCGAATTGCTACTCGCGCCGTCCCTCCTTCCTCACGCGCCGAATTGGTCTCCTCCTTGCCCGGATTCGATCTTGATCGATGTCAAATATGATGTGACCACTTCAAATTCACACCTCCATGAATTCCCTCTTCATCAAGAATGGAGAGCTTCTTGGGGATTTATCTATAAAGGATGTAAGATAATGAGTATTCTCTCTCCTAATTCTCATTAATAGCGTCTACACCATGTGCTAAGGACTAACACAAGTCCTTAGTATCATGTATAAACATACTTACATCTCTCTTATGCTTGTTTTACATACATGCTCCCTAATGTTGCAATACGCGCTTCATAGATCATTACGCATGTTATTAATTTTATATGTACATGATGCTAACTCATGGTTGTTATGTGATTATTTTTATAATCTAAGTATGAATTGAATGTTTGCATTATTTTCCATGCTTACATCATATTACAAGCTTGCATCATTTTTTATGTTTACACCATGCTTCATGATTACGTACATGCTCTCCAATTTCATATTATTCTAAGTGTTTTGCTTATTGCATGATTACGTCATCCGTTTACTATGTCGTCATCTATATGTTGACAACGTGTTATATGCTTACATAATGTACCATGGTATTATCACGTTGAATAATCCTTTATTATTACAAGTATTGCACTCATTACATGATATTGCGAATATAAGTGCATGTTGTCATACGCATATTGTCCGCTACGCTAACCCTATAAACAGATTACGTACATACAGCGGAAAATTGAAGTTGGTTAAATTTATGATCCCAGCACTCGAATTGACAAACAGGCCACCCCTGAGGTCAGTACCGAACCTAAATGGGACGAGTGTTAGATATCTGTCTAATTCGGGTTCGTATTTACATTTCGGGCCTTGCAAAATACTCCAAAACCCGTAAAAGAACTCTTCCGCGGACACCAAAGTCCAAAACGGTCCGGAATACGCGCAGTACCCGGACTAGGGGACCTCCGGATTGCTAAACAATCCGGGTAGGTCCGGATTACCGACGTTCTCCGCGCGCTTATCCCGATTATTTTGCCAAGTGCGAGAAGTCAGTGCACGCATAATCCACCTTGATGACGGTACGTTTTCCTTCATACCGACATCAAGCCATTCAAAACTGGGCATGATCCTTAGGTTCCCTATAAATAGGGACCTAGGTCTCCCATTTTAATAAACTCCCTCATTCTGGCATTTGGTGCTCTGACTTCTCTCTAAAAGGCTTTCTCTCTCTAAAGATTATGACTTGAGCGTCGGAGAGGGCCCAACCAGCATCCCCCCCTCTCTCCCGCTGGTTACTGCCCTTTGTGCAGGACCCGGATTTTGAGAGATCAAAATCGAGAAGTTGATGACTAGTTCGAGGATCGTGTCTCAAGGTTCGTGGCATACAGACAGATACCTGTTACCGTGCGTACATCCAGAGCCCGTTCGTGGGAGAGAAGCCGGAAGTTACCCAAGTGGAAGCAGACTTAACACTTCCGAACCGGAGACTATGGACGATATACCTTCTTCCTCCGAGCTGGAGCCTCGCGTGGAGTCAGGGGACTTGGTGCAGACCTTTGTGGTAACAAATTGGATCGTGATGAGTATCAGCGCCTCGTCGTTCGTTCTGGGCTTTTTTCTTTGGGAGAGGCATTCTTCCCTTTTGATATTATCCCTGATGCTAGTCCGGGAATGCCCATTGTGGGATGATTTTTCGGCTATTTACGCCTCCCAGATTTGAATGGGACTGCGCTTCCCTTACTGATCGGACTTGCGGAAGTTGTGTCGTTATTATAGGATCTCTCCTCTTGAACTTGCGCCTGCTGCGATACGGTACTGGGTTTGCTTCCGAGTACTATGCCACCAACAGTCCTGGAGTTACTCGACCTTACTCTTTCGATGCTTCTTCCGGCTCTTGCGTCCGGATGCTTCTGGGTTATGTTCCATTTCTATCCGCCGGCCTTTGATGAGGGGAAAGGATTTTTCTGATCTTGGATTGGGTGAAGTGAAGTGGGATAGCACTCTTCGCTTTGTTACTGTTGTAGATCGGTCTAAGAGTCATTGGCAGAAACACTATTTCTTTACTGATGATCCCCGGATGACTTGGCTTACTGTTCGGATTACAAAACCTGATCCTGTACCGGCCTTTCGTGAATTCTCTGAGTCTTACAAAGCAGCGATGAAGAAAGTGTATTGGGCGCACAAGGCGCGTGCATACACGGCCTTATCTTGTGTGAAGGAGCGGGATTTGCGCAGGGCTGGGATTTGCACTCCTCCTTCGGGAGGTACTTCGGTATGTTATGAACCTTTAGAACTTCCTTGTGTTATGATGTAGGTTGGTGTCATGGAAAAACTTCCCGCTTGCAGGCGGACTCTCAGGGAGGTGCTGCTCCTGCTGCACGGAGCGGTCGCACGGATGTGTCTACTATTCTCCAGGGCATGAAGCCTGGACGTGGTAAAGGGAGTTCGGGTAAGTTGTATATTTGCGCGGTTGTTTTACTTGTCTGTGTTCAATGCCTTTGTTTTTGTCTTGCTTTTTTTTGTTTGTAGGTCGATCCCCCTCATGGCGGAACGAGTTGTCACGACTGTCGACACTCCGCCTCAGGCCAAGGCGAAGCGTCCCGACTCCGAGGTGCGGCCCTCGAGCGATCCTAAGCGCCCCAAGTCTTGCAGTGGTGAGGTTTCGGGACTCCTCTTAGCAAAGGGAAAGGAGTTGAGGCTCGCATGCCTGCCATGCCCATGATGTCTGCCCCCCGGTCGAGGGACCAGACTTCGGAGGAGGGGCCTCCCCGTGCAGGTATATTGGTTGTTCTTGTATTGTTGCTATACTTAGTGTATTTGGATCTTCTTGTTTATCTTTGCATATGTTTATAGATGTTCTGCCTGTTGCTGCCCGTACTCGGGCCGAGTTGGTTTGTCCCTCCAAGGACTCTATTGTATGTGATGAGTGGGTACCCTTCTCTGCTGGACGACCTCACTTTTCGAAGGAGGTTAGCTTGACCACTCCTGAGGTGGGAGTTCATGTTTTTCAGCAGGTTATTCCTCCTGGGGATTGGAGGATTCGCCCGAGTGACTCCGAGGGTGCACAAGCATGTGCTGAGGGTGCACTGTCGTGCCTTGCTCCTGTGAGTATCTATCCTTACTCCTTCATGCCTTGTATGTATGCTTGTCTTTGTTGCTACAACTTACTTGTTGTTTATTCTTGTGTTGCTCTTGTAGGTTGCCATTCAAATGGCTAATCTCTCCTCATTCGTGATTGAACTCGTAGAGGAGAAGAAGGCGTTTATGGAGAAGGGTGAAATTGCCTGTCTCAAGGCTGAGGGTGCTATGGAGAAAGCGTGCATCTTGGATATGAAGGTTGTTGACCTACAAGCGGAGAGTTCCGCTAGTCAGGCTCGGATTTTGGCGCTTGAGTCTGATATTGCTGCCCTTCAGGTGAAGGCCGTTGCAGATATCGCCGATCATGATCTCGCCTTGTGGGCCATGAAGGAGAAGTCCCTTGCAGATGGCAAGTTTATAGGTGTCGCGGAGTAAAAGGCCTCCAAGTCTTATCATGCTAACATCCTGGAGGGTGCGGACGATATGCTTTATGACTCTATTGAGGGTCTTATCGAGCATGTGTATACTCTTGTTTCGAACTTGCGTTTTGATCAACTGGGTCCGTATTCCAAGTTTACCACTGGGCATGTAGCCGCCTTGAGACTTAGAGATGGGACTGTTGCCCCACCTGTTGTGGCGGATGTCCCCCCTGCTGTTGAGGAGTATGTCCCTGCCATGGTTGTTAGGAATGCCCCCGAGGATATCAAAGATGACACTCGTGAGTACGAGTTGATGATCAATGAAGCTGGATATCCGATTATCGTGGAGGGTACCACATTTAGAGAGGATGTTCCCGGGGCATGCGGAGATGCCGTTGATGGTGGTGCTCTTGATGTGGAGTCAGGTTGAGTGTTTGTTTTCACAAACTCTTTGTATATTGTTTTGGCTTCCCATGTTTAGGTTGAGGTTGCTTGTTGGGGTGTTATCCCTTTGAACCCTTTATGTTTATGTTTCTATGCTTTGACGTTGTCATATGAGACCTGTCGAGAATGGTTTAGTAATGCATAGTAATATGATAGTAATATTTCATACCTTTGTGTTTTGTGATTGTCCATGTGGTGTGGACTATAGAGTAGAGTTGAGACTCGTCCTCTTGGTGGATGAAGCATCCGTAGTTGTTGTTAGAAGACATACGTCCATGCATTGCGTGCCCCTCTTGGATATACCAAGGCATGGCGAGATGCATGTGTCATGGACACATATGTTGTATGTTTGCTATATTTCATGAGTAGTAATGTGCAAGACTTAAGAGTGACACTTAGCATTTGTGGGTAGTAATGCGTAAGGCTAATGTCCCGGTACTTGGCATTTTTGAGTAGTAATGCACAAGTCCTCAGATTTACCCTTGGCATTTATGGGTAGAAATGGAAAAGGTCGTTTTCCCGGTACTTGGCATTTGTGGGTAGTAATGCGCAAGACCCCCGTGTACACGCGAGCGTGCCGTTTCGACGAGGCGAAAACTTAGTTTTTACCGTCTCTTAGTCCACTCTAAGGCGACGTTGTTACAAGACGATACTTGTTAGTTTGGTGCGTTTTTCCATTCGTTAGTTGGGAACTCCCCGCATAACGTTGTTGCAAGGCGTTCTGTTGGCTAATCCAATTACTTTCCTTGTGATGCTAGTACGCCTCATCTTTGTTAGTCAAAGGGACGTGACGAAGTTTGTGTGATATGCCTTGTAGTTTATCTCGTCTTTCGAGCCATTCCGAAGCGACGTTATAGCAAGATAAGACTTGCCGAATTTTGAATGAGTTTTGATCTGCTATTTGGGTACCCCCGTTATAGCGTTAAGGTGAGGTGTTCCTTGGCTAGTCTTTGTACTGGCCTTGCGACGCTACTACAGCTCATTCTGGTTATTCCAGGGGGTTGTACAAGTTTGTGTTGCACAACTTGTAGTTTTTTTCCGTCTCTTGGGCCATTCCAAGGCGACGTTGTGGCAAGACACTACTTCCTTGATTGGAGTGTTTTATTTCCGTTATTTGTTCACGGACAAGATAACGTTTTACAAGACTCGACTAGTATGTTTCGTGAGTTTTTCGCTGCGTTGAGTATCGCGGCGATTGTTGTCTACGCTCCTACTGGCGTAGAGTGTTGGTACGTAATAATGAACGCAACTTGTGGGTAGTAGTAGTTTCCCATGGGGTTGCCCTCGTTTAGAGGATGTCGCGCCATGTATATGTTTAGTAATCTATACTGGGTGTCTTGTTCCTCAGTAAGATGTCATGGGTTGCCCTCGTATAGAGGATGCCGCGCCATGTAAGTGTTTAATAATCTATATTGGGTGTCTCGTTCCTCAGTAAAATATCATGGGGTTGCCCTCGTATAGAGGATGTCGCGCCATGTAAGTATTTAGTAATCTATACTTGGTGTCTCGTTCCTCAATAAAATATCACGGGGTTGCCCTCGTATAGAGGATGTCGCGCCATGTAATTGTGTGGGGTTGCCCTCGTGTAGAGGATGTTGCGCCACTTAATAGATGAGAACCTCTTGGTTGAAAAGATCCAAGGAATGAGTGTTGTAATCATGAGGTTGCCCCCGAGCGGGGATGTCGCGCCATGTTACTTGTAGATAATCCTTAAGAAAGTATCCAGGATGTAGTTGTATAGAGTAGTCATAATAAATGTCGTGGAAGAGAGCGTATTGCGAGCTCGTTGTTGATATCAAGTATTAACATCTTGGTGGAGTGTGATATAAGCCTCTTGTTGTATTAAGCGTTTTAAGCTTGAAGTGTTGTTGCATGGTTAATGCATAGAGTCCACTACTTGGCGTTTTTCCAGAGCGTGGATTGTATTAGAGTAATGTACCTACGAAAATACATTAACTTCATTAGTTATGCAATATTTACAATGTTGGATTGATGGGGTCAACTGATCATAGTCTACTAGAAGCATAAGCACTTAAAAAAGTAAAGCTTCAAAGTAGATGGATTCATAAAGCTGTGTGTAACGCAGAGATGTGTGAGGGATGAGGTTGTCTCCTCCCGACATGCTGTGATGGAAGCTGTTTGTTCACACGGCGTGATGGTTACATGCCACGCGGTGTTGCAAGGCCTCGAGGGCTATCATCTTTTCGACTTCAACTCGCAGGGTGAGGTAGCCATTGGTGTGGTGACCCAAGTGTTGTGGAATTTACACCAATGCGTGATATCAGCTCTAAAGAACGCATGTGGTGTTTTCCTTGGGGAAGGCAGCTTGTTTTGCAGGATGCTCACGAATATCTCTTCGACCTCTCTGTTCAGAGGCGTGAATGCATATTCTGGGCCATCAAGTGTGCTCCTGCTTTCGTGTTGTTGAAAGAGTGCTCCTCCCTCACATGCGGGTGGTTTGCTCCACCCGAGCTCCCACTCACAAGCGAGTGCTCTTTCGAGTTTCTCTTAGAGGTCACTCATTGACTGAGTGGTCCTCCAACCATACTCTCTTCCAAGTAGAAGGAAGGAACGCGCATTCGAGTTCATGAAGAACGCATTGATCACTGCCTCATTTGTGGCCCTTAGGCAAGCTGCATTCATCGCGAAGCGCTTGAAGTACTTGAAAGTTGGTTCCCTTTCTCCTTGCTTAATGTCCCAAACACTTTGCAGCGTTGGGACATGTTGGTAGTTGGATGGCCGTATAGGCGCAGATAGTTGTTCAAGACGCATCTCTTCCACTTGCTTCTCCTCTTCTTGTTCGGGGGATCCCAGCCTGATCATGGCTATGGAGAGTTGTTGTTTACGCCTTAGAGCGTTCACATAGCACTATCGTGCTGCGGTTTGATCTCCTAGGATCTCTCCAATTCCATTCTTGGTTGGGAACTTCAACTTCTGATGTGCCGTGGATGGCACTATCTCCAAGGGGTTTATGGTTGTTCTTCCGAGGATCCCGTTGTAGGCTCCCAAGGTTTCGACCACAATAAAGTTGACTTTAATGTCAAGCTTTGTCCAGCCTTTTCCCAGTGTTACCGGGAGTGTGATCGTACCGAGTGGGTATGTTGCAGCTCCAGCGAAGCTTATTAGAGGGAATGTTCCAGGACTCAAATCTGCCTTTGTACGACCAAGTTGTTCGATTACCATGATAGTCACGATATCAGCAGAACTTCCTCTGTCAACGAGGATTCGTTTTACGTCGTAGTTCGCCATAGGCATGGTAATGACGAGTGCGTCGTCATGGGGGTATACGATGTGTCTCATGTCTTCTTTAGAAAACATGATAATCAGGTCCTCTTCCTCCCCTGGGGGTATACAGATTTGAAGTCTGAAGCATGAAAACTCTGAGCCAACAAAATGAATACCAACATTGTTCAAGTTTCAGTTTTTAAGCATGTAATACACCCGAAATCAACAAAAACCATGGTATAACACGAACTTAAGCGATATCATAAGTGGAAAGCATGCAGAATGGCAACTAAGTAATATGTTAACCAATTTCCACATATTTAGCAAACCCTTTCTAGAATCGACCTTATTTAACCCTATCTCAGTCTTTTTAGTAGTATAAGAAAATAGTACGAGTCGGACGGTCAATTTCGGTCGCCCCTTCAAGGTCGTCCCGTCACATTACCGGAACAGTATCCGGCAATGATCCAGACCAAACTGCGCCGGAACTCCTGCCCAGCTAGAGGCCGGAAATTGCCCCACCCCTCCTTGTTAGAAATCCTATGTATTTTTGTGACATTTTCGTCATTTCAACATGTACAACAAATTTAATAAGAAAAAAAAACCCCACGTGAAAGGCACGCTGCATTTTGGGGCTGTTTTAGGAATTTTCAAATTTATTCACTCACGTGACCAGCACGTGACTAGATTATATCCAATTTAACTGGAAAATTTGAGGGAGACAGCAAATTGCAACAAATATGAAACCTGGGACACTCAATTTGATCATGAGACATCAAAATGACATATGAGGCAAACTTGAGACAGTTTTTAGGTTATTAACCCTTATTTACTGGATTAAACCCAACACTTAACCATTTGCCAGTATGATGTTATAGTAGTTTGCTGCTGCATCTGTAGCATTCATTATCTTCTATATACACAAGAGCTTGTATCAAGTATATATAATGATTAATTATAAATATAAGGTTAAAAGAAAGCATGTAGAGATAGCAAAGGTGTAGAGTATTCATTCATTCATAAGCCGTAGGTGAGGTATGTATGTATTAAGTATATATATAATCCATCCAATCCATAGTAGCTATGCTATGGTATGTGAATAGGGATAATGGTATAAATCAATGTATTTAGTTGAAAAGAAAGGATAATGAATCATCCACAAGTGATTGTGAAGTTAGTCTGAGGGAATTGATTGGATCAAACAGTTAGTAGTACCGGAAGATTCCTCCTTAAATGATGATATGTGTAAGCACTTAGAGTGGTATTCATACAGAGTTCGGCGGTGCCCAATGCTGATGTAAGTAATGCCTGCTCTTCTGATCAACCCATATAGATGACTCTACAACATACACACATACATTAATACAAACATTAATCAATGAAGAAAGAAAGAAAGAGTGAATGGATGGTGCTCACCTCATTTGCTTCATCTAGCGCACTTGTGGATTCATCTAACAATACCAGCTTTGGTTTAGCTAGCAACAGCCTTGCAAATGCTAGCCTTTGCTGTTCTCCCAATGATAGGACGCTTGACCACTCTTGCTTTGAATCAATTCCATTGAACCGTGATATTATATACCCTAACCGTACTTCCTCCAATAACTTCATTAGATCCTCTGTTGAAGGCACTCCTCCTCCATCCAACAACCTTCTTCTTTTACTACCACCCACCAAAAATGGTAATCCTTCTCCTTCTTCTTCTTCCTCACCCCAACTTGGGTAAAGCAATTGCTGACGAAGCGTTCCTAAGTTCATGTATGGCCTTTGAGGAAGGAAAAATACATTCCTTTGAGATTTACTCTCTTCTTCTTCTTCATCCACATAGAATCTAATCTCTCCTCTCCCTGTATCCCACAGCCCAGCCATCGCTCTTAAAAGTGACGTCTTTCCGCTCCCACTCGCTCCTGTTACCTATCACCCAATTCCATTACCCATTATTTCTTCTCATATTCACATCCACAAATATACTCTATATGCATATATATACCCACCAATAAATTATCATTCATGTTGACCTGCAGCGACAGCTCTTTGATAAGTGTTGCTTTATTTGTTGGCGTAAGGAGGGTCAGATCCTCAATCTCTACTAACCTTTTAGACCACCTCCCCACTCCTCCATTAGCCTCTGCTGGTTTGGATGGATCATCCTTCACGGTTCCACAATATATTAGAGATATCCTCTCTTCCGAGGACTGTGAAGCTGATTTTGCACTTCGTGTATCCAACACATCATCAAATTCACCTTTCAATGTGTGCAAACCACTCTCATTATGTGTCACAAAGAAAATAATATGACAAATAACAATATACACCCACAATGACAACAAAAACATATCAACTCAAGTAGACACAATCCTTGAGATACTTCAACTAAAAACTAGTCCCTTTTTAGAAACGAAAAGAAAAAACAACGGAACAACAAGGATACGGGGACTAGGCAAACTCAGTAAGTAGTCTTGGAATTATCAAATTATATCTGTGTTTTCCCAGGATTTGTAATTATGTCAACTCCCCCACTCCGAGAAAGATTACAGTTTCACAAATATGTAGAGTTTGAAAGAGAAAAGGAATATTAAGTCCCTCACCTAGACGATCGATGACAGCTGAAAATGCACTAATGGCTTGGAATTGGTAGACAATCAATGAGAAATCTCCAAGGATGTGATTGAAAGCAGAAACAGATTGGTTTATGACTCCAAACTCAATTTTTCCTGAGAAGTACATGGGAGCTACGACAGCTGCAGGGAGAATCTGGATGAGATATCTGTAGCCATTTGTGAAGAAGTCCAAGTTCCTAGATGCTATCAGCAGTTGCTGCAAAGAAAAGCTATTTAAAAGGAGGTACCAACTTAAGGATGAGCTGGCAGGATTAAGATATATAAAGACGATAACTTTTACCATGTAGCTGTTTGCAAGAAACTCCACAAGTATTGGTGTTCTAGTCAGTCCAACTTATCGACCAAAAAAAGCCAGTCCAACTTGATTATCATTTATTTCCAGAAATTGGACTCACCATATCCAAAGATTATTAATTTGATGTTCATGGACTGACTAGTACGCTATATGCCAATGAATTTTTTTATCATCTATTAGTATGTTAAAATCAAGTGACAATATGCACAGTACATATGAAAAATTGAAGTACAACAGTTGTCTTAAAGAAAAAAGGTTACACAGTTAAGATATGTAAATTTTAATTTAAAAATTCCGCTTTGCATATATGAACCTTTTCTCAGTATATAGCAATTTTTTTTTTTATCATTAGTATATAGCAATTTTAGTCTACCTATTGATGACCAAATAGAACCCATTCAAACATGATTCAGTTACATGCTCAATATATTAAATCCATGGCAGCATCATATATAGTGCAAAGCAGTAAAATCAAATGTATCACAAGCTCTAGAGTTGCTTTAATGGTTTGACCAGAAAAGGTTTGCCAATGCAACTGGAATAATGTAAATTAAGGTTTAAAGTGTTTTGGGTACCTCATATTCTTCCGAGTTGCAACTTGTACTAGAAAATATTTGGATACCCCAGTTTTGCTAGTTATTTCTCCGCCTCTTTGGACATTGTTTTGGATGAAACATGGTCTCGTGACCCCATTGTGTCAATTCAGGAAAACAGAACTCACTGGTTAACTTTGACTGTGCGTTACTTCCTATATGAATAATTTTTCCAAGCGATGGTGGTGTCTACAGAAAGCTATCTTAATCTTATTTAAGGATCCATAATCTAATTTGATATGTATTGAATAAAATAGGTTGTCCAGAATTTTACAGCAGTAGAGAAATTTGAACAGCCGACTTACAAAATTCATAAATTTCTCAATACAAATCCAATTCAAGTGACCATAGCGTCCACGGAACGCTAATATAATGAACTTTAAGAAAATTGAAGTATTATGCAGAAAAACAATAAAATCTGGCCGGTTAAGGCCCTTACTTGATTGTTGAGCAAACATTCTGCAACAGACGGATTTACTGGCCATCTTCAAAAGTCTATAACTTTGTCTATACATATTCAATATAAGTGATTTGTATGCCTAGCGAAAGCTTATGCATTTAGCCTCTTTTGACAGAATATATATCACTTAAAATTGAATTTATATACACTAAATTATGGCATCTTGAAGATACCTCTTCAAGTCTACACATTGCTGTAAAACTCTGGACATCCATGTTTAAGGCTAGGCAACAACTTGTTTCCATTCGAACTCTATCAAAACAAATCATGCAGCCTTAAATAGGTTATGGAAGCTTTCCACTACACCAACATCACTTGAAAAACGCATATGTATAGATAAAGTTATGGACTGTCAAAGTTTACCATTAAATTATTTCGGAGTGGCTTCAATATGTTCACGTGCTTTTCTATCCAAAACTAACAGTCAAAAGTTCGATAAAAAAAAAACAGTCAAATGGATGGAGAATCAACTAGCAAAGGTGTTTTATGCAAAACTTTAGAATAAAAATTGTGGGGTACCTAGTTGCAACTTGACGAAATGTGAGGTACTCAAAATACATTTTAACCCTGTAAGATATGGAAGTGGCAGAAAAACTGAAGGCTGAAGCAATATGCAAATATGTGAAGCTGAAACGCAAGAATAAAACACATACATACAGTTAAATTACTGAAAGCACTAGTGAAGCGCTGAAGAAGTTGTCGCAATTCATTATCCTCGCCGCCATAGAATGCAATGGATTCAGCATTTTCTCGAACTCGCACGAGTCCATAACGAAAATCAGCTTCTTTCTTCTCCTGCATGAAATTGAGAGAAACAAGACCCTGTAGAGAAAAAAGTGGAAGGATGCATTATGAATTAGGAAACCATCTCTTCTTGTTCTCCTTGTCTATGAATATATACTAAAGAAAAACAAGAGGGAGAGAGATGAGGGGAGATGACCTTTCCAAGAAAAACACTGATAGCAGTTCCCCCAATTGAGTAAACAAGGAGAATAAGAAAAAGAGGGGGATAGATGCCAAAGAGAATATTGCTAAATGATATCAAGTCGACAAGAGTACTGAAAATGGTCAAAGAAAAGGAGAGTGCAGTGGCTGTGAATGAGCTGAGATCATCAACAATGCGCTGATCAGGATTATCAATAATGGATTGAGATTGGATTTTGTAAAAGGTTCGGCCAGTTAGATAACGTTCCATGTAATAGCTTGTCATCCAAGATCGCCATCTCAGAGAAAGACTTTCTCTTGCATAATCTCTCAGAACGAAGAACTGCAGCAGAGGGAGCAGATTGTGTAAATCAAGCAAAGGAAAACAAAGCAAAGCGCAACGCAACCCAATGAATGTGCAATAAGGATATGGTTCTCACCGGGATACCCACAGCAAAACCTCCCAAATAATAAAGCAGCTGCTTCGTAAACTGGTCGGCATCCTTGTCTTGGATTCAGTTATTAGTTTTTTTTTACCAAATAACAAGTTTATTAGTTCATTAACCTAAACAGTATGAAATAGATGAATAGATAGATAGATAGATAGATACGTACTGGCAAGAGCATTGTAGAAGTCACGACCAAGAAAATTGAAGCCGACGCTGATACCTGTGGTGGCTAGGGTGAGAGCAAAGACAGCAGCAAGCTGAATTCGGGCTTGAGCACGGTCTTCTGAGGACCAATAGGGAGCTGCCACCTTCCAGAATCTCCTCCAAAGACTTGAACTGTATATCGGATTAAGCTTAGGATCCTCATCCTCTACATTGTCATCATCCTTGGTAACTGATGATGATTGTGCTGCTGCTGCTGTTTTAAGGTTACTAGTTGTTAGCTTATATATACTGTCAGAGAAATGGCTTCTTCTTTTGCGACAAGTCATGGCTATGGAATCAGAGGAGGTGACTACAGATTTAGTGACAGGGAATGATGACTTGGTGGTGACATGAGGAAGAAGACGAAGACGAGCGCGATTGTAGTTGCAGTCGATGATGGGCCCAGACTTGGATTGCATTGCCGGAAGGAAGGAAGAACGGTGGCGAACGCTATCCTCGATTGAAATAAGGAAGCAAAAGAGGGTTGCGGAGGGTGGTTATTGTAATGCGCATCCACCACCAGGAGCTGACATGTGTTGTTTGTGGGCCACTTACCCCATATCTACCATATATCAGAATCCCCGACGAGGCGACGATTAAAGCATTCCAATTGATTTGAGGGCCGCAATGGGTGGTCGGAATATGGAGGAGACAGGAGGAGTCGAGGATTCAACAAGTCCCTACATTCGCAGGTGAATCAGTACAATATAACAACGGCATCCGCTAATCTCCCCGGAGACCCACCACCGTGAGCATAACTTGCCCGGATTTGGAAGGAAGGATTTCCGAATCTATCCATCTATATATCATTTGTGCAGTTAAATAAATTGATATTTTCAATTTTTTTTAATATTCTCATCTTTATATACAATTTTTTTTTTTAAATAATGAAATTATAAATAAAAACAAAAAGTTGGTCATAAGATTATTGACCGCACGTGAAGGTTTCTTCACCTCTCGCTCTCTCTCTTCAGTACCTGAAAATCTAATTTTTCTTCGCGTGCTTCGCCTCCATTTTTCTCATTTTTTTTCCTTGCCGGTTGGGTTTCCCAAACGGCTTCGCGCCACGCCCATCTGACAGAGACCTTGCGTGTCACTTCTCTGCTTGTTGCATGTCTCAATGTTCGAAGCGGGCAATCATTATGTTCCTCCCGATATACCAAAGCCTTTCTCCTCCCAGAAAACCCCTTCGTCTCCCCCTCTTCAATCTTTTCCTTGCAAAGGTGGTCGTCTCTTTGAACGCCTCTGTGTCCCTTTCTCCACAAAAAATAACCATGTTTTCCCAAAATCGCCTATGGTTGATAATCGTTCCTCTATCGTCGGTCATTCTTTGTCACCGCCGTGATAGAGAGGTAATCGTCCGACACTTCGTTGAACCAAACTAGAGAATACCTCAAGCCCCTGAGATCGTGCATCGTGAAGATGGCATGTATGTCTTCTTGTTCCAATCTCCTCCCCCACGCACTAGAGGTTCTTCTAAATACTAACATCGATGGAACTTGGTTGGTTATGGAAGACCATGGTTGTAGCGATCCCTTAACAGTGGTGGATTTATCTCGAGTTGCTGGATTGAACTCTGAGGCCTACTGATGCTTCTCACTTCTAGGGAAGCGGTCACCTTTATCGCTTCAGCAGTTGGGGAGGTTATTGAACTCGAATTTGACGATGAACATCCTTGGGCGGTGGCCTTCCCGCGGATTCGAGTTTATCTCAACTTTCTCCTTTTAGTGGTCCCTATAGTCGGAATCCTTGATGACGAGGCCATGCATGAAGTTATTATTAGGTTCCGACTTGATATGCCTTGTCGTTGTTGTGGCCAATTTTGACATGGTTTTGAACTTTGCCGATCAGTGGACTCCCTCGTCGGCCAACAGACTGAAGAGATGTTGGCAAGGATTGAAAACCAAGCTGGGCTTGTTGATGTTCGTGTACCAAACCGCCCTCTATACTCTTTTGGAAATCATAGAACGGGTTTTCTCAACAACTGGATTTCGTATAGCCTCGACCCTTCGTCTAACGCCCCAGCTCGTGGAATTGCTCGTTGTTACCGTCTAGTGACAACCCCTGCTGAATATGATGCTTTCCACGCGGCCGTCGCCGCCCCCGGTCCCTCGTCTCCGACACCGGGGATGTTGGACCCAAATGGTCATGTTGTAGCTGTCAGCATCCCCAGTCCTCTTCATCGAAACTCTAGTTTTTACCAAGGTAACCCTAGACCTCTCCAGCTCCTGGAAACCATAGTTTTGTTTCGACCTCGTCTGCCTTCCTAAACCCTAACCGGGCTCCTCCTTCTTACCCACATCAGTCTGCCTTTACCCATCCTCACCAGGTCCGCCCTCACTCTGTGACTTCTCAGCTTGCCCTTCTGGTTTTGACCATATATCTACTTCTCCGGTCCGGCCTCCACCTCCTCAAGCTATCCCTCTCAACCCCTATGCTGATCTCTTTAACTCGTATCTGGTTTCTCACCCGGGCTATGATCCCTCAAGCCGACCATTTCCGCAGGTCATTCAAGTCCATGATCCAGTTGGACATTATTATAACCCAACTACCCTCTTTATCTATCATTACCTTGTCCCTCCTGCAATTGAGCCACCACCTTCCCCTAACCCTAATTATCGCCCGTATGTGTCTACCCTCCACCCTTATACTCCTCGAGTGTGGGGACTTCACCCGATTCTTGGTCTGGTTCCTAATATTGGTATGGATATGTGGACTCCTACTCCCTTCACACTAACCACATCATTCCCTTCCCATGAGTTATTTGACGCACCGACTGAGCCTATAGTTCTCCATGCCCCCAACCCGGCTTACTATGGTATTAATTCACTGCCCCCCTTTTTTCCGAGGCGAGATACTGATTCAGTCACCTCCCAATGACGGCACACCAGGTGTTCTTCCTACTCCGGCAAACCAGGCAGAATCTTCTTCTTCCAGGGTCGACCAAACTGTGGATCAGCTTGGTAATATGATTATCGAAGAGCTCCCATATGATGACCCTGATTTCTTTGAAGGGTTTATCCTGGATTTTCATGACCTGGTGGACGTTTACTTTCCGGAGGAACCGATTAGGGCTCTTATTTCTGCTGCTGTTATCGAGCCACGTGATCAACTGCCTGATGCTCCTATGGAGGAATCACTCCCACCAAAGAAGAAGATCGGGTTGAAGCGTCGAAGATCTGAGCTCTCACTGCATTCCATCCAACCAAGCTGATATGTTCGCCAGCGGGGCTCCTCATCTGATAATACTTTGGACGTGATGCCAAGTAGCGTTGGAAACTCAGAGGATGTCTTTGATGCCTCTTACCTATTTGATGTTCCTGACCAGGTAACTCCCGGTATCCCCCTTTTAGTTCCGTTGTTGTTTTTTAATTGTCATCTCGGGGTAGGTTTAGGGTTAGGGTTTGATGTTGTTAGCCATAAGTTATTGCTACTGCTTTTGTATTTTATTTCTTAGTTAAGGACCTATCCTTGGATCTCCACCTTTACGTTGTTAGCTCTAGAGCTGGACGGCCTTGGCTCGTTCCGCTGGTCCAATGATTACTCTTAGTTGGAACTGTAGAGGTGCGGGTCAAATCTTGACGCTTCGCCATTTAGGTTTTCTTATTAGGACTCATAGACCCTCCATTGTTTTTATTTCTGAAGTTAAGAGTTGCTCTGATAGGTTAGTATCTACGCTTTCTAGTTTAGGTTTTTCTCCTTCTTTTGTAGTCCCGCCTATCGGTGCTTCGGGTGGCCTTGTTCTCGTCTCGAAGGAGATTCATTTCCTTGTCATCCTTACTTCCACCTCCCACTTGATCCACACCTATATCCGGTCGTCCCCTTCGGACACCAGTTGGAACTTCTTCTTTGTATATGCTCCATCCTGGCCATCTCAGCGACCTTAGTTTTGGACGCATCTAATTTCCCAGATTCCACTATTTGATCCTACTATGTGTGTAATTGATGACCTAAATGATATCTGGCGCTCTTCAGAAAAAATGGGTGTTAATCCCGTTTCCACCTCCCGTCTTTCCCAGGCCCATGCTTGGACGAATGAAGCTTCTCTACTTGATATTGGATTCCTCGGTCATCCGTTCACCTGGTCAAACCGTCGTACCCCTCCTCATTTTATTGCACAACGACTTGACCGGGTTCTTGTATCCTCAAATTGATCTCTACAATTTCCGGAGGATTCGCTGTTTCTCTTACCTGCTATTGCATCAGACCACTGCCCTATTATGCTTGATACAGCTCATACTGTTTTGTCAACAAATCTCGTTCCGTTCAGATTCGAATATATGCAGTTGGACCATCCCAATTTTTTATCTTTCCTTACCTCGTCTTGGTCCCCCATTTTCAGCAGTTTATTCTCAGCCGGAAACTTCGTCGTCTCTCTTTTGACTTACGTTGGTGGAACCGGGATACTTTTGGTCATGTCCAAACCAATTTATCTAAAGCTCTTACTTTGCTTGCTGATCTTCAGTCCAGGAGTCCTAGCTTCCCAGAAGAATGTCAACTCTACTCTCGTATATCATATCTTTATGCTCGGGAGGAGACTCTATGGCGGCAGAAACCCCGTCAATTTTGGATCACCTTAGTAGATCGCAACACTCGTTTCTTCCACGCAAAAGCTCTAGCTCGTCGTAAAATTAACCCTCTATGCTGGGTTTGTCATCCCTCGGGTGAATAGCTTACTTGCCCGACTGACATTCAGGGTTAACTATGGAGTACTTCCTAACGTTATTTTCTACGACTTCTCCCCTTTGCATTATCCTCTGGTTGACCAGCTACCCCAGTCAGTTCCCCTCCATATCCGGCCAACACTCATTCGTGTGGTATATGAGATTGAAATCTCAACGGTGCTTCGCCAAATGGGTCCGGATAAAGCACCTGGACCAGATAGATTCCCTCCCCGGTTTTCCAGCACATTTGGATTCAGATCGCACCTGATACTATTCAAGCTATTAAGAGTTTCTTTGTTTCTGGGAACTTACTGTGGGAACTCAATAATACTCTCATCAATATTACCCCTAAAGTAAATAACCCAGAACTCATCTTTGACTGGCGCCCTAGACTTCTCTGCATCACCTCATAGAAACTGATATTAAAGTTCCTTGCCAATAGACTACGCCCGGTCCTTGATCTGATCATATCGTCATTTCAATCCGCTTTTGTTCCGGGAAGACTCATCTCTAATAATACTCTACTTGTTGGATTACGAGATAGATTACTACGGAATCATAAAAACAGGTACATGCTTGCAATCAGAATTACGCAGCGGAAGATGTGCACATACCTTAAACATTTTCTGTAGTCCCAAGGACCTGCTGAGGGAGTTCACGATCCACCAAAAGGAACCCGTAGAGGTTCTTGTTAAGGAAGCCCTACGCGGTATTAGCTCTGCAGCAAAGCCTCTAATCGATTCTTGGTAGGGACGGATCTTTGGAGTGTTTGCCTGAAGCAAATTGGCACACTCTTGGTGCTTGGTGAGGTTCGACCGAACTAGTGTTTTAGGGAGGAGGGTTTTTCTCTCAAACCGCCACTTAGGAGGATTGTGAATTACCCAATAAAAACCCTAACACCCCTTATTTATAGGAGGAGCAAAGTGGGCAAAAGTCCACTTTGCCCCTTTATTTTTTCGGCCGGCCTATATGTGTAAGGGAGGTCCAATTTTGGGCCTCTCATGTCAATTGGGATTTGGGTGAAGCCTAATTTCCCTAATGTGACATTTACCCAATTTCTTAGGTAACATATACATATTAATGGACTTTCATTTACGGCGCCCAATCACCGTATGCTAACAGCTCCCACTCGCCGGAATGGGAGAGTGCCTGTTAATGTATTGCTGTCCAAATCGCATCAACATTTCACTCTTCTGATCTTGCCCATGCTTCCGAATAGTCGATACGATGTTTTCCGTGCGACCGGCGGATACGACGGGCATCGTGCTACTCATCTGTTAGGAGTGTTGTAGCGCCCGCGGAACGTTGATTCCCTCTCTCAAATTAACCTGTTAAAAACATCAATTTGTATCGCGTTGTATCCTAGGTCTATTGATAATTCTCTTATTGCCCAGTTTCCACATAGGAATACTTCTCCAAGGCATCCGTACAAGTATTCACAACCTTCAACTAATATTCGGTTGGTGGCCACCTAGTGAATACAAGAGTCGGTGAATTACTGGTGAACTTGACCATTCCCGTCGCTCATACCCTTAGTCAAACCCAACCGATTTCCAAAGACGTGGTAATTTGGCCTTTTTCTTTAGCAATGCGCTCATACACCGAGAAGCGAACATTCAACCTGACCTTAGATATGAGTTCTTAGTCCATGAGGATACTTCGAGTGCCTCTTCATAAGGCTCCCGGGATCAATCACACGCTCGAGGTGAAGAAGTTTGCGCCCATCCGAATCATGAGGATTCTACCTAGCACAACCGAGCATGACCCCGTGGTCGAACATGGCACGCGTAGTGTGAAGCACGTGTAGTATGAAGCACGCGTCGATAGCATACCTGAATATTGCCAGGCGTGGGATATGTCAATGATGCCATCACTGACTTTCATCTGGCACAGAATGTGGTTAATGACGAACGGAGTTCATCACTGTCGAAGTGCAAAACGAAGATCATGTCGTGTTACTCAGAAACCAAATGATTGTTTTGCGTAACCAAGTTTCCCAACTGGTTCTTAGCCAGTCTTTCTTCGGCAGAGGTCCCCATCTCCTACAAGACGATTGTGCCCGTGTGATAAGGCAAGGCCCACATTCGACATAATTTGTGCAGAGGACTGGGTCCTCCTACGACTCAGTTTATAGACCGTAAAATCTGATGTATTCAAACATTATGACGTCGATGAATCATAAACTCGAATTGCAATTCTTTCATTTATCAAAATGTAACTTTCAATTATCAAAATGTTATCACAGATTATACGCCCACTTCTAAACCCTACGCAGTCAAAGCAGTTTAACATGCTTTTCAAATGTCTGTTTGCGTAATGGTTTAGTTAATGGGTCTGCCACCATGTCATCAATGGGCGAGTATTCTAAAGAGATTTTACTGTCTTCTACCATAGATTTAGCATAATTATATTTCATATCAATGTGTTTAGTCCTACTATGGTACTTTGGATTCTTTACTGCCGCAATGGCTGCTTGACTGTCAGAGAACACCTTCACAGGTTTACTCCCAACATCGCCACCAAGCAGCGCAGTAAGAAGCATTTTCAGCCAGACCGCTTCGTGTGCGTTTTTGGAGAGAACAACGAATTCTGATTCCATTGTAGACAGTGCGACACATGATTGCTTCTTGCTCGTCCATGAAATGGCAGCATCAGCAAGGACAAACACTCCTCCTATGGTGGACTTACGATCGTCTGGATCGCCACCATGGTCGGCGTCACTGAATCCGGTCAATTCTAACTTCCAACCCTCATACCACATTACGTAGTCGGCAGTACCTTTCAGATATTGCATGATCCGCTTTACAGATTTTAAATGTTGATAGCGAGGGTCTGATTGGAATCTTACTACTAGGCCCACCGCATAACAGATGTCCGGACGAGTGCAAAGCATGGCGTACATGAGACTTCTGACCATGCTTAAATACTCTGCATTTCTCATCCGTTCACGCTCTTGCTAGTTCTTCGGGCCGTCGCGCTTTGACAACGCGCACCCTAATACTACCGGCGTTTCCACGGGTTTGGTATCTTGTAATCTAAACCTTCTCAACAGTTTCCGGGCGGCACGATCTCTAGCAATCTTAATGCCCAAGATGTACGTAGCCTCTCCCATGTCTTTCATCTCAAATACAGATGCCAACCAAGACTTCTATTCATGCATGAAACTCACATCGTTCGCAGCATTGAGTATGTCATCCACGTATGAGGCTAAGATGACATACTTAGACCCGGAGGTCTTTGTATACACGCACGGATCCTCGTGATGATTCAGGAATCCGTTTCCAACGATCTCCACATGGAATCTGCGGTACCATTGCCTAGACGATTGTTTAAGAGCATAAATGAATTTTTTGAGTTTACAAACTTTACGTTAGTTACCAGGAGTAATGAAACCCTCCAGTTGCTCCATATAGATCTCCTCAGGGCTAGGATCGTCCTGACTGGGGTGTACCGCACAGTCGGTGAGTATGTCTCATCAAAGTCCACTCCATGATGCTGGCTGTATCCTTTCGCAACCAATCGAGCTTTGTATCGCTCAACATTTCCATCAACAACGAGTTTCAGTTTCAGAACCCACTTCGCCCCTATGGCCCTGCGGTTAACAAGTAAATCAACTAAAGACCACACCGAATTGGCTTTCATTGAGGCGATCTCTTCCTCAATTGCTTTCCTCCATTCCTTCGCTTGAGGTCCTTTCAAAGCTTCTTGGTCAATAGAAGTTAGGGTGAATATTTCACCCTTCTCGATTGGATACTTATTGGGAGAAGTTTGATGTCTTTGACTTCGTCTAGGCTCGTTAATCCCATCTTGAGTGTGAACGGTGCTCCCACTCGGAATAATGCTTTCTATCGGAGCATCACTCCCACTGGGAACAAGGGTAGTGCTAGAACCTTGACCTACAACTTTTCTTGGACGGCCTCCCGGTCTCAGAATTCTACCTCCGAGATTAATTCCTTGATCACTAGGACCCGGAACCAAGTTGGTTGATCCACTCCCACTGGGAACAATAGGTAGTTTGTGGCATTATTGGATTTTCATCCAGTGTTCCGGCTACGTGATTATCAGGTTCAACTTGATTCACCCCTGCAACTACAGTGATTTGTGTGGTAGGATTGTCTCCTCCCACTGGATTTACTATGAAAATTTCCCCATCTTCATTTACCATTTCATTCACTTGCGTTGCTGCCTCAAATCTCCCACGCGAAATAAGTGGGACCTGACTATCATCGTTATCGTGCTCCAATTCAATCAAGACTTAGTCTGTTTTCATTTCACCAAGCGTTGATAATTCGTCCTCAAGGAATGTAACGTCTCATGTTCGACCATGTCACCATTATCACAAGCTAATTTAAACATGTATCCTCTAAGAGTAGTTATCATACTCTCGGTTCAAATACTTTTTTAATGCGCAAGTTAATTTCGCATGATGATAAGACTAGATGCTGATTCTGCGCTACGCGCAGGGCGACTTATGTATGCATAATTAATTTTTGAAAATATTTGATGTAATTTATAGTTATAAATTCATAGTATATATAATCTTTAAAACCTAGAAATTTTTTACCGAAATAAAATTTATAGTAATTTTTTTTTAAGTTAAAAAAAATTGGAAAAAAATGAAAAGCTGAAAACTTGAAAGTATATCAATTTCTTACATATGTATATTAATTATTGTAGGACATTCTTTTGGGAGCAAAGAACTGAAGATTTTCTTAGAGGAGAGGCCACGCCATCGAACCTGGTGTGAGTTTCTTGTTGCATATGGGGTTCATCCAGTTGTAAATACAGTAAAGTACAACTATAAAGGCCAAACTAACAGTATATATATCCAAATTTTTTTAAATTGGTTATTGGGTTGAATAATAAGATGATGAAGAGTGGATATAATGTAGTGAGTTTTTGATTAATATGAAAAGGGTCTGTTGCGATTTGGTCAAAACTGAGGAAAAAAAATAGTGCAATGGAATGAATTTGTTGTCATTTACGCACCAAGTTCAAGGATATATATATATATATATATAGAGTATACAGTACTTGTTAGTTTTGAAGTACATTAAGAATGATATTAATTTATTTCTTCTTAATTCAGCAAGTAAAGTTCAAACTCCCACAGATGTTATAAACATATACCATTAAAGTGATTAACTACACACCTGGGTTTCAAATGGGCACTTCGATACTCTGTGTGGCTAATTAATTAAACATGAAACCATCTGGAAAGAATCAAGACCATATTAAAGATATATTATCATTATCATGACAATGACAACGACAATCAACAAATAGTTTAAACTCATAGCAGCCTGCAGCAGCACCTGACCTAGCTTTTGTAATTCGCCTTTTTTTTCATAGAATAGACTCAAATTCAAGAAATTAGCAAGTGCTACACCGAGCTCAATGGTTGAGTTGAGACCCTCTTAGCCTTCTTATGAATGTTTGCTCAAGTTTGCAAGAATGAGGCCAAATCCGACCCGTGATTGATCAATCATAAACGTCCCTAAAAACCAAAAGAACACAAAGTTGTTAGCTGATAAATTGGTTTCTTTAATAACGTAATGACTACATATATTTACACCGGTGTTCGGAATGACCTGGTGATTGATAATAACCACCCAACTGCCCCTGCCACTACTGCACACACATTAATGTCAACATTGCCTTAGAATGTGAGTCATACGGGTGCTTTGTTATATATGTATACTTATAGTGACCACTTTTTTTTTAAACTAAAAATTGGCTGCTAAAGTGCCAGCAACTAACTTGAACAATGTTTGAAATACCTTCAGATGTCAATATTTCAAGTAGTTGATACAAATGCTCTAAAAGGACAAACCTGACTTAATCTACCTTTGTAGTTAACTCCAGGGTCGACATGTAAGGCATTGAGTGCTGTAGCCAATGAAGCTAACCCACAACATCCTAATTCTATATGTGTCTCAAGGAATTAAAGGATTTGAAGCTCCCCATAGCAGCAACCATTGTCAGAGCCTCACCTTAAAGGCACTGCATTTTATTTTTGTTTTTAAGAAACAAACAATTAACAGAAACTGAAATGCCCAAAACACGAATATCAAACTTACACTACCCTCTTGAGAACTTAGAGAAACTGAGTGAGGGGAAGCTTCAATATGTAGCAGCCTCCATTAGCCATCACCGACATGCCTCCGACAATAGAAACAGAATGAGAACCAAGCTTCATCACTTTAGCTTCCTCAATGGAAGTGGAAGTGTTACAAAACAAAAACTAAAATATGACCAGTTGTCCTAAAAACTTAAACATATAAGTGAATACGGAGTTTAAAATTTATACTTCAACAATAGTTTGAATCTAAGATGACGGTTAAAATTGGTGGGTATAAAACAAAACAATCTTTTAATCATGCTAAGAAACTATGAATCTTGGTCCAATACATGTATATATAGTTGACTATGAGAATGTATCAAAAACATAGAATGGATGATATGGCAGAGCTTAAATTTTACCTGATCAAAATTCTCAGCACAACTGTATTCCCAAAGACCAACAAAAAAGGCGAGCTTCATTCTTTCATCATTGTTGGATCACGGTAGAACTCCGGTACGGACTTTGACGGCAATCCTAGCTCCTTTGCTCCACGCAATCCTGCAAGAGGGGATAGACCGGGCGGTGACCCAGAATCCCTCTCCGATGCTTAAATGAGTATTCTCGTATGACTGGAAAGCAGTAATCTCAAAGTGTATTAAACTCAACGTAAGTCTTTCTGAGGTGATCTCCTGCCCTTTTATAGGCAAAGAGATGCCTCAGGTACCTGGCGAACCGTTAGGGGTGGTTAGCCCGTATCCCGCATATCTCGGACGGGATCTCGCGTATCTCATCCATGCCCCGCGTATCTCGGCCACGCTCCGTGTATCTTAACCACGTTCCGCGTATTTCGGCCACGCCCCGCATATCTTGGCCTTATCCTCTGATAACGAGTCCCGACTCCCGTCGGGGACTCCAGAGTTATCTCGTTGTGTCACCGCTCGGGGCCCCTCGTCATCGTGACAGGGCCAATCATTCTCAGGGATTCATCATCGGGACCTACTTAAAGGCTTCTCATCGGGAGCTTCCAGCTCCACTGTCGGGACCGACTCCGTCGGGACCTTTTGTCGTCGGGATTCCCTTCGTCGGGACCCTTCTCCTTAGGTCATCTTGACCTTTATTTTGGGCCTAGTGGGCCTGTTTGCCGTTTCCTCTCCGTTAAAGGGCCTGACGACTATAGTCGAACCCATCATTTGCCCCCAAGACATGAGGGACTTTTAGTTCGTCGTGTCTTCCAACTCCCGATCTTCCGATACTGGAATCGGGGATCTTTCCCTTGGTTCAGTTACTCAATTATCAGTCTTCTCCTTCACGTTTCCTCAGGGTTTTGTAGATAACTGTTAAGTCCCAGGGGTCTCCTCGGTTCCTCAGTGCATTAAATGCAGTAGATAATGGGGTGACGTTTTCAGCCCACGTGCTTGATTTTTCGCGCCTGTCCTTTTCTTAAAAGTGCTTTTTGGGCCGTTTCATCATTACGCCCGTTGTCCTTCTGCACGTTTCATCTCAACGGTCCAGATTAAGACTCTTCGACTTCGACGACTCGGATCGAAGTGTCCTTTCAACCTTCTTCTTTGACTATAAAACCCTAGCCATGGTCATAATTTAACTTTTACCGTCTTCGAATTCTCAAGAGCTCTCTGCGATTCCTCTGTGATTCCAAGCCTTGTGATTCCGAAGGTCTTTGGAGTTTTCTCCGATCATCTTTCCGGCGAAGTTTCGTTCATCTCCTTCAACCTCTACTTCATCATGTCTGGTAAGGAATTCCCCTTCGTTGCTTGTTCGTCTTTTTCTTTCTAATTTTCCAAGAGTCCCACTGTATTTTCTTGCCCTAGTTGCTTTTCAGACAGCGGTTCCAGTTCTGAGGGGAGAAAACCCTTTAATTTTGATTATGCTCCGAATGAGATCTCCAACACTGCCTATGATGCACCTCTCCGAGAGTGTTACATCACCATCACCTTGGAACCTCGTTTCCCGTATCCTCGACATCGTCCCTCGAGTAACCCTGAGGTTACTCGTCCCCAGAAAGGGGAGGTATTTGTCTCTACGGGACAAGTATCAGCGGGGATCAGGTTTCCCTTTTGCGGTAATCTGGTCGAGCTATGCAATCATTACAGAACGCATCCCACTACCTTTTCTCCCCATGCTATCCGCCTCTGGAACGCCTTTCAAGTCCTCTGTCTCCGACAGAAGTGGGTCTACAGCCTCCAACTCTTCAGAACCTTTTATGGGATGAAGTGCAATGAGGCGGGGGTTTGCGCCTTTTACCCTCGGATGCCCAAGTGGAGTAAGCAGCAGCTTGCCCGGTACGGTTGGACCAGTGACACCTGGAAGGTGGTCAAGGGTCGGGGACTCTTGATTGATACAGGGTCCGACAACAGTAGCTGGAAGAAGAGCTACTTCTTTATCCGTCATTCCTCAATTCCTTGGCCTCGTTGGGAGGTGGCAACGGACCCTCCGCCTGCTTTCCACACTTATGCTGACGAGGATTTTGAGACTCTCCAACTTATCCAGCTTTGTCGGTGGGAGGAGTCTTACACTCCTCTCAACGCCAACTCACTCGTGGAGCGGGACCTGGTGCACGCCGGGATCCGACTCCTCGATATTGTTTCTGGGGGGCAGCTCTTCGACGGCCCTTCCAATATGGTTCCTTGGGTAAACTTCTAACTCTTCTTTGTTTACTGTTTGCAGCCAAGAAGGTATCTGTGCTGACCGATCTGTTCCTTTAGCAGGGGGAGACTGATGCTGTCCGCCCCTCGCGGAAGAGGAAGTCCGCCAAGAAGACTGCTGCTAGGTCGGGGTCTCCTTCAGTAGAGCAACCCAAGCGGAAGCGGGTGGATCTGGACCAGCTCTTTGATGTCCAGAATGCTGAAGAAGGTAAAAAACTCCGACTTGCTATTAAATCATACAAAAGGATGGTCCCGACGGACTTGATTTCTTCGACCAAGGAAGCCCGCATTGCTGATGCCAAAAGAATCCTTCGAGGCGAAACTCCTCGAGTCTTGAAGGCAGGCTACTATCATTATCGTGGGAAGGATCAATACGTCTCCCGACGTATCATCTGGTGTAAGAATCCCGATGAACTTCCTGACTACCTTTCTGAAGCTTCTCATCCTCCAGGTGCAGGTCGCTCGGGAGCTCCATCGGGTGCTGCAGCTTCCACAGACGCACCGTCTTCAGCGGGGGTGCCTTCCTCAGCCGGAGAGAAGGCACCGACTGGCAAACAATTTCGTCAGGTGGAGACCTTAGACTCCTCTGAGGAGACTGACAAGGGTGGCCCCCCTCGTCAGCGTCGGAAGGCGGGGCAATCCCCCTTGAAACCAACCCCTCAGGGGCCGCCTCCTTCATCCTCTCCGCAGCAGCGGCAGCCATCCCCTATTCATGAGTTCACTCCTTCCCCTGTTCGGGCCGAGACGGAGGCATGCCCTTCCATTCCTCGTCCTCTTTCTCCTCTTGCTCTTGATGGGAACTTCTACAAGCCCTTCAATTCTTCACAAGAGAATGCCCCCTGGACTCCTATCCAGACGCTTCAGGGAGTCCCGCTCACAGAAGGGGAGCAGGACCAGGAGCTGGCCCTGCACCCGCTGGCGGGTTCGATCCTGCCTTCTATGCGGCATCCGATTTGCCTCAATCGGACGCACATGCAGCGGGATGTCCGAAATATGGCCATGCGCCGTATACAGGTAAGACTTCGCTTCTTCATCTTTTGATGATAAATCGGGTCGTTTGTCCTTTAACATTTTTCCTTCCTGCTTCAGGAGCGTGGGGACGTCAACCGCCTCATCGGGTATGTTATTGCCTATGATGAGTCCCGGGAGCGGGACCGAGGGGTCCGTGAGCAGCTTCAGGAGGATCTCAAGGCCTCCCAGTCTTCGCGGGGGAAGCTTGTTAAAGAGCAGGCTGTCCTCAATCAGAAGATTCGGGACCTTCAGCAGCAGATCGCGGACTTTGAGGGGCTCTTGAGGCAAGAGCGCCAGGAGCGGGGGGCGGTTGTGGACAGGCTGACCCAGGAGAAGAAGGCTGCCGAGGACAAACTGGTCCTTGAGAAGAAGGCTTTGGAGGAGCTAATCGCGGGATTTCCTGCGCAGCTGGCTGAAGCGGAGGAAAAGGGCCGGGAGGACTATCGGAGGTCTGAGGGCTTCCAAGCTGACGCCATGAAGTTCTTTGGCGCGGAGGTGGAGAATACTCTCTTCAATGCGGTTGAGGAGCTCCACCTGGAGTACGGGGATGCTATCAACTTCGAGAAGTCTCCTTCCCTCGCTCCCTTTGCGAAGAAGTATTTTGCTCTTTCCGAGGAGAGTGATGGGGGGAGTACCCCCGCAATTGTCGAAGATGCTTCTGAACTTCCAAGTGCGGACGCCCCGATGGCCAATCCTCCCGAAGCCAACCCTGTGGATCCTTCTGTTACCGACTCCGCGGACCCAGCTGCTGCCAACGCTGCCAACAAGGACCAAGCTTGAACGTTTACTTTTAGAGTCCTTGTATCTTCTTCTCTTTTGTCATCGTCGGGCCCTTGAGCCCTTATTAATATCAGACTTCTTTAGTTTCGATTCTTTCGTTGCACTTCTCCGAGTGACTTTACTATACGCGCTTAGGTCGAAACCTCGACACTTAAGACATTCTCGTACGTCCTTCCTGACGATTTTATCTCGCGCGCCACTTAAGGCGACTTAATATCGTGCACCACTGAAGGCGACTTTACATCGTGCACCACTTAAGGCGACTTAATTATTACTTAGGATAAACCTAAAGGTCGTGCACCACTCAAGGCGACTTTACATCGTGCACCACTTAAGGCGACTTTTTGATACTTAGAATAAATCTAAGGATCGTGCACCACTTAAGGCGATTTAGTCCCGCGCATCACTTAAGACGACTTAATTATTACTTAGAGTAAATCTGAGAATCACGCATCACTTAAGACGACTTAATATCGTGCACCACTCAAGGCGACTTTTCGATACTTAGAATAAATCTAAGGATTGAGCACCACTTAAGGCGACTCTTCTCGTGCACCACTCAAGGCGACTTTTTTCGTGCACCACTCAGGGCGACTTTTTTCGTGCACCACTGAAGGCGGCTTTTCTTGTGCACCACTGAAGGCGACTTTTACACTTAGTATAAATCTAAGGACAACTCTTTTTGGAAGCAACCTCTTTATTTATTGATGGCATAAAATTGGCTTACATCGAATTGAACGATAAACAACATACACCACTTAAGGTGATTTTACTTCGGGCACCACTTAAGGCGACTTTATCGGGCACCACTTAAGGCGACTTCATCGGACACCACTTAAGGCGACTTCATCGGGCACCACTTAAGGCGACTTCATCGGACACCACTTAAGGCGGCTTTCTTTAAGCATGGTGTTTCTTCAAGTGTTCGCCACTAAAAGAATGCTTCAACGTTCTGCCATCGAGGTCTTCCAACTTGTACGCATTTGGAGCTGGCATCCCCACGACCTTATAAGGTCCTTCCCATTTTGGTGACATCTTGTTGAATCGATCCAAAAGGGTGAACTCGTTGCGACGCCAAACCAGCTCCCCGACGAAGAACTGTCGGGACTTCACTCGCCGATTGTAGTACCTGGCCGTCGCCAAACGCATGCGAGCTTGGACTTCATCGGCTTCCCGCCTCTTCTCTTCGAGTAAGTCCAAGTCCAGACGTCTCATCTCATCGTTCGTCAGGGGCTCGTAATATCTCATCCGATGGGACGCCACAGCTACTTCCACGGGGGCGACAGCCTCCGTGCCATAAACGAGGCCAAACGGAGTCTCCCCGGTTGATCGTTTGGGTGTCGTGCTAACAGCCCAAAGCACGTTTTCCAGTTCGTTCAGCCATTTTCCCTTCAAAGCATAGACCCTCTTCTTGAGGCCGTCCATCACGATTTTGTTGGCTGATTCTACCTGGCCATTGGTCTGAGCATGGCGCACAGAAGCTGTCCGATGCTCGATGTTCAACTCCTCCAAATACTCCCTTACCTGAGAGCCGTTAAACGGTGGACCATTGTCGCTGATCACCACCTTAGGAATCCCGTATCTGGACACGATGTGGGTCTGGAGGAACTTGACGATCTGGTTCCCCGTTGTTCTGGCCAACGCTTTCGCCTCTATCCATTTCGAAAAATAATCGATAGCCACAAGTAAATACTTACATTGACCTTGTGCTTGCGGAAGAGGTCCCACCAAGTCGATGCCCCACTGCGCGAAGGGCCATGCGCTCTTGATGGATGTCAGATTAGCGGCCGGAGCCACGATACTCGGGGCGTACCTCTGGCACGCGTCGCAGGATAGGACCATCGCCATTGCTTCTTTGTTCATCGTGGGCCAATAATAGCCCAAATTCAGCACTTTCCTCATGATGGATCGGGCCCCTTCGTGGCAAGCCGCGACCCCTTCGTGTACCTCCTTCAGAATCCGATTGGTGTCGGGTTCTGCTACACACTTCAAGTACAGTCGAGAACCAGCCCTTCTTGTACAGTTGATTGTCCAGCATCACATAATTAGATGCGATCCGACATATCCTGTCTGCTGCTACCTTATCCTCGGGGACTGCCCCCGTAGTCAGATACGCGACTATCGGGGTCATCCAAGTGGGCTCTTCCTCCGATTTTGTCTCAATGGTGCACACCTGCGTTGGGTCGATGTTTGATAAGATCACTTTCTCCAGGAAGTGCACCTTCCGATTTTCTTCCAAGGGTGCCCCCAGGGCAAATTTGCTCAAGGCGTCTGCCTCTACGTTCTCCTCCCTCGGGATAGCCTCGATATCGAAGCTTTTGAAGCTCTCTTTCAGGGCTTGTACCTCTCGCAGATACCTTTTCATTATCAGACTCCTTGCTTCGTATCGCCCTTGAACCTGGTTCACGATTAACGCTGCGTCGCACTTCACTCTCAAGTGATCGATTCCAGTGCCTTTAGCAATTTTTAGGCCCGTGATAAGAGCTTCATACTCTGCTTCGTTGTTTGTGGCCTTGAATGTTAAAGCCAAGGCGTATCGGAGCGGTTCACCTTCACCCGGTGGTATCAACAAAAAGCCCGCTCCTGATCCGTCCGAACTCGCGGAGCCATCCGTGTACATCTCCCAGGTATTTTCCTTGTTTGGCTGTTCTGATTGCTCTGCCCTCTCTGGTTGTTCTTCTATCGGGACCTCCATGGTTGCCCCCTCTACAGGGCCCGCCCCTTCTAGGTCAGGGGCTGTAGACTCTGCTATGAAGTCTGCTAATGCCTGGCCTTTAATGGCTGTTCTCGGAGCGAAGTGTATGCGAAACTCGCTAAGCTCTACTGCCCATTTCACTAATCTCCCCGACGCATCCGGTCGGTTCAAAAAATGCTTCAAAGGCTTGTTCGTTAGTACAGTGATCTCGTGTGCGTGGAAATATGGCCTTAGCTTCCGAGCAGTAATAATCAACGCAAAGAGGTACTTCTCAACGGCGGGATAGTTCAATTCAGATTTGGAAAATGCCTTGCTTACATAATAGACGGGGACTTGATTACCCTCGACAATCTTTACTAACACAGAGCTAATGGCAAATTCAGAAACAGCCAAATAAAGGTAGAGCGGCTCGCCTGGAACCGGTTTCGCCAGCGGCGGGAGTGTGCGAAGGTGCTGCTTGAGTGCTTGGAACGCCTCCTCACATTTGGCGGTCCATTCGAATTTTTAGTTGGCCCTCAAGACTTCAAAAAACGGCATTGATCGGTCGCTGGCTTTGGATAAGAAGCGATTCATTGCCGCTAGTCGGCCATTCAGCACTTGCACCTCCCGATGGTTTATCGGAGACTGCATCTCCTCGATTGCCCTCAGCTTCTCAGGATTCACTTCAATTCCTCTTTGGCTCACCATGAAGCCCAAAAACTTCCCCGAGTGGACTCCGAAGGCGCATTTCGACGGGTTCAAGCGAACCTGATAGAGCCTCATCCGCTCAAACGCCATGGTAAGGTTGTGCACGTGATCCTCGGCTTGTCGGGACTTCACCAGCATATCATCCACGTAAGCTTCCATGGTTTCTCCCAGCATATCTCCAAACAGTTTGTTCACCATCCGTTGGTAGGTTGCCCCGGCATTGATCAACCCGAAAGGCATGACATCATAGTGATAGATGTCACTGTCTGCATAGAACGCTGTATGAGGAGCGTCTTCCTTGGCCATCTTGATCTAGTTGTAGCCTGAATACGCATCCATGAAACTTAACAGCTCATGTCCCGATGTGGCATCTACCAGCTGGTCGATCCTCGGGAGTGGATAGCAGTCCTTTGGGCAAGCCTTGTTCAGGTCGCGGAAGTCCACGCACATTCGCCATTTCCCGTTGGTCTTCTTTACCAGCACTGGGTTGGCCACCCAAGTCTGGAATCGGAGCTCCTTAATGAACCCAGCATCGAGCAACCTGCCCACCTCCTGCTGGATCGCGATCTTTTTATCCGTGCCCATCGGACGCCTTTTCTGTGTGATAGGCTTGATCGCGGGGTCTATCTTCAGCTCGTGTACGATCACATCGGGGCTGATTCCTGGCATATCGCTGGGGGACCAGGCAAACAGCTCCTTGAACTCCTTCAACAACTCCACCAATTTTTGGGCTGTCTCTTCAGTCAGTGCAGACCCGATTTTTACCTTCCTCTGGGGTCCGTCGATCTCGACTTCTTTCAGATCTTCTACGGGAGCAGGACGCCCAATATCTTCTCTGGGATCTGTGTCTGTCTGGAGGACAGTCATGGCCTCTCGCCTCCTCCTCCGGGTGGCATTAACATAGCATTTTCGGGAAGCCACCTGGTCGCCTTTGACCTCTCCGACTCCGTGGTCGGTCGGGAACTTCATCTTCTGGTGCACAGTCGAGGCAACCGCCATCAGGGGATTAATGGTGGTTCTCCCGATAATCGCGTTGTAGGTCCCCGCGGAATCAACCACGACAAACTCCACGTTCCTCCTTTCTGATTTCCACCCGCTACCAAACTCCACTGGTAAGGTGATTACTCCTAGCGGATAGGAGGTTGAGCCAGAGAACCCGACCATCGGGAAGTTTGCCTCCTTCAGATCTTTCTTTGTCTTCCCCATAGCTTCCAGTGCGTCCATGAATAGAATGTCGGAGGAGCTCCCTCCGTCGATTAGAATTCTCTTCATCTCGAACCCGTCTACATCCAAAGTTACTACTAAGGCATCGTCGTGCGGGGTCTCCACGCCTATGAGATCTTCCGACGAGAAGGAGATTACCATCTCTTCTTTCAAGGTCCAAGATCGGGACCTCTTACCCAGTACCACTGCCGTAGGGATCCTAGAGGCATAGACCTCTCGGGCGGATGAGGTATCACCCCCAGCAGCAAATCCTCCATGAATCACGTTGATAACTCGTCTCTCCTTGCGAGTACCGGATGGCTCTGGATCAGTTCTCTTCTTTTTTGGGGACCGATCGCGGGAACGGGAACGGGACCGCGATCGGGATCGAGAGCGGGATCGACACCGTTTATCCTCGACGAATTCCTTGAGCTTCCCCTTCAGGATTAGCTTTTCAATCTCCTTCTTCAGTTCCCGACAGTGATTGGTGTCGTGACCGTTTGCGCGGTGGAATCTACAGTAGCGATCCGTGCGGGATCCCAATAATTCTCCATCTTTCTCCAGGGGGTACCTGGAGATACCTTGTCGTTCCATGACTGTCAGCACTTCCGCCATGGAGAAGTTGAGAGGAATGTCAAAATCCTCCCGCTTATCTTTCCTTGAAGAACGCCTATCGTCCCTCCGATCCGGACGGCCTCGATTCTTGCCACTGTCGGGTTTACCCTTTGACTTACGATCGTCGAAAGGTTTAATCGACTGCTTCCCTTTGTTCGACTTTGGAGGCTCCAGTTCTCCCGCGACTATCTTTGACTCCTGGACATCGATCTGCCGTTTCACCCTCTTCTGTAATGCCTCCATATTCCACACAGCTTTCTCAGCCACGCTGTGCATCAAGTCGGAGCCATAGGGGGCGGTCAGGTTCCGAATGAAGGTACGGATGGTTTCGCCCTCTGAGATTTTTTCGTCTATCTCTGCTACACTGGCTGTGTACCGCTGGTAATAATGAGCCAGCGATTCGTCGGGCCTCTGCACTACCTGAGTCAGGGACCTCACGCTCTTCAATAAACGCCTCCGACCATGGTACTGCTGAATGAATCGGTCATGCATGTCTGCCCAGCAGGTGATGCAGCCTGGGGGCAGACTAAAGAACCAGGTCAGGGCCCTTTCTCCCAGTGTGTTCGGGAACAACGTACACACTATGTCTTCACTTGGGGCTCTTCCCAGACACGCCACGAGGTGCTTCTAGACGTGGCGAACTGGATCTCCTTCGCCATCATACTCCTTTATCGTGGGGATGCCTAGCCCAGGCGGGGCTAGGGTGTCAATGAGTCGGGGGACGAAGGGATGAGTGGATCGATCCCTTAGCTCCGACACCAGCGGCTTCTGTTCTCCCATACATATATTCACGATCTTTACCACCTGGTCGGGAGTGATGGGACCATTCAGGGGAATGGTCCTGTGTTGTACTGGTCCTGGCCCATCAACCACGAACCTCTCCGGCTGACCGGTTACCCTACCTCCGTCCTGGCCTCGGGGCAGGACTTCTTGTGCATTCCGACCCTCTGTCGGCGGGGCCACTTCCTCCAGAGGGGGCATCTCCTCCTGCCTCCTCGCAGCTTCTCTTCGGTCCAAGAGAGCCTCTACGGCCGCCAGAAACATGGGCATGGCTTCCGCCATGGCCCTCGTCAAGTCTGTAGCTGGGGGAGCCTCCTGCCCCCTATTGCCCTGGTGCTGAGGAGCAATATCTTCGGGATCTCCGTTGTGCCCCCCTGTCTGGGAGAGCTCAGCTGGAGGATGATTCTGGTTTTCCTCCTGTTCCGGTACTGAATCCAGATTCGTTGCAGCGGGGTGACGGGAACCACCGGATTGTCCCTGTCTTCTGTTCTTGCCAGCCGCCATTGATCGAGTAGAAGGCATATCAGCTTTTTGTTTGTTTCCCACAGACGGCGCCAATGTTGGATCACGGTAGAACTCCGGTACGGACTTTGACGGCAATCCTAGCTCCTTTGCTCCACGCAATCCTGCAAGAGGGGATAGACCGGGCGGTGACCCAAAATCCCTCTTCGATGCTTAAATGAGTATTCTCGTATGACTGGCAAGCAGTAATCTCAAAGTGTATTAAACTCAACGTAAGTCTTTCTGAGGTGATCTCCTGCCCTTTTATAGCCAAAGAGATGCCTCAGGTACCTGGCGAACCGTTAGGGGTGGTTAGTCCGTATCCCGCATATCTCGGACGCGATCTCGCGTATCTCAGCCATGCCCCGCGTATCTCGGCCACGCTCCGTGTATCTTAACCACGTTCCACGTATTTCGGCCACGCCCCGCATATCTTGGCCTTATGCTCTGATAACGAGTCCCGACTCCCGTCGGGGACTCCAGAGTTATCTCGTTCTGTCACCGCTCGGGGCCCCTCGTCATCGTGACAGGGCCAATCATTCTCAGGGATTCATCATCGGGACCTACTTAAATGCTTCTCATCGGGAGCTTCCAGCTCCACTGTCGGGACCGACTCCGTCGGGACCTTTTGTCGTCGGGACTCCCTTCGTCGGGACCCTTCTCCTTAGGTCATCTTGACCTTTATTTTGGGCCTAGTGGGCCTGTTTGCCGTTTCCTCTCCGTTAAAGGGCCTGACGGCTATAGTCGAACCCATCAATCATTTACTTTGATTTGATCGAATAGCCTTGGAACAACCTCTGGAGGACTAACATTCTGCTTCAACTTATGAATAAGGTTAGCTTACTTTTTCTTGAGGCAAAGAGAGCTTTAAGCACCAAACTACTCAATGAAATACAAAGAAACTGAACACTTTGAAAGTGTAATTTTTTTTTTCTATGAGCCCAAATAAAAAAGTTCAGTTCTTTTTTCAGTTAATCCTACAGTGCAAAGAATCTGATACTATACACCACAAAGAGATATGTGAGTATCAAGTCAAGAAGCATATACCAAAATTATGAAAGCTACGACACAAAGTTTATCCCTTCGAAGTAGCTCAACACATTCTTGTGCATCATTTGTTGTTTCAGCAACAATATAATCAAGCCCGCCACATGATGTCGATGCTGCAACATCATATTTAGCTGCAAGAGCAACCAACAAAATCAAAGGTACCATTATATCCAGACCATTGAAAGCACTTTTATAGGATAGATAAAAAAAGGAAGAGGGCCGAGAGGCCACCAAACACATATTGGTTTGTTACCAGAAACAGTTGTTTATCAAAATTAAATATTAAAAAGACATACAAAGTGCAAATAGATTTGCAATTATTTCAAAAAAGGGTACTTGCCATCAATAGCTCCCAAACACCCATTCTGCCATGTATTCCCTCTATTTGGTTTGACTACTTGCCTTACAGTAATGCTTTCAGCACTGACCCCCGACTCTTTTCAGAATCCATACCGGACTTAAGTTTAGTAAGCTTTTCTCTTGCAGCTTGTTCGAGTGGCATCAACTCTTCTTGTTGTTAAATTTCAATGTCAACTAAGAACAACCTCATTTTAACCATTCTGAAACCCGAAATAGATGAATGTTTAAAGCTCAGATCCTCCGAGCTATCAAAACCCGAAACTATGCTCATTCATAGACTTTTGCTTAATTTTTAGTATTATGAACTGATTTTAGTGTCAACATTTTTCTTTCTTTAAATTTGCAACTTGAAATGGATCCAAATCAAGATCAACCACTTTAATAATGAACTTTGGCAAACCATTTCCTGCATACAAAGGAATACACATTTGTTCATTGATGCATGAAGTGTTCTTGCTAGATTGAAGGACTACACATTCTTTCTAATGTTATTGGGACAAAATTTAACTTCTGTGGTGGTAATGATGGATAATTCAGGTTTGTTATATGCATTTATAGAACACATGGTAAGTGAAGAGTTCATCAAAGATATCACCTTTAAACCATGATTCATATATAGATGAATGAAAGTCTCTGACATTTGTTTCAACCCAAACATAAGATTATATTAAAGCAGAAATTACCCAAGTAGATGATTGATTGCACAACATATATAAACTTTCAAAAAGAAAATTGAAGAACTATATTATGTAAAATGGAAGTTCATGCCTATAAGAAAAAAACTTTCAAGAAACTGAAAAATGTAAAATTACCATCAATCCAGTTCATAAAAGCTAAATTGTACTGAGAAAAAGTTTCCCAAGGATTGAACAATTATTACCATCACACGGCAGAAAAGTAAAGTTAATATCAAATTAGAAGCTTCACATAGAAAGTGTACCACAACCAGAGAAGGAGCTAAGGTATGCTTACAGCGAGAAGTTAAGTTATCTCCAACAGCAAACGAATAATGTTCATCCTTGTCATCCTCTCTCCATGGTGGGGAACCATTTTTAACAAATTGATTTTCAAATACAAGACTGGTAATTGGATTCAAGGGAACTTCTAGACATCCAAAGCTTGCAAAAGCTTCAGCCTTTTGAATGCTAATGATTGTAGCCTGAACCTATATATAACCATCAAAATCAGTCAAATAATCCAATCAAATGAGTTCACGGAAGCATATCTCATTCAATCAGGAATTAGATGCACAAAAAATCCGAAAAAATGATGCTCAAAAAATTCAAAAAAATAGATTTTACTGATGCATTTACCTAGTATCAACAAAGATAAGAAAAATAGATCTTGTAGGACATCCAAAAAAAGATCAAAATAAAAATCAAGCAAAGGATGAATCAAGATGGACAATTCGCAACAAGAGCAGCAGTTCCTTGGGGTCAGGAACGTCCCAGCCCAGGCGTGCTCTTTTCCTGGGTCGCGGGTTCATGTGGGAAAGCGGAAGCTCCCTAACGTGATCCACCTCCATAGCAGCGGAAGTTAACAGATCGAGAGATGCAACAAACCTAAAGATCAAATGTCAGCCACTACGAAGATTTTAAGCTCTCCCCCACACGACGGATCAGACAGCTATGGCACTAGTGATGGAATTGGAATCGCCACTGTCAATTTGAGAGTTGAGAAACTGGGACTGAAAGCGAAGCGTTCCAGCGGCGATTTCCTACCTTCGTGCGACGACATGGGTGGTGGAAGGAAAGGAGAGTTGAAGAATCAATGATGAATAGGAGAAGAAGATTGTTAGGTTTGTATCGTGAGACAGTCTTCAAAGAAGCTAAACAGACTGAATTAATTGTAGATGAGGGGCGCGTGAAACACAACTGAGAGTGGCTTTCAATGCTGACGTGTCAAAAGGATGTCGTCCCTTCTATCTCCAGCAGGAAAGGATATTCTAATCAAATCTATAGATTTGGCAATCGCGTCTTATGTCATGTTCGCACTAAAGCTTCCATTACATGTCACCTCGAAGATTGATGCACTAGCTCATGATTTTTAGTGGAAATCATCCAAAGATAGGAAGAGCGTTCCCTGCATTTCCTGGGCATGTATGTCTCTCCGAAAATCTGATGGCGGAATGGGCTTTCGTCTCTCCTCAATATTGCTCTCCTCCTCAAACAAATCTGGAGACTCCTAGCATATTTGGACTCACTTTGGGCTTCTTGTCTACACAAAAAATATCTTCCTAGGGGATCTTTTTTTACTCTCAAGGAATCGACCACTTGCTCCCCGGTTTGGCGAATTCTACTCTCCCTACGAAAATGGGCCATCCTAGGCTTTCGTTGGCATATAGGGACTGAGGAGTCCGTAGATTTTTGGAAGGACCCTTGTGTTCCAAAGTAGGACTCCTTATCGAATGGACGGGGATCTTCAATTCTTCAACGCCCTTACGTGTTTCTTCTTTTATTGATCCCCTGACCCGAACCTGGAGGATATCTTTGATGAAATTCTATCTACCCCTGAACCTTGTCGCTCAGATTATATTGTTACCGTTACCACTTTTCCAAACCCCGGATAAACTTCTTTGGATACACTCCTCATCTGGGACGTATACGGTCAAATATGGCTATCATCTTCTGCTCTCTCACCCATATTCGGATTCGTAGCTCATCTTTTACTCTTCCCCAGTCTGCTAGTTCGACCTTTTGTACCATACTTTGGAAACTCGGTTTTATCTCAAAAGTTAGAATGTTCATCTGTAAAGGTTGTAAAAGAGGACTCGCCTTAAATACAAACCTGATTCGACGGGTTACATATTTTGATACTTCATGCTACCTATGTAAGGAAGAACCGGACACGTAGAATCACCATATGTGGAAGTGCCCTTTTGCGTCTCGGGTTTGGTTCGTGTTAGCATTCACTGTTTGCACTGACCGTATCCATTGCCCGTCGATAATGGACTGGTTATTGCTTGATCATCATGGCCCACACTCGGATGCTATTTACCCACATGATGCTTTGGTCCATAAGTATCTTTTATTATGGAGTATCTGGAATGTTCGGAACAAGAAATTTTTTAATAATGAGTGCCCTTCAGTTGAGAAATTTATGCATTTTTATAACAACTTATTTTATGCTAATGTTATTGCTTGGTCTGTGATGCCATGACGATCGGATGGATCCCCCCGCGGGGGATCCGAACTGATACATTTTCCCCTGCGATAGTTTATCCCCTCCCTTGGTGAACTTATTGTCACGGACGGGCTGTAAATACTCGGCTCGGTTTACATTCTAGCGCGGCTCTTTTGTGGGATCACCGTGGTTCTCTTATCATCGCCGCAGTAGCATCTCTACCGGGACACGACCCTCTTTTGGCTGAAGCCCTAGCTTGCCGTACTGGATTTCTCTTAACTTCTGCATGTCCTTCGGCACCTTCTGGCGGATTCCCTCAAGTTGTCATGCATGATTCGGTCCTCGGCTTCTCAGTTTTCTTTGTTTGGTGTCCTAGATGATATTAGGTGCTAGGATAATGTTGTTTTTTCTTATGTGTATGTACCGCGTTCGGTTGTTTCCCCGACACACACAATTTTGTAACCAAGTCTACGCCATTTATCCCGGGATGCCTAGCTGTGCCTTTGCCCTAGTACTGAACCTTTGCTTATATATATATCGTTCCATAAAAAAAAGAATATTGACCGCAACAACCAAAGTAGGGTGAGCGGTTTCGGGTACCCTATAATTTTAGGGTACCATATGTTGGATATGATTCGAAGAAACCTTACAAGGGTCGACGACATTGAAGTAGGAACCCTCAAAAGTCAAGTCAACAACTAGTCATATTTGAATTAGGTATACAAAGACAAATAGTCGATACCAACATAAAAAGAAGTCGACAAGCATGGCGACTTATGAACAAGTGATGACCTACTGCTCACTTAAAGACTCTCCCTTTTAAGGAATAAGTCGAGGTTACGGCCAAGCACTAAGAATAAACCTTTCCTCTTAAGGAAGGGGCACCAGCTGGCAACCTGCTCACCGCCTTTTACCCTGGGAAGACTTTCCTCCTAAGGAAGGGGCACCAGCTGGCGACATGCTTCTCACCTAATTGGAGAAACCTTCAACACTAAGGATTGAAGAGGTGGCGACCTACTTGTCACCTACTGACATTTTACCGCCTCCCACCGGCCAATCAAAGAAAGGCGGCCACCACCACGGAGCAACCAATCACAAGCAAGCCAACGCCACTGAGTAGCTAATCACAAGCAAGCTGCCGCCACAGAGAAAGTCGGTAATTTCTCCAATAAATAGGGGAGCACTTTCATTAATTAAATAATCTTGAATCTTTGATATAATTTACAGTATTCTCTCTCAAATTCCAATACTTACTTAAGCTTCGGAGTGGAATCAGGGGCAAATCCCCTACCGCTTTTAAGGGTCTCGCCTGCCTAATGCTCAAAAGGAGACTAAGCATCCCTCGAGGTCGAGAAAGATACCTAGAAGAGAAAGTCGAAGGCGAAACCTCGAAGTCCATTACCAAAAGCTTCAGGTCACGTCATTTTGATCCCAACATTTGGGCGCTGTCTGTGGAAATGGTGATAAAAAAGTCATGGCACCACCAAGGAGCAACTCGAGACGAAACCGGACTGGGAGACCTGAGGATTTCTCTCAAGGATCGATAAAAACCTTGGAAAATTACTTCAGGCGTTTCCAGGGAGCCTACGCTGGAGGTGAACTTGCGGAGGAAGAAGCCATCCACACATTCTTCAGAGGATTGGGACCACAATTCCAATATTTAACCATCACTCAATACACGGTACCCGTTGTGAGATGGGAAGATCTAACTCATAGAGTGATCCGCTACATCGGCGTAGAACAGTTTCGGGCGAATCGCTTCACCCGACAAGAGACCCCCCGAGGTCGAGGCTAGAGATCGTCCATCCGAGGTGCTTCCTCAAGAGAATTTCGAAAAAATCAAGAGAGGTTGGAAACACTTCTAATGACGGAGGGAACTCGTTGTCCCCTCTCCTACTGTGAAAGTCACCAAGTAGAGGGGCAAAACACAGAAGATTGCCTCCTCGCTAGGAGAGAACTAGAATTTATGCAAAGATAAATTCAACGTCATCACCACCTTCGGGCCCATGAAGGTCGAAGATGGAGAACCCCTCAAGACAATGACATTAATGTTTTTCAGGAGGATTTGCGGTAGGAGGCGAATCGAGTGCTGACCGGACGCTTAAGCAGCCCATGGCGCTTCCTCACCAGGCACGCACAAGAGACCAAGGGGTTTAGATCCAATGGCAATCACCTTCTCCACATATGACTTGACCAAGGCGACACAGCCCCATGAGGATGCCCTGGGATCACATCTCAGGTAAACGATTTCGAGGTAAAAAGAAATACTTGTCGACGGAGGGAGTTCCGCCGACGTAATCACCTTCGAGGTCATCGCCTCAATGGGATACAAAAAAGAGGACCTCCAAGAAATGACTTCCCCACTAGTGGGATTTGCAGGAAGAACGACTTACCCTTTAGGAGCAATTCGACTCCCTGTAACCTTGGGTCGTGGATGGAAAGCCTTACAACTGAAGGCGTGCTTTGTGGTTGTCGACCAAATCAATGCATACAACGCCATACTTGGGAGAACGACTCTAAAATCCAAATACATCGTTCCCTCTAAGGATATGTTCCGACATCATCTCTCATGAACTAAGGATAGACCCAGCCGTGAAACCTATAGCCCAAAGAAGGAGATCCATGGGAGCGGAGAAAAAGGCGGCAATACGCCAAGAGGTTGGAAAATTAGTCGACGCTGGTTTCGTGAAAGAAATAATATTCTAAACCTGGGTCGCTAATCCAGTCTTGGTAAAGAAGTCTAATGGAAGATGGAGAATGTGCATAGATTTTTGAGATGTCAACAAGGCATGCCCCAAAGACTCCTATCCACTACCCAGGATCGATCATCTCGTTGACGCTACCTCAGGGCATGAGCTCTTAAGCTTCATGGATGCCTATTCTGGGTACAACCAAATACAATTGTATACCGACGATGAGGCCCCCACCGCCTTTTACGCCGACAGTGATATCTATCACTATAAGGTCATGCCTTTTGGTTTAATAAATGCCGGGGCTACCTATCAAAGAATGGTTAACAAGATTTTCAAATCCATGTTGAGAAGAAACATGGAATATTATTTAGACAGCATGCTTGTCAAGACTAAAAGAGACAAGGACCACGTCCAAGACCTCGAAGTAGCGTTCACTTGCATGCGATGCCACCAAGTACGTTTAAATCCGACCAAATGCGCTTCAAGCGTCTAATCAGGAAAGTTCTTGGGGTTCATGGTTAGCAAGAGGGGAATCGAAGCCAATCCATAAAACATCACTGCCATAGAGAAAATGTCCTCGCCTACCTACCATAGGGAGGTACAAAGCCTTAATGGAAGGCTAGTCTCACTGGGAAGATTCCCGGCGAGATCAGGTGATAAAACCCTTCCATTCTTCAAAATATTGAGGGAAAATAAGAAGTTCGAATGGACACTCGAGTGTGAGGAGGCTTTCCAACAAGTGAAGAAGCATCTCCATTCACTTCCCGCCTTAGCCAAGCCACTACCTGAAGACCCCCTATTCCTCTACCTGAGCATAAGATCGGCAGCAGTGAGTTCAGTACTGATTAAGGAAACGTGCAACATTCAAATTCCGGTCTGTTATGTTAGTAAGCTTTTTGGCGTTGCTGAAGCAAACTACATGGAGATCGAGAAATACTTGTATGCACGATTGATAGCGGCGCTACGACCCTATTTCCACGCCCATGAAATCACAGTGCTCACCAACAAGCTTCTAAAGTAACTCTTGCAAAAACCTGATATCTCAGGGCGAATGGTCAAGTAGGCAGTAGAACTAAGTGAGTATCGCATTTACTTTGAGCCTCGAAAGACGATCAAAGTGAATGCAAAAACCTGATATCTCAGGGCGAATGGCCAAGCATTGGCCGACTTCATTGCTGAAAACACGACAACACCATACGCCAAACCTGTCCTCCTTCCCCAATAAGAGCACGTGAAGACAATGCCCGAGAATGTGGCTAACGATACCATGTCATGGTTGTTATGTACCAATGGCTCGCCCTCTGCTCAAGGATGTGGGGAAGGTCTGGTACTAACACCACATGATGGAGAATTTCTTCGATATGCGCTAGTCCTCACCTTTTCAGCTACCAATAACGAAGCAGAATCTGAGGCCCTACTCACAGGTCTTTGCATGGAAAAAGGTATGGGAATTACAAATTTGAAAGTGCGATGCGATTCTGAGTTTATTGTCAATCAAACCAACAGAACCTATATCGCCAAGGGGAAGAATATGAAGAAATATGCGGAACATGTGAGACGACTCGTGCGAGACATGTCTCCTTTCCAAATAGAGGCCATCCCTCGAGAAAGCAACCAGGAGGCTGATGCCCTCTGCAAATTTTATTGGGAAAACGCCCTCCCCGCGCTGTTCGGTTATATATAAATAAACCCGACTATGTATGTACGTTCTTGGTCTATGGTGATTTCCTACAGGTGACAGGTCGAGTACGCTTTCAGGGCGAGGAGAAGAATTCGACGACCTTTCTTGTTTATTCCAACCATCTGGAGATAAAAGGTCGACTACCAATCATGAAGAAGTCGACTTCAAAAGAATGACTTATCGACTATGGAGACTTAGAGAATCTTCCAGAGGACAGGTGGCGACCTTCTTCCCACCGTCTCCAAAGGAAAACCTTCCCTCGAAGTAAAGACAGGTGGCGACCTGCTTCCAACCGTCTCCAAAGGAAAACCTTCCCTCGAAGTAAAGACAGGTGGCGACCTGCTTCCCACCGTCTCCAAGGGAAAACCTTCCCCCGAAGTAAAGGTAAGGTGGCGACCTGCTTGTCACCTGCTTCAGCCGCCTTAGGAAAGACTTCCCTCCTAAGTAAAAGTGAGGTGGCGACCTGCTTCCCACCGTCTCCAAGGGAAAACCTTCCCCCGAAGTAAAGGTGAGGTGGCGACCTGCTTGTCACCTGCTTTAGCCGCCTTAGGAAAGACTTCCCTCCTAAGTAAAAGTGAGGTGGCGACCTACTCGTCACCTGCTTGGCTGACTCCAAAGGAAAACTCACTAAGGAGATAACCGCCACTGATAAGTCGGTAACTCTCCCCTATAAATAAGGACCTATCTTATTCAATTAAAAACAATCTGCTCTGAATACTTATATATTACACTCTCAAATACATTACTAACTTAAGCTTCGGAGTGGAATCAGGGGCCATCCCCACCCCTTTTTAGGTGCTCGACCTTAAAAGTCTCCCGGAGGAAATCAAGTCCTCAAGAGAGCTTCGTCCAAGGCGAAGCCTAGAAGTCCATTCCGTGAAGTTTTTGGCCACGTCATTTTGATCCCAACATTTCGTGAGCATATGTAAGATTGCTAAAAATTATCCTTCATTAATAAACGGGAGTTTACAAAATATCGAGAAGGAAATTAAAAGCGTTTATGCTAAAATCTATCTATCAGCCCTAGCTTTGGCTTTAGCTTCCTCCTGCAGATATTCTTGAAGAACTGCCACTCTCGAGAGGTCTAGGTCGGGGCCCAAGGCCCTAAGGTCGGCCACCAATTAAGCAAAAACTGAGAGATGTATCTGCCCGCTCGCCATGGCGGCGTCCGTTTGAAAGGCCAAGCTGACCTTGTAAGCGGCAACAGCATTCCGCTCAGGCTCCTTGAGCTCTTCCACCCTCTTCTTCAGCTCGATGTTCTCTTCGCGCTGAGAATCCAGTTGGGCACGGAAATTTTGGAGAAGGCGGCAGCATCAGGATATGCCTTGCCAAGCACGGTCGCCAAAACTCCACTAGCTCTCAGAGCCTCCTTGCAGGTATCGAGCTCCCCAGATATGGTGCCCAAGACCCTCTGAAGGCTGGAAACCTCCCCTTCAGGGCGAGCCACCTTTTCCCGAAGGCTCTGCACTTCTTTGGCCTTCGAATCAAGGGAAGCAAGCTTCCCCTTTGCGAGAGATAACTCCTCGCCAAGGTCGATGAGCAACTAACCCACCTGCAAGTAATCGTGGTTGGCCTGGAAAGGAAAAAGTCTTCAACATAAGGTACAAATAATATGTATCGACGAATAAGAATAAGGTTCTACCTTAGACTGTCGATGCAGGAACATTCAAGTGGCGTCCTCCACTCGATCTATAGGGAGGCGAGGACGATCCCGGGGAGGAACAGAGGCGTTCAGCAAGTGAAGGGCCACCTCCTTGTTGGCGATGGAATGGCCCTCCTTTAGCTTGTACTCTCCCAGAGTGGCGAGAGGGTCCCAATCGACATCTCGTGGCGGAGAGTCGAGGGCAGAATGAAGCATCCTCCAAGCAAAGGGAGGATCCTCATATCCCAAGCCTGCCTTGGCTTGAGAAGAAGAAGCCTCAGCAATACCCTTGCCCTTAGGGTCGACTTCTACGAGGAAAATAACTTAATAAAAATGAACTACCAAGAGCTAAGTAAGGAATCTATCAAGGTAAAATTCTGTACCAGTGGGGGGCAAGGGACTATTGGGCGTCGGATCGACCCCAGAAGTAACCTCCTGAAATGAGGAGACTGGAGTGGCGGTGGTGATCTTCACTTTCTTCGAAGGAGTGGCGCCTGCCCTCCCAGCGGGTCTCTTGGTCCTCTTCTTCGAGGACTTTGGCTGTTCTTCTACGGCCGGTTGGATGGCTTCTTCCTGTTCTGAAGAGTCGACCACCATGTCAGGCGAAGCCCCCTCCAAAGTAGGTTGGGCGTCCTCCATGGACAGAGGTTCCGAAGTGGCTCTAGTTCCACTTCCACTTCCTGCTGCCTCGCCAGCAAGGGGCACTCCAGTCGCCGCCTGCTTATTAAAAAGCCTTGTAAATAGACCTACAGAAAGCAAAAGAAAGGATTCAAGAAATGACTAAATATAGAGAGAAAAAAGGATTACCCAGTTTATTGGAGGATCCTCGAGGCGGAGACGAATGGAAGCATTGATAAGGGCCTGTTCCGAGGTATCGGATATCGACTTCCAAGGAAGAAAATCGGGAGAAAATATAGTGGCATGAATCTTATAGACCGTGTCGACTTCCTCCGTAGTTAATCCTTGAAGAGTTGGGGCACGATCCGTACCCAAAGGAGGAAGCAAAGGCCACGGGACGCTTACTCGACAGAAGAAATAATGATTCTTCCAATTGGCGTTTTTCGATTTAATGTTGCAAACAAACCGTGGGGCAGACTCCCAATCAAGATCGCTGCCAGTAGGCCAACGACTCCTGAAATTGTAGGTGCCATGAGGCGTACGTTGTAGTTGGTAGAAGCTGCGAAAAACCCTCAAAGAATACTTCCACTATAGGTTGGAACACAAACAACGAAAACCCACCCAATAACGGAGGGCATTCTCAGTAAATTGGCAAGGATGGATGCGATAATGCTCGCAGAGTTCCGTCAAGTCGCCACAAAAAGGGAATCTCAGTCCTGCCTTGGGATGACCCACGAAGGCCGCCACTTCTCCCTCTTGGGGAAAATATTTTGGTCCCGGAGGACCAGGGTATCGAGGATGTTCATCATCGCTCAGATTACCCAAAGCCACGGCCTTCATGAAGCCATGGCTGGTCAATTTACTAACCTTAGGAGAAGGAGGGGAGGGAACAAAATCTTCAAGATTACCTTCAGGAATGGGGAGAGCCATCGGAGTTCTAGAGAGAGAATAAAGGAACGAAGCTTCTCGCTGAGGATCGGAGGGACCTGCGGTGGCAATTCCGATCAAAATCCTCTCTTCAAGCGTACAAGGACGAGGAGAATTAGGGTTTATAAAGAAGGCACTGTATTGATTCGCCAGGATTGGAGAGAAGAAGAAGGTGAAAGGTGAAAAGTGAAAGTAAAAAGGGGGAGTATTTATAGAAGAACTCCCTCGCTGGGATAACTTCCTTGCGAAGCCTTATCAAGGTCAGCCATTCATTGGTTCTTCATCCGACAACATGACTGTTATCCTACACCTGTAGAGCCATTGAGAGGGTGACTCCCCAGCTTCCCTAGGAGATCTCTGCATGCCGAAACCATCTCTTCTCCCAACGGATAGAAATCCTAATCCCGAGGGAGGGCCTCTTCAACTTCTGGAAAGTCTGGAAAATCTACAAGTCCTGAGAATTAGATTATCTCGCACAAAATGGGGCTTTACTCGACTCAAGCCTTCACCTTAAGCAAATGAAGCTGACGACTCGAGTCTCGGGGGCAAGTGTTGGGTTATAAATAAACCCGACTATGTATGTACATTCTTGGTCTATGGTGATTTCCTACAGGTGACAGGTCGAGTACGCTTTCAGGGCGAGGAGAAGAAGTCGACGACCTTTCTTGTTTATTCCAACCATTTGGAGATAAAAGGTCGACTACCAATCATGAAGAAGTCGACTTCAAAAGAATGACTGATAGATTATGAATACTTAGAGAATCTTCCAGAAGACAGGTGGCGACCTGCTTCCCACCGTCTCCAAAGGAAAACCTTCCCTCGAAGTAAAGACAGGTGGCGACCTGCTTCCCACCGTCTCCAAGGGAAAACCTTCCCTAGAAGTAAAGACAGGTGGCGACCTGCTTCCCACCGTCTCCAAGGGAAAACCTTCCCCCGAAGTAAAGGTGAGGTGGCGACCTGCTTGTCACCTGCTTCAGCCGCCTTAGGAAAGACTTCTCTCCTAAGTAAAAGTGAGGTGGCAACCTACTTCCCACCGTCTCCAAGGGAAAACCTTCCCCCGAAGTAAAGGTGAGGTGGCGACATGCTTGTCACCTGCTTCAGCCGCCTTAGGAAAGACTTCCCTCCTAAGTAAAGTGAGGTGGCGACCTACTTGTCACCTGCTTGGCCGACTCCAAAGGAAAGCTCACTAAGGAGATAACCGCCACTGATAAGTCGGTAACTCTCCCCTATAAATAGGGACCTATCTTATTCAATTAAAAACAACCTGCTCTGAATACTTATATATTACACTCTCAAATACATTACTAACTTAAGCTTCGGAGTGGAATCAGGGGCCATCCCCACCCCTTTTTAGGTGCTCGACCTTAAAAGTCTCCCGGAGGAAATCAAGTCCTCGAGAGCTACGTCCATGGCGAAGCCTAGAAGTCCATTCCGTGAAGTTTGTGGCCACGTCATTTTGATCCCAACACGCGCCAGTACACTTCATAGAGCACTCTCTCTACTCAGCCGTGGAGTCGGGATCAGAGGTCCTTAATATCCAAGCCCCTGACTCATGGATAACTCCCATCCAGAACTATTTTGAACAAGGGAGACTTCCAGAATATTCATTGGAGGCGACCAAAATTCAGAGGATGGCGGGACGATTCGCGATTCCAGACGGATACCTCTACAAAAGGGGATACTCCACACCTTATCTTTGATGTATAGCCGCCCCTCAGACAGAAAGGATCATGGAAGAGCTACCCAAAGGAAACGTCGGATGTCATGAAAGAGCTAAAACTTTGGCGTTAAAGGCCTTACGATAGGGATTCTACTAGCCAACAATGCATAAAGAAGCAATAATGCTCGTGCAAGCCTGCCCTGCCTGCCAAGTTTATTCTCCAATAATAACAAGACCATCGGCGAAACTCACGCCTATGACGAGCGCCTGGCTCTTTGCACTATGGGGAATCGACCTCATAGGGCTTCTCCCCAAATCCACAAGTCAGCGAAGACATATCGTTGTTGCCATCGAATACACTTCTAAATGGATAGAAGCAAGAGCCTTGGCATCAATAACTTCTTTCCAAATGATAAAGTTCATTCTTGAACAAATCATATGCCGATATAGAGTGCCAAAATACTCATCGGCGATAACAGCCCCCAATTTGCCAGCGACGAATTGGTCGACTTTTGTGAAGAGATGCTGATCAACCATCGCTTCGTCTTTGTCCATCATGCTCAAACTAATGGAAAAGTCGAGGCGGCAAACAAAATGATCTTAAATGGACTAAAGAAGAGGGTGTCCACTCTCAAGGGAAATTGGGCCGAGGAGCTGGACCAAGTACTTTGGGCGCTCAAAACCACACCCAAAAGAGCTACTAGCGAAACCCCCTTCAGCATGGTCTATGGGTCCGAAGTCGTCTCGCCCATAGAGGTAGCTAATATCTCTCAAAGGGTCACCGCATACGAAGTCGATCAAAACGAAGAACAAAGGAGGATCGATTTGGATCTCGTTGACAAAAAAAGACGGGCCTCCGAAGAAACTCAATGAAGAATGAAGCTTGCCACCGCTAGGTATTTTAACCGAAAAGTGGGGCGACGACAGTTTTTCCTAGGAGAAAAAGTGCTACAAAGAAATGAGTTTCTAGCGGCCGATCAAAGAGGAAAATTGGTGCCCATATGGGAAGGTCCTTATACCGTGGTCGATATGCCATGTCCCAACGCCTAAAAATTAATGGGTTAATAGGTGTTTTGGTCTATAATGTTTGACGAGTTTTGGGTTTTGGTCTATGATGTTTATTTTTTTCCTAGTTTTGGTCTCACATGTTTGCATATTTTTTCTAGTTTTGGTCTTTCCGTTGCATTCCGTTAATATTTTCCGTTAAGTGACATGTGCAAGTCACGCGATCCACCCTAAACTTTTGATTTTGTTCAATTTAGTCCCTCTAATACTTTCCTAACTCTTTTTTTTGTTCAATTTAGTCCTGGGTCAATTTTGAGACTTTAGGACTAAATTGAACAAAAAAAAGAGGTAGGAAAGTATTAGAGGGACTAAATTGAACAAAATCAAAAGTTTAGGGTGGATCACGTGACTTACACATGTCACTTAACGAAAAATATTAACGGAAAGACTAAAACTAGAAAAAAAATATGCAAATATATGAGACCAAAACTAGGCAAAAATAAACATCATGGACCAAAACCCAAAAGTCGTCAAACATCATGGACCAAAACACCTATTCTTAAGGGAAATGCCTCAATAGGACTTTTAATGCGGAGCACCTGAAGAAATTCTACGTCTAGAAATCCTTTCATGTATTTCTATTACAATAAAGTAACGAATAAAGATGTGATTTCTCTCCTCTTAATGTGTCCACAGGACTCCTCGACTCCATATAGTCGGCGACGATCCAAGAGATCAGTCATAATACTAACTCCCATGACTTCCGAAAGTCGCCTCTACAAAGGAGATCAGTCATAATACTCACTCCTCGACTCCATAGAGTCGGCGAAGATCCAGGAGATCAGTCATAATACTATTTCCCACGACTTCCGAAAGTCGCCTCTACAAAGGATATCAGTCATAATACTTACTCCTTGACTCCATATAGTCGGCGATGATCCAGGAGATTAGTCATAATACTGACTCCCACGACTTCCGAAAGTCTCCTTTACAAAGGAGACCAGTCATAATACTGACTCCTCGACTCCATATAGTCGGCGACGATCCAGGAGATCAGTCATAATACTGACTCCCTCTACTTCCAAGGGTCGCCTTTGCAAAGGAGATCAGTTGTAACTGACTCCTCGATTCTATAAAAGACACCGGAAAACAAGAGTCTATGCTCAAAATAAAAAAGGATGAAGTTCTCTTCTCATCATTAAAGGTACTCGACATAACCCCTTTCCCTTTATTTAAAGACTAATTACTTATATCTTGGGGGCAAGTGTTGGATATGATTCGAGGCAACCTTATAAGGGTCGACGACATTGAAGTCGGAACCTCCAAATAATCGATACCAACATAAAAAGAAGTCGACAAGCATGGCGACTTCTGAACAAGTGACGACCTGCTACTCACTTAAAGACTCTCCCTTTTAAGGAATAAGTCGAGTTGACAACCATGCACTAAGAAGAAACCTTTCTTCTTAAGGAAGGGGTAAAAGCTGGAAACCTGCTCACCGCTTTTTATCCAGGGAAGACTTTCTTCCTAAGGAAGGAGCACCAGCTGGCGACATGCTTGTCACCTAGTTGGGGAAACCTTCAACACTAAGGATTGATGAGGTAGCGACATACTTGTCACCTACTGACATTTTACCGCCTCCCTCCAGCCAATCAAAGAAAGACAGCCACCACCACGGAGTAGCCAATCACAAGCAAGCCACTGCCACTGAGCAGCCAATAACAAGCAAGCTGCCGCAACAGAGAAAGTCGGTACTTTCCCCCTATAAATAGGGGAGCACTTTCATTACTTAAATAATCTTTAATCTTTAATATAGTTTTCAATATTCTCTCTCAAATTCCATTGCTGACTTAAGCTTCAGAGTGGAATCAGGGGCAAATCCCCAACCCCTTTTCAGGTTCTCGCCTGCCAAACCCTCAAAAGGAGACTAAGTACCCCTCAAGGTCGAGAAAGATACCTAGAAGAGCAAGTCGAAGGCGAAACCTCGAAGTCCATTACCAGAAGATTTAGGCCACGTCATTTGATCCCAACACCCTATAATTGTAGGATTACGAGGTTAAATACTACGGAAACAAAACCCTAGACACGTGCATGGTAACTAATACGCAGCGGAAGTTAGTGCACATACATACATTGTTTCCTGTAGTCCCAAGATCACTGAAGGGAGTTCGCGATCCGCCGGATGGTTCCCGTAGAGGTTCTGGTTATGGAAGCCCTACGCGGATTATGCCTCACAACAAAGCCTCTGTCGATTCTTCAGCGGGATGGATCACCGGAGTAAATTGCTTGTCCCAATTTGGCACCTCCTAGGTTGTGGAGTATTTCGGCCGAACCATTATATGTTTAGGGAGGAGAGATTTATTTAATCTCACCACAAAGGAGTAGAGAATTAGCAGTAAATAAAATACCTAGGACTCCCTAATTATAGGAGGAGCAAAGTGGACAAAAGTCCACTTTGCCCTCCATAGGTTCGGCCGACAATTAGAGTAGGGAGGCCAAATTTTGGGCCTCTTATGTTAATTGAGATTTTAGGCCTAGCCCAAAATCCCTAATGTGACATTACCCAATTTCCTTGGGTATCAGACACATATTAATGGGCTCCTAATAAGAATGGCCCAATCTCCATATGCCAACAACACCCACACGCTGGAATGGGAGGGTGCCTGTTAAAATGTTGTCGACCAATACATCAACATTTTTCTTCGATCCAACCCTGTTTTGGAATAGTTCATACGAGGTTTGCCGGGCGACCGGCAGATATGACGGGCATCGTGCTACTCATCTGTTAGGAGTTTTGTAGTGCCCGCGGAACGTTGATTCCCATCTTTAATCCACATGTTAAAACATAAATTTACCGCACTGTACCCAAGGTCAACCTAAATTCTCCAATTGCCCAGTTTCCACATAGGAATTCTCCTTCAGGGCATCCGTACAAGTACCCACAACCATCAACTAATATTAAGCTGGTGGTCACCTAGTGAATACAAGAGTCGGAGAATTACAGGTGTACTTAACCATCCCCATCACTCATACCCTTAGTCAAACTCAATCGGTTTCCAAAGAAGTGGTCACTTGACCTTTTTTTTCGGCACTACGTTCGTACGCTGGGAAGCAAACATTGAGCTTGACCTTAGGTATGAGTTATGAGTCCGTGAGAATACTTTTGGATGCTTCTTCAAATAGCATCCGGGATTAGTCACACGCTGAAGGTGAATAATTTTGTGCCCATCCGGATCTCGTGGATTCTGTATAGCACAACCAAGCCTAACCCCGTGGTCGAACATGGCACGCGCAGTATGAAGGCGTCCGTCGATAGAATAACCTGAATTTAATCAGGAGTGGGAAATTTCATATGCTATCGCAGATTTTTCCTCAGGCCCAAATTGTGGTTATTTGACGAACATAGTTCGTCACGGAGATTTGCAAAACTTAGATCACGTCGTGTTACCCCGAAACCAAATGATCGTTTTGCTTAACTAGGTTTGCCACCGTGGTTTTTAGCCGTTCTTGATATGGTAGAGGTCCCCCTCTACTTCAAGACGACCGAGTCTGTGTGACGAGGCTTGGTCCACATTCGACATTATTTTAATAGGGAGGTTGTCCCTCCTACGACTAGTTTATGAAGTTGTAAAATCATAAACTCAAATTGCAATTCATTTCATTCAATATTACTTTAAATCTCAAAATATTATCATCACAAAACATGCCACTTAAACCTTACACAGTCCCGGCATTCTAACATGCTTTTCGAAAACATCCCTGCGTAAATGTTTGGTTAATGGATCCGCCATTATACTCTCAAGGGACAAGTATTCCAATGTGATTAATTTGTCCTCAACCATATTCTTAGCATAATTGTATTTTATATCAATGTGTTTCATCTTGTTATGGTACTTAGGATTCTTAACTGCCGCAATTGCTGCTTGACTGTCGTAGTATACCTTTATAGGCTTACTCCCATCCTCGAAGACAAGCAACGAAGTTAAGAGTATTTTAAGACAGAGTGCTTCCTGTGCGTTCTCTGAGAGCACAAAAACATGATTGCTTCTTGCTCATCTATGAAATGGCGGCATTAGCAATGAGAAATACTCCTCCTGAGGTGTACTTACGATCATCCAGATCGCCACCATGGTCGGCGTTACTGAATCCTGTCAATTCGAGTTTTCAACCCTAATAGCACAGACCGTAGTCGGAAGTACCTTTCAGGTATCGAATAATTCATTTCACGGCCTTTAGATGTTGATGTCTGGGTTCTGATTGGAATCGTGCTACTAGGCCCACTGCGTAACAAATACCTGGACGAGTGCATTGCATGACATAAATCAAGCTGCCAACCATACTAAGGTATTCTGCACCTTTCATCTGTTCACGCTCTGCCAGGTCTTTCGGGCAGTCACGTTTCAACAACGCGCACCCAAATACAACCGGCGTATCCACGTGTTTGGCATCTTGCAATCTGAACCTTTTCAACAGTTTGTTGATATGAGATTCTTGAGAGAGACATAGCTTGCGAGATTCTCGATACCTAGCAAACTTAATTCATAGGATGTACGTGGCTTCTCTTATGTCCTTCATCTCGAATACAGACGTCAGCCATGACTTTGATTCATTCATGTAACTCACATCGTTTGCGGAAATCAATATGTCATCCACATATAATCTCAGGATGACGTACTTTGACCCAGAGGTCTTAATACACACTCATGGATCCTCGTGAAGATTCACGCATCCATTTCCAATGATTTCCTCGTGGAACCTGCGGTACCATTGCCGGGACGATTGTTTAAGGCTATAAATCATTCTTTGGAGTCTACAAAATTTACGTTCGTTACCATGAGTAATGAAATCCTCTGGTTGCTCCATATAGATCTCTTCCTACACGTTTCCGTGGAGAAATGCACTCTTAACGTCCATTTGGTGCAGCTCTAGATCGAGGTTTGCAACCAATGCCAAAATGGCCCGGACTGGGGTGTAACGCACAGTTGGTGAGTATGTTTCCTCAAAGTCCACTCCGTGATGTTGGGTATATCTTTTCGCAACTAGTCGAGCTTTTTACCGCTCGACGGCTCCATCAGCATTGAGTTTCAATTTCATAACCTCTTTGCCCCTATTGCTCTGCGGTCAGCAGGCAAATCAACTAAAGACCACACCGAGATAGCTTTCATAGAGGCGGTCTCATCATCCATTGATTTCCTCCATTCTCTCGCTTGAGGTCCATCCATAGCTTGCTTAACCGTTATCGGTTCATCAACCAAAGTGAAAGTGAATATTTCACCTCTTTCGGTGGGATACTTCTTAGGAGTAGATCGATGCCTTTGACTACGTCTAGGCTCGTTAATCCCATCTTGAACTTGAACAATGCTCCCTCTAGGAATAATGCTTGTTATCGGGGTAATACTCCCACTGGGAACAAGAGCGTTGCTTGAACCTTCACCAACAACTTTTCTTGGACAACCTCCTTGTCTCAGGATTCCACCTCCGAGATGAATTCCACGGTCACTAGGACCAGGAACCAAGTTGGTAGTATCAATCTCATTGTTACCAGTAGGTAGTTGAGGCCTTATTGGATTTTCATCTATCAGTTCAGGAATGTGATTATCAGGTTCGACTTGATTCGCACATGCATCAACAGTGATCTGAGTGGTTGGATTGACTATTCCCACTGTATTTATTATGAAAACGTCTCCATTCTCATTTACCATGTCATTCACTTGCGTTGCTGTCCAAATCTCGCACTTGAAGTAAGTGGGACCTGATCATCATCATGTTGCTCTAGTTCATTCAGGACTTCGTTTGTTTTGATGTTGCAAAGCAATGGCAAATTCTTCCATAAGGAATGTAACATCTCATGTTCGACCACACCACCAATAACCCTAGCTACCATACACATGCATGTTGTAGAGTTACTTTTGAGTACTCTAGGTTTCCAACTTTTCTTTCTCAAATATTGGTACAATGTATGTTTGTTTTGCAACCGAAAGTCGCATTATGGTAAGATCCGTCTCAATACCATTTAATAGCTCACGTGGTGTTGTGATAACCGATAATTTAGGAACAAAGCTCTACATGAGTGAAAGTCAACATCACATCATCTTTGAAGGTGATCGAAAGTTGAACTAAAGACTCATGTTCCATACTATTTCCTAGAAGTGTACATTTTGAAATAATTCTCTGCCAATCTTTATCGTTAGAGGCGTATAACTGGATAGTCATTTGTCAGACATATCCTTTTTTTCATTGCATACTCAATATCAGAGGTTTCAACCACCCTTGAATTGTGCATTAGGTTTCCACCTTGTGCATCTATTAATTCTTTACGAGATCGTGGTAGCTTTTGATGGATACTTCTTCTCGGTTTATGTGGAATCAATGAGTAAATCCCGAAATGGGTCTTATATGCAGATGAAAATTTATATCAAGCATTAAGTTAAAAATACACTTCGTATTAAATTTGTACTTTGAATCGATGTATTTCATCTATTAAGGAACCATGCGCGTGACACGCGTATCACCAGAATTTACCCTTGGTGAAATCGGGTTGTTTACAAAATTTAATCAGTTTCGCACATGTTCATCATTACAATTTTAAATTATTTCATGGAGTATTAACAAATAAGGAATATTTAAATCGATTGAACTCAGATTAGAATTGTGTTGAATAGTAACTATAAGATCAAGCGGCTCGAGGTGTATGATAATATGAACAATCGATACTCAATTCAAGAATTCTTACATGCCCAAAATAAAAGGTTCCCGCTGTTGGGATCAAAATGACGTGACTTGTTGCTTCTGGTAGTGGACTTCGCGGTCTCGCCTTCACTTGACTCTTCTAGGTATCTTTATCGACCTCACTGGGTGCATAGTTTCCTTTCGAGTACTGGATGGGCGAGAACCTTAAAAAGGGGTGGGGATTTGCCCCTGATTCCACTCTGAATCTTAAGTCAGTAATGGAATTTGAGAGAATACTTTAAGAAGTATATGATAGATTAATCAAGTAATAAAAGTGTTCCCCTATTTATAGGGAAGGATTACCGACTTTAAATGACGACTACCTTCTTAAGAGGGTTTCTGTCCTAAGTCAGCACAAGCATGTGAAGAGTAGGTCGCCACCTCATCATTACTTAGCTATTTCTTCATGGCGGCTAGAGCAGGTGACAAGTAGGTCGCCACCTGTCCCTTTTCTTAAGATGAAGGGTTACTTCTTCAGGTCGGCCTAAGCAGGTGATAAGTAGCTCGCCACCCGTCCCTATCCTTAAGAGGAAGGTTTTTTTCACAAGGTCGGCCTAAGCAGGTAGCCACCTCACCATTCCTTAAGAGGAAGGGGTTTTATGATAGTACTCGGCTGCCAACTCGACTCATACCTTAATAGGGAGAGTCTTTGAGAGGTCTTGTCGCCATTCTTCAGATGTCTGCCTTAGTCATCGACATCCTTTTATTTTGGTGTCGACCATTTGTAGTTGCCTTCTTTTTCTGAATGTAAATAGTCTTCGGCCTATCTTTAGGTATGTCGACTCAGACATTCTCGACTTTCCTATTAGCTTATCTCCAACAATCTTAGGACAATACTTGCCCCCGAGACTTGAGTTGTCGGCTTCACTATGAAAAAGAGGTCTTAAGTCGAGCATCTTTTTCGGGATTTCCTGATCGGGTTCTCGTGTTGTCGGGTTGTAATTTTGAGTTTTCTATAGCTCCTTAAGTAGAGATTCGAGCCCTTTAGTCAAGACATTGATCTGTGCTTTTCACTTTTTGATCATTGGAGGATGGCTCGAGGGAGCTCAAAGGCAACTTGTGAGTTTTGCAACGGTAATTTCTTTCATAACGGTAAGTTCTGCAGTAATTGCACCAATAGGGAGAGACTTAGGAGAGCTTCCTTGAGAAGGTACCTTTGGTGGTGGATCCTCAATATCAATACTATGAATTTTCTCCAGATTTTTACTTCTTACCCTTTCTCTTATTCACCCTTGTGAATCAGTACAGTGTGTTCTTTATCAACCCTAACTCGCCACACACCTACTCCCCAGTGTAAACACCTAATTTTGGTACGTGCGACATGTATGTAACACGTTAAAAATGTTATGTGTAACACGTTTAAAAAAGGAAATATCTAAATATGGAAGGTCACGGGGTTGCTAAAAATAGGTTTAACTTAAATTTTGACAGTGTATCTGCATTTAATAATAAGTAATATTCAAAAAATATACAATATGTATTTATGGTAATATTCATAAATATATGAGTATAATTTTCGGTTTTTTAGGGGTGTATATTGTGGTAATATTGCTTTCCTAATTTGTGGGATGTTAATTTACCTATAAATAGACCTAGTATCAATGTAAAAAATACACAAAAATAAGAAGAATAAAATATTGGTTTTCATCGATTTTCGTGCACTGCAATTTTTTTTCTTCTCTCCTCCCAGTTTTCTTCTTCCCGTTTTGCTGGACCTCCCTTCAGTAAGGCCACTGGTGTAGCCCTCACCTAGCCTGCCCTCCGTAACCCGCCCAAGCCATCGGACCGCGCTGCTTCTGGCTTTGTCCAATCTCCGACGCCGACCTGCTGTCACGTACTTGACGAAATCTTGACGCCTTCCCCCGCCCCGACGTAAAGCTTCACCAGCCCTCCTCCGTGCTTTACTACGTCCGGAGCTGTGCTCCTCCCTCTGCCGTGGTTCTGCCGGTCTCGTGGCCTTGCTCCGCTGCCCTCCGTCGCTCTCGTCCCGGAGTCCTGGTGGTCGGTTCGTCCCGTCGCTGGCTGTTGTCCTGGTCTGGAGGTAAGATTCCCGTTGTACTGTTTTATATTTATTATTATTATTATTATTATTATTATTATTATTATATTTCTGTTGTTATTTTTATTATTGTCATTTTAGATAATTAAAATGTAAATCTAATTAGATAGCATGTTTTGCAAATATGTGTATAATATATAATTGCTAAATTGTATCATGATTTTAAGCATGTTTAGTTTAGTTTTGATTAGATTTTATCAATTAGAAATTTAGATGCGTAATAGTTTTTTTTTTCTAGGCTTAAGTTCATCATTAATAATAATTTGTGCATGAAATTAGTTTAGTTTTTGATATCGTTAGATTAATTCGTCGTAAAGGCCTGTTTAAATTTTAAAACTAGCAAATAAATTAATTAAGTACCGAAAAGACGCGATTAAAAAAAATTATTTTTTCAATTCGTACGAACTCAAATTTTGGATCGCGGACCAATTTTATGCCTAGGTGTTTAATTCGTTATTCTCTTAATTTAGGTTTCTAGTTAGCCATAATTAACTAGTGGCGACTCTTTTAAAATTTTCATGTTTTTCAAATTATTTAATCGCCTTAGGTTAGATTTTGGTCTGACAATTTGGCGACTCTGCTGGGGAAAGAAATTTTTTTCAAAGAGGGTTCGGGCTTGTTGTATTTGATTATTTGCTATGTTTTTAATTTAAACATATTTTTCGTCGTTATTCTAACTATATATTTTTTTATAGGTACAAATTTTTTACCTTTTATTTTCCCTAACAAGTTTTTTTTATTGTGTTGTTTGAAACCACACACAGTCACTCTAAACATAATGTCCAAACGCCTAAATCCCAAGGCAACGCAGAACCCCGGAGAGTCAGTAAGGGTACGACCGCGCGGCCGAGTCGCCGGAACGATTCAGAACAACTCCACCGCTCATGAAGGTCCCGTGATCCCTATGATAGGATGAGGAAACCACCGTGTCAGAAGCCTACCAGTGGAATCCACCTTTTAGAATAAAGCCAGACACACCTCTAAGCTTTCAGACCGCCGTTATTTTACATGTTTGCGTGCGTTCTTTTTTTCGACCCCTAAAATTTATCTTGTATAGGATTTGGGTCTAATGTAATATTTTTATTGCACCATGTATGTAATCGTGAACTACACATTAGTGGAAATTTACTTTTCAAGCATGCATTACACATCATTCAAAAAAAAAAATGTGTCATTCACTTCATCACTCTATAACGCTTTACTCTCCATTTTAGTAAGGATGGAAAGACTGCTCAAGTGTCCTCGCATTACGATCGTTCCAGCTCCTAGGGACGACATCAACCGGATTTGGAACGCCATGCCGAAAACGGAGCAAGATTATGTCACCCAACTCATCAGAGGAGTTCAACGTCTTACTGATTACAAGATAGAGGGGCACTTGCTAGAAGCTTTAGCCGACCATTGGGACTCGGAGAAAGCAGTGTTCATCATCAACGGCATAGAGCTCACCCCTACCCTCGAAGAGTATCGCCAACTGATACAAGGCCCGGGATGGAATAAGGGGATCGTCTTACCAAGATTCGAGGCGTCCGAGAAACATAGTCTTTCTAAACTCTTACACGCCAATTGAGGGAAGATGGCTAGCGAGCTTATGGCGGAGACACATCAGGGTTTATCTATCAATCGCTTGATAAGTTTGGTTGGTTTAGAATGAAAGATAATCGAATGATCCGAGGAGTAACTCATGCCTATCTGCTGTTGTTTTTTGGAATTCTCTTGTTCACCCACTCCCAAAGCCATATAGACGAGGCATTAGCCGACGTCGTCCTTCAAGTGGTCGAAGGCAGAAGTTTTGTAGTGGCGTTGCTTGCTGAAACAATCACATCTCTAAACTTCATAAAAGCTAAAGAGAGAGGAGGATTAAGAGCAAGTCCAGAATTATTGCAAATACGGTTTTTAATAAGTCACCTAAATGAGATTGGTGCCGGTTTCACCAAGGCTCATTTCCTTATTGGAAAACAAATTATATCAAGAATGATAGATTATACTCATCATGTAAACAAAGGATGGAGCACCCGTGAATGGAAAAAACATTTTTCATAACTTTTACCTAAAGACATTTGATGGGTAGCTCGATGGTTTTGACCAAGGCCTGTATTTTTTAGATGTAAATATTTTAACGGTGGTACTCTTATTAGCCACCAAAGCTCGTCGATCACCTACCCGGGCCGAGTCGTTAGACAACTCGGAGGTCTTCAAAGCATACCAGCTAACACAAAGGAAACTCTCTTCATATTTGACTGGGATGACAACAAAGTTACTCGAGCCGCGCTCAAACAGGCCGCTCAAAGAATACATGCAATTTGGGAAAGTCGAATTGAGTAGAAAATCCAACCGCCCGGGGATATCAAATAAGAAGAGAGGATGCATTGCGCCACCAAAGAATACATTTACCGGTTTCATACTACCCCAAGGGAGTCGCTCATTGACCCTACAGAGATCCTCGGACAAAAACCGCAAGCTCAACACCCCTCTAATGAAGATGTGTACGATACACTGGCGGCTCGGGTAGAAATTCAGTGTGCGACATGGGTCCAAGACTGTGCAAGGGCCAAAGAAGAGGTCAGGAAGTTGCGAGAAGACCTGGTCGAAGAAAATGCCACCGTCATACACTAGCAGAGGGCTATTAAAGTGAAGGAGAGACATAAGACGCGGTTAAGTGCTGATCTTGAAAAGTTCAAATGAAGGGCGAGAAAGCTGAAATTTTTTTCAAAACATTTGTTTGTTTCATTAGTTAGGACTAGGGAGCAAGCACTCGACGCACTCGGCGAGATGCGCAGTCTTGTAAAGCCTTTTAGAGTTTAAATCCTATTTGTAAAACAATCTCCTTCATGAATAAAATGTTGAAGTGAATGACACATCAATTTCAAAAAGCATGCATGATACTTTGTGATCCAAATTTGAATTATTATTTTTTTGCTTGGGAAGTTAGCTAGTACTGGCAATCACAAGATTAACAACTAATATGGAGAACACTGAGAAAATCAACATGACGAATGAATGGCCGAGATCGAGGCAACTAATGCAAAGATACATATGGATATGGCCGCCATGTCATCTAGCATGGAATGCATCATTGCACTGCTTGAAGCTCAGTTGGCGTTGCTTGATCCGGTCCTGTTGACAGGAACCACGAGTCCAACCTCGTCAAAAACACCGGTAGCGAATTCTGGACTTGCGATGCTAGCCGCCACCGTGCTTCCCGGCGCCACGGTAGAACTTCCTCGTGACCAACCCCCTGTTTTGGTCATTCCTGATCAATCTGCATCAAAGCCGTATGCCCTTCCGAATCAGACGGCAACGCATGGGGGTGCAATCGGCACAAATGCAGTCACATCATCACCGGTCCTCGAATCCGAGCAGGATCGCCGCTTGAAGAAGATGGAGGAAAATATGAAGGCCTTGGCCGGACTTGAGCAGTATGGAGGCATTGGTTACTCTGACCTGTGCCTTTTCCCTGACATGTCAAGACCTGAGGAGTTCAAAGTCCCTGATTTTGAGAAGTATGATGGCACCGGTAATCCCATTGTCCACTTGCGGATTTACCTTGTAAAAATGTCCCCTTATTAGCAGTGCGAGAAGTTCTTGTTCCAGACGTTGCAGGAGAGCTTGAAAGGAGCAGCTTTGGTTTGGTTTGTCAGCTTGAATGCCTGTGATATCTCAACATTTGAGGAAATGGCTAACGCTTTTGTTCGCCAATACAAGTTTAATCTGGACACTGCTCCAACCCGCATGGACCTCAAGGGCATGGAGATGACTGCCTGACAATCCTTCAGAAGCTACATGCAGGCGTGGAGGGACAAAGCCTCCGGAGTCCGACCACCTATGGAAGACATAGAAGCAGTATCCATGTTCATTGGAGCTCTAAAGGGAGCGTACTATTCCCCTTTATTGGGACATGTTTCTGTAAATTTCACTGACTTGGTGAAGTCTGGAGAGATGATTGAGCAAGGAATCCGGTTGGGAAAGATTGAAGATCCCCTCAAAGGCTACCAAGGAGACGGTTTACAGAAAAGTGGTGCCAAAAGCCACTCCTGAAGGACACAAATGTCAGCGCAGTCTACCCGATGCAATTGGCATCACCCACGGCTCAGCCAGTGACTCAAATACCCCCGGCTCCACAACCCTCCTTCACGGGTGGACAAGGAAATCGAGCTAATTTCAGACAGAGAGAAACAAGGGCTTTCACGCATTTACCCATGTCAATGGCTGAAGAGTACCAGAAGATATTGGAACAAAACCTCATCGGCCCTGAGTTCATGAGGCCAGATTCAACAGTACCCAACGACAATCCAAGCTCGAGATGCGAGTTCCACATGGGGGTAGCAGGACACTCCATAGAGAAGTGCACTCGCCTGAGGCACAAGATTCAAGACCTCATTGACAACAAACTCCTTATTCTCAACCCGATCCCTCTTCCTAATGTCAAGACGAACCCCTTGCCGCAACACATTGTCTTGAAGAGGAGCAGTCAGAGGATGTCGCTATTGCAGTAATCACGCCATTCGTGCTTGATTATGTGCCTGAACAGTCAGCCAGGTTACCGCTGGTGATGCAAGGCCCGACTCCTTTCCAATATGAAAGTGACAAGAAGGTCCCTTGGATCTATGAAGCTCGGATAGTCGGGGCACCAAAACCAGATGACCATGTTATGATCATGACACGTTCAGGTCGTTCATACATGGAGGATGCTGCTAAAGACAAGGCCGTAGAAATAGCGTCGAAGAAGAAGATGACTGATGAAGAAATTGTGGATTTTGTGAAGTTCATGAAGGAAGGAGAGGACAAATTGATTGATCAGCTCCGCAAGACTCCAGCTCAAATTTCTTTGCTTGCTCTCCTCTTAAGCTCAGAAAGGCGCCATGAGGCTCTCATGAATGTGTTCAAGGAAGCGTTAGTGCCGAAGGAGAACTCGGCTGAACAGATGGGCAATCTTAATGGCTCTATATTCTCAAACAAAATTTATTTCGGGGATGATGATCTAGGAGTCGATGGCCAGAACCATGTGAAATCCTTTCACATCATCTGCAAGTGTAACGAATTTGTGCTTTCGAAGGTCATGATCGACGGTGGCTTGTCATTCGATGTTTTCCCGTTATCCACGCTCAAACAAATGAAGTTTGACATGTCCCATATCCGTACAAGCAAATTGGCAGTTCGAGCTTTTGATGGTACGAGAAAATAAGTTTACGGAGAGATTGAGTTGCAGCTCGAGATTGGTCAGAATGTTTTTTATGTCACTTTCAGGGTCATGGATATCCCGAATGTTTTTAGCCTTCTTTTGGGAAGGTTATGGATCCACGCAGCTGGGGCAGTCCCATCCACCCTGCATCAGAAAGTGAAGTATGTGGTTAACAACCGTCTTGTGGAAATCAGGGGAGAAGGTGATCACAACATTTATCAAGAGACGGCGGTGCCTGTCATCAACATCAGTGGAGATGAGCCACCCGCATACCATTCCTTTGAACTAATCTCCGTCATCAAGGATTGGGGAGAGCCAACGCTGAGAAAAGCAGACATCATGGTTGGAAGGTTCATGCTGAAGAAAAATTTCGTCCCGGGTCAAGGCTTGGGTATCAGGTGTCAAGGAATCCCGCGCCCACTTCAGCTGAAGGAAAGCGTATGCGAATTCGGGTTGGGGTATTCTCCGTTCCAAGAAGACGAGAAAAGCGCACATGGAGAGCAACAACTGGTGGACTTCCAGAGGGGACGATTTGCTAGAAGGTGGAGGTCTATGAACATTCCGCCATTGTCAGTCACTTTCCCAGGACCAGCCCATGTCATTCGAACTGATGAAGATGACGCGTTACAAAATTTAGCCGGACTGTTCATCACTGACACCACAGTTGGAGCCATCCTTGAAGAAGTTCCCCCAGGAGTTTATGTCCGACCGTTTTTTGAAGGAGAAGCAATCACCAATTGGTTTTTGATTCCGGTTTATGCTCTTTCGCATAGCGATGAGTAAGATTTATGAGTTTCTGTTGTACTCCTTTGCGCGGCAAGATCATGAGCCCCACATAGGAAAGAGGGATATTGTCATAGTCTTATCCATATAATCAATCCCTTTATTTCAATTTTACCCATTTTCATTTATTTCCCGTCAAATTCTCATTGATTCCAGTTATTTTCCTTATCGTAGGAAAAATACAAGAAAACGCGAGAACCATGACGATGTGATTCCATCAGAGGAATATAGCGATGACAATGTCCCGATAGAAATAAGAGAGAGCCTCGAAAGATTCGAAGAGAGAAAGCCATCGACCGCCGAAACTATCGAAATAGTCAACATCGGTACGAAGGAAGAACCCCGAGAACTCAAAATTGGGGCAACTCTTGATCCTTCTTAGAAAGCCCAAATGATAGAGCTACTAGAAGAGTACAAGGAGATCTTTGCTTGGTCATAATCTGACATGCCAGGTATAGATACAGCAATTGTGCAACATAATTTTCCCATAGATACTGAAAAGTTCAAGACAAAAAGACAGCATTTAACGCGGCAAAGTCAAGAGTTACTCCTCAAGATCAAGGAAGAGATCATTAAGCAGATTAACACGGGGTTCCTTGATGTGTGCTACTACTCCGAGTGGGTCGCCAATATTGTCCCTGTACCGAAGAAGGATGGTCTAGTTTTAGTCTGTGTTGATTATCGAGATCTCAATAAGGCTATTCCGAAGGAAAACTTTCCACTCCCTCATATTGACATGTTAATCGATAACACGGCGCGGCATAATATGTTCTCATTCATGGACGGGTTCTCTGGATACAATCAAATCAAGATGGCGGAAGAGGACAAGTCAAAAACCATTTTCATCACGTTATGAGGCACGTTTTACTACAAGGTCATTCCTTTCGGACTCAAGAATGCGGGGGCAACTTACCAGAGAGCAATGGTGACATTATTCCATGACATGATGCATAAGCAGATAGAAGTATACGTCGATGATATGATCGCAAAGTCCAGCGAAGATGAAGACCACCTTGTCAACTTGCGGATGCTCTTTGAACGGCTCAAGAAGTTTATACTCAGATTGAATCAGGAAAAATGCACATTTGAAGTCACGTCTGCCAAGTTGCTAGGCTATATAGTCAGCAAGAAGGGTATAGAAGTGGATCCCGACAAAGTCAAGGCAATCTTAGACCTTCCAGCACCATCTACCGTCAAGGAATTCAAAAGCTTGCTCGGACGTTTGAATTAAATCGCGAGGTTCATCGCCAATATGACGAACAAGTGTCAACCGTTGTTCCGCTTCCTTCGAAAAAACGCATTGATTGAATGGGACGAAGAGTGTCACATGCCTTTGATTCAATCAAAGCATATCTAGTCAATTCACCAGTCCAGGTCCCACCCACTCCGGGTTGGCTGCTTATTTTGTACTTGGCGGTTCAAAAAGGCATTGGGATGTATGTTGGGGCAACTAGATGAAGATGGCCAAACAGAGCACGCCATTTATTACCTCAGCAAGAAGTTCACTAAAGGAGAGGCCAGGTACACGGAGGTTGAAAGGACAAGTTGCGCGTTAGTATGGGTGATGCAACGACTCCGACAATATACGTTGTATTACACCATACACCTCATTTCTAAGCTGAATCCCTTGAAGTACATACTAGAGAAGTCGGTGTTAATGAAGAATGTTGCCAAATGGCAGGTTCAACTTGCTGAGTACGACATACAGTTCAGTCCTCGTACTTCGATAAAAGGGCAGGACATTGCGGATCATCTGGCCGAGTTTCCCATTGATGACGATCATCAAGAAAGTCACAAGCTTCCGGACAGTGGCATATTTCACGTGGAAGAAGAGGTAGAAAATAGTAGTATGTGGAAAATGTATTTTGATGGGGCTGCAAATTCCACTGGGTGTGGTGTGATGGGTTCCGATGTAGCCGTGAAGCCCTTTAACGACGAGTAAACGGTGAACAGGCCCACTGGGCCCTAAAAGAGGTTAAGAAGACCAATGCGAAGGGTCCCGATGAGAGGAGTCCCGATGAGAAGAGTCCCGATGGTGAGAGGTCCCGACAAGGTCGGTCCCGATATGCGAGCTGGACGCTCCCGATGAGATGCCTTTCAGTAGGCCCCGATGAGATGCCTTTAAGTAGGCCCCGATGATGAATCCCTGAGGATGTTGGCCCTGTCACGATGACGAGGGGCCTCGAGCGGTGACACAATGAGATAACTCTGGAGTCCCCGATATTGGTCGGGACTTGCTATCAGAGGTTGAGGCCGAGATACGCGGAGCGTGGCCGAGATACGCGGAGCGTGGCTGAGATAAGCGAGATCATGGCCGAGATAGCCGGGATCATGGCCGAGATAGGCGGGATCGTGGGCTAACCGCCCCAGCGGTTCACCAGGTAACTGAGGTAGCTCTTCTCCTATAAAAGGGCAGAAGTTACCTCAGATCGAGATACGTTTTTTGAGACTCTTGCTTGCCAGTTTATTGTGATTATTGAGATACTCATTTAAGCATCGGAGAGGGATTCTGGGTCACCGCCCGGTCTATTCCCCTCTTGCACGATTACGCGTAGCGAAGGAGTTCGGATCGCCGTCAAGACCGTACCGGAGTTCCAACCGTGATCCAACATTGGCACCGTCTGTGGGAATCGCAACGAAAAGCAACAATGATCTCTACTCGTTCAATGGCGGCTGGCAAACAGAGAAAGCAAGGACAATCTGGTGGTTCCCGTCATCCTGCTGGAACTCTGAATTCAGCGCCACGGGAGCATGTTGAGGACCAAAATCTCCCTGCTGAGGTTTCCCGAACAGGGGGGCACAATGAAGTTCCTGAGGATACAGCTAGACATCAAGAGAATAGGGAGGATGATGCTCCCGATGCTCCTCCAAACGCGGCCCTTTCATAGGCCGTGGCAGATGCCATGCCGATGTTCTTGGAGGCCATGGAGGAGCGATTTGTGATTGATGGGCCAAGACCAGTGCAACATAGACCATTCCCCTTAATGGTCCCATCACCCCCGACCAAGTGGTGAAGATCGTGAACATCTGCATGGGTGACAAGAAGCCGATGATGTCGGAACTGAGGGATAGATCCACTCATCCCTTTGTTCCCCGATTGATAGACACCCTCGCCCCGCCAGGGCAGGGTATCCCCACGATTAAGGAGTATGATGGCGAGGGAGATCCAGTTTGTCATGTTCAGAAGCACCTCATGACCTGTCTAGGCAGGGCCCCGAATGACGATATTGTGTGTGTGCTGTTCCCAGGTGTTGGGACTCCGGTACGGTCTTGACGGTGATTCGAGCTCCTTTGCTCCACGTAATCCTGCAAGAGGGGATAGACCGGGTGGTGACCCAGAATCCCTCTCCGATGCTTAAATGAGTATCTCGTATGAACTGGCAAGCTGTAAACTCAAAGTGTGTATCTCAAAACGTAATGTGATCTGAGGTAACCTCTGCCCTTTTATAGGCGTAGAGGTACCTCAGTTACTTGGTGAACCGTTGGGGTGGTTAGCCCATATTCCGCGTATCTCGGGCACGATCCCGCCTATCTAGGCCATGATCTCGCTTATCTCGGCCACGCCCCGCGTATCTCGGCCACGCTCCGCGTATCTCAACCACGCTCCGCGTATCTCGGCCACGCCCCGCGTATCTCGGCCTTAACCTCTGATAGCAAGTCCCGACTAATATCGGGGACTGCAGAGTTATCTCGTTGTGTCACCGCTCGGGGCCCCTCGTCATCGTGACAGGGCCAATCGTTCTCAGGGATTCATCATCGGGGCCTACTTAAAGGCATCTCATCGGGAGCATCCAGCTCACCTATCGGGACCGACTCTGTCGGGACCTTTTATCATCGGGACTCCCTCTGTCGGGACCCTTCGCCTTGGTCTTCTTGACCTCCTTTTAAAGCCCAGTGGGCCTATTCACCGTTTCCTCGCCGTTAAAGGGCCTAACGGTCATAGCAAAACCCATCATTTGCCCCCAAGACATGAGGGACTTACAGTTCGTCGTGTCTTTCAACTCCCGACCTCCCGACATCGGAGTCGGGGACCTTTCCCTTGACGCAATCACTTGATACAAATCTTCTCGTTCACGTTTCCCCGATGCCTTGAGGATAACTACCAAATCCGAGAAGACTCCTCGGTTCCCCTGCCATTAAATGCAGCATTTGACGAAGCGACGTCTTTGGCACCCGTGCCTGATTTTTCGCGCCTGCTTTTTCTGAAAAAGTGCTTTTCAGGCCGTTTCATCATTACACCCGTTGCCATTCTGCATGTTTCATCTCAACGGTCCAGATCAAAACGCTTCAACTTCGACGATTTAGATCAAAACGTCCTTTCGACTGTCCTCTTCGCCTATAAAACCCTAACCCTGGGCACAGTTTCCCTTTTACCGTTTCTGAAATTCCAAAAGCTCTCTGAAACTTTAAGAACCCAAGCTCTGTGATTTCGAAGACTCAAGTGCTCCTCCGACCTACTGTTCTTCGAACAACTTTCCGGCAACGTCAAGTTCATCCTTCCTTCCTCCAATCGTCATGTCTGGTAAGGATTTCTTCCTCGTTACTCCTATGTCTTTTCCTTCATCTTTGCCTAGCTTGTTTGCGATTTCAGACCCAATGTACCTTTCCTTGCCATGGCTGATTTCAGACAGTGGGTCCAGTTCCGAAGGGAGAAAGCCCTTCAACTTCGACTATGCACTCAGCGAGATTTCCAGCACTGCTTACGATGCAGCTCTCCGGGAGGGATGCATCACTTCTACCTGGGAACCTCACTTCCCATACCCCTGGCCCCGCCTCTCGAGTAACCTTGAGGTTACTCGTCCCCGGAAAGGGGAGGTATTTGTCTCTACGGGGCAAATATCAGCGGGGATTAGATTCCCCTTCTGTGGCAACCTGGTCGAGATGTGCTAGCACTACAAGACGCATCCGACCACTTTCTCTCCTCATCCCTTCCGCCTATGGAACGCCTTCCAAGTGCTCTGCTTCCGACAGAAGTGGGTTTACAGCCTCAAGCTCTTCAGGACCTTCTACGGGATGAAGTGCAACGAGGCGGGGGGTCTGTGCCTTCTACCCCCGTATGCCGAAGTGGAACAAGACGCAACTCGGGTTGTGCAACTGGACCAATGACACCTGGAAGGTGGTCAAGGGTCGGGGACTCCTGGTCGACACAGGGTCAGACAATAGTGGGTGGAAGAGGAGCTACTTCATCATCCAGAACTCCTCAATCCCGTGGCCCCGATGGGAGGTGGAAGCGGACTCTCCTCCCGCTTACCACACCTACACTGATGAAGACTTCCAGACTCTTCATCTCATCCAACTCTACCGATGGGGGGAGTCCTATACTCCCCTTGATGCCAATTCTCTCGTGGAGCGGGACCTGGTGAATGCCGGGATCCGACTCCTCGACATAGTCTCCGTGGGTCAGCTCTTCGACGGCCCCTCCAATATGGTTTCTTGGGTAACATCTCTAACCTTTGTTTTTTACTGTTTGCAGCTAAGAAGGTATCCGTGCTGACCAATCTGATCCTTAAGCAGGGGGAGATCGATGATGTCCGCCCTACGCGGAAGAGGAAGTCAGCCAAGAAGGCTGCTGCTCCATCGGGATCATCTTCCGCGGAGAGGCCAAAGCGGAGCCGCGTGGAGGTGGACAAGCTCTTCGATGTCCAGACTGCTGAGAAGGTAAAAAGCTCCGCCTCGCTATTAAATTATACAGGAAGCTAGTTCCGAAGGAATTGATCCCTACAACTATGGAGGCCCGCATCGCCGATGTCAAACGTGTCCTCCGAGGGGAAACTCCTCGTGTCCTGAAGGCGGGCTACTACAACTACCGCGGGAAGGACCAATATGTCTCCAGGCGCATCGTCTGGTATAAGGGCCCTAACGAACTTCCTGATTATGTTTCTGAAGCCTCCTCTCGTCCTCTAGGTGCAGGTCACTCAGGAGCTCCGTCGGGTGCTGGAGCTTCGGCAGGTGCACCACCTTCAGCAGGGGCGCCTCCTTCAGCGGGGGCACCACTTTTCTCTGGTGGAGAGACCCCGACCGGCGAACAATTTCATCGGGTGGAGAGCCTGGAATCCTCCGAGGAGACTGATGAGGGCGGCTCCCTTCGCCATCGTCGGAGGACGGGTCAGTCCCCGCTGAAACCAACCTCCAAGGGGCTGCCCCCTCGCCTTCTTCACAACAACAGCGACAACCGTCGCCCATCCACGACTTCATTCCTTCCCCAGCCCGGGGTGAGTCGGAGGCACGCCCCTCCACGACTCAAGTCGGCCCTTCTCCTCTCCCTCGACGGGAGTTTTTACAAGGTCCTCAACCCTGCACAGAAGGATGCTCCCTGGGCCCCGATCCAAACGCTTCAAGGGGTCCAGCTCCGACAAGGGGACACATACCCGGAGCTGGCTGTACACCTAGTAGCAGGCTCAATCCTGCCTACTATGAGGTATTCGATCTCCTTGGATCGGGAGGAGATGCGCCGGGATGTACAAGAGATGTGCATGCGTCGGATAGAGGTAAGACTTTCAATCTTCTCTTCTTCATCAATAAGACCAGTTGCTCATTACTAACACTTCTCTTCCTTTCTTCACAGGAGATGGGGGACATCAACCGTTTCCTGGGGTACATCTTCGCCTACGAAGAAGCCCTGGAGCAGGAGCGGGCTAAGGGGGCTCCTGTCATAGCCAAGCTTGAGGAGGATCTCGCGGCCTCCGAGTCTTCGCGGGGAAAACTGGCCAAGGAGCAGGCCATCTTCGACCGAAAGACTTGGGACCTCCAAAAGCAGGTGCGTGACTTCAAGGGGCTCCTGAAACGGGAGCGGCAGGAGCGGCGGATTGCTGAGGACAAGCTGGTCCTTGAAAAGAAGGCTCTGGAGGAGCAATTTGCTGAGGTTCCCGCGCAGCTGGTCGCGGCCGAGACCAAGGGGCGGGAGGATTATCGGAGGTCCGAAGACTTCCAGGCTGATGCAGTGAAGCTCTGCAGCGCGGAGGTGGAGAACACCCTCTTCAATGCAGTTGAGGAACTCCACCTGGAGTATGGTGACGCCATCAACTTCGACAAGTCTCCATCTCTCGCTCCCTTCGCGAAGAAATACTTTACTCTCTCGGAGGAGAGTGATGAGGGGAGCACTCCTGCGATTGTTGAAGACACCGCAGAGCTTCCAAGTGCTGATGCCCCGATAATCGACCCTCCAGCGGTTGAACCTGTGGAGCCTTCTGCCACAGACCTCGTGGACCCTGCTCCCACTGATGCCGCCGACAAGGACCAAGCCTAAATGCTTATCTTTAGAGTCCTTGTATTTTCTTCATTTTTGTAATCCTCGGGCCTTTGAGCCCTCATGAATATCAGACTTTCTTAGTTCCGATTTTCCATTGCACTTCTCAAAGCGACTTAACTATATTTACTTAAGGTGAAACCTCGACACTTAAGATATTTTCACACATCACTTAAGACGATTTAACTCCGTGCACCACTTAAGGCGACTTAATATCACGCACCACTTAAGGCGACTTTCCAATACTTAGAATAAATCCAAGAATCATGCATCACTTAAGACGACTTAACCTCGTGCATCACTTAAGACGACTTTAACAACACTTAGAATATATCTAAGAATCAGGCATCACTTCAGACGACTTAATCTCGTGCATCACTTAAGACGACTTTTTCTCGTGCATCACTTAAGACGACTTTTTCTCGTGCATCACTTAAGACGACTTTTTCTCATGCACCACTTAAGGCGACTTTTCTCGTGCACCACTCAAGGCGACTTTTCTCGTGCACCACTCAAGGCGACTTTTCTCGTGCAGCACTCAAGGCGACTTTTCTCGTGCACCACTCAAGGCGACTAAATAACGCTTAGAATAAATCTAAGAATAATTCTGATCGGAAGCAACCTCTTTATTCATTGATGGCACAAAATTTGCTTACATCGAATCAAACGATAAATAACTTACACCACTTAAGGCGATTTTACATCGGGCACCACTTAAGGCGACTTTTCATTGGGCACCACTTAAGGCGACTTTTCTCAAGCATGATATTTCTTCAAGTGTTCACCACTAAAAGAATGCTTCAATACTCTGCCATCGAGGTCTTCCAAAGTACGCATTCGGATCTGGCATCCCCACGACCTTGTAAGGTCCTTCCCATTTTGGTGACATCTTGTTGATTCGATCCAAAAGGGTAAACTCGTTGCGACGCCAAACCAGCTCCCCGACGAAGAATTGTCGGGACTTAACTCGCCGATTATAATACCTGGTCGTCGCCAAACGCATTCGAGCCTGGACTTCATCGGCTTCCCGCCTCTTCTCTTCGAGCAAGTCTAAATCCAGACGTCTCATCTCATCATTCGTCAAAGGCTCGTAATATCTCACCCGATGGGACGCCACAGCTACCTCCACGGGAGCAACAGCCTCCGTGCCATAAACAAGGCCAAACGGAGTCTCCCCAGTTGATCGTTTGGGTGTTGTTCTAACAGCCCACAACACGTTTTCTAGCTTGTTCAGCCATTTGCCCTTCAAGGCATAGACCCTCTTCTTTAGGCCATCCATCACGATTTTGTTGGCCGATTCCACCTGGCCATTAGTCTGAGCATGGCGGACAGAGGCTGTCCGATGCTCGATGTTCAACTCCTCCAGATACTCCTTCACTTGAGCCCCGTTAAACGGTGGACCATTGTCGCTGATCACCACCTTGGGAATCCCGTATCTGGATACGATATAAGTTTGGAGAAACTTGACGATCAGGTTCCCCGTCGTCTTGGCCAATGCCTTCGCTTCTATCCATTTCGAAAAATAATCAATAGCCACCGGCAAATATTTACACTGACCTTGTGCCTGTGGGAGAGGTCCCACCAGGTCGATGCCCCACTGCGCGAAGGGCCAAGCACTCTTGATGTACGTCAGATTAGCGGCTGGAGCCACGATATTTGGGGCGTACCTCTGGCACGCATCACAGGATCGGACCAACGCCATCGCCTCCCTTCTCATCGTAGGCCAATAATAGCCCAAATTCAACACTTTCCTCATAATGGATCGGGTCCCTTCATGACAAGCCGCGACCCCTTCATGTACCTCCCTAAGGATTCGACTTGTGTCGGGCTCAGCTACACATTTCAAGTACGGAGTCGAGAACCAACCCTTCTTGAATAGCTGACCGTCCAGCATCACGTAGTTAACCGCGATCCAACATATCCTGTCAGCTACCACCTCATTATCGGGGACTGCCCCCGTAGTCAGATACGCGACTATCGGGGTCATCCAAGTGGGCTCCTCCTCCGATCTTGTTTCAATAGCACACACCTGCGTCGGGTCGGTGGTCGACAAGATCACCTTCTCCAAGAAGTGCACCTTCCGATTTTCCTCCAAGGGTGCCCCCAAGGCAAATTTGCTCAAAGCATCCGCTTCCACGTTTTCTTCCCTCGGAATCGCCTCAATGTCGAAGCTTTTGAAGCTCTCCTTCAAGGCTTGCACCTCACGAAGGTACTTCTTCATCATCGGGCTCTTCGCTTCGTATCGCCCTTGGACTTGATTCACAGTCAGGCCCGCGTCACACTTCACTCTCAAGTGAGCAACTCCCGTACCTTTAGCAATTTTCAGGCCCGTGATAAGAGCCTCATACTCAGCTTCGTTGTTCGTGGCCCTAAACGTTAAGGCCAAAGCATATCGAAGCGGCTCACCTCCGCCTGGTGGTATCAACACAAAGCCTGCTCCTGATCCGTCCGAACTCGAGGAGCCGTCCATGTACATCTCCCAAGTATTTTCCTCGTTTGGCTGTTCTGATTACTCTGCCATCTCTGGTTGTTCTGCTATCGGGACCTCCATGGTTACCCCCTCTACAGGGCCCATTTCTTCCAGATCGGGGGCTGTAGATTCTGCTATGAAATCCGCCAACGCCTGGCCCTTAATAGCCGTTCTCAGAGCAAAGTGTATGCGAAAATCACTAAACTCGACTGCCCATTTCACTAATCTCCCCGACGCATTAGGTCGGTTCAAAAAATGCTTCAAAGGCTGATTCGTCAGCACAGTAATCTCATGCGCATGGAAATAAGGCCTCAACTTCCGAGCAGTAATAATCAACGCAAAGAGATACTTCTCAACGGCGGGATAGTTCATTTCAGACTTGGAAAACGCCTTGCTTACATAATAAACGGGGACTTGATAACCCTCGACAACCTTCACTAACACAGAGCTAATGGCAAAATAAAAAACAGCCAAGTATAGATAGAGCGGCTCGCCTGGGACCGGTTTCGCCAACGGCGGGAGGGTGCGAAGTGATGGGTCCGACTACAGTCGACAGGCCCCGTAACGGCGAGGAAACGGCAAACAGGCCCACCAGGCCCCGAAAGGAAGGTCAAGATGACCTAGGAGAAGGGTCCTGACAAAGGGAGTCCCGACGAGGCAAGGTCCCAACAGAGTCGGTTCCGACAGTGGAGCTGGAAGCTCCCGATGAGAAGCCTTTAAGATGTCCCCGATGATGAATCCCTGAGAATGATTGGCCCTGTCACGATGACGAGGGGCCCCGAGCGGTGACACAACGAGATAACTCTGGAGTCCCCGACGGGAGTCGGGACTCGTTATCAGAGGATAAAGCCAAGATATGCGGGGCGTGGCCGAGATACGCGGAACGTGGATTAAGATACACGGAGCGTGGCCGAGATACGCGGGGCATGGCTAAGATACGCGAGATCATGTTCGAGATATGCGGGATACAGGCTAACCACCCCTAACGGTTCGCCAGGTACCTGAGACATCTCTTTGCCTATAAAAGGGCAGGAGATCATCTCAGAAAGACTTACGTTGAGTTGAATACACTCTGAATTTATTACTTGCCAGTCATAAAAGATACTCATTTAAGCATCGGAGAGGGATTCTGGGTCACCGCCCGGTCTATCCCCTCTTGCAGGATTGCGTGGAGCAAAGGAGCTAGGATTGCCGTCAAAGTCCGTACCAGAGTTCCACCGTGATCCAACATTGGCGCCGTCTGTGGGAAACAAACAAAAAGCTGACATGCCTTCTACTCGATCAATGGTGGCTGGCAAGAACAGAAGGGGACAATCCGGTGGTTCCCGTCACCCCGCTACAACGAATTTGAATTCAGTACCAGAACAAGAGGAAAACCAGAACCATCCCCCGGCTGAGCTCTCCCAGACAGGAGGGCACAATGGATCGCATCCCGAAGATGTTGCCCCTCAGCACCAGGACAACAGGGGGCAGGAGGCTCTCCCAGCTGCAGATTTGACGAGGGCCGTGGCAGAGGCTATGCCCATGTTTCTGGCGGCTGTAGAGGCTCTCTTGGATCGAAGAGAGGCTGCGAGGAGGCAGGAAGAGATGCCCCCGTTGGAGGAAGCGACCCTACCAACAGAGGGTCGGAACGCACAGGAAGCCCCGCCCCGAGGCCAGGGCAGAGGTAGGGCAACTGGTCAGCCGGAAAGGTTCGTGGTTGATGGGCCAGGACCAGTACAGCACAGGACCATTCCCCTGAATGGTCCCATCACTCCCGACCAGGTGTAAAGATCGTGAACATCTGCATGGGAGAACAGAAGCCACTGGTGTCGGAGCTGAGGGATCGATCCACTCATCCCTTCGTCCCCCGACTCATTGACACCCTAGCCCCGCCGGGGCTAGGCATCCCCACGATAAAGGAGTATGATGGTGAAGGAGATCGAGTTCGCCACGTCCAGAAGCACCTCATGGCGTGTCTGGGAAGAGCCCCAAGTGAAGACATAGTGTGTACGTTGTTCCCGAACACACTGGGAGAAAGGGCCCTGACTTGGTTCTTTAGTCTGCCCCCGGGATGCATCACTTGCTGGGCAGACATGCACGATCGATTCATTCAGCAGTACCAGGGTCGGAGGCGTCTATTGAAGAGCGTGAGGTCCCTGACCCAGGTGGTGCAGAGGCCGACGAATCGCTGGCTCATTATTACCAGCGGTACACAGCTAGCGTAGCAGAGATAGATGAAGAAATCTCTGAGGGCGAAACCATCCGTACCTTCATTCGGAACCTGACAGCCCCCTATGGCTCCGACCTGATGCGCAGCGTGGCTGAGAAGGCTGTGTGGAATATGGAGGCATTACAGAAGAGGGTGAAGCGGCAGATCGACGTCCAGGAGTCAAAGATAGCCGCAGGAGAACTGGAATCACCAAAGTCGAACAAGGGGAAGCAGTCAAGTAAACCTCTCGACGATCGTAAGTCAAAGGGTAAACCCGACAGTGGCAAGAATCGAGGTCGTCCGGATCGGAGGGACGACAGACGTTCTTCAAGGAAGGATAAGCGGGAGGATTTTGACATTCCTCTCAACTGCTCCATGGCGGAAGTGCTGACAGTCATGGAACGACAAGGTATCTCCAGGTACCCCCCGAAGAAAGATGGAGAATTCCTGGGGTCCCGCACAGATCGCTATTGTCAGTTTCACCGCGCAAATGGCCACGACACCAATCACTGTCGGGAACTGAAGAAGGAGATTGAAAAGCTAATCCAGAAGGGAAAGCTCAGGGAATTCGTCGGGGATAAACGATGCCGGTCCCGCTCTCGGTCCCGATCGCGGTCCCGTTCCCGATCCCGCGATCGGTCCCCGAAAAAGAAGAGAACTGATCCAGAGTCATCCGGTGCTCGCAAGGAGAGGCGAGTCATCAACGTGATTCATGGGGGATTTGCTGCTGGAGGTGATACCTCATCCGCCCGAGAGGTCTATGCCTCTAGAATCCCTACGGCGGTGGTGCTGGGTAAGAGGTCCCGATCTTGGACCTTGAAGGAAGAGATGGTAATCTCCTTCTCGTCGGAAGACCTCATAGGCGTGGAGACTCCACACGACGATGCCTTGGTGGTAACCTTGGATGTAGACGGGTTCGAAATGAAGAGAATTCTAATCGACGGAGGGAGCTCCTCCGACATTCTGTTCATGGACGCGCTGGAGGCTATGGGGAAAACAAAGAAAGATCTGAAGGAAGCAAACTTCCCGATGGTCGGATTCTCTGGCTCAACCTCCTACCCGCTAGGAGTAATCACTTTACCAGTGTAATTTGGTAGTGGGTGGAAATCAGAAAGGAGGAACGTGGAGTTTGTCGTAGTTGATTCTGCGGGGACCTACAACGCGATTATCGGGAGAACCACCATCAATCCCCTGATGGCGGTTGCCTCGACTGTGCACCAGAAGATTAAGTTCCCGACCGACCACGGAGTCGGGGAGGTCAAAGGCGACCAGGTGGCTTCCCGAAAATGCTATGTTAATGCCACCCGGAGGAGGAGGCGAGAGGCTATGACTATCCTCCAGACAGACACAGATCCCAGAGAAGAGTTTGGGCGTCCCACCCCCGTAGAAGATCTGAAAGAAGTCGAGATCGACGGACCCCAGAGGAAGGTGAAAATCGGGTCTGCTCTAACTGAAGAGACAGCCCAAAAATTGGTGGAATTGTTGAAGGAGTTCAAGGAGCTGTTTGCCTGGTCCCCCAGCGATATGCCAGGAATCAGCCCCGATGTGATCGTACACGAGCTGAAGATAGACCCCGCGATCAAGCCTATCACACAGAAAAGGCGTCCGATGGGCACGAATAAGAAGATCGCGATCCAGCAGGAAGTGGGCAGGTTGCTTGACGCCGGGTTCATTAAGGAGCTCCGATTCCAGACTTGGGTGGCCAACCCAGTACTGGTAAAGAAGACCAACGGGAAATGGCGAATGTGCGTGGACTTCCGCGACTTGAACAAGGCTTGTCCAAAGGATTGCTATCCACTCCCGAGGATTGACCAGCTGGTGGATGCCACATCGGGACATGAGCTGTTGAGTTTCATGGATGCGTACTCAGGATACAACCAGATCAAAATGGCCAAGGAAGACGCTCCCCACACAGCGTTCTATGCAGACAGCGAGATCTATCACTACGATGTCATGCCTTTCGGGTTGATCAAGGCCGGGGCAACCTACCAGCGGATGGTGAATAAGCTGTTTGGAGACATGCTGGGAGAAACCATGGAAGCCTATGTGGATGATATGCTGGTGAAGTCCCGACAAGCCGAGGATCACGTGCACAACCTTACCATGGCGTTTGAGCGGATGAGACTCCATCAAGTTCGCTTGAACCCGACGAAATGCGCCTTCGGAGTCCACTCAGGGAAGTTTTTGGGCTTCATGGTGAGCCAAAGAGGAATTGAAGTGAACCCTGAGAAGCTGAGGGCAATCGAGGAGATGTAGTCTCCGATAAACCATCGGGAGATGCAAGTACTGAATGGCCGACTAGCTGCAATGAACCGCTTCTTGTCCAAAGCCAGCGACCGATCAATGCCGTTTTTTGAAGTCTTGAGGGCCAACAAAAAATTCGAATGGACCGCCAAATGTGAAGAGGCGTTCCAAGCACTCAAGCAGCACCTTCGCACACTCCCGCCGCTGGCGAAACCGGTTCCAGGCGAGCCGCTCTTCCTTTATTTGGCTGTTTCTGAATTTGCCATTAGCTCTGTGTTAGTAAAGATTGTCGAGGGTAATCAAGTCCCCGTCTATTATGTAAGCAAGGCATTTGCCAAATCTGAATTGAACTACCCCGCCGTTGAGAAGTACCTCTTTGCGTTGATTATTACTGCTCGGAAGCTAAGGCCATATTTCCACGCACACGAGATCACTGTGCTAACGAACCAGCCTTTGAAGCATTTTTTGAACCGACCGGATGCGTCGGGGAGATTAGTGAAATGGGCAGTAGAGCTTAGCGAATTTCGCATACACTTCGCTCCGAGAACAGCCATTAAGGGTCAGGCATTAGCAGATTTCATAGCAGAGTCTACAGCCCCCGATCTGGAAGAAGCGGGCCCTGTAGAGGGGGCAACCATAGATGTCCCGACAGAAGAACAACCAGAGAGGGCAGAGCAATCAGAATAGCCAAACAAGGAAAATACCTGGGAGATGTACACGGATGGCTCCGCGAGTTCAGACGGATCAGAAGCGGGTTTTTTGTTGATACCGCCGGGTGAAGGTGAACCGCTCCGATATGCTTTGGCTTTAACATTCAAGGCCACAAACAATGAAGCGGAGTACGAAGCTCTTATCACGGGCCTAAAAATCGCTAAGGGCACTGGAATCGATCACTTGAGAGTGAAGTGCGACGCGGCGTTAATCGTGAACCAGGTTGAAGGGCGATACGAAGCAAGGAGTCCGATAATGAAAAAGTATCTGCGAGAGGTACAAGCCCTGAAAGAGAGCTTCAAAAGCTTCGATATCGAGGCTATTCCAAGGGAGGAGAACGTAGAGGCAGACGCCTTGAGCAAATTCGCCCTGGGGGCACCCTTGGAAGAAAATCGGAAGGTTCACTTCCTGGAGAAGGTGATCTTTTCAAACATCGACCCCACGCAGGTGTGCACCATAAAAGCAAAATCGGAGGAGGAGCCCACTTGGATGACCCCGATAGTCGCGTATCTGACTACGGGGGCAGCCCCCGAGGACAAGGTAGCAGCAGACAGGATATGTCGGATTGCGTCTAATTATGTGATGCTGGATAATCAGCTATACAAGAAGGGCTGGTTCTCGACTCCGTACCTAAAGTGTGTGGCAGAACCCGACACCAATCGAATCCTGAAGGAAATGCATGAGGGGGTCGCGGCTTGTCACGAAGGGGCCCGATCCATTTTGAGGAAGGTGTTGAACTTAGGCTACTATTGGCCCACGATGAACAAAGAAGCAACGGCGTTGGTCCGATCATGCGACGCGTGCCAGAGGTACGCCCCGAGTATCGCGGCTCCGCCCGCCAACCTGACATCCATCAAGAGCGCTTGGCCCTTCGCGCAGTGGGGCATCGACTTGGTGAGACCTCTTCCACAAGCACAAGGGCAATGTAAGTATTTACTTGTAGCTATCGATTATTTTTTGAAATGGATAGAGGCGAAGGCGTTGGCCTGAACAACGGGGAACCAGATCGTCAAGTTCCTCCAAACCCACATCGTATCCAGATACGGGATTCCTAAGGTGGTGATCAGCGACAATGGCCCACCGTTTAACGGCTCTCAGGTGAGGGAGTATCTGGAAGAATTGAACATTGAGCATCGGACCGCCTCCGTACGCCATGCTCACCAGGTGGAGTCAGCCAACAAAATCGTGATGGATGGCCTGAAGAAGAGGGTCTACGCCTTGAAGGGCAAGTGGCTGAATGAACTGGAAAATGTACTTTGGGCTGTTAGAACGACACCCAAACGATCAACAGGGGAGACTCCGTTTGGCCTCGTTTATGGCACGGAAGCTGTCGCACCTGTGGATGTAGTTGTGGCGTCCCATCGGATGAGATATTACGAGCCCCTAACGAACGACGAAGTGAGACGTCTGGACTTGGACTTACTCGAAGAGAAGAGGCGGGAGGCCGATGAAGTCCAAGCTCGAATGCGTTTAGCGACGGCCAGGTACTACAATCGGCGAGTGAAGTCCCGACAGTTCTTTGTCGGGGAGCTGGTTTGGCGTCGCAACGAGTTCACCCTTTTGGATCGAATCAACAAGATGTCACCAAAATGTGAAGGACCTTATAAGGTCGTGGGGATGCCAGCTCCAAATGCATATAAGTTGGAAGACCTCGATGGCAGAACATTAAAGCATTCTTTCAGTGGCGAACACTTGAAGAAACACCATGCTTGAAGAAAGTCGCCTTAAGTGGTGCCCGATAAAGTCGCCTTAAGTGGTGCTCGATAAAGTCGCCTTAAGTGGTGCCCGAAAAAGTCGCCTTAAGTGGTGCCCGATGTAAAATCGCCTTAAGTGGTGTTTGCTATTTATCGTTTAATTCGATGTAAGCCAATCTTATGCCATCAATAAATAAAGAGGTTGCTTCCAAATAAGAGTTGTCCTTAGATTTATGCTAAGTGTAAAAGTCGCCTTCAGTGGTGCACGATGAAAGTCGCCTTCAGTGGTGCACGATGAAAGTCGCCTTCAGTGGTGCGCGATGAAAGTCGCCTTCAATGGTGCACGATGAAAGTCGCCTTCAGTGGTGCACGATGAAAGTCGCCTTCAGTGGTGCACAATATTTAGATTTATTCTAAGTATCCAAAAGTCGCCTTCAGTGGTGCACGATGAAAGTCGCCTTCAGTGGTGCGCGATGAAAGTCGCCTTCAGTGGTGCACGATGAAAGTCGCCTTCAGTGGTGCACGATGAAAGTCGCCTTCAGTGGTGCGCGATGAAAGTCGCCTTCAGTGGTGCACGATGAAAGTCGCCTTCAGTGGTGCACGATGAAAGTCGCCTTCAGTGGTGCACGATGAAAGTCGCCTTCAGTGGTGCACAATATTTAGATTTATTCTAAGTATCCAAAAGTCGCCTTCAGTGGTGCACGATGAAAGTCGCCTTCAGTGGTGCACGATGAAAGTCGCCTTAAGTGGTGCACGAGAAAATTCGCCTTGAGTGGTGCACGATGCTTAGATTTATTCTAAGTGATATAAAGTCGTCTTAAGTGATGCATGAAACCAAGTCGCCCTAAGTGGTGCGCAGAATTAAGTCGTCTTAAGTGATGCATGGAGTTAAGTTGCCTTAAGTGGTGCAAGTTATTAAATCGACGGGAAAGACGTACGAGAATGTCTTAAGTGTCGAAGCTTCGACTTAAGCGCATATAAGTAAAGTCACTCGGAGAAGTGCAACAAAAGATCGGAACCAGAGAAGTTTGATATTGATAAAGGGCTCAAAGGCCCGATGATGACAAAAGAGAAGAAGATACAAGGACCCTAAAAGATAAAAATATTCAAGCTTGGTCCTTGTCGCCAGCATCGGCAGCAGCTGGGTCCGCGGAGTCAGTAGCAGAGGGATCCACAGGATTGGCTTCGGGAGGATTAGTTATCGGGGCGTCCGCACTTGGAAGTTCAGAAGCGTCTTCGACAATTACGGGAGTATTCCCCCCGTCACTCTCCTCGGAAAGAGTAAAATACTTCTTCGCGAAGGGAGCAAGGGAAGGAGATTTGTCGAAGTTTATGGCGTCGCCATACTCCAGGTGGAGCTCCTCAACCACGTTGAAGAGAGCGTTCTCCACCTCTGCGCCAAAGAACTTCATGGCATCAGCTTGAAAACCCGCCGACCTCCGATAGTCCTCCCGGCCCTTTTCCTCCGCTTCAGCCAGCTGCGCAGGATAGGAGTCCAGGGGGCATTCGCCTGTGAAGAGTTGAAGGGCCTGTAGAAGTCCCCATCAAGAGCAAGGGGAGAGATAGGACGAGAAAGGGAAGGGCACGCCTCCGTCTCGGCCCGAACAGGGGAGGGAGAGAAATCGTGGATAGGCGAGAGCTCCCGCTGCTGAGGAGAAGACGAAGGAGGCGGCCCCTGAGGGGTTGGTTTCAAAGGGGATTGTCCCGCCTTCCGACGCTGTTGAAGGGGGTCAGCCCCGCCAGTCTCCTCGGAGGAGTCCAGAGTTTCCACCTGACGAAACTGTTCGCCAGATGGTGCCTTCTCCCCAGCTGAGGAAGGCACCCCAGCTGGAGGCGGTGCATCTGCGGAAGCTGCAGGACCCGAGGAAGCTCCCGAGCGACCTGCACCTGGAGGATGAAGAGCTTCAGAAAGGTAGTCAGGAAGTTCATCGGGATTCTTACACCAAATGATACGTCGGGAGACGTATTGATCCTTCCCGCGGTAATGATAGTAGCCAGCCTTCAAAACTCGGGGAGTTTCGCCTCGAAGGATTCTTTTGACATCAGTAATGCGACCTTCCTTGGTCGAGGAAATCAAATCCGACGGGACCATCCTCTTGTACGATTTAATAGCAAGTCGAAGTTTTTTACCTTCCTCAGCGTTCTGGAACTCGAAGAGCTGGTCCAGGTCCACCCGTTTCCGCTTGGGCTGCTCCGCCGAAGGAGACCCCGACCTAGCAGCAGCCTTCTTGGCAGACTTCCTCTTCCGCGAGGGGCGGACAGCATCAGTCTCCCCCTGCTTAAGGAATAGATCGGTGAGCACAGATACCTTCTTGGCTGCAAACAGTAAACAAAGAAAGAGTTAGAAGTTTACCCAAGGAACCATATTGGAAGGACCGTCGAAGAGTTGGCCCCCAGAAACAATGTCAAGGAGTCGGATCCCGGCGTGCACCAGGTCATGCTCCACGAGTGAGTTGGCGTTGAGAGGAGTGTAAGACTCCTCCCACCGATAGAGCTGGATAAGCTGGAGAGTCTCAAAATCCTCATCAGCATAAGTGTGGAAAGCAGGCGGAGGGTCTGCTACCACCTCCCAGCGAGGCCAGGGAATGGAGGAGTGACGGATGAAGAAGTAGCTCCTCTTCCAGCTACTATTGTCGGACCCGGTATCGATCAAGAGTCCCCGACCCTTGACCACCTTCCAGGTTTCACTGGTCCAACCATGCCGGGCAAGCTGCTGCTTACTCCACTTAGGCATCCGGGGGTAGAAGGCGCAAACCCCCGCCTCGTTGCACTTCATCCCATAAAAGGTTCTGAAGAGTTGGAGGCTGTAGACCCACTTCTGTCGGAGACAGAGGACTTGAAAGGCGTTCCAGAGGCGGATGGCATGGGGAGAAAAGGTGGTGGGGGTGTGTTCTGTAATGACGGCACAGCTCGACCAGATTACCGCAAAAGGGGAACCTGATCCCCGCTGATATTTGTCCCGTAGAGACAAACACCTCCCCTTTCTGGGGACGAGTAACCTCAGAGTCACTCGAGGGACGATGCCTAGGATATGGGAAACGAGGTTCCCAGGTGATGGTGATGCAACCCTCTCGGAGAGCTGCATCATAGGCAGTGTTGGAAATCTCATTTGGAGCATAATCAAAATTAAAGGGTTTTCTCCCCTCAGAGCTGGAACTGCTGTCTGAAAAGCAACCAGGGCAAGAAAATACAGTGGGACTCTTGGAAAAATTAGAAAGAAAAAAGACGAACAGACAACGAAGAGGGACTCCTTACCAGACATGATGAGGTAGAGGTTGAAGGAGATGAACGAAACGTCGCCGGAAAGATGATCGGAAAGACTCCAAAGACCTTCGAAATCACAGAGCTTGGAATTGCTGAGGAATCGCAGAGAGCTTTTGAGAATTCGAAGACGGTAAAGGTTAAATGGTGACTATGGCTAGGGTTTTATAATCGAAGAAGACGGTTGAAAGGACACTTCGATCCGGGTCGTCGAAGTCGAAGAGTCTTAATCTGGACCGTTGAGATGAAACGTGCAGAAGGACAACGGGCGTAATGATGAAACGGCCTAAAAAGCACTTTTTCAGAAAAGGACAGGCGCGAAAAATCAGGCACGTGGGTCGAAAACGTCACTCCATTATCTACTGCGTTTAATGTACTAGGAAACCGAGAAGATCCTTGGGATATAACAGTTATCCACAAAACCCTGAGGAAACGTAGAGGAGAAGACTGATAAACTGAGTAACTGAACCAAGGAAAAGATCCCCGACTCTAGTATTGAAAGATCGGGAGTTGAAAGACACGACGAACTAAAAGTCCCTCATGTCTTGGGGGCAAATGATGGGTCCGACTACAGTCGTCAGGCCCCGTAACGGCGAGGAAACGGAAAACAGGCCCACCAGGCCCCCGAAGGAAGGTCAAGATGACCTAGGAGAAGGGTCCCGACAAAGGGAGTCCCGACGAGGCAAGGTCCCGACAGAGTCGGTTCCGACCGTGGAGCTGGAAGCTCCCGATGAGAAGCCTTTGAGAAGGTCCCGATGATGAATCCCTGAGAATGATTGGCCCTGTCACGATGACGAGGGGCCCCGAGCGGTGACACAACGAGATAACTCTGGAGTCCCCGACGGGAGTCGGGACTCGTTATCAGAGGATAAAGCCAAGATATGCGGGGCGTGGCCGAGATACGCGGAACGTGGATTAAGATACACGGAGCGTGGCCGAGATACGCGGGGCATGGCTAAGATACGCGAGATCATGTTCGAGATATGCGGGATACGGGCTAACCACCCCTAACGGTTCGCCAGGTACCTGAGACATCTCTTTGCCTATAAAAGGGCAGGAGATCATCTCAGAAAGACTTACGTTGAGTTGAATACACTCTGAATTTATTACTTGCCAGTCATACAAGATACTCATTTAAGCATCGGAGAGGGATTCTGGGTCACCGCCCGGTCTATCCCCTCTTGCAGGATTGCGTGGAGCAAAGGAGCTAGGATTGCCGTCAAAGTCCGTACCAGAGTTCCACCGTGATCCAACACGAAGGTGCTGCTTGAGTGCCTGGAACGCCTCTTCACACTTGGCGGTCCACTCAAAGTTCTTATTGGCCCTCAGGACTTCAAAAAATGGCATTGATCGGTAACTCGCCTTGGACAGGAAGCGATTCATTGCAGCCAGTCGGCCATTCAGCACTTGCACCTCCCGATGATTTACTGAAGACTGCATCTCCTCGATCGCCTTCAGCTTCTCGGGGTTCACCTCAATTCCTCTTTGACTCACCATAAATCCCAGAAACTTCCCCGAATGGACTCCGAAGGCGCACTTGGTCGGGTTCAAGCGAACCTGATGGAGCCTCATCCGCTCAAACGCCGTAGCTAGGTTGTGCACATGATCCTCAGCTTGTCGGGACTTTACCAGCATATCGTCCACGTAAGCCTCCATGGTTTTCCCCAGCATATCTCCGAACAGCTTGTTCACCATCCGCTGGTAGGTTGCCCCGGCATTGATTAGTCCGAAAGGCATGACATCGTAGTGATAGATGTCACTGTCGGCATAAAAGGCAGTGTGGGGGACATCCTCCTTAGCCATCTTGATCTGATTATAGCCCGAGTACTCATCCATGAAGCTCAACAACTCATGTCCCGATGTGGCATCCACCAGCTGGTTGATTCTCGGGAGCGGGTAACAGTCCTTCGGGCAAGCCTTATTCAGATCGCGGAAATCCACGCACATCCGCCACTTCCCATTGCTCTTCTTCACTAGTACCTGGTTAGCAACCCAGGTCTGAAATCGGAGCTCTTTTATAAACCCAGCATCGAGCAGCCTGCCCACCTCCTGCTGGATCGCGATCCTTTTGTCCGCGCCCATCGGGCGCCTTTTCTGCGCGATAGGCTTGATCGCGGGATCAATCTTCAGCTCGTGCACGATCACATCGGGGCTGATTCCTTGCATGTCACTCGGGGACCAGGCAAACAGCTCCTTGAAATCTTTCAACAGCTCAATCAGTTCTCGGACCCTCTCGTCAGACAGGGCGGACCCGATTTTCACCTTCCTCTGAGGTCCGTCGATCTCGACCTCCTTCAAATCCTCCATGGGAGCGGGACGCCCAAACTCTTCTCTGGGATCTGCATCGGTCTGGAGGATAGCCATGGCCTCTCGTCTCTTCCGTCGGGTGGCATTAATGTAGCACCTTCTGGAGGCCACCTGGTCACCCTTGACCTCTCCGACTCCATGGTCAGTCGGGAACTTCATCTTCTGGTGCACAGTCAAAGCAACTGCCATCAGGGGGTTGATGTGGTTCTCCCGATAATCGCGTTGTAAGTCCCCGCGGACTCAACCACCACGAAGTCCACTTTTTTCCTCTCCGCCTTCCACTCGCTACCAATCTCCACTAGTAAGGTGATCATTCCCAGCGGATAGGAGGTAATACTAGAGAATCCGACCATCGGGAAGTTCACCTCCTTGAGATCCATCAAAATCCGCTTCATCTCATACCCATCTACGTCTAGGGTCACGACCAGAGCGTCATCATGTGGAGTCTCCACTCCTATCAGGTCCTCCGCGGAAAAGGAAATCACCATCTCTTCCTTCGCGGTCCAGGATCGGGACCTCTTGCCCAGTACCACAGCAGCAAAAATCCTAGAGGCATAAACCTCCCGAGAGGCTGTGGTGTCACCTCCCGCGGCAAATCCTCCATGAATCACATTGATAGTGCCCCGTTTCTCCTTACGGGCACCAGAAGACTCCGTCTCAGACCTCTTCTTCTTTGGGGACCGATCGCGGGATCGGGAACGGGACCGCGATCGAGATCGAGAACGGGATCGACACCGCTTCTCCCCGAAAAACTCCTTAAGCTTCCCCTTCTGGATTAGCTTTTCGATCTCCTTCTTCAGCTCCCGACAATGATTAGTGTCGTGACCATTCGCGCGGTGGAACCGACAGTAATGATCGGTGCGGGATTCCAAAAATTCTCCTTCTTTCTTCGGGGGTACCTGGAGATACCCCGTCGTTCCATGACCGTTAACACCTCCGCCATAGAGCTGTTGAGAGGAATGCTATGATCCTACCGCTTGTCCTTCCTCGAAGAACATCTATCATCCCTTCGATCAGAGCGACCTCGACTCCGACTGCTCTCGGATTTATCCTTCGACTTTCGATCATCCAAGGGTTTAGACGACTGCTTTCCCTTATTCGATTTCGGGGGCTCAAGCTCTCCGGCAGCTATTTTCGACTCATGGACGTCGATTTGCCGCTTCACCCTTTTCTGCAATGCCTCCATATTCCATACAGGCTTCTCAGCCACACTGTGCATCAAGTCGGAACCATAGGGGGCTGCTAGGTTCCGAATGAAGGTACTGATGGTCTCACCCTCTATAATCTCCTCGTCAATCTCCGCCACGCTGGCAGTGTATCGCTGGTAATAGTGTGCTAGCGACTCATCGGGCCTCTGCACCACCTGGGTCAGGGACCTCACACTCTTCAACAGACGTCGACGACCCTGGTACTGCTGAATAAAGCGGTCGTGCATATCAGCCCAGCAATTGATGCACCCTGGGGGCAGACTGAAGAACCAGGTCAAGGCTCTCTCACCAAGTGTGTTCGGGAACAGTGTACACACGATATCTTCATTCGGGGCTCTGCCCAGACACGCCATGAGGTGTTTTTGGACATGACGAACCGGATCTCCCTCACCATCATACTCCTTAATCGTGGGGATACCCAGCCCTGGCGGGGCGAGGGTGTCTATCAATCGGGGAACAAATGGATGAGAGGACCGATCCCTCAGCTCCGACAGCAGCGGCTTATGCTCTCCCATGCAGATGTTCACGATCTTCACCACCTGATCGGGTGTGATGGGACCATTTAGGGGAATGGTCCTATGCTGCACTGGTCCTAGCCCATCGACCACAAATCGCTCTGTCTGAGCGGGCTCCTTACCCCTGTCCTGGCTCCGAGGTTGGGCCTCCTGCACATTCTGAACCTCTGCCGGCGGGGGCACCTCCTCCATTGGTGAGGGCACCTCCTCTTGCCTCCTCGCAGCCTCTCTTCGATCTAAAAGAGCCTCCACGGCCGCCAAAAACAGCGGCATGGCATCCGCCACAGCCTTCGTCGGGTCCGCATTTGGAGGAGCCTCCTGCCTCCTATTCTCTTGGTGCTGGGCAGCATCTTCGGGGACTTCGTGGTGCTCCCCTGTCTGGTCGTTGTGCTCCGTGGTCTGGGAGACCTCAGCAGGGAGATACTGGTCCCCAGCACGCTCTGGTGGTGAATTCAGAGTCGTCCCAGCAGGATGACGGGAACCACCAGATTGTCCTTGTCTTCTTTGCTTGCCAGCCGCCTTTGAACGAGTAGAAGGCATATTAGCTTTTTGTCACGTTTCCCACAGAGGGCGCCAATGTTGGATCACGATGGAACTCCGGTACGGTCTTGACGGCGATCCGAGCTCCTTTGCTCCACGTAATCCTGCAAGAGGGGATAGACCGGGCGGTGACCCAGAATCCCTCTCCGATGCTTAAATGAGTATCTCGTATGAACTGGCAAGCAGTAAACTCAAAGTGTGTATCTCAAAACGTAATGTGATCTGAGGTAACCTCTGCCCTTTTATAGGAGGAGAGGTACCTCAGTTACCTGGTGAACCGTTGGGGTGGTTAGCCCATATTCCGCATATCTCGGGCACGATCCCGCCTATCTAGGCCATGATCTCGCTTATCTCGGCCACGCCCCGCGTATCTCGGCCATGCTCCGCGTATCTCAACCATGCTCCGCGTATCTCGGCCACGCCCCGCGTATCTCGGCCTTAACCTCTGATAGCAAGTCCCGACTAATATCGGGTGATGGGTCCGACTATAGCCGTCAGGCCCTTTAACGGCGAGGAAACGGCAAACAGGCCCACCAGGCCCAAAGTAAGGGCCAAGATGACCTAGGAGAAGGGTCCCGATGAAGGGAGTCCCGACGAAGCAAGGTCCCGACAGAGTCGGTCCCGACAGTGGAGCTGGAGGCTCCCGACGAGAAGCCTTTAAGTAGGCCCCGATGATGAATCCCTGAGAATGGTTGGCCCTGTCACGATGACGAGGGGCCCCGAGCGGTGACACAACAAGACAACTCTGGAGTCCCCGACGGGAGTCGGGACTCGCTACCAGAGGATAAAGCCAAGATATGCGGGGCGTGGCCGAAATATACGGAACGTGGTTGAGATACACGGATCGTGGCCGAGATACGCGGGGCATGGCTAAGATACGCGAGATCGTGTACGAGATAAGCGGGATACGGGCTAACCACCCCTAACGGTTCGCCAGGTACCTGAGGCACCTCTTTGCCTATAAAAGGGCAGGAGGTCACCTCAGATCACTTACGTTGAGTTCGATATACTTTTGAGATTGTTGCTTGCCAGTCATACGAGAGACTCAATTAAGCATCGGAGAGGGATTCTGGGTCACCGCCCGGTCTATCCCCTCTTGCAGGATTGCGTGGAGCAAAGGAGCTAGGATTGCCGTCAAGATCCATACCGGAGTTCCATCGTGATACAACATTGGCGCCGTCTGTGGGAATCAAACAAAAAGCTGATATGCCTTCTACTCGATCGATGGCGGCTGGCAAGAACAAGAGAGGACAATCTGGTGGTTCCCGTCACCCCACTGCAACGAACCTGAATTCAGTACCAGAACAAGGGGAAAACCAGAACCATCCCCCGGCTGAGCTCTCCCAGACAGGAGGACACAATGGATCGCATCCCGAAGACGTTTCCCCTCAACACCAGGATAACAGGGGGCAGGAGGCTCCCCCAGCTGCAGATTTGACGAGGGCCGTGGCCGAAGCCATGCCCATGTTTTTAGCGGCTGTCGAGGCTCTTTTGGACCGAAGGGAGGCTGCGAGGAGGCAGGAGGAGATGCCCCCTCTGGAGGAAGCAACCTTACCAACAGAGGGTCAGAATGCGCAGGAAGCCCCGCCCCGAGGCTAGGACAGAGGTAGGGCAACTGGTCAGCCGGAAAAGTTCGTGGTTGATGGGCCAGGACCAGTACAGAACAGGACCATTCCCCTGAATGGTCCCATTACTCCCGACCAGGTGGTAAAGATCGTGAACATCTGTATGGGAGAACAGAAGCCGCTGGTGTCGGAACTGAGGGATCGATCTACTCATCCCTTCGTTCCCCGACTAATAGACGCCCTCGCCCCACCTGGGCTGGGTATCCCCGAGATTAAGGAATATGATGGCGAAGGAGATCCAGTCCGTCACGTCCAGAAGCATCTTATGGCGTGTCTGGGTAGAGCCCCGAATGAAGATATAGTGTGTACACTGTTCCCAAACACACTCGGAGAAAGAGCCCTGACCTGGTTCTTCAGCCTTCCCCCAGGCTGCATTACCTGTTGGGCGGACATGCACGACCGCTTCATTCGACAATATCAGGGCCGCAGGCGATTGTTGAAGAGCGTGAGGTCTCTGACCCAGGTGGTGCAGAGGCCCGACGAGTCGCTGGCACACTATTACCAGCGGTACACAGCCAGCGTAGCAGAGATAGACGAGGAAATCTCAGAAGGCGAGACCATCCGCACCTTTATTCGGAACCTGACAGCCCCCTATGGCTCCGACTTGATGCACAGCGTGGCTGAGAAGGCTGTGTGGAATATGGAGGCTTTGCAGAAGAGGGTGAAGCGACAGATTGACGTCCAGGAGTCTAAGATAGCCGCGGGAGAACTGGAGCCCCCAAAGTCAATTAAAGGGAAGCAGCCGAGTAAACCTTTCGACGATCGTAAGTCAAAGGGTAAACCCGACAGCAGCAAGAATCGAGGTCGTCCGGATCGGAGGGACGACAGACGTTCTTCAAGGAAGGACAAGCGGGAAGATCTCGACATTCCTCTCAACTGCTCCATGGCGGAAGTGCTGACAGTCATGGAACGACAAGGTATCTCCAGATACCCCCCGAAGAAAGACGGAGAATTCCTCGGGTCCCGCACAGATCGCTATTGCCGATTCCACCGCGCAAATGGCCACGACACCAATCACTGTCGGGAGCTGAAAAAGGAGATTGAGAAGCTAATACAGAAGGGAAAGCTCAAGGAATTTGTCGGGGACAAACGCTGCAGGTCCCACTCTCGGTCTCGGTCGCGGTCCCGTTCCCGATCCCGCGATCGGTCTCCGAAGAAGAAGAGAACTGACCCAGAGTCATCTGGTGTGCGCAAGGAAAGACGAGTCATCAACGTAATTCACGGAGGATTTGCTGCTGGAGGAGATACCTCATCCGCTCGAGAGGTCTATGCCTCTAGAATCCCTACGGCGGTGGTGCTGGGTAAGAGGTCCCGATCCTGGACCCTAAAGGAAGAGATGGTGATCTCCTTCTCATCGGAGGACCTCATAGGCGTGGAGACTCCGCACGACGATGCCCTGGTGGTAACCCTGGACGTAGATGGGTTCGAGATGAAGAGAATCCTAATCGACGGAGGGAGCTCCTCCGACATTTTGTTCATGGACGCGCTGGAAGCCATGGGGAAGACGAAGAAGGATCTAAAGGAAGCAAACTTCCCGATGGTCGGGTTTTCTGGCTCAACTTCTTACCCACTGGGAGTAATCACCTTACCAGTGGAGTTTGGTAGTGGGTGGAAGTCGGAAAGGAGGAATGTGGAATTTGTCATGGTTGATTCTGCGGGGACCTACAACGCAATTATCGGGAGAACCACCATCAATCCCCTAATGGCGGTCGCCTCGACTGTGCACCAGAAGATGAAGTTCCCGACTGACCACGGGGTCGGAGAAGTCAAGGGCGACCAGGTGGCTTCTCGAAAATGCTATGTTAATGCCACCCGGAGGAGGAGGCGAGAGGCCATGACTGTCCTCCAGACAGACACAGATCCCAGAGAAGAGTTTGGGCGTCCCGCCCCGGTAGAGGATCTGAAGGAAGTCGAGATCGACGGACCCCAGAGGAAGGTAAAGATCGGGTCCGCTCTAACTGAGGAGACAACCCAAAAATTGGTGGAATTGCTGAAAGAGTTCAAGGAGCTGTTTGCCTGGTCCCCCAGCGATATGCCAGGAATCAGCCCCGACGTGATCGTACACGAGCTGAAAATAGACCCCGCGATCAAGCCTATCACGCAGAAGAGGCGTCCGATGGGCACGGATAAGAAGATCGCGATCCAGCAGGAGGTGGGCAAGTTGCTCGATGCTGGTTTCATCAAGGAGCTCCGATTCCAGACTTGGGTCGCCAACCCAGTGCTGGTGAAGAAGACTAACGGAAAATGGCGAATGTGCGTGGACTTCCGCGACTTGAACAAGGCTTGTCCAAAGGATTGCTATCCACTCACGAGGATCGACCAGCTGGTGGATGCCACGTCGGGACATGAGTTGCTGAGCTTCATGGATGCGTATTCAGGCTACAACCAGATCAAGATGGCCAAGGAAGACGCCCCACACACTGCGTTTTACGCAGACAGCGACATCTATCACTATGATGTCATGCCTTTCGGGTTAATCAACGCCGGGGCAACCTACCAGCGGATGGTGAACAAGCTGTTTGGGGATATGCTGGGAGAAACCATGGAAGCTTACGTGGACGACATGCTGGTGAAGTCCCGACAATCCGAGAATCACGTGCACAACCTTACCATGGCGTTTGAGCGGATGAGGCTTCATCAAGTTCGCTTGAACCCGACGAAATGCGCCTTCGGAGTCCACTCAGGGAAGTTTTTGGGCTTCATGGTGAGCCAAAGAGGAATTGAAGTGAACCCTGAGAAGCTGAGGGCAATCGAGGAGATGCAGTCTCCGATAAACCATCGGGAGGTGCAAGTATTGAATGGCCGACTAGCTGCAATGAACTGCTTCTTGTCCAAAGCCAGCGACCGATCAATGCCGTATTTTGAAGTCTTGAGGGCTAACAAAAAATTCGAATGGACCGCCAAATGTGAAGAGGCGTTCCAAGCACTCAAGCAGCATCTTCGCACACTCCCGCCGCTGGCGAAACCGGTTCCAGGCGAGCCGCTCTTCCTTTATTTGGCTGTTTCTGAATTTGCTATTAGCTCTGTGTTAGTGAAGGTTGTCGAGGGTAATCAAGTCCCCGTCTATTATGTATGCAAGGCATTTGCCAAATCTGAATTGAACTATCCCGCCGTTGAGAAGTACCTCTTTACGTTGATAATTACTGCCCGGAAGCTAAGGCCATATTTCCACGCACACGAGATCACTGTGCTAACGAACCAGCCTTTGAAGCATTTTTTGAACCGACCCGATGCGTCGGGGAGATTGGTGAAATGGGCAGTAGAGCTCAGTGAGTTTCGAATACACTTTGCTCCAAGAACGACAATCAAGGGCCAGGCATTGGCGGACTTTATAGCAGAATCTACAGCCCCCGATCTAGAAGAAACGGGCCCTGTAGAGGGGGCAACCATGGAGGTCCCGACAGAAGAACAACCAGAGAAGGCAGAGCAATCAGAACAGCCAAACAAGGAAAATATCTGGGAGATGTACACCGATGGCTCCGCGAGTTCAGACGGATCAGGAGCGGGTTTCTTGTTGATACCATCGGGTGAAGGTGAACCGCTCCGATATGCCTTGGCTTTAACATTCAAGGCCACAAACAACGAAGCGGAGTATGAAGCTCTTATCACGGGCCTGAAAATCGCTAAAGGCACTGGAATCAATCACTTAAGAGTGAAGTGCGACGCGGCGTTAATCGTGAACCAGGTTCAAGGGCGATACGAAGCCAGGAGCCCGATAATGAAGAAGTATCTGCGAGAGGTACAAACCCTAAGAGAGAGCTTCAAAAGCTTCGATATCGAGGCTATTCCGAGGGAGGAAAACGTAGAGACAAATACCTCCCCTTTCTGGGGACGAGTAACCTCAGGGTCACTCGAGGGACGATGTCGATCATACGGGAAGCGAGGTTCCCAGGTGAGGGAGATGCAACCCTCTCGGAGAGCAGCATCGTAAGCAGTGGTGGAAATTTCATTCGGAGCATAGTCAAATTTAAAAGGTTTTCTCCCCTCGGAGCTGGAACCGCTGTCTGAAAAGCAACCAGGGCAAGAAAATACAGTGGGATTCTGGAAGAAATTAAGAAGGAAAAGACGAACAAGCAACGGAGAGTGTTTCCTTACCAGACATGGTGGAGTAGAGGTTGAAAGGGATGAACGAAGTATCGCCGGAAAGGTGGTCGGAGAAGATACCAAGGATCTTCGAAAGCACAGAGCTGGGAATTGCAGAGGAATCGCAGAAAGCTTTTGAGAATTCGAAGACGGTAAAAGTTAAATTGTGACTGTGGCTAGGGTTTTATAGTCGAAGAAGACAGTTGAAAGGACACTTCGATCCGAATCGTCAAATTCGAATGGTCTTAATCTGGACCGTCGAGATGAAACGTGCAGAAGGACAACGGGCGTAATGATGAAACGGTCTGAAAAGCACTTTTCAGAAAAGGACAGGCGCGAAAAATCAGGCACGTGGGTCGAAAACGTCAGTCCATCATCTGCTGCATTTAATGCACTAGAAAACCGAAGAGACCCTTGGGATATAGCAGTTATCCATAAAACCCTGAGGAATCGGGGAGGAGAAGACTGATAACTTTAAGTAACTGAACCAAGGAGTAGATACCCGACTCTAGTATTAGAAAAATCGGGAGTTGGAAGACACGACGAACTAAAAGTCCCTCATGTCTTGGGGGCAAATGATGGGTCCGACTATAGCCGTCAGGCCCTTTAACGGCGAGGAAACGGAAAACAGGCCCACCAGGCCCAAAGTAAGGGTCAAGATGACCTAGGAGAAGGGTCCCGATGAAGGGAGTCCCGACGAAGCAAGGTCCCGACAGAGTCGGTCCCGACAGTGGAGCTGGAGGCTCCCGACGAGAAGCCTTTAAGTAGGCCCCGATGATGAATCCCTGAGAATGATTGGCCCTGTCACGATGACGAGGGGCCCCGAGCGGTGACACAACAAGACAACTCTGGAGTCCCCGACGGGAGTCGGGACTCGTTACCAGAGGATAAAGCCAAGATATGCGGGGCGTGGCCGAAATATACGGAACGTGGTTGAGATACACGGATCGTGGCCGAGATACGCGGGGCATGGCTAAGATACGCGAGATCGTGTACGAGATAAGCAGGATACGGGCTAACCACCCCTAACGGTTCGCCAGGTACCTGAGGCACCTCTTTGCCTATAAAAGGGCAGGAGGTCACCTCAGATCACTTACGTTGAGTTCGATATACTTTTGAGATTGTTGCTTGCCAGTCATACGAGAGACTCATTTAAGCATCGGAGAGGGATTCTGGGTCACCGCCCGGTCTATCCCCTCTTGCAGGATTGCGTGGAGCAAAGGAGCTAGGATTGCCGTCAAGATCCATACCGGAGTTCCATCGTGATCCAACATCGGGGACTCCAGAGTTATCTCGTTGTGTCACCGCTCGGGGCCCCTCGTCATCGTGACAGGGCCAATCGTTCTCAGGGATTCATCATCGGGGCCTACTTAAAGGCATCTCATCGGGAGCATCCAGCTCACCTATCGGGACCGACTTTGTCGGGACCTTTTATCATCGGGACTCCCTCTGTCGGGACCCTTCGCCTTGGTCTTCTTGACCTCCTTTTAGAGCCCAGTGGGCCTATTCACCGTTTCCTCGCCGTTAAAGGGCCTAACGGTCATAGCAAAACCCATCACCAGGTACACTTGGTGAGAGGGCCCTGACGTGGTTCTTCAGCCTGCCCCCAGGATGCATTTCTAGCTGGGCTGATATGCACGATCGTTTTATTCAGCAGTACCAGGGTCGTCGGCGCCTCTTGAAGAGCGTGAGGTCCCTCGCCCAGGTTGTGCAGAGGCCCGACGAATCGCTGGCGCATTATTACCAGCGGTACACTGCCAATGTAGCCGAAATTGATGAAGAGATATCGGAGGGAGAGACTATCCGCACCTTCCTTCGGAACCTTACAGCACCTTATGGTTCCGACCTGATGCACAGCGTGGCTGAGAAGGCTGTGTGGAACATGGAGGCAATACAGATGAGGGTGAAGCAGCAAATCGACGTGCAAGAGTCGAAAATAGCTGTCGGAGAGCTTGATCCTCCGAAGTCGAATAGGGGGAAGCAGTCGCTCAAGCCATTGGACGACCATAAGCGGAAGGATAAATCCGAGGGCAGTCGAGGTCGTTCTGATCGATGGGAGGACAGACGTCCCCCGAGGAAGGACAAGCGGGAGGACTACCATATCCCTCTAAATAGCTCCATGGCGGAGGTGTTAATGGTGATGGACCGACAGGGTATCTCCAGGTACCCCCCGAAGAAGGAAGGATAATTTTTGGGATCCCGCACCGATCGTTACTGTCGGTTCCACCGCGCCAGCGGTCATGACACTAATCATTGTCGGGAGTTGAAGAAGGAAATTGAAAAGCTGATCCAGAAGGGGAAGCTTAAGGAGTTTGTGGCGGAAAGGCCGTGTCGATCTCGCTCCCGATCTCGATCGCGGTCCCGTTCCCGATCCCGCGATCGGTCCCCAAAGATGAAGAAGTCAGAGCCAGAGTCTTCTGGTGCCGGTAAGGAGAAGCAGGGCACCATCAATGTGATTCACGGAGGATTTGCCGCAGGAGGTGCCACCACAGCCTCTCGGGAAGTCTATGCCTCTAGAATTTCCGCTGCTGTGGTGCTGGGCAAGAGGTCCCGATCCTAGACCGCGAAGGAAGAGATTGTAATTTCCATTTCAGCGGAGGACCTGGTAGGTGTGGAGAGTCCACACGATGATGCAGTGGTCGTGACCCTAGACGTGGATGGGTACGAGATGAAGCGAATTTTGATCGACGGAGGGAGCTCCTCCGATATTCTGTTTATGGATGCGCTGGAGGCCATGGGGAAAACGAAGAAGGATCTCAAGCAGGTGAACTTCCCGATGGTCGGGTTCTCTGGTTTTACCTCTTATCCGCTGGGAATGATCACCTTACCAGTGGAGTTTGGTAGCGGGTGGAAAGCGGAGAGGAGGAATGTGGACTTCGTGGTGGTTGAGTCCGCAGGGACTTATAATGCGATTATCGGGAGAACCACCATCAACCCCCTAATGGCAGTTGCCTCGACTGTTCACCAGAAGATGAAGTTCCCGACTGACCACGGAGTCGAGGAGGTCAAGGGCGACCAGGTGGCTTCCAGGAAGTGTTATGTTAATGCCACCCGAAGGAGAAGACGGGAGGCTATGACTATCCTCCAGACCGATGCTGATCCCAGAGAGGAGTTTGGGCGTCCCGCCCCTATGGAGGATTTGAAGGAGGTCGAGATTGATGGACCTCACAGGAAGGTGAAAAACGGGTCCGCCCTGTCTGACGAGAGGGCCCGAGAATTGATTGGGCTGCTAAAGGAGTTCAAGGAGTTGTTTGCCTGGTCCCCGAGTGACATGCCAGGAATCAGCCCCGATGTGATTGAGCATGAGTTGAAGATTGATCCCACGATCAAGCCTATCGCGCAGAAAAGGCGTCTGATGGGCGCGGACAAGAGAATCGCGATCCAGCAGGAGGTGGGCAGGTTGCTCGATGCTGGATTCATCAAGGAGCTCCGATTCCAGACTTGGGTTGCCAACCCGGTTCTGCTGAAGAAGAGCAATGGGAAATGGCGGATGTGTGTTGATTTCCGCGACTTGAATAAGGCTTGCCCGAAGGATTGTTACCCGCTTCCGAGGATTGACCAGTTGGTAGATGCTACGTCGGGACATGAATTGCTGAGCTTCATGGATGCTTACTCGGGTTATAATCAGATCAAGATGGCTAAGGAGGATGCCCCCCGCACTGCTTTTTATGCTGATGGTGACATCTATCACTACGATGTCATGCCCTTTGGATTGATTAATGCCGGGGCAACTTATCAAAGGATGGTGAACAAGCTGTTCGGAGACATGCTGGGGAAAACCATAGAGGCTTATGTGGACGATATGCTGGTGAAGTTCCGACAGGCTGGGGATCATGTTCACAACTTAGCCACGGCGTTTGAGCGGATGAGGCTTCATCAGGTTCGCTTGAACCCGATCAAGTGTGCCTTTGGAGTGCACTCAGGGAAGTTTTTGGGCTTTATGGTAAGCCAACGAGGAATTGAGGTGAACCCCGAGAAGCTGAGGGCAATCGAGGAGATGCAGTCTCCGATAAATCATCGGGAGGTGCAAGTGCTGAATGGCCGACTAGCTGCAATGAATCGCTTCCTGTCCAAGGCAAGTGACCGATCTATGCCATTTTTTGAAGTTCTGAGGGCCAACAAGAAGTTTGAGTGGACTGCCAAGTGTGAAGAGGCATTCCAGGCACTCAAGCAGCACCTTCGCAGCCTCCTGCCATTGGCGAAACCGATCCCAGGCGAGTCGCTCTATCTATATTTGGCTGTTTCTGAGTTTGCTATTAGCTCTGTGTTAGTGAAGATTGTCGAGGGTAATCAAGTCCCCGTGTATTATGTAAGAAAGGCGTTTGCCAAATCTGAAATGAATTATCCCGCCGTTGAGAAGTATCTTTTTGCGTTGATCGTTACTGCTCGGAAGCTGCGGCCTTACTTCCATGCGCATGAGATTACTGTGTTGACGAATCAACCTCTGAAGCATTTTTTGAACCGGCCTGATGTGTCGGGGAGATTAGTGAAATGGGCAGTTGAGCTTAGTGAGTTCTGCATTCACTTTGCTCCGAGAACGGCTATTAAGGGCCAGGCGTTGGCGGATTTCATAGCAGAGTCTACAGCCCCCGATTTAGAATAAGCGGGCCCTGTAGAGGGGGCAACCATGGAGGTCCCGATAGCAGAGCAACCAGAAATGGCTGAGCAATCAGAACAGCCAAATGAGGAAAATACTTGGGAAATGTACACGGATGGCTCTTCGAGTTCAGACGGATCAGGAGCAGGGTTCGTGTTGATACCACCAGGCGGGGGTGAGCCCCTTCGATATGCTTTGGCCTTAACGTTTAGGGCCACCAACAACGAAGCTGAGTATGAGGCTTATCACAGGCCTCAAAATTGCCAAAGGTACGGGAGTTGGTCACTTAAGGGTGAAATGTGATGCGGGCCTGATTGTGAATCAAGTCCAAGGACGATATGAGGCGAAGAGCCCGTTGATGAGAAAGTACCTTCGCGAGGTGCAAATCTTGAAAGAGAGTTTCAAAAGTTTTGATATTGAAGCAATCCCGAGGGAGGAAAATGCGGAAGCAGATGCCTTGAGCAAATTTGCCTTGGGGGCACCCCTAGAGGAAAATCGGAAGGTGCATTTCTTGGAGAAGGTGATCTTATCGACCACCGACCCATCGGAGGTCTGTGCTATTGAAGCAGGATCGGAGGAGGAACCCACTTGGATGACCCCGATAGTCACGTACTTTGGCCACGGGGGCAGTCGCCGACGATGAAGTAGTAGCTGACAGGATACGTCGGATCGCGGTTAATTACGTACTGGTGGAAAATCAGCTGTACAAAAAGGGGTGGTTCTCAACTCCTTACTTGAAATGTGTAGCTGAGCCCGACACAAGTCGAATCCTTAAGGAGGTGCATGAAGGGGTCGCGGCTTGTCATGAAGGGGCCCGATCCATTACGAGGAAAGTGTTAAATTTGGGTTATTACTGGCCTTCGATGAGCAAGGAGGCGACGGTATTAGTCCGATCTTGTGATGGGTGCTAGAGGTATGCCCCGAACATCGTGGCTCCGGCTGCTAATCTGATGTCCATCAAGAGTGCTTGGCCCTTTGCGCAGTGGGGTATCGACTTGGTGGGACCTCTCCCAAAGGCACAAGGTCAGTGTAAATATTTGCTTGTGGCCATTTATTATTTTTCGAAATGGATAGAAGCTAAGGCATTGGCCAAGACGACGGGGAACCAGATCGTCAAGTTTCTCCAAACCCATATTATATCCATATACGGGATTCCTAGGGTGTTGATCAGCGACAATGGTCCTCCCTTTAACGGGGCTCAGGTGAAGGAGTATCTGGAGGAGCTGAATATCGAGCATCGGACAGCCTCTGTCCATCATGCTCAGACTAATGGCCAGGTAGAGTCAGCCAACAAAATCGTGATGGATGGCCTGAAGAATAGGGTCTATGCCTTGAAGGGAAAATGGCTGAATAAGCTGGAAAATGTGCTTTGGGCGGTTAGAACGACACCCAAACGATCGACTGGGGAGACTCCGTTTGGCCTTGTTTATGGCACGGAGGCTGTTGCTCCTGTGGAAATAGCTGTGGCGTCCCATCGGACGTGATTCTACGAGCCTTTGACGAATGATGAAATAAGACGTCTGGAACTGGACTTGATCGAGGAAAAGAGGCGGGAAGCCGATGAAGTCCAGGCTCGAATGCGTTTGCCGACGGCCAGATATTACAATCGGCGAGTTAAGTCCCGACAGTTCTTCGTCGGGGAGCTGGTTTGGCGTCGGAACGAGTTTACCCTTTTGGATCGGATCAACAAGATGTCGCCAAAATGGGAAGGACCTTATAAGGTCGTGGGGATGCCAGCTCCAAACGCGTACAAGTTGGAAGACCTCGATGGCAGAGTATTGAAGCATTCTTTCAGTGGCGAACACTTGAAGAAATGTCATGCTTGATGAAAAGACGCCTTAAGTGGTGCCCGATGAAAAGTCGCCTTAAGTGGTGCCCGATGTAAAATCGCCTTAAGTGGTGTAAGTTATTCATTGTTTGATTCGATGTAAGCAGATTTTGCGCCATCAATGTATAAAGAGGTTGCTTCCGATCAGATTATCCTTAGATTTGTTCTAAGTGTTGTTAAGTCGCCTTAAGTGGTGCAAGTTGTTAATTCGTCTTAAGTGATGCATGGTTCTTAGATTTATTCTGAGTGTTATTAAGTCGCCTTAAGTGGTGCACGAGATTAAGTCGCCTTAAGTGGTGCACGGGATTAAATCGCCTTAAGTGGTGTGGGCTAAATCGTCTTAAGTGATGTGTTGAAATGTCTTACGTGGCGAGGTTTCGCCTTAAGTGGCATAGTTAAGTCGCTTTGAGAAGTGCAATGGAAAATCGGAACTAAGATAGTTTGATATTGATGAGGGCTCAAAGGCCCGAGGACGCATTACAAGGAAAGGAAAATTACAAGACTATAAAGATAGAGAATTTAAGCTTGGTCCTTGTCGGCATCAGCGGGAGCAGGATCCACGAGATCTGTGGCAGAAGGCTCCACGGGTTCAGCTGCTGGAGGTTCCATTATCGGGGGGTCAACCGTCGGAGGATCGGCACTTGGAAGCTCCGCCATATCTTCAACACCCGCGGGAGTGTTCCCCTCATCACTCTCCTCCGAGAGGGCGAAGTACCTCTTCGCAAAGGGAGCGAGAGTCGCAGACTTGTCGAAGTTGATGGCGTCGCCATACTCCAGATGGAGCTCCTCGACCGCATTGAAGAGGGTGTTCTCCACCTTCGCGGTGCATAATTTCACCGCGTCAGCTTGGAATCCTCGGACTCCCGATAATCTTCCCGGCCCTTGGTCTCAGCCGCGACCAGCTTCGTAGGGACCTCAGCAACTTCCTCCTCTAGAGCCTTCTTCTCAAGGACAAGCTTGTCCCGAGCCTCTGCATCCTTTTGTCGCTCCTGCTGCTCTCGCTTCAGCAGCACCTCGCAGTCGTGAACCTGCTTTTGGAGGTCCCGAGTCTTTCCATCAAGAAGGGCCTATTCCTTGGCCAGTTTTCCCCTTGAAGACTCGGAGGCCGCGAGATCCTCCTCGAGCTTGGCTATAACTGCGAGAGCCACTTTGGCCCGCTCCTGCTCCAGGGCCTCCTCGAGGGCAAAGATGTACCCGAAGCAGCGGTTTATGTCCGCCAGCTCCTGCGAAGGAAAGAAGAAAAGTGTTAGCATATGAATATCCTGCCTTATTGATGAAGGGGAGAGGGGGAGGACCAACCGGAGTCGTGGAGGTGCGCATCTCCGACTCGCCCTGGGTCGGAGAGGGAGTAAAGTTGTGAATGGGCGAATGCTGCTGCGGAGAAGGTGAGGGGGGCAGCCCCTTGGAGGTTGGTTTCAGTGGGGACTGCCCCGTCCTCCGACGATGAATCAAGCCGGTCCCTCGTCTGTCCCCTCGGAGGAGTCCAGATTTTCCACCTGACGAAATTTATCGCCGGTCGGGGTTTCTCCAGCCCCCGATCCCATCGGGGCAGGAGGTTGAGATAGTCTTCTCCACCTCGAGCACCGGAAAGTGGTGCCCCTGCTGAAGGTGGTGCCCCCGCTGAAGCTCCAGCACCCGACTGAGCTCCTGAGTGACCCGCACCTAGAGGACGAGATGCTTCAGAAATATAGTCAGGAAGTTGGTCAGGGTCCTTACACCAAATGATGCGCCGAGAAACGTATTGGTCTTTCCCGTGGTAGTTGTAGTAGCCCGCCTTGAGGATGGGGGGAGTTTCCCCTCGGAGGACACGTTTAATCTCTTCGATGCGGGCCTCCTTGGTTGAAGGGATCAACTCCTTAGGAAACTGATTCCTATATGATTTAAGCTAGGCGGAGCTGTTTACCTTCTTCAGCATTTTGGACATCGAAGAGTTCTTGATGAAGAAGTAGCTCCTCTTCCACCCGCTATTATCAGACCCCGTGTCGATTAGGAGTCCCCGACCTTTGACAACCTTCCAGGTGTTGCTGGTCCAGCTGCACAACGCAAGTTGCGCCTTGTTCCACTTGGGCATCCAAGGATAGAAGGCACAAACCCCAGCCTCGTTACACTTCATCCCGTAGAAAGTTCTGAAGAATTGGAGGCTGTAGACCCATTTTTGGCGGAAGCAAAGGACCTGGAAAGCATTCCACACGCGGACGGCGTGTGGGGAGAAAGTAGTTGGATGCGTCTTGTAGTGGGTGCACATCTCAACCAAGTTCCCGCAGAAGGGGAATCGGATCCCTGCCGATATCTGTCCCGTAGAGACAAATATCTCCCCCTCCTCGGGACGAGTGACCACAGGGTCACCCGAGGCACGGTGGCGAGAATAAGGAAGACGAGGCTCCCAGGTCTGGGTAATGCATCCTTCTCGGAGAGCTGCGTCGTAAGCAGTCACCGAGATCTCGTTGGGAGCATAATCGAAATTGAAGGGTTTCCTCCCCTCGGAACTGGATCCGCTGTCTGAAAATCAACCATGGCAAGAGAAGGCGTAGTGGGTTTTCGGAAAAAACGCAACCAAACTAATCAAAGATAAGGAGAAAGCTACGACAACATCAAAGAAGGAAGTCTTACCAGACATGGTGAATGGAAGTGGAGAGGATGGTCTTGAAAGTTGATCGGAGAATAGAAAGCCGAAGAAGAGCCTGAGCTTTTGAAATCGCAGAGCTTTTGAAATCACAGAAACGGTAACAGAGAAACAGTGCCCAGGGTTAGGGTTTTATAGGAGGAGAGATAAGCGAAACGACGTTCTGATATGGGTCGTCGAAGTTGAAGCGTTTCAATCTGAGCCGTTGAGATGAAAGGGGGCAGAATGGAAAGGGGCGTAATGATGAAACAGCCTGAAAAGTACTTTTTCAGAAAAAGCAGGCCCGAAAAATCAGGCACGGGTGCCAAAGCCGTCACTTCGTCACCTGCTGCATTTAATGTGGAAAATGTATTTTGATGGGGCTACAAATTCCACTAGGTGTGGTGTGATGGGTTCCGCTGTAGCCGTGAAGCCCTTTAACGACGAGTAAACGGTGAACAGGCCCACTGGGCTCTAAAAGAGATTAAGAAGACCAATGCGAAGGGTCCCGATGAGAGGAGTCCCGATGGTGAGAGGTCCCGACAAGGTCGGTCCCGATATGCGAGCTGGACGCTCCCGATGAGATGCCTTTAAGTAGGCCCCGATGAGATGCATTTAAGTAGGCCCCGATGATGAATCCCTGAGGATGTTGGCCCTGTCACGATGACGAGGGGCCCCGAGCGGTGACACAATGAGATAACTCTAGAGTCCCCGATATTGGTCGGGACTTGCTATCAGAGGTTGAGGCCGAGATACGCGGAGCGTGGCCGAGATAAGCGAGATCATGGCCGAGATAGCCGGGATCGTGGCCGAGATAGGCGGATTCGTGGGCTCACCGCCCCAGCGGTTCACCAGGTAACTGAGGTAGCTCTTCTCCTATAAAAGGGAAGAAGTTACCTCAGATCGAGATACGTTTTTTGAGACTCTTGCTTGCCAGTTTATTGAGATACTCATTTAAGCATCGGAGAGGGATTCTGGGTTACCACCCGGTCTATTCCCCTCATGCAGGATTACGCGGAGCGAAGGAGTTCGGATCGCCGTCAAGACCGTACCGGAGTTCCAACCGTGATCCAACATGGTGTAGGGGCAGTACTCGTCTCCCCAAAGGGCCAACATTTTCTGGTAGCGGCAAAAACTACTTTTCCGTGCACCAACAACGTGGCAGAATACGAAGAGTGCATTCTCGGGTTGCGAGCGGCCATTGAATTCAAGATACGTGAACTGGAGGTTTATGGAGATTCCATGCTGATCATTCTCCAAACCTTGGGAGAATGGAAAACGAGAGATCCCAAGTTGAAACCATACCATCAGCATATCGAAGAGCTGAGCGAGAAGTTCGAAGAAATAACATTCACGCAGATGCCACGGAGTAAAAACCAATTCGCAGACACATTGGCAACCCTCACATCAATGGTGAATATTTCGGACGGGAGTTCCATAGAGACTCTTGAGATTGAAGTAAACAACCGTCCTGCATATTGTTGCACGCTTGAAAAATCAGATGGCGAACCTTGGTTCATTGATATAAAGAGATACTTGCAGTCAGGCGAGTTTCCCGAGGGTGCAAGTAGTGAGGTTCCAGTAAATTACTTTCCTAGTGGAGAGGTTCTTTATAGAAAATCTTTTGATGCCACCCTTTTGAGATGTGTAGGTTCAGAAGAAGCAAAGCGATTGATGGAGGAAGTCCACGAAGGAAGCTGTGGACCGCATATGAGCGGTCACATGCTTGAAAGAAAAATCATAAGGATGGGCTATTTTTGGACTACCCTGATGTCAGACTGCGTCAAGCACGTCCAACGGTGCCACCTATGCCAGGTGTACTCTAGTCAGATTCATGCGCCGCCAAACGAATTGCCTCCGATGTCTTCTCCGTGGCCTTTTTCAATGTGGGGAATTGACGTGATCGGTCCCATTTCACCAAATGCATCTAACGGCCACATGTTTATTTTGGTGGCAATTGATTATTTCACCAAGTGGATAGTGGCTGTCACACTTGCATCAGTTATTGCAAAAGCATTTGAGCATTTCTTACGAAGATACATTGTTGCCCGTTACGGAGTACCCGAGACGATAATTAAGGACAATTCCAAGAATCTCAACAAAAAGCTAATAAATGATCTATGTGACCAACTCAAGATCAAGCACAGAAATTCGTCCCCATACCGCCCTCAGATGAACAACATGATGGAAGTGGCGAATAAAAACATAAAGAAAATTATTGAGAAGATGACAGTCACATACAAAGATTGGCATAATATGCTACCTTAGGCACTCTTGGCATACATAACTTCGATCCGTACATCGACCGGGACAACTCCGTTTTCACTCGTGTACGGAATCGAAGCAGTTCTACACGTAGAAGTGGAGATTCCCTCAGCAAGGATCCTGGCAGAATCAGAACTCGACGAAGCAGAATGGGCCAGGCGAAGATATGAACAGTTGAACCTCATCGATGAAAAGAGGCTCACAGCACTTTTCCATGGGCAATGTTACCAGCAACGAATGGCTAGGGCCTTTGACAAGAAGGTACGACCACGTATTTTCCAACCAGGAGACCTGGTATTGCGAAAAGTACTACGTATCAATCTTGATTCACGAGGGAAGTTTGCGCACAAAATACGAAGAACCCTACGTGGTCAAAGGTGTTCAAAGGAGGCGCGCTGATCATCACCGATATGGACGGTCGAGACCTTCCAAGTCCAATCAATGCAGACGCACTCAAAAGGTACTACGCCTAAAAGAGTAGTTTCCCCTTGTGAAGCTAAAAAAAAAAAAGAGAAAAAAGGAAATAAAATTCCCGCTAGGTTGAAAATCTGTAAATGCGACATAAGCAAAAATTAGGGATGAGAAGCATGATTGAAAATGTGAAAGAAAAATCATGGAAAAAATGGAGTTTTCTTAAAAAAAAAAATCCAAAAAGCAAAAAATCAGGGCCTTAAGTAGCGATGACGACATGTTTCATAACAGATCCTGAGCTACTTTAGCTGAAATTTTCAAATGTTTCCTAGGGCTACAGCCACCCTTAAAACGGCTATCCACAATGAGTGATTCCGCAGCTTATGAAAGCGGAATAATTTTTAAATGGCCACAACCACCCTTAGAGGAAAACGGCTACAAATAAAGAGTGATCCCGCGAATTCTATGAGGGCGGAAAATAAAGAATGGGCCACAGTCAACCCGAAATTGACAACTGAAAAAGAGCTTCCGCAATGGAAAATGCGGAAAACAATTGAGAGGGTCACATCCACCCATTAATCGGCTACCAAATAAAGAGTGCTTCCGCTAGGCTGAAAACCCGAAAGGGCGGCCTAGGCAAAATGGAAAAAACCGAGGGGCATAGTCGAAAATCCTTCAAAGTCGACCTTGGCAAAAGGAAAGAATATGAGAGATAAAAAAAAATCCCGCTAAGTTGTCGTGTCATGCACAACTTAGGAAAAAATTAGGGAGAGACATTCAAATCGTCAAACCACTAGAGGTTCTTCTTCGACATACGCCACTGAGGCACTTCACCAACGGACGCCACTAGAGGCTCTTCTCCGACATGCGCCACTAGATGCTCTTCTCCGATGGACACCACTAGAGGCTCTTCTCCAACGGACGCCACTAGAGGCTCTTCTACGACAAACACCACTGGAGGCTTTTCGTTGTCGCTCGCCACTGGAGGCATCACCTATCAAGATTGCACGTCACTGGAGGTTTTTCCTTGTCGCTCGCCACTGTAGGCATCGTCGATTGAGGCTTTTCTTTACTGCAAGCCACTGGAGGCTTTTCGTTATCACTCGCCACTGGAGGCATCATCTATCAAGATTTTACTTTATTGCAAGCCACTGGAGGCTTTTCCTTGTCGCTCGCCACTGAAGGCATCATCGTGGGGTTTTTCGTTACCACATGCCACTAGAGGCTTTTCATTACTGCACGCCACTGGAGGCTTTTCATTATCGCACGCCACTGGAGGCTTTTCTTTACCGTACGCCACTGGAGGCTCTTCTTTACCGCATCGCCGCTGGAGGCTCTACATTCCGCACTACCATTTGAGGTTTTTCTTTAGCGTTGTCCGTCAATAATGCCAAAGGCCACCTTGGAGACTTGAAGACCCGGAAGAAGACATACTTCCTAGCCAAAATTAGTGTTTACTCGTCTTTGGACAAATCCACTCGAACGCACTCTACGGGAGTCCGTCCAAAGAGGGGCAAGCTGTAAACACCTAATTTTGGTACGCGCGACACGTATGTAACACGTTAAAAATTTTATGTGTAACGTATTTAAAAAAGGAAATATCTAAATATGGAAGGTCACGGGATTGCTAAAAATAGGTTTAGCTTAAATTTGGACAGTGTATCTGCATTTAATAATATAAAATATTTAGAAAATATACAATATATATTTATGGTAATATTCCTAAATATGTGTATACTTTTAGGATTTTTAGGTGTGTATATTGTGGTAATATTGCTTTCCTAATTTGTGGGATGTAAATTTACCTATAAATAAACCTAGCATCAATGTAAAAAAGACAAATAAATAAATAAAATAAAATATTGGTTTTCATCGATTTTCGTGCACTGCAATTTTTTTCTTTTCTCCTCCCAGTTTTCTTCTTCCCGTTTTGCTGGACCTACCTCCGGTAAGGCCAGCGGTGTAGCCCTCACTTAGCCTGCCCTCCGTTACCCGCGCAAGCCACCGGACCGCGCTGCTTATGGCTTTGTCCAATCTCCAACGCCGACCTGCGATCACGTACTGGACGGAATCGTGACGCCTTCCCCCGCCCTGACTTAAAGCGTCACCGAATCTCCTCCGTGCTTTACCAGATCCGCCGTCCGGAGCTGCACTCCGTCTCTATCGTCCTAGAGTCCTGGTGGTCGGTTCGTCCCGTCTCTGGCTATTGCCCTAGTTTGGAGGTAAGCTTCCCGCTGCACAGTTTTATTTTTATTATTATTATATTTATGTTGTTATTATTATTGTTATTATTATTTTTATTATTATTATTGTCATTTTAGATAATTAAAATGTAAATCTAATTAGATAGCATGTTTTGCAAATATGTGTATAATATGTAATTGCTAAATTGTATCATGGTTTTACGCATGTTTAGTTTAGTTTTGATTAGATTTTATCAATTAGGAATTTAGATGCGTAATAGGTTTTTTTTTCTAGGCTTAAGTTCATCATTAATAATAATTTGTGTATGAAACTAGTTTAGTTTTTTATATCGTTAGATTAATTCGTCGTAAAAGCCTGTTTAAATTTTAAAACTGGCAAATAAATTAATTAAGTACCGAAAGGGTGCGATTAAAAAAATATTATTTTTTTATTTCTTAACAGAACCCCCGAACTCAAATTTTTTATCGCGGACCAATTTTTGCCTAGGTGTTTAATTGGTTATTCTCTTAGGTAATTTAGGTTTCTAATTAGCCATAATTAACTAGTGACGACTCTTTTAAAATTTCCATGTTTTTCAAAGTATTTAATCGCCTTAGATTAGATTTAGGTCTAACACCCTGAAGAGAGGATCTTAGTAGGAGTTGCCACCCCTGGTCCTTCAGATCCTAATCGAGAAGTTTTTTTTTTTTTTTCGATATCTTTCCCGAACTCCCATGGCGTCTCAGATCCTTCTAGGTAGGTTTTCTTGTTTCTTCCTCTTCCTCTAGAACAACCTAAATTAATTAAGTTGTCTAGCACCGCCTATATGGAAGCGGTGACTCTGGCCAACTTAGTGATGAAGAGAGGCCTCGATACAGCGGTGCTCCTCACGAGCCTCATTTCACCCAGGCGGGAGAGGTTTCCATTTAAGCCGGAAATATCGAGGCTGGACTTCGATTCCCCTTTTGCCCCGAGTTGTCAGAAGTCTGTGAGCATTTCATCTGTGCCAATATTTTGTAAACGCCATCCGTTATTGGGTGGGTTTTCGTTGCCTGGGCGATGTATATGGCTGAGATTATAGTATTCAGGTTTTCAGATGCTTTTATCGCCTGACGGGTAATAAGCAATTGGTTTATGCCTTCAAGTCTCGATAGCCCAGGATGAGCATTTTTCTTGGGATCCGGTCAGATCTATGGTGGTGGGATTGAAATCCCTCAACGCCAATTGGAAACATTATTATTTCTTCTGCAGGGAAGGCGTCACTTGGCCTCTTATTTTTTCCATCGGGTCTGATCCTCCACCATCCTTGGAAGGCTTGACGCCTAAAGAATTTGCTACCATCGACAAGATTCACTCCATAGTTACCTGGAGGAGTTTTAATTCCTGGGATTCTATATATGATACCAACGAAGATGCCCTTATTCAAGCTGGCATACACACTCGCCTAGGGGAGATCCCTATCAGCTGGGTAACCTTCAATTCTTTATACGTGTATTTTGAAGTTCTCTTTTCCTTTTTGTATGTATATTTATGATGCTTTTTAATGCTCGTAACCAGGCGACGACTGGAGTCCCTTTGCCCCAAGCCTCTCTGGTGGCTGCTGCCGATGCTGCCCCCGAGGCTCCTAGGTCGCCTTTGAAGGATCCTATCGAGCATGTTACTGAGGATGCAGTTGAGGATATTCAAACCTCAGAGAAGACACCCAAGACGAGGATGGAAAGGGCAGCCACTCACCCCCTTCTTCTAAAAAGAACAGTACTAAGGCTTCGAAGAAAGCCAATGTGACTATCGCCACTCCCATATCGGAGTTTCATGAGGGTGGCACCTCTGATGCCCCGACTTTCCTTTAAGCTCTTCACCCACTGCTGGAGGTATGAGGATTCTTTGTCTTCTTTACTCTTCTTTTTCCGAAGTGATCTTTTAATTCCTCATTCTCTTCTCGTGGGTGTTGATTTAAAAGGTAAGGGGGTCATCCACTCTTCCTTCCCTCAAGCCTTTACATGTCTAAGGGTTGAGGGTCCTCTGTTTAACTAGAGGATGCTCTATTGTGCCCCCGAGGATTCGAACGGGGAAGTCGACTAGAATCCTTGGGCTTCCTTGAAGGGCTACCAGCTGAAGGAGAGTCATTCCCCCGTCTATCGTGATTTGGCACTGCATCTCTTCAATGCCTCTGTGCCACATCAAGATCGCCCGTGAATATCGACAAACGCACCCGAGGTTGACACGGTCGTTCGCACATATATGTAGCGACAAACCAAGTTAAGAGATTCCTTTTAAGTGTTCTCTTTCAAAACCTTCAGTCGTCAGCGTCCTTGTTTACTCATGGTCTGTCTACTTAGGCTTCTCTAGATTCTCTACAACTTTTCCTTTTGGCTCTCGACCTTCTTGAGGATTTATCTTCCGCCAAGAGGAGGCTTAAAAATATCGAAGGTGAAATGGAGGGAGGAGAGAAACAGTGCCTTCGAGAAGAAGTTGCTCAGCTGAAGGAAGACACTGCTCGTCTGAACAAGACTATTACTACCGTTTCGGAAGATCTGGCCAATTATAAGGAGACTTTAAGGATTTCATCCCTCCTTAATGTGGAATCTGCTGATTTTCGCCAGAAATTGGTGACCAAGACTGAGAGTCTTCAGGTCGAGCTGACCTCTTCTCGAGAAGAGGTTGTTGCCTTAAAGGATAAGTTGGAGAAAAACAAAGTGGCTTTGCCTGAGGCCATCGCCACTTATAAGGCTAGCGCCGTCTTTCTGGAGGATGTGGCTGCCGCTTGTGGGGACATGATCCTTTCTTCTTTCGAGGCAGTGGTGGCCGATATCAGAGCATCTCACCCTGACTTTGACTTTACGAAGGTGAAGATGCTCCAGCAATTTCTTGTCGCCAAAGCTGCGGGAGAAAAAAATTGATCTAGAGACAATGTTTAGATCGTTAATCTTTTTTTTCCTTCATCATAATGTAAACTTTGTTTTTCTAAGAGAAGGAGATTTCATTGAAATTTGTTGATTGCATAATCTTCCTTTAAGCTATATCGAATCTATTTTTAAGGATAGTCGACTTACTGAGAGCTTTTAAAAGGAGCACCTTCTTCTTTTTCGAATCGTCGATCAAACTCAAGTGATACAGTAGATGTTGAGCTTATACTTAACGACGATCGAGAAGAGGAATTTTTCTATGTTGCCTAACTTCTTTCGGATTTTCGACGTATCTAAGTGATATGACTTATATTAAATTCTTTAATGCCGACAATCGATTTGGAAAATGACTTATATTTGATGCCTAACTTCTTTCGAGTTGTGAAGAATCTAAGTATTATAAATGAGATTAGATTCTTTGATGTCGACAATCGGTTCAGAAAAGGACTTATCTTCAACGCCTAACTTCTTTCGTGTTTCCGACTAATCTAAGTGATTTTGTTGATATCAGATTATTTGATGTCGACAACCAGTTCGGAAAAGGACTTATCTTCGATGCCTAACTGCTTTCAAGTAGCCAACGAATCTAAGTGATTTGACTGATATTAGATTCTTTGATGTCGACAATCTATTCGGAAAAGGACTTTTCTTCGACGCCTAACTTCTTTCGAGTTGCCGAATAATCTAATTGATTTTGATGATATCAGATTATTTGATGTTGACAATCGATTCGAAAAAGGACTTATCTTTGATGCCTAACTTCTTTCGAGTTGCCGACGATTCTAAGTGATTTGACTGATATTAGAATCTTTGATGTCGGCAATCGATTCGGAAAAGGACTTATCTTCGACGCCTAACTTCTTTCGAGCTGCCGATTAATCTGAGTGATTTTGTTGATATCAGATTATTTGATGTCGACAATCTATTCGGAACAGGACTTATCTTCGATGCATAAATTCTTTCGAGTTGCCGACGAATTTAAGTCAGTCAACTGATATTAGATTGTTTGATGTCGACAATAGATTCGGAAAGGACTTATCTTCGATGCCTAACTTCTTTTGAGTTGCCGACGAGTCTAAGTGATTTGATTGATATTAGATTCTTTGATGTCGACAATCGATTAGAAAAAATGACTTATCTTCACCGCCTTTAATAGGGGTAGACTCAGATTTTTTAATGAGAAAGACCCTGAGTGAGCTATATATATTCATCGTTCCTGAGTTTTACATCAAAAGAAAAGCTTGAAACATTAGCCTTATAATAAATATAATGATATTTAATTAGGTGTTGCTTCTATGACTTCTCTTTGATTCTGGCGTCGCATCGAGTTGACGTAGCAGCGTCAGGATGTGATTTGATCCCCTTTGACCTCTCCTATCTCGTGCGGCGTCAGAAACTTCATGACTTGATGCGCAGTTGACGAGATTATTCGATGAGGATTCAGGGTAGTCCTTCCGATGATGGCGTTATAGGCGGAAGCAACATCGACGACGACGAAGAGTGTGTCGATCTTTAAAGCCTTCTTTTCCTTTCCTAGAATTATCGGCAGTTTGATGGCACCTAAAGGATAGGTGGTCTATCCTACAAAGTCGATTAATGGGAAATTGACGTTTTTTCAAATCTTTTTTAGCAAACCCCAAATTTAGAAAGACCTCGTAAAAACTGATATCTATCGAGCTTTCGTTATCGATGAGGATCCTTTTGACTTCATATTCTTCCATGGTAGCAGTAATCACAAGGGTGTCGTCATGAGGCTGGGTTACCATAATGAGATCTTTAGTTGTAAAACTTATGATCTTTTGGTCAGGATCCTGAGGTCCCTTCTCCTTTTTCATCGTTGCTAGGATTTGGGTAGTGTACAACGCGAGTCCTCCCCGCGACAACGTTAACAACTCCCATTTGAATATGAGCGAGATTGTTGTGCGATGGACAGCGGGAACCTCTTCGCGGGCTAAGACTTCGTTTTCTTGGAGCTTTGAAAGGCTTTTCAACGAACTTCATCAATTTTCCTCTTTGAATGAGAGCTTCAATATCTTGTTTCAGGGCGACACACTCTTTGGTGTCATGTCCTCTGACACTATGATAACGGCAATAGTTATTTACCTGGGGCCCCAATGGGCTTTTTCTTACCGGAGGGGGTCATCCTGCCTGAGTTTCTCCATCTGTTGAAGCACTACTGAGATGTTGTGCGTGAGTGGAGTGTATCTTGTCACGTGGGGATTAGTATCCCTTTTGTGACCCAAGCGATTGCCTTGCCGAAAGTTCCCCTCTCACCTTTCTTCATTCTTCTGAGATCGAGAGGCAGATGGCTCATCTACTCTAGCTGGGGCGACTTGCTTCCTAAGCTCCGCTGGCGATTTTTCGTGCGATCTCTCCAAGTCGATATATATTTTGACTTTTGCAGCAAGAGCATCAATCATTCGCACTGGCTTCATCACCATATTTTCCTTCAAGGCTTGGCTCTGTGCTCTTAACCATATCCAGAAGGTCCTTATGAGCTCGCCATCAGTGGCATCTTCATTCAACTGCTGGAGTATTTTATGGTATCTAGTCTAATAATTTGCCAAGGTTTCGTCGGGACCTTGCTCAATTTTATCTAGAAAATCCATACTATTGGCCAAGTGTTGGGCTATATGTCCCTCCATGAACTCAGCCTTTAGCTATTCCCATGAATATATCGAGTTGTCAGGAAGGCCATAGAACCAGGTGGAGGTTTATTCTTTATGAGTGTTAGGTTATGAGATCTAGGTCAACGGGTGGTCGGCTTTGATCTCTCTCCTTACTGGGGATGTGTGTGATCCGGTATTCCCGAGTTGCCCTGTCTTAGCCTATATCTTTCCTTCCTTCCTTCCTTCCTCTGCTTCCTCTCTCCTCCTACCCTGCAGAAGGGGCAGTACCAGACACGGAGGGGGGGGGGGGGTGGTGTCTGGTGAACCCTCTCCGATGCCTAAGTCAGTATTCTTCTTAGAGAGATAAACTAGAGAGATGTCAGAGCAAAATAATCCAAATTGCCAAGATGATCAAATGAGTTGTGAAGGTGGGGTATTTATAGGCAACGGTGTCATTAAGGTGGCTTAATGACATCGTTAATCCTTTAAACACAATTAATTAACCTTTAAGCGTACAATTAAGACCTTAGGATACGGAGAAGGTAGGCGACGTGAACCGGGTGTGGGTGTCCGAAAATGGCGCAGGGGCCCTTGGGGTGGGGAGAATTCCGACCCCCAAGGGTAGGGGTTGGGTGAGGGCACCCAACCCCCCCTAGGGGGGATGGGGTTGGCCAACCCCATCCCTCCTAGGAGAGATCGGGTTGGCCGACCCCATCCCTCCTAGGAGAGATCGGGTTGGCCGACCCGATCTCTCCTAGGAGAGATCGGGTTGGCCGACCCGATCTCTCCTAGGAGAGATCGGGTTGGCCGACCCGATCTCTCCTAGGAGAGATCGGGTTGGCCGACCCGATCTCTCCTAGGAGAGATCGGGTTGGCCGACCCGATCTCTCCTAGGAGAGATCGGGTTGGTCCACCCGATCTCCCCTAGGAGAGATCGGGTTGGTCCACCCGATCTCCCCTAGGAGAGATCGGGTTGGCTGACCCGATCTCTCCTAGGGGAGGTCGGGTGTGGCCACCCAACCTCACCTAGGTGAGTTTACCTTGACCGGACGGGCGCTTCGGCCCCGTCCGAGCCGTTGATGTTCTCGTGAAGTGTTCGGGTTGAAGTTTCAATTTACAATCGGTAATGGGACGATAAAAATACAACGGTTTGGAAGTCAACGGGTTCAAATTGGGCGTATATCCATCACATGCCCCCGAGTCAACCAATGGCCTAACCCTTGATTGACTCTATTTCAGGATGGTATGATACGCGCAATTTGAAACCGGGGTTTCTACCTTTCATCTGAGTGTCAGCTTACCCATGGATGTGTGTCTTCGACTTTGCCCCCTGTCTTATAAGATAGAGGAGTTGTAAACGTTAGAGTAGCGCGGACGTATGCCTAAGCATGCGTCCGTCTGAGGCGGGAGCAATAAATCTATCTTTGCTATCGGCGTATACTTAAAAAATGCATACTCTTACAAGGATGCAATACGAATGCAACTAAGTGACTTATGCTTCAAATTCGTGCCGGGATTCTATCTAAGTGAGGAAAAATTTAATTTTGGCTAAAAATTTTCCTAAGTATGGAATGCTCAAAAATAAAACTAACTTGATAGTTTTTCTAAGTATGGAGATATACTTAGCCATAGTTGAAAGGGATAAAAATGATGGTTTTTCCTTGACCCTTAGATCTCATTTAAAGATAGATGGAGGGTGGTGATTAAAACCCCTTAAAAAACCCTATCATCTTTTCAAAATAGAGGAGAGTTAGAAAAATACCTCAAGGAGTCACCATAGCCACCATCTTCCCTTTCCACTCACCCTTGGAGAGCAAGAAAAGTTTGAGAGCACCCCCAAGGTTAGGGCCGGCCGGAATTTCCACCAAGGGGCAGAAATCCGACCAGCAACTCAGCCGGAACCGGGGACGGGAGGGAGCTTGGCCGGAGGCGACGACACAGCTCCAGGCGGGAAGCAGCCAACGGCGACGCGGAGGCGGCAGGGGGCTTGGCTGACGACGGCGACGCCGGGCTGACTGTCGACGGGGTACGGTGACGACGACGGGACGGTGTGGAGGATCGATTGAGGACGGCGACATTGACCGGACATCACCGGCAAGTGACGGCGGAGGAGCGACTGGGCTCTGCTCCGGCGACGGCGACGACGGGCCATTCTCGGCGAGGAGCTGATTTCCGGCAACGCTCAAATTCGAATTCCGGACCCGTTTATCACATCGGGTCGGGTTTTCCGAAGGTCCGCTCTTTTCCTTTCCGTTACCGCGTAAAACGTTGATTTCTGAATCGTTGATATTTGATTGCCGATGTTTGATTGCCTAAATTTGATTGAATGTGGGATTGCCGCGGATAGCCGTTGATAGATGTGGATTTGGAGAAAAATGTTTGCCGGTCGTCCGGATATGGTTTCTTGTCCGATTGGGCTATTCCGGTTTTGAATTTGATGTCGTACCGCCGTTGGTGTGTTAATCTTTGTTGGAGGGTATAACGGTAATTTTTTCCAAAACCCGACCTTAGGCTCGGATAAAATTATTCAACTTGGTTGTCGTGGTGTCCTTGGCTCATGTTGACTATCTTTGCTGGGTGTCTTTGGATCTGTGACTGTTGTCGTTGGTCGGGTGTCGGAGTATTTCCGGTTCCTCGGAAATTTTCCTTGTCTTGATATTTGTCGTGCCGTGGCAGGTACTGTATTCCTGGTGGTGTCCGCGCACGCAGACTCTACAGAGGCGTCGCATCCTCCGAAGGATGAGTGAGTTCCCTTTTCTCTTCTTTTTTGGTTGCATTACTTCCTTTCCTATTGCTAGCTTAGTATCGTGATCTTCGTTGGGATGTTAGTCGAAACTTGATTCGAACTTTGGGATTTCTTGCTACATTTGCCTTAGGTTTCGCTATCTTGTCGGAGAACCATCTCACTAGGTCCGATTACAATGAGCATGTTACCCTAGGAGATATCTGTCCCCTAGATGAGCCTCTGTATCCTTTTCTTCCCTCCTTGGGGAATGCTCGCGAGACGGTGACGGAGCCTCCTAGAGGGAAGGTCGCCGTGTACCCCTCCCAGATTCGATTTGGGTTGAGGTTGCCTTACTGTGATGACCTCATAGAGTTGAGCAGGTTCTTCAGGACTTCTCCTGTGAACCTTGCCCCCAGTGCCCTTCGTGTCTGGGTGGGCTTCCGGGTGCTGTACCATTGGTACTCCTGGAAGTACTCCCTCGTTCTATTCCGATGCTTCTACCGGTTCCAGTACCAAACGAAGGTGGGATTTGCGAGTTTCGTAACTCGCCATCCGACCTTCAAGGATCCCCGATTTATTGATTTCGGGTTGAGTGGGATCGAGTGGGATACCTCCCTCCGTTTCGTGGCCCGGAGTGACAATTCGGCCAGTCACTGGGCTAAGCATTACTTCTTCATTACGGATCGATACGTCACTTGGTCGGTCTTGAATGAGGATCGGTCCGATGGTTGGCCTGCTTTCGGAGAGTTCTCTTCAGTTGATTTAGAGACTATGAAGATCATTCATGAGAGCAACAGGACCCGGTCATACTGCCCCGTGTCCTTAGTGACTGAGACGGATCTTTACGAGGTCGGGATCAGTTTGACTCCTGACTCCGGGGGTTCGGTATGTCACTTGGTCTTTCCATCTTTATTTACCTTCTGCTCTTCCTTTGTAGGTTGGTTTCATGGAAAAACCTATAACGTGCAGGGAGCCCCTGTTGATCTGAGCAAGAGGAAGGCTCCTTCTGGTTCTGCTCTGAAGAAATCCCCCCTGCCTGGGAAGAAGGCTGGGGCCTCTGGTATGCTTTCTCCTATTTGCTTCTTTATGGTATAATCTGTATTTTCCTTATCTTGCTTTTCTTATATTGCTAGGGCGCTCCCTCTTGGTGACTGAGAGGGTCGTCTCCGTTGGCAGAGATTCTGGACCTTCCAAGTCCAAGCCGCGGAGATCTGATTCTGAGGCCGGGGCCTCGGCTGCTAAGAGAAAGAAGGCCGTGGATCCTGCTTCGCCTACTGCTCGTCCTCCGACCCTATCTCGTGATAAGGAGATGGTGGTCGAAGAGGTGCCTTCCCTGGCTGACAAAGGGAAGCGACCTGCTGGTGGTGGTTCCCCTGCCCCCCAGCCGAGGGCACGGTCCTCAGGTATGATCTCTACCTTGTTGCTGATCCTTCTATGTTTATATTCTCCTTTGACTTGCTTTGCTTGTGTAGGTGGGCCTCCGACTTTAAGTCGGAAGGATTTCGCCCGTCTTACTGATGAAGATGTTATTGGGTCTGAGTGGACTCCTTTCGCTGGTCTGAAGGAGTTCCACTTCGATAGCACCTCCTCTTTGCGGACCCCTGAGGTTGGTGTCCGCGTACTCCGCGGCGCCATCCCCCCTGGCGATCGTGTTGCTCCACCCAAGTCTCCTGGGGAGACTCGGCGCTTTGTTCAGGGGGTACTTTCTCGTTATGCACCTGTGAGTTGTTCCTTGTTTTCATCTTATTACTTTCATAATGGCTATCTTTCAGTTACTCATCCCTTGTTTGAATTGTTAGGGTATGTCTGACATGGTGAACATGTCCTCGCTCGTGCTCGAGTTATCTGACGAGAGGAAGACCCTTGAGGACAGCCAGGTCTCTCTCAAGGCGGAGGTCGCCACTGCTGCTGAGAAGGCGCGATTATCTGATTTGAGGATGCAGGAGCTCCGGGACCAGGTGTCCTTGCTTGAGACCACTGTGGGCAGTTTGCGTCGGGAAGCTGAGGTTGCAGCGTCGCTCCATTCTGAGGAGTTACGGAAGTTGGAGGCTAAGTGTCGTGCGGAGGAGAGGACTGTCGTGGTGTCTGAGTACAAGGCCTCCTCTGCCTTCACTGCCGATTATAGCGCGCGTCTCACTCAGGAGATGAACCAGTTCGGTGAGTATCTGGTTGATCACATTTTCCGTATTGATCCTCAGTTCCCAGTTGGTGACCTTGGTGACTTCGGGCCATATGCCAGTGGTTACATGGCTGTTCTGAGGGGTCAGGCTGCTGTTGCAGACGAGCCTGCCCCTGCCCAGGTGGATGCTACACCAGTGGAGATTGGTACCTCAGATTCCTCCTCATCATCCATCTCTGCCGGTGGTTCAGCTTCAGGGGGTGAGGGTGATTCCCCCGAAGGTTCTGACTGATGTGTTTATCTCATGCTATCCTTGTATATAACTACACTCCTTCTCCCCTTTAATGGGTTGAGTGTCTTTTGAAATTGTGGTGGTGTTTGTTGTTACTTTCCTTTGCCGTATTGTGCTATTGACTACGTGGTTCGCTTGCCTTTACATTAGTGCTTCTCATGCTTTTGTATATATCCCTTTGGTTATGGGCTCTTCTCTTGGTGTGTTTCCTTTACTTGTCTTTCTTTCGTGCTTTCCTTCATGTCATACCTGCCATTTCATAAAGAAAAAACATTACTTGTTCTTCACATTACTTTACTTAGAAATTTCTTTCTCATGGTATCCTTCTGAGCATGGTGTGATGATATCTTCTGATACCCCTTACACGGTATACGTTGTACTGTTAGACCAAAGATACGCTCTTGGTGGGCGTCGAAAACTGTTCACGAGACAGGCTCTCGGACGGCACTTAACGTTTCACAGGATAGGCTCCCGGAGGGCTCAGGTTAGACCAAAGATACGCTCCTGGTGGGCGTCGAACTGGTAGTTTGAAATCTACCTCAAGATACGCTCTTGGGGGCGTCGAACTGGTAGTGTTTTTTCTACCTCAAGATACGCTCTTGGGGGCGTCGAATCTGGTAGGTTGCAAATCTACCTCAAGATATGCTCCTGGGGGCGTCGAATTCGTAGTTTTTGGAAACCACTCTCAAGATACGCTCTTGGTGCGTCGAATTCGTAGTGTAATAACTACTCTCAAGATACGCTCTTGGGGGCGTCGAAGGTCGTAGTATGAACACTACTCTCAAGATACGCTCCTGGGGGCGTCGAAGTTCGTAGTTTTTGGAAACCACTCTCAAGATACGCTCTTGGTGCGTCGAATTCGTAGTGTAATAACTACTCTCAAGATACGCTCTTGGGGGCGTCGAAGGTCGTAGTATGAACACTACTCTCAAGATACGCTCTTGGGGGCGTCGAATGTCGTAGTATGAAAACTACTCTCAAGATACGCTCTTGGGGGCGTCGAATGTCGTAGTATAAGAACTACTCTCAAGATACGCTCTTGGGGGCGTCAAACCTGTCATTGACTTGAAGTCATATCTGTGTAAGGATAACTTCGTGACTATACCACTACATTCACTGGAAAATACTTTTGAGTAACTACTACTCCCTTAGGAGCATTCATGTTTTTGTACACTTGGGATGCCTTGGTGAACCAAGACATCCTTTGTAGGAATAAAAGATAGTTGTAGAGTTGGAGTAACTTCGTGAGTTCTCCTTCTCAAAAGTTGTTTTTTGAAAAGCTTGTAAAGCTGAAACATGCAAAATGCTAAATATGAAACTAAGGATATGGGGTGGTCACTGTGTCTGTTGCCACGTACTCCTTGAAGTCTCCATTGTAAATTATTTCTTCCACTTCCACCTTCAACACCATGCAGTTGTTGGTTTGATGCCCCCAGGTCCCATGGTACTCACACCAACCCTGTACATCTCTTCCTAGGAAGGCCTTGCCTTCCTCCCTGCATGTTGGTAGCTCTTGCTTGAGGTGCTTGTGGAAAATTTCTTCTATGCTGAGTGTGAGGGGTGTGAATGTGAAATTGACACTTCTTCCCAATGTGTCCATTTCTCTTCCTCTCATCGGAACTTCATCCAACTGCTCCGCTTCCTGTGCAAATGCCTTGTCCAGCCTTGCCTTGAGCTCTCTCATTGTGCTCGTCATGACCATCTCATAGAGCCCTCCATAGGTCCCGAATGAGTTTGGATGCATGTTTCTAATGAATGCCCTTACTGCTTCTCCCCTTGTGATGTCCATGTTGGTACCATAATTGAAGAATCTCTGGAAATAGCTTGATATAGACTCCCGCGGCATTTGCTTGATATCATCTATGTAGCGGAAGCCTTTTAGGATGGAGTTCCTTGTTCTGTTCCCTATTATGGTGTCTGGCTGCCAAGGTATGGATGTCACCTTCACAGCCTTGCTCCTTTGTCTCCTTGTAGGCACTGTTTGAAAAAACTGCCTGCTCAGACGGAGTGTCACTCCACTCCTCCTCCTTCCTTGCCTTTGTCTCTCTCCCCTCCTTCTTCTATCCTGGTTGGCTCCTACCATGACCACAGCCACTGTGTCTGTCCCGTGTGATCCACGTCTCATTGAGTTGACGTAGCATTGCCTTGCAGTGCGTTGATCACCCATGACCTCTCCAACCCCGTTCTCCGTGATGTACTTCAGCTTCTGGTGAACAGTGGATGGCACTATTTCATATGGGTTTATGGTTGTCCTTCCTAGGATCCCATTGTAGGCTCCCAGGCTTTCAACCACCAAGAAATTGACATTTACCTTCAGCTGGGTCCATCCTTGGCCCATGGTTACTGGTAGGGTTATCATTCCCAGGGGGTAACTTGTTGCCCCTGAGAAGCCAACTAGAGGGAAGTTGACCGGTTTGATGTCTGCTTTGGTTTTCCCTATCTCCTCTAACACTCTCAAGCTTAGGAGGTCAGCTGAGCTGCCCCCATCCACCAAAATTCTCTTTACATCAAAATTGTCAATATCTAAAGTAATAACTAGAGCATCGTCATGTGGAAAGACGATGTGGCTTTTGTCCTTCTCCGAGAACTCGATCTTCACTTCTTCCCCTTCTCTTGGCCTTTTTCTCCACCTTGGCACTGAGCTTAGCTTGGATGCATAGACCTCTCTTGCATTAGCAGTTGGGCCACCCGATGCTACTCCTCCATGTATCATATTTATGACTCCTTTTTTGTTGGGTGGAGGGTTGTAGTCTATCTTTCCCTTGCCCTTGTCTTTCTGTGATGGCCCTAGTTGCATACTGTTGCCCCCATGGTCTATGAATTGCTTCAGTTTCCTCTCTGGACGATGTTGTTTATGCTTAGCTTTAGGCTAAAGCATTCATTTGTGTCGTGACCATAAGCCTCATGGTTGTCACACCATCTATCCTTGTGATTTCCCACCATTGGGGCTCTCCACCTTGCAGGGGGTGACCAAAGCTTTTGGTTCCGCATCTCTCTAAGTACGGTGGCTGGAGTGGCGTTCAGTGGGATGAACTTAATGACGTTTATTTCTCTAGCCTTTAAGGGTTCACCCAAGTGTTAGGTTATGAGATCTAGGTCAACGGGTGGTCGGCTTTGATCTCTCTCCTTACTGGGGATGTGTGTGATCCGGTATTCCCGAGTTGCCCTGTCTTAGCCTATATCTTTCCTTCCTTCCTTCCTTCCTCTGCTTCCTCTCTCCTCCTACCCTGCAGAAGGGGCAGTACCAGACACGGAGGGGGGGGTGGTGTCTGGTGAACCCTCTCCGATGCCTAAGTCAGTATTCTTCTTAGAGAGATAAACTAGAGAGATGTCAGAGCAAAATAATCCAAATTGCCAAGATGATCAAATGAGTTGTGAAGGTGGGGTATTTATAGGCAACGGTGTCATTAAGGTGGCTTAATGACATCGTTAATCCTTTAAACACAATTAATTAACCTTTAAGCGTACAATTAAGACCTTAGGATACGGAGAAGGTAGGCGACGTGAACCGGGTGTGGGTGTCCGAAAATGGCGCAGGGGCCCTTGGGGGGGGGAGAAATCCGACCCCCAAGGGTAGGGGTTGGGTGAGGGCACCCAACCCCCCCTAGGGGGGATGGGGTTGGCCAACCCCATCCCTCCTAGGAGAGATCGGGTTGGCCGACCCGATCTCTCCTAGGAGAGATCGGGTTGGCTGACCCGATCTCTCCTAGGAGAGATCGGGTTGGTCCACCCGATCTCCCCTAGGAGAGATCGGGTTGGCTGACCCGATCTCTCCTAGGGGAGGTCGGGTGTGGCCACCCAACCTCACCTAGGTGAGTTTACCTTGGCCGGACGGGCGCTTCGGCCCCGTCCGAGCCGTTGATGTTCTCGTGAAGTGTTCGGGTTGAAGTTTCGATTTACAATCGGTAATGGGACGATAAAAATACAACGGTTTGGAAGTCAACGGGTTCAAATTGGGCGTATATCCATCAATGAGTATTGGAGAAGAGAGCTACGTAATGATTTGGTGTCTCCCCTCTTCCTAAAAAGGAAGAATTATGAGCGTTGATGTGGCGGACTGGATCTCCATCTCCAGTATAGTCATCGATGTTCCTCGCAAAGACTTGCGGGGGAACTCGAGTATCGAGAAGCCTTCTGGAAAACGGGTGGGAGGTGTGATCGCGAACTACTAGCATGTCTCTCGCCCCTCTTCTTTTCTTTTCCAAAGCTCCTCCACCTGTCCTACGGCGAAGAAGACAAGCTCTTTTGCAAGAGAGTCGACCGCGGGGGTCTTTGGAGCTTCCTTAGCCCTTGAGAAGTTTGCCTCGATAGTCTTCACTCTGTAGGCCACCTCGTCGTTTTGGGAGACCTCGTGGGTTGGCTCCTTGGTGTTTGGAACTATTCCCGCCTGAGCCTGATTCCAGAGGGCCATGAATGCTGCCATCACCTCTTGTGGGACAGTTGAGGGGACTTCCCTCAGCTCTTCTTGATTTGGTGGTGGCTCAGAGTGAGGGAGGGATTCCTCACCATTGGCACCATTGTTTTGAGGTGGAAGATCTTCCTCATTTAATTGCCTAGAAGTGGTAGGATCTGTTTAAGATTTTGTCATCTCCTCCACTACGGCTGCTACCTTTCTTGAGTTCTTATTGGGGGCCATGACTTTTTGATCACCTTCCCACAGACGGCGCAAAATTTTGGGATCAAAATGACGTGGCCTGGAGCTCCTGGCAGTGGACTTCGCGGTCTCTCCTTCGCTTGACTCTTGTATGTATCTTTGTCGACCTCATCGGGTGATTAGTTTACATTCGAGTATTGGACGGGTGAGAACCTGAAAAGGGGGTGAGGATTTTCCTCTGATTCCACTCCGAAGCTTGAGTCAGTAATGGAATTTGATAGAATACTTTAAGAAGTATATGCTAGGTTAATAAAGAAGTAAAAGTGTTCCCCTATTTATAGGAAGTATTACCGAATTTAAATGGCGGATACCCTCTTGAGAGGGTTTCTGTCCTAAGTCGGCACAAGCAGGTGACAAGTAGGTTGTCACATCATCATTCCTTAGCTAGGGAAGGTTTCTTCATTGCGGCTGGAGCAGGTGAAAAGTAGGTCGCCACCTGTCCCTTTCCATAAGAGGAAGGATTTCTTCTTCAGGTCGGCCTAAGCAGGTTACAAGTAGGTTGCCACCTGTCCCTTTCCTTAGGATGAAGGGTTTCTTCACAAGGTTAGCCTAAGCAGGTCGCCACCTCACCATTCCTTAGGAGGAAGGATTTTTATGATAGTACTCGGTTGCCGACTCGACTCATACCTTAAGAGGGAGAGTCTTTGAGTGGTCTTGTCGCCATTCTTCAGGTGTCTACCTTAGTCGTCGACATCCTTTTATTTTGTTGTCGACCATTTGTACTTGCCTTCTTGTTCGGAATGTTAATAGTCATTGACCTATCTTGAGGTATCACGACTCAGTCATTCTCGACTTTCCTGTTAGCTTATCTCCAAAAATCATAGCGCCACACCCGCTTTCCTTGAGGAAACCTAAATCCAAGAGTATTCATAACAGAAAGAAAAAAAAAATAGAAAATTTCAAGTAATAAAGGACGGTTTCTATATCCAATCCTTATTTATTATGGGTATTCTCTCCATATCTACGCTACTTCCTATTATCGGTTCCGTAATTCAAAAAGAGGAAATTGAATTACTCTCGAGAATGTAGGAATTTTGATGAGAATCTACGACTTTCATCATTAATTCTCGGAACATACCTTAGGAAGACTGGTACAGGCAACAGCCTTTTACGCCGCACCTAAAACACGTTCGAGAATCCTCTCTACGTGTGCGCTTTTTCTGCCTGTTCTTACCACCAGATTGCTTGGGTTTGAAACTTTCTTTGTGTGTTTGGACCAAACATTTTGTTAGCCTTCTTTTGAAGGTCTTTACCCTTTCTCTTGCGCTTACCCTTTTGCACAACTGGGGAGGATGACGTAACATGCATCTCAGCTCTAGGCTTTTCAACCTTAAGTCGATCCTCTTCCATCTCGAGATGAGCTCGCACCTTCTCGCGGGTATCGAGATGGGTGGCATGGGTAAGGTGCATTTTCATGCTGTTCTAAGAGTCTGGTAAAGAGCTGATGACGCACTGGGCTTTCTGTTCCTCAAACAGTGTTTCTCATGCCTCCTTGAGTTTAGCAAGTATGTTAGACATTTGTCTAATATGCTCCTGCATCGCATGCTTAGGATTCATCTTATATGGCCTAAAGCGATGTTTGAAGATCGCTTTTGGTTATAGTGTAGACACCAAACCATGCTTCTAAGACGTCAAGACTCAAGACGGAACGACATTTCCAGATACTTAGCATTCCATTCGCCATGGAATGCCTTCTGTTCATTTGTGAGGTTTCCCTCTGGCCTAACATGCTTTATGGTTAATTTGTCTAAACCTTTCAATTCAATAATCACCATCATTGTTCGCTTATTCCATATTTTTTAGTTCTAACCATTCAATCTCACCCCTTTGTTCATTTGGGAGATAACATTGCTAATCACGGCTATTGAAACTAACACATCGATAATCAGGCATAAGCAGGGAGACAACAGCATTTTGGTAAAAGAATTGCTTACATCGGATATCTATGAGATAAAAGGCGATAAATAATGATTCCTCAGAGATCTAACCCAGGGAAGGGGGATCGTGAAAGAGTTCACATTACCGACGTCTTCTTTCTAATAGATCAGTCTTTTAAAACAGTTTAATCGCTTTCACCGGAACGGGTGGTTTTAAACCATCCGATCTTGGCTTTCCCAAGGCCCTTTTTAAAATTTTTTGAAGATTTCTATTTTGCGCATACAAGTCTACCACATAAATAATTTCATGCGCAGGTCACATCCACGAATAAAACAACTCATCATGTATACGCATCATGCGTCTAATGATCTGAGGAACTCATGCTAGCATATATAATTCTACTTCCTTAGTAAATTATCAGATGCTTGTACATCCTCCACATTCATGCATACGAATCATACGTGATAATTCCATTACAAACATGCATATTTAGCGACTGCTTTTCGGTTTTAAAACATTTGGGACTGACTTGCAGTTCATGCTATCAATTAAACATGAGTACTTCTAGACATGAATCCTAGGCATTTAAAACCATCACATCATGTCTATCCTAGTGCGCAACTTATTAACTGAAAACAAGGGCTCCGCCCACAACATGTATTATCCAACTAGTTTGAAATAGTCAAGACGACAATTCTAATCATGCAATTATATCAATTAAATAGCAATTGTAATTCAACCCACTAAAGGACTCAATCCCAAAATCATGCATTTCCGAGATCCATCCCCATAATCGAAATTAGGCATCAGGTATAAGCCTATAAGTGCTGTGTAGGTAATTTTAAAGTTAAAAAACATTTGGATTTTAAAAATTTGACCATCCTATTTTAAATTTGCATGGTTCGGTCCGATTTTAAGGGTTCGGTTCAGTCAAAATCCGGTTCGGTCCAATAAAGTTCTGCCAGACCGGTTCGGTTTAAAATAGAAATTCGGTTCTTCACTCAAATTGGGTCGGTTCGACCCATTTTAGTTGCCCCGATCTGACCCGACCCATATGGGTTGGACCGATTGAGAAAACCCGGTTTGATTGACGCGCACCGGTTTAGGACCCGTGAACCCGTTCGGGTTCGGTTGATCCGGATCGGTCTGGTCAGGTTCCATTGGTCTTCCGGGTTGGTTGACCCGACCCGTTTGTGAAAAATTGGACCGGCCCATTACCCATTAGGTGCGGCCGAAATTTTTACTTGTGGGCTAAGTAGGGTTTTAAATAAATTCCACAAAAAACTTAAGTTAGCCTCCAAGTAATAACAACTATAGATATAGTTTCCAATATTTACATATCTATATATACAAATTTCGGCATAAATATATATATTTATTGTTAAGATTCTATATTTAGAGATATAAATCAATCAACAATATATATACATATATTTGGTACTATATATATATATATATATATATATATATATATATATATATATATATATATATATTATCAAGAATCTATATTTAGAGATATAAATCTATCAACAATATATATATATATATATATATATATATATATATATATATATTCTCAATCTTTAGGCAACTAATATCTATCAATATTGAGAATGTTATCTATATTCCTAATATTGTGCTAAATATATTGATAGTCTCTTTCCACAATTATCTTGTGAATCTAGCCCTAATATTGACCTAATCTGTAAGGTGTAATTTTTGGCCGAACTATATACTTAAAATTTCTTGAAAAATATCGGCCACTTTAGGGTTACTTGTGGACTAAAAATTAAAAGTTTCACCTTGAACACCTAAAGTGGTTCGCCCGAAAAACACAAAGATTAGGGACATTGGTCAAATTTCAAGATCAATCATTGTCAAGATCAAGAATCCAAAGTTTAATTTTGATAAAAGTTATGGTTTCATGAAGATCATGAACATCAAATTTTATTATGAACATCAAGAAATTTTCGGCCACCTTGATGTAAAAATAGAAAATTAAAAAAAAAAACTTTATGTTTAAAATTTTCGGCCGACTAGGTCAAATTCAAGAACACCAGTTTATCAAAATCATGAACTCCTAACACAGGCTTTGATAGAAATGTAGGATTACGAGGTTAAATACTACTGAAATAAAACCCTATATACGTGCATGGTAACTAATACGCAGCGGAAGATAGTGCATATACCTATAATGTTTCCTGTAGTCCCAAGATCACCGAGGGGAGTTCGCGATCCGCCGGACGGTTCCCGTAGAGGTTCTGGTTAAGGAAGACCTATGCAGATATGCCTCAAAGAAAATTCTCCGTCGATTGTTCAACAAGATGGATCACCGGATGAAATTGCTTGCCGCAATTTGACACCTCCTTGGTTGTGGAGTATTTCAGCTGAACCGCTATATGTTTAGGGAGGAGGAATTTCTTCAAATCTCACCACAAAGGAGTAGACAATTAGCACTAAATAAAACACCTAGGAATCCCTATTTATAGGAGGAGCAAAGTGGACAAAAGTTCACGTTGCCCTCCATAGGTTTGGCCGACATTTAGAGTAGGGAGGCCCAATTTTGGGCCTCTCGTGTCAATTGGTATTTTAGGCCTAGCCCAAAATCTCTAATGTGACTTTACCCAATTTCATTAGGTATCAGACTCATATTAATAGGCTCCTAATAACGGCGACCCAATCTCCATATGCCAACAATAATATACTATCTGTCTTAAAAGATTAAGATTTCTAAACAAATCAAGTCCTTCATATATAAATTGGGGTTCGACCAAAACTTGTATAACCATTCATTGGTGTACAAATTAATCCTCCCCAATTTTGGGCCTCCCATGTCAATTGGTATTTTAGGCCTAGCCCAAAATCTCTAATGTTACATTACCCAATGTCATTGGGTATCAGACTTATATTATTGGGCTCCTAATAACGGCGACCCAATCTCCATATACCAACAATAATATACTATCTATCTTAAAAGATTAAGATTTCTAAACAAATCAACTCCTTCATATATAAATAGGGGTTCGGCCGAAACTTCTATAACCATTCATTGGTTTACAAATTAATCCTCCACACAACAAACATCGAGAGATAGTTGTCTTACCCTTAGTAAACCCCTAGTCCATCCCTTCCTTCCGTGAGGTATAGTCGGTGGAGACTTATCCTCCTTTTGTTTTAAGAGCAAGATTGGAGGACCCCTTTCGGCAAGTCACGATACAACTTGCGTTCAAGATCTTGGAGAAAGAGGACAACGCAAAAGGACATGTGAGCATAATATTGTCATAGTTTGTAAGTTACTCGGTGAACTTCTTGTAGTTAGGGATTATCCTGTGTTATTTCTAACAGTGGTATCAGAACTAGTAAGGTTGTAGTTACAGTTTGTAGATTGGTAAACTTGATTTTGAAATTTGAGTTTGAAAACACTAGTTTTGATATAGGTAACTTAGCTTTCTTAGTAACTAAGAAACCTGGAAACTTGAGACATATCACGGGTGAATTTTGGCGCTATCAGCGAAGCCTAGGTTGGTCAGCCACCATGTTGGTGGCCAACGACTTAATCGATGTCGTAATCTTCATGGTGGATTGGTGCTTTTTGTCGTCGTTCTGGATGTCGCCTTCGCCGACGATCGCGTCCATTGTCCATGGCGGAATCCGCCGCGATCTTCGCTTCCAACGACCACGTCGCTACGCTCATCGGCCAAAGAACATTCTGGTTGCCTCGTCCGCCGCCTAGCCTAAGGGTGCAAACGACCCGAGTCGAGCAACTGGCAAGCTCGACTCACTTTACTCGAGTGAGATCTCGACCCAGCCTAAATTTTTCAAACTCGAGCTCGACTCGATTCCATACTCGATGAGTTCGAGCTCGACTCTGCTCGATAAGTTTTGCTCAAGCTCAAACTCGACTTGAATTATATAAATATGATATTATATAAAGCTCGACAAAAAACCTTGAGCTCGAACTCGAAACCCGACTCGAATAGGCAAAACAAAAAAGCTTGAATAGGCTCTTGAGCCTCTCGAGTCGAGTACCACTAAACTCGTACACAACTCGGCTTCAGAAAAGTTCGACTGGAGCTCGGCTAGACTCAAAATTTATCCATTCGAATTCGAATATCGACTGAGCCGATCGTGAGAAGCTCATGAGTAGATTGACTCATTTACACCCCTAGCCTAGCCATGGTGGCCTTTGTTGCCGCCGTGATTATTGGGTGACATAATGTCACCATAACCTATAGCCCTAGAAAGTAGTGATCCCCAAATTAAAAGATGAATCTTGATAATTAGGGTTATGATTTGTAGTGGAAACCCTAGCAATAATTAGTTATCTGTATTTACATACAAAATTGGTTAAGGATTTAATTGAAAAATCGAATCTTGATTGCATTTAAGCGATACAGATTGGATCATCACCTAGGTAGCTCATTACTTGGGATGAAAGTAATCTAGGGTCTAGGATGTTTAAAAGAAAAACCAAACCAGATTTTTAATAGGAATATTAAAATCTAGACTTTAAATAATGTTAATGTCTACTTGATTATATAATTCGTAGAATTCATGCTGCGTAGTAATTATGTTTAGTCTTGATAGAATTTCAATTATTGAGTCGCGCACTAGAATTGAGCATGTTTTAGACTGTGTGTATGATTATGCATGTTAAAAAATTCTATGAATTGAAATTATTTGAATATTAGTTAGGTCCCTGATTTTGGATTATCTTTAAATTGGTACCTGGAGAATTTAGGATAAGGAATCTAATTTTTTGGTAATTGCGATTCAGACCCCGAATATTGAAATTTTCAAATTTGCCCACAAATTTAAAATTGGACCCAAAAGAAACCAACTGTAAATCATAAATTGCATGTTTAAATTATACAAGAAACCTAGCTTAAGAAATTCACGAATTTGAGAATTATAATTGCTTTATTGGGTGTTAAATGACATGCAAACCTTAGAGAGGACTTTGGTAAGGTCGGAGAATGACTTGGATTCATTCTTGTTCACTTAGATTGAATTTTTTAGAAAGACCGATCTAGAACATGGTTACAAAAACTTTAGGGATCCTACTGTGTATATATGACTTCTTTTAGCCTTACTGGTGATTTTGGTATAAAACAGTAAATGAACGTTAGTAGAGCTGATCCATTGTTAGCATATGGTGACTGGGAGCCGTAATTGGTAGCCTATTAATATGTATAGGTAACATAAGAAATTGGGTTAATGTCACATTAAGGAAATTGGGCTTGACCCAAATCCCAATTGACGTGAGAGGCCTAAAATTGTGCCTCCCAAACATACGTGGCCGACCGAAATATGTGAGGTGCAAAGTGGACTTTTGTCCACTTTGCTACTCCTATAAATAAGGGGTGTTAGGGTTTTATTTGGGGTACTTCACAATTCTTCCTAAGTGGTGATTTGAGAGGAAAACCCTTCCCCCCTTTGACATACTTTGGCCGAACCCTAAGACCACCACCAAGGGTGTGCCAATTTTCTTAGAGTAAAACACTTCGGAGATCTGTCCCCGCCAAGAATCGATTAGAGGCTTTGCTGTGGAGCTAATACCACGTAGGGCTTCTTTAACAAGAACCTCTACGGGTTCCGTCTGGTGGATTGTGAACTCCCTCAGCAAGATATTTGGAACTACGGATAAGGTTTAAGGTATGTGCACAACTTCCGCTGCGTAATTCTGATTACAAGCATGTACCTTGTTTATGTTTCCGTAGTAATCAACCTCGTAATCCGACAGTGTTATCAGAGCCTGTGTTAGAAGTTCTTGATTTGATAAATTGGTGTTCTTAATTTGGCTTATGATAATGGTGCCGTGGATGAACATGAGACGTTACATGACTTGAGGACGAATTTTCAACGCTTGGTGAAATCAAAACAGACGAAGTCTTGATCGAATTAGAGTAGGATAACGATGATAGTCAGGTCCCACTTACTATGAGTGGGAGCTTTGAGGCAGCAACACAAGTGAATGAAATGGTGAATGAAGATTGGGACATTTTCATAGTAAATCCAGTGGGAGGAGTTAATCCTACCACACAGATCACTGTTGCTGCATGTGTGAATCAAGGTGAGCCTGATAATCACGTTGCCGAACCGCTGGAAGAAAATCCAATAATACCACAACTACCCATTGTTCCCAGTGGGAGTGGGTTAACCAACTTGGTTCCAAGGCCTAGAGTTCGTCCAAGTAAAGTTGTAGGTCAAGGTTCCAGCATTGCCCTTGTTCTTAGTGGGAGATAGAAAGCATTATTCCGAGTGGCAGCAACATTCGGACTTAAGATGGGATTAACGAGCTTAGAAGCAGTCAAAGGCATCGAAATTCTCCCAGGAAGTTTCCCATCGAGAGGGGTGAGATATTCACCCTAACTTCTGTTGATGAACCGGTAACGGTTCAACAAGCGTTGAATGGACCTCAAGCGAAGGAATGGAGAAAAGCAATGGAGGAAGAAATCGCCTCAATGAAAGCCAATTCGGTATGGTCTTTAGTTGATTTACCTGCTAACCGCAGGGCCATAGGGGCTAAGTGGGTTATGAAACTGAAACTCACTGCTGATGGAAATGTTGAGCGATACAAAGCTCGACTAGTTGCGAAAGGATACACCCAGCTTCACGGAGTTGACTTTGATGAAACATACTCACCGACTGTGCGGTACACCACAATCAGGGCAATTCTAGCCCTGGTAGCATGCCTCGATCTTGAGCTGCACCAAATGGATGTTAAGACTGCATTCCTCCACGGAAACCTGGAGGAAGAGATCTATATGGATTAACCAGAGGGTTTCATTAGTCATGGTAACGAACGTAAAGTTTGTAAACTCCAAAGGTCTATTTACGGTCTTAAATAGTCGTCTCGACAATGGTACCGCAAGTTCCACGAGGAAATCGTTGGAAACAGATTCGTGAATCTCCACGAGAATCCATGCGTGTATACAAAGACCTCCATGAGTTAATGATTCATCGATGTCATAATGATTAATTACATCGGATGGTACGGTCTATAAACTGAGTCGTAGGAGGACGCAATCCTCTGCTTAAAATTATGTCGAATGTGGGCCTTGCCTAGTCACACATGCATGGTCGTCTTGTAGGCAAGGGGGGCCTCTGCCAAAGCAAGACTTGCCAATAACCAGTTGGGAAACTTGGTTATGCAAAACGATCATTTGCTTTCGGAGTAACACGACATGATCTTCATTTTGCACTTCGCCGGTGATGAACTTTGTTCGTCATTTAACCACATTCTGGGCCAGATGAAAGTCTGCGATAGTATTATTAACATATCCCGCGCCTAACATTGTTCGAGTATGCTATCGACGCGTGCTTCATATTACGCATGCTAGGTTCGACCACGGGGTCATGCTCGGTTTTGCTAAGCGTAGTGCTGAAGAAAAAGGCCAAGTGACCACGTCTTTGGAAACTGGTTGGGTTTGACTAAGGGTATGAGCGATGGGGATGGCAAGTTCACCTGTAATTTACCGACTCTCGTATTCACTAGGTGACCACCAACCGAATATTAGTTGAAGGTTGTGAATACTTGTACGGATGCCCTGGAGAAGTATTCCTCTGTTGAAATGGGCAATTTGAGAATTAACAGTTGACCTAGGATACAACGCGATACAAATTTATGTTTTTAATAGGTTGATTTGAGATAGGGAATCAACGTTCCGCATGCGCTACAACACTCCTACCAGATGAGTAACACGATGCCCGTCGTATCCGCCGGTTACACGGCAAACCTCGTATGAACTATTCGGAAGCAGGGGCAGGATCAGAAGAGTGGAATGTTGATGCAATTTGGACAACAATACATTAATCGAACCCTCTCATTCCGGCTAGTGGGAGCTGTTAGCATATGGTGACTGGGCGCCGTAATTGGTAGCCCATTAATATGTATAGGTAACCTAAGAAATTGGGTTAATGTCACATTAGGGAAATTGGGCTTTACAAAAATCCAAATTGACATGAGCGGCCCAAAATTGGGCCTCCCTAACATAAGTAGCCAGCCGAAATATGTGAGGTGCAAAGTGGACTTTTGTCTACTTTGTTCATCCTAAGTGGTGATTTGAGAGAAAAGTCCTTCCCCCTTTGACATACTTCGGCCGAATCCTAAGACCACCACCAGGGGTGTGCCAATTTGCTTAGAGCAAAACACTCAAGAGATTCGTCCCTTCCAAAAATCGATCAGAGGCTTTGCTGTGGAGCTAATACCACGTAGGGCTTCTTTAACAAGAACCTCTACGGGTTCCGTCCGGTGGATCGTGAACTCCCTCAGGAGGATCCTTGGGACTACGGATAAGGTTTAAGATATGTGCACATCTTCCGCTGCGTAATTCTGATTATAAGCATGTACCTTATTTATGTTTCCGTAGTAATCAACCCCGTAATCCAACATCCATATCCTAGATTACCCAATGCATGCAATTATTCATTTTTAATATTTTAACTCATGTACTTGGATGTTATTCATGATTGTGCTTGTGTGATAACATTAGATTATCTCTACTACAGATAGCTATGACTTCTGCTTACTCTATTTAGAGTAACCTTAAGGGTTACAACTATGAATCATGTAGTAAATGGATTATAGACTTGTTGTCCGCGAGAAACGTTATGTACTGTGTTGAAACAGACGCATAATCATAATGGAATTATTATGATGAGAATCAACCACATGAGTATACAAAATGAAATAAAGATAACGATGTAGCTATCAAGATCATCAAAGACAGACTCACCTAACCAATTCATGGTAACGTATATTGTTACCGTACAACCTTTGAATTATGGCATGATCTCCACCTACGCTACGACGCTGGAAAAGCCTATAAGAATCATGCTCTATTTTGAAACCTGATTGAGGAAGTTGAATGGCAGACTTGGATTGGGAAAGGATGTTATCCGTAAAAAAAATTCCTCGATCTTGGTTATGGGACAAACTTGGATTGAGATTGTTGATTCAGTTAGTTACAAATTCTTGGAACCTCGTGGATCAAGAAGAGAGAACCTCGTGGATCAAGAAGAGTACATAAGGAAGAGAATGAAATTACAAAATAAAGAGTGTTCTACTAAGAAAAACCAGAAAGACTCTTCGAATATCCGTTCGACCAGTCTGGACGGTTTAGAACAATCAACACTAAAATCATTATTATATAACCTATGTGAAGACTGTAAAGTATGCTTTTCTTGAGTTACAAAATTGAGAATCTATGGATTCTTAAATAAGGTCACCGGTCTGGACTTCTCATTTTAGATTGATTTCTTGATCATGGGTGATGAATACTCAAAACGTTGATGATTCATTGGAGACGAAGCATCTTTTTCTTTCTCATTGTTTTTGTCAGCTTATTCTTTCTTCCCGGTGTGTGAACTTCTTTAAGTTGGTTGATTATGATATGATTAAATAGTTGTTCATATTTTTTTAAGCTTCAGTTTCATCGTTTGTCCCAAAACAAAAGGTTATAAGTTTCAAAAGATGATGTGAATTAAAATCCAAGAGATTTAATAGAACGTCACTCAAACAAGGATAATAATAAAACTGAAACATATATCAACTCTTCAAGTTAATAATTTCGAAATTTACATGGTTGCTAATTTTTTTATTGTTTTTAAATCCTTGATTGTGTGAATTGTTTGTAACTTGGCCAAATTTAAGGGTAGAAACATCAAAGTTTCGGATCCTATATAGTTGGATTACCGATTTTGGATGATTGCGGACATGACGAAAATCTTGAAATAAGAATTATATCATAGAGTGTTACTCTCGCTAGGTCCGAAATAATATGAGTAAGGTAGTTCAAAATGCTTTGAGCGGAATTTGAACATCCTAGGGAATTATTTGGACCGGAAGGCTAAAACCCATTCGAATAGATAGATGAAGTACACTACTTTTACTGCGTCTAACGATTGATGTAATTAATGAAAATTGAAGATTAGTCAGCGATTCCTAATACTTCGCAATATAACAGTGACACCAAAGTCCAAAGGTACTTTGACATTGGTTTTTAAAATATGACGCCTTATAAATAACTATCCATCATCCTTTGGATGACGAGTTGTTGACAACGATGTTCTTATTAAACCAAATACACTTTAAAATTTAGGAATTACCACCCTTCATGAGCTTTGGACCGGCAAATACTTAGACAGTCCAACCTAGGTCCATGATGACATAGTGTTGGCATTTGGTGTATATGGGTCGTCGTACTAAGGAGCCCATTAATGTAAGCCAGCAAATTAGGCCTAATTGGGGTTAGTCACATTAAGTATTTTGGGTCAGGCCAAAATCCAAATGGACCAATGGAGGCCCAAATTGGGCCTCCCCCAATTAGTGTGGCTGGCCGAACCTATAGGGAGCCCAAGGGTGGGCTTTGCTCACCTCCTCTTATAAATAGGAGGTGCTAGGGGATTTCTTAGGGTTAATCTCTCTCTCCATTTTAGTTTACTATACAAGAAATCTCTCTCCCTATATTATGAAGGGTTCGACCGAAAGTGAGACATCACAAGGAGGTGCCGAAATTGTGTCAACAATTTACCCCAGAGATTCGTCCCATCGCCGAATTGAAAAGGGCTTTGCTATATAGAAAATTGCCTGCAGATTGCTCATTAACAAGAGTTCTTGCAGGACCCAGTCGGCAGATCGAGAACTCCTTCTGTGACGATTCTTTGGCTACAGAAGATTAACTGGTGTTTGAACATTTCCTTGCGTAATTAGTTACCTGGTATGTACATGTGTTTTAATCTAAGTAACTATCCCCTAATTCCAACAGTGGTATCAAGGCTTGTGTAGAGAGTTCATGATTTATGATTAAATTGGCGTTCATGATTTTTGGTAAATCTGATTTTCATGTTTTTAGTAAAATGGGTGTTCTTGGACGTTCTTACTAAAACATGATTTTTTTCAAAATTGAACTTTGGATTTGTGATTAAGGTAAAATTTGATCTAGAATTTGTGTAAGCATATGATAATGGGCGACTTAATAGGTAGCCCATAATATGTATAGTTTAACTAATGAACTTGGGTAAATGTCATATTAGGGTAATTGGGCTAGACCCAAATACTAATTGACATGGGAAGCCCAAAATTGGGCCTCCCTAAATACATAGGCCGGCCGGCCAAAATATATAAGGAGGATAAAGTGGACTTTTGTCCACTTTACTCCTACTATAAATAAGAGGTGTTAGGGGATTTTTAGGGTTAATCATAATTCCCACACAATAATGTTTTAGAGAGAAAAACCCTCCTCCCACACCTAAGGTTTCGGGTGAACCATATCCCTCACCAAGGGTGTGCCAAATGGCCTTCGAGCAAACTCTCTAGAGATCTGTCCCCACGCCAAGAATCGATCAAAGGCTTTGCTGTGGAGCTTTCACCACGAAGTCCCCAGACTTCGCAAACACGTCAAAACCACGTAAACCGTCAAAACACGCTCCCGAGGTTTAAAACGGTCCAGAAGCGTGACACACGCGTCCGGACCGGACCTCCGGATTGCCCTAAGACGACCCGGAACGCGTCGAACCCGACGTGATCCGAGTCGTCGTCTGCAACGCGTGTATCCTGTTTGTGTCCTCACAATGAGTTAGAGTTTTTTGATAGCCAACTTCAAACAAATTAGACGACAGTTCACATTTTCCTTTAAACCGTTGTTAAACTGCATAAAATCCGGGATCGGTTCTAAGGTTGCCTATAAATAGGAAGCCTAGGCCATCCATTTTGGATAGATTAACTTGAGATTGACTTTAGAGCTCTGACTTCTATCTAGCTTTCTCTCTCTAGAAATACTCATTTAAGTATCGGAGAGGGTTCAACCACCACCACCCCCCCCCCCCCTCCAAGCTGGTTATTGCCCCTATGTGCAGTTCCGGGCGACAAGCTTGAAGTCAGGAACGCAAGTCGAAGGAGCGAACACAGTTAACGAAGCGAAGATTCGTCAAGTCTGTCAGACAAGCGGGTTTGGACGAAACATAGGGCTTCTCTAACAAGAACCTCTACGGGTCACGACCGGAAGATCGTGAACTCCCTCCTGAGAAGATCTTGGGTCTACGGATCATCTTAAAGGTATGTGTGAAACTTCCGTTGTGTAATTCCGATTACTAGCATGAACCTTGTTTAAGTATCCGTAATGATTACTCCCCGTAATCTAACAGTGGTATCAGAGCCTGTGTTGGGAGTTCATGATTTTGATAAATTGGTGTTCTTGAAAATTTAAATTGAAAACCAAAAATTTTAAATTTAAATTTCAAAATTTTCGATTTTTATGGTTGTTGGTAAAACCTAAATTTTCATGATGTTCTTGGTAAAATTGATGCTCATGATCTTCAAGAAAAGTGTAATATTTATCAAAATCAAACATTGGATTGTAGATGTTATTAAAATTTGATTTTGAAACTTGACAACTTGTTTCTAATTATGTGTTAATTTCGGCTAACCCTAAGGAATTACAAGGTAAATTTTTTAATTTATTAGGCACCAAGAAAACAAAATTCGGCCCAAATTAATTATTGTATTGTTTACCATATTTTAATTTTCAATCTAAGTAACAATATATCTATAATTAGAAACATAAGGATAGATTCACATAAATATATAGAAATATATATCACTATCAATATATCTAAATATTTAATAGGGTTATAGATATTATTGATAGATTTTATTGCCTAAAAGATTGAGAAAATATATTGTCAGTATATTTGTTACCCTATTTAAAATATTGACAATAAATAAATATATATATTATATATTGTGCCGGTTTTTACGTATATATATAAATTGTTGATTGATTTAATCTTATAGATAGAATCTTAGAATATATATATATATATATATATATATATATATATATATATTTGATATAGGAAATTAAATAAATAAATAAATAAATATATATATATATATGATGGGTTTCGCTATGGCCGTTAGGCCCTTTAACGGCGAGGAGACGGCGAATAGGTCCACTGGGCCTTAAATGGAGGTCAAGATGACCCAAGCAAAGGGTCCCGACGGAGGGAGTCCCGATGATGAAAGGTCCCGACAGAGTCGGTCCAGGTAGGTGAGCTAGAGGCTCCCGATGAGATGCCTTTAAGTAGGCCCCGATGATGAATCCCTGAGAATGATCGGCCATATCACGATGACGAGGGGCCCCGAGCGGTGACACAACGACATAACTCTGGAGTCCCCGATATTAGTCGGGACTTGTTATCAGAGGATGAGGCCGAGATACGCGGGGCGTGGCCGAGATAAGCGAGATCGTGGTCTAGATAGGCGGGATCGTGCCCGAGATACGCGGAATACGGGCTAACCACCCCAACGGTTCACCAGGTAACTGAGGTACCTCTCCGCCTATAAAAGGGCAGAGGTTACCTCAGAGCACACTACGTTTTGAGATACGTTACTTGAGATTACTGCTTGCCAGTCCATACGAGATACTCATTTAAGCATCGGAGAGGGATTCTGGGTCACCGCCCGGTCTATCCCCTCTTGCAGGATTACGTGGAGCGAAGGAGCTAGGATCGCCGTCAAAGATCGTACCGGAGTTCCGTCGTGATCCAACAATATATATATATATATATATATATATATGTTTTTATATGGTCCGAAATTTATATATATATATATATATAAAATATATAAAAACATATATATATATATATTTGATATAGGAAATTAAATAAATAAATAAATATATATTTATATTTTATATATATATATATATATATATATATATTTAATATATATCTTAGAAAATAATTAATGTTACTTGGTGGCTAAGTTAGATATTTTTGGACTTCAAAACCCTACTTGGGCCACAAGTAAACATTTCGGCCCAACCTTTTGAAATTTTTAATTATTGGGCCGGTCCAATATATTAAACCGAGACGTATTTAAATCGAACCGAGCTTTCTCAGTCGGTTCGACCTAATTGGGTCGGGTCAAACCGGGGTAATTAAGTGGATCTAACCGAACCGGTTTTGTGTGTTGAACCGAACCAAACCCTATTTTTGGACCGGTTCAAACCGAACCAGATTTTAAAATTTAAAACCGGACCGAACCGGATTTGCCGGACCGAAACGAACCGGATTTGCCGGACCGAACCGAACCGGATTTGCCGGACCGGGCCGAACCCAATTTTCTGAACCGAACCGGACCAAACCGAACCGAAATTGACTGAATCGAATTTTTTTTCTAAACCGAATTCAAGTTAATTAAATAAAATAGGGTGGTCAAGTTTTAAAATCCAAATGTTTTTGTACCTCTAATTGGACTACACAGTACTCATAGGGTTGCTAACCTTTATACCTTGTTTCGATTATGGGGATGGATCTCAGAGATACATGTTTTTGGGACTGGATTAATTAGAGGGTTCAATTACAATTGTTTATTATTCAATATGTATATATTAATAAATGATTAGAAATGTTGTCTTGACTTAGTCAAGCTAGCTGGATATTGCATGTTGTGGCCGGAGCCCAGGTTAAATATATGGAATGTGCACTAGGATAGACATGCTATGATGGTTGGAAATGCCGAGTATTCATGTCAAGAATGTTGCGTAATTGAATATAAGCATGAATTGCAAATCAACCATTAATGTTTATAAATTATTTTAAAATCGAAAACCAGTCGCCAAATATGTATGATGGATGAGAATGATTCATGTTTGACATGTATGCTAGAATGTTGAGGATGTAGCCGCATTTGATAATTTACTTGTAAGTAGAATTATGAATGCAAGCATGAGTTCCTCAGAACATTAGACGCATGTCGCGTAAGCATGAGTGTGGTTTGTTTGATGAATGTTACTTGCGTATGATAATTTACATGGTTAGTAGAATTATATATGCATGAGTGAATTCATTGGAATATTTTTCCAAAATACAAAGGGCCTTGGGAAAGACAAGATCGGGTATGCTTGTTTTAAAATTTCCGTTCCGGTAATTTGCTATTAAAACAGTTTTAAAAGACTGATCTATTCGATTGAAAAATGCGGTAATGTGAACTCTTTCACATCCATCTTGAATTGGTTTACTGGTGGTCAGTTGGTTTAGATGACTGATGAATCATTATTTTTCGGATTCAATCTTAATAGATATTTTATGTATGGAATTCTTTCTCAAAATGTTATTGTCTCCCTGATTTTTGCATAATCATCAATATGTTAGTATGAATTAGTGCGATTCGATATTCCACGGAATCTTGATGGTATGAATCATGATGAATAAAAGGAGTACGTGTTGAACTCTCTACGATTCCGAAGAGTGAAGAGGACAGCTACTGATGAATATGGTAATCTGTATGATTTTGTCAATGAGAAACAAATGTAATAATTTGTTTCACCAAGAATTGGAGTAGGTTCTTTGATGATCTAAACGCATATGTGATGATACAATCAACCTTGGTAAAAGTGGGTTGAAGAAGACTTCAATTGCAACCAGGCAATGGTGCAGCTTAGTAACCCCTTGCATCCGCCTCGGTGGAAGATATATATGGTTGTCTGATATTGTCAAGACTTAATTACCTTGAGTCTAATCAAGTACAGTAACCATAGTAGTAAAAGGGAAACCTTCTCTGCTCACCATACTGGGTTCGAAAGAAATCAACCATGATCCGCATATTATAGAGAGAACAGGACCATAAAGGTCTTATACGATAATCTGTTGGGTTAAACCAAGTTGATAAAGTGCGTCTCTAGTAGGCCACGTAGGTCAAGTGTATGAAGCTGTAAAACGTTTTATACAGACACAGATCAGTTGATGTAACTCACTTGTGAATTACTCAAATGTGATGTTCAACATGACTTAAAGTTCTCGACTATCTATGCGACAATCATGGATCGAATACGCGATCTTCAGTTCAAGAACCCTACCATTGCCATTTATCGTTCGTTTGGGTTACTAAAATTTTGGTTATTTCGAGATTCGGATTTATTGAATAAAGTAGTTTCCGTTCGATTTGAAATGTGATCTACTTGTCAAAATTAATCGACCCGGTTAAAAGGGATCGATCCGAAATGAAATTTCGGCTAGGTAAAATTGGTCGAATAAAACGAAACGATTCACGTACTTCGTAATCTCGGCCGGGAAACTGAACTTAAAATACACATCAATTGTGTAGCTAGATCGAAAGATTTAGTATTTTTTATTTGTTAGTACTCCATTGAATGAAATAATCTGTAATGATGAACATGTGTGAAACCGATTAGATTAAATTAAATTAAATTCAGAAATGAAACGATTTAACCAAGGGTAAAAACTTCGTGAAAAGCGCTACGCGCAAGTGGACCTCGATTGACGGAGCACATCGTTTCAAAATACGAATGTAATGATGAAGTGTCTGAATGATGATGTGCTGAATTTTCATTCGCATTCCCTTGGAAACAACTTATTGATACCTTTTACATCGGTAAGAAGTAGACTTCGGAAGCTACCAAGACCTTGTAAAAGTGTCAACTGACGCATAAGGTGAAAACCTGGAATGCTCAGTTCGGAGACGGGATAAAATCTCTAAGATAAGTTTGCAAACGAAGAAGGATGAAGTCGGTTAAACGATTTTCCTTCCATACGCCTTGAACGATAAGTCAGGCTAAGCATTCAAATCAAATGACACACTTCTATAGGCATAGTTTGAAAACATATATGTTGTAGTCATTTCATCACTCGTTCCCTATGGGATGATGAGAAAATGATTCACATTAATGTCAAACTATGTTCCATCATCGGTAAGACACGCCGCCATAAAAGCTGAAGAACGATAATGAACTACTCATATCATCATGCGGCATTAATTTGTTCATTAAACACGTATTTAGGACAAGTGTGTGTTACTACTCTTTGAAAATACATGTTTACAGCTTAAAGATATGGTATCGTGGTCGAACATACGACATTACATACTTGAGGACGAATTTTCCAATGCATTGACAGTTCAGAATAATGAGTCTTGATCAGACAGAAGAGGATATAACTGACATCAGGTCCCACTTAATTCGAGTGAGAGAGATTTGAACCAGCAACTCAAGTAAATGACTTGGTAAATGATAATGGGAACATTTTCATAATAAATCCAGTGGGAGGTCTAAACACCTACCACAAGTGATCACTGTTGCTGTTTGGACGAATCAAGTAGAACCTGATTATCGTAACGCTAAACCGAGGATACCACGACTACCTATGCTACCCATTTTTCCAAGTGGGAGTGATCCGACAAACTTGGTTCCAGATCCTAGTGATCAAGGAATTCATCTTGGAGTAATATTCTGAGACCAAGAAGTCGTACAAGGAAAGTTGTCGATTATGGTTTAAGCACTCCTCTTGTACCTAATAGAAGTGATGCTCCGATGAGAAGCATCATCTCGAGTGGGAGAATTGATCCCAATTGGAAGAAATGCTCTGATAAGAGGCAATATTCCGAGTGGGAGAGACATTAAGACTCAAAGACGAGATAAACAAGCCTAGACGAAAGTCAAAGGCATCTAACTTCTCCAAAGAAGTATCCCATATGAAAGAGTGATAACCTCACTCTATCGATATGCATTGGAAAGACCTCAAGTAGAGAAATGGAAGAAAATAATAAATGAGAGAGATCGACTGAATGAAAGCCATTAAAGTCTATAGTTGATTTACTTGCTAACCACAGGGGCATAAGGATATCGTGAGTCCTGAAAGAAGGCTCACCACTGATGGAAAAAGTCGAGCGTAAAACCACGGTGCGTACTTACCACTTGTGCATAAAATCATGGTGATGGGTTTCAATATAGCCGTTAGGCCCATTAACGATGAATAAACGGCGAAGTAGGCCCACTGGGCCCCAAAAGAGGCTTAAAAGACCAATACGAGGGGTCCCGACAAAGTCGGTCCCGACATATGAGCTGAACGCTCCCGATGATACGCCTTTAAGTAAGCCCCGATGATACGCCTTTAAGTAGGCCTCGATGATATGCCTTTAAGTAGGCCCCGATGATATGCCTTCGAGTAGGCCCCGATACTAAATCCCTGAGAATGCTGGCCCTGTACCGATGACGAGGGGCCCCGAGCGGTGACCAAAGGAGATAACTCTGGAGTCCCCGACATCCGTCGGGACTTACCACCAGGGAATGAGGCCGAGAAACACGCCCACTATCAACATAGTGGGTAAGTGGCCTGAAAAGACGGAACGTGGGCAAGTGGCCGAGATAAACGGAACGTGGGCTAACTGCCCCCAGCAGTTATCGCAACAGGTAACTGGGGTAACTCCTCCCCTATATAAAGGAAGGAGTTACCTCAGGATTGATACGTTGAACATTCATATACGCATACTTGCTTGCCTGCATCGAGATACTCATTTAAGCATCGGAGAGGGATTCTGGGTCACCGCCCGGTCTATCCCCTTCTTGCAGGATTACTTGGAGCAAAGGAGTTTGGACTTCCGTCAAGAACGTACCAGATTTCCAACCGTGATCCAAGAAGAAGGAGGAGGAGTTGCCTCCGCCTCCGCCGATGGAGAATCGGGACGGGCAGGAGGCCCAACCCGAGCACCAGGACAAGGGCAAGGAGCCCGCTCAGTCGGAGCAGTTCGTGATTGATAGGCCTGGACCAGTGCAACATAGGACCATCCCTCTTAGTGGTCCTATCACCCCCGACCAGGTGGTAAAGATTGTGAACATCTGTATGGGAGACCTGAAGAAGATGATGTCGGAGCTGAGGGATCGATCCACTCATCCCTTTGTCCCCCGATTGGTGAACACCACTGCCCCGCCAGGACTGGGTATCCCGACAATCAAGGAGTATGATGGCGAAGGAGATCCAGTTCGCCATGTCCAGAAGCATGTCATGGCTTGTCTAGGCAGAGCCCTGAATGACGACATAGTGTGCATTCTGTTCCCTGGCACACTTGGTTAAAGAGCCCTGACGTGGTTCTTCAGCCTCCCTCCAGGGTTCATCTCTACCTGGACCCAGATGCATGATTGGTTCATCCAGCAATACCAGGGCTGTCGGCGTCTCCTGAAAAGCGCGAGGTCCCTGGCTGAGGTGGTACAGAGGCCCGACGAGTCTCTGGCACATTACTACCAGAGGTACACTGCCAGTGTGGCCGAGATTGATGAGGAAATGTCGGAGGGAGAGACCAGCCGCACCTTCATTCGGAACCTAACAGCACCATATGGTTCCGACCTGATGCACAACGTGGCTGAGAAGGCTGTGTGGAACATGGAAGCGTTGCAGAAGAGGGTGAAGCAACAAATCGACGTACAAGAGTCGAAGATAGCTGCCGGAGACCTTGACCCTCCGAAATCAAACAAGGGGAAGCAGTCGTCCACACCCTCAGACGATCGCAGGAGGAAAGATAAACCCGAGAGCAGTCGGGTCGAGGCCGTCCCGATCGGAGGGAAGACAAGCGTCCCCCGAAGTCGGACAAGCGGGAGGACCATTACACTCCTCTCATTTGTTCCATGGGTGCTGTGTTGGCGGTGATGGACCGACAGGGTATCGCTAGGTACCCCCCGAAGAAGGATGGAGAGTTCATGGGAGCTCACATCGATCGTTTTTGTCGTTTCCATCGTGCCAGCGGTCACGACACTAACCATTGTCGGGAGTTGAAGAAGGAGATTGAGAAGCTGATCCAGAAGGGAAAGCTCAAGGAATTTGTGGCTGGGCGACGGAGTCAATCCCGTTCCCGGTCCTGATCGCGGTCCCGTTCCCGATCCCGTGGTCGATCCCCGAAGAAGGATAAGCCCGAGTCTTCCAATGCCCGCAAGGAGAAGCGGGGGACCATTAATGTGATTCACGGGGGAGTTGCTGCGGGAGGAGATACCACGGCATCTCGGGAGGTCTATGCTTCTCGGATTCCCATTGCTGTGGTGCTGGGCAAGAGGGCCCGAAATTGGACTCCGAAAGAAGAAATGGTGATTCCCTTCTCAGCGGAGGACCTGATAGGTGTGGAGACCCCGCGGGATGATGCTTTGGTCGTGACACTGAACGTGGATGAGTACGAGATGAAGCGAATCCTGATTGATGGAGGGAGCTCCTCCGATATTCTGTTCATGGATGCACTGGAGGCCATGGGAAAAACCAAGAAGGACTTGAAGCGTGCGGACTTCCCGATGGTCGGATTTTCTGGGTCTTCCTCTTACCCGGTGGGGATGATTACCTTACCGGTTCAGTTCGATAGTGGCTGGAAGTCGGAGAAGAGGAATGTGGAGTTCGTGGTGGTCGAGTCTGCGGGGACCTACAACGCCATTAACGGGAGGACTACCATCAACCCGCTGGGGGCAGTTGCCTCAACTGTCCATCAAAAGCTGAAGTTCCCGACTGACAACGGAATCGGGGAAGTCAAGGGCGATCAGATAGCCTCCAGGAAGTGCTACGTCAACGCCACTTGAAGGAGGAATCGGGAGGCTATGACTGTTTTCCAGACTGATACGGATCCCCGAGAGGAGTTTGGGCGTCCCGCCCCGATGGAGGATTTGAAGGAGGTCGAGATCGATGGACCTCAAAGAAAGGTGAAAATCGGGTCCGCTCTGTCGGAGGAGACGGCCCGAGAACTTGTTGATTTGTTGAAGGAGTTTAAGGAGCTGTTTTCCTAGTCCCCGAGCGACATGCCAGGAATCAGCTCCTATGTAATTACTCATGAGCTGAAGATTGACCCCGCGATCAAGCCGGTTACACAAAGAAGGCGCCCGATGGGTGCTGACAAGAAGATTACGATCCAGCAAGAGGTGGGCAGGTTGCTCGATGCTGGATTTATTAAGGAGCTCTGATTCCAGACCTGGGTCGCAAACCCAGTCCTGGTGAAGAAGAGCAATGGCAAGTGGCGGATGTGTGTCGATTTTCGCGACCTGAACAAAGCATGCCCGAAGGATTGCTACCGCTCCCGAGGATCGACCAGCTGGTGGATGCTACATCGGGACATGAGTTGCTGAGCTTTATGGATGCCTACTCCGGCTACAATCAGATCAAGATGTCCAAGGAGGATGCCCCCCGCACCGCTTTTTATGCTGATAGTGACATCTATCACTATGATGTCATGCCTTTTGGACTGATCAATGCAGGTGCAACTTATCAGAGGATGGTGAACAAGCTGTTTGGGGATATGCTGGGCAAAACGATGGAGGCCTATGTGGACGATATGCTGGTGAAGTCCCGACAGGCCGAGGATCATGTTCACAACTTAGCCACTGCGTTTGAGCGGATAAGGCTTCATCAAGTTCTCTTGAACCCGACTAAGTGTGCCTTCGGAGTGCACTCAGGGAAGTTTCTGGGCTTCATGGTGAGCCAGAGGGGAATCGAGGTGAACCCTGAGAAGCTGAAAGCAATCGAGGAGATGAAGTCCCCGACGCACCATCGGGAGGTGCAGGTGTTGAATGGCTGATTGGCCGCGATGAATCGTTTCCTGTCCAAGGCAAGCGACCGATCCATGCCGTTCTTTGAAGTGCTGAGGGCCAACAAGAAGTTTGAGTGGACCGCCAAGTGCGAAGAGGCGTTCCAGGCACTCAAGCAGCACCTCCGCACCCTCCCGCCGTTGGCGAAGCCCATCCCATGCGAGCCACTATATCTGTATTTGGCTGTTTCTGAATTTGCTGTTAGCTCTGTCTTAGTGAAAGTCGTAGAGGGTAACCAAGTCCCCGTCTATTACGTAAGCAAGGCAATCGCCAAGTCTGAAATAAATTATCCCGCCGTTGAGAAGTACCTCTATGCGTTGATTGTTATTGTTCGGAAGCTGAGACCTTGCTTCCATGCGCATGAGATTACCGTATTGACGAGTCAGCCATTGAAACATTTTTTGAACCGACCTGACGCGTCGGGGAGATTAGTGAAGTGGGCAGTCGAGCTTAGTGAGTTCCGTATTCACTTTGCTCCGAGAACGGCTATCAAGGGCCAGGCGTTGGCGGATTTCATAGCGGAGTCTACAGCCCCCGATCTGGAAGAAACGGGTCCTGTAGAGGGGGCAACCATGGAAGTCCCGATGGCAGAGCAGTCAGAACAGCCCGATAACGAAAACACTTGGGAGATGTACACCGATGGCTCCTCAAACTCAGAAGGATCGGGAGCAGGGTTTGTACTGATACCGCCAGGCGGAGGCGAGCCCCTTCGATATGCCTTTGCCCTGACATTTAGGGCCACCAACAATGAAGCTGAATATGAGGCTCTCATCACCGGCCTCAAGATTGCCAAAGGCACGAGAGTTGGTCACTTAAAGGTGAAGTGCGATGCTAGCTTGATTGTGAACCAAGTCCAGGGGCGATACGAAGCTAAGAGCCCGATGATGAAAAAGTACCTTCGGGAGGTGCAAACATTGAAGGAGAGTTTCAAGAGCTTCGATATTGAGGCAATCCCGAGGGAAGATAATGTAGAAGCAGATGCCTTGAGCAAGTTTGCCTTGGGGGCACCCCTCGATGAAAGTCGGAAGGTGCATTTTTTGGAGAAGGCGATCTTGTCGACCACCGATCAATCGGAGGTGTGTGCCATCGGGACCGGATCGGAGTAGCCCACTTGGATGACCTCGATAGTCACGTACCTGACTACGGGGGCAGTCCCCGATGATGAAGTAGCAGCAGGCAGATTACGCCGAATCGCGGTCAATTATGCGATGGTGGACAATCAGCTGTATAAAAAGGGGTATTTGATTCCTTATTTGAAATGTGTGGCTAAGCCCGACACAGATCAGATCCTTAGGGAGGTGCACGAAGGCTACTTGGCTTGTCATGAAGGTGCCTGATCCATCGTGAGGAAAGTGCTGAACCTGGGCTATTACTGACCCTCGATGAACAAGGAGGCAACGATGCTAGTCCGATCTTGTGACGCTTGCCAAAGGTACACCCCGAATATCGTGGCTCCAGCTCCCGATCTGACGTCCATCAAGAGTGCTTGGCCCTTCGCGCAATGGGGAATCGATTTGGTGGGACCCCTTCAAGTTGCAAAAGGTCAGTGCCGATATTTAGTCGTGGCTATTTATTATTTCTCGAAGTGGATAGAAGCTAAGGCGTTGGCCAAGACAACGGGGAATCACATCCTCAAATTCCTCCAGACCCATATCATATCCCGATACGGGATCCCCAAGGTATTGATCAGCGATAACGGCCCCCCGTTTAACGGGGCCCAGTGAAGGAGTACCTGGAGGAACTGAAACTTGAGAATCGGACAGCCTCTGTCCGTCATGCTCAAACCAATGGACAGGTGGAGTCAGCCAACAAGATCGTGATGGACGGCCTGAAGAAGTGTGTCCATGCCTTGAAGGGCAAATGGCTGGATGAGCTGGAAAATGTGCTTTGGGCTGTCAGAACAACACCCAAACGATCGACTGGGGAGACTCCGTTTGGCCTTGTTTATGGCACGGAAGCAATTGCTCCCGTCGAAATAGCTGTGGCATCCCATCGGACGAGGTATTATGAACCTCTGTCGAATGATGAAATGAGGCGTCTGGACTTGGACTTGGTCGAAGAAAAGAGGCGGAGTGCCGAGGAGGCCCAGGCTCGGATGCGCTTGGCAACGACCCGATATTATAATCGACGAGTCAAGTCTCGACAGTTCTTCGTCGGGGAACTGGTCTGGCGTCGGAACGAATTTACCCTTTTGGATCGGATCAACAAGATGTCGCCAAAATGGGAAGGGCCTTATAAGCTCGTGGGGATGCCAGCTCGAAATGCGTATAAGTTGGAGGACCTCGATGGCAATATGTTGAAGCATTCTTTCAGTGGTGAACACTTGAGGAAATGTCATGCTTGATATTAAGTCACCTTCAGTGGTGCAAGATATTTATCGAAGTCGCCTTCAGTGGTGCAAGTTGTTTATCGAAGTCGCCTTCAGTGGTGCAAGTTGTTTATCGTTTTGATTCGATGTAAACAGGTTTTGAGCCATCAATGAATAAAGAGGTTGCTTATGAGTAAATCGCCTTAAGTGGTGTAGCTAGATCGCCTTAAGTGGTGTGATTAAATCGCCTTAAGTGGCGTGGTTTCGCCTTAGGTGGCGTGGTTTTGCCTTAAGTGGCGTGGTTTCGCCTTAAGCGGCACGATTAAATCGCCTTAAGTGGCGTGGTTTCGCCTTAAGCGGCACGATTAAATCGCCTTAAGTGGCGTGGTTTCACCTTAAGTGGCACGATTAAATCGCCTTAAGTGGTGTGGGTAAAATGTCTTAAGTGACGCGTCGAAATCATTCTTAAGTGGTATGATCGAATCGCCTTACGTGGCGTGGTTAATTCACCTTAAGTGGTGCAGCGATAATCGGAACCAAAAGAGATTGATATTATAAAGATCTAAAAGGTTCACGACAAACGAAGGAAATTACAAGGATTCAAAAATAAAGCGATTAAGCTTGATCCTTGGCAGCGTCGAGGGGAGCAGGGTCCACGAGGTCTGTGGCAGAAGGCTCCGCGGTCGGAGGATCGGATTCTGGAAGATTGGTCGCGGGAGGATCGGACTCTTGGAGGTCAGCCGGTGAAGGGTCGATCATCGGGGGATCAGTTGTCGGAAGTTCTGCACTTGGAGGCTGTACCGTGCTTTCAGCACAGGCAGTCCCCTCGGGGGTGTTGGCCCCGTCGCTCTCCTCAGAAAGGCTGAAATACCTCTCCGCGAAGGGGGCGAGAGTCTGAGACTTGGTGAAGTCGATGGCACCACCATACTCCAGATGGAGCTCATCGACAGCATTCAGCAAGGTGGTTTCCACCTCCGCCGTACAGAACTTCACCGCGTCCGCTTTAAAAGCCTCGGAGCCCCAATAATCTTCCCGACCTTTGGCTTCAGCTTCAGCCAGCTTGGCGGGGTACTCGGAAATCTCCCGCTCCAACTGTTGGGACCGGTTGGTGAGAAGGACCTTATCAGCCTCCAGCCCCGCCTTGGCGTCCTCAAGGGCCTGCTTCTCGAGGAAAAACCTGTCCCGATCCTCCGCGCGCCCCTGCTGCTCTTCATTGAGCTTTTGATGCTCCTGCTTCAGCAACCTCTCAAAGTCGTGGACCTTCCTCAAGAGGTCCCGAGTCTTCTGGTTAAGGAGGGCCTGCTCCTTAACCAACTTACCCCTCGACGATTCGGAGGCGGCCAGATCCTCCTTGAGCTTGGCCAAGACCTCGCGGGCCGCCTTGGCTCGCTCCTGCTCCAGGGCCTCCTCCAAGGCCAGGATGTACCCGAAACAGCGGTGCTAATCCGCCATTTCCTGTGGAAAAGAAGGGAAGAGGTTAGTATATGAGAATATTCTATATTATATTCCAAGTGTCAAAACAGGAAGCCTTACCTCCGCACGACGAACGGCCATGTCGCGAATGTCCGCGTGGATGTCTTTTCGGGCCAAGGAGAGTGGAAGCTTCATAGACGGCGGAACTAAACCTGCCAGCAAGTGCAGACCCAGTTCCGGTGATATATTGTCCCGACGCAGCGGGACCCCCTGCAATGACTCGATCGGGGTCCAGGGAGCTGCCGCCTGGTCGGGGGCGTAAAGCTGATAGAAGCTCCCGTCTAAGGGGAGAGGAGGAGGAGGAGTGACCTGAGCGTCGGAGGTGCGCTCCTCCGAGCCGCCGTGAGAACCCGTCGTCCCTTCGGGAGTCAGGCTCAGGACCGGCGAATGCTGTTGTGCCGGGGAAGACGGAGGCAGACCTTCGGGTGTCGGCTCCAATGGGGTCTGCCTCACCCCCCGACGACGAACCAGGGGCTGACCTTCGCTCGCCTCCTCAGAAGAATGAGAGACGTCCAGGTCAACCACCCGACGGAATTGACCGTCCGTCGGGGCGTCTTCAGTCCCCGATCTCGTCGAGGCAGGAAGTGATAGGAGGGGCTCCCCGACCCGGGCGTCGAAGGGTGGCACCCCGGCCGAAGCTCCATCTCCCGATTGACCTGTAGCTGGAGGACGAGAAGCTTCTGAAAGAAAATCAGGAAGTTGGTCGGGATCCTTACACCAAATGACGCGACGGGAGAGATACTGATGCTTCCCGTAATAATTGTAATAACCCGCTTTGAGAATGCGGGGAGTTTCTCCAGTAAATGTATTGTTGTCCAAATCCGCATCAACATTTCTCCCTTTTGATCTTCTCCATGATTCCAAATAGTTCATACGTGGTTTGCCGTGTGACCGGCGGATACGAAGGGCATCGTTCTACTCATCTGTTAGGAGTGTTGTAGCGCCCGCGGAACGTTGATTCCTTTTTCTTTAATCAACCTGTTATAAACAAAATTTATATATTGTACCGCGCTGTATCCTAGGTCCACTGATAATTCTCCAATTTCCTAGTTTCCACATAGGAACACTTCTCCAAGGCATCCGTACAAGTATTCACAACCTTCAACTAATATCCGGCTGGTGACCACCTAGTGAATACAAGAGTCGGTGAATTACAGGTGAACTTGACCATCCCCATCGCTCATACCCTTAGTCAAACCCAACCGGTTTCCAGGACGTGGTCACTGGGCCATTTTGTTCAGCACTACGCTCGTACGCCGGGAAGCGAACATTGAGCATGACCTTAGATATGAGTTCTGAGTCCATGAGGATACTTCAGGTGCCTCTTCATAAGGCTCCCGGGATCAATCACACGCTCGAGGTGAAGAAGTTTGCGCCCGCCAAAATCACGAGGATTCCTTCCTAGCACAATCGAGCTGTGACCCAGTGGTCGAACGTGGCACGCGTAGTATGAAGCACGCGTTGATAGCATACATGAACCTTTTGGGTTGACAGGAAAGGGATATGTCAATCATGCTATCACAGATTCTCATCTGGCCTAGAATGTGTTTAAATGATGAACGGAGTTCATCATGACGATATGCAAAACGAAGATCACGTCGAGTTACTTTGAAACTAGATAATCGTCTCGCTTAATCAGGTTTATCCTCGTGACTCTTAGCCAGTCTTGTTTGGTGGAGGCCTCCCTTCATCACAAGGCGACCGTACCAGTGTGACTAAGTAAGGCCCACATTCGACATAGTTTGGCAGAGGATTGCGTCCTCCTACGACTTAGTTTATAGAACGTAAATCTGATGTAAACAAAACATTATGACGTCGATTGATCATAAACTCAGTTGCAATTCTTTCGCTTACAAAATGTAACTTTCTAATATCAAAATGCTATCAGAGATACATGCCATTTCTAAACCCTACGCAATCCAAGCTTTTCGAATATCTCCATGCGTAGTGGTCTAGTTAATGGGTCCGCAATCGTATTATCAGTGGACAAGTATTCCTTAGTGAATATATTGTCTTCTACCATAGATATAGCATAAAAATATTTCACATCAATTTTTTTGGTCCTACTATGGTACTTCGGATTCTTAACTACCGCAACGGCTGCCTGACTGTCAGAGAACACCTTCACATGTTTACTCTCGATGTCACCATTAAGCAGCGATGTAAGAAGCCTTTTCAGCCAGACTGCTTTCTATGCATTCTTAGAGAGAGCTACGAATTTCGATTCCATCGCTGACAGCGCTACACAGGTTTGCTTCTTGCTCATCCATGAAATGGCGGCTTTAGCAAGGAGGAACACTCCCCCTGTTGTGGACTTACGATCATCCGGATCGCTACCGTGGTCGACGTCACTGTAACCGGTCAACTCTAACTTCCCGCCCTCATAGCATAAAGCATAGTCGGCAGTACCTTTCGGATACCGAATTATTCGTTTTACAGCCTTTAAATGTTGATAGCCAGGATCTGATTGGAAACATGCTACTAGGCCCACAGCGTAACAGATATTCGGACAGGTGCATTGGATGGCGTACATTAAACTACCAACCATGCTTAAATATTCTGCACCCTTCATATGTTCGCGCTCTGCCAGGTTCTTGGGGCCGTCACATTTTAACAGTGCGCACCCAAATACCACCGGCGTATCCATGGGTTTGGCATCCTGTAATTTTAACCTTTTCAAAAGCTTGTTGATATAGGCTACTTGAGACAGACACAATTTCCGGGTAGCCCGATCTCTAGCTATTTTAATGCCTAAGATATACGTGGCCTCCCACATGTCTTTCATCTCAAATACATATGCTACCAGGACTTTGACTTGCTCATGAAACTCATGTCGTTTGCAGCAATTAGTATGTCGTCCACGTATAAGGTTAAGATAACATATTTGGACCCGGAGTTCTTATAATACACGCACGGATCCTCGTGAAGATTCACGAATCCGTTCCCTACAATTTCCTCGTGGAATCTGTGGTACCATTGCTGTTAGGTTATAAAGTCTAGGTCAACGGGTCGTCAATCTAGAATTTGTCTCCCACTAATGAAATGTCGGGTTCAGTGTTCCTAGGACTAGTCATTCTGATACATGCCCATCTGCTCCCTTGGGGTAGTCGTTCTGATATATGTCCTTCTCTTCTCTCCTTCTGATCTCCTTTCCTTCTCTCCTTCTGACCTCCTTTCCTTCTCTCCTTTTGACCTCCTGAGGCTTGTACTTCTTACCCCTGGGGCTTGTCCTACTGCTCTATGCTCTTCTGCTTCCTTGGCTCTCTTCTCCTTGCCACCCTGCAAGAGGGGCAATACCAGGCACAGAGGGGGGGGTGGTGCCTGATGAACCCTCTCCGATGCCTAAGTCAGTACGGTTTTAGAGAGATAAAGCTAGAGAGATGTCAGAGCAAAATTGTGCAACTTGCCAAGATGTCCGAATGAATAGTGGAGGTGGGGTATTTATAGACAACGGTGTCATTAAGGTGGCTTAATGACATCGTTAACCTTTAAACGCAGTTAATTAACATTTAAACACATAATTAAGACCTTAGGATACGGAGAAGGTTGGCGGAATAAACCGAGTATGGGAGTCGCAAAATGGTGCCGGGGCCCTTGGGGCGGATGAAAAATCCGACCCCTAAGGGCAGGGACCGGGTGTCGGAACCTTCGGGGTCGGGTCGAGGATCCGACCCCGAGGACTTGGGGTCGGGTGAATGGGCCCGGTCAAACAAGTTTGACCGGGTGAGGGGGGTCTCCCAGTCAAACCAAGTTTGACTGGGAGCCCCCCTCCCTTTCCCCTTCCACCCGATCTCTCAATAGAGAGATCGGGTGGGGGGACCCGATCTCTCAGTTGAGAGATCGGGTGGGAGGACCCGATCTCTCAACTGAGAGATCGGGTGGGAGAGGCCTCCTCCCAGTCAAACTTTTGACTGGGAGCCTCTCCCTCCTCCCAATCTCTCAACTGAGAGATTGGGAGGGGGCCACCTCCCAATCTCTCTTACGAGAGATTGGGAGGGTCTCCACCCGGTCAAACCAAGGTTTGACCGGGTGCTCCCACCCAGTCAAACCTTGGTTTGACTGGGTTCTCCCACCCGGTCAAACCTTGGTTTGACTGGGTTCACCCACCCGGTCAAACCATGGTTTGACCGGGTTCACCCACCCGGTCAAACCATGGTTTGACCGGGTCGGAAAATTCGGATGTTTGGGGCTGGCGCGTTTTTTCTGGTTCGGACCGTTTCTTTTTGTGGGTAACATACTTGGGCCAAAAGTTTCGATTTACAATCATTAACGGGGTGATAAAAATGAAACGAATCGGAAGTCAACGGGTTCAAATTGGGCGTATATCCATCACATGCCCCCGAGTCAACCAATGGCCTGACCCTTTATTGACTCTATTTTAGGATGGTATGACACGCGCAATTTGAAACCGGGGTTTTACCTCCTTGTCTGAATGCCTGCTTACCCATGGATGCGTGCCTCTGACTCTGCCCCCTGCCTTATGAGATAGAGGAATTGTAAACGTCAGAGTAGCACGGACGTGTGCCTAGGCACGCGTCCGTCTGAGGTGGGAGTAATAAATCTATCTTTGCTACAGGCGTATACTCGAAAAATACACGCTTGCATAAGGATGCAATACGAATACACCTAAGTGACTCATGCTTCAATTTCGTGCCGGGATTTTGCCCAAGTGAAGGAAAATTTAATTTTGGTCCGAAATTTTTCTAAGTATGGGATACTAGAAAATACGCCTAGGATGTTAACTAGGAGTGAACATGGACATATCATGAACATGAGGATGTGTACTAGCATACATGCAAGTAGGAACATAAGGATGGGAGTGAGTATAGACATGCTGCGATTGTAGTCATGGATGTATGCATAAATATATGGCGGTCACGTGCATGGACGTCTAAATGTTTGAACACACGGGAGGGTGTATATGGGTATGCATATGAGTGCAAGCATGAACATGTAAGTATGTATGGATGGGTTGTGAGTATAAGCATGAGTGATGACATTGATGTACCTGTAGATGTTAATCATGAATATGAGCATAAATGCAAAGGTGAGAGCATAGACTTCTCATTTACTTGAGGTGGGGACTCTGCCACTCAATGGGACACAACGTTCCGCCTCCCTCGTACTAGCGTGAGCATTTTCCATTAATCTCGACCTTCGGCATGTGTAACATTTTTCCTTCATTCGTTGGAGCGTGTGTATAGCTCTTGACCTTTACCCTGCAATTTGTTCCCCATAAAAGTGAGGGTGAAAAAGCTTACAAGCTTTCTTCTTACCGCCGCGAGCGAAGGGGTCTATTGACATGTGTTAAGGGTTAACCCTTCCTTCGGATGTGCTAGAGCGTTGCTCCATTTGGGGAAACTAAAAGTTCGCCCTCTTCCCTTGGTGTTAAGGTTGCCCCCGTAGTAGGCATATCTCGCCCCTCCATGAGTAAGGGTCGATCTTTGCGTTGGTTGCTCGTATAGATGACTCACTTTTGGGAAGCTTTCTTCTTCAGACAGGGAGACCTTGAAGATCGTTTTCCAAGGTAGTCAGACCAAATCTGACCGTCCTGTGTCTTGGGTGTCCGAGGTGGACTCGTATGAGGCAGGGACTCGTATGACCCCTTGTAGGTTGATTTCATGGAGAAACATACAAGGTGTGGGCAGAGCGTTCCGAACGTACTGTTGAATCAGATGAGAGGGAAGAACCCTCTAGTTCTGCTTATCAGGCCAAGAAATTTTCTAAGTCAGGGGTGGCTGCTAATGCTTCCAGTATGTTCTTTTTCCCTTCTTTTTTCTTTGTGATATACTTATGATCGTTCTCATGCTGCTTCCTTCTTGTTGTTAGAGCGTTCTTCCCTGGTTACCGAATGGTTCTTGTGGTGGGTGAGAGTTCAAGTCAACCTAAATCCAAGGCGCGGAAACCTGACTCTGAGGTCGGGCCCTCGGCTGCCAAGGAGAAGGAAACCGCGAGAGGCTATCCTTCAAGTGCCCCCTTGCTGACTCCCTCCCATGATAAGGAGGTAGTGGTTGAAGAGGCACCCTCTTTGCTTGACAAAAGGAAACAACCTGTGGCTGGCGATGGGGTGATCATAGGTCTTGATGTCTCTTCTCTATCCCCTGCCCCCCAGCCGAGGGGCCGAGTCTCAAGTTTATTTCATCTTCATGTAGATTTGACGACTTTTGAAAGTGTTTTTGTCTTTCCTATGGGTTATGTTATTAACCCCTGCGTTGAAGATTTTTCTTTTGGTGATGGGTGTGATCATCACCTTTCATTGAGGTTCCTTTCTCTTGCCATGGCTCTGATTAAGATAGCAAATTCTTGCTTTGGAGTTTGGTGGAGACTGCTCTTGAGTTAGCCTCTACTAGTATCGTAGTTGTGATCGTTGTGGGGATCGTTTTGTTATATGCCCTCAATAGTGCTTGTCGTGATTCTTTGCTTCATGGTTGATTTCGTGAGATATGGAGGTTGTCTTCATAATGAGGACGTCTCCTTCCTAGTATCACCCAGTGGGTTGAAATATAAGTGCCTACCTTTGATGAGCGTACGAAGGGTGTTGTTTTTCCCTTTTTCTTGAACCTCCTCCTAGGGCTAGGCGTAGCCTTTTGATGTTCGTGGTCGGGATGGTGTCTTTACAATTCATGTCTTTGACAGATGTTTTATGATGTGCTGCCATGATAATCACTTCGGGGTATGTGGACGTGATAGCCACTTCGTGATGTGTCGGAGTGATAGCCCTTCTGTAGTGTGTGGACATGATAGCCAGTTCAGGGTATGTGGACATGATAGCCACTTCAAGGTATGTGGACATGATAGCCACCTCAAGGTATGTGGACATGATAGCCACTTCAAGGTGTGTGGACATGATAGCAACTTCAGTGTATGTGGACATGATAGCAACTTCAGTGTATGTGGACATGATAGCCACATCACGATGTATGGAGTTGTGCTTTAGTATTCCTTTCTCATTGGAGAGCCTTCATTGCTATAGTTGCCTTTTGTGTAGGCTATGTTTGTTGGGTTAGGTCCCGATGTCTCGTCTTGTCGGATGTTGTATCCTTTATGCTCTTTAGATGTCTCCTTCATGAGTTGTGCTTGACGATGTTCAAGTCTGATACGAGCATAGGTCACGCGATGGCGACATGCATGACAATAACATTTGTCGGAGGTTGATTTGTGTGGCTTGTAAGACAATTCTCTTCTTGATGGGTCGAGCTTATTTTGAGAGCTTTGACCTTCGGATTTCATGTCTTTGCTATCCTTCTTGGTGGTGTTGGGTTCCTTTGAGATACTTCTCTTGACTTGTGATATGGGTGGTAGGATAACTCGTTACTTTTCATGATAACCTCTTGTGCTTCTGTATATGATCCTTTGGTCATGGACTCTTCTTTTGGTGTGTTTCCTTTACTTATTCTTCTTTCTTGTTTTCCTTCATGTCATACCTGCTATTTCATCAAGAAAAAACATTATGTGTTCTCCATATGACTTTACCTTGAGATTATTTTCTCATTGGATCCTTCCGAGCATGGTGCAATGATCTCTTATGATACCCTTTACATGGTATGTATGGTACTGTTAGACCAAAGATACGCTCTTGGTGGGCGTCGAATCTGATCACGAGACAGGCTCTCGGAGGGCACTTAACGTTTCTCAGGATAGGCTCCCGGAGGGCACACGTTAAACCAAAGATACGCTCTTGGTTGGCGTCGAAACTATTCGCGAGACAGGCTCTCGGAGGGCACTTAACGTTTCACAGGATAGGCTCCCGAAGGGCACAGGTTAGACCAGAGATATACTCTTGGTTGGTGTTGAGAACTGTTCACGAGACAGGCTCTCGGAGGGCGCTTAACGTTTCACAGGATAGGCTCCCGGAGGGCACAGGTTAGACCAGAGATATACTCTTGGTTGGCGTTTGAAAACTGTTCACGAGACAGGCTCTCGGAGGGCGCTTAACGTTTCACAGGATAGGCTCCCGGAGGGCACAGGTTAAACCAAAGATACGCTCCTGGTTGGCGTTTGAAAACTGTTCACGAGATAGGCTCTCGGAGGGCGCTTAACGTTTCACAGGATAGGCTCCCGGAGGGCTCAGGTTAGACCAAAGATACGCTCCTGGTGGGCGTCGAAGCTGGTAGTTTGAAATCTACCTCAAGATACGCTCTTGGGGGCGTCGAATCTGGTAGTGTTTTTTCTACCTCAAGATACGCTCTTGGGGGCGTCGAATCTGGTAGGTTGCAAATCTACCTCAAGATACGCTCCTGGGGGCGTCGAAATTCGTAGTTTTTGGAAACCACTCTCAAGATACGCTCTTGGTGCGTCGAAGGTCGTAGTGTAATAACTACTCTCAAGATACGCTCTTGGGGGCGTCGAAGGTCGTAGTATGAACACTACTCTCAAGATACGCTCTTGGGGGCGTCGAATCTGTTCGCGGGATAGGCTCCCGGAGGGCACAGGGTTCGTAGTTTTAGAACTACTCTCAAGATACGCTCTTGGGGGCGTCGAATATGTTCGCGGGATTGGCTCCCGGAAGGCTCATAATGTTACCTTATCTTGTGTCCTTTCTCATGTAGGGTGCGTCTTTGGTATGCTTTTCGAGTCTTTACTTGACTTTTCCTTCTATGATATTGCATGCTACCACGCTTTTCCTTCAATGTGGGAGATCACCTCTCGAGGGCGATGTTTGTGTGTTGCCAACTTAGGACGAGTTCGTATAGGGAGTTGATGATGTTTTCCTCTTACGTGATCTCTTCTAGAAAAAGTGGTATTGCATGTTCTTGTGATCTTCTGCCTCTAATCTCTTCTTTTACACTTAGGTGGACTACCAAGCACTTATTCGTTTGGTGCCCCCCAAGTTGCTTGGTGGTCACACCGCCTTTCATATTTGGCCGTTGAAGGCCCCTCGTTCATTTTCTTGGTTGGGTACCCCTTATGCTCGGGGCTCCCTTGTCTGCTTGTTTGAATGCGATGAGTGTCCCTTGTAGGATTTACTCTTTCTCATGCTTGCTTGTTTCAGTCATAGGCATGGTTTGGATGATGCCTTTGTCGGATGTGTCTTTGGAGGTTGGGTGGAAGAGCTTTTGCTTTGGGTGGGTGGGGGTGGATTTTATTCTCTTGATAACCAGGATGCGGCAGTGTTTGTATCCTAGGGGTGCTTGTAAATTCTTTCCCCCCCTTCCTTGTGTTTTAGATTGAAAAGCTCTCTCATAGAATGGCGTCTTGGGTTGTTAATCTCGTAGGTGTGTTTCAGACTAGTCAATCTAATCCATGCTCTTTGCACGTGCATGGGGGGGGGGGGGGGGGGGGTCTGACCGGGCTGTGATAATCTTGGAGTGTTGTGGCACTCAGTGTGCTTTTCCTTTTCCTTTACATTGGAGTATTCTTCAATGCTTTTAGGGAGTGTCACATTGGTCATGCTCCTCCCACCTTGAATCTTGATTATAGACTTCCTTTGAATTAGGACTTGAACCTAAAAATGATGTTTTCCTTTAGGTTTGCAAGTGATGCTCCATGATTTTCTATGGGTTTGTCCCCGTATTGGCTATTCCTTGCTGGATAGCTTCATTAGAGGCTGCATTTGTGTTGTGTACGTATACGTGTTTGAGGTGTGTTGAGCTGACAAGTCCCTCCTTTTTTGTTTTGTCATAACATTCATTCATCATGTATTCGGCGTATGGCCTTAAAGGCGGGATATTTTTCTAGTGCCCCTTTTATCGTGGTTCTCCTCTTGATGGGATGCCAGAGTCAAATGTCTTATCATTTGCAGACAAGGTGGTTGATCGGGATGTGCGTCTAGTGTGAGGGTCGATCTTGAAACCTTACTCCCCAAGCTTTTGAGCTCTTCTTTGGTTGATCTTGTAGAACTATTATCCTGCCCTAAGGCTCTTGATAGGAGATGTATCTCATATTCACACTCTAGTTGTTGCACTATCTCTTTTGCTAATCTTGCATCTTTAGAGTTTCTCTCTTGGTGCGTGACTTCAATGACAGGATTTTCTACCGATGTTTATTCTATTAGGACTTGTATCCTTGGTTGCCTTCCTTTCTTGTGAGATGGCGAAGGAGTGTTTGTGAACACTCCAATGTGTCGCACTTGGTAGAGGTATGCACCTAATCTTTATAGCGCTGTCTTGAATCTTCGTGTACCTATCTCTGATGAACATGTTATTCATTACATATATAGTACGGAGTCCAAGGATCTCCGGGTTAGGATCGTAGTTTGAGAACAGAGACATAGTCATCTATTAGATAACCTCTTTATCTACGGAGTTTATTTTTGCAAAAATAGATGCAAGGATACTTGTAAGGATACTTGTAAGGATACTTGTTCCATCCTTACTCCTGGTTCATTAGCAGTGCCGTGTCCTTAATGGGTGTGTTGATGTTCCTCTATAGGATGTTGGGAGTGCTCAACTTATTTTTGTAAGTGAGCCTTCCATCTTGTGATCTTTCCCAGAAACTTGACCTTATAGGTGCCCTTTGAGATTGAGAAATCTGTTTCTTGTGCATCTCTTGATTGGCGACGGCCTTTTACGGATTCTTCTAGTACCTCATCTGAGGCGCTCATCAGCCCTGGAGTCACTGTATGTGCTCCCTGTGTGTATGCCGGCCTTGTGTTGGTTGTGTGGGCACGATTGTCGTTCCTTTGAGTCAGTATTCAATATGGGTACCCTTGAGGTTGTACCTCATAGTGGTATCCCTGTGGAGGTGCCGTGTATTGGGATGGCACTCCTTGTTGCCCCCCTGTCCCTGTGGCTTCCTAGTCAATGGAGTTGAAGCTGTGGAAGCCGCCTAGCCAGCTGGGCGTGAAGGTTCTCCTCCCTGCTTGTTAGGCTGGGGTGCCTGTGGGGTTACCTGAGACTCTGGGTGTGCATACTGTTTCTCTGGGTTAGGCAGCCTTGCTGGAGGTATAGGCTGTCTTTCTTGCCTATTGCCCCCAGGTGGGCGATTATCTCTAGACACTAAGTTGTTCGTCTTCGCTCTCGTGATTGTCAGGCTTTCTGTTCGAAGCCCACAGACGGCGCCAAGTGTTAGGTTATAAAGTCTAGGTCAACGGGTCGTCAATCTAGAATTTGTCTCCCACTAATGAAATGTCGGGTTCAGTGTTCCTAGGACTAGTCATTCTGATACATGCCCATCTGCTCCCTTGGGGTAGTCGTTCTGATATATGTCCTTCTCTTCTCTCCTTCTGATCTCCTTTCCTTCTCTCCTTCTGACCTCCTTTCCTTCTCTCCTTTTGACCTCCTGAGGCTTGTACTTCTTACCCCTGGGGCTTGTCCTACTGCTCTATGCTCTTCTGCTTCCTTGGCTCTCTTCTCCTTGCCACCCTGCAAGAGGGGCAATACCAGGCACAGAGGGGGGGGTGGTGCCTGATGAACCCTCTCCGATGCTTAAGTCAGTACGGTTTTAGAGAGATAAAGCTAGAGAGATGTCAGAGCAAAATTGTGCAACTTGCCAAGATGTCCGAATGAATAGTGGAGGTGGGGTATTTATAGACAACGGTGTCATTAAGGTGGCTTAATGACATCGTTAACCTTTAAACGCAGTTAATTAACATTTAAACACATAATTAAGACCTTAGGATACGGAGAAGGTTGGCGGAATAAACCGAGTATGGGAGTCGCAAAATGGTGCCGGGGCCCTTGGGGCGGAAGAAAAATCCGACCCCTAAGGGCAGGGACCGGGCGTCGGAACCTTCGGGGTCGGGTCGAGGATCCGACCCCGAGGACTTGGGGTCGGGTGAATGGGCCCGGTCAAACAAGTTTGACCGGGTGAGGGGGGTCTCCCAGTCAAACCAAGTTTGACTGGGAGCCCCCCTCCCTTTCCCCTTCCACCCGATCTCTCAATAGAGAGATCGGGTGGGGGGACCCGATCTCTCAGTTGAGAGATCGGGTGGGAGGACCCGATCTCTCAACTGAGAGATCGGGTGGGAGAGGCCTCCTCCCAGTCAAACTTTTGACTGGGAGCCTCTCCCTCCTCCCAATCTCTCAGTTGAGAGATTGGGAGGGGGCCACCTCCCAATCTCTCTTACGAGAGATTGGGAGGGTCTCCACCCGGTCAAACCAAGGTTTGACCGGGTGCTCCCACCCAGTCAAACCTTGGTTTGACCGGGTTCTCCCACCCAGTCAAACCTTGGTTTGACTGGGTTCACCCACCCGGTCAAACCATGGTTTGACCGGGTTCACCCACCCGGTCAAACCATGGTTTGACCGGGTCGGAAAATTCGGATGTTTGGGGCTGGCGCGTTTTTTCTGGTTCGGACCGTTTCTTTTTGTGGGTAACATACTTGGGCCAAAAGTTTCGATTTACAATCATTAACGGGGTGATAAAAATGAAACGAATCGGAAGTCAACGGGTTCAAATTGGGCGTATATCCATCAATTGCTGAGATGACTGTTTAAGACAGTAGATGGAACTTTGGAGTTTACAAACTTTACGTTCGTTACCAGGAGGCCGCGCAACCCTATGGTTGCTCCATGTAGATCTCTTCCTCCAGGTTTCCATGGAGGAATCCGGTCCTAACATTCATTTTGTATAGCTCGGGATCGAGGCTTGCGACTAGGACCATTAATAGCCCTAACCGTGGTTTTACGCACGGTCAGTGAGTTTCTCTTATAAGAGTCCACTCTGTGAATTGGGTAACTCCTTTCGCAATAAGTCGAGTTGTTCGACCTTTTTCCATCAGTGGTGAGCCTTATTTCAGGGCTCACCTTATCCTTACTCTCCTGTGGTTAACAGGTAAATCAACTATAGACTATAATGGATTTCATTTAGGCGATCTCTCTCATTTATTATTTTTCTCCATTTCTCCACTTGAGGTCTTTCCAATGCTTGTCAACAGTTTGAGGGTGGATTTCACCTTACTCAATGGGATAATTGCCTTTGACTCTCGTCTAGGCATTATGAGTCCCATTTATTAGTCTGATCTTTTATCCCACTCGGAATAATGCTTCTTATCGTAGCATCATTTCTGTTGGGAACGATTCTCCCACTCGGAACAACGCTTCTTATCGGAGCATTGTCTCTATTGGGAACAAGAGCAGTGCTACGACCTTGACTTATAACTTTCCTATTATAACCTCTTGGTCTCGGAGTATTACTTCCGAGATGCATCCCTTGATCACTAGGATCTGGAACCAAGTATGGTTGGATAACTCCCACTGGAAACAATGGGTAATATAGGTAGTTGCGTCATTCCTGGTTCAGCAAAGGTGACCATCAGGTTCGACTTGGTTTGTCCTAACAACAACAGTGATTACGTGTGGTAGGGTTTATTCCTCCCACTGGATTTACAAAGAAAATGTTCCCATTCTCATTTACCAGGTCATTCACTTGAGTTGTTGGGTTCAAATCTCTCCCACTCGAATTAAGTGGGACCTGATTGTCATCGTTATTCTGCTCCGTTTTTTATCATGACTTTGTTGATTAAAACTGTTCATGCATTTGGAAAATTCGTCCTCTTAGTGATGTAACGTCTCATGTTCGACCTCGACTGTCAGACCTAAAACCTGACCTACGGCGAATTACGTTTTGAAAACGCGGATTTTGAAATGAGTCGCCACTAGTTAATTAAAAGGCTAACTCGAATCCTAGATCACCTAAGGGAATAACGGTTTAAACACCTAAGTATAAAATCGGTCTGCGATTAGAAATTCTGGTTCGGGGGTTCTGTTACGAATTTTAAAAAAAAAATTAATTACGCCTTTTCAGTACTCAACTCACATAATTTGCCATTTTTATTAAGAAAACAAACAACAAACCTATATAATTAACATGCTGCTTAAACAACACCACTATAATGATGAGATCAAGATATGTTACAAAGAAACACAATATAAGCTTAGCAGTTTGTAAAATCCACTCCATAACTCTTAACAAATAACACCACACTGATCCATAACACCCAATCAGGTTTGAACTAGGATACACATGATTAATTCCTCAAGTATTCAAAAGTCAGGTGTTTTGTATAATTGAACCAAAAGAACTCAGGATGTCTGGAAGTCGTCTAACTCTACGAATAAGGCAAAGTCCATCAATTCATTACACAAAAGCACTTCACTAAAAAACATAAAATACATTCTTGATGTAGTACCTTACCTCACGGGCTACACCATCGATTTTCAAATCAAAAACCACCAGCACGTCACCATCCATAGTTGTATTGATCTCTTGAGGATGTAATTGGGGACACAACGGACAGCGGGGCAGCAGGGAAAACTCCGGTCCGGCTTGGCAAATGGCAGCGGACGGGGAAGCAGCAGCGGGCGGATGACTGGTCGGAGCGACGATGGTCGAGATGGACGAAGCGAGGCACAGCTCCAGATGTGGTCGGGTTCGATGTCGGAATGATCGGAGGAGTGGGTCGCGGTGGTCGGTGTCGGACTGACTCTATCTTCTGAGATGAAGAACTAGCGATCAGAGTAGCAAACTGGACCAAGAAATTGATCGTCAAGACTCCGGGACTGAGCTGCGGGTAATGCCGGAACAGTTCTGATCGGAGGGGTGGGGCCGGTGACCTGAGCAGCGGGCGGCCTGGACGGGATGTGGAGCAGTGGATAGCAAGGACCCGATTGACAGAAAAGATGGTACCGGCGAAGTCTGGGTCTGGCAAACCTAGCAGCGGCAGGGACAGGAATGATGGGGAGAATTGCGAAAACCGACTGGCACCGGCAGCGTGGTCCGGCGGCCAGAGCTCGAGCGGGCGAAGAGCTTCTGGTCTCTGTTGCTTTAATGGCAGGAAGACAACAAGCTGAAGATGGAGAAGCTTGTAGAAGATGACAACCAGACGACCAGAACACGAACGACGTCGGAATGGTGTCAAAGTCACCGGAGATTGGAGGAGAGATCTGGACCAGGGCGGAGGCCGATGGTCGGAGTTCGTAGCTAAGGCCGGACAGACCAAGCAACGCTTTAACGGCAGCAACTGGACCGAGAACGAGGTCACGGCGGAGGGATGGCGGTGTGGCCGGTGCAGTTCCGGTCGAACGAAGGGGATGGCCTGCAGGGACCGGTCGGACTGTGGAGATGATTTGCCGCGATGGAGGAGCAGCAACAGATGACGTCTGGATCGTCCGGTCGAGGGTGAGCAGCGTACGACGCGGTAAGTAGCTGCAGCTATACTCGTCCGAAAGAATTGCAGCGGCCAGCGAGGTCCGCCTCGCCGGAGTCCAACCTCCCGGAGTCCGACTTCGCTGGCCTGTCACGACGAGAGAGAGAGACGGTGGTCCTGCGAGCTGGGCTGTCACGAGGAGAGAGAGTGAGAGAGAGGGAGATAGAGAGAGAGTGAGAGAGAGGGGCGGTTGTCCGGCGAGTAGTGGTCAGGTGCGACAGAACCAGAGGGACGGGGTCATGGCGGCGACGGACGGGCGGCGGGACGGACGGGCGGCCACGGAGGGCCACCGGCGAGCAGAGCCAATCTCTGGTGGGGGGATGGGGAGTCTCAGCAGAGGCGGGAAAACCCTTTAAAAAATAATAATAATAATATAATAATAATAATAATAATTCTGGCACTAGATGACGAAAATCGCACGGATCCCGATGAATAGTGTATTGTTGCTTTTGTGGTGTTTTTCTGTGTGTTTTACAATGTAACCTAGACCCCTATTTATACTAAAAACCTAGTATAGATTACAGATAAAATTTAAATAAAAAATGCTAACAGATAATTACTCTAGAGAATATTCCTAAGGATATTTATCTTTACAGATAATTATTTTTTTGAATAAAAAATAATATTTGGAAATAAATATCTTACAGATAATTTGCTAAAATAAAAAAAACTAATTATTATATATATATTTTTAAATATTCCGAAAATATTAAATAAATTCAAAATAATTTAAAATATATTTTATAATAATTTCCCTAATGTGCCCTTGAGCATTTTTGGAGACTTTGTGGCTTGATGCGCCCGGAATTTGACGTATCATGTGTAACGTCGTTACGTCCGGGTCAAAATCGAGGGTTTACATCGACACCAATTTATAATCAAGCTGTAAACAGGTATTTTCTAAGAGTAATCGACGCCCTCTAGTCCCTAATACGTGTTTATTGCGCAATTAATGTCGCATAGTGATATGATTTAACTAATTATCACCTTTTAGCTATAATGGCGACGTACCTTACTGATATTAATGGAACACAGTTTTGTGGACATGAAGAAATAATACTGGGGTCTCAAATCTCAAATAAAAAACATACCAACATAACAATACTGGAACACAGTTTTGCGAAACTGAACAAATAAAAAACATACCAACATAACAATACTGGGGTCTCAAATCTCAAACTTTGAAGTGATCATGAAGAAATTTTGTGGACAAGATGTCTTAATCGAAATGTACCATGACGGTACTGTAATCATGGTGAGTAAAGCACCAGATTATCGTTTATACTTCCTTTTGCTTGGGGTTGCCAAGAAATTTCGCATAGCGACGAACCTTTCATCAAATGCCTCGGGCTCCTTCAGAAAATTTCCTTATTTCTCATCTGTTTTGAATAGGTCTATCGTCGTTTAAATCGATTTGATCAAACGCGTGAGGCCTTTCTCGTTAACAAACCATGAAAGAGGAAACATTACCTTCCGAGCCCGTGTCCACACGTCCAACTCATCAGCGGGGTCATGAATGGCTATTATGCCGTCATCATCGCATAAAATAGTGTAGTATTCTGCCATTAAGGCTTTAGCTTCGGCTGCCTTACCCTTACCGAAGCGAAGGTACATGGCATACCAAAGATGCAATGTGCTGAGTTGTATATAATCTCCTTCAACTTCTATTGTCAGCTGTGAGAGGATCAACTCTCGTGCATTATGATCTTTCCTCAACCTTTTCTTGTTGTTGCTTTCATGTGGTTCCTTATATTCGTCCGGCCTCAGTGTCTCTGTCGTTGGTTGACTTGATCGTCAAGATCCGAAGCGATGAGAAGATCCATAACATTATCTCTCCAAGCATCATAATCCATGCCATCCAGATTGCGTGACTCGTAGAACTGTACCGGGTCAGCCATGAAAACTAATACATCGATGATCAAGCAAAATCAGGGAGACAATAAAATTTTAGAAAGAATTGCATACATCAGATATCTATTTAGATGGAATCCGATAGATAATGATTCCTCAGTCATCTAAACCAACCGACCACCAGTAAACCTATGGAAGATGGCTGTGAAAGAGTTCACAGTATCTTCGTCTTCTATCTAATAATAGATCACTCTCTTAAAACGGTTTTAATCGAAAATTACCGGAACGGGAATTTTAAAATAAGCATACTCGATCTTGGCTTTCCCAAGGCCCTTTTTGTTTTGGAAGATCATTCCGATGAATTCACTCATGCATACATAATTCTGCTACCCATGTAAATTCTCATATGCCAGTAACATTCATCATACCACACACACAGGCTTACGCGTCATGCCTCTAATGTTCCGAGGAACTCATGCTTGCATTCATAATTATACTTACAAGTAAATTATCAAATGTAACTTCGTCCTCAACATTCTAGCATATGTGTCAAACATGTAACATTCACATCAATCATACATATTCGGCGACTGGTTTTTGGTTTTTAAATAATTTTAAACATTAGGGGCTGATTTTCAATTCATGCTTATATTCATTTACGCAAGCTTCTAGACATGAATCACAGGCATTTACAACCATCACAACATGTCTATCCTAGTGCGCATTCCATATATTTAACCAGGGCTCCGCCCACAATGTGCAATATCCAGCTAGCTTGACTTAGTCAAGACAACAGTTCTAATTATGCATAAATATATCTCGAATAATAAAAACTTGCAATTCAGCCCTCTAATTAATCCAGTCCCCAAAACATGTATCTCCGGTATCCATCCCCATAATCGAATCAAGGCATAAATGTTAGTAACCCTATGAGCACTGTGTAGTCCATTTCGAGGTTCGAAAACATTTGGATTTTAAAACCTGACCTCCCTATTTTAATTGACTTGAATTCGGTTTAGAAAATGTTGTTCGATTCAGTCAATTTCAATCCATGCTGGTCCGGTTCAGTTCGGTTTAGAAAATACGGTTCAGTCCGGAAAATTCGGTTCGGTTCGGTCCAGCAGAATTCGGTCCGGTTTTAATTTTGAAATCTGGTTCGGTCCGAACCGGTCCAATAAAATAGGGTTCGGTTCGGTTCAACACTAAAAACTGGTTCGGTTAGATCCACTTAATTACCCCGGTCCGACCCGACACGAATAGATCGAACTGATTGAGAAAAACCCGGTTTGGTTTTGTTTCATCCCGGTTTAACATATTGGACCGGCCCAATAATTAAAATTTTAAAGGTTGGGGAGAAATGTTTACTTGTGGCCCAAGTAGGGTTTTGAAGTCCAAAAATATTTAACTTGACATCCAAGTAACATTAATTATATAAAATAATTTCCAATATTAATATATATATATATATATATATATATTTCGGCCCAAATTACTAACATATATATACATTTATTGCTAAGATTTTATCTTTAAGATTAAATCAATCAATAATATATATATATATATATATATATATATATATAAATTCGGTTTATATATATATTATATATATTTATTTATTGTCAATATCTTTAATAGGGAAACAAATAACTGACAATATATTTTCTCAATCTTTTAGGTAACTAAATCTATCAATAATATCTATAACCCTATTAAATATTTTATATATTGATTGTGATATATATTTCTATATATTATTATGAATCTATCATTATGTTCCTAATTATAGATATATTTTTACCTTAATTAAAAGTTAAAATATAGTAAACAATATGTGTGTGCCGAAATTTATCCTTTTTGTTCAAGAAAAAAAAAAATTTACCTTGTAATATTACTCAAAAATTCGGCACAAACACAAATTAGGAACAAGTGGTCAAATTTTAAGATCAAATTTTAATAGGATCTACAATCAAAAGTTTGATTTTGATAAATATCACCTTTTTCTTGAAGATCATTAACATCAATTTAACCAAGAACATGAAAATTTCGGACCACCCTTGAACTTAAAAATTCAAAATTTTAAATTCCCTTTTAAGAATTCAGTTTGAAAATTTTAAAACTCCAAGAAATATCAAAATCATGAACTCCTAACCTCGCTCTGAGGAGTAAACACTACGAAAACATAAACATGGTATGTGCTAGTAATATCAATTACGCAGCGGAAAGTTTACACATACCTCAAAAGTAACCGTAGTCCAAGATCCTTGCTCGAGGGAGTTCACGATCCTCCGGACGGGAGCCGTAGAGATTCTTGTTAGAGAAGCCCTACGTGGTGCAGCTCCACAGCAAAGCCTCTAATCGATTCTTGGCACGGGGACAGATCTCTGGAGAGTTTGCTCGAAGGCAATTTGGCACACCCTTGGTGACTAGTGTGGTTCGGCCGAACCCCTAGGTGTGGGAGGAGAGTTTTTCTCTCTAAAACTCTCTTGTGAGGGAATTATGATTAACCCTAAAATTTCCCTAACACCTCTTATTTATAGGAGGAGTAAAGTGGACAAAAGTCCACTTTATCCCAACCACAAATTCGGCCGGCCTATGTATTTGGGACGGCCCAATTTTGGGCTTCCAATGTCAATCGGGATTTGGTTGTGGCCCAATTACCCTAATGTGACATTTACCCAAGTTCATTAGGTAAACTATACATATTATGGGCTACCAATTACGGCGCTAATCACCGTATGCTTAGAATTCATGCTTACAATTAATCATGCGTGTTTCTAGACATGAATCCTAGGCAATCACAACAATCACAGCATGTTTGTCCTAGTGCGAATACCATATATTTAACCAGGGCTTTGCCCTTAACATCCAGGTAACTTGACGTAGTCAAGACAACAGTTCTAATAAATATATGTGACGAAAAGTAAACAATTGCAGTTCAGCCCTCTAATTAATTCAGCCCCTAAATCATTCATTTCCGAGATACATACCATAATCGAAACAAGGCATTAAGGTTTAATAAAAAACATGAAAGTTTTAAACATTTGAGCACTATGTAGACTAATTAAAGTTAAAAAACGTTTGGATTTAAAAACTTGACCATACCATTTTATTAATTAACTTGAATTCAATTTTGAAAAATCTGGCTCGGTTCAGTCAATTTCGGTCTTGTTCGGTTCAGCTCTAGTAAACCCGGATTTTATTTTCAAAATCTGGTTCGGTCCGAACTGGTCCAATAAAATAGGGTCCGGTTCAACACACAAAACCGGTTCGATTAGGTCCACTTAGTTTCCCTGGTTCAACCCACCCGACTAGGTCGAACCGATTAAGAAAATCCGGTTTGGTTTTAATCCTATCCGGTTTTGCAAATTGGACCGGCGCATTAAACCCATAAGGTTGGGCCGAAATAACCTATCCGGTGTTTTAAAGTCCACTAAAAACTTAATTAGCCTCCAAGAACTTATTAACTATATAAAATAATTTTCAATATTGCATATATATATATATATATATATATATATATATGTCAATTTCGGCTATTATATATAAATATATATTTTATTTATTGTCAATCTCTTTAATAGGGAAACAAATATACTGGCAATATATTTTCTCAATCTTTTAGGCAACTAAATCTATAAATAATATCTTAATCAGTATAAATTAGCTAGATATATTGATAGTCATATATATATATATATATATTTCTATATATTAATGTGAACTTGTTTCCAATTATAGATATATTGTTCTTCTTAATAAAAATTAAAATATGGTACACAATAATACTAATTGTTTCGGCCGAAATACACATTACTTGGGGCCTAAGAAATTGAAAAATTTACCTTGTAAATCCTATAGGGTTCGGCCAAAAACATGAAATTGGAAACAATTGGTCAAATTTCAAGATCAAATTTTAATAAGATCTACAATCCAATGTTTGATTTTGATAAAAGTCACATTTTTCTTGAAGATCATGAACATCAAATTTTACTAAGAACATCATGAATTTTTCGGCCAAAACTTTAAAATTTGAAGAACATCCATTTATCAAAATCAAGAACTTCAATCACAGGCTCTGATACCACTGTTGGATTACGTGGTTGATTACTACGGAAACATAAACACAGGTACATGCTTGTAATCAGATTTACGCAGCGGAAGATGTGCACATACCTTAAACCTTTTTCGTAGTCCCAAGATCCTGCTGAGGGAGTTCGCGATCCACCCGACGGAACCCGTAGATGTTCTTGTTAAGGAAGCCCTACGGAGTATTAGCTCCAAAGCAAGCCCCTAATCGATTCTTGGCAGGGACGGATCTCCGGAGTGTTTTGCTCGAAGAAAATTGGCACACCCTTGGTGTAGCAGGTGGGTTCGGTTGAAACTAGTATTTAGGGAGGAGGATTTTCTCTCAAATCACCACTTAGGAGGAATTGTGAATTACCCAAATTAAAACCCTAACACCCTTTATTTTTAGGAGGGGCAAAGTGGAAAAGAGTCCACTTTGCCCCTAAGTTTCGGCCGGCCTATAAGTGTAAGTGAGGCCCAATTTTGGGCCTCTCATGTCAATAGGGGTTTGGGTCAAGCCCAATTTACCTATTGTGAGATTTACCCAATTTCTTAGGTAACATATACATATTAATGGGCTTCCAATCACGGCGCCCAATCACCATATCATAACAGTTTGACCCACCAAATATTCGTTTGTGACCTCTAGGGTCTTGTTCTCTTCACAATGTGTGGAAATCAAGGTTGAATCCCTCGATGTCCTATGGTGATTTGTGAAGTTGGTTTCCCTTTCACCCTGGTCACTGCACTTGAAAAGACTCATGGTAAATGAGCCCCATCAACGTTAGTCAGCCATTAAAGGGGATATCTCCTCTCTATGTTGACCTTTTATTCGAATATCTCGAGCGGCTTTTACACCAGAATCCATGGAGAGGAGACCATCAATCACAAACAAAACATTTCTAACTTCAGCGGCCTTGCTTCCACCGAAGCAGATGCAGAGGGGACACTAAAAACTATAATGTTGTGTCGCCGCAATTGAAGTCTCCTTCAACTTATTTTTCCAAGGTTGAACATATCACCATAATTGATTTCAGATCATCAAAGAAGCTTTTTATCCAAGGTTCAAATCTCATTATTGGGAACGGACTACCACATTCATCCATTATCATCCAAGTCATACAGACTACCGCATTCACCCGTAGTAGTTCTCCCCGCTTTCGGGATAGCAGCAAGAGGATTTTAACATATACTCTGCCATCATATTAAACACCATCAAGATTGAGAAGAATGTCGAATCGCACTCATTCAGCCACAGACACATTGATAATTATGCAAAATCAGGGAGACAATAACATTTTGGAAAAAAAAATTGCGAACATTGGATATATATAATATAGAAGGAGACTAATAATGATTCCTCAGAAATCTAACCCAACCGACTGACAGTAAACCGAGGGAAGGGGGGTCGTAAAAGATTTCACATTACCATCGTCTTCTTTCTAATAGATCATTCTTTTTAAAACGGTTTAATCGCTTTTACCGGAAGGAAGGTTTTTAAAGCACCTGATTTTGTCTTTCCCAAGGCCCTTTTGAAAATGTTTTCAAGGATTTAAATTTTCACACACAATTCTACTACACAAGTAAATCATCATACGCATATCATATCCAAGAAACAAAACACACATCATACACACGCGTCATGCGTCTAATATTCCGAGGAACTCATGCTTGCATACATAATTCTACTGCTTAAGTAAATTATCACATGCTAATACATCCTCAACATTCATGCATACGCATCATGCGTGATCATACCATACAAAGATGCATATTTGGTGACTGATTTTCGGTTTTTAAAAACATTTAAAACATTTGGGGATGATTTGCAATTCATGCTATCAATCAAACATGTGTACTTCTAGACATGAATCCTAGGCATTTACAACCATCACAACATGTCTATCCTAGTTCGCAACTCATTAATTGAAATCCAGGGCTCATGCCACAACATGCAATATCCACCTAGCTTGACATAGTCAAGACGAGAATTCTAATCATGCAATAATATCAATTATTATAACAATCGCAATTCAGGCCACTTTTTGATTCAGTCCCCAAATCATGCATTACCGAGTGGTGGTAGATTCATTTTGATTGCTTGACAAGGGCGTTGGCCGCCATTCTCTCATGATGGAATTGGGAGGCACTGTGTAGGCAGGTGACAAGCAGGTTGCCACCTCTTCTTCCTTAGGAGGAAGCGTTTTCTTCTAAGTAGGTGACAAACAAGTTGCCACCTCTTCTTCCTTAGGAGGAAGGGTTTTCTTCGAAGTAGGTGACAAGCAGGTTGCCACCCCTTCTTCCTTAGGAGGAAGGGTTTTCTTCTAAGTAGGTGACAAGAAGGTTCCTACCTAGTGTTGAAGATAGTCGAAGACGACTTTGATGGTCCTGCCTTGGCGACTTGGCGACTTGGCGACCAGGCGACCAGACGACATGGCGACCAGGCGACATGGCAACCAGGCGACATGGCGACCAGGCGACCAGGCGACATGTCGACCTGGCAACCATGTGACCTTTTAGGTTGATACCTTAACGAAATCCTTGGGGGGTGCCGCTAGTTCACCTCTTCTGATGGATTTCGATTTTAGTGCTCTCGACATTTTTATCTGAGAGTCTCGATTTTACTGTCTGAGGATCCCGACTTTAAGTAGTCCCGACTTTAGTAGTCCCGACTTTAGTAGTCCCGACTTTAAAGTCTGAGGGCTTTGCCGCAAAAATGGAACGCTCTTAGTATGGTCGTATTTAATAAATCACTATCCAACACTGGCCCCCGAGACTTGGGTGATGTCGTTTCAGCATTATCTGAGTCTAGATAAAAAGAAAGTCTCAACATTTTTCCATCTGGGAGTAACACCCTGAAGTGACGACTTTTTAGGCCAATGGTTAGCTTTATAACTGATCATTTTTTGCACCTTTATTTGGCGTCTTATTTTAGGAGTTGACGATTTTTCGAAGTGGCGACTTTATAAGGCTAAGGGTTAGTTTTATGACTGATCACTTTCTAGCCTTGTCGCTGACTTTTCGGAGTCGACGACTTTTTTCCGAGGCGACAACTTTGTAAAGCTAAGGGTCAGTTTCATGACTGATCCCTTTTGGCCTTTTGTTGTCGCTGGCTTTTCGGAGTCGACGAATTTTTATGAGGCGACAACTTTCTTAGGCTAAGGGTCAGTTTAATGACTGATCCCTTCTGGCCTTTTTTTACCGTTGACAATCGTCGTGAGGCTTAGGTATTAACCTTTCGCTCTTTCCCATCGAATGACCGATTCTTATCAGGTCTGGAATGTCGACGCCTAACCTCTTTCGAATTTCCGAATCTGAGAGATTTAGTTGATATCAGATTGTTGATGGTCAACAAACGATTTGGAAAAAGATTCCTCAACACCTAACCTCTTTCGAGTTGTCGACTAATCTGAGTGATTTAGTTGATATAATATTGTTGATGGTCGACAATCGATTCGGAAAAGGCTTCTTCAATACCTAACCTCTTTCGAGTTGTCGACTAATCTGAGTGATTTAGTTGATATCAGATTGTTGATGGTCGACAATCGATTCGGAAAAGGCATCTTCAACACCTAACCTCTTTCGAGTTGTCGACTAATCTAAGTGATTTAGTTGATATCAGATTGTTGATAGTCGACAATCGATTCGGAAAAGGCTTCCTCAACACCGAACATCTTTCGAGTTGTTGACTAATCTAAGTGATTTAGTTGAAATCAGATTGTTGTTGTTCGACAATCGATTCAGAAAAGGCTTCTTCAACACATAACCTCTTTCGAGTTGTGGACTAATCTGAGTGATTTAGTTGATATCAGATTGTTGATGGTCGAAAATCGATTCGGAAAAGGCTTCTTCAATGTCGACGACTTTCCTAGGCTAAGGGTCAGTTTTATAACTGATCCCTTTTTTTTAGCTTTGTCGCCGATTTTTTGGAGTCGACGAATTTTCCCGAGGCGACAACTTTAAGCTAAGGGTCAGTTTTATGAATGATCCCTTTTTAGCTTTGTCGCCGACTTTTCAGAGTCGACGGATTTTTCTGAGGCGACAACTTTAATCTAAGGGTCAGTTTTATGACTGATCCCTTTTTAGCTTTGTCGCCGACTTTTCGGAATCGACGACTTTTTCCGAGGCGAAAACTTTAAGCAAAGGGTTAGTTTTATGACTGATCCCTTTTTAGCTTTGTCGCCGACTTTCCGGAGTCGACAAATTTTTTCTAGGCGACAACTTTAAGCTAAGGGTCAGTTTTATGACTGATCCCTTTTGTCGACGAATTTCCCTGAGGCGGCAACTTTAAGCTAAGGGTCAGTTTTATGAATGATCCCTTTTTAGCTTTGTCGCCGACTTTTCGGAGTCGACGACTTTTTCCGAGGCGACAACTTTAAGCTAATGGTCAGTTTTATGACTGATCCCTTATTAGCTTTGTCGCCCACTTTTTGGAGTCGACGACTTTTTCCGAGGCGACAACTTTAAGCTAGGGTGAGCTTTATGACTAATCCCTTTTTAGCTTTGTAGACGACTTTTCGGAGTCGACGACTTTTTCCGAGGCGACAACTTTAAGCTAAGGGTTAGTTTTATGACTGATCCCTTTTTAGCTTTGTCGCCGACTTTTCGGAGTCGACGACTTCTTCCGAGGCGACAACTTTAAGCTAAGGGTCAATTTTATGACTGATCCCTTTTTAGCTTTGTCGCCGACTTTTCGGAGTCAACAACTTTTTCCGAGGCGATAACTTTAAGCTAAGGGTCAGTTTTATGAATGATCCCTTTTTAGCTTTGTCGCCGACTTTTCGGAGTCGATGACTTTTTTCGTGACGAAAACTTTAAGCTAAGGGTCAGTTTTATGACTTATCCCTTTTTAACTTTGTCACCGACTTTTCGGAGTCAACGACTTTTTCCGATGCGAAAACTTTAAGCAAATGGTCAGTTTTATGACTGATCCCTTTTTAGCTTTGTCATCGACTTTTCAGAGTCGACGACTTTTTTCCGAGGCGGAATTTATGGTGACGACCATTTAGCGATGAAATTTTTGGTGCCTACCTTTTTGGGGACTATTGGGTTATGATTAAAAGGATAGGAAAATATGAAGTCGAGTACATTTTAAGGCGAGACTAAAGAAAATTAAGTCGTCGACCAATTCTGCTCAGAACGATAAGGCAAAGACAAATGGTCGACGACTATATATGAATAAGTCGACTTTTGAAGAACGACTAGCAAAAGAAGGCGACTAAATCACTCAAGGCTCTCCTATTAAGGTACAAGTTGAGTCGATAGCCTAAACACCACTGAAGAAACCTTCATCATAAGGAAAGGGACAGGTGGCGACCTGCTCAAGCCGCCATGAAGAAACCTTCCACTTAAGGAAAGGGACAGGTGGCGACCTGCTATAGCCACCATGAAGAAACCTTCATCTTAAGGAAAGGGACAGGTGGCGACCTGCTTCAGCCGCCAAATGGAAACCTTCCCAGCTAAGGAAAGATGAGGTGGCGACCTACTTGCACCTGCTTAAACCGTCTCTGGATAGAAACCCTCTCAAGAGGGTAGCCGCCATTTAAAGTCGGTAGTCTCTCCCTATAAATAGGGGAATATTATATATTTTACAATCTTGATTCTCATACTTTATAATACTCTTACATAAATCCATTACTGACTTAAGTTTCGGAGTGGAATCAGGGGCCATCCACACCCTTTTTCAGGTCCTCGCCTAACACAAAGCTCCTAAAGGAAACTATGTACCCGAGAGGTCGAGAAAGATACCTAAAAGAGTTAACTCCCGACGAGACCTCAAGGTCCACTACTAGAAGTTCATGGCCACGTCATCTTGATCTTAACTTTTGGCACCGTGTGTGGGAAATTGATCAAAAAGTCATGGCCTCCTAGAAGAACAAGATGCCAAACTCCGTGGTAGAGGAGGTGGGAAGATCCCAAGTGAATCCCACCACTTCAAAATCAACACCGGAGGAAGATTCGCCTATGCCCCAGGCTAATGGTACTGGCGGTGAAGAATATCCTAGTCACTCTAAGTCATTACCAAATCCAGAAGAGGCGAGAACAGTCCCCCCGGCTTTCCATCAGGAGGTAATGGCGGCTTTCATAGCCTTTTGGAACCAAGCCCAGGCGGGAACTGTTCCTGACAAGAAGGAACCAACCCGAGAAGTCTCCTAGAAGGAAGAGGTGGCTTTTAGCGTGAAGGTAGCAGAGGAAAATCTCTTGGAAAAAGAGATTCCTAAGGCTCCTGAAATCAATGCGGTGAGCAAAGAACCCGACCTATTCACTATAGGACAGGTGGAATAATTGTTGGAAAAGAAGAGAAGAGGGGCGAACGATCTACTAATTTTTCGTGACCACGCCTCTCACCCTTTCTCCAAAAGGCTGTTCAATACTCGAGTTCCCCCGCAAATATTCGCGAGGAACATCGACGACTATACAGGCGAGGGAGATCCTGTTCGCCATATCAACGCCCACAACTCTTCCCTCTTAGGGAGAGGGAAGAGTTGGTTCTATGGTCTTCCTGACAACTCGATAGACTCATGGGAAGAGTTGAAGACCAAGTTCATAGAAGGCCAAAGACAATGCCTCAAGAGCATGGACTTTCTAGATAAAATTGAGCAAGGTCCTGATGAGACCTTAGCCAATTATTATACTAGATACCACAAGATACTCCAGCAGCTGAATGAAGACGACACTGATGGCGAGCTGATTAGGACCTTCTGGAGAGGCCTTAGAGTTCAGAGCCAAGCTTTGAAGGATAGCATGGTGATGAAACCTGTGCTAAAGATTGATGCCCTCACCATCAAGGTCAAGACGTACATCGACTTGGAAAGGTCACACGAGAAATCGCCCACGGAAGCCAAGAAGCAGGTCATTCCTGCTATGATCGAGGAGGGTTCTGCTTCTCGACCACTGAAGAGAGATGAAGGCTCTCGACCCAAAAACTTTCAAAATCAGAAAAGGGACATCAACTCTTATCCAGTAAAGTACACCCCTCTCACACACAACGTGGCGGTAGTACTTCAAGAGATGGAGAAACTCCGTTTAAACAACCCACCTCCAGAAAGGAAGAACATGATGGATCATCAAATAAATTTCTATTGTCGGTATCACCACGCTAGGGGGCACGATACGAACGAAGGCACTAACTCAAAGCTGGACATCGAGACTCTCATTCAAAGAGTTAAACTGTTAAAATTTGTGGAGAAATCTACCAACGTCCCCAAGAAATGAAAACACAGCCCAAGAGGGAACTCCCGATCCCCTCCTCATGACCATCCCGCCCCAATCCAGAGAGGGGCAGTGAACGTCATTGCGGGAGGATTCGCGTCTGGAGGAGGAATGAATTCAGCTCAAGAAGTATATGCTGCCCAAATATCTACAGCAGCTGTAACGGGAAAAAGACCTCGAGAACCTGAGCTCGAAACTTTTAGCTTCATTGCCAGTGATCTTTTAAAAATGGATAAACCTCATGAAGACTACTTTTTTTTTACTCTCATTATATCCATGTATAAGGTCAAAAGAGTCCTTATCGATAGCGGAAGCTCAACTGACATCCTCTTCTACCAAGCATTCTTACAACTGGATTTGACGAGAAGATTCTAAGAAATTTGACTTCCCTTTAATAGGCTTCACAGGAGAAACCATCTATCCCATTGGAGCTATTCGACTAACCACCATTGTGGGAGAAGATGAGAAAATTTTACAAATCGATATACTCTTTGTAGTCATCGACGCCGCCTCAGCATACAATGCTATCATCGGAAGAACTACTCTTAATCCTCATGGGATCTTCCCGTCGACTGCTCATCAAGTAATGAAATTCTCAACTCCTAAGGGAATTGGTAAGGTTCGAGGAGATCAGGCCATGGCGCGACACTGCTACAACACGTCGATACGATGCCCAGAGAAGTTATAAAAACTTCTAAAGTAGATGCCTCTTTGTTTTTACTAATATTTTGAATTATTTCTTTTGATGTAATATTCAGGAAACGGTGAATGAATATGGCCCCTTCGAGGTCCTCTTTCTTATAAAAATCGTTCAAATATTACAATCATAGATCGATGTCTACAAATCGATTGTCGGCATTATGTGCCCAAGATGGCAATAAATCCTAGGTACATCGACAACTCAATAGATGATCGGCGTCTACAATCTCGATTGTTGACATTATGTGCCAAAGATGGCAATAAAGCCTAGGTACGTCCACAAATCGATAGAAGATCGGCGTCTACAATCTCGATTGTCGACATTATGTGCACAAGATGGAAATAAAGCCTAGGTACATCGACAAATCGATAGAAGATCGGCGTCTATAATCTCTATTGTCGACATTATGTGCCCAAGATGACAATAAAGCTTAGGTACGTCGACAACTCGATAGAAGATTAGCGTCTACAATCTCGATTGTCGACATTATGTGCCCAAGATGGCAATAAAGCCTAGGTACGTCGACAAATCGATAGAAGAACGAAGTCTACAAATTGATTGTCGACATTATGTGCCCAAGATGGCAATAAAGCCTAGGTACGTTGACAACTCGATAGAAGAACGAAGTCTACAAATCGATTGTCGACAATATGTGCCCAAGATGAAAATAAAGCTTAGGTACGTCGACAACTCAATAGAAGAATGAATTCTACGAATCGATTGTCGACATTATGTGCCCAAGATGGCGATAACGCCTAGGTACGTCGACAACTCGATAGAAGAACGAAGTCTCCAAATCGATTGTCGACATTATGTGCCCAAGATGGCAATAAAGCCTAGGTACGTCGACAACTCAATAGAAGAACGAATTCTTCAAATCGATTGTCGACATTATGTGCCCAAGATGGCAATAAAGCCTTGGTACGTCGACAAATCGATAGAAGAACGAAGCCTACAAGTAGATTGTCGACATTATGTGCCCAAGATGGAAACAAAGCCTAGGTACGTCGACAACTCGATAGAAGAACGAAGTCTACAAATCGATTGTCGACATTATGTGCCTAGGATGGCAATAAAGCCTAGGTACGTCGACAACTCGATAGAAGATCAGCGTCTACAATCTCGATTATCGACATTATGTGCCAAGATGGAAATAAAACTTAGGTACGTCGACAACTCGATAGAAAGATAGCGTCTTCGAATCGATCAATGGCACCATGTACCTAAAAAGGGCGACCAAACCGAGACACGTTGACAATTCGATAGAAGAACGACGCCTATAAATCAACAAGCCGCCCAAGGCGACATGTCTGAAATGGCGATAAGGCCTAGGTACGTCGACAAATCGATAGAAGATCGGCGCCTACAATCTCTTTCGTCGACTTCTTCAAAAGTCGACTATTTGCCCAAAAGGTTAGTATTTACAATTTTAAATTGATAAACACGACACTGGCAGAATCTAAATGAAGATAATAAATTCAGAAATTCTGGTAGAACTTTTATTATGGAAGATAAAATTCATTACACAAGGAATTAATCGAAAGAATGCATCCTAGAAATCTAAAGAACAACTACTTATAAAGCTTCTTTTCCCTTAGAGGAAGAAACAACTAAGCAATCATCCTCCTCGATAGGAAGTCCAAATATTGTTGGAGAAGGGGGGCTTGAGAAAAAGGAAAATCAGGTTGATACGCTATTAAGTTAGCCACAATCTCCTCAAGGGATGGGAATAGTAGGTCAGAAGCAACAACCGTAATGTCAGCTTGGTAGGCAAGACTTGTTTTGTAATCATTAACAGCTCTAGCTGCTGAGCCCCTCAAACTCGACATCTCATTGTGCAGGACGTCGACTTTCCCGCGAAGAATGATGTTTTCTACTTTGAAAGCCTCTCTTTCCTAGTATTTCTTCCCCAATAGATTATGGTATTCTTTGACCAACAAAAGAGAACTTTGTAAAGATTCCTCACTTTTATGAAGCTCTCGTTCAAAAGCAGTAGACGTTTCAGCCGCATTTTTAAGATCTTCTCTCAAATTGGAATTCTCCTCTCTAAGGATCCGAACCTCTCCTATATCTTCTGTAGGTGCTAGGTCCCTAAATTTCGCTTTGGCCGATTGTAACTCCTTAAGAAGATTGATCATCAGACGAGAATATTGGAAGGAATCCCTGGAAGCGTGTTGAAGAAGAAATTAGAAAAAGAAGATCAAATAATGAGTAAATTTGATGATCAAAAGGGGGCAATGCTCACTTCAGCTTGTTTTAAAAGGAAAAGGCGAGTAGCCTCCTCTACTTCGTCCACACTTGTCCCTAGACGCCGACGATCCTTGGGGGGAATCGAAGCGTTTAATAAATGAAGAGCCAGATCGGGGTTAACAATGGAATGTCCCTCTCTAAGAGGGTATCCTTGCAAAAAGTTCAAAGGATCCCAATCTTTGGAATAGTCGATAGAAGAATTTAACAACATATCCCAGTCGAAAAAAGGACCCACATAATCCGGAAGACCACTGGCAGAAGTCTCAGCACGAGTAGGTGACGCTTGAGTCGATGAAGAAGAAGAAGAATGTCCACATCGCCTTCTCTTTAGCCAAGAGCTAGAATAATGGATAATTCTATCTCGACTTGAATAATGAGTAATATTCTTCGCCTCACACTTGTCCTTGGAGGATCTCACAGGCGACTTCATAGCGGAAGGGATAGCCTCGACATCGATAGGAGTATCGATAGACGCCCCACTATTAGCTTCTTTCAACTTGGAGGCATAAGAAGCTTCTGCCATAGCTTGACGATGAGTCCGAAGAATCATTATGATAAAATCTGAGAGGAAAAAGAACATCGATCATAAAAAGGCTGTTAAAAGGCAGGAAGTGGCGGTCCTAAAAAGAAAGAAGTAATCTCGGAATACCTGAAGAATGACTGTCCGCCATAAATATTTGTTTTCCACTCAGGAATGGCTCACTCTTGAAGGATCAAATCAGATTGTGAAAACAAGAGCAAAAGTAAAAAATGAAAGTGAAACAGTAGTATTTATACTAAAGTCTCCGTCACTTGGATAACTTCCCAAGGAAACCTTCCCTTGGTCATCATTCATTGGTGCATTCACTGACACCGTGGCCGTTGTCTAGAGAACTGTTGCAAATTTACTGAGACGACTTTTGAGCTTCTCCAAAATCACCCAACGGTCAAAAATTCATTAGCCAAGGGCCACGTCTCGACTAAAGGCACCTGTCTCAACCTCAAAAATCAGAAGTTTGTAAACTGATGGCCAAATTGGATACCAAATCTCGTCAATAGATCCTAGAGGTTATACTCGACTCAAGACCTCCTCTTCACGAATGAAGTTGATGACTTAAGTCTCGGGGCTTAAGTAGGGCTAAGTAGGATTTTAAAATCCATCGAAAACTTAACTTAGCCACCAAGTAACAATTAATTATAAAATAATTTCCAATATTTGCATATATATATATATATAAAATTCGGCACAATATTGAAGTTATATGTATGTTGAAGTTATATTTATAAGGAATGAACCATAGGAGAGGAGTCGACTCATTCTCTTCTAGAGAGGAGTCGTCCCCCTCTCTATAGGAGAGGGGTCGACCCCCTCTCCTTATGAAGAGGGTCGTCCCTCTCTCCATAGGAGAGGGGGAGATCCCCTCTCCTAATGAAGAGATCTCCTTATGGAGAGGGTGGTCCCCCTCGTCTATCAGTGGGGACGATCCCCTCTCCTTATGGAGAAGGGTCGTCCTCCTCCCTATAGGAGAGGGGATGATCCCCTCTCTAAGGAGAGGGAATCATCTTCCTCCCTATGGGAGAAGTGACGATCCCTTTCCTTATGGAAATGTATCGTCACTTCTCATAGGAGAGGGTTCGATTCTTCTACTTTATCATTTGACGGTTCACCTTGGACCGATTGGAGGAGATTACTGTCCGGTTTTTAGACCGATATCCATCATTTTCCCCTGAGTCTGATGTAGACCTTGTCTGCATTAGGCTCTATCCTGTAATCAAAATCCAAATTCATTAAGTGTCTTCAAAATATTCTAACTTTCCCAATATGATTTTATATAAATATACAAGAATTTATTCATAGATCGTTCCTTTTTAAGAAACTTTAACGTATTGCAATATATGCAAATGTAGATGAATAGGAAAGTTTTTACTTTTAATCTCATCCTTTAGATGAGACAAATCCAATGGTCTAGGTGTAAACCCTAGCCTTGGAGGGATATATATATATATATTCTCCTTTCACTTTGCCTCCATTCACTTTCACCATTCATCTCAAAATTACCCCCTTTTCTCTGTAGACATTGCCTTTCAAGTGAAGGGGAAAGCTAATCCAGCCAAAGGAGGTCTCGGAGATCGTCAGCTCCAAGGAGGCCGTGGGGAGGTTCGGCGCGAAGGTCCGCCTGGTGGTGTCGTCGCTTATGGATATACGACCAATTGGAATCCATTTTAATTTAGACCGTCTTATTTTGATTACCCCATTTACGGTTTTAAATCGAAACTTTGACCCGAACACTTCGCCTAAAACGCTAACGGTCCGAACGAGGTAAAATTACTCGCCCGGACCCAACCATCAATCTCCCCTAGGGGAGATCGGGTGGACCGACCCGATCTCCCCTAGAGGAGACCGGGTTGGCACACCCAACCCCTCTTAGGAGGGGTTGGGCAAATCCACCCGGTGTCAGGCCTCGGGGGTCGGATTTTCTGTCCGACCCCAAGGGTCCCGACCTCTTTTCCACCTGTCCCATACTTAAATTATTTCGCCTACCTCTCTATGCTTTAAGGGTCTAATCACACGGTTATGAGTTAATTAAATGCACTTAGGGGATTAACGATGTCATGAAGCCACCTTAATCCCCTCTGATGGGTTTCGCTATGGCCATTAGGCCCTTTAACGACGAGTAAACGGTGAATAGGCCCACTGGGCCCTAAGAGAGGTCAAGAAGACCAATGCGGAGGGTCCCGATGAGAGGAGTCCCGATGGTGAAGGGTCCCGACAAGGTTGGCCCCGATAGGCGAGTTGGACGCTCCCGATGAGATGCCTTTAAGTAGGCCCCGATGAGATGCCTTTAAGTAGGCCCCGATGATAAATCCCTGAGAATGTTGGCCCTGTCACGATGACGAGGGGCCCCGAGCGGTGACACAATGAGATAACTCTGGAGTCCCCGATATCGGTCGGGACTTGCTATCAGAGGTTGAGGCCGAGATACGCGGAGCGTGGCCGAGATAAGCGAGATCATGGCCGAGATAGGCGGGATCGTGGCCAAGATACGCGGAGCGTGGCCGAGATAAACGAGATCGTGGCCGAGATAGGCGGGATCGTGGCCGAGATAGGCGGGATCGTGGCCGAGATATGCGAGATCGTGGGCTAACTGCCCCAGCGGTTCACCAGGTAACTGAGGTAGCTCTTCTCCTATATAAAGGAGGAAGTTACATCAGATCAGATACGTTTTACACATTGAGACTCTTGCTTGCCAGTTTTATTGAGATTATTGAGATACTCATTTAAGCATCGGAGAGGGATTCTGGGTCACCGCCCGGTCTATCTCCTCTTACAGGATTACGTGGAGCGAAGGAGTTCGGATCGCCGTCAAGACTGTGCCGAAGTTCCAACTGTGATCCAACATTCGCGCCGTCTGTGGGAATCGCAACGAAAAGCAACAATGACCTCTACTCGTTCAATGGCGGCTGGCAAGCAGAGAAAGCAAGGACAATCTGGTGGTTCCCGTCATCCTGCCGGAATACTGAATTCGCCACCGGAGCGTGCTGAGGATCAAAATCTCCCTGCTGAGGTTTCCCGAACAGGGGCGCACAACGAAGTTCCTGAGGATACGGCAAGACACCAAGAGAATAGGGAGGAGGATGCCCCCGATGCTCCTCCAAACGTGGACCTGGCCAAGGCTGTGGCATATGCCATGCCAATGTTCTTAGAGGCCATGGAGGCTCTCCTAGAGCGAAGAGAGGATGCCAAGAGACAGTAGGAAGTGCCTCCGCCAAGGGAGGTTCAGAATGTACAGGAGACCCGACCCAGAAACCAGGACAAGGGCAAGGAACCCGCTTAGTCGGAGCGATTTGTGATCGATGGGCCAGGACCGGTGCAGCACAGGACCATTCCCCTTAATGGTCCCATCACCCCCGACCAGGTGGTGAAGATCGTGAACATCTGCATGGGGGACCAGAAGCCGATGATGTCGGAACTGAGGGATCGATCCTCTCATCCCTTTGTTCCCCGACTGATAGACACCCTCGCCCCGCCAGGGCTGGGTATCCCCACGATTAAGGAGTAAGATGGCGAAGGAGATCCGGTTCGTCATGTCCAGAAGCACCTCATGGCCTGTCTAGGCAGGGCGCCAAACGATGATATTGTGTGTGTGCTGTTCCCAGGTACACTCGGTGAGAGGGCCCTGACGTGGTTCTTCAGCCTGCCCCCAGGATGCATCTCCAGCTAGGCCGATATGCATGACCGTTTCATTCAGCAGTACCAGGGTCGTCGACGCCTCTTGAAGAGCGTGAGGTCTCTGCCCAGGTAGTGCAGAGGCCCGACGAATCGTTGGCACATTATTACCAGCGGTACACTACTAGTGTGGCGGAGATCGATGAGGAGATATCGGAAGGAGAGACTATTCGCACCTTCCTTCGGAACCTGATAGCCCCCTACGGTTCCGACCTGATGCACAGCGTGGCTGAAAAGGCTGTGTGGAATATGGAAGTGTTGCAAAAGAGGGTGAAGCAGAAAATCGACGTGTAGGAGTCGAAGATAGCTGCTGGAGAGCTGGATCCTCCAAAGTCAAATACGGGGAAGCAGTCGCTCAAGCCATTGGACGACCATTAGCGGAAGGATAAATCCGAGGGCAGTCGGAGTCGAGGTCGTTCTGATCGAAGGGAGGACAGACGTCCCCCGAGGAAGGACAAACGGGAGGACTACCACATCCCTCTGAATAGCTCCATGGCGGAGGTGTTAATGGTGATGGATCGACAGGGTATCTCTAAGTACCCCCCGAAGAAGGAAGGAGAATTTTTGGGATCCCGCACCGATCGTTACTGTCGGTTCCACCGCGCCAGCGGTCACGACACTAACCAGTGTCGGGATTTGAAGAAGGAGATTGAGAAGCTGATCCAAAAGGGGAAGCTTAAGGAGTTTGTGGCTGAGAGGCGGTGTCGTTCCCGCTCCCGATCTAGATCGCGGTCCCGTTCCCGATCCCGCGATCGATCCCCGAAGAAGAAGAAGTCGGAGCCAGAATCCTCTGGTGCCCGTAAGGAGAAGCGCGGCACCATCAATGTGATTCACGGAGGATTTGCCGCGGGAGGTGACAGCACAGCCTCTCGGGAGGTCTATGCCTCTAGAATTTCCGCTGCTGTGGTGTTGGGCAAGAGGTCCCGATCCTGGACCGCGAAGGAAGAGATGGTGATTTCCTTTTCAGCGGAGGACCTGATAGGAGTGGAGACTCCGCACGATGACGCTTTGGTCATGACCCTAGACGTGGATGGGTACGAAATGAAGCGACTTTTGATCGACGGAGGGAGCTCTTCCGATATTCTGTTTATGGACGCGCCGGAGGCCATGGGGAAAACGAAGAAGGACTTGAAGGAGGTGAACTTCCCGATGGTTGGATTCTCTGGTATCACCTCCTATCCGCTGGGAATGATCACCTTACCAGTGGAGTTCGGTAGTGGGTGGAAAGCGGAGAGGAGGAATGTGGACTTCGTGGTGGTTAAGTCCGCGGGGACTTCTAATGCGATTATCGGGAGAACTACCATCAATCCCCTGATGGCTGTTGCCTCGAATGTTCACCAGAAGATGAAGTTCCCGACTGACCACGGAGTCGGGGAGGTCAAGGGCGACTAGGTGGCTTCCAGGAAGTGTTATGTTAATGCCACCCGGAGAAAAAGACGGGAGGCTATGACTATCATCCAGACCGATGCTGATCACAGAGAGGAGTTTGGGCGTCCCGCCCCTATGGAGGATTTGAAGGAGGTCGAGATTGACGGACCTCAGAGGAAGCTGAAAATCGGGTCCGCCCTGTCCGACGAGAGGGCCCGAGAATTAATCGAGCTGTTGAAGGAGTTCAAGGAGCTGTTTGCCTGGTCCCCGAGTGACATGCCAGGAATCAGTCCCGATGTGATTGAGCACGAGTTGAAGATTGATCCCGCGATCAAGCCTATCGCGCAGAAGAGGCGTCCGATGGGCGCAGACAAGAGGATCGCGATCCAGCAGGAGGTGGGCAGGTTGCTCGATGCTGGATTCATCAAGGAGATCCGATTCCAGACTTGGGTTGCCAACCCGGTTCTGGTGAAGAAGAGCAATGGGAAATGGCGGATGTGTGTTGATTTCCGCGACTTGAATAAGGCTTGCCCGAAGGATTGTTACCCGCTTCCGAGGATCGACCAATTGGTGGATGCTACATCGGGACATGAATTGCTGAGCTTCATGGATGCTTACTCGGGCTATAATCAGATCAAGATGGCTAAGGAGGATGCCCCCAACACTGCCTTTTATGCTGATAGTGACATCTATCACTACGATGTCATGCCCTTCGGATTGATCAATGCCGGGGCAACTTATCAAAGGATGGTGAACAAGTTGTTCAGGGACATGCTGGGGAAAACCATGGAGGCTTACGTGGACGATATGCTGGTGAAGTCCCGACAGGCTGATGATCGTGTTCACAACCTAGCCACGGCGTTTGAGCGGATGAGGCTTCATCAGGTTCGCTTGAACCCGACCAAATGTGCTTTCGGAGTGCACTCGGGGAAGTTTTTGGGCTTTATGGTCAGCCAGAGGGGACTTGAGGTGAACCCCGAGAAGCTGAGGGCAATCGAGGAGATGCAGTCTCCGATAAATCATCGAGAGGTGCAAGTGCTGAATGGCCGACTAGCTGCGATGAATCGCTTCCTGTCCAAGGCAAGTGACCGATCTATGCCATTTTTTGAAGTTCTGAGGGCCAACAAGAAGTTTGAGTGGACTGCCAAGTGTGAAGAGGCGTTCTAGGCGCTCAAGCAGCACCTTCGCACCCTCTCGCCATTGGCGAAACCGATCCCAGGCGAGCCGCTCTATCTATATTTGGCTGTTTCTGAGTTTGCTATTAGCTCTGTGTTAGTGAAGATTCTCGAGGGTAATCAAGTCCCCGTGTATTATGTAAGCAAGGCGTTTGCCAAATCTGAAATGAATTATCCCGGCGTTGAGAAGTATCTTTTTGCGTTGATCATTACTGCTCGGAAGCTAAGGCCGTACTTCCACGCGCATGAGATTACTGTGTTGACGAATCAACCTCTGAAGCATTTTTTGAAACGACCTGATGCGTCGGGGAGATTAGTAAAATGGGCAGTTGAGCTTAGTGAGTTCCGCATTCACTTTGCTCCGAGAACGGCTATTAAGGGCCAGGCGTTGGCGGATTTCATAGCAGAGTCTACAGCTCCCGATCTGGAAGAAGCGGGCCCTGTAGAGGGGGCAACCATGGAGATCCCGATAGCAGAGCAACCAGAAATGGCAGAGCAATCAGAACAGCCAAATGAGGAAAATACTTGGGAAATGTACACGGATGGCTCTTCGAGTTCAGACGGATCAGGAGCAGGGTTCGTATTGATACCACCAGGTGGGGGTGAGCCCCTTCGATACGCTTTGGCCTTAACGTTTAGGGCCACCAACAACGAAGCTGAGTATGAGGCTCTTATTACAGGCCTCAAAATCGCCAAAGGTACGGGAGTTGGTCACCTAAGGGTGAAATGTGACGCGGGCCTGATTGTGAATCAAGTCCAAGGACGATATGAGGCGAAGAGACCAATGATGAGAAAGTACCTTCGCGAGGTGCAAGTCTTGAAGGAGAGCTTCAAAAGTTTCGACATCGAGGCAATCCCGAGGGAGGAAAACGCGGAAGCGGATGCCTTGAGCAAATTTGCCTTGGGGGCACCCCTATAGGAAAATCGGAAGGTGCACTTCTTGGAGAAGGTGATCTTGCCGACCACCGATCCATCGGAGGTGTGTGCCATTGAAGCAGGATCAGAGGAGGAGCCCGCTTGGATGACCCCGATAGTCGAGTATCTGACTACGGGGGCAGTCCCCGATGATGTAGTACTAGCTGACAGGATATGTCGGATTGCAGTTAATTACGTGGTGGTGGACAATCAGCTGTACAAAAAGGGGTGGTTCTCAACTCCTTACTTGAAATGTGTGGCCAAACCCGACACAAATCCGATCCTTAGGGAGGTGCATGAAGGGGTCGCGGCTTGTCACGAAGGGGCCCGATCCATTACGAGGAAAGTGTTGAATTTGGGCTATTACTGGCCTTCGATGAGCAAGGAGGCGACGTTGTTAGTCCGATCCTGTGACGCGTGCCAGAGGTACGCCCCGAATATTGTGGCTCCGGCTGCTAATCTGATGTCCATCAAGAGTGCTTGGCCCTTCGCGCAGTGGGGTATCGACTTGGTGGGACCCCTCCCACAGGCACAAGGTCAGTGTAAGTATTTGCTTGTGTGTATCGATTATTTTTCGAAATGGATAGAAGCTAAGGCATTGGCCAAGACGACGGGGAACCAAATCGTCAAGTTTCTCCAAACCCATATTATATCCAGATACGGGATTCCTAAGGTGGTGATCAGCGATAATGGTCCACCGTTTAACGGGGCTCAAGTGAAGGAGTATCTGGAGGAGCTGAATATCGAGCATCGGACAGCCTCTGTCCGTCATGCTCAGACTAATGGACAGGTGGAGTCAGCCAACAAAATCGTGATGGATGGCCTGAAGAAGAGGGTCTATGCCTTGAAGGGCAAATGGCTGAACGAGCTGGAAAATGTGCTTTGGGCAGTTAGAACAACACCCAAACGATCAAATGGGGAGACTCCGTTTGGCCTTGTTTATGGCACGGAGGCTGTTGCTCCCGTGGAAATAGCTGTGGCGTCCCATCGGATGAGATATTATGAGCCTTTGACGAATGATGAAATGAGACGTCTGGAACTGGACTTGCTCGAGGAAAAGAGGCGGGATGCTGATGAAGTCCAGGCTCGAATGCGTTTGGCGACGGCCAGATATTATAATCGGCGAGTTAAATCCCGATAATTCTTCGTCGGGGAGCTGGTTTGGCGTCGGAACAAGTTCACCCTTTTGGATCGGATCAAAAAGATGTCACCAAAATGGGAAGGACCTTATAAGGTCGTGGGGATGCCAGCTCCAAATGCGTTCAAGTTGGAAGACCTCGATGGCAGAGTATTGAAGCATTCTTTCAGTGGCGAACACTTGAAGAAATGTCATGCTTGATGAAAAGTCGCCTTAAGTAGTGCCCGATGAAAAGTCGCCTTAAGTGGTGCCCGATGTAAAATCGCCTTAAGTGGTGTAAGCTATTTATCGTTTGATTCGATGTAAGCAGATTTTGTGCCATCAATGAATAAAGAGGTTGCTTCCGATCAGATTATTCTTAGATTTATTCTAAGTGTTGTTAAGTCTCCTTAAGTGGTGCAAGTTGTTAAGTCGTCTTAAGTGATGCATGGTTCATAGATTTATTCTGAGTGTTATTAAGTCGCCTTAAGTGGTGTACGAGAAAAAGTCGCCTTAAGTGGTGCACGAGAAAAGTCGCCTTAAGTGGTGCACGAGATTAAGTCGCCTTAAGTGGTGCACGAGATTAAATCGCCTTACGTGGTGTGGGCTAAATCGTCTTAAGTGATGTGTTGAAATGTCTTAAGTGGCGAGGTTTCGCCTTAAGTGGCATAGGTAAGTCGCTTTGAGAAGTGCAATGGAAAATCGGAACTAAGATAGTTTGATATTGATGAGGGCTCAAAGGCCCGAGGATGCATTACAAGGAAAGGAAAATTACAAGGACTATAAAGATAGAGTATTTAAGCTTGGTCCTTGTTGGCGTCAGCGGGAGCAGGATCCACGAGATCTGTGGCAGAAGGCTCCACGGGTTCAGTTGCTGGAAGGTCGATTATCGGGGGGTCAACTGTCGGAGGATCGGCAATTGGAAGCTCCGCCATGTCTTCAACACCCGCGGGAGTGTTCCCCTCATCACTCTCCTCCGAGAGGGCGAAGTACTTCTTCGCAAAGGGAGCGAGAGTCGCGGACTTGTCAAAATTGATGGCGTCGCCATACTCCAGATCGAGCTCCTCGACTGCATTGAAGAGGGTGTTCTCCACCTCCGCGGTGCAGAACCTCACCGCATCAGCTTGGAAGTCCTCGGCCCCCCGATAATCTTCCCGGCCCTTGGTCTCAGTCGCGACCAGCTTCGCAGGAACCTCAGCAATTTGCTCCTCCAGAGCCTTCTTCTCAAGGACAAGTTTGTCCCGAGCCTCTGCATCCTTTTGTCGCTCCTGCTGCTCCCGCTTCAGCAGCCCCTCGAAGTCATGAACCTGCTTTTGGAGGTCCCGAGTCTTTTGACCGAGGATGGCCTGTTCCTTGGCCAGTTTTCCCCTCGAAGACTCGGAGGCCGCGAGATCCTCCTCAAGCTTGGTTATAACTGCGGGAGCCCCCCTAGCCCGCTCCTGCTCCAGGGCCTCCTCGAGGGCAAAGATGTACCCGAAGCAGCGGTTTATGTCCGCCAGCTCCTGCGAAGGAAAGAAGAGAAGTGTTAGCATATGAACAACCTACCTTATTGATGAAGGGGAGAAAAATAAGAGCCTTACCTCTATCCGACGGATAGACATTTCGTGAACATCCCTACGGATGCCCTCCCGATCCAAGGAAATCGGAAACCTCAGAGATGGCAGAATTGAGCCTGCCAGCAGATGTAGAGCCAGCTCTGGGTATGTGTCACCCTGTCGGAGCTGGACCCCTTGCAGTGTTTGGATCGGGGTCTAGGGAGCCTCTTTCTGGTTGGGGTCATAAACTTTGTAGAAGCTCCCGTCCAAGGGGAGAGGGAAAGTACCGACTCGAGTCGTGGAGGTGCGCATCTCCGACTCGCCCTGGTCGGAGAGGGAGTGAAACCGTGGATGGGCGACGGCTGCCGCTGTTGCGAAGAAGGTGAGGGGGGCAGTCCCTTGGAGATTGGTTTCGGGGGGGACAGCCTCGTCCCCCGACGACGAATCAAGCCGGTGCCCTCGTCTGTCTCCTCGGAGGAGTCCAGATTTTCCACCCTACGAAATTGATCGCCGGTCGGGGTCTCTCCAGCCCCCGATCCCATCGGGGGCAGGAGGTTGAGGGTGGCCTTCTCCACCTCGAGCACTTGAAAGTGGTGCCCCTGCTGAAGGAGGCGCCCCTGCTGAAGCTACAACACCCGACGGAGCTCCTGTGTGACCTGCACCTAGAGGACGAGATGCTTCAGAAATATAGTCAGGAAGTTGGTCAGGGTCCTTACACCAAACGACGCGCCGAGAAACGTATTGGTCTTTCCCGTGGTAGTTGTAGTAGCCCGCCTTGAGGATTCGGGGATTTTCCCCTCGGAGGACACGTTTAATCTCTTCGATGCGGGCCTCCATGGTCGAAGGGACCAAATCCTTAGGAACTTGCTTCCTGTACGATTTAATAGCTAGGCGGAGCTGTTTACCTTCTTCAGCATTTTGGACATCGAAGAGCCTGTCCACCTCCACGCGGCTCCGCTTAGTTCTCTCCGCGGAGGGAGACCCCGACAAAGCAGCAGCCTTCTTTGCCGACTTCCTCTTCCGTGCGGGGCGTTGGACAACGTCGGTCTCCCCCTGCTTAAGGATGAGATTGGTCAGCACGGATACCTTCTTAGCTGCAAACAATGGAAAACAGAGATCAGAAACATTACCCAGGGAACCATATTGGAAGGGCCGTCGAAGAGTTGACCCCCAGAGATTATGTCGAGGAGACGGATCCCGGCCTTCACCAGGTCCCGCTCCGTTAGAGAGTTAGCATCGAGGGGAGTATAGGACTCCCCCCAACGGTAGAGCTGGATAAGATGGAGGGTCTGAAAATCCTCATCAGAGTAAGTGTGATAAGCGGGAGGAGAGTCCGCTTCCACCTCCCATCGGGGCCATGGGATCGAAGAGTTCTTGATGAAGAAGTAGCTCCTCTTCCACCCGCTATTATCGGACCCCATGTCGATTAGGAGTCCCCGACCCTTGACAACCTTCCAGGTGTCGCTGGTCCAGCTGCACAATGCAAGTTGCGCCTTGTTCCACTTGGGCATCCGAGGATAGAAGGCACAAACCCCAGCCTCGTTGCACTTCATCCCGTAGAAGGTTCTTAAGAGTTGGAGGCTGTATACCCACTTCTGGCGGTAGCAGAGGACTTGGAAAGCATTCCACACGCGGATGGCGTGTGGGGAGAATGTAGTTGGATGCGTCTTGTAGTGGGTGCACATCTCAACCAAGTTCCCGCAAAAGGGGAATCGGATCCCGGCCGATATCTGCCCCGTAGAGACAAATATCTCCCCCTCCTCGGGACGAGTGACCACAGGGTCACCCGAGGCACGGTGGCGAGAATAAGGAAGACGAGGCTCCCAGGTTTGGGTAATGCATCCTTCTCGGAGAGCTGCGTCGTAGGCAGTCACCGAGATCTCGTTGGGAGCATAATCAAAATGGAAGGGTTTCCTCCCCTCGGAACTGGATCCGCTGTCTGAAAATCAGCCATGGCAAGGAAAGGCATATTGGGTTTTTCAGAAAATTACAAGCGAACTAATCGAAGATGAAGGAAAGGCTACACTAACATCAGGGAAGGAAGTCTTACCAGACATGATGATTCGAAGTGGGAAGGATGGTCTTGATGATTGCCGGAAAGTTGATCGGAGAATGGAAAGCCGAAGAAGAACCTGAGCTTTTGAAATCGCAGAGCTTTTGAAATTGCAGAAACGGTAAAAGAGAAACAGTGCCGAGGGTTAGGGTTTTATAGGAGAAGGGACAAGTGAAAGGACGTTCTAATCAAGGTCGTCGAAGTTGAAGCGTTTCAATCTGAGCCGTTGAGATGAAACGAACAGAATGGAAAGGGGCGTAATGATGAAACGACCTGAAAAGCACTTTTTCAGATAAAGCAGGCGCGAAAAATCAGGCACGAGTGCCAAAGACGTCACTTCGTCACCTGCTGCATTTAATGGCTGGGTAACCGAGGAGTCTTCTCGGATTTGGTGACTATCCTCGAGGTATCGAGGAATCGTGGACGAGAAGATCCGTATCAAGTGACTTTATCAAGGGAAAGGTCCCCGACTCCGATGTCGGGAGGTTGGGAGTTGAAAGGCACGACGAACTGTAAGTCCCTCATGTCTTGGGGGCAAATGATGGGTTTCGCTATGGCCGTTAGGCCCTTTAACGACGAGTAAACGGTGAATAGGCCCACTGGGCCCTAAGAGAGGTCAAGAAGACCAATGCGGAGGGTCCCGATGAGAGGAGTCCCGATGGTGAAGGGTCCCGACAAGGTCGGCCCCGATATGCGATCTGGACGCTCCCGATGAGATGCCTTTAAGTAGGCCCCGATGAAATTCCTTTAAGTAGGCCCCGATGATGAATCCCTGAGAATGTTGGCCCTGTCACGATGACGAGGGGCCCCGAGCGGTGACACATTGAGATAACTCTGGAGTCCCCGATATTGGTCGGGACTTGCTTTCAGAGGTTGAGGCCGAGATACGCGGAGCGTGGCCGAGATAAGCGAGATCATGGCCGAGATAGGCGGGATCGTGGCCAAGATACGCGGAGCGTGGCCGAGATAGGCGGGATCGTGGCCGAGATAGGCAGGATCGTGGCCGAGATATGCGAGATCGTGGGCTAACTGCCCCAGCGGTTCACCAGGTAATTGAGGTAGCTCTTCTCCTATATAAATGAGTAAGTTACCTCAAATCAGATACGTTTTACACATTGAGACTCTTGCTTGCCAGTTTTATTGAGATTATTGAGATACTCATTTAAGCATCGGAGAGGGATTCTAGGGCACCGCCCGGTCTATCCCCTCTTGCAGGATTACGTGGAGCGAAGGAGTTCGGATCGCCGTCAAGATCGTGTCGGAGTTCCAACTGTGATCCAACACCCTCGAAGCCTATAAATACTACTCGTATCCTATTCATTTCCAACATGTTGATTATTTTACTGGTTTTTACTCTGCCTTCTCTCTAATCTTTCTCTCTAGAAACTATAGACTGACTTAGGCATCAAAGAGGCATCACCAAGCACACCCACCCCCCACCCCCGTGCTTGGTACTGCCGTTACTGCAGGTCGGTCAGAAGGAAAAAGTCAGGAGAAGGGAAGGATACGGATCAGACCATCAAGCGAATAGAGCATCAGATCAACCTATCTACCCGTGAGAAGTGACACCTGGATCGACAACCCGTTGACCCGAGTGACGCGACTTAACACTTGGCGTCGTCCGTGGGTTTACGAGCAAAAAGCCTGGGTATCACGAGAGCGATGACGAACAGTCTGCCATCCAAAGACAATCGTCAACCCGGGGGCAACAGGCCAAACAACCAAACAGGACAGCCTGCACCCCCGGCAAAGAGAACATGTGCTTCCACCAAGGGAACCTACCATCGAGAGACAGCCAGTACCCCCGGTACATCAAATAGCCCAGCAAGCACCCCAAGCTAACAATGAAGGAGGACCATCACGCCCAGCTGGGGCAGAGTCTTCATCCGCCTCAACCCCTTTGGTCCAGAGACCACGAAAGCAAGGCGTACAACAAGAGGTGCCATCTCAACAAGAGGTGCCATCTCAGGGGTACCACTACACGGCACCTCCACAGGGGTACCACTATGAGACGCATACCCAAGAGCACCCTTATGGAATGCCAAGGCAAAGCATACCTGGGAACAGTGACTCCAAGGAGTACAAACAGTGACTCCTGTGTTCATGAATGCTTTAGACGAGTTGTTAGCTTATAGGGAAGCGCTGAGGCGAGGGCAAGGAAGGCAGCACCAATAAGGAGAACAGAATCCTCATGAGGAACAGTTTTATGAAGAAGAACAAGACCCAAAAGAAGAGCAACACCCACCAGCAGAACAGAGAGAAGGTCGAGGAAGAAATGAGCAAGGGCCACCCCCAGTGGGGAGGCAACCATCTGTGCCTCCAAGGAAATATCAAGCTCAGTCAGTAGCAATGGGATACACCCCACTGAGGGAGGACATGAAAGCCCAACCTCCAAGAAGAGAAGAATTCCAGCATCCACCCCACCAGGGATACCCAAGGTACACATACAGTCCGTATAATAACAGACAGGGGATCCCTGTAAGCCCGATTAATAATTACGATGGGTACCAGAGAAATTACAGCCCGTCTCCAATAATGCTGACTCATGAAGAAATCGAGGCCATGATCACAAGGAAAATGAATGAGTCAAAGAAGAGTGAGTTACACTGTCTTAGTGACAACACAAATCACCCCTTCACAAGGGAGTTGGAGATGAACCGAGTGCCAAACTCGTTGCATTTGATAAAGATCAAAAAATACAATGGTAAGGGTGACCCCTTAGAACACATACAGCAACATGAAGCTTCCCTCCTAGGTAGGGCAACGGAGGATCGCTACAAGGAACTTTTGTTTCCAAACACCTTGTCAGAGGTAGCATCGCACTAGTTCTTTAGCCTACCTACTGAGACCTTCCATTCATGGGCACAACTAAAGGAAAAATTTCTCCAAAGGTACTTGGGAGAAAGGAAGCTAATCAAAGGAACAGGCTCACTTGATGATGTGAAGCAGGAGAATGAAAACACACTGGCTAATTACTACACAAGGTTTAACCAGAACCTGGCTGACATACAGGGTGACATTACCGAACGCGAAATCATAAGAGCCTTCATAAGAAACCTTGGTCTCTATGGCTCTACCTTAGCGGAAAAAATGGCCAAAAAACCCGCTAGCACCCTAGAGGAGCTGGCAGGAAGGGTGAAAACACATATAGACCTGGAGAGACACAGAATGAACAAGAGAGCAGAGGTTGAGGAATCGAAAGACGAAAATACAAAGCCAAGCAAAGGAAAACCACCCCAGGCTCCCCAGCCCAAAAGGCAACAAGACTGGCCTCCATCCCAGCCAAGGAATCAGACATGGGAATCACTAAGACCAAGAGATATCAATGTCATTAAGTTCATACCACTAAATGCAATCCCAGCCGTGGTATTGAGAGAAATGAGGAACTTGAAGATATGGTCACCCCCAGGAAGATGGAGAGCCCCAATGGTGGGGACGGATAAAGAAAAATGGTGTGACAATCATGAAGTACCTAGCCATGATACAAATGAATGCTTCAGTTTGAAGTTAAGCATAAATAATGCCGTGCAAAGGGGAGAGCTAAAGAAGTTTGTGGATCATGGAGGCAGCAGTACACCAGCAAGACCAACCCAAAAAGAAAAGGGCAAAGAGAAGATGGACTATGCCCCCTCTCACAACAAGAGAGGAACGATCAATATGATACATGGTGGTGTCGCGGAAGGCGGACCATGTGCAAATGCGAGAGAGGTGTATGCCTCCAAGATAGACATGACAACAAAATGGAGGAAGAGGCCAAGAGAAAAGGAGGAGATGGTGATCGAATTTTCAGAAAAGGACAAGAGCCACATCGTCTTCCCACATGACGATGCTCCAGTGATAATGTTAGACATCGATAACTTCAATGTGAAGAGGATACTAGTCGATGGAGGGAGCTTGGCAGATATACTAAATCTGCGAGTCCTAGAGCAGATAGGTAAATCTTAGTCAGATTTGAAGCCAGTCACTTTTCCTCTAATCGGATTCACTGGAGCAACAAGCTACCCTCTGGGCATGATCACCTTACCAGTTACAATGGGCCAAGGGTGGACTCAGCTAAGGATCAAAGTGAACTTTGTGGAGGTGGAAAACCTAGGAGCTTATAATGGGATCTTAGGCAGAACAACCATAAATCCATACGAAATAGTTCCCTCAACAGTTCACCAGAAGCTGAAGTATATCACGGAAAGCGGAATAGGTGAAGTCTTAGGTGATCAACGCACCGCAAGGCCTACGTCAATTCCATGAGGTGTAGACCACACCAATCCGACTCTGTGGCAATGGTGATGATAGGGGCTAGTCAGAGAGAGAAAGAAAAGAGGAAAAGGCCAAGCTACAAGAAGGGAAGGATAGGAGTCACACTCCGCCTAAGCAAGCAGGTATTCAGAAATTTGGCAAGAAGGTCAGGGATGAACAAAGTTGTAAAGGTAACAAGCATACCTTGGCAGCCAGAAAATGAGAATGAAAGAAGAACAATGAGAGCATTTGAAAGGGTCTTCAGGTATATTGATGATGTCAAGAAAATGCAAGGAGAATCCCTTACAAGTTACTTCAAAAGGTTCATGGAATATGGGGCCAACATGGAGGTAACAAGAAGTGAAGTTGTAAGAGCTTTCCTTAGGAACATGCATCCAACTTCTTTCGAGGTCACTACGAGGTAGTGATGACAAACACGATGCGAGAGCTTAAAGAGAAACTGGATGAGGCATTTGAGAAAGAGAAGGAACAGTATGGTGAAGAATGCAAAGGAGAAGAGGAAATCTACAAACAGGAAGGGGGTGAACTTCAACTTCACACCTCTAAAAGTGCAAGTGGAGGAGATTTTTAAGGAACACTTAATCAAGGAGCTGCCAATGTACAAAGAAGATGGCAAAGCCTTCCTAGGAAGGGATGCAACAGGATGGTGTAATTACCATGGCACATGGGGGCACAAGACTAATGATTGCATTGTACTGAATATTGAAATTGAGGAGATGATCTTCAAGGGAGAACTCAAGAAGTACATAGCACCAGGGGCACCCACCATTGCCTAAGGAGATCACACCAGAGGAACACCATATCCTTAGTTTAATATTCCGTATCTTACATGTTTACAAGTTTAGTTTTCTAAAAAACAACTCTTGAGGCGGAAAACTCACGAAGTTTCTCAAACTCTTCAACCGTCTATTATCTCCTAAAGGGTGTCTTGGACCACCCAGGACACCCCCGTTTGTACATATGACATGCATGTCCTCAATGAAGTAGATGTTCATCAAAATATTTTCTAAGTTTGAGATGAGACAAGCATCATGTTCTCTGATGGGTCCGACTACAGCCGTCAGGCCCTTTAACGGCGAGGAAACGGCAAACAGGCCCACCAGGCCCAAAATGAAGGTCAAGATGACCTAGGAGAAGGGTCCCGACGAAGGGAGTCCCGATGATGAAAGGTCCCGGCAGAGTCGGTCCCGATAAGTGAGCTGGAAGCTCCCGATGAGAAGCCTCTAAGTAGGCCCCGATGATGAATCCCTGAGAATGATTGGCCCTGTCACGATGACGAGGGGCCCCGAGCGGTGACACAACGAGATAACTCTGGAGTCCCCGACGGGAGTCGGGACTCGTTATCAGAGGATAAGGCCAAGATATACGGGGCGTGGCCGAAATACGCGGAACGTGGTTAAGATACACGGAGCGTGGCCGAGATACGCGGGGCATGGCTGAGATACGCGAGATCACGTCCGAGATATGCGGGATACGGGCTAACCACCCCTAACGGTTCGCCAGGCACCTGAGGCATCTCTTTTCCTATAAAAGGGCAGGAGATCACCTCAGAAAGATTTACGCTGAGTTGAATACACTCTGAGATTATTACTTGCCAGTCATACGAAATACTCATTTAAGCATCGGAGAGGGATTCTGGGTCACCGCCTGGTCTATCCCCTCTTGCAGGTTTACGTGGAGCAAAGGAGCTAGGATTGCCGTTCGAGTCCGTACCGGAGTTCCACCGTGATCCAACATTGGCGCCGTCTGTGGGAATCAAACAAAAAGCTGATATGCCTTCTACTCGATCGATGGCGGCTGGCAAGAACAGAAGACAGGGACAATCCGGTGGTTCCCGCCACCCCGCTGCAACGAATCTGGATTCAGTACCGGAACAGGAGGAAAACCAGAATCATCCTCCGGCTGAGCTCTCCCAGACAGGGGGGCACAACGGAGATCCCGAAGATATTGCTCCTCAGCACCAGGGCAATAGGGGGCAGGAGGCTCCCCTGGCTACAGACTTGACGAGGGCCGTGGCGGAAGCCATGCCCATGTTTCTGGCGGCTGTAGAGGCTCTCTTGGATCGAAGAGAGGCTGCGAGGAGGCAGGAGGAGATGCCCCCATTGGAGGAAGTGACCCCACCAACAGAGGGTCGAAACGCACAGGAAGCCCCGCCCTGAGGCCAGGACAGAGGTAGGGCAACCGGTCAGCCGGAAAGGTTCGTGGTTGATGGACCAGGACCAGTACAGCACAAGACCATTCCCCTGAATGGTCCCATCACTCCCGACCAGGTGGTAAAGATCGTGAACATCTGTATGGGAGAGCAGAAGCCGCATGTGTCGGAGCTAAGGGATCGATCCACTCATCCCTTCGTCCCCTGACTCATTGACACCCTAGCCCCGCCTGGGATAGGCATCCCCACGATAAAGGAGTATGATGGCGAAGGAGATCCAGAAGCACCTCATGGCGTGTCTGGGAAGAGCCCCAAGTGAAGACATAGTGTGTACGTTGTTCCCGAACACACTGGGAGAAAGGGCCCTGACTTGGTTCTTTAGTCTGCCCCCAGGCTGCATCACTTGCTGGGCAGACATGCACGATCGATTCATTCAGCAGTATCAGGGTCGGAGGCGTTTATTGAAGAGCGTGAGGTCCCTGACCCAGGTGGTGCAGAGGCCCGACGAATCGCTGGCTCATTATTACCAGCGGTACACAGCCAGCGTAGCAGAGATAGACGAAGAAATCTCGGAGGGCGAAACCATCCGTACCTTCATTCGGAACCTGACAGCCCCCTATGGCTCCGACTTGATGCACAGCGTGGCTGAGAAGGCTGTGTGGAATATGGAGGCATTACAGAAGAGGGTGAAGCGGCAGATCGATGTCCAGGAGTCAAAAATAGCCGCGGGAGAACTGGAGCCCCCAAAGTCGAACAAAGGGAAGCAGTCGGTTAAGCCTTTCGACGATCGTAAGTCAAAGGGTAAACCCGACAGTGGCAAGAATCGAGGCCGTCCGGATCGGAGCGACGATAGGCGTTCTTCAAGGAAAGATAAGCGGGAGGACCTTGATATTCCTCTCAACTACTCCATGGCGGAGGTGCTGACAGTCATGGAACGACAAGGTATCTCCAGGTACCCCCCGAAGAAAGAAGGAGAATTCCTGGGATCCCGTACGGATCGCTACTGTAGATTCCACCGCGCAAATGGTCACGACACCAATCTCTGCCGGGAACTGAAGAAGGAGATTGAAAAGCTAATCCAGAAGGGGAAGCTCAAGGAATTCGTCGGGGATAAACGGTGTCGATCCCGCTCTCGGTCCCGATCGCGGTCCCGTTCCCGATCCCGCGATCGGTCCCCGAAAAAGAAGAGAACTGATCCAGAGTCATCCGGTGCTCGCAAGGAGAGACGAGTTATCAACGTGATTCATGGAGGATTTGCTGCTGGGGGTGATACCTCATCCGCCCGAGGGGTCTACGCCTCTAGGATCCCTACGGCAGTGGTACTGGGTAAAAGGTCCCGATCTTGGACCTTGAAAGAAGAGATGGTAATCTCCTTCTCGTCGGAAGACCTCATAGGCGTAGAGACCCCGCACGACGATGCCTTAGTGGTAACTTTGGATGTAGACGGGTTCGAGATGAAGAGAATTCTAATCGACGGAGGGAGCTCCTCCGACATTCTGTTCATGGACGCGCTGGAAGCTATGGGAAAGATAAAGAAAGACCCGAAGGAAGCAAACTTCCCGATGGTCGGGTTCTCTGGCTCAACCTCCTACCCGCTAGGAGTAATCACCTTACCAGTGGAGTTTGGTAGTGGGTGGAAATTAGAAAGGAGGAACGTGGAGTTTGTCGTGGTTGATTCCGCAGGGACCTACAACGCAATTATCGGGAGAACCACCATTAATCCTCTGATGGCGGTTGCCTCGACTGTGCACCAGAAGATGAAGTTCCCGACCGACCACGGAGTTGGAGAGGTCAAGGGCGACTAGGTGGCTTCCCGAAAATGCTATGTTAATGCCACCCGGAGGAGGAGGCGAGAGGCCATGACTGTCCTCCAGACAGACACAGATCCCAGAGAAGAGTTTGGGCGTCCCGCCCCCGTAGAAGATCTGAAAGAGGTCGAGATCGATGGACCCCAGAGGAAGGTAAAAATCGGGTCTGCTCTGACTGAAGAGACAGCCCAAAAATTGGTGGAGTTGTTGAAGGAGTTCAAGGAGCTGTTTGCCTGGTCCCCTAGCGATATGCCAGGAATCAGCCCCGATGTGATCGTGCACGAGCTGAAGATAGACCCCGCGATCAAGCCTATCACCCAGAAAAGGCGTCCGATGGGCACGGATAAGAAGATCGCGATCCAGCAAGAGGTGGGCAGGTTGCTCGATGCTGGGTTCATTAAGGAGCTCCGATTCCAGACTTGGGTTGCCAACCCAGTGCTGGTGAAGAAGACTAACGGGAAATGGCGAATGTGTGTGGACTTCCGCGACTTGAACAAGGCTTGCCCAAAGGAATGCTATCCACTCCCGAGAATCGACCAGCTGGTGGATGCCACATCAGGACATGAGTTGTTAAGTTTCATGGATGCGTATTCAGGCTACAACCAGATCAAGATGGCCAAGGAAGACGCCCCCCACACAGCGTTCTACGCAGACAGTGACATCTATCACTACGATGTCATGCCTTTCGGGTTGATCAATGCCGGGGCAACCTATCAACGGATGGTGAACAAACTGTTTGGAGATATGCTGGGAGAAACCATGGAAGCTTACGTGGATGATATGCTGGTGAAGTCCCGACAAGCCAAGGATCACGTGCACAACCTTACCATGGCGTTTGAGCGGATGAGGCTCCATCAAGTTCGTTTGAACCCGACGAAATGCGCCTTCGGAGTCCACTCAGGGAAGTTCTTGGGCTTCATGGTGAGCCAAAGAGGAATTGAAGTGAATCCTGAGAAGCTGAGGGCAATCGAGGAGATGCAGTCTCCGATAAACCATCGGGAGGTGCAAGTGCTGAATGGCCGACTAGCTGCAATGAATCGCTTCTTGTCCAAAGCCAGCGACCGATCAATGCCGTTTTTTGAAGTCTTGAGGGCCAACAAAAAATTCGAATGGACCGCCAAATGTGAAGAAGCGTTCCAAGCACTCAAGCAGCACCTTCGCACACTCCCGCCGCTGGCGAAACCGGTTCCAGGCGAGCCGCTCTTCCTTTATTTGGTTGTTTCTGAATTTTCCATTAGCTCTGTGTTAGTAAAGATTGTCGAGGGTAATCAAGTCCCCGTCTATTATGTAAGAAAGGCATTTGCCAAATCTGAATTGAACTACCCCGCCGTTGAGAAGTACCTCTTTGCGTTGATTATTACTGCTCGGAAGCTAAGGCCATATTTCCACGCACACGAGATCACTGTGCTAACGAACCAGCCTTTGAAGCATTTTTTGAACCGACCGGATACGTCGGGGAGATTAGTGAAATGGGCAGTAGAGCTTAGCGAATTTCGCATACACTTCGCTCCAAGGACAGCCATTAAGGGCCAAGCATTAGCACATTTCATAGCAGAGTCTACAGCCCCCGATCTGGAAGAAGCGGGCCCTGTAGAGGGGGCAACCATGGAGGTCCCGACAGAAGAACAACCAGAGAGGGCAGAGCAATCAGAACAGCCAAACAAGGAAAATACCTGGGAGATGTACACGGATGGCTCCGCGAGTTCAGACGGATCAGGAGCGGGCTTCTTGTTGATACCACCGGGTGAAGGTGAACCGCTCCGATATGCTTTGGCTTTAACATTCAAGGCCACAAACAACGAAGCGGAGTACGAAGCTCTTATAACGGGCCTAAAAATCGCTAAAGGCACTGGAATCGACCACTTGAGAGTGAAGTGCGACGCAGCTTTAATCGTGAACCAGGTTCAAGGGCGATACGAAGCAAGGAGTCCGATAATGAAAAAGTATCTGCGAGAGGTTCAAGCCCTGAGAGAGAGCTTCAAAAGCTTCGATATCGAGGCTATCCCGAGAGAGGAGAACGTAGAGGCAGACGCCTTGAGCAAATTTGCCCTGGGGGCACCCTTGGAAGAAAATCGGAAGGTGCACTTCCTGGAAAAGGTGATCTTATCGAACATCGACCCAACGCAGGTGTGCACCATTGAGACAAAATCGGAGGAAGAGCCCACCTGGATGACCCCGATAGTCGCGTATCTGACTACGGGGGCAGTCCCCGAGGATAAGGTAGCAGCAGACAGGATATGTCGGATCGCGTCTAATTATGTGATGCTGGACAATCAGCTGTACAAGAAGGGCTGGTTCTCGACTCCGTACTTGAAGTGTGTGGCAGAACCCGACACCAGTCGAATCCTGAAGGAAATGCATGAGGGGGTCGCGGCTTGTCACGAAGGGGCCCGATCCATTATGAGGAAGGTGTTGAACTTGGGCTACTATTGGCCCACAATGAACAAAGAAGCAACGGCGTTGGTCCGATCATGCGACGCGTGCCAGAGGTACGCCCCGAGTATCGTGGCTCCAGCCGCCAACCTGACATCCATCAAGAGCGCTTGGCCCTTCGCGCAGTGGGGCATCGACTTGGTGGGACCTCTTCCACAAGCACAAGGACCATGTAAGTATTTACTTGTAGCTATCGATTATTTTTCGAAATGGATAGAGGCGAAGGCATTGGCCAGAACAACAGGGAACCAGATCGTCAAGTTCCTCCAAACCCATATCGTGTCCAGATACGGGATTCCTAAGGTGGTGATCAGCGACAATGGCCCACCGTTTAACGGCTCTCAGGTGAGGGAGTATCTGGAAGAATTGAACATTGAGCATCGGACCGCCTCTGTACGCCATGCTCAGACTAATGGCCAGGTGGAGTCAGCCAACAAAATCGTGATGGATGGCCTGAAGAAGAGGGTCTATGCCTTGAAGGGCAAGTGGCTGAACGAACTGGAAAATGTGCTTTGGGCTGTTAGAACGACACTCAAACGATCAACAGGGGAGACTCCGTTTGGCCTCGTTTATGGCACGGAAGCTGTCGCCCCTGTGGAGGTAGCTGTGGCGTCCCATCGGATGAGATATTACGAGCCCCTAACGAACGATGAAGTGAGACGTCTGGACTTGGACCTACTCGAAGAGAAAAGGCGGGAAGCCGATGAAGTCCAAGCTCGAATGCGCTTAGCGACGGCCAGATACTACAATCGGCGAGTGAAGTCCCGACAATTCTTTGTCGGGGAGCTGGTTTGGCGTCGCAACGAGTTCACCCTTTTGGATCGAATCAATAAGATGTCACCAAAATGGGAAGGACCTTATAAGGTCGTGGGGATGCCAGCTCCGAACGCATACAAGTTGGAAGACCTCGATGGCAGAACGTTAAAGCATTCTTTTAGTGGCGAACACTTGAAGAAACACCATGCTTGAAGAAAGTCGCCTTAAGTGGTGCCCGATAAAGTCGCCTTAAGTGGTGCCCGATAAAGTCGCCTTAAGTGGTGCCCGATGTAAAATCGCCTTAAGTGGTGTATGCTGTTTATCGTTTAATTCGATGTAAGCCAATCTTATGCCGTCAATAAATAAAGAGGTTGCTTCCAAATAAGAGTTGTCCTTAGATTTATGCTAAGTGTAAAAGTCGCCTTCAGTGGTGCACGGTAAAAAGTCGCCTTCAGTGGTGCACGAGAAAAGTCGCCTTCAGTGGTGCACGAGAAAAGTCGCCTTCAGTGGTGCACGAGGAAAGTCGCCTTAAGTGGTGCACAACACTTAGATTTATTCTAAGTATCCAAAAGTCGCCTTCAGTGGCGCACGAGAAAAGTCGCCTTCAGTGGTGCACGAGGAAAGTCGCCTTAAGTGGTGCACAATACTTAGATTTATTCTAAGTATCCAAAAGTCGCCTTCAGTGGCGCACGAGAAAAGTCGCCTTCAGTGGTGCACGAGGAAAGTCGCCTTAAGTGGTGCACAATACTTAGATTTATTCTAAGTACCCAAAAGTCGCCTTCAGTGGCGCACGAGAAAAGTCGCCTTCAGTGGTGCACGAGGAAAGTCGCCTTAAGTGGTGCACAATACTTAGATTTATTCTAAGTATCCAAAAGTCGCCTTCAGTGGTGCACGAGAAAAGTCGCCTTCAGTGGTGCACGAGGAAAGTCGCCTTAAGTGGTGCACAATACTTAGATTTATTCTAAGTATCCAAAAGTCGCCTTCAGTGGCGCACGAGAAAAGACGCTTTAAGTGGTGCACAATACTTAGATTTATTCTAAGTATCCGAAAGTCGTCTTAAGTGATGCCCAAGAAAAGACGCCTTAAGTGGTGCACAATACTTAGATTTATTCTAAGTATCCAAAAAGTCGTCTTAAGTGATGCACTCGATATTAAGTCGTCTTAAGTGGCGCAAGTTATTAAATCGTCGGAAAGGGCGTACGAGAAATTCTTAAGTGTCGAGGATTCGACTGCTAAGAACTAAGTCGTCTTAAGTGATGCACTCAATACTAAGTCGCCTTAAGTGGTGCAAGTTATTAAATCGTCGGGAAGGACGTACGAGAATGTCTTAAGTGTCAAAATTTCGAATTAAGCGCGTATAAAGTAAAGTCACTCAGAGAAGTGCAACAAAAGGTCGGAACTAGAGAAGTTTGATATTGATAAGGGCTCAAGAGCCCGACGACGACACAAGAGAAGAAGATACAAGGACTCTAAAAGATAAAAATATTCAAGCTTGGTCCTTGTCGGCAGCATTGGCAGCAGCTGGGTCCGCGGAGTCGGTAGCAGAGGGATCCACAGGATTGGCTTCGGGAGGATTGGCTATCGGGGCGTCCGCACTTGGAAGTTCAGAAGCGTCTTCAACAATTACGGGGGTACTCCCCCATCACTCTCCTCGGAAAGAGCAAAATACTTCTTCGCAAAAGGAGCGAGGGAAGGAGACTTGTCAAAGTTGATAGCATCCCCGTACTCTAGGTGGAGCTCCTCAACGACGTTGAAGAGAGTGTTCTCCACCTCTGCGCCAAAGAACTTCATGGCATCAGCTTGGAAGCCCTCCGACCTCCGATAGTCCTCCCGGCCCTTTTCCTTCGCTTCAGCCAGCTGCGCAGGAAATCTCGCGATTAGCTCCTCCAAAGCCTTATTCTCAAGAACCAGTTTGTCCTCGGCAGCTTTCTTCTCCTGGGTCAGCCTGTCCACAATCGCCCCCCGCTCCTGCCGCTCTTGCCTCAAGAGCCCCTCAAAGTCCGCGATCTGTTGCTGAAGGTCCCGAATCTTCTGATTGAGGGCAGCCTGCTCTTTGACAAGCTTCCCCCGCAGAGACTGGGAGGCCTTGAGATCCGCCTGAAGCTGCTCGCGGACCCCTCGGTCCCGCTCCCGGGACTCATCATAGGCAATAACGTACCCGATGAGGCGGTTGTAGTCCCCAAGCTCCTACAATAAGAAGGAAAAGTATTAATGAACAGACGACCCGATTTATCATCAAAAGAAAGAAGCGAAGTCTCACCTCTATGCGGCGCACAGCCATATCCCTGATATCCCGCTGCATATGCGTCCGATTGAGGTAAATCGGATGCCGCATAGTAGGCAGGATCGAGCCTGCCAGCAGATGCAGGGCCAGCTCCCGATCCTGCTCCCCTTGTGTGAGCGGGACTCCTTGAAGCGTCTGGATAGGAGTCCAGGGGGCATTCCCTTGTGAAGAATCAAAGGGCCTGTAGAAGTTCCCATCGAGAGCAAGAGGAGAAAGAGGACGAGGAATGGAAGGGCAGGCCTCCGTCTCGACCCGAACAGGGGAAGGAGAGAAGTCATGGATGGGCGAGAGCTGCCGCTGCTGCGGAGAAGACGAAGGAGGCGGCCCTTGAGGGGTTGGTTTCAAGGGGGATTGCCCCGCCTTCCGACGCTGTTGAGGGGGGTCAACCCCGTCAGTCTCCTCGGAGGAGTCCAAAGTTTCCACCTGACGAGACTGTTCGCCAGTTGGAGCCTTCTCTCCAGCTGAGGAAGGCACCCCCGCTGAAGGCGGTCTGCGGAAGCTGCAGCACCCGAGGAAGCTCCCGAGCGACCTGCACCTGGAGGATGAGAAGCTTCAGAAAGGTAGTCAGGAAGTTCATCGGGATTCTTACACCAAATGATACGTCGAGAGACGTATTGATCCTTCCCACGGTAATGATAATAGCCTGCCTTCAAGACTCGGGGAGTTTCGCCTCGAAGGATTCTTTTGACGTCAGCGATGCGGGCTTCCTTGGTCGAGGAAATCAAATCTGACGGGACCATCCTCTTGTACGATTTAATAGCAAGTCGAAGTTGTTTACCTTCTTCAGCGTTCTGGACATCGAAGAGCTGGTCCAGATCCACCCGCTTCCGCTTGGGCTGCTCCACTGAAGGAGACCCCGACCTAGCAGCAGCCTTCTTGGCGGACTTCCTCTTCCGCGAGGGGCGGACAGCATCAGTCTCCCCCTACTTAAGGAACAGATCGGTCAGCACAGATACCTTCTTGGCTGCAAACAGTAAACAAAGAAGAATTAGAAGTTTACCCAAGGAACCATATTGGAAGGGCCGTCGAAGAGCTGCCCCCCCAGAAACAATGTCAAGGAGTCGGATCCCGGCGTGCACCAGGTCCCGCTCCACGAGTGAGTTGGCGTTGAGAGGAGTGTAAGACTCCTCCCACCGATAGAGCTGGATAAGTTGGAGAGTCTCGAAATCCTCATCAGCATAAGTGTGGAAAGCAGGCGGAGGGTCCGCTGCCACCTCCCAACGAGGCCAGGGAATTGAGGAGTGACGGATAAAGAAGTAGCTCTTCTTCCAGCTACTGTTGTCAGACCCTGTATCAATCAAGAGTCCCCGACCCTTGACCACCTTCCAGGTGTCACTGGTCCAACCGTACCGGGCAAGCTGCTGCTTACTCCACTTGGGCATCCGGGGGTAGAAGGCGCAAACCCCCGCCTCATTGCACTTCATCCCATAAAAGGTTCTGAAGAGTTGGAGGCTATAGACCCACTTATGTCGGAGACAGAGGATTTGAAAGGCGTTCCAGAGGCGGACGGCATGGGGGGAAAAGGTAGTGGGGTGTGTTCTGTAATGATGGCACAGCTCGACCAGATTACCACAAAAGGGGAACCTGATCCCCGCTGATATTTGTCCCGTAGAGACAAATACCTCCCCTTTCTGGGGACGAGTAACCTCAGGGTTACTCGAGGGACGATGCCGGGGATACGGGAAACGAGGTTCCCAGGTGATAGTGATGCAACCCTCTCGGAGAGCTGCATCATAGGCAGTGTTGGAAATCTCATTTGGAGCATAATCAAAATTAAAGGGTTTTCTCCCCTCAGAGCTGGAACCGCTGTCTGAAAAGCAACCAGGGCAAGAAAATACAGTGGGACTCTTGGAAAATTAGAAAGGAAAAGACGAACAAGCAACGAAGAGGAATTCCTTACCAGACATGATGAAGTAGAGGTTGAAGGAGATGAGCGAAACGTCGCCGGAAAGATGATCGGGAAAACTCCAAAGACCTTCGAAATCACAGAGCTTGGAATCGCAGAGAGCTTTTGAGAATTCGAAGACGGTAAAAGTTAAATTGTGACCATGGCTAGGGTTTTATAGTCGAAGAAGATGGTTGAAAGGACACTTCGATCCGAGTCGTCGAAGTCGAAGAGTCTTAATCTGGACCGTTGAGATGAAACGTGCAGAAGGACAACGGGCGTGATGATGAAACGGCCTGAAAAGCACTTTTCAGAAAAGGACAGGCGCGAAAAATCAGGCACGTGGGCCGAAAACGTCACTCCATTATCTACTGCATTTAATGCACTGGGAAACCGAGGAGACCCTTGGGATATAACAGTTATCTACAAAACCCTGAGGAAACGTAGAGGAGAAGACTGAAACTGAGTAATTGAACCAAGGAAAAGATCCCCGACTCTAGTATTGGAAGATCGGGAGTTAGAAGACACGACGAACTAAAAGTCCCTCATGTCTTGGGGGCAAATGATGGGTCCGACTACAGCCGTCAGGCCCTTTAACGGCGAGGAAACGGCAAACAGGCCCACCAGGCCCAAAATGAAGGTCAAGATGACCTAGGAGAAGGGTCCCGACGAAGGGAGTCCCGATGATGAAAGGTCCCGGCAGAGTCGGTCCCGATAAGTGAGCTGGAAGCTCCCGATGAGAAGCCTCTAAGTAGGCCCCGATGATGAATCCCTAAGAATGATTGGCCCTGTCACGATGACGAGGGGCCCCGAGTGGTGACACAACGAGATAACTCTGGAGTCCCCGACGGGAGTCGGGACTCGTTATCAGAGGATAAGGCCAAGATATGCGGGGCGTGGCCGATATACGCGGAACGTGGTTAAGATACACGGAGCGTGGCCGAGATACGCGGGGCATGGCTGAGATACGCGAGATCACGTCCGAGATATGCGGGATACGGGCTAACCACCCCTAACGGTTCGCCAGGTACCTGAGGCATCTCTTTGCCTATAAAAGGGCAGGAGATCACCTCAGAAAGATTTACGCTGAGTTGAATACACTCTGAGATTATTACTTGCCAGTCATACGAAATACTCATTTAAGCATCGGAGAGGGATTCTGGGTCACCGCCCGGTCTATCCCCTCTTGCAGGATTACGTTCGAGTCCGTACCGGAGTTCCACCGTGATCCAACATTCTCCTTACCCAGATATGACTACCATGTATATGACTCTTTCAACGCCCCCAAGAGCGTATCTTCAGAGTAGTTCTAAACTACGAAACTCTGCTCCATCCGGGAGCCTATCCCGCGAATAGATTCAACACCCCCAAGAGCGTATCTTGAGAGTAGTTCTAAACTGCGAAACTCTATGCCGTCCAGGAGCCCATCCTGTGAATAGTTCTGTGCCCTTCCAAGAGCCAATCTCGTGAAAAACTTCGATGCCCCCAAGAGCGTATCTTGAGAGTAGTTTTTAGACTACGAAAACTCTGTGCCCTCCGGGAGCCAATCCTGTGAAAAGTTATGTGCCTTCCAAGAGCCAATCCCGCGAAAAGATTCGACGCCCCCAAGAGCGTATCTTGTTGACTAACACTGTGCCCTCCGGGAGCCAATCCTGTGAAAAGTTCTGCGACCTCCGGGAGCCAATCCCGCGAAAAGATTCGACGCCCCCAAGAGCGTATCTTGTTGACTAACACTGTGCCCTCCGGGAGCCAATCCTGTGAAAAATTATGTGCCCTCCGGGAGCCAATCCTGTGAAAAGTTTTGTGCCCTCCGGGAGCCAATCCCGTGAAAAAATTGGATGCCCCCAAGAGCGTATCTTGTTGATCAACTCTGTGCCGTCCAAGAGCCAATCTTGCGAACAACTATGTGCCTTCCGGGAGCCTCTCTCGTGAAAAATTGCCTATGCCCATAGGAGCATTTGATAAACTGGTCTTTACGTCACTCATAAGAGCATGTCATGATAAATTTTTTACAAGGCAACGATATATGATATGAAAAACATACAAGTTTGTCCATGATGAGATTGCAGGTATCATAATAGAAAAAGATACCAGAGGATTTCAAGTAAGAAGAAGCATAAACAAGGAAGGAGACCATGATGAAAGAACCAAATAATCAACCAGAAGCAGTCATCATGAAAATTAGCAAGTTATACTACCATCCATACCACAAGTCAAGAGAGATGTCTCAAGGGAAACAAACACAAGCAGGAAAAGTAGCAAAGCAATAAAATCCCAAGTGTAAGGCTCTCAAAATAAGCTCGACCCATCAAGGGGAGAAACCACTCAACCCATCAAAAGGAGGAAAAGTAAAGAGATATATACAAGGGTAAGGGAATCAGATAGTCAACCAGATGCCACTTGGGAATCTTCACGATCCCGATGCTCTGATGACGAACCACTGATAGAAATCCATGAGAACGAAGAGGAACTCGAGCTAACAACATCAGGGGCTACGTTCTCAGCAACAGCAGCCTGTCCCTTAAGCACTGCCATATAACCCTCAGCATAAGGTCCAAAGTCACCCAGATCTTTAACTGGAAATTGAGGATCAATCAGAAATATCTGATCAACAAGATACTCCCCGAACTGGTTCATCTCTTGGGTAGATCGAACCTTATAATCAGCAGCATATGCACGGGAAGACTTATACTCAGCTACGGCGGTAACTCTCTCCTCCATGCGGGATTTCTCCTCAACCTTCTTCAACTCCTCAGCATAGAATGAAGAAGCAACAACAGACTTCCGGCGCAGGTCACCAACAGTGGTCTCGAGCAAGGCTACCTGACTCATAAGCTCTTGCATCCTCAAATCTGATAGGCGAGCCTTCTCAGTGGCACTAGCAAGCTCTGCCTTCAGACACCTAACCATCCTCAAGGGCTTTCTTCTCATCAGAAAGCTCAAGTGCAAGAGACGAGAGGTTAACCATATCCGACATGCCCTAAGATATAAAAAAATAGAAAATCAGATAACAAGCAATCATAGGGAAAAGAGAAGAGATAGAAGCATCACTTACCGGAGCATAGTGAGATAACACCCCCTGAGTGATGCGCCTGATTTCTTTAGGTGACTTAGGGCAAGAAACGCGATCCCCATGAGCAATAGCAATGCGAAGAACCCGGATACCAACCTCTGGGGTGTGCAGAGAGGAATGGCTATCAAAGCGATACTCTTTCAACCCATCAAAGGGAGTCCACTCAGCTCCCACAACATCCTCATCAGTAAGGCGAGCAAAGTCCTTCCGGCTCAAGGCAGGAAGTACAGCTATACAAAAAAAGTAAAAATGAAAACATGAAGCAAATATCAATATATCTTCAAGAAAAGAAGAAGTAGAACCTGAGACTCAGGCCCTCGGCTGGGGGCAGGAGATGGAGAAGAGGCATCAGGTAGGCACTCCACCACCATCAGCAGGTCGCTTTTCTTTGTCATTCAGGGAGGGCGCCTCTTTGACTACTATCTCTTTATCGCGAGATGGTGTCGGCAAAAGAGCACTGGAAGGAGAATGGCCCACAGTCTTTTTCTTCTTGGCAGCCGAGGCCCCGACCTCAGAATCAGGCACCCGTGCCTTAGACTTGGAGTGGCTGGAACTTCTGCCCACGGTGACGACACGCACAGTAACCAAAGGAAAGTCCATAAAGGAAACAACATGAGACCAATTATAAGTATATCATAAAAGGGAAAGAAGGAAAAGAAGAACATACTGGAGGCCTCCGCAGTCTTCCCAGACTTGGAAGGTTTCTTAGGGGCAGAGCTGGAATGAGCTTTCCTCTTCGTTAGGTCGATAGGCTCCACCTGCATAGCGTATGTTTTTCCGTGAAACCAACCTACAAAGGAAGAGCAAAATATGAATAAAAACGAGAAGACTAAATGACGTACCAAACCTTCGGGGGGAGGGGTCAAACGAATCCCCGGCTCATAAAGGTCCGCCTCGGTCACCACGGACACAGAACAGTAAGACTTGGTCCGATGACTCTGATAGATAATCTTCATGGTCTCTAAATCTGAGGAGGAGAACTCCCCAAAGGCAGGCCAACCATCCAACCAATTTTCATTAAGAACCGACCATGTGACATAACGATCAGTGATGAAGAAATAGTGTTTAGACCAATGGCTCGCCGAGTTATCACTTGAAGCCACGAAACGAAGGTCGCTATCCCACTCGACCTCGCCAAAAACAAAGTCCGCAAATCGGGAATCTTTAAGAAGGGGATAGCGAGTCAAAAAGCTCGCAAAACCTACCTAGAGAATACCTCCAGGAATACCACTGGCTTGGTACTCGAAATCCTACCAAGACGCGAATAGCGCTGCGGGCAAGGTTCACAGGAGAAATCCTGAAGAACCGACAGAACTCGACAAGGTCATCACAATAAGGGAGACGTAACCCATATCGAATCTGAGAGGGATACACCACGACCTTCCCCTCTAGGAGCTCTGTCACCGTTTCACGAACATTCCTTAAGGATGGGAGAAAAGGGTACAAAGGCTCATCTAGAGGACTAATGTCACCTAACTCAATGTGGTCATTATAGTCGCTCCGAGTCAAGTAGTTCTCCGACAACGGCGCAAGACTATAGAAGTGTATATGAAGACTACATTCAATACACTATGCATACACTTAGTTTCACTATGCATACACCCTGCCACTATGTATGCACCCGGTTATGTTGTGCAAACACTATGCACCTGGTTCACAACTCTTTGTATAGTCTTAGTTGGTGAGCCTAGTTTTACTTAGTATATATATTGTATCATCTTGATTGTAATCCCTAGTGATCAATGAAGTAAATTTCCAGCTTATATGGTATCAGAGCTATGAAATGGCGGCGCAAACTTGGAGATGAAGCAACCTAGTTCTTCTTTATTTCTACTTGTGATTTTCCATTGATCCAACTTGGATTCAGCTTGGATTACTTCTTGGTTACTCAATTCAGCTTGTATTAACCTTTCTTTTGCTTAAGAAAGGCTTTGGGTAAGTATCATTCTAAGATCTGAGCTGCGTAGGAACCATTTTGGTGATTTGAACTAGTCTTCAAGCTGATTTGCCTAGTTCTTCCTGGATTGAGCTATGGATTGCTATTTGTGTGGATTCTCATGTTGAATTCTTGGGTTTTGCACTTGATTCCTGGTCATTATAGTGGATATATTTCACTATTGAGCTGTGCTTATAGCTTGATCTCCATTGTTTCTCTGCGTTTTGAGCTTTGATAGTTCATTGCTCGACTAAGGTGTTCTTTCAGCTTGTTGAAGAATTTTGCATTGAGATTGTGGATTTCTTCTTCCACAATCATTGGAGATTGTTCAGATTTGATTGTTGGTGGCTTCTCTTGATTGGTCTGCTCAGATTTGTGGGCGGATTTGTACGAATTCAGTTGGATATTGCTAGCCGATTCTTTGTCCTATTGCAAGTTTGGTTGTGTGCCAGTTTTGTCACTTTGTGGTAGCTGGTTCATTTCGGTTTTCTTGGAAATCTGCTGATTATATTCCCTGAATTCTCCCCTGTTTGAATCAAGTTTCTGAATTGCAAGATAGCTAATGAGTATAGCATTGATGATCCCCTTTACATTCATCCCTCGGATACAACTGGCCACTTCCTTATCCCTTTTCAATTGCAAGGCATTTCCAACTACCATGCTTGGAGCACTTCAATCAAAGAAGGCTTGTTGGTCAAAAACAAGTTGGGTTTCATTGATGGAACTTTCACAAGGCTCAATGTTCCACTTGATCAAAGGGTGAAATTGGATAGAGCCAATGCCATTGTAAAGGCCTGGCTCAGAAACACAGTGGCAAAGGACTTGGTTTCTGGATTGATTTATAACCCAACTGCTGCTTCAATTTGGAATGACTTGAGGGAAATGTATGACAAGGTGGATGGAACTCAAATTTTTCATCTGACAAGAGAAATTTACCAAACTTCTCAAGGCACACTTTCCATCACTGAGTACTTTTCCAAGATGAAGCAACTTTGGGATGCTCTTGCTTCTATTGATGACTTGCAACTTGAATGTGCTAGAGACATTGCCATTGTTAATGAACACAAAGAGAAGCAAAAACTAATGGCATTCCTCTTGGGACTGAATGACTCCTATGGCCACATTAGGAGTAGCTTGTTGATGAGGCAACCCCTTCCTTCCTTAAGCATTGCCTTCTCTTTTTTGGTTCAAGAAGAGAGTCAGAGATCAATCTCTGGTTCTATTGGAGATATTGGTGAGACTACTGCCCTATATACAAGAAGGAACCAATCATTTGGAGCTGGAAGGGGCAATGGAAGGAATGGTGGCAATTCTGGTAGGGGCTATGGAAGATCTAATGACACAAGGTTTTGTAACTACTATGGAAAAAGGGGTCATTTGGAATATACTTGTTTCATCAATAATGGTGTACCACCATATCTTCAACCATCCAAGAAGCCTAGGGCCAATGTTGTTGACAATGGTGGAAGCTCAAGTACAATCATGCATGTGGCAGCTGGGGACAAGAGGATTGTACATGGCACAACTGAAAAGAGGATTCAACATGTAGCTGCCCATGATGATCACTTTGATCATTTAACCTTTGAAGATGTTGATCAAGCTCATGTCAATATGTCAGGTACCACTAATGAGCCTATGATTTGGATAGTTGATTCAGATACAACTAACCACATCACTCACCAAATTGATTGGCTACATGACTTGAGAAGAAGTGATTCAGATCATCAATTTGTTCACTTACCAAATGGTCACAAGTGCAAAGTGACTCATATTGGTTCTTTCTCTTTCTCAAGTGGATTCACATTGACCAACATACTTTTGGTCCCTGATTTCAAATTCAACTTGATCTCAGTTTCTAGGCTTCCTAATCAATTGAATTGCAAAGTGATCTTTACTTGTGATCATGTGTTGCTTCAGGGCCAGAGTGGCAAGTCCATGGTGATTGGGGAATGGAATAAAGGACTTTACATCTTGAAGGATGTGGTGCTTTCAGACTCAAGAAAGATAGCTAATGCTTGCTTGGGAAATAAGGAGGATGTTTTGAAATGGCACAAACGTTTGGGTCATGTGTCAGAAACTTATTTGAATCATTTGGATGTTTTAGGTTTGAATAAGTCTCGTGGTTGTATCAAACAATGCACTATTTGCCCCCTTGCAAAGCAATCTTGATTTTCATTCCCAATCAGTGATTCAATTGCTTCTAGACCTTTTGATTTGATTCACATGGATTATGGGGTCCCTACAAGGTGCCTATATTCAAGAACAATCAATACTTCTTGACCATTGTTGATTACTCAAGGGCAACTTGGGTCTATTTGATGAAGCACAAGAGTGATACTTTCTTGCACATCAAGAATTTCTTGATAATGGTGAAGAATCAGTTTGCAACTATGGTGAAGACTTTGAGGAGTGATAATGGGATTGAGTTCATCAACTCAGTTTGCAAGGATTTACTTCACCAATTTGGCATCCATCATCAAACTAGTTGTGTGCATACACCACAACAAAATGGAAGAGTGGAACGCAAACATAGGGACATCCTCAACATTGCTAGAGCAATAAGGTTCCAAGCTTCCATGCCATTGAGACATTGGGGGTATTGCATACTCAATGCTTGTTATTTGCTCAACAGGCTGCCATCTTCTATCTTGAATTTCAAGTCACCCATGGAGGTACTATATGGGAAGGTGCCTTCTCTACAACATTTAAGGGTGATAGGTTGTTTATGTTTTGCAACTAGACTAAACAACCATGACAAATTTAGTCCAAGGGCTGAGCCATGCATTCTTATGGGTTACTCCACATCTCAAAAAGGGTACCTTCTAATGAACTTGACCAACTCAGTCTTTCATGTATCTAGGGATGTTAAATTCCATGAGAACATTTTCCCATTCAGTTTGTCAAAGGAGGCCTTGAGAGCTTTGATCCCCTCTTGCTTGGATGCCAAGCAACATCTTGAAGAGTTTCCAACTGAGACTCCAATATACTTTGATGACCCTCTACCTCAACATGTTGATCAAGCTCAGAATCAAATACCAATTGATGATGCTCCTCATGATGCTCCTCAACCACCTACCTTGAGGAGAAGTGCTAGACTTGTCAAACTCCATCCACCACCTCTTAGGAGGAGTGCAAGGATTGCTGAACTACAAAACAAGGCCACTTCCAATGCCACTTTTGGCATGGAGAAATTTATGTCTTATGACACTTTGGGGCCTCAATACAAGTGTTTCTTGACTGCCATTGACAAAGTCAAGGAACCAACTACTTACAAGCAAGCCATCAAGGATCCTAACTGGATTAAGGCAATGAAGGAGGAGATACAAGCTCTTCAAGACAACAACACATGGGAATTGGTGGATCTTCCTCTAGACAAGTCATCAATTGGGTGCAAATGGGTCTTCAAAGTAAAGTACAATTTGGATGGGTCAATTAAGAGATACAAGGCTAGATTGGTTGCCAAGGGTTTTACTCAAATTGAAGGAACTGATTTCAATGAGACATTTTCACCTGTGGTCAAGATGGACACAGTGAGGATTGTCATAGCATTGGCAGCTGCCAAATCTTGGGGTCTATATCACATGGATGTTAACAATGCATTTCTTCAAGGTGATATAACTGAAGAGGTGTATATGGATATTCCCCAAGGTTTTGATCATTCAAAATCCAATGATGGATCTCCTAAACGTGTGTGCAAACTTGTCAAGTCATTATATGGCCTCAAACAAGCATCAAGACAATGGAATATCAAGCTCACACAAACATTGGTGAAGAATGGATATAAGCAATGTGCCTCTGATCATTCCTTGTTCACCAAGATACAAGGTGTTGACAAAGTCTTCTTGCTCATTTATGTTGATGATTTGCTAATCACAGGTTCCATTGCCAAGATGATCAATCAATTGAAGTGCATTCTACAAACACACTTCAAGTTGAAGGATTTGGGAGAATTGAGATATTTTTTGGGATTGGAAATTGCAAGATCCAATCAAGGACTTGTGATTAACCAAAGAAAGTATGCTATGAATTGATTGAAGATGCAGGCCTAGGAGCAGCTAGGCCTATTGATACACCAATGGAATTCAATGTCAAACTCACAACATATGAGTATGACAAGGCAACCAACTCAAATTCAGATGATCCTCTTTTAGAGGATGCCACTTCTTTTAGAAGATTGGTTGGTAAGTTACTATACCTTACCATGACTAGGCCTGACATTAGCTTTTCAGTGCAAAGGCTTAGTCAATTTGCGGACAAGCCTAAGAAATCACACTACAATGCAGCCATCAGAGTGATCAAATACATCAAGGGCACCCCTGGCCAAGGGTTAATCTATCCCTCAAACTACAACCTCAAATTGAGCTTATTTTGTGATTCTGATTGGGCTGCTTGTCCTTTAAGTAGAAAATCAGTGAGTGCCTATTGTGTCAAACTTGGAGCAGCTATGATAGGTTGGAAGGTCAAGAAACAAGATACCATTTCACTATCAAGTGCTGAAGCAGAGTATAGATGCCTAAAAGTTGCAATTCAAGAGGCACTTTGGGTAGGCAGAATTCTTAAAGAACTTGGTTTGCAAGTAAGCCTTCCTATTCCCATATACACAGATAGTCAAGCAGCTGTGAAGACTGCTAAAAATCCAATGTTTCATGAGCGTACAAAGCATATTGAATTGGATTGTCACTTCACAAGGCATCACATTGAACTTGGGATGATTGGTGTCCATTACATTCCTTCAAAGGATCAACTAGCTGACTTGCTTACCAAGGCTTTAGTGAAGAACCAACACTTAGCCTTGTTGTGATTATATGGAATTAAAGATGTCTTCTGTTGGATCACGAGGCGAAGCTCCGTTACGTCCTTGACGGAAAGCTTTGGACTCCTGGGCTCCGCGTAATCCTGCAAAAGGGGATGACCTGGGTGGTGACCCAGAATCCCTCTCCGATGCTTAAATGAGTATATGATCAATGGGGTGGTAGCAATAATCTAAGTGCGTATTAGATGATGATTTTCTGAGGTAACTTCCTCCTATATATAGGAGGGGAAGCTACTCAGTTACCTGTGACCGTGATTGGCCGTTTTACCCATGATTCCGCATATCTCGCTACGATTTCGTATATCTCGTTTAGGATTCCATATATTTCGCCCCACGCTCCGCGTATCTTGCCCACTCTCTGAGTATCTCGGGCACGCCCTGCGTATCTCGGGGGAATTTATCTATATCTTTAACCGTCTTCCCACTACTCTATCTAGTAGGCGGGTTTCTCGGTTCTATCCTTTGATCACAAGTCCCAACTTCTGTCGGGGACTCCAGAGTTGTCTTCATTCTAGATCACCATCTAGGACCCTTTGTCTCACGAGACAGGTCCAGCCCCCGCGGGGCTTTATTATCGAGGCCTTTGCTAAGGCATATCGGGGCCTACTCAGAGGCCTCTCGTCGGGAGCATTCAGCTCATGTATCGGGATCGCTAAAGTCGGGACCCTTCATACTGGGCCTCTGAGCCCTCCAGGCTTTTTATGAGGGCCACTGGACCTACCCGCCGTCCATTGGCTGTTAACGGGGCTAACGATTACATCGGAACCCATCATTTCCCCCAAGACATGGGGGACTTTTAGTTCGTCGTGTCTTCTAGTTCCAGATCTTCTGACCTTGCTATCAGAGTCTTTTATGTTCCAGCCTCCCGATATTGCCGTCGGAGGCTTTTGCCTTCAGGCTTCTTGATATCTCTATCGGGGGCTTTTGCCTTGCGCGTAATTGTTGTGTGACGGGGTCTCTCATTCATGATTACCTCGGGCCCACTGGACTTTATGGGCAGTTACCAAATCCGAGGAGACTCCTCGGTTACTACAGCATCAAATGCTGGGGATTATGAAACGACGCTTAAATCGGCGTGACTGTTGCTTTCTGAAAAAGCACTTATTACGTCACCTTGTCTCTTCCGTACTGTCCTCGTAATCTCGACGATCAGGATCGAATCGTTTCATCTTCTACGGTCAAGATTAAATCCTTCCAGCTGTCTTCTTGCTTATAAAAGCTAAAACCCTGGCATTATTCACTTCTTCTTTACCCTCTCAGTTTCTGGAAATTCCGCCATCTTCGAGTTCGAAGTTTTCTTCTCCAAAGTTCTTCTGCTCTTCAAGTGATCCAAGGCCTTCAATCTCCCCGATCCTTCTTCATCTTCACCAAGCATCCATCGAGGTGAAATGGGCAGTAGAGCTCAGTGAGTTTCGAATACACTTTGCTCCAAGATCGGCAATCAAGGGCCAGGCATTGGTGGACTTTATAGCAGAATCCACAGCCCCCGATCTAGAAGAAACGGGCCCTGTAGAGGGGGCAACCATGGAGGTCCCGACAGAAGAACAACCAGAGAAGGCAGAGCAATCAGAACAGCCAAACAAGGAAAATATCTGGGAGATGTACACCGATGGCTCCGCGAGTTCAGACGGATCAGGAGCGGGTTTCTTGTTGATACCACCGGGTGAAGGTGAACCGCTCCGATATGCCTTGGCTTTAACATTCAAGGCCACAAACAACGAAGCGGAGTATGAAGCTCTTATCACGGGCCTGAAAATCGCTAAAGGCACTGGAATCGATCACTTAAGAGTGAAGTGCGACGCGGCATTAATCGTGAACCAGGTTCAAGGGCGATACGAAGCAAGGAGCCCGATAATGAAGAAGTATCTGCGAGAGGTACAAACCCTAAGAGAGAGCTTCAAAAGCTTCAATATCGAGGCTATTCCGAGGGAGGAAAACGTAGAGGCAGACGCCTTGAGCAAATTTGCCCTGGGGGCACCCATAGAAGAAAATCGGAAGGTGCACTTCATGGAGAAGGTGATCTTGTCAAACATCGACCCCACGCAGGTGTGCACCGTTGAAGCGAAATCGGAGGAGGAGCCCACTTGGATGACCCCGATAGTCGCGTATCTGACTACGGGGGCAGTCCCCGAGGATAAGGTAGCAGCAGACAGGATATGTCGGATCGCGTCTAATTATGTGATGCTGGACAATCAGCTGTACAAGAAGGGCTGGTTCTCGACTCCGTACCTGAAGTGTGTAGCAGAACCCGACACCAATCGAATCCTGAAGGAAATGCACGAGGGGATCGCGGCTTGTCACGAAGGGGCCCGATCCATTCTGAGGAAGGTGTTAAACTTAGGCTACTACTGGCCCACGATGAACAAAGAAGCAACGGCGTTGGTCCGATTATGCGACGCGTGCCAGAGGTACGCCCCGAGTATTGTGGCTCCGGCTGCTAACTTGACATCCATCAAGAGCGCTTGGCCCTTCGCGCAGTGGGGCATCGACTTGGTGGGACCTCTTCCACAAGCACAAGCACAAGGACAATGTAAGTATTTACTTGTAGCTATCGATTATTTTTCGAAATGGATAGAGGCGAAGGCATTGGCCAGAACAACGGGGAACCAGATCGTCAAGTTCCTCCGAACCCACATCGTGTCCAGATACGGGGTTCCTAAGGTGGTGATCAGCGACAATGGCCCACCATTTAACGGCTCTCAGGTGAGGGAGTATCTGGAAGAACTGAACGTTGAACATCGGACCGCCTCCGTACGCCATGCTCAGACTAATGGCCAGGTGGAATCAGCCAACAAAACCGTGATGGATGGCCTGAAGAAAAGGGTCTATGCCTTGAAGGGCCAATGGCTGAACGAACTGGAAAACGTACTTTGGGCTGTTAGAACGACACCCAAACGATCAACAGGAGAGACTCCGTTTGGCCTTGTTTATGGCACGGAAGCTGTCGCCCCTGTGGAGGTAGCCGTGGCATCCCATCGGACGAGATACTACGAGCCCCTGACAAACGAGGAAGTGAGACGCCTGGACTTGGACCTGCTCGAAGAGAAAAGGCGGGAAGCCGATGAAGTCCAAGCACGAATGCGCTTAGCGACGGCCAGGTACTATAATCGGCGAGTGAAGTCCCGACAGTTCTTCGTCGGGGAGCTGGTTTGGCGTCGCAACGAGTTCACCCTTTTGGATCGAGTCAACAAGATGTCGCCAAAATGGGAAGGACCTTATAAGGTCGTGGGGATGCCAGCCCCAAACGCATACAAGCTGGAAGACCTCGATGGCAGAACGTTAAAGCATTCTTTCAGTGGCGAACACTTGAAGAAACACCATGCTTGAAGAAAGTCGCCTTAACTGGTGCCCTAGAAAGTCGCCTTAAGTGGTGCCCGATAAAGTCGCCTTAAGTGGTGCCCGATGTAAAATCGCCTTAAGTGGTGTATGCCGTTTATCGTTTAATTCGATGTAAGCTTATCTTATGCCAATTAATAAAGAGGTCGCTTCCAAATAAGATTTGTCCTTAGATTTATGCTAAGTGTAAAAGTCGCCTTCAGTGGTGCACGATGAAAGTCGCCTTCAGTGGTGCACAATACTTAGGTTTATTCTAAGTATCCAAAAGTCGCCTTCAGTGGTGCACGATAAAAGTCGCCTTTAGTGGTGCACGATGAAAGTCGCCTTCAGTGGTGCACAATACTTAGGTTTATTCTAAGTATCCAAAAGTCGCCTTCAGTGGTGCACGATGAAAGTCGCCTTCAGTGGTGCACGACGAAAGTCGCCTTCAGTGGTGCACGATGAAAGTCGCCTTCAGTGGTGCACAATACTTAGGTTTATTCTAAGTATCCAAAAGTCGCCTTCAGTGGTGCACAATACTTAGGTCTATTCTAAGTATCCAAAAGTCGCCTTCAGTGGTGCACGATAAAAGTCGCCTTCAGTGGTGCACGATGAAAGTCGCCTTCAGTGGTGCACGATAAAAGTCGCCTTCAGTGGTGCACGATGAAAGTCGCCTTCAGTGGTGCACGATGAAAGTCGCCTTCAGTGGTGCGCAATGTTAAGTCACCTTAAGTGGTGCGCGACCTTTAGGTTTATCCTAAGCCACGATTAAAGTCGTCTTAAGTGATGCGCTCGACATTCAGTCGCCTTAAGTGGTGCAAGTTATTAAATCGTCAGGAAGGACGTATGAGAAATTCATAAGTATCGAAGTTTCGACTGCTAAGAATTAAGTCGTCTTAAGTGATGCACTCGATGCTAAGTCGCCTTAAGTGGTGCGGGTTGTTAAATAGTCAGGAAAGACGAAAGACAACAAGAGATCGGAATTAAAGGAGTCTAATATTGATAAAGGGCTCGAAGGCCCGACGATGACAGAAGAAGAAGAAAATACAAGGACTCTGAAGAGATAAAAGCATTCAAGCTTGGTCCTTGTCAGCAGCAGCAGAGGGGTCCACAGGATTGACTTCGGGAGGATTGACTTCGGGAGTATTGGCTGTCGGGGCGTCCGCACTTGGAAGCTCAGAGGCGTCTTCGACAATTATGGGGGGACTCCCCCCATCACTCTCCTCGGAAAGAGCAAAGTACTTCTTCGCAAAAGGAGCAAGGGAAGGAGACTTGTCGAAGTTGATGGCGTCCCCGTACTCCAGGTGGAGCTCCTCAACGGCGTTGAAGAGAGTGTTCTCCACCTCCGCGCCAAAGAACTTCAGGGCATCAGCTTGGAAGCCCTCCGACCTCCGATAATCCTCCCGACCTTTGGCCTCCGCTTCGGCCAGCTGTGCCGGGAACCCCGCGATCAGCTCCTCCAGAGCCTTTTTCTCGAGGACCAGCTGGTCCTCAGCGGCCTTCTTCTCCTGGGTCAGCCGATCCACGAGAGCCCCCCGCTCTTGCCGCTCTTGCCTCAAGAGCCCCTCGAAGTCCGCGATCTGCTGTAGAAGGCCCCGAATCTTCTCATTAAGGGCAGCCAGCTCTTTGGCCAGCTTCCCCCGCGAAGACTGGGAGGCCTTGAGATCCGCCTGAAGCTGCTCGCGGACTCCTCGGTCCCGCTCCCGGGCCTCATCATAGGCAATGACGTACCCGATGAGGCGGTTGTAATCCCCGAGCTCCTGCAATCAAAAGAAAAAAGTGTTAGAAGGACAAAAGACTCGATTTATTGATCAACAAGGAAAAAGCGAAGTTTCACCTCGATACGGCGCACAGCCATATCCCTGACGTCCCGCTGCATATGCGACCGATTGAGATGGATCGGATGTCGCATAGAGGGCAGGATAGAACCCGCCAGCAGATGCAGGGCCAGTTCTTGGTCCTGTTCCCCTTGCGTAAGCGGGACTCCCTGGAGCGTCTGGATCGGAGCCCAGGGGGCATCGGCCTGTGAAGAGTTGAAGGGCCTGTAGAAGTCCCCATCAAGAGCCAGGGGAGAGATGGGACGGGGAAGAGAAGGGCACATCTCCGTCTCGGCCCGGACGGGGGAGGGAGAAAAATCATGGATAGGAGAGAGCTCCCGCTGCTGCGGAGGAGGCGGCCCCTGAGGGGTTGGTTTCAAGGGGGATTGCCCCGCCTTCCGACGCTGCTGAGGGGGATCAACCCCGCCGGTCTCCTCGGAGGAGTCCAGGGTCTCCACCTGGCGAAACTGTTCACCAGATGGTGCCTTCTCTCCAGCTGAGGGAGGCACCCCCGCTGAAGGCGGTGCATCTGTAGAAGCTGCAGCACCCGAGGAAGCTCCCGAGCGACCTGCACCTGGAGGATGAAGAGCTTCAGATAGGTAGTCAGGAAGTTCATCGGGATTCTTACACCAAATGATACGTCGGGAGACGTGTTGATCCTTCCCACGGTAGTGATAATAGCCCGCCTTCAAAACTCGGGGAGTTTCGCCTCGAAGGATCTTTTTGACATCAGCAATTCGGCCCTCCTTGGTCGAGGAAATCAAGTCCGACGGAACCATCCTTTTATACGATTTAATAGCGAGTCGAAGTTGTTTACCTTCTTCAGCATTCTGGACCTCGAAGAGTTGGTCCAGATCCACCCGTGGCCGCTTGGGCTGCTCTGTTGAAGGAGACCCCGACCTGGCAGCAGCAGCCTTCTTGGCAGACTTCCTCTTCCGCGAGGGGCGGACAGCATCGGTCTCCCCCTGCTTATGGAAGAAATCGGTCAGCACAGACACCTTCTTGGCTGCAAACGATAAACGAGGAAAAAGTTAGAAATTTTACCCAAGGGACCACGCTAGAAGGGCCGTCAAAGAGCTGCCCCCCAGAGACAATACTGAGGAGTCGGACCCCGGTATGCACCAGGTCCCGCTCCACCAGAGAGTTAGCATTAAGGGGAGTGTAAGACTCCCCCCAACGATAAAGCTGGATCAATTGAAGAGTCTCGAAGTCCTCATCAGCATAGGAGTGGAAAGCAGGCGGAGGGTCTGCTGCCACCTCCCACCGAGGCCAAGGGATAGAAGAATGTTGGATGAAGAAGTAGCTCCTCTTCCAGCTACTGTTGTCAGACCCTGTATCGATCAAGAGTCCCCGACCCTTGACCACCTTCCAGGTGTCACTGGTCCAACCGTGCCGGGCAAGCTGCTGCTTACTCCACTTGGGCATCCGAGGGTAGAAAGCGCAAACCCCCGCCTCGTTGCATTTCAGCCCATAGAAGGTCCTGAAGAGTTGGAGGCTGTAGACCCACTTCTGTCGGAGACAGAGGACTTGAAAGGCGTTCCAGATGCGGATGGCATGAGGAGAGAAGGTAGTGGGGTGTGTTTGGTAATGTTGGCACAGCTCGACCAGGTTACCACAGAAGGGGAACCTGATCCCCGCTGATATTTGTCCCGTAGAGACAAATACCTCCCCTTTCTTGGGACGAGTAACCTCAGGATCACTCGAGGGACGATGTCAATCATACGGGAAGCGAGGTTCCCAGGTGAGGGTGATGCAACCCTCTCGGAGAGCTGCATCGTAAGCAGTGGTGGAAATTTCATTCGGAGCATAGTCAAATTTAAAAGGTTTTCTCCCCTCGGAGCTGGAACCGCTGTCTGAAAAGCAACCAGGGCAAGAAAATACAGTGGGATTCTGGAAGAAATTAAAAAGGAAAAGACGAACAAGCAACGGAGAGTGTTTCCTTACCAGACATGGTGGAGTAGAGGTTGAAAGAGATGAACGAAGTATCGCCGGAAAGATGATCAGAGAAGATTCCAAGGATCTTCGAAAGCACAGAGCTGGGAATTGCAGAATAATCGCAGAGAGCTTTTGAGAATTCGAAGACGGTAAAAGTTAAATTGTGACTGTGGCTAGGGTTTTATAGTCGAAGAAGATAGTTGAAAGGACACTTCGATCCGAGTCGTCAAATTCGAAAGGTCTTAATCTGGACCGTCGAGATGAAACGTGCAGAAGGACAACGGGCGTAATGATGAAACGGCCTGAAAAGCACTTTTCAGAAAAGGACAGGCGCGAAAAATCAGGCACGTGGGTCGAAAACGTCACTCCATCATCTGCTGCATTTAATGCACTAGAAAACCGAAGAGACCCTTGGGATATAGCAGTTATCCATAAAACCCTGAGGAAACGGGGAGGAGAAGACTGATAACTTTAAGTAACTGAACCAAGGAGTAGATCCCCGACTCTAGTATTAGAAAAATCGGGAGTTGGAAGACACGACGAACTAAAAGTCCCTCATGTCTTGGGGGCAAATGATGGGTCCGACTATAGCCGTCAGGCCCTTTAACGGCGAGGAAACGGCAAACAGGCCCACCAGGCCCAAAGTAAGGGTCAAGATGACCTAGGAGAAGGGTCCCGATGAAGGGAGTCCCGATGAAGCAAGGTCCCGACAGAGTCGGTCCCGACAGTGGAGCTGGAGGCTCCCAACGAGAAGCCTTTAAGTAGGCCCCGATGATGAATCCCTGAGAATGATTGGCCCTGTCACGATGACGAGGGGCCCCGAGCGGTGACACAACAAGACAACTCTGGAGTCCCCGACGGGAGTCGGGACTCGTTACCAGAGGATAAAGCCAAGATATGCGGGGCGTGGCCGAAATATACGGAACGTGGTTGAGATACACGGATCGTGGCCGAGAAACGCGGGGCATGGCTAAGATACGCGAGATCGTGTACGAGATAAGCGGGATACGGGCTAACCACCCCTAACGGTTCGCCAGGTACCTGAGGCACCTCTTTGCCTATAAAAGGGCAGGAGGTCACCTCAGATCACTTACGTTGAGTTCGATATACTTTTAAGATTGTTGCTTGCCAGTCATACGAGAGACTCATTTAAGCATCAGAGAGGGATTCTGGGTCACCGCCCGGTCTATCCCCTCTTGCAGGATTGCGTGGAGCAAAGGAGCTAGGATTGCCGTCAAGATCCGTACCGGAGTTCCACCGTGATCCAACAGCGTTGATTATTACTGCTCGGAAGCTAAGGCCATATTTCCACGCACACGAGATCACTGTGCTAACGAACCAGCCTTTGAAGCATTTTTTGAACCGACCGGATGCGTCGGGGAGATTAGTCAAATGGGCAGTAGAGCTTAGCGAGTTTCGCATACACTTCGCTCCGAGAACAGCCATTAAAGGCCAGGCATTAGCAGACTTCATAGCAGAGTCTACAGCCCCCGACCTAGAAGAGGCGGGCCCTGTAGAGGGGGCAACCATGGAGGTCCCGATAGAAGAACAACCAGAGAGGGCAGAGCAATCAGAACAGCCAAACAAGGAAAATACCTCGGAGATGTACACGGATGGCTCCGCGAGTTCGGACGGATCAGGAGCGGGCTTTTTGTTGATACCACCGGGTGAAGGTGAACCGCTCCGATACGCCGTGGCTTTAACATTCAAGGCCACAAACAACGAAGCAGAGTATGAAGCTCTTATCACGGGCCTAAAAATTGCTAAAGGCACTGGATTCGATCACTTGAGAGTGAAGTGCGACGCAGTGTTAATCGTGAACCAGGTTCAAGGGCGATACGAAGCAAGGAGTCCGATAATGAAAAGGTATCTGCGAGAGGTACAAGCCCTGAAAGAGAGCTTCAAAAGCTTCGATATCGAGGCTATCCCGAGGGAGGAGAACGTAGAGGCAGACGCCTTGAGCAAATTTGCCCTGGGGGCACCCTTGGAAGAAAATCGGAAGGTGCACTTCCTGGAGAAAGTGATCTTATCAAACATCGACCCAACGCAGGTGTGCACCATTGAGACAAAATCGGAGGAAGAGCCCACTTGGATGACCCCGATAGTCGCGTATCTGACTACGGGGGCAGTCCCCGAGGATAAGGTAGCAGCAGACAGGATATGTCGGGTCGCATCTAATTATGTGATGCTGGACAATCAACTGTACAAGAAGGGCTGGTTCTCGACTCCGTACTTGAAGTGTGTAGTAGAACCCGACACCAATCGGATTCTGAAGGAGGTGCACGAAGGGGTCGCGGCTTGCCACGAAGGGGCCCGATCCATCATGAGGAAAGTGCTGAATTTGGACTATTATTGGCCCACGATGAACAAAGAAGCAATGGCGATGGTCCGATCCTACGACGCGTGCCAGAGGTACGCCCCGAGTATCGTGGCTATGGCCGCTAATCTGACATCCATCAAGAGCGCATGGCCCTTCGCGCAGTGGGGCATCGACTTGGTGGGACCTCTTCTGCAAGCACAAGGTCAATGTAAGTATTTACTTGTGGCTATCGATTATTTTTCGAAATGGATAGAGGCGAAAGCGTTGGCCAGAACAACGGGGAACCAGATCGTCAAGTTCCTCCAGACCCACATCGTGTCCAGATATGGGATTCCTAAGGTGGTGATCAGCGACAATGGTCCATCGTTTAACGGCTCTCAGGTAAGGGAGTATTTGGAGGAGTTGAACATCGAGCATCGGACAGCTTCTGTGCGCCATGCTCAGACCAATGGCCAGGTAGAATCAGCCAACAAAATCTTGATGGACGGCCTCAAGAAGAGGGTCTATGCTTTGAAGGGCAAATGGCTGAACGAACTGGAAAACGTGCTTTGGCTGTTAGAACGACACCCAAACGATCAACCAGGGAGACTCCGTTTGGCCTCGTTTATGGCACGGAAGCTGTCGCCCCCGTGGAAGTAGCTGTGGCGTCCCATCGGATGAGATATTACGAGCCCCTGACGAACGATGAGATGAGACGTCTGGACTTAGACTTACTCGAAGAGAAGAGGCGGGAAGCCGATGAAGTCCAAGCTCGCATGCGTTTGGCGACGGCCAGGTACTACAATCGACGAGTGAAGTCCCGACAGTTCTTCGTCGGGGAGCTGGTTTGGCGTCGCAACGAGTTCACCCTTTTGGATCGAATCAACAAGATGTCACCAAAATGGGAAGGACCTTATAAGGTCGTGTGGATGCCAGCTCCAAATGCGTACAAGTTGGAAGACCTCGATGGCAGAACGTTGAAGCATTCTTTTAGTGGCGAACACTTGAAGAAACACCATGCTTAAAGAAAGCCGCCTTAAGTGGTGTCCGATGAAGTCGCTTTAAGTGGTGCCCGATGAAGTCGCCTTAATTGGTGTCCGATGAAGTCGCCTTAAGTGGTGCCCGATAAAGTCGCCTTAAGTGGTGCCCGATGTAAAATCACCTTAAGTGGTGTATGCTGTTTATCGTTCAATTCGATGTAAGCCAATTTTATGCCATCAATAAATAAAGAGGTTGCTTCCAAAAAGAGTCGTCCTTAGATTTATACTAAGTGTAAAAGTCGCCTTCAGTGGTGCACAAGAAAAGCCGCCTTCAGTGGTGCACGAAAAAAGTTGCCTTGAGTGGTGCACGAAAAAAGTCACCTTGAGTGGTGCACGAGAAAAGTCGCCTTAAGTGGTGCACAATCCTTAGATTTATTCTAAGTATCGAAAAGTCGCCTTGAGTGGTGCACGATATTAAGTCGTCTTAAGTGATGCGTGATTCTTAGATTTACTCTAAGTAATAATTAAGTCGTCTTAAGTGATGCGCGGGACTAAATCGCCTTAATTGGTGCACGATCCTTAGATTTATTCTAAGTATCAAAAAGTTGCCTTAAGTGGTGCACGATGTAAAGTCGCCTTGAGTGGTGCACGACCTTTAGGTTTATCCTAAGTAATAATTAAGTCGCCTTAAGTGGTGCACGATGTAAAGTCGCCTTCAGTGGTGCACGATATTAAGTCGCCTTAAGTGGCGCGCGAGATAAAATCGTCAGGAAGGACGTACGAGAATGTCTTAAGTGTCGAGGTTTCGACCTAAGCGCGTATAGTAAAGTCACTCGGAGAAGTGCAACGAAAGAATCGGAACTAAAGAAGTCTGATATTAATAAGGGCTCAAGGGCCCGACGATGACAAAAGAGAAGAAGATACAAGGACTCTAAAAGTAAACATTCAAGCTTGGTCCTTGTTGGCAGCGTTGGCAGCAGCTGGGTCCGCGGAGTCGGTAACAGAAGGATCCACAGGGTTGGCTTCGGGAGGATTGGCCATCGGGGCGTCCGCACTTGGAAGTTCAGAAGCATCTTCGACAATTGCGGGGGTACTCCCCCCATCACTCTCCTCGGAAAGAGCAAAATACTTCTTCGCAAAGGGAGCGAGGGAAGGAGACTTGTCGAAGTTGATAGCATCCCCGTACTCCAGGTGGAGCTCCTCAACCGCATTGAAGAGAGTATTCTCCACCTCCGCGCCAAAGAACTTCATGGCATCAGCTTGGAAGCCCTCAGACCTCCGATAGTCCTCCCGGCCCTTTTCCTCCGCTTCAGCCAGCTGCGCAGGAAATCCCGCGATTAGCTCCTCCAAAGCCTTCTTCTCAAGGACCAGTTTGTCCTCGGCAGCCTTCTTCTCCTGGGTCAGCCTGTCCACAACCGCCCCCCCCCCCCCGCTCCTGCCGCTCTTGCCTCAAGAGCCCCTCAAAGTCCGCGATCTGCTGCTGAAGGTCCCGAATCTTCTGATTGAGGACAGCCTGCTCTTTAACAAGCTTCCCCCGCGAAGACTGGGAGGCCTTGAGATCCTCCTGAAGCTGCTCACGCACCCCTCGGTCCTGCTCCCGGGACTCATCATAGGCAATAACATACCCGATGAGGCGGTTGACGTCCCAAAGCTCCTGAAACAGGAAGGAAAAATGTTAAAGGACAAACGACCCGATTTATCATCAAAAGATGAAGAAGCGAAGTCTTACCTGTATACGGCGCATGGCCATATTTCGGACATCCCGCTGCATGTGCGTCCGATTGAGGCAAATCAGATGCCGCATAGAAGGCAGGATCGAACCCGCCAGCAGGTGCAGGGCCAGCTCCTGGTCCTGCTCCCCTTGTGTGAGCGGGACTCCCTGAAGCGTTTGGATAGGAGTCCAGGGGGCATTCTCTTGTGAAGAATCGAAGGGCTTGTAGAAGTTCCCATCAAGAGCAAGAGGAGAAAGAGGACGAGGAATGGAAGGGCATGCCTCCGTCTCGGCCCGAACAGGGGAAGGAGTGAACTCATGAATAGGGGATGGCTGCCGCTGCTGCGGAGAGGATGAAGGAGGCGGCCTCTGAGGGGTTGGTTTCAAGGGGGATTGCCCCGCCTTCCGACGCTGACGAGGGGGGCCACCCTCGTCAGTCTCCTCATAGGAGTCTAAGGTCTCCACCTTACGAAATTGTTCGCCATTCGGTGCCTTCTCTCCAGCTGAGGAAGGCACCCCCGCTGAAGACGGTGCGTCTGTGGAAGCTGCAGCACCCGATGGAGCTCCCGAGCGACCTGCACCTGGAGGATGAGAAGCTTCAGAAAGGTAGTCAGGAAGTTCATCGGGATACTTACACCAGATGATATGTCGGGAGACGTATTGATCCTTCCCACGATAATGATAGTAGCCTGCCTTCAAGACTCGGGGAGTTTCGCCTCGAAGGATTCTTTTGACATCAGCAATGCGGGCTTCCTTGGTCGAAGAAATCAAGTCCGTCGGGACCATCCTTTTGTATGATTTAATAGCAAGTCGGAGTTTTTTACCTTCTTCAGCATTCTGGACATCAAAGAGCTGGTCCAGATCCACCCGCTTCCGCTTGGGTTGCTCTGCAGAAGGAGACCCCGACCTAGCAGCAGTCTTCTTGGCGGACTTCCTCTTCCGCGAGAGGCGGACAGCATCAGTCTCCCCCTGCTTAAGGAACAGATCGGTCAGCACAGATACCTTCTTGGCTGCAAACAGTAAACAAAGAAGAGTTAGAAGTTTACCCAAGGAACCATATTGGAAGGGCCGTCGAAGAGCTGCCCCCCAGAAACAATATCGAGGAGTCGGATCCCGGCGTGCACCAGGTCCCGCTCCACGAGTGAGTTGGCGTTGAGAGGAGTGTAAGACTCCTCCCACCGATAAAGCTGGATAAGTTGAGAGTCTCAAAATCCTCGACAGCATAAGTGTGGAAAACAGGCGGAGGGTCCGCTGCCACCTCCCAACGAGGCCAAGGAATTGATGAATGACGGATAAAGAAGTAGCTCTTCTTCCAGCTACTGTTGTCGGACCCTGTATCAATCAAGAGTCCCCGACCCTTGACCACCTTTCAGGTGTCACTGGTCCAACCGTACCGGGCAAGCTGCTGCTTACTCCACTTGGGCATCCGAGGGTAAAAGGCGCAAACCCCTGCCTCATTGCACTTCATCCCATAAAAGGTTCTGAAGAGTTGGAGGCTGTAGACCCACTTCTGTCGGAGACAGAGGACTTGAAAGGCGTTCCAGAGGCGGATAGCATGGGGAGAAAAGGTAGTGGGGTGCGTTCTGTAATGATGGCATAGCTCGACCAGATTACCGCAAAAGGGAAACCTGATCCCCGCTGATACTTGTCCCGTAGAGACAAATACCTCCCCTTTCTGGGGACGAGTAACCTCAGGGTTACTCGAGGGACGATGTCGAGGATACGGGAAACGAGGTTCCCAGGTGATGGTGATGCAACCCTCTCGGAGAGCTGCATCATAGGCAGTGTTGGAGATCTCATTCGGAGCATAATCAAAATTAAAGGGTTTTCTCCCCTCAGAACTGGAACCGCTGTCTGAAAAGCAACCAGGGAAGAAAATACAGTGGGACTCTTGGAAAATTAGAAAGAAAAAGACGAACAAGCAACGAAGGGGAATTCCTTACCAGACATGATGAAGTAGAGGTTGAAGGAGATGAACGAAACTTCGCCGGAAAGATGATCGGAGAAAACTCCAAAGACCTTCGGAATCACAAGGCTTGGAATCACAGAGGAATCGCAGAGGAATCGCAGAGAGCTCTTGAGAATTCGAAGACGGTAAAAGTTAAATTATGACCATGGCTAGGGTTTTATAGTCGAAGAAGAAGGTTGAAAGGACACTTCGATCCGAGTCGTCGAAGTCGAAGAGTCTTAATCTGGACCGTTGAGATGAAACGTGCAGAAGGACAACGGGCGTAATGATGAAACGGCCCAAAAAGCACTTTTCAGGAAAGGACAGGCGCGAAAAATTAGGCACGTGGGCTGAAAACGTCACCCCATTATCTACTGCATTTAATGCACTGAGGAACCGAGGAGACCCCTGGGACTTAACAGTTATCTACAAAACCCTGAGGAAACGTGAAGGAGAAGACTGATAATTGAGTAACTGAACCAAGGGAAAGATCCCCGATTCCAGTATCGGAAGATCGGGAGTTGGAAGACACGACGAACTAAAAGTCCCTCATGTCTTGGGGGCAAATGATGGGTTCGACTATAGCCGTCAGGCCCTTTAACGGAGAGGAAACGGCAAACAGGCCCACTAGGCCCAAAATAAAGGTCAAGATGACCTAAGGAGAAGGGTCCCGACGAAGGGAGTCCCGACGACAAAAGGTCCCGACGGAGTCGGTCCCGACAGTGGAGCTGGAAGCTCCCGATGAGAAGCCTTTAAGTAGGTCCCGATGATGAATCCCTGAGAATGATTGGCCCTGTCACGATGACGAGGGGCCCTGAGCGGTGACACAACGAGATAACTCTGGAGTCCCCGACGGGAGTCGGGACTCGTTATCAGAGGATAATGCCAAGATATGCGGGGCGTGGCCGAAATATACGGAACGTGGTTAAGATACACGGAGCGTGGCCGAGATACGCGGGGCATGGCTGAGATACGCGAGATCGCGTCCGAGATATGCGGGATACGGGCTAACCACCCCTAACGGTTCGCCAGGTACCTGAGGCATCTCTTTGCCTATAAAAGGGCAGGAGATCACCTCAGAAAGACTTACGTTGAGTTTAATACACTTTGAGATTACTGCTTGCCAGTCATACGAGAATACTCATTTAAGCATCAGAGAGGGATTCTGGGTCACCGCCCGGTCTATCCCCTCTTGCAGGATTGCGTGGAGCAAAGGAGCTAGGATTGCCGTCAAAGTCCGTACCGGAGTTCTACCGTGATCCAACATTGGGGGCGTCGAAATTCGTAGTTTTTGGAAACCACTCTCAAGATACGCTCTTGGTGCGTTGAAGGTCGTAGTATAGAAACTACTCTCAAGATACGCTCTTGAGGGCGTCGAAGGTCGTAGTATAAAAACTACTCTCAAGATACGCTCTTGGGGGCGTCGAAATTCGTAGTATGGAAACTACTCTCAAGATACGCTCTTGGGGGCGTCAAAGGTCGTAGTATAAAAACTACTCTCAAGATACGCTCTTGGGGGCGTCGAATCTGTTCGCGGGATAGGCTCCCGGAGAGCACACGTTTCGTAGTTTTTGGAACTACTCTCAAGATACGCTCTTGGTGGCGTTGAAGGTGTTGTTGACTTGACGTCATATCTGTGTAAGGATAACTCAATGATTATATCATCTCCTTCTTTAAAAAATACTTTTAAGTAACTTCTACTTCATTAGGAGCATTCAAGGCTTTATGTACACATGGGATGCCTTGGGTGGATCAAAGCATTCAAGGCTTTATGTACACATGTAGAGTTGGAGTAACTTCGTGAGTTCTCCTTCTCAAAAGTTGTTTTTGGAAAACTTAGAAAGCTTGAACATGCAAAGTGCTAAATATGAAACTAAGGATATGGGGTGGTCAGTTTGTCTGTTGCCACGTACTCCTTTAGGCCTCCATTGTAAACCATCTCCTCCACTTCTATCTTTAGCACCATGCAGTTGTTAGTTTGATGCCCCCAGGTCCCATGGTACTCACACCATCCCTGTGCATCTCTTCCTAGGAAGGCCTTGCCCTCTTCTCTGCATGTGGGTAGCTCTTCCTTGAGGTACTTCTGAAAAGGTTCTTCTATGCTTACTGTAAGGGGTGTGAATTTGAAATTTACACCTCCTTCCAGTGTATCAGTCTCTCTTTCTTTCTCCGGGACTTCCTCCGGCTGCTCCATCTCCTTGCAAACGCCTTGTCTAGCTTTTCCTTGAGCTCTCTCATCGTGCTTGTCATGACCATCTCATAAAGCCCTCCATACGCTTCAAATGAGTTTGGATGCATGTTTCTAGTGAAGGCTCTGACGGCTTCCCTTCTTGTGATGTCCATGTTGGCACCATAACTGGAGAACCTTTCGAAGTAGCTTGACATTGGCTCCCTCGGCATTTGCTTGATGTCATCGATATGTCGGAAGCCTCTTATGATGGAGTCCCTTGTTCTTTTTCCTTGTGTGCTTTCTGGTTGCCAAGGTATGCTTGTTGCCTTTACAGCCTTGGTCATGTGTCTCTTCTTAGCCATTCTTTGAAAAAACTGTCTGCTTAGGCGGAGTGCAACTCCGTTCTTCATATTTGTTTCCCTTTGTTTCCTCCTTATCTTCTTGTTGGCTTGGTTGGTCCCTACCATGACCATTGCCACTGTGTCTGTCCTGTGTGATCCATGTCTCATGGAGTTGACGTAGCACTGCCTTGCAGTGCGTTAGTCACCCAGGACTTCTCCAACTCCATTCTCAGTGATGTACTTCAATTTCTGGTGTACGGTAGATGGCACGATTTCATATGGATTTATGGTTGTTCTTCCTAGGATCCCGTTGTAGGCTCCCAGGCTTTCAACCACCAAGAAGTTAATGTTCACCTTCAGTTGTGTCCATCCTTGGCCCATGGTCACTGGCAGGGTTATCATTCCCAGGGGGTAACTTGTTGCCCCTGAGAAGCCAACCAGAGGGAAGTTGACTGGTTTGATGTCTGCCTTTGTTTTCCCTATTTCCTCTAGGACCCTTAGGCTTAGGAGGTATGCCGAGCTGCCCCCATCTACCAGTATTCTCTTTACATCAAAATTATCAATGTCTATTATGATGACTAATGCATCGTCATGCGGGAAGATAATGTGGCTTTTGTCCTTCAACGAGAATTCAATCTTCATCTCCTCTCCTTCTCGTGGCCTTTTCCTCCACCTTGGCACTGAACTCAGTTTGGATGCGTAAACCTCCCTTGCATTAGCAGTTGGGCCACCTGATGCCACTCCTCCGTGTATCATGTTTATGGTTCCCCTCTTGTTGGGTGGAGGATTGTAGTCTACCATGCTTTTGCCTTTGTCCCTGTATGATGGCCCTAACTGTATGCTGTTGCCCCCATGATCCACGAACTGCTTTAGTTCTCCCCTTTGGATGACATTGTTGATGCTTAGCTTTAGGCTGAAGCATTCGTTCGTGTCATGCCCGTATACTTCATGGTTATCACACCATCTGTCTTTGTGCGTCCCCACCATTGGGGCTCTCCACCTTGCAGGGGGTGACCAGAGTTTCTGATTTCGCATCTCTTTTAGGACGGTTGATGGGGTGGCGTTCAATGGGATGAACTTGATGATGTTGATTTCCCTAGCCTTTAGTGGTTCGCCTATCTGATTTCTTTGGTAGGGTGGACGCCATTCCTGCTGCCTTGTGTGTTGAGGTGCCTGAGGTGGCTTTCCTCTGTTCGGCTTTGCATTGTCTTCCTTAGCTGCTTGAATCTTGGCTTTCTTACTTGCTCTGTGCCTCTCCAGGTCTATATGAGTTTTTACTCTCCCTGCTAGCTCCTCTAAGGTGCTTGCTGGTTTCTTGGCCATCTTTTCTGCCAGCGTGGACCCGAAGCGGCCTAGGTTTCTAATGAAGGCTCGTATTATCTCACCCTCAGTGATGTCGCCCTGGATGTCTGCTATGTTTTGGTTAAACCTAGTGTAGTAATTGGCCAAAGATTCATCATTTTCTTGCTTCACGTCATCGATGGAGCCTGTTCCTTTGAGGAGCTTCCTTTCTCTTAGATATCTCTGAAGATCGCCTTTAGCTGCTCCCATGAGTGGATGCTCTCTGAAGGTAGGCTAAAGAACCAATGTGAGGCCACCCCCGATAGGGTGTTTGGAAATAGGAGTGCCTTGTATCTTTCATCAGTAGTTCTCCCAAATAGGGAGGCTTCATGCTGTTGAATATGCTCCAGAGGGTCTCCCTTGCCATTGTACTTTGCAATCTGGATTGTATGCTGGGAGTCCGGCACCTTGCTCATCTCCAATTCCCTCGTGAAGGGGTGGTTCGTTTTATCACTTAGACAATGTAAGCCGTGTTTCTTTGACTCATTCATTTTCCTTGTTATCATTGCCTCTATCTCCTCCAGAGTAATCAACGCCGGTGTCGGAGTGTAATCTCTCTGATAGCCTCCGTAGTTATAGATTGGGCTTGCTGGGATCCCTTGTCCGTGTTGGTACGGACTGTAGGTATATCCTTGGTGTCCCTGCTGGGGTACTTCGTGGAATTCTTGCCTCCTTGGAGGTCTTGCTTGTGTGTCTGCCCCCAGCGGGGTGTAAGCCCTGGCGTTCTGTTGTTGCCTAGGAGGCACGAATTGCTGTCTTCCCTCTGGGGGTGGCTCTTGGTAATTTCTTCTTTGCTCTTCTCGCTGCCCTGCTCGAGGGTGCGAGTGGCGTTCTTCTGTTGGGATTTGCTCCTCTTCGTGAGTCACTGTATGTGCCCCCTGTGTGTATGTCGGCCTTGTGTTTGTTGTGTGGGCGCGGTTGTCATTCCTTTGGGCCGGCATCCCATATGGATATCCTTGGGGTTGCGCCTCATAGTAATATCCCTCAGGAGGTGCCGTGTATTGGGATGGCACTCCCTGTTGCCCCCTCTCTCTCTGTGGCCTCCTTGCCAATGGGGTTGAGGCTGTGGAAGACTCAGCCCCAGCTGGGCGTGAGGGTCCTCCCTCCTGGTTGTTGGGCTGGGGTGCCTGTGGGGTTACTTGAGGCTCTGGGTGCACAGGCTGTTTCCCAGAGTTAGGCTGCCTTGTTGGAGGTATAGGCCGTCTCCCTCGCCTATTGCCCCCAGGTGGGCGGTGATGCCTAGACACCAAGTTGTTCGTCATTGCTCTTGTTATTGCCAGGCTTTCTGTTCGAAGCCTACAGACGGCGCCATTTGTTAGGTTCCAAGTCTAGGGTCAACGGGCGGCCGACCTAAGTCTCGTTCCTCACTGGAGATATTGCGGATTTGGTGCTCTCGGGTTGTGTTGTCCTAGCTTGTGTCTTTCCGTCCTTCGCTTTGCTTCTCTTCTCGCCCTGCAAGAGGGGCAATACCAGGCACAGAGGGGGGGGGGGTGCCTGATGAACCCTCTCCGATGCCTAAGTCAGTACGGTTTTTGTAGAGAGATAAAGCTAGAGAGATGTCAGAGCAAAATTATGCAACTTGCCAAGATGATCAAATGAATAGTGGAAGAGTTGTATTTATAGGCAACGGTGTCATTAAGGTGGCTTAATGACACCGTTAACCTTTAAACACAATTAATTAACCTTTAAACACGTAATTAAGACCTTAGGGTACGGAGAAGGTTAGCGGAAATAAACCGAGTATGGGAGTCTAAAAACAGTGTCGGGGCCCTTGGGGGCGAGGAAAATCCGACCCCCAAGGGTAGGGGTTGGGTGTGGCCACCCAACCCCTCCTAGGGGAGATAGGGTTGGTCCACCCGATCTCCCCTAGGGGAGGTCGGGTGTGGCCACCCGACCTCACCTAGGTGAGTCTAACTTGGCCTGGACGAGTATTTCGGCCTCGTCCGGACCGTTGGTGTTTTCGCGGGGTGTTCGGGTTAAAGTTTCGATTTGCAATCATTAACGGGGTGAACAAAATGAAACGATTCGGAAGTCAACGGGTTCAAATTGGGCGTATATCCATCATTGCCCACTCTCCGAGTATCTCGGACACGCCCTGCGTATCTCGGGCACACCCTGCGTATCTCGGGGGAATTTATCTATATCTTTAACCGTCTTCCCACTACTCTATCTAGTAGGCGGGTTTCTCGGTTCTATCCTCTGATCACAAGTCCCAACTTCTGTCGGGGACTCCAGAGTTGTCTTCATTCTAGATCACCATCCAGGACCCTTTCTCTCACGAGACAGGTCCAGCCCCCGCGGGGCTTTATTATCGAGGCCTTTGCTAAGGCATATCGGGGCCTACTCAGAGGCCTCTCGTCGGGAGCATTCGGCTCATGTATCGAGATCGCTAAAGTCGGGACCCTTCATACTGGGCCTCTGAGCCCTCCAGGCTTTTTATGAGGCCCACTGGACCTACCCGCCGTCCATTGGCTGTTAACGGGGCTAACGATTACATCGGAACCCATCATCTTCCAAGAAAGAAAAGAAGAGGAAGAAAAGGATGGGAGAATATAGAAGTGTATATGAAGACTACATTCAATACACTATGCATACACTTAGTTTCACTATGCATACACCCTGCCACTATGTATGCACCCGGTTATGTTGTGCAAACACTATGCACCTGGTTCACAACTCTTTATATAGTCTTAGTTGGTGAGCCTAGTTTTACTTAGTATATATATTGTATCATCTTGATTGTAATCCCTAGTGATCAATGAAGTAAATTTCCAGCTTATAATGACCTAACTCAAAAACAGTGGGAAATTCTAAGCTCGAGAAAGACTCCGACTCAGACCAATACCCAAATTCAGTATCTGACTCAAAATCTGACTCTGAGCTAATATCTGGAAAGAAAGTAATGCGGCGAATGGAGGGGATGAAAAACTTACTCATCCTCCGAAGAATATAGTGTCTATGCAAAGTCTGAGTTTTGGGGCACCACCACGAATACAACACATGTCGTACCAAGGCTAAGTGTCAGAATAGAAGAATTTCCCCGGGAAACTCGGGAATACCCCGGTATCGACATATCAACAACCATATCACACAACGACCGACAAGCGATAATCAAGGCCCAGAGATACCCAATAACAACAACGGCTACGAGCAAACAATTTTACGACAAAAAAAATCATTTCCTGGGCCAAGGACAATTTTACCCCCCAAGAACACTCGGCATACGAGTGACCACTCGATACAAAATTCAAACAAGGAAAATACAACGGGCAAAAAACCGTTTCTAGGAAAACGACTATCTACTCAATACGGCAATCACGACACAAGCAATCGGGAAATCATCACAAATCAAGCATGGGCAATCCAAATACGAGCATTTCACATGTTCACAAAGGAGGAAAAGATCAAACCTTGGGAAATCCCGAACCGATTCGAAGAGAGGGCTCAGAATTCGACTCCCGCCGTCGCCGGAGACGCCCCCACACTACGCCGGAGCTGCCCCAGTGCTGCTTCTCCTTCGCCGGAAGGAAGAACGGCCAGACCTCGCCGTTCGACGCCGCGTTGCGGGAAGGGACGGAGCTCGCTCCCTCCGCCCTGTCGACCACCGCTCCCTCCGCCCTGCACAGCCGCGCCTCGTCTCGCCCAGTCTCGCTCTCGCCGTGCCGGGCCACCGCGCCGAAGCTTTCCCTTCACTCGCCGGAATTTTGGCTAGTCACACTCTCTTGTGGGTCATTTTTCTTGATCCCCAAGAGTGTAAAGTGAAGAGAAAAATTATGATGGTGGCTAAGTGAGGTAATCCTATTCCCTTATATTATAACTAAAAGTGTGTAGGGTTTCTTAAAGTGACACAATCACCACCATTCATTTAGATTAGAGGAGATCTAAGGGTTTAGATAGAAAACTATCATCTTTACCCCCCCCCCCCCCCCCTTTGAATATGGTTAGGCATATTTTTACTCAAGTTAACACCCTATAGGCATATATTCCATTATCCTATACTTAGAACTTTTTGGACCCAATTCAAAAAATATTTCCCGGCCTATACTCACCGCGTAGGAAATTGAGGTACATAGACTCGTATCCATGATTGCATTGCATCTCCACGCACGTACATATTTTTAAAATGCATACTTTAAGGGATCAGATTTTTTATGACTATATTCATATTCCGCGGACACGTGTCTATAACGCGTGTACACATGCTCTAACATTTACAATTCCTCTATCTTTGAGAATCAGAGGACAAGGCTCGAAAAACGCGCCTACGGACAAGTGAATGTTTCGTCAAGAGGTAAAGTCACGGTTCCCAATTGCGCGTATAATCCCATCCTAAAATAGAGTCAACCAAGGGTTACGCCATTGGTTAACTCGGGGGCCAAGTGATGGGTATACCCCCAATTGGAACCTGTTTTAATTTAGACCGTCTTATTTTGATTACCCCATTTACGGTTGTAAATTGAAACTTTGACCCGAACACTTCGCCGAAAAAGCTAACGGTCCGAACGAGGTAAAATTACTCGCCCGGATCCAACCATCGACCTCACCTAGGTGAGATCGGGTGACTTCACCCGATCCCTCCTAGGGGAGATCGGGTGGGTTGACCCGATCTCCTCTAGGGGAGACCGGGTTGGCTCACCCAACCCTTCTTAAGAGGGTTTGGGCATATCCATCCGGTGTCAGGCCTTTTCCAATCTTTTCCACCTGTCCCACACTTCGAAGCCTATAAATACTACTCGTATCCTATTCATTTCCAACAGGTTGATTATTTTACTGGCTTTTACTCTGCCTTCTCTCTAGTCTGTCTCTCTAGAAACTTTAGACTGACTTAGACATCAAGAGGGTTCACCTAGCACCACCCCCCACCCCCCCCCCCTCCGTGCTTGGTACTTCCCTTACTGCAGGTCGGTTAGAAGGAAGAAGTCAGAAGAAGAGAAGGATACGGATCAAACCATCAAGCGAATAGAGCATCGGATCAACCTATCTACCCGTGAGAAGTGACACTTGGACCAAAAACCCGTTGACCCGAGTGACGCGACTTAACAGTCGCCGTTCTGTGGAGGTCATCCGACTGAGAGGTTGACCACCTTAGGTCTTCCAGCGTTGGGAGATCATCCGGAGCTGAGAATTCGAAGTTGTCTAGAGCTGATCGTCCGGAGCTCACCAAAGGGATCGTCCGCCCAGAGGAATCGTCTGCCCGGAGCTTGACAAGGTTGTTTGAGACAACCTCCTCGTGGGTAAGACCTATTTGCTCCTAAATTTTCATTCGATTGCTAAATTGATGACAAAACTTGATGCCTTTAGCTCGCAATGTATGCAACATGCTTAGTTGTAGGCTTGAAATTGAATGTATTACCACCCATATGAGTGATTTTCAATTGGATTGCCTAATGGTCACAACTTCCAATATATAGTCATCATTTTGAATATATGCTTGTACATGCTTGGTTACTCTCGAATCATTGATAAAGTTGTGTGAACTATGCCCCCGATCAAAATTTTGCGAAGAAGTACATACATTTATATAGTAAGTCGATAAGATAAACCAATTGTTATGTGTTTTAGCAAATTTTTGTTTTGATGTTATATGTTGTAGGTTGGAGTAACATCTACTCTTCGAGCTAAATTACAAATTTGATCGTTTCGGAGGTAGAGGGGACCATTTGCTCAATTTCTTGATCGAAGCGACATCAGAAACCTTCCTAGATTTTCATTGACATCTTACTATATTGTAAGATCATGGGTGAGTCTTCTTTCCCCCCGATTTGAAGCGAAACCAACTTGTTAGGGTGAATTATAAAAAAGCCGTGGAGCTTGGGAATGTTGATGGTATTCTTAAATTTCGGAACCCCATTAAAGTAAAAAGTCCACGAGATGAAGAACCTATCACCAAACCTCTTGCAAGAGAGTCCATCGTCTATTTAGCCAAAATTCATGCGGGTCTTCGTTTTCCTTATTGACTGAGTTATTAGAGGCGTGTTAACATTGGGGGTAGCTCTTACTCAGTTGACTTCTCACGCCATTAGGATGTGGGTGGGCTTCCGCATTCTTTGTGCGACTCATTACTGGAAATATTCCTTGGACTTGTTCCAACTCTTTTACAAATTCTCTACTCATAATATTAGTAGGGAAGGAACACTATTTGGTCGTCATCCTACATTAATCGATAATTTGAACAAGCGAATGAAAGCTTCAATCCTTAAGTGGTCATCTGACGAATTCCTCATGCTCAAACATGCGAACGATAACACGAAGTGGAAGGAATTTTACTTCCTTTGTGAAGATGGTGGCATACCTTGGAAACTTCGTCCTCTTTTCAAGGAAGATTCACCCCTTTTTCACGAGTTGTCACCTGAGGATTAGAAGACTTTATCTCTCATCCATGCATATCATAGTTCTTCTGATTTTACTCTCTATGATTCTCAAATAACTGATGAAGCCTCTTTATATAAAGCGGGCATTCGAGCTCTTTTACCCACTTCTTCGGTATGATTTATATTACTCTAATCCACTCTTATTTTTTGCGTAGGAGGAATTGCTGATGATTTCATACCACATGAGGTTGCTAGTAAAAAACGAAAGGCGAAGTCTATTGCTGAGAAGGAAGACCCGACAGTTGTTACTTCGAAGCCCTAACGAGTACCTACTAGTGTTACCACTTCTGGTCCTAAACTGAAGAAAGCCCGCTTCTCTCAGCATGAAGCTTCTGCTTCCAAGCTTTCTAGTGGTAATAATATACTTTACCTTCCTTGTCAAGATATGTATTTTCATTCTATTATGCCTTTAGAGTAGTTTCTCTCATGTTTTTGATTTTTTATCGCAGGTTCCAAAAAGAAAGTGGACGCTACACCGAATAAAGGAAAAGGCGTTGGCTTCACTAAGGCATCCACTGCTCTGGAGAAGGGAAAATCCATTGCTTCCTCTAGGTCGATTGCCACTTTGGACAAAGGGAAAGGTATTGCTTCTTCGAAGAACAAGTCACAGATATCCAAGGTGAAGTTCAAGGAATCAAAGAAAAATCCTAAGAAGATAAAGGAAAGGGAAGGAAGTCTCGAATCAGCTTAGAGTGCCACTATACCAACACCGGAAGATCCTTTAGGTTTCTTTGGTCGAGCTTTTGACTTTGAGGAAGACCTATTCGATCAGGAGGGTTATCAGAGTAGATCGAAGCGTATGCATGAGCGATGGGATCATGCCTCCTCTCTAAAGGACTTGCGTTTCTTCCGAGGTCATTCGATGCTCGAACCTGAGGTAGGACTTCATCTCTTGAATGCCATAGTCCCTCCTGGCGATCACATTCGTTTGGATGAGGCCTTCAAGTGTCCAAAACGTTCTGAGAGATCATATGGCTCGTCTTGCTCACGTATAATACTATATGTTACATTTTAGTTTTATCAGGCCTCTTTGATTCTTTTAATTTCTTCTTCGTTTATATTTTCCTTAGGTCGTAACTACGGAGATGAATTTGGCGTACATGGCTACTGTGATGTCTTTGAAGCTTGCTGATCTTCGCGATAAAGCTTCTAAGGCTCCGATGGAACCTCCCGGTGAAACTTCTAGAGCACTAGAGCAGGAGGTTGTCGATTTGAAGGAATATATAAAAAAGATGGAATCCAATGCCAAGCAACAAGCAGAGGCGTCGCGTCTTTCTTTGGAGATAGCCATTCAGAAGCGTGACAACGCCTTTAAGGAGAGTGACGAACTAAAGAAAGCCTCTGAGGCTCAAATTTCATCTTTGCAAGTGAAGATAGCTACCCTGGAAGATTTGATGGCGCGAGCTAATGCAAAGATAGCTTCTTTTGAGGCGAAGAAAGCTGATACCAAGTCTGAGGCTATCACGCAATATATGAACTCAGAGGAATTTCACATGAATACTGAGGGTCATGCGAAGAAAATGATCACATGAGCCATTGGAAGGATTTCTGAACAATTGCACGAGATATATCCTCACTTCCCTTTCGAGAAAGTCCCAGAGATTCATAAATATGTTGGGTGGCACATTCGTGACATTGGAGACGATTCTCAGGCTTCTGAAAAGGTGAACGGCTCTAGTTCTGATACACCTTCTGGAGACGATTCCGCTCCTGATGTGGATCCACCAGCTGATCAGTCGGACCGAGAAGAAGAGACCGACGAAGAGGTCCAAATCGTGGATTAGATTTGATGGCTTTACTTCACATCGAATGTCTATCCATCCGCCCCTCAATTATATATGCACTTTAGCTAACTCTTTTTGTCACATATGCAAGGTGTAAGACTATCTTTATTTTATGTTTAGTCATGGTATGAGACCATTATCTTCGACTTGTTATCGAAGAAGTAGATAGGTAGCCTATGTCCTATTTCGTAGAACTTTTATCTTTGAATGACTACTATAGTTATGTTATATTTATGCAATATGAATGAATGCCAATACTTTACCTTACCTCCATTTTACCTAAAGAGTGTATATAGGATTTTCTCATCCAATGGCGTTCCGTGACTCATCTCACGGAATCATCTTGTAATGATAGTTCCTTTTTGGCGAATCTCTTTAAGATCAATTTACCTTGTTATTATTCACTTGGAACGGTAGTCTCTCTGGACGATAGATTATGAGAAGTGGTCCATCCACTAACCTTTTTATCACTCTTTTGGAGTTTTTATGGATGATCGTTTCCCTGTACGATCGACTATGGAGGGTGGTCTGTCTACCAACCTTCTATTTACTTTACTTGGAATATCTACAGACGATCGCCTCTTTGTACAATCGACTATGGAGGGTGGTTTGTTTACCAACTCTTTATTTTACTCACTTGGAGTGTTTATGGACGATCGTCGCTTTGTACGACTGATTATGGAGGGTGGTTTGTCTACCAACCCATTATTTCACTTTCTTGGAGTGTTTATGGACTGTTGTCTCTTTGTACGATCGACTATGGAGGGTGGTTTGTCTACCAACCCTTTATTTTACTCATTCTACAATAAGATTCATACATAGGCCTAACATACCTTTATTGAGATTGGCACAAATACTTATTCTTCACAACATACTATCATACATTCATGCATCAAACTTTCTAAGATGTTCACCACTAAAAGTGTTAGTGGATATCTACCCTTCGGAGTCCTCCAACCTATAAGCGTTCACTGTTGGAATGGCTGCAATATTGTAAGGACCCTCTCATATAGGTGATAGTTTGTTCAACTGATTTTGATGAGCAAATTCATTCCTTCTCCATACCATCTCCCCCAAGAAAAATGACGGGTCTTGACCCAACGATTGTAATACCGTGCAGTGGCCAACCTCATTTTTTCCTGAGCTTCCTCCACTTGATGGTGTTTTTCTTCCACCATGTCCAAGTTGAGACATATTGCCTTGCATCATCGTTGAAATGGATAACATGATGTGAAGGTAATGCCACTTCTACAGGAGCTACTGCCTCGGTTGCATACACCAAGCTGAAAGGTGTTTCACCTGTGGATGTTTTGGGTGTAGTTTTGATCGCTCAGAAGAAATTTCTAACTCAACTACCCAATTGCCTTTTAATGCAACAAGCCTTTTCTTCAGTCCGTCTAAGACAATTTTATTCGCCGACTCTAATTGTCCATTTGTTTTTGCATGACGAACGGAAGTGAAACGATGCTCTATATTCAGTTGTTGGCAATACCATGCTACTGACGATCTTGAGAATTGAGGGCCATTATCACTAATGAGACAATGCGTGATTTGAGAAACTTCAATACATGGAATTCCGTTGATATTGCAAATGCCTTTGTTTCGATCCATTTGTATAAATAATCAATGGCAACGATAATGAACGTTCGCTGCCATTTGGATTTGGGTAGTGGCCCTATTAAGTTGATCCCCCACTGAGCAAACGGCCAAGCACTAGGAATCGGTGTTAACAATGCAGCCGGAGCTGTAATTTGTTGAATACATTTGACATGGCTCACATGCTTGGACCATAGTTGTGGCCTCCTTGTTCATAGTTGGCCAATATTATCCTTGATTAAGGACTTTCGAATTATGGATTTCGCACCTCCATGGCAAGCCGCATTCCCTTCATGTAACTCTCGAAGGATTCGTTCGGAATCTGGATAGGCCACACATCTCAAATATGGAGTGGAGTACCTTTCTTGTATAGTAACTCAGCCACAATGATGTAATTGGTGGCTAATCGTTAAATTCTTGTTGCCTCCACTTTCTTTTGAGAGGTTTCAGTCTGACAAATATTGGAAAATCGGAGTCATCCATGTAGGTGTAGAATCCACCACCATTACCTCTACTTGATCAATCGTAGAAATAATGACCTTCTCAAGAAACTGCAAGTCCTTTGCAATTGGGGCTCCCAAGGCGAATTTACTCATTGCATCCTGTTGGGACCAGACTCGTGCGTGTTGTTGGGTCCTTAGAATGTTGTGTGGTATCTTCGTCAGGTTGTCAGAATTCACAGATGTCAGACAGTCGGACTGCGGGAGTGTCAGACTATCAGAGTGTCGGATAGTCGAAGTATCGGGGGTTTGCAAGCCCTTAAAATGGCTAAATGTTTGAGTGTCCGCATGTATAGTCGTTCTTACGTCAGGACTTTGACGTCCTGGAGTGTTAGCGTGCTATTCATCGCTATACTTGTGCGCGTGTGCCTTGCGGTGTCAGCACGCGCATGCCTTGCGGTGTATATGCGTATGTGCGCCTCGCGATGTATGCGTGTATGCACGCCTTGCAGTGTATGCACATATGCAAGCCTTGCGGTGTATGTGCGTGTACGCATCTCTTGCAGTGTATGCGTGCGTTTCTCCTATCACCTGCACAATGGGCAGTATCGACACCACAGGAGGGTGGTGAGCGATGAGCCCTCTCCGATGCTTAAATGAGAAATCTAGAGAGATAAATGTAGTGAGAAGTCAGAGCTCCCCAGCCAACTCAAGTTATAAAATGGTTGGCCAAGTTCCTATATATAGGGAAACTTGGACCCGAACCCTGTTTTGAACAGTCCGACCTAGGATTAGTAAAAAACGTGAACCGGGCTCAGACGTTAGCTAAATTGGCAAAGGGAAAACTCGTACATAGTGTAGAAATGCTGGGACATTCGCGTCCCGGGATGGAAATCCGAACCACACCGGATTAGGAAGACAATCCGGTGTGGTCCGGATTGTCGAACAATCATGACGAGTCCGGTCTGAACGCGCGTGCTGCCCGTTCAGACTGTTCTAACTCACAGGTTAGCGTTTTAAGTCGTTTTAATGGGTCTGACATGTTGACGAAGCCCGAAATGTAAATGCGAACCCCAATCGGGCGAATATCCATCATTTGCCCCCGAGTCAAGTAATGGCTTAACCCTTGCTTGACTCTATTTTGCGATAGGATAGACGTCCGATTTTGGTTTGGGAGTTACCTCATGGTGGACATACTGTCAGCTGGCGCGTGGGCCTCTGCGTCATATTTCTTTCATTTTCTCGATGATGGGGATCGTAACTGCTGACAAGGTTAGCGCAGCGAGTATACGTGTACAACAGATATATGTGAAACAGTGTATATGTGTGTACGTGACATAGACGTAAATGCTGACATATATGTAAACATGACGTACGTGTGTAAATGCTCGAACGCGTGTAAAGCGTGATGTACGCATGTGTGCAAGCCGACGCGCAACATGTGATGACATGAGATCAATGATGTAATTATGGAAATAGAAATGCTATGACACGCATACGAGTATAAATTTAACTAAGTTATGACAATAAATACACGTCACGTATATGTAGGCATGTGAGTGTATGTGAGGGTGTGTGAGCATGTATGTATGCTAACAACTCATACAAAGGGGTTAGAAAAAAATATGGAGAGGTAAAACTTTACCCATATCCTATATAGTGGAGTGCGTATATCCATCTCCCATACGTAGTCTCCACACCAAAATTAATTTCCTCCTCCTTTTCTTGGTGGAAGAAAATATAACTGCTGACATGGTTAGTGCAGCGATCATATGTGTATAACGAATATACATGTAATGATGTAAGGTATGTGCAACATATAATGATATGAGCCCAGTGATGTAAATTTGAAGACGGATATATGATGTCATGAGCATAAGTATATATTGTCAATGATGTAAACATGCATATATGTCATGTACCTGTAAGCATGCAAGAGTGTACCAGAGTACCCGCGCGTTGAAGCTTAAGTGTGTAGTAGAGAGATACTCCTCGTAATGATCGCGGGAACTTGTAGGTCGAAGGCTTATTCGCTTCGCAATGGGTGGATAGTGGTAGTTTATTACTTACTCACTTATGTCGTTGTGATTAGATTCGCTCATCATAGGTTGTTTGTTGACATTACCTGTAGCTAATGGGTGTCCGATGATAGATATGTATTCATATCGTATGAGTCGCGGGGCGAGGCCCTTGTCGACATGGAGTTTCCCCCGCAGCGGGGATGTTCTCCATGTTATAGTTGAGTTCTCAGATCATTAATGTGGAGTTGCCCCCGTTTCGGGATGTTCACCACGTAGTTGTCTCCGACGCAGGGCGTTGACCCTTGCGTCATTTTCTACTCGGGTTTTTCCGAAGCAAGGTGCATTCGGCGACTGCTACGTGATGTTTCCATGGTAGGGCGTAAGTCAGAGGTCAACGAGGAAACTTTCTTTGTTGGAGTATAGGTCAGAAGTTGACGAGGCGACGTGCCTTTTGGAGTATAGGTCAAAGTTCGACAACGCGACGTACCTTTCCATGTTGTTCCCGCTACTAGGTGTTTTCAATATACAGTGCCTTTTGCGACCGCTACTTGGTTGTTAATACGTTGATGTGAAGCATGGACATGAGAGTCGTTTGGCGATTCGTGGACGTAAAATCCACTTAGAAGCGCGTTGACATGATAGCCACTTAGAGATGCGTGGACATGATAGCCACTTGGTGTATCTGTTAGGTGCTTCGTATATAGTGTGGTAGATCTTGCATTAACACGTTGACGCGTGTGCATTTGGAAGCGAATTGTTACACCTTATCGATGTGTAGAAACATGCGCGCGCTGCGCCATGTATGTTGTTATTATTCTTAGTTTCTAAACGAGAGGTACTGATCATCCTCTTAGTGTATCGACGTGCGCGTGCCATGCTAGGTGTCTTCGTACTTAGTTTTTATTGTGGGGTGTTACTCCTCCTTCCTGGTGCGTCGACGCGCGCGTGCTGCTTTTAGCGTCTTCATACTTAACATTTGAACGAGAGGTGTTCTCCTCATGGTGCATTGACGCGCGCGTGCTGCGCTAAGCGTCTCCATACATAGCTTTCGAACGAGAGGCGTTGCTTTAGTGTGTTGACACGTCAGTGCTGCGCTTAGCGTCTCCATACTTAGCTTTCGAAAGAGAGGCGTTGCTCCCCCTTTTAGTGTGTTGACGCGCGTGTTCTGCGCTTAGCGTCTCCATACTTAGCTTTTGAACGAGAGGCGTTGCTCCCCCTTTTAGTGTGTTGACGCGCGCATGCTGCGCTTAGCGTCTCCATACTTACCTTTCGAAGGATAGGCGTTGCTCCCCTATTAGTGTGTTGACGCGCGCGTGCTGCGCTTAGCGTCTCCATACTCAGCTTTCAAACGAGAGGCGTTCCTCCCTCTCTTAGTGTGTTGATGCGTGTGTGCTGCACTTAGCGTCTCCATACTTAGCTTCGAGAGGCGCTGCTCCCCCTCTTAGTGTGTTGACGCGTGCGTGCTGCGCTTGTCTAGCTGAAGGTGAAGCGATTCGACTTCGAGATCCGGCCCTCGAGTGACTCCCAGGGGTCGAAGTATACAAGTGTCGGCGACTTACGAAGACTTCTTCCCGTGACAAAGGGAAGAAAGTTGAGGTTGGAGCTAGTTCGCGTATCTTTCATACCCCCCGGTCGAGGGACCGATCATCGGAGGAGGATCCGAATCGCGTAGGTATGTTGTAACTGTCGTGTTCTTCCGTTGTACTTGTCAGGCTTATCTGAATTTTTGTTGGAGTTATGTGAACTGCTACGCAGGGGCGTGATGATTTGGTTTGTATTTTTTACGAGGGTATTGCTGGCTCTGAGTGGGTGCTCTTCTTATCTGAATTCATATAGGTGCCATTTTGCGGAGGTTTCTCACTTGGGCATACCTAGGGTTGGTATGGGGATCGCAAGGCTCCCCCACGATTCTAAGGATGTATGCTAGTATGCCCAAGGTTGTGGAGCTGGAAGCTTCTACCTTTGTGTTGTCGGGTTTATGTCGCTATTCACGAGGTCGAGGTAGCTGCGCTTCCTAAGAAGGCTGATGGTAATGATGAGGTGTATGTCCTTGCCTTGCAAGCTGTGCTGTAGAGCGCTTACAAGGAGGCGAGAAATGTTGTTATTGCTTAGTAAAAGGATTATCCGTCCTTTCAAGTTATATACGACTTTGTCGAGGAGTTCATTGAGAAGGTGTACATACATGCACCTTGATTTCCCTCTGATAAGCTTGGTTCCCTTGCGGAATTTGCCACTGGACATGTGGATGCGCTACAGACTCATGATGGAGCTACCGCGCTGGTTGATTTGGTTTTTGATCCTGATGGGGATATCAGAGTTGTTGTCAAGACTGCTGTCCCGGACGATAATGTTACGGAGCCTTCCAGATATGCGCTAATTCTTCCAATGGCGTCTAATTGACGCGCATATATTCGTTAGAACTTTGTAGATAGCGTCGCTCCTCTCAGTGGGTCAAGCTTATCTTTGGATGTTGTTCCCTTGAACCCTCTATGTTCATGCTTGTTGTTTGATGATGTCGTATAGACCTGTCATGGATGCTTTAGTAATGCATGATAACTTATTAGTAAGATTTCATACCTTTATTATCGTAGTTGTCCATATGGTTTGGACTATAGAGTAGATTTTAGACTCGTCCTCTTATTGGATGTAGCATCCGTAGTTGTGCTTATAGGACGTAAGTCGCTATATATCGCGCGCCACTCTTAGTTGTTGATGGATATACGCCTAATAGGAACCCGTTTTTAATTCAGACTATCTTATTTTGATTACCCCATTTGTGATTTTAAATTGAAACTTTAACCCGAATACTTCGCCTAAAACGCTAACTCGCCCGCAACCGACCATCGACCTCACCCGATCCCTCCTAGGGGGATATCTGGTGGACCAACCCGATCTCCCCTATAGGAGATCGGGTGGGCTGACCCCATCTCCCATAGGGGAGACCGGGTTGGCTCACCCAACCCCTCTTAGGAGGGGCTGGGCAAATCCACCCGGTGTAACGCCTCGGCGGTCGGATTTTCTGTCCGACCCCAAGGGTCCCGACCTCATTTAAACCCGTCCCACAATTAGATTATTTCGCCTACCTCTCCATGCTTTAAGGGTTTAATCATATGGTTATGAGTTAATCAAATACGCTTAGAGGATTAACGATGTCAGTAAGCCACCTTAATCCTCCCAAAGCCTATAAATACTGCTCGTATCCAATTCATTATCATCATGTTGGTTATTCACTAGCTTTTACTTTGCCTTCTCTCTAGTTTTTCTCTCTAGAAATAATAGACTAACTTAGGCATCAGAGAGGGTTCACCAAGAACCACCCCCCCCCTTCGTGCTTGGTACTGCCCCTATTGCAGGTCAGTCAGAAGGAAGAAGTCAGAAGATGAGAAGGATACGGATTTGACCATCTAGCAAACAGAGCATCGGGTCAAGCTTTTTACCGGTGAAAAGTGACACTTGGACCGACAACCCATTGACCCTAGTGACACGACTTAACACTTGGCGCCGTCCATGGTTTTTCGAGCAGAAAGCCTGGCTATCACGAAAGCGATGACGAACAGTCTGCCATCCAAAGACAACCGTCAACCCGAGGGCAACAGGCCAAACAACCAAGCAGGACAGCCTGCACCCCCGGCAAGACAACATGTGGCTCCACCAAGGGAACCTACCACCTAGAGACAGCCTGTACCCCCAGTACATCAAACAGCCCAGCAAGCACCCCAGGCTAACAATGAAGGAGGACCATCACGCCCAGCTGGGGCAGAGTCTTCCACCGCCTCAACCCCCTTGGTCCAGAGACCACGAAGGCAAGGTGTACAACAAGAAGTGCCATCTCAGGGATACCAGTACACGGCACTTCCACAAGGGTACCACTATGAGACGCACACCCAAGAGCGTTTATTGAGAGTAGTTTTCAGACTATGAAACACTGTGCCCTCCGGGAGCCAATCCCGCGAAAAGATTCGATGCCCCCAAGAGCATATCTTGCTAAATAACACCGTGCCCTCCGGGAGCCAATCCTGTGAAAAGTTATGTGCCCTCCGGGAGCCAATCCCACGAAAAGATTCGACGCCCCCAAGAGCGTATCTTTTTAAATAACACTGTGCCCTCCAAGAGCCAATCCTATGAAAAGTTCTGTACCCTCCGGGAGCCAATCCCACGAAAATATTCGACTCCCGCAAGAGCGTATCTTGTTGACTAACACTGCACCCTCCGGGAGCCAATCCTGTGAAAAGTTTTGTGCCCTCCGGGAGCCAATCCTGCGAAAAGATTCGACGCCCCCAAGAGCGTATCTTGTTGACTAAAACTGTGCCCTCAGGGAGCCAATCTTGTGAAAAGTTATGTGCCCTCCGGGAGCCAATCCCGCGAAAAAAAAAATTGACGCCCCCAAGAGCGTATCTTGTTGATCAACTCTGTGCCATCCAAGAGCCAGTCTTGCGAACAACTATGTGCCTTCCGGGAGACTGTCTCGTGAAAAATTGCCTATGCCCATAGGAGCATATGATAAAGTGATCTTTACATCACTCACAGGAGCATGTCATGATAAAATTTTTACAAGGCAATGATATATGATGTGAAAAACATACAAGTTTAACCATGATGAGATTGCAGGTAACATAATAGACAAAGGTACCAGAAGATGTCAAGTAAGAAGAAGCTTAAATAAAGAAGGAGGCCATGACCAAGGAACCAAATAAACAACCACAAGCAGTCATCATGAAAATTAGCAAGTTATCCTACCATCCATACCACAAGTCAAGAGAGATATCTCAAGGAAAACAAACACAAACAAGAAAAGTAGAAGTGCAATAAAATCCCAAGTATAAGGCTCTCAAATAAGCTCGGCCCATCAAGGGGAGAAACCACTCAACCCATCAAAGGGAGGAAAAGTAAAGAGATATGTACAAGGGTAAGGGAGTCAGATAGTCAACCAGATGCCACTTGGGAATCCTCACGGTCCTGATGCTCTGAGGACGAACCACTGATAGAACACGATGAGGACAAGGAGGAACCCGAAGTAACAACATCAACAGGTGCAGCATCCTTCTGCACAGGGGCAGGGGCTAAGTTCTCAGCAACAGCAGCCTGTCCTCTGATCAACAAGATACTCCCCGAACTAGTTCATCTCTTGGGTGCTCGAACCTTATAATCAGCAGCATATGCAGGGGAAGACTTATACTCAGCTACGGCGGTAACTCTCTCCTCCATGCGGCATTTCTCCTCAACATTCTTCAACTCCTCAGCATGGAGTGATGAAGCAACAACAGCCTTCCGGCGCAGGTAACCAACAGTGGTCTCAAGCAAGGCTACCTCACTCATAAGCTCTTGCATCCTCAAATCAGATAGGCGAGCCTTCTCAGTGGCACTAGAAAGCTCTGTCTTTAAGGACACCTGACCATCTTCAAGGGCCTTCTTCTCATCAGAAAGCTCAAGTGCAAGAGATGAGAGGTTAACCATATCCGACATGCCCTAAGATAGCAAAAATAGCGAATCAAATAACAAAAAATTAAAGGGAAAAGAGAAGAGATAGAAGCATCACTTACTGGGGCATAGCGAGATAACACCCCCTGAATGAAGCGCCGGGTTTCTTTAGGTGACTTGGGGCGAGAAACGCGATCCCAAGGAGCAACAACACTACGAAGAACCCGGATACCAGCCTCTGGGTGCGCAGAGAGGAATGACTATCAAAGTGATACACTTTCAACCCAGCAAAGGGAGTCCATTCAGCTCCCACAACGTCCTCATCAGTAAGGCAACCAAAGTCCTTCCGGCTCAAGGCAGGGAGTCCAGCTATACAAACAAAGTAAAATTGAAAACAGGAAGAAAATATCAATATATCTACAAGACAAGAGGAAGTAGGACCTGAGACTCGGGCCCTCGGCTGGGGAGCAGGAGATGGAGACGAGGCATCAAAGCCTATAGCACCCCACCACCATCAGCAGGTCGCTTCCCTTTGTTAGTCAGGGTGGGCACCTCTTCGACTAATATCTCTTTATCGCGAGAGGGTGTCGGCAAACGAGCACTGGAAGGAGAATGACCCACAGTCTTTTTCTTCTTGGCAGCCGAGGCCCCGACCTCAGAATCAGGCTCCCGTGCCTTAGACTTGGAGTGACTGGAACTTCTACACACAGGGACGACACGCTCAGTAATTAAAGGAGAGTGCCCTAACAACATAAAGGAAACAACATGAGAATAATTATAAATATCATAAAAGGGAAAGAAGGAAAAGAAGAACATACTGGAGGCCTCCGCAGTCTTCCCAGACTTGGAAGGTTTCTTAGGGGCAGAGCTGGAAGGAGCTTTCCCTTTCGTCAGGTCGATAGGCTCCACCTGCATAGCATATGTTTTACCGTGAAATCAACCTACAAAGGAAGAGTAAAAAATGAATAAAAACGAGAAGACTAAATGACGTACCAAACCTTCGAGGGGAGGGGTCAAACGAATCCCCGCCTCAAAAAGGTCCGCCTCGGTCACCACGGACACAGGACAGTAAGACTTGGTCCGATGACTCTGATAGATAATCTTCATGGTCTCTAAATCTGAAGGAGGAGAACTCCCCAAAGGCCGGCCAACCATCCGACTGATTCTCATTAAGAACCGACCAGGTGACATAACGATCAGTGATGAAGAAATAGTGTTTAGACCAATGGCTCGCCGAGTTATCACTTGGAGCCACGAAACGAAGGTCGCTATCCCACTCGACCTCGCCCAACCCAAAGTCCGCAAATCGGGAGTCTTTAAGAAGAGGATAGCGAGTCACCAAGCTCGCAAAACCTACCTTCCTCTCATATTGGAAACGGTAGAAACACCGGAACATAACTAGAGAATACCTCCAGGAAAACCTCTTGCATATTACCTGGAATCCTACCCAGACGTGAATAGCGTTGGGGGCAAGGTTCACAGGAAAAATACTGAAGAACCGACAGAACTTGAAAAGGTCATCACAATAAGGGAGACGTAACCCATATCGAATCTGAAACGGATACACCACGACCTTCCCCTCTAGGGGCTCTGTTACCGTTTCACGAACATTCCTCAAGGATGGGAGAAAAGGGTACAAAGGCTCATCTAGAGGACTAATATCACCTAACTCAATGTGGTCATTATATTCGCTCCGAGTCAAGTAGTTCTCCGACAACGGCGCAAGACCTAACTCAAAAGCAGTGGGAAATTCTAAGCTCGAGAAAGACTCCGACTCAGACCAATACCCAAATTCAGTATCTGACTCAAAATCAGACTCTAGGCTAGTATCTGGAAATAAAGTAATGTGGCGAATGGAGGGGATGAAAAACTTACTCATCCTCCGAAGAATATAGCGTCTCTACAAATTCTGAGTTTTGGGGCACCACCACGAATACAACACCTGTCGTACCAAGCTAAGTGTCAGAATAGAAGAATTTCCCCGAAAAACTCGGGAATACCCCGGTATCGACATATTAACAACCATATCACACAACGACCGACAAGCGGTAATCAAGGCCCATAGATACCCAATAACAACAACGGCTACGAGCAAGCAATTTTACGACAAAAAAATCGGGCAATTTCACTCGGGCAAAAAATTATTTCCCAGGCCAAGGACAATTTTACCCCCCAACAACACCCGGCATACAAGTGACCACTCAATACCAAATTCAAACAAGGAAAATCAAACGGGCAAAAAACCATTTCCGAGCAAACGACTATCTACTCAATACGGCAATCACGACACAACCGGGAAATCATCAAGAAAAAAGCATGGGCAATCCAAATATGAGCATTTCACATGTTCACAAGACGGGAAAAAGATCGAACCTTGGGAAATCCCGAACTGATTTGAAAAACGGGCCTGGGATTAATACTTCGTCGTCGCCGGAGGAAGGAGTCCATCGCCGCCCGTCGATCGCCGGAGTCGCGCCGGCAAGGGTCTCGATTAACTTCGCCCTCGCCTCCGCAGTCGTCCGCCGGAGCAGCAGCACACCTCGTCGTCTCTCTCCGCCGCCCCTTCCCACTGTAGCGTCTCCCGCCGGAGAAGCTTCAGCTCCCTCCGTCCCGTTGTATGCGAACACCGCTCGCCTGGCCCGGTCCTCGCCGTGCAGAGCTGCCGCGCCGGAATCCACCCCTTCGCCGAAATTTTTGCCGGCCACACTCCCTTGTGGGTCTTGGAATTTTTCTTGGTCCACAAGAGTGTGAAGTGAAGAGAAAAAAGATGATGGTGGCTAAGTGAGGTAATCCTATTCCCTTATTTTATAAGCTAAAGTGTGTAGGGTATTTTAAAGTTACACAATCACCACCATTCATTTAGATCAGAGGAGATCTAACGGTTTAGATTGAAAACTATCATCTTTACCCCCCCTTTGACTATGGTTAGGCATGTTTTTACTCAAGTTAACACCCTATTGGCATATATTCCATTATCCTATACATGGAAACTTTTGGACCCAATTCAAAAAAATTTCCCGGCCTATACTCACCCCATAGGAAATTGAGGTACGTAGATTCATATCCATGATTGCATTGCATCCCCATGCACGTACATATTTTTAAAATGGATACTTGAAGGGATTAGATATTTTTTATAATTATATCCATATCCCGCGGACACGTGTCTAGAACACGTGTACGCATGCTCTAACGTTTAAAATTCCTCTATTTTTGAGAATCAAAGGACAAGGCTCGAGAAATGCGCCTACGGACAAGTAAAGGTTTCCTCAAGAGGTAAAGTCACGGTTCCAAGTTGTGCGTATCATCCCATCCTAAAATAGAGTCAACCAAGGGTTACGCCATTGGTTAACTCAGGGGGCATGTGATGGATATACGCTCAATTGGAACCCGTTTTAATTCATATTGTCTTATTTTGATTACCCCATTTGTGATTGTAAATCGAAACTTTGACCCGAATACTTCGCCTAAAACGCTAAAGGTTCGAACAAGGTAAAATTACTCGCCCGGACCCGACCATCGACCTCACCTAGGTGAGATCGGGTGACCTCACCCGATCCCTCCTAGGGGAGATCGGGTGGGTTGACCCGATCTCCCCTAGGGGAGACCGGGTTGGCTCACCCAACCCCTCTTAGGAGAGGCTGGGCAAATCCACCCGGTGTCAGGCCTTGGGGGTCGGATTTTCTGTCTGACCCCTAGGGTCCCAACCTCTTTTCCACCCGTCCCACACTTAGATTATTTCGCCTACCTCTCCATGCTTTAAGGGTTTAATCATACGGTTATGAGTTAATCAAATACGCTTAGAGGATTAACGACGTCATTAAGCCACCTTAATCCTCCCAAAGCCTATAAATACTGCTCGTATCCTATTCATTATCATCATGTTGATTATTCACTAGCTTTTACTCTGCCTTCTCTCTAGTTTGTCTCTCTAGAAATATTAGACTGACTTAGGCATCGGAGAGGGTTTACCAAGCACCACCCCCCCCCCTCTCCGTGCTTGGTACTGCCCGGAAGAAATCAGAAGAAGAGAAGGATACAGATTGGACCATCTAGCAGACAAAGCATCGGATGAATCTCTTTACCAGTGAAAAGTGACACTTGGACCGACAACCCGTTGACCCGAGTGACGCGACTTAACAGTTGTCCCAAGGTATGGCATAGTATATGGGTGTGTGATAAACACATGTGTCGTATGTTTGTCGTGTTTCATGGGTATGACATGAGATCAACGATGTAATTATGGAAATAGATATGCTATGACATGCATACGAGTATAAATTTAACTAAGTTATGACAATGAATACACGTCACGTATATGTAGGCATGTGAATGTATGTAAGGGTGTGTGAGCATGTATGTATGCTAACAACTCATACAAAGGAGTTAGAAAAAAATAAGGAGAGGTAAAAGTTTACCCATATCCTATATAGAGTAGTGCGTATATCCATCTCCCATACTTAGTCTCCACACCAAAATTACTTTCCTCCTCCTTTTCTTGGTGGAAGAAAATATAATTACTGACATGGTTAGTGCAGCGAGCATATGTGTATAACGAATATACATGTAATGATGTAAGTGTATGTGCAACATATAATGATATGAGGTCAGTGATGTCAATTTAAAGACGGATATATGATGTCATGAGCATATGTATATATTGGCAATGATGTAAACTTGCATATACGTCATGTACCTGTAAACATGCAATAGTATACCAGAGTACCCGCGCATGAGTGCATGCATGAGTGTGTAGTAGAGAGATACTCCCCCAATGATCGTGGGAACTTGTAGGTCGAAGGCTTATTCGCTTCGCATTGAGTGGATAGTGGTAGTCTATTGCTTACTCACTTATGTCGTTGTGATTAGATTCGCTCATCATAGGTTGTTTGTTGAAATTGCCTGTAGCTGATGGGTGTCCGATGGTAGATATGTATTCATATCGTATGAGTCGCTGGGCGAGTCCCTTTTCGACATGGAGTTTCCCCCGCAGCGGGGATGTTCGCCATGTTATAGTTGAGTTCTCAACTCATTCATGTGGAGTTGCCCCCGTGTCTGGATGTTCACCACGTAGTTGTCTCAGACGCAAGGCGTTGACCCTTGCGTCACTTGCTACTCGGGTTTTTCCGAAGTAAGGTGCATTCGCCGACTGCTACTTGACGTTCCATGGTACATAAGTCAGAGGTCGACGAGGCAACTTGCTTTGTTGGAGTATATGTCAGAAGTTGATGACACGACGTGCCTTTTGGAGTATAGGTCAGAGGTCGACGAGGCGACGTGCCTTTCCATGTTGTTGCAGCTACTAGGTGTTTTCAAGATAGAGTGCCTTTTGCGACCGTTACTTGGTTGTTAATACGTTGATGTGACACACGGACATGAGAGTCGTTTGGCGATTCATGGACATAAAAGCCACATAGAAGCGCGTGGACATGATAGCCACTAAGAGATGCATGGACATGATAGCCACTTGGTGTATCCGTTAGGTGCTTCGTATATAGGGTGGTAGATCTCGCATTGACACGTTGACGCGCCTGCATTTGGAAGCGAATTGTTACAGCTTCTCGATGTGTCGAAACATGCGCGCGTTGCGCCATGTATGTTGTTATAATTCTTAGTTTCTAAACGAGAGGTACTGCTCACCCTCTTAGTGTATCGACGTGCGCGTGCAACGCAAGGTGTCTTCGTACTTAGTTTTTATTTGGAGGTGTTACACCTCCTTCCTGGTGCGTCGACGCGTGCGTGCTGCTTTTAGCGTCTTCATACTTAACTTTTGAACGAGAGGTGTTCACCTCTAGGTGCATTGACGCGCGCGTGCTGCGCTTAGCGTCTCCATACTTAGCTTTCGAACGAGAGGCGTTGCTACCCCTCTTAGTGTGTTGACACGTCCGTGCTGCGCTTAGCGTCTCCATACTTAGCTTTCGAACGAGAGGCGTTGCTCCCCCTCTTAGTTGACGCACGCGTGCTACGCTTAGCGTCTCCATACTTAGCTTTCTAACGAGAAGTGTTGCTCCCCCTCTTAGTGTGTTGACGCGCGGGTGCTACTCTTAGCGTCTCCATACTTAGCTTTCAAACGAGAGGCGTTGCTCCCCCTCTTAGTGTGTTGACCCGCGGGTGCTGCGCTTAGCGTCTCCATACTTAGCTTTCAAACGAGAGGCGTTGCTCCCCCTCTTAGTGTGTTGACGCACGGGTGCTGCCCTTAGCGTTTCCATACTTAGCTTTCGAGATGCGCTGCTCCCCCTCTTAGTGTGTTTAAGTGTGCGTGCTGCGCTTGTCTGGCCGAAGGTAAAGCGATTCGACTTCGAGATCCGGTCCTCGAGCGACTCCCAGGGGTCGAAGTATACAAGTGTCGACGACTTACGAAGACTTCTTCTCGTGACAAAAGGAAGAAAGTTGAGGTTGGAGCTAGTTCGCCTATCTTTCTTGCCCCCCCCCCGGTCGAGGGACCGATCATCGGAGGAGGATATTATTCGCTTAGGTATGTTGTAACTGTCGTGTCCTTCCGTTGTACTTGTCAGGCTTATCTGAGTTTTGGTTGGAGTTATGTTAACTCTTGCGCCGGGGCGTGATGATTTGGTTTGTATTTTTTACGAGGGTATTGCTGGCTCTGAGTGGGTGCCCTTCTCTTCTGAATATAGGTGCCATTTGCAGAGCGTTCGCACTTGAGCATACCCAGGGTTGGTGTGCGTGAGCTGTCTGTTATTGTTTGTATGGGGATCACAAGGCTCCCCCACGATTCTAAGGATGTTTGCTAGTATGCCCAAGGTTCTGGAGCTGGAAGCTTCTACTTTTGTGTTGTCGGGTTTATGTCGCTATTCTCGAGGTCAAGGTAGCTGCGCTTCCTAAGAAGGCTGATGGTAATGATGAGGCGTATGTCCTTGCCTTGCAAGCTGTGCATTAGAGCACTTACAAGGAGGCGAGGAATGTTGCTATTTCTTAGTAAAAGAATTATCCATACTTTAAAGTTATGTACGACTTTGTCGAGGAGTTTATTGAGAAAGTGTACATACCTGCACCTTGATTTTCCTTTGATAAGCTTGGTTCCCTTGCAGAATTTTCCACTGGACATGTGGATGTGATGTGGACTCATGATGGAGCTACCGCCCGGGTTGATTTGGTTTTTGATCCTGATGGGGATGTTAGAGTTGTTGTCGAGACTGCTGTCCAGGATGATATTGTTACGGAGCCATCCAGATATGTGGTAATTCTTCCTATGGCGTTTGATTGACACGCGTATTTTCGTTCGAACTTTGTAGATAGCGTCGCTCCCCTCAGTGGGTTGAGCTTATATTTGGGTGTTGTTCCCCTGAACCCTCTATGTTTATGCGTGTTGTTTGACGATGTCGTATAGACCTGTCATGGATGCTTTAGTAATGCATGATAACTTATTAGTAATTCCATACCTTTGTTATCATAGTTTTTTATATGGTTTGGACTATAGAGTAGATTTGAGACTCGTCCTCTGATTCGATCTAGCATCCGTAGTTGTGCTTATAGGACGTAAGTCGCTATATGTCGCGCGCCCCTCTTGGTTCTCCCAAGGTATGGCATAGTATATGGGTGTGTGATAAACACATGTGTCATATGCTTGTCGTATTTCATGGGTAGTAACGCGCAATATTTTTAGAGAGGTACTTAGCGTTTGTGTTTAGTAATACGCAAGATCCTTATCCCGGTACTTGGCATTTATGTTTAGTATTGCGCAAGATCCTTATCCCGGTACTTTTCATTTATGTTTAGTAATGCGCAATAACCTTATCCGCATGTAGTAGTGCCGTCTCGACGAGGCGAGACTTTAGTTTTTACCGTCTCTTAGTCCACTCTAAGGCGTTGTTGTGACAAGACGCTACTTGTTAGCTTGGTGGGTTTTTCCATCATTTAGTTGGGCACACCCCGTGTAACGTTGTTGCAAGGCGTTCCGATGGTTAATCCATGTACTTACCCTGCAATGCTAGTGCGCCTCCACTTGGTTATTCCATAGGGCGGAACAAAGGTCGTGCAATACGCCTTGTAGTTTTTACCGTCTTTGGGTCATTCCAAAGTGACGTTGTTGGCAAGACACGACTTGCTAAGTTGGATGTGTTTAGTTTCCACTACTTGGGAACGCCCGTTGTAGTGTTATGGCAAGATGTTCCTTGGATATACTAGTACTTATCTTGAAATTCTATTACACCTCTACCTGGTTATCCAAGGGGTTGTACAAGACCGCATTACACGACTTTTAGTTTTTTCCGTCTCTTGGTCCATTCTGAACGACGTTTGTGGCAAGACACTACTTGCTAGTTTGAAGTGTTTCATTTTCGTTACTTGTTTACCTCTAAGATAACGTCTTACAAAACTCGACTTGTAGGTTTGGTGTGTTTTTAATATATTGCATATAGTGTTGTGGCAGGATACACTCCTACCTGCGTAGAAGGGTGTTTAGTAATGAACGCTACTTGTGTTTAGTAGTAGGTTCCCATGGGGTTGCCTTCATATGGAGGATGTCGTGCCATGCTTCATGGGGTTGACCTCGCAGCGAGGATGTCGCACCATGTAATTTGGGGGTGTAATCACGCCCCGGGTGTTTAGTAATCTCTACTGGGCTTGATAGTCCGCAGTAAGATGTCATGGGATTGCCCTCATATAGAGGATGTCGCGCCATGTAATATTGGGTGAATTCACGCCCGGGTGTTTAGTAATGAACGCTACTTTTGTTAAGTAGGTTCCCATGGGGTTGCCCTCATATAGAGGATGTCGCGCCATGCTTCATGGGGTTGCCCTCGTAGCGAGGATGTCGCACCATGTAATGTGGGGGTGAAATCACCTCCCAGGTTTTTAGTAATCTCTACTGGGCTTGATGTCTGCAATAAGATGTCATGGGGTTGCCCTTGTATAGAGGATGTCGCACCACGTAGTAGTTGACCGCCTCTTGTTTTAAAAACCTAAGGAATGGTCGTTGTAATCACGGGGTTGTTCCCGAGATGGGGATGTCGCGCCATGTTACTGATAGATAATCCTTGGTGAAATTCCTAGGATAATAATATGTTGTTGAGGTTGTTCGTAATGGACGAAATATATGCCGAGAGAAAGAGCGTTTTGATTGCTCGTTGTTGACGTCGATTGTTGAAGTGTTGGTGGCGTCTAATATATGCTGCTTGTTGTGTTTAGTGTAATAGCTTGTATTGTTGATGCAAGTTACATGCATAGAGTCCGCTACTTGGTGCAATTCCAGAGTAGGGTAAATTGTTGATGTTTAAGTAAGGTTGTACCTACGAGAATGTATTCACTTCATTAGATAGTTGCATTGCTTGCAATATGATAGAGCATAGATGAAGTTCTACGGTTTTCTTTAATTAGTGTATGTATTTGAAATTTTAGTACGAATAATCCCTTTGATTGACAACGATTAGGCATGGAACTTTTAAAATATTCCTAACCATATGTGTTCGTTGATACATTGCGGTTTCCGCTCTCTAGTCGATGCGCGTCAGTGTATCCATAGCGTCATGCGCATGCATGTATGTGACCGCTACTTGGTATTGTTTCCAAGGTAGGATCTGGTGTTTGAGTAGTTTGCTCGACAAAACGTCGTGTGCTGACATTAGCTTGGAGACTTGCTGCGACAATGCAAGTGATATATATGTGACCGCAACATGGCTTAGATGCCTAAATAGAGTTTTCATAGATAGAGAATTCCAGAGTGTGTTGTATACAACCTCTACTTGGTGTTGTCTCCAAAGTAAGGTGTGCCTTTGATACATCTCTTGTATTTGTACATAATCAGTCTCAAATTTTTTCGCATTGATTCGAGATGTATATTGGTTAGTAAATAATATGGAGCTATAAGTCTCCTTGTAAGGCTATGTCGCCTTCCATGTCTTCCATCTGGACTAGATTAGACTGAACTATTTGATCCTTATATCAGGTTCGCCTAGTTCGTTATGTTCAACTTGTAATGTCAATATGACTGGATCAGACTATTCGGGACTAGTATGTTCCGTTCAGCTTGCATTATGCTCTGACTAAATCAGACTATTCGAGGTAGATATCTTACCTGAGTAGTCTGTTCTATTCAGTTTAGTATTTCGCACAGAGTTATTACCTCTTACTCGAGTTTCGGCAATATGCCGGTTACCTGGACCTTTTTGAGTAGAAGAGATCGTCTTTCGAGTGCGATACCTGATGTTGATATCTTTTGTTAAATCCATATAGGATGTTGAGGTTGCTTTCCTCGTATGTGGATTCCTCTTAAGAAGGGTGGTGTCACGTGTTCGCGTGTTCGCGTGGCCTTTTACTTCTAATTTTCTCCCCTATTGTTAGGTGGAGTGTCAAGCACCTGTTCGTTCGGTGCCCCCCAAGTCGCTTGGCGGTCACAATGTATCTCTTTGCTCGGGTGTGATGAGAATCGGTTGTAAGTAGGATACCGCTGAATCTTTGCAAGAGTCGCAGTTCGCGACGTGCTCCCGTTCTTGTGACGAGCGATGGCCATTTCCCTTGGTGACTGCCGTGTGGCAGCGCCCATATTTGAGGAGGACTTGTAAATTACTTATCCCTTATTCCTTACAATTTGATGCAAGTGTATTTGTTGGTGGGATTGAGTAGGGGTAACAGTTCATGTCTGGAAGCGTGTTTCCGACTGTTGAGAGGCACTGGTACGCCTGCGTCGGGTTTGTGCGTTCTATCAAACAGTGTCCATTTTCTTGGGGCATTGCCTTACTTGATGTGTTTTTCTTTAGTTTTTCCTTAAACTAATTTCCGAGTGTTTTTTGTGCGAGAGGTAGGTAATACCTCCTGACTCTTCATGGTGTTATACCCCCGTAGTGGTTATGACTTGTAGTTTAACTTCTTTTGAAGTTGTTCTTGTGTCACAGATGTATACATGGTTGAGGAATGTCGAACTGACGGGGTCCTCGGTTTTCCTATGTTTTTAATCGAAGATAGTTCTTATTACCAGCGTTTGTTCCAAGTGGCACAATGCCCATCCGTATTAGGGTCCCCTCCTTATTTGCTCGACGAATGAGTATTTGTAAGATGTTAGAGGTAGCTCTGTCGCTTTCTCCACGCGATGAGTTTGGCACAGATGTGCATATAACGTGGGATTCGATCTTGAAACGTTCTACAGTGGTGGTGGGGCTATCAACGTATGCCCCCACTTGGGGATTGTTGGATTATGGTGCTTGTGCGGACGTGACTGAACAATCTGTCATGTCGTAATCTGTGATTTGGTTTCTTTAGGCACCGGTCGGACGGGTGTTTGACCGGATGTGTTTGTTTGTTTCCATTCACGAAGTTTGAAAACGTCTTCGTTACTCTTCCCATGTTGAAGGGTGGTGTAGTAGTTTGAAATTATCTCTTCCTTTTTGCGGTGAGGCTACTCTTGGTTGTCGCGCGCTCGGTTATCCTTCATAGGAGGTGTTGAAGTCTGGTTCTACTTGTGCGTAATTAAAGGTTGAGCTCTTGAATACCCATGACTTGGGTGCATTCTAGAGACGTACGCACTTTGGAGGTGTGCGCGTTTGACATCTAGTGCTCTTCTTTAGTGTTGCTCGCTTGATAGAGCAAGGCGGTTGCGACTGCTCTGATAACTGAAGAGGGGTCCTCGGGAAGCTGTGAGCTTGAATGGTGAACGTTGTTCACTGAGTGGCCAGCTCGGGTGGAGCTTACGTAGTCTGTTATAATTTTCCGGCGGCGATGGTGGTCTGTATCAAGTCGTATTTCGAGTTAGATCGGAACGGTTCAGGATCGACCTTCCCTTGCTTCGTATTTTTCATGATTCCTATTAGTCATTGTTAGGAGATAGAGATATGTAATGCATAGAAATAGTTAAGTTCTTGGAACATTGAATGTATAGTAAGGGGTTATTCCTTGTGTCGGTTGTGAGAGCTCCTTGCGATAGGCATGATAGCGAGCGTCTGGGTGTTTCGCGTTAGTATCCACACCATGAGGCCTGGATTAGGTCGTCTCGTCAGTGTTTTCGGTTGACAACGATTTCCGGTGATAGCGAACCTTTCGGCGGAATGGAGTGATTGCGACGCTTGCAACCTGTTGGTTGGATGCCGATGGTTGGTGGTAACAAGTTACGCAGCGGTGGCAGTGTTAGTGACTGATTTTGTGGTGATAGCAGCGATTGCTGCTGCCTTGATGAGCACTGTTGCAGGGGCGGCGGTAAACACAGTCGCCATAACGGTGGTTGCGACGTCCGGGTAGCGTAGCGTAGCACTCCAGTGTTGGTCTTTGCATGTCTCTTGTGCTGGACTATGCATCTCCTCTTGGTAAGTCACTGTGCGTGCCAATGTTTGTATCGGCTACTTAGCTCTTGGAGGCGAGTAATGACTTTTTGTTCGAATATCGCAGACGGCACCAAATGTTGGGACCATACTCGTGCGAGTCGTCGGATCCTTAGAATGTTGCGTGGTATCTTCCTCGGGTTGTTAGGATTCACGAATGTCAGACATTCGGACTGCGGGAGTGTCAGACTATCGGAGTGTCGGACAGCCGGAGTATCGCGGGTTTGCAAGCCCTTAAAATGGCTAACTGTTTGAGTGTCTACATGTTTAGTCGTTCTTACGTCAGGACGTTGACGTCCCGGAGAGTCAGCGCGCTATTCCTCGCTATACCTGTGCGTGTGTGCCTTGCGGTGAATACGCGTATGTGCGACTTGCGATATATGCGCGTATGCACGCCTTGCAGTGTATGAGCATATGCGCGCCTTGCAATGTATGCGTATGTACGTATCTCTTGCAGTGTATGCGCGCGTTCCTCCTAACACCTACACAAGGGGCAGTATCGACACCACAGGGGGGGTGGTGGTGCGCAATGAGCCCTCTCTGATGCTTAAATGAGAAATCTAGAGAGATAAGGCTAGTGAGAATTCAGAGCTCCCCAGCCAACTCAAGTTATGAAATGGTTGGCTAAGTTCCTATATATAGGGAAACTTGGACACGAACCCGGTTTTGAACAGTCCGACCCCGGTTTAGTAGAAACCGTGAACCGGGCGTGGACGTGAGCTAAATTGGCAAAGGGAAAACTCGTAAATAGTGTAGAAATGCGGGTACATGCGCGTCCCGGGACGGCAATCCGAACCACACCGGATCAGGAAGACAATCCGGTGTTGTCCGGATTGTTAGAAAATCCGGATGAGTCCGGTCTAAATGCGCGTGCTGCCCGTTCGGACTGTTCTAACTCGCGGGTTAGTGTTGACGAGGCCCGAAATATAAATGCGAACCCGAATCGGGCGAATATCCATCACATACACCTCATGATTTTGATCCGCTTCATACTTAGGATGAATCATCAGAAGTCCTCATAACGCAAAGGAATTCCCTCATTGGGAGGAATCATCAGAAGTCCTGCCGCCGAGCCTTCTGAATTAGATGAACCATCTGTATACATGTTCCATATCAAACTTGGGATCATCTATAGGTTGTTCCTCACCCCCCCCCCTTTTCTCAGTCGTTTCATCTTCTAGGATAGGACCCGTGGAATCAACAATGAAATCTGCCAAGGTTTGACCCTTGATTGCTGTTCAACCGCCAATTTGATCATTCTTCCTGATGCATCGGGCCTTTGCAAGAAGTGTTTAAGTGGCTGGTTAGTGAGTACGGTTATTTCATGTGCATGAAAGTAAGGTCGTAACTTTATTGCTGCTACTATCAACGCGTAAAGATTTTTCTCAATCGTTGGATAGTTTATTTCACACTTTAACAAAGTCTTACTTACAAAATACACAGGAAGTTGGGCACCAACCTTGTAGCACCCGGCCAAATTAGAGGACTAAAGTTGCAACTAAAGAACTTCAGGAGCTGAATATTTTAAACCCTAGGTTATATGAAAACACTAGGTTATATGAAACTAATAACAACACTAGGTTATATGAAAAAATTATTATAAAAAGTGACGGGGGCTGAATAATAATCATACAAGGAGAGGGTGCATAGTTCTAAACCCTAGCAGCAACAACAACTTAGTTTCATTCCTCCTCAAGAATCACTCCAAAAGCAAATCTTACATTACAAGAGATGAGGAACGTAATTGAAGTTTTCGAAGAGCTTAAAACGGAGTGGACCAAACCGGTCGAATTGACATGATAATGCCTAAGGAATGTTTCAGTTGTTACCTACGGCATGAGGATGCTAGAAACAAGGTAATACTCCGAAATTTTGATCTTGGTATCCCTTTGCTACTACTTGCCCTATAGAGAGAAAGGTTGGATGTTGTTAAGGGTGAATTCTAGTTTGGATATTTCTATTTTTGTTTATGGCCATGGTTATAATGTAGGGGACCTAAGTAACCTAACACAAGTGACGAAGCCGAATTCCATTGTGTCGTTTGTTAGATATCGAGATTTGAAATCTCAGAAATTTTATTAAACCGTGAACTTTGAGGAAATAAAAGTTGTACTTTTACTGATTATTTAGAAACAAGGGATCTACTAAATTGTAGTTCATTGTAAGGGCTTTCCATTGACACCAAGAACACCCAAAACCGAGCCCGGACGATGGAGAACCGAGCTCCCAAAGTTGGCTCTAAAACCTGTAAAGTCTAGTCTTAGGTTGAAGATGAAGTTGACCACGCCCGGCCAACTTTGATCGGCCCATGTGGGCAACTCAGATTTCGAAACACGACGCCGTTTTCAGCGTTGGAATCGTATTTGAAACCTCCACTTACTATAATTTTTTGGAATATTTCTGAGATGGTAAAAAATGCAGTGAATAATGAGATATCTTGTTTCCACCTAGTTTTATGTGTCGTGACTCAACAGTGAATCTGAAATCTGAATTGGAGCATAGGTGATTTGAGTTCTGAATAAGTGGCTGGAAATTTAGTAGACTTTGTGGTTCGTACAGACAGTCTTAAACTCGTTATTGTATTAGTTTTAGGGGGGTTAAGAACCTATAAACTGTCTAAAGTTTGCCCTATGTGAGATTTTGGTGTATGGAGTTTAAAATGTTGATATTGAATGTCTGAAGTTTCACTTTTGTTGAAATTTGATGTCTCCGTCTAAATTTGCAGTTAAAATTAACATAATTTGGTCATGTGACAAGCACATGACCTAAGAAAAAATAAATTCAAGAACTGCCCCTAGTTGGTGGTGGCCAGCCGGAGTAGGGTGGTGGCCGGCCGAACATAATAGTATAAGGGGCAATTTCGATATTTCACATCATTTCGTCAAATTTAACAGCAAATTTGGATGGAAAACCAAATTTCAACAAGAGTGAAACTTCAGACATTCAATATCAGCATTATAAACTTCAGACAATTTATAGGTTCTTAACCCTTTTTATGGAGATCGGATCGACGAAACTATTGACATTAGTTTCGGGGTTTCAGTTAAGGTAAGTAGGTTTATCTTATTCCTATAGTTACAAAGTAAATATTTTATGCATTGCATGAAGTTTCATTGATAAGCCCTTTTCGAGCATGAATATAATTTTCGTAATTGAAATTATGATCAAGTGCTTGAAGTTCTATTATGAATTACGTATATTTTGATATGACCAATTTTGCAAGAATGTTTCCGTCATATGTTTCGATATAAGATTTGATAGGAAATTAGTTACTAGAAACTTATTTTAAGAAGTTCGACCTTTGTCTCTGACTAGGTGCTCGTAAGTTTGGCTACGGTTTGGACCCTCACGAGGGTCCCTCCAGGGTATGCATACGAAGATAGGTCGATTCTGGCCGACCCAACGGAATATCTGGGCTATGTATTCCCATGAGCGATAAACATTGGAGCTGACCTAGCGGCATACCTGGGCTCTGCATCCTTCCAATGGGGGTTAAACATTGGAGCCTTCCTACAGGCATCGTAGGCGTGGTGAAAATACTAGCGCAACCTCTGATTTTGTTCTGTTATGAATTTCGATTAAGTTCGAAACCTCTGTTCTGTTCCGTTCCGACTTTCGATTAAGTTGGAAGCCTCTGTTTCTGATTGACCTCTGACTCTGATTCGTTTCTGAATTTGGATAAGTTTTGCATCTACTGTTTAACCTCTGATTTTTACCAAATATGTTTCGTGGAAAGTTTTCAACTCTGCCTTGTTTTGAAGTTCTTTGAAATCTTTATGTTTATACTCGTTATGATCTAGAAATAAATATATTTATATATTTATATATTTTTCGAGAGCTTGATCCAATAGGAATAAGTGACCACTACTTACTGAGTTGCTCCATAGCTACTTACCCCTGTTCAACTCCTCAGTTTCAGGACGAGATAATAGTACTTCAAATCATCAGTACCTAGGGACGTTCTATATGACATTTTAAGGCGTTAATTTTTTGATGATATCAGAACGCATAGCAGAAGTATGAAGTTGTCAACTCTTCATGTTCAGGATAAGCATATAGAGCATCAGGTGGTCGGTGTCTGATGACGTGGAAACAATGAATTTCTAGATGATTTCAAAGAGCGCCGTAGAACTATCAAGTTGACGTTGTTCCCTTGCATTGGAGATTTATGTATAAAGAGTTATTGGATTCTATAAGTACCATGATTCACTGTTTTAGAATACATATGAAATTTGAGTTTTGTCTAATTAAAGGATATTTAGGGGCTTCGTTATTTACCGGTTTAGTACTAGTAAATAACAACCATCACCCCTAACTCCCAAGGTAGATTTCGGGGCGTGACAAGCCTCTTCCTTTATTAACACAAGACTTACCGTAACATCACTTATTGATAAATATAAGCGTTAACAGGTCTTTTGGTCTATGATGTTTGACAACGTTTGGGTTTTGGTCCATGATGTTTGTTTTTGCCTAGTTTTGGTCTCACATGTTTGCACATTTTTTTAGTTTTCGTATTTCTGTTACATTCCGTCCATATTTTCCGTTAAGTAACATGTACAAGTCACGTGATCCACCCTAAACTTTTAATATTATTCAATTTAGTCCCTCTAATACTTTCCTAAAAAAAATTGTTCAATTTAGCCCCAACGTTGGACCTAGTTGTCCAATTTGACCCCATTTTTAAAACTTTGGGGCTAAATTGAACAAAAAAGTTAGAAAAGTATTAGAAGGACTAAATTGAACAAAATTAAAAGTGTAGTTTGGATCACGTGACTTGCACATGTTACATAAGGGAAAATATGGACTGAATGTAACGGAAAGACCAAAACTAAAAAAATATGCAAACATACGAGACCAAAACTAGGCAAAAACAAACAACATGGACCAAAACCCAAAAGTCGTCAAACATTATGGACCAAAAGACATGTTAACCCTAAATATAAATACAAGACTTCGCCTGGGGTGCGTTTCGCCAAAGGTGGGAGGGTGAGAAGATGTTCCTTGAGTTGTTGAAATTCCTCTTCGCATCAGTCCGTCCACTCGAATTTCTTGTTTTCCCGCAACACTTAAAAAAATGGCAAAGATTTTTCTCCTATCTTGGATAGGAATCTGCTCAGCGATGCCAATCTTCCGTTGAGGCGTTGAACTTCTTTATGGCAAGTGTGTGAGTGCATCTCTTCTATAGCTTGCAACTTTTCAAGATTCACCTCTATTCCACGCTGGCTTACCATAAATCCCAAGAACTTTCCAGACTGTACCCCGAATGCACACTTCGTGGGATTCAATCGGACCTGATGCAGATGCATCCTTTCAAATGTGGCCATCAAGTCTCTTACATGATCCGCACTCTTCCTTGACTTTACCAGCATGTCATCCACATATGCTTCCATCGTTTTGCCAATAAAATGGCAAAAATCTTATTCACCATCCTCTTATAGGTGTAACCCGCATTAAGGCGTCTGAATGGCATCACCTCATAATGATAAATATCATTATATGCGTAAAAGGCTGTGTGAGGAGAATCTTGGGGTGCCATCTTGATCTGATTGTAGCTCGAATAAGGATCTATAAAGCTCATAAATTCATGCCCATAGGTAGCATCCACAAGTTGATCGATTCTAGGTAAGGGATATGCATCTTTTGGACATGCCTTGTTTAAATCACGAAAATATACGCACATATGCCACTTCCCGTTATACTTACGAACCAGCACCGGGTTGGCTACCCATGATTGAAATTTGAGCTCTTTAACGAAGCTAGCATCAAGCAATTTGCCAACTTCTTGTCAGATGTCAACCTTTTGTCTTCTCCCATAGGCCCTCTCTTCTTCACGATTGGCCTTATAGCAAGGTTGAGCCTTAGTTATGAGAAATAATCTCCATGCTAATACCTGTCATATCGCTTTGAAACCAAGCAAACAATTTCTTGAATTCCCTTAAAAGTGAGATGAGGGCTTCTTCATGTTCCTTGGTAAGGAGAGCACCAATGCGGACGACCCTTCCTGGTCCATCCACCTCTATCTCTTTCAACTTTTCAATTGGAGACGAACGACCCTTATCCTCTCTTGGATCAGTCTCCCTGACAATATCTATGGTTTCACCCATCGACTGATATTTTCTCCTTAACGCATTGACGTAGCAATTTTGAGAGGCCACCTGATCTCCCTTGACTTCCCCCATATCATGCTTTGTTGGCAATCTCAATACTTCATGTGATGTGGAAGGAACGATCATGTAATGATTGATCGTCGTTCATCCGAAGATTCCGTTGTAGGCGCTAGAAACATCTACAATTATAAATGAGACTTGCAACTCTAGCTTCCTTCGTCCCGAACCCATAACCACAAGAAGAAGAATTGATCCCAACGGATAAGAATTCGATCCCGCAAAACCAATTAGTGGGAAATTAATCGGCTTGAGATCCGACTTGGTTTTGCCTAATGTCGTTAAAGCCTCGAGGAACAGAATGTCTGAAGAACTTCCTCCATCAACTAGAATCTTCTTCACATAACAATCCAGAATGTTCAGAGTCATCACCAGTGCATAATCATGAGGGAAATTTACTTGCTTCATGTTATCTTCTGAAAAAGAAAGAATTGACTTCTCCAATGACATTGGACGCTTCCTTGATAGCACAATGTCACTAGCCTGAGAAGCCTACACTTCCCTAACATTATTCACCACCCCTCCAGAGGCATAGCCACCATGTATCATATTGATGACCTTCTTCTGTGGGGGATTGTCTTCCATCACCTTCTTCCCTTTGTCTTTGGACGGGAGCAAAGGGAGAGGGCTTCATGACCTCTTTCGAGATCCTTCAAAAAAAATTCCCAAGTAGCCTTGTTGGGTCATTTTTTCGATCTCTTATCTCAATCATATGCAATTATCGGTGTGGTGTCCTTTACATTGTTGATATTCACACCATTGGTCCGCATGGTTTCCCAATTTCTCTCCGGCTTTCTTTGGGGGCGTGGTGTATCAAGACCCTTCTGTCTCATCTCATGTAAAATAACTGAAAGCTCCCTATTCAAAGAAGTAAAACGAACTTCTTGAACGCCATTCGACCGATGTCGATTCTCCTCTATGCGTGGACCGCCGCGATGACGATTCTCTAGAGCCACCCACGTTAATAGTTGACGTTGGCCTTGTGGGGTAGCAGTATTTTCCTTCTTCTTCTTGTTCGTCTCTCCCTGCACCGATTCCACAATCTTCTTTGGTTTGCGGAACGACCATGTGGGACTTCACTAGAGCTGCCAGTTGCTCAAGTGTATAAATTGGCTTCAAAGCCATATTATCCTTCAAAGCTGCTCCTAGGCGTCCGAGATTTATCTTAAAAGCTCGTATAATCTTCCCTTCAGTCATATCTTCATCGATATCGGTCAGATTCTAGTTAAAAAGAGCATAGTAACTCGCCAAAGTTTCATCATGTCCTTGTCGAACCTCATCAAGTGAATTTGTACCATTGAGAAGTTGACGAGTTCCTAAATAACGCTGCAGGAACTTGGACTTCAAATACTTCCACGAACTCACCGAGCCCTTAGGCAGGCCAAAAAACCAATGTGAGGCTACACCTGCCAAAGTGGTCGGGAATAATAAAGCAATGTGATTATCATCTTTGGTTCGTCCCAGCATTGAAGCCTCATGCTGCTGCACGTGCTCCAGAAGGTCACTTTTCCCTTTATAGCGCGGGATTTCTAGCGGAGTCACTCCATCCGGTATAATGATGTCCACTAAGAGAAAGGATGGGAAGCACGATCCCTCAGATTATGAATTATTTTGAACCGAGACTCCTCCATCTTCTTGGTGATTAATGCCTCTATCTGTTCAACAGTTATCCCCCATGTAGGTTCAACAGGGACCGAAGGAGGTGGGGGCGGCATAGCCGTACTAACATTCTAACTTGCTGGAGGAGGAGAAGGAGGTGCATATGGTTGATATGGAGGAGGTTGATAATGTTGATACTGCGGTTAATACAGAGGAGGAGGAGAAGGGACCTGTTGCTGAGTAGGTACCTCTCCTTCTCGTACTGTAGAAGAAGACAATACCAAAGGGGTGAACAAACCCTAAGGTGGTGGAGGCATATCGCCTTGGGATCTCATCGCCTCTCTATATGCCAACAGGCATCAAAAGAAGCCATAAGCACTGGAGCTACAGGATAATTCCTGGGAAGTCCACTCTGAGGGGGCATCGGATAGGGAGGAACTCCATATGAGGGATGTCCATAAGAAGGAACTCCGTGTGAAGGCATTCCATATGAGGTCATTCCATATGGAAACCCGTAAGACGGAGCGGGGCCAAGTGGTGGCCTTTCACGAGCAGATGGTCCTCGAGCCAACGACGTTGACGCCGAAGAGGATAGATCTCCTTGGGCGTGCGATGGTCAATCTTGACGACCAACCGGAAAGATGGACATTAGGAGGATGGAGGATTTTCAGGGTTACCAGTGGTTGGTTCGATTCAGTGGGATGATCTTGAAGGTGGACGAGGTCCATTTGATGGAACACCCGTAGTTTGCCTACTAGCTGTCATTGATCGGGTAACAGCAAGGACTTATTGTAGGAATTTCATACAGACGGCGCGAAGTGTTGGGTTTTGTTCTCCGGATGAAGCTTGAACCTGACCGTCTATGTGCCCGAACCTGCACCAAGGGATAGACCAGGCTTGTGCCCGGTAATCCGCCTCCAAAGCTTAAGTCAATACTCAGATAATAAGCCTAAGAACTGATATGTATTGTAACATGAATGATATTGTAAAAACTGAGAAGAGATATGAATTTATATTTATAGGGAATGACCCATATGGTAACCTGTCTACGCACTTATGATGCACCGAATTTAGTTTTGGGTCAATGAGACTTCGTCATTGTTCTACTTCGAGAAGACGAGAGACCGATCACTTATGTCAAAGCGGTCATTTGTTAATTTTTATATACGAAAGGAGATAATCTCCTCTCTATAGGAGAGGGGTCGACTCCTCTTATAGAGAGGAGTCGTCCCCCTCTCTATAAGAGAGGGGTCGACCCCCTCTCCTTATGGAGAGGGTTCGTCTCCCTCTCCATAGTAGAGGGGACGAGATGACCCCCTCTCCATGGAGAAGGGTCGTCCTCCTCCCTATAGGAGAGGGGACGATCCCCTCTCTAAGGAGAGGGAATCGTCTTCCTCCCAATAGGAGAAGTGACGATCCCTTTCCTTAAGGAAATGTATCGTCACTTCTCATGGGAGAGGGTTCGTTTCTTCTACTTTGCCATTTGACGGTTCACATTGGACCGATTGGAGGAGATTACTATCCCGTTTTTAGACCGATATCCATCACACCTGACCAATAAAAATAGAACAATGCAGTGAAATTCACCTACATTAAATACATATGTACATGTAAGTAAAGACTTTCCAGTTGCGGAGTCTAGCAAATTGTAAGACGCCACCAGGGGAGAATCTCCATTGTGCAGCACTGCAGCTGACAACGACAGAATCGAGCAGCTGACAACGACAGAATCGATGAAACCTAAAACATGCCCTCCAACTTAGCCACGGTAGAACTCCGGTACGGACTTTGACGGCAATCCTAGCTCCTTTGCTCCACGCAATCCTGCAAGAGGGGATAGACCGGGCGGTGACCCAGAATCCCTCTCCGATGCTTAAATGAGTATTCTCGTATGACTGGCAAGCAGTAATCTCAAAGTGTATTAAACTCAACGTAAGTCTTTCTGAGGTGATCTCCTGCCCTTTTATAGGCAAAGAGATGCCTCAGGTACCTGGCGAACCGTTAGGGGTGGTTAGCCCGTATCCCGCATATCTCGGACGCGATCTCGCGTATCTCAGCCATGCCCCGCGCTCCATGTATCTTAACCACGTTCCGCGTATTTCGGCCACGCCCCGCATATCTTGGCCTTATCCTCTGATAACGAGTCCCGACTCCCGTCGGGGACTCCAGAGTTATCTCGTTGTGTCACCGCTCGGGGCCCCTCGTCATCGTGACAGGGCCAATCATTCTCAGGGATTCATCATCGGGACCTACTTAAAGGCTTCTCATCGGGAGCTTCCAGCTCCACTATCGGGACCGACTCCGTCGGGACCTTTTGTCGTCGGGACTCCCTTCGTCGGGACCCTTCTCCTTAGGTCGTCTTGACCATTATTTTGGGCCTAGTGGGCCTGTTTGCCGTTTCCTCTCCGTTAAAGGGCCTGACGGCTATTGTCGAACCCATCATTTGCCCCCAAGACATGAGGGACTTTTAGTTCGTCGTGTCTTCCAACTCCCGATCTTCCGATACTGGAATCGGGGATCTTTCCCTTGGTTTATTTACTCAATTATCAGTCTTCTCCTTCACGTTTCCTCAGGGTTTTGTAGATAACTGTTAAGTCCCAGGGGTCTCCTCGGTTCCTCAGTGCATTAAATGCAGTAGATAATGGGGTGACGTTTTCAGCCCACGTGCCTGATTTTTCGCGCCTGTCCTTTTCTGAAAAGTGCTTTTTGGGCCGTTTCATCATTACGCCCGTTGTCCTTCTGCACGTTTCATCTCAACGGTCCAGATTAAGACTCTTCGACTTCGACGACTCGGATCGAAGTGTCCTTTCAACCTTCTTCTTCGACTATAAAACCCTAGCCATGGTCATAATTTAACTTTTACCGTCTTCAAATTCTCAAGAGCTCTCTGCGATTCCTCTGCGATACCTCTGTGATTCCAAGCCTTGTGATTCCGAAGGTCTTTGGAGTTTTCTCCGATCATCTTTCCGGCGAAGTTTCGTTCATCTCCTTCAACCTCTACTTCATCATGTCTGGTAAGGAATTCCCCTTCGTTGCTTGTTCGTCTTTTTCTTTCTAATTTTCCAAGAGTCCCACTGTATTTTCTTGCCCTGGTTGCTTTTCAGACAGCGGTTCCAGTTCTGAGGGGAGAAAACCCTTTAATTTTGATTATGCTCCGAATGAGATCTCCAACACTGCCTATGATGCAGCTCTCCGAGAGGGTTGCATCACCATCACCTGGGAACCTCGTTTCCCGTATCCTCGACATCGTCCCTCGAGTAACCCTGAGGTTACTCCTCCCCAGAAAGGGGAGGTATTTGTCTCTACGGGACAACTATCAGCGGGGATCAGGTTTCCCTTTTGCGGTAATCTGGTCGAGCTATGCCATCATTACAGAACGCACCCCACTACCTTTTCTCCCCATGCTATCCGCCTCTGGAACGCCTTTCAATTCCTCTGTCTCCGACAGAAGTGGGTCTACAGCCTCCAACTCTTCAGAACCTTTTATGGGATGAAGTGCAATGAGGCGGGGGTTTGCGCCTTTAACCTTATGCCCAAGTGGAGTAAGCAGTAGCTTGCCCGGTACGGTTGGACCAGTGACACCTGGAAGGTGGTCAAGGGTCGGGGACTCTTGATTGATACAGGGTCCGACAACAGTAGCTGGAAGAAGAGCTACTTCTTTATCCGTCATTCCTCAATTCCTTGGCCTCGTTGGGAGGTGGCAGCGGACCCTCCGCCTGCTTTCCACACTTATGCTGACGAGGATTTTGAGACTCTCCAACTTATCCAGCTTTATCGGTGGGAGGAGTCTTACACTCCTCTCAACGCCAACTCACTCGTGGAGCGGGACCTGGTGCACGCCGGGATCCGACTCCTCGATATTGTTTCTGGGGGGCAGCTCTTCGACGGCCCTTCCAATATGGTTCCTTGGGTAAACTTCTAACTCTTCTTTGTTTACTGTTTGCAGCCAAGAAGGTATCTGTGCTGACCGATCTGTTCCTTAAGCAGGGGGAGACTGATACTGTCCGCCCCTCGCGGAAGAGGAAGTCCGCCAAGAAGACTGCTGCTAGGTCGGGGTCTCCTTCAGCAGAGCAACCCAAGCGGAAGCGGGTGGATCTGGACCAGCTCTTTGATGTCCAGAATGCTGAAGAAGGTAAAAAACTCCGACTTGCTATTAAATCATACAAAAGGATGGTCCCGACGGACTTGATTTCTTCGACCAAGGAAGCCCGCATTGCTGATGTCAAAAGAATCCTTCGAGGCGAAACTCCCCGAGTCTTGAAGGCAGGCTACTATCATTATCGTGGGAAGGATCAATACGTCTCCCGACGTATCATCTGGTGTAAGAATCCCGATGAACTTCCTGACTACCTTTCTGAAGCTTCTCATCCTCCAGGTGCAGGTCGCTCGGGAGCTCCATCGGGTGCTGCAGCTTCCACAGACGCACCGTCTTCAGCGGGGGTGCCTTCCTCAGCTGGAGAGAAGGCACCGACTGGCGAACAATTTCGTCAGGTGGAGACCTTAAACTCCTCTGAGGAGACTGACGAGGGTGGCCCCCCTCGTCAGCGTCGGAAGGCGGGACAATCCCCCTTGAAACCAACCCCTAAGGGGCCGCCTCCTTCATCCTCTCCGCAGCAGCGGCAGCCATCCCCTATTCATGAGTTCACTCCTTCCCCTGTTCGGGCCGAGACGGAGGCATGCCCTTCCATTCCTCGTCCTCTTTCTCCTCTTGCTCTTGATGGGAACTTCTACAAGCCCTTCGATTCTTCACAAGAGAATGCCCCCTAGACTCCTATCCAGACGCTTCAGGGAGTCCCTCTCACACAAGGGGAGCAGGACCAGGAGCTGGCCCTGCACCTGCTGGCGGGTTCGATCCTGCCTTCTATGCGGCATCCGATTTGCCTCAATCGGACGCACATGCAGCGGGATGTCCGAAATATGGCCATGCGCCGTATACAGGTAAGACTTCGCTTCTTCATCTTTTGATGATAAATCGGGTCGTTTGTCCTTTAACATTTTTCCTTCCTGTTTCAGGAGCTTGGGGACGTCAACCGCCTCATCGGGTATGTTATTGCCTATGATGAGTCCCGGGAGCGGGACCGAGGGATCCGTGAGCAGCTTCAGGAGGATCTCAAGGCCTCCCAGTCTTCGCGGGTGAAGCTTGTTAAAGAGCAGGCTGTCCTCAATCAGAAGATTCGGGACCTTCAGCAGCAGATCGCGGACTTTGAGGGGCTCTTGAGGCAAGAGCGGCAGGAGCGGGGGCGGTTGTGGACAGGCTGACCCAGGAGAAGAAGGCTGCCGAGGACAAACTGGTCCTTGAGAAGAAGGCTTTGGAGGAGCTAATCGCGGGATTTCCTGCGCAGCTGGCTCAAGCGGAGGAAAAGGGCCGGGAGGACTATCGGAGGTCTGAGGGCTTCCAAGCTGATGCCATGAAGTTCTTTGGCGCGGAGGTGGAGAATACTCTCTTCAATGCGGTTGAGGAGCTCCACCTGGAGTACGGGGATGCTATCAACTTCGACAAGTCTCCTTCCCTCGCTCCCTTTGCGAAGAAGTATTTTGCTCTTTCCGAGGAGAGTGATGGGGGGAGTACCCCCGCAATTGTCGAAGATGCTTCTGAACTTCCAAGTGCGGACGCCCCAATGGCCAATCCTCCCGAAGCCAACCCTCTGGATCCTTCTGTTACCGACTCCGCGGACCCAGCTGCTGCCAACGCTGCCAACAAGGACCAAGCTTGAATGTTTACTTTTAGAGTCCTTGTATCTTCTTCTCTTTTGTCATCGTCGGGCCCTTGAGCCCTTATTAATATCAGAATTCTTTAGTTCCGATTCTTTCGTTGCACTTCTCCGAGTGACTTTACTATACGCTCTTAGGTCGAAACCTCGACACTTAAGACATTCTCGTATGTCCTTCCTGACGATTTTATCTCGCGCGCCACTTAAGGCGACTTAATATCGTGCACCACTGAAGGCGACTTTACATCGTGCACCACTTAAGGCGACTTAATTATTACTTAGGATAAACCTAAAGGTCGTGCACCACTCAAGGCGACTTTACATCGTGCACCATTTAAGGCGACTTTTTGATACTTAGAATAAATCTAAGGATCGTGCACCACTTAAGGCGATTTAGTCCCGCGCATCACTTAAGACGACTTAATTATTACTTAGAGTAAATCTAAGAATCACGCATCACTTAAGACGACTTAATATCGTGCACCACTCAAGGTGACTTTTCGATACTTAGAATAAATCCAAGGATTGTGCACCACTTAAGGTGACTTTTCTCATGCACCACTCGAGGCGACTTTTTCGTGCACCACTCAAGGCGACTTTTTTCGTGCACCACTGAAGGCGGCTTTTCTTGTGCACCACTGAAGGCGACTTTTACACTTAGTATAAATCTAAGGACAACTCTTTTTGGAAGCAACCTCTTTATTTATTGATGGCATAAAATTGTCTTACATCGAATTGAACGATAAACAGCATACACCACTTAAGGCGATTTTACATCGGGCACCACTTAAGGCGACTTTATCGGGCACCACTTAAGGCGACTTCATCGGACACCACTTAAGGCGACTTCATCGGGCACCACTTAAGGCGACTTCATCGGACACCACTTAAGGCGGCTTTCTTTAAGCATGGTGTTTCTTCAAGTGTTCGCCACTAAAAGAATGCTTCAACGTTCTGCCATCGAGGTCTTCCAACTTGTACGCATTTGGAGCTGGCATCCCCACGACCTTATAAGGTCCTTCCCATTTTGGTGACATCTTGTTGATTCGATCCAAAAGGGTGAACTCGTTGCGACGCCAAACCAGCTCCCCGACGAAGAACTGTCGGGACTTCACTCGCCGATTGTAGTACCTGGCCGTCGCCAAACGCATGCGAGCTTGGACTTCATCGGCTTCCCGCCTCTTCTCTCCGAGTAAGTCCAAGTCCAGACGTCTCATCTCATCGTTCGTCAGGGGCTCGTAATATCTCATCTGATGGGACGCCACAGCTACTTCCACGGGGGCGACAGCCTCCGTGCCATAAACGAGGCCAAACGGAGTCTCCCCGGTTGATCGTTTGGGTGTCGTTCTAACAGCCCAAAGCACGTTTTCCAGTTCGTTCAGCCATTTGCCCTTCAAAGCATAGACCCTCTTCTTGAGGCCGTCCATCACGATTTTGTTGGCTGATTCTACCTGGCCATTGGTCTGAGCATGGCGCACAGAAGCTGTTCGATGCTCGATGTTCAACTCCTCCAAATACTCCCTTACCTGAGAGCTGTTAAACGGTAGACCATTGTCGCTGATCACCACCTTAGGAATCCCGCATCTGGACACGATGTGGGTCTGGAGGAACTTGACGATCTGGTTCCCCGTTGTTCTGGCCAACGCTTTCGCCTCTGTCCATTTCGAAAAATAATCGATAGCCACAAGTAAATACTTACATTGACCTTGTGCTTGCGGAAGAGGTCCCACCAAGTCGATGCCCCACTGCGCGAAGGGCCATGCGCTCTTGATGGATGTCAGATTAGCGGCCGGAGCCACGATACTCGGGGCGTACCTCTGGCACGCGTCGCAGGATCGGACCATCGCCATTGCTTCTTTGTTCATCGTGGGCCAATAATAGCCCAAATTCAGCACTTTCCTCATGATTGATCGGGCCCCTTCGTGGCAAGCCGCGACCCCTTCGTGCACCTCCTTCAGAATCCGATTGGTGTCGGGTTCTGCTACACACTTCAAGTACGGAGTCGAGAACCAGCCCTTCTTGTACAGTTGATTGTCCAGCATCACATATTTAGATGCGATCCGACATATCCTGTCTGCTGCTACCTTATCCTCGGGGAATGCCCCCGTAGTCAGATACGCGACTATCGGGGTCATCCAAGTGGGCTCTTCCTCCGATTTTGTCTCAATGGTGCACACCTGCGTTGGGTCGATGTTTGATAAGATCACTTTCTCCAGGAAGTGCACCTTCCGATTTTCTTCCAAGGGTGCCCCCAGGTCAAATTTGCTCAAGGCGTCTGCCTCTACGTTCTCCTCCCTCGGGATAGCCTCGATATCGAAGCTTTTGAAGCTCTCTTTCAGGGCTTGTACCTCTCGCAGATACCTTTTCATTATCGGACTCCTTGCTTCGTATCGCCCTTGAACCTGGTTCACGATTAACGCTGCGTCGCACTTCACTCTCAAGTGATCGATTCCAGTGCCTTTAGCAATTTTTAGGCCCGTGATAAGAGCTTCATACTCTGCTTCGTTGTTTGTGGCCTTGAATGTTAAAGCCAAGGCGTATCGGAGCGGTTAACCTTCACCCGGTGGTATCAACAAAAAGCCCGCTCCTGATCCGTCCGAACTCGCGGAGCCATCCGTGTACATCTCCCAGGTATTTTCCTTGTTTGGCTGTTCTGATTGCTCTGCCCTCTTTGGTTGTTCTTCTATCGGGACCTCCATGGTTGCCCCCTCTACAGGGCCCGCCTCTTCTAGGTCGGGGGCTGTAGACTCTGCTATGAAGTCTGCTAATGCCTGGCCTTTAATGGCTGTTCTCGGAGCGAAGTGTATGCGAAACTCGCTAAGCTCTACTGCCCATTTCACTAATCTCCCCGACGCATCCGGTCGGTTCAAAAAATGCTTCAAAGGCTGGTTCGTTAGCACAGTGATCTCGTGTGCGTGGAAATATGGCCTTAGCTTCCGAGCAGTAATAATCAACGCAAAGAGGTACTTCTCAACGGCGGGATAGTTCAATTCAGATTTGGAAAATGCCTTGCTTACATAATAGACGGGGACTTGATTACCCTCGACAATCTTTACTAACACAGAGCTAATGGCAAATTCAGAAACAGCCAAATAAAGGTAGAGCGGCTCGCCTGGAACCGGTTTCGCCAGCGGCGGGAGTGTGCGAAGGTGCTGCTTGAGTGCTTGGAACGCCTCCTCACATTTGGCGGTCCATTCGAATTTTTTGTTGGTCCTCAAGACTTCAAAAAACGGCATTGATCGGTCGCTGGCTTTGGATAAGAAGGGATTCATTGCCGCTAGTTGGCCATTCAGCACTTGCACCTCCCGATGGTTTATCGGAGATTGCATCTCCTCGATTGCCCTCAGCTTCTCAGGTTTCACTTCAATTCCTCTTTGGCTCACCATGAAGCCCAAAAACTTCCCCGATTGGACTCCGAAGGCGCATTTCGACGGGTTCAAGCGAACCTGATGGAGCCTCATCCGCTCAAACGCCATGGTAAGGTTGTGCACGTGATCCTCGGCTTGTCGGGACTTCACCAGCATATCATCCACGTAAGCTTCCATGGTTTCTCCCAGCATATCTCCAAACAGTTTGTTCACCATCCGTTGGTAGGTTGCCCCGGCATTGATCAACCCGAAAGGCATGACATCATAGTGATAGATGTCACTGTCTGCATAGAACGCTGTATGAGGAGCGTCTTCCTTGGCCATCTTGATCTGGTTGTAGTCTGAATACGCATCCATGAAACTTAACAGCTCATGTCCCGATGTGGCATCTACCAGCTGGTCGATCCTCGGGAGTGGATAACAGTCCTTTGGGCAAGCCTTGTTCAGGTCGCGGAAGTCCACGCACATTCGCCATTTCCCGTTGGTCTTCTTTACCAGCACTGGGTTGGCCACCCAAGTCTGGAATCGGAGCTCCTTAATGAACCCAGCATCGAGCAACCTGCCCACCTCCTGCTGGATCACGATCTTTTTATCCGTGCCCATCAGACGCCTTTTCTGTGTGATAGGCTTGATCGCGGGGTCTATCTTCAGCTCGTGTACGATCACATCGGGGCTGATTCCTGGCATATCGCTGGGGGACCAGGCAAACAGCTCCTTGAACTCCTTCAACAACTCCACCAATTTTTGGGCTGTCTCTTCAGTCAGAGCAGACCCGATTTTTACCTTCCTCTGGGGTCCGTCGATCTCGACTTCTTTCAGATCTTCTACGGGAGCGGGACGCCCAATCTCTTCTCTGGGATCTGTGTCTGTCTGGAGGACAGTCATGGCCTCTCGCCTCCTCCTCCGGGTGGCATTAACATAGCATTTTCGGGAAGCCACCTGGTCGCCTTTGACCTATCCGACTCCGTGGTCGGTCGGGAACTTCATCTTCTGGTGCACAGTCGAGGCAACCGCCATCAGGGGATTAATGGTGGTTCTCCCGATAATCGCGTTGTAGGTCCCCGCGGAATCAACCACGACAAACTCCACGTTCCTCCTTTCTGATTTCCACCCGCTACCAAACTCCACTGGTAAGGTGATTACTCCTAGCGGATAGGAGGTTGAGCCAGAGAACCCGACCATCGGGAAGTTTGCCTCCTTCAGATCTTTCTTTGTCTTCCCCATAGCTTCCAGCGCGTCCATGAATAGAATGTCGGAGGAGCTCCCTCCGTCGATTAGAATTCTCTTCATCTCGAACCCGTCTACATCCAAAGTTACTACTAAGGCATCGTCGTGCGGGGTCTCCACGCCTATGAGATCTTCCGACGAGAAGGAGATTACCATCTCTTCTTTCAAGGTCCAAGATCGGGACCTCTTACCCAGTACCACTGCCGTAGGGATCCTAGAGGCATAGACCTCTCGGGCGGATGAGGTATCACCCCCAGCAGCAAATCCTCCATGAATCACGTTGATAACTCGTCTCTCCTTGCGAGTACCGGATGGCTCTGGATCAGTTCTCTTCTTTTTTGGGGACCGATCGCGGGATCGGTAACGGGACCGCGATCGGGACCGAGAGCGGGATCGACACCGTTTATCCCCGACGAATTCCTTGAGCTTCCCCTTCTGGATTAGCTTTTCAATCTCCTTCTTCAGTTCCCGACAGTGATTGGTGTCGTGACCGTTTGCGCGGTGGAATCTACAGTAGCGATCCGTGCGGGATCCCAAGAATTCTCCATCTTTCTTCGGGGGGTACCTGGAGATACCTTGTCGTTCCATGACTGTCAGCACTTCCGCCATGGAGCAGTTGAGAGGAATGTCAAAATCCTCCCGCTTATCTTTCCTTGAAGAACGCCTATCGTCCCTCCGATCCGGACGACCTCGATTCTTGCCACTATCGGGTTTACCCTTTGACTTACGATCGTCGAAAGGTTTAATCGACTGCTTCCCTTTGTTCGACTTTGGAGGCTCCAGTTCTCCTGCGGCTATCTTTGACTCCTGGACATCGATCTGCCGTTTCACCCACTTCTGTAATGCCTCCATATTCCACACAGCTTTCTCAGCCACGCTGTGCATCAAGTCGGAGCCATAGGGGGCGGTCAGGTTCCGAATGAAGGTACGGATGGTTTCGCCCTCTGAGATTTCTTCGTCTATCTCTGCTACACTGGCTGTGTACCGCTGGTAATAATGAGCCAGCGATTCGTCGGGCCTCTGCACTACCTGAGTCAGGGACCTCACGCTCTTCAATAGACGCCTCCGACCCTGGTACTGCTGAATGAATCGGTCATGCATGTCTGCTCAGCAGGTGATGCAGCCTGGGGGCAGACTAAAGAACCAGGTCAGGGCCCTTTCTCCCAGTGTGTTCGGGAACAACGTACACACTATGTCTTCACTTGGGGCTCTTCCCAGACACGTCATGAGGTGCTTCTGGACGTGGCGAACTGGATCTCCTTCGCCATCATACTCCTTTATCGTGGGGATGCCTAGCCCAGGCGGGGCTAGGGTGTCAATGAGTCGGGGGACGAAGGGATGAGTGGATCGATCCCTTAGCTCCGACACCAGTGGCTTCTGTTCTCCCATACATATATTCACGATCTTTACCACCTGGTCGGGAGTGATGGGACCATTCAGGGGAATGGTCCTGTGTTGTACTGGTCCTGGCCCATCAACCACGAACCTCTCCGGCTGACCGGTTACCCTACCTCCGTCCTGGCCTCGGGGCAGGACTTCTTGTGCATTCCGACCCTCTGTCGGCGGGGCCACTTCCTCCAGAAGGGGCATCTCCTCCTGCCTCCTCGCAGCTTCTCTTCGGTCCAAGAGAGACTCTACGGCCGCCAGAAACATGGGCATGGCTTCCGCCACGGCCCTCGTCAAGTCTGTAGCTGGGGGAGCCTCCTGCCCCCTATTGCCCTGGTGCTGAGGAGCAATATCTTCGGGATCTCCGTTGTGCCCCCCTGTCTGGGAGAGCTCAGCCGGAGGATGATTCTGGTTTTCCTCCTGTTCTGGTACTGAATCCAGATTCGTTGCAGCGGGGTGACGGGTACCACCGGATTGTCCCTGTCTTCTGTTCTTGCCAGCCGCCATTGATCGAGTAGAAGGCATATCAGCTTTTTGTTTGTTTCCCACAGACGGCGCCAATGTTGGATCACGGTAGAACTCCGGTACGGACTTTGACGGCAATCCTAGCTCCTTTGCTCCACGCAATCCTGCAAGAGGGGATAGACCGGGCGGTGACCCAGAATCCCTCTCCGATGCTTAAATGAGTATTCTCGTATGACTGGCAAGCAGTAATCTCAAAGTGTATTAAACTCAACGTAAGTCTTTCTGAGGTGATCTCCTGCCCTTTTATAGGCAAAGAGATGCCTCAGGTACCTGGCGAACCGTTAGGGGTGGTTAGCCCGTATCCCGCATATCTCGGACGCGATCTCGCGTATCTCAGCCATGCCCCGCGTATATCGGCCACGCTCCGTGTATCTTAACCACGTTCCGCGTATTTCGGCCATGCCCCGCATATCTTGGCCTTATCCTCTGATAACGAGTCCCGACTCCTGTCGGGGACTCCAGAGTTATCTCGTTGTGTCACCGCTCGGGGCCCTCGTCATCGTGACAGGGCCAATCATTCTCAGGGATTCATCATCGGGACCTACTTAAAGGCTTCTCATCGGGAGCTTCCAGCTCCACTGTCGGGACCGACTCCGTCGGGACCTTTTGTCGTCGGGACTCCCTTCGTCGGGACCCTTCTCCTTAGGTCATCTTGACCTTTATTTTGGGCCTAGTGGGCCTATTTGCCGTTTCCTCTCCGTTAAAGGGCCTGACGGCTATAGTCGAACCCATCAGCCACCAAAAGCGTTCGAATCCAAATCAAATTGGGAATATAATCCAAGGTCGTCGAGCGCCTAAGGTCCCGAGCACCATGGTCGAACTCCTTTAAGAAATAAAACATAAAATTTCCACTGCAATTAAATTATATGTACATAGCCAGTTGCAATTAAACAAAAAATGTAACCTAATTGATTCTAATAGCCGGGACTTTTCTATGGAAATGCAGCATTTCGGAACGGCGTATTAACAATATATTATATTCATTAATAGGTGGTTTAATGAGTTTCGGTCTGGTCTGGTTCAATTCGTTCTGTTTTAACATCGTTTAACAACGTTAAAATGTCCCGTTAAATTCCTTTGGATGTACCGTAACTCAATAGTATAGTAGATGGCGAACCCTAAAAACCTTCACATAAAATCAGGACTTCCTTTATTCGTCTATACCTTTTTCAATCTCCGTTGGTGTACATTCGGGACTTCCATAGTTTTGCTTACCTTTTCCAAGCTCCGTTTGTTTACAGTCAATTCCACTCGAGGTTCGTCTGCTACTTATATTCCAAATCCGTGCTGACGTTCGGATCTGTATCTAGTGTAGTGATTTGTGTTAGGGTTCTTGTATTCCTTCTTAATAATTAGGCTACTGCTGCACTAATCGTGTCATTAATTAATCGTTTGCCGTGTGTGTATCCCTCGTCAACTGCACTGATGTTATCAGAGTATTGAGCTGTTGCAGACAACCTGTTTGACGAAAAATACTCAATGAGAAATGGTTGCGAAAGTGCTTTGCGATAGTCAAGTTATGTATTTGAATTTTAATTGCAGGAATATGACCAAACATTTCAAAGCAACAACGTCTCTATTTGCAGGAATATGAATAACCAAGCAAAAGTGTCAACAGCTGTGGGTTTAACTCATGTCTGTGTTGTTATACTTATATGTGTAACTGCTCTATTTAATGGGGTTGTAGAAATTAAATTTGATAGGTTGATGATTTCTAATATTCGTATAATTGGTTTGAAAAATGGTTGAATGAAGATGGCTGATGGGTTCGATTACAGCCGTCAGGCCCTTTAACGGCGAGGAAACGGCAAACAGGCCAACCAGGCCCCAAATGAAGGTCAAGATGACCCAGGAGAAGGGTCCCGACGAAGGGAATCCCGATGATGAAGGGTCCCGACAGAGTCGGTCCCGACGGATGAGCTGGATGCTCCCGATGAGAAGCCTTTAAGTAGGCCCCGATGACGAATCCTTGAGAACGATTGGCCCTGTCACGATGACGAGGGGCCCCGAGCGGTGACACAACGAGATAACTCTGGAGTCCCCGACGGGAGTCGGGACTCGTTATCAGAGGATAAAGCCAAGATACGCGGGGCGTGGCCGAGATACGCAGAACGTGGTTAAGATACACGGAGCGTGGCCGAGATGATGGGTCCGACTATAGCCGTCAGGCCCTTTAACGGCGAAGAAACGGCAAACAGGCCCACCAGGCCCCAAAATGAAGGTCAAGATGACCTAGGAGAAGGGTCCCGACGAAGGGAGTCCCGACGAGGCAAGGTCCCGACAGAGTCGGTTCCGACAGTGGAGCTGGAAGCTCCCGATAAGAAGCCTTTAAGTAGGCCCCGATGATGAATCCCTGAGAATGATTGGCCCTGTCACGATGACGAGGGGCCCCGAGCGGTGACACAACGAGATAACTCTGGAGTCCCCGACGGGAGTCGGGACTCGTTATCAGTGGATAAAGCCAAGATATGCGTGGCGTGGCCGAGATACGCGGAACGTGGTTAAGATACACGGAGCGTGGCTGAGATACGCGGGGCATGGCTAAGATACGCGAGATCACGTCCGAGATATGCGGGATACGGGCTAACCACCCCTAACGGTTCGCCAGGTACCTGAGGCATCTCTTTGCCTATAAAAGGGCAGGAGATCACCTCAGAAAAGCTTAGTTGAGTTGAATACACTCTGAGTTTATTACTTGCCAGTCATACGAGATACTCATTTAAGCATCGGAGAGGGATTCTGGGTCACCGCCCGGTCTATCCCCTCTTGCAGGATTGCGTGGAGCAAAGGAGCTAGGATTGCCGTCAAAGTCCGTACCGGAGTTCCACCGTGATCCAACATTGGCGCCGTCTGTGGGAATCAAACAAAAAGCTGATATGCCTTCTACTCGATCAATGGCGGCTGGCAAGAACAGAAGACAGGGACAATCCGGTGGTTCCCGTCACCCCGCTGCAACGAATCTGAATTCAGTACCAGAACAAGAGGAAAACCAGAACCATCCCCCGGCTGAGCTCTCCCAAACAGGAGGGCACAATGGATCGCATCCCGAAGATGTGCCCCTCAGCACCAGGACAACAGGGGGCAGGAGGCTCCCCCAGCTGCAGATTTGACGAGGGCCGTGGCAGAGGCCATGCCCATGTTTCTGGCGGCTGTAGAGGCTCTCTTGGATCTAAGAGAGGCTGCGAGGAGGCAGGAGGAGATGCCCCCGTTGGAGGAAGCGACCCCGCCAACAGAGGGTCGGAACGCACAGGAAGCCCCGCCCCGAGGCCAAGACAGAGGTAGGGCGAGCGGTCAGCCGGAGAGGTTCGTGGTTGATGGGCCAGGACCAGTACAGCACAGGACCATTCCCCTGAATGGTCCCATCACTCCCGACCAGGTGGTAAAGATCGTGAACATCTGTATGGGAGAACAGAAGCCGCTGGTGTCGGAGCTGAGGGATCGATCCACTCATCCCTTCGTTCCCCGACTCATTGACACCCTAGCCCCGCCTGGGCTAGGCATCCCCACGATAAAGGAGTATGATGGCGAAGGAGATCCCGTTCGCCACGTCCAGAAGCACCTCATGGCGTGTCTGGGAAGAGCCCCAAGTGAAGACATAGTGTGTACGTTGTTCCCGAACACACTGGGAGAAAGGGCCCTGACTTGGTTCTTTAGTCTGCCCCCAGGCTGCATCACTTGCTGGGCAGACATGCACGATCGATTCATTCAGCAGTACCAGGGTCGGAGGCGTTTAATGAAGAGCGTGAGGTCCCTGACCCAGGTGGTGCAGAGGCCCGACGAATCGCTGACTCATTATTACCAGCGGTACACAGCCAGCGTAGCAGAGATAGATGAAGAAATCTCTGAGGGCGAAACCATCCGTACCTTCATTTGGAACCTGACAGCCCCCTATGGCTCCGACTTGATGCACAGCGTGGCTGAGAAGGCTGTGTGGAATATGGAGGCATTACAGAAGAGGGTGAAGCGGCAGATCGATGTCCAGGAGTCAAAGATAGCCGCGGGAGAACTGGAACCCCCAAAGTCGAACAAAGGGAAGCAGTCAAGTAAACCTTTCGACGATCGTAAGTCAAAGGGTAAACCCGACAGTGGCAAGAATCGAGGTCGTCCGGATCGGAGGGATGACAGACGTTCTTCAAGGAAGGATAAGCGGGAGGATTTTGACATTTCTCTCAACTGCTCCATGGCGGAAGTGCTGACAGTCATGGAACGACAAGGTATCTCCAGGTACCCCCCGAAGAAAGATGGAGAATTCCTGGGGTCCCGCACAGATCGCTATTTCACCGCGCAAATGGCCATGACACCAATCACTGTCGGGAGCTGAAGAAGGAAATTGAAAAGCTGATCCAGAAGGGGAAGCTCAAGGAATTCGTCGGGGACAAGCGGTGTCGATCCCGCTCTCGGTCCCGATCGCGGTCCCGTTCCCGATCCCGCGATCGGTCCCCAAAGAAGAAGAGAACCAATCCAGAGTCATCCGGTGCTCGCAAGGAGAGACGGGGCACTATCAACGTGATTCATGGAGGGTTTGCTGCTGGAGGTGATACCTCATCTGCCCGAGAAGTTTATGCCTCCAGAATCCCCACAGCAGTGGTGTTGGGTAAGAGGTCCCGATCCTGGACCTTGAAAGAAGAGATGGTGATCTCCTTCTCGTCGGAGGACCTCATAGGCGTAGAGACTCCGCATGACGATGCCTTGGTGGTAACCTTGGATGTAGACGGGTTCGAAATGAAGAGAATTCTAATCGACGGGGGGAGCTCCTCTGACATCCTATTCATGGACGCGCTGGAGGCTATGGGGAAGACGAAGAAAGATCTAAAGGAGGCAAACTTCCCGATGGTCGGGTTCTCTGGCTCAACCTCCTACCCGCTAGGAGTAATCACCTTACCAGTGGAGTTTGGTAGCGGGTGGAAATCAGAAAGAAGGAACGTGGAGTTTGTCGTGGTTGATTCTGCGGGGACCTACAATGCAATTATCGGGAGAACCACCATTAATCCTCTGATGGCGGTTGCCTCGACTGTGCACCAGAAGATGAAGTTCCCGACCGACCACGGAGTCGGAGAGGTCAAGGGCGACCAGGTGGCTTCCCGAAAATGCTATGTTAATGCCACCTGGAGGAGGAGGCGAGAGGCCATGACTGTCCTCCAGACAGACACGGATCCCAGAGAAGAGTTTGGGCGTCCCGCCCCCGTAGATGATCTGAAAGAAGTCGAGATCGACGGACCCCAGAGGAAGGTGAAAATCGGGTCTGCTCTGACTGAGGAGACAGCCCAAAAATTGGTGGAGTTGTTGAAGGAGTTCAAGGAGCTGTTTGCCTGGTCCCCGAGCGATATGCCAGGAATCAGCCCCGATGTGATCGTACACGAGCTAAAGATAGACCCCGCGATCAAGCCTATCACGCAAAAAAGGCGTCCGATGGGCACGGATAAGAAGATTGCGATCCAGCAGGAGGTGGGCAGGTTGCTCGACGCCGGGTTCATTAAGGAGCTCCGATTCCAAACTTGGGTGGCCAACCCAGTACTGGTGAAGAAGACTAACGGGAAATGGCGAATGTGCGTGGACTTCCGCGACCTGAACAAGGCTTGCCCAAAGGACTGCTATCCACTCCCGAGGATCGACCAGCTGGTGGATGCCACGTCGGGACATGAGCTGTTGAGTTTCATGGATGCGTACTAAGGATACAACCAGATCAAAATGGCCAAGGAAGACGCTCCCCACACAGCGTTCTACGCGTACAGTGACATCTACCACTACGATGTCATGCCTTTCGGGTTGATCAATGCTGGGGCCACCTACCAACGGATGGTGAACAAACTGTTTGGAGATATGCTGGGAGAAACCATGGAAGCTTACGTGGACGATATGCTGGTGAAGTCCCGACAAGCCGAGGACCACGTACACAACCTTACCATGGCGTTTGAGCGGATGAGGCTCCATCAAGTCCGCTTGAACCCAACGAAATGCGCCTTCGGAGTCCACTCAGGGAAATTCTTGGGCTTCATGGTGAGTCAGAGAGGAATTGAAGTGAAACCTGAGAAGCTGAGGGCAATCGAGGAGATGCAGTCCCCGATAAACCATCGGGAGGTGCAAGTACTGAATGGCCGACTAGCTGCAATGAACCGCTTCTTGTCCAAAGCCAGCGACCGATCAATGCCGTTTTTTGAAGTCTTGAGGGCCAACAAAAAATTCGAATGGACCGCCAAATGTGAAGAAGCGTTCCAAGCACTCAAGCAGCACCTTCGCACACTCCCGCCGCTGGCAAAACCGGTTCCAGGCGAGCCGCTCTTCCTTTATTTGGCTGTTTCTGAATTTTCCATTAGCTCTGTGTTAGTAAAGATTGTCGAGGGTAATCAAGTCCCCGTCTATTATGTAAGCAAGGCATTTTCCAAATCTGAATTGAACTACCCCGCCGTTGAGAAGTACCTCTTTGCGTTGATTATTACTGCTCGGAAGCTAAGGCCATATTTCCACGCACACGAGATCACTGTGCTAACGAACCAGCCTTTGAAGCATTTTTTGAACCGACCGGATGCGTCGGGGAGATTAGTGAAATGGGCAGTAGAGCTTAGCGAGTTTCGCATACACTTCGCTCCGAGAACAGCCATTAAGGGTCAGGCATTAGCAAATTTCATAGCAGAGTCTACAGCCCCCGATCTGGAAGAAGCGGGCCCTGTAGAGGGGGCAACCATGGAAGTCCCGACAGAAGTACAACCAGAGAGGGCAGAGCAATCAGAACAGCCAAACAAGGAAAATATCTGGGAGATGTACACGGATGGCTCCGCGAGTTCAGACGGATCAGGAGCGGGCTTCTTGTTGATACCACCAGGTGAAGGTGAACCGCTCCGATACGCCTTGGCTTTAACATTCAAGGCCACAAACAACGAAGCGGAGTACGAAGCTCTTATCACGGGCCTAAAAATCGCTAAAGGCACTGGAATCGATCACTTGAGAGTGAAGTGCGACGCAGCTTTAATCGTGAACCAGGTTCAAGGGCGATACGAAGCAAGGAGTCCGATAATGAAAAAGTATCTGCGAGAGGTACAAGCCTTGAGAGAGAGCTTCAAAAGCTTCGATATCGAGGCTATCCCGAGGGAGGAGAACTTAGAGGCAGACGCCTTGAGTAAATTTTCCCTGGGGGCACCCTTGGAAGAAAATCGGAAGGTGCACTTCTTGGAGATGGTGATCTTATCAAACATCGACCCAACACAGGTGTGCACCATTGAGACAAAATCGGAGGAAGAGCCCACTTGGATGACCCCGATAGTCGCGTATCTGACTACGGGGGCAGTCCCCGAGGATAAGGTAGCAGCAGACAGAATATGTCGGATCGCGTCTAATTATGTGATGCTGGATAATCAGCTGTACAAGAAGGGCTGGTTCTCGACTCCGTACCTGAAGTGTGTAGCAGAACCCGACACCAATCGAATCCTGAAGGAAATGCACGAGGGGGTCGCGGCTTGTCACGAAGGGGCCCGATCCATTTTGAGGAAGGTGTTGAACTTAGGCTACTATTGGCCCACGATGAACAAAGAAGCAACGGCGTTGGTCCGATCATGCGACGCGTGCCAGAGGTACGCCCCGAGTATCGCGGCTCCGGCCGCCAACCTAACATCCATCAAGAGCGCGTGGCCCTTCGCGCAGTGGGGCATCGACTTGGTGGGACCTCTTCCACAAGCACAAGGACAATGTAAGTATTTACTTGTAGCTATCGATTATTTTTCGAAATGGATAGAGGCGAAGGCATTGGCCAGAACAACGGGGAACCAGATCGTCAAGTTCCTCCAGACCCACATCGTGTCCAGATACGGAATTCCTAAGGTGGTGATCAGCGACAATGGCCCACCATTCAACGGCTCTCAGGTGATAGAGTATCTGGAGGAGTTGAACATTGAGCATCAGACTGCTTCTGTACGTCATGCTCAGAATAATGGCTAGGTGGAGTCCGCCAACAAAATCGTGATGGATGGCCTGAAGAAGAGGGTCTATGCCTTGAAGGGCAAGTGGCTGAACGAACTAGAAAATGTGCTTTGGGCTGTTAGAACGACACCCAAACGATCAACAGGAGAGACTCCGTTTGGCCTCGTTTATGGCACGGAAGCTGTCGCCCCTGTGGAGGTAGCTGTGGCATCCCATCGGATGAGATATTACGAGCCCCTAACGAACGACGAAGTGAGACGTCTGGACTTGGACTTACTTGAAGAGAAGAGGCGGGAAGCCGATGAAGTCCAAGCTCGAATGCGTTTAGCGACGGCCAGGTACTACAATCGGCGAGTGAAGTCCCGACAGTTCTTTGTCGGGGAGCTGGTTTGGCGTCGCAACGAGTTCACCCTTGTGGATCGAATCAACAAGATGTCACCAAAATGGGAAGGACCTTATAAGGTCGTGGGGATGCTAGCTCCAAATGCATACAAGTTGGAAGACCTCGATGGCAGAACATTAAAGCATTCTTTCAGTGGCGAACACTTGAAGAAACACCATGCTTGAAGAAAGTCGCCTTAAGAGGTGCCCGATAAAGTCGCCTTAAGTGGTGCTCGATAAAGTCGCCTTAAGTGGTGCCCGAAAAAGTCGCCTTAAGTGGTGCCCGATGTAAAATCGCCTTAAGTGGTGTATGCTATTTATCGTTTAATTCGATGTAAGCCAATCTTATGCCATCAATAAATAAAGAGGTTGCTTCCAAATAAGAGTTGTCCTTAGATTTATGCTAAGTGTAAAAGTCGCCTTCAGTGGTGCACGAGAAAAGTCGCCTTCAGTGGTGCACGAGAAAAGTCGCCTTCAGTGGTGCACGAGAAAAGTCGCCTTCAGTGGTGCACGAGAAAAGTCGCCTTAAGTGGTGCACAATACTTAGATTTATTCTAAGTATCCAAAAGTCGCCTTCAGTGGTGCACGAGAAAAGTAGCCTTAAGTGGTGCACAATACTTAGATTTATTCTAAGTATCCAAAAGTCGTCTTAAGTGATGCGCGGGACTAAGTCGCCTTGAGTGGTGCACGATCTTTAGGTTTATCCTAAGTAACGATTAAGTCGTCTTAAGTGATGCACGGGATTAAGTCGCCTTGAGTGGTGCACAATCTTTAGGTTTATCCTAAGTAATGATTAAGTCGTCTTAAGTGATGCACGGAACTAAGTCGCCTTAAGTGGTGCAAGTTATTAAAATCGTCGGGAAAGACGTACGAGAATGTCTTAAGTGTCGAGGTTTCGACTTAAGCGCGTATAAGTAAAGTCACTCGGAGAAGTGTAACAAAAGATCGGAACTAAAGAAGTCTGATATTGATAAGGGCTCAAGGGCCCGACGACGACGCAAGAGAAGAAGATACAAGGACTCTAAAAAGATAAAACATTCAAGCTTGGTCCTTGTTGGCAGCATTGGCAGCAGCTGGTTCCGCGGAGTCGGTAGCAGAGGGATCCACAGGATCGGCTTCGGGAGGATTGGCTATCGGGGTGTCCGCACTTGGAAGTTCAGAAGCGTCTTCGACAATTACGGGGGTACTCCCCCCATCATTCTCCTCGGAGAGAGCAAAATACTTCTTCGCAAAGGGAGCGAGGGAAGGAGACTTGTCGAAGTTGATAGCATCCCCGTACTCCAGGTGGAGCTCCTCAACCGCGTTAAAGAGAGTGTTCTCCACCTCTGCGCCAAAGAACTTCATGGCATCAGCTTGGAAGCCCTCAGACCTCCGATAGTCCTCCCGGCCCTTTTCCTCCGCTTCGGCCAGCTGCGCAGGAAACCCCGCGATTAGCTCCTCCAAAGCCTTCTTCTCAAGGACCAGTTGGTCCTCGGCAGCCTTCTTCTCCTGGGTCAGCCTGTCCACAATCACCCCCTCTCCTGCCGCTCTTGCCTCAAGAGCCCCTCGAAGTCCGCGATCTGCTGCTGAAGGTCCCGAATCTTCTGATTAAGGGCAGCCTGCTCCTTGACAAGCTTCCCCCGCAGAGACTGGGAGGCCTTGAGATCCGCCTGAAGCTGCTCGCGGACCCCTCGGTCCCGCTCCCGGGCCTCATCATAGGCAATAACATACCCGATGAGGCGGTTGTAGTCCCCGAGCTCCTGCAATAAGAAGGAAAAGTGTTAATGAACAAACGACTCGATCTATCATCAACAAGAAAGAAGCAAAGTCTCACCTCTACGCGGCGCACAGCCATATCCCTGATATCCCGCTGCATATGCGTCCGATTGAGGTAAATCGGATGCCGCATAGAAGGCAGAATAGAACCTGCCAGCAGATGCAGGGCCAGCTCCTGGTCCTGTTCCCCTTGTGTGAGCGGGACTCCCTGAAGTGTCTGGATAGGAGTCCAGGGGGCATTCGCCTGTGAAGAATTGAGGGCCTGTAGAAGTCCCCATCAAGAGCAAGGGGAGAGATAGGACGAGGAATGGAAGGGCACGCCTCCGTCTCGCCCCGAACAGGGGAAGGAGAGAAGTCGTGGATAGGTGAGAGCTGCCGCTGCTGCGGAGAAGACGAAGGAGGCGGCCCCTGAGGGGTTGGTTTCAAGGGGGATTGCCCCGCCTTCCGACGCTGTTGAGGGGGGTCAACCCCGCCAGTCTCTTCGGAGGAGTCCAGAGTTTCCACCTGACGAAACTGTTCGCCAGTTGGAGCCTTCTCTCCAGCTGAGGAAGGCACCCCCGCTGAAGGCGGTGCATCTGCGGAAGCTGCAGCACCCGAGGAAGCTCTCGAACGACCTGCACCTGGAGGATGAGAAGCTTCAGAAAGGTAGTCAAGAAGTTCATCGGGATTCTTACACCAAATGATACGTCGGGAGACGTATTGATCCTTCCCACGATAATGATAGTAGCCTGCCTTCAAGACTCGGGGAGTTTCGCCTCGAAGGATTCTTTTGACATCAGTAATGCGGCCTTCCTTGGTCGAGGAAATCAAATCCGACGGGACCATCCTCTTGTACGATTTAATAGCAAGTCGAAGTTGTTTACCTTCTTCAGCGTTCTGGACATCGAAGAGCTGGTCCAGATCCACCCGCTTCCGCTTGGGCTGCTCCGCTGAAGGAGACCCCGACCTGGCAGCAGCCTTCTTGGCAGACTTCCTCTTCCGCGAGGGGCGGACAGCATCAGTCTCCCCCTGCTTAAGGAACAGATCGGTCAGCACAGATACCTTCTTGGCTGCAAACAGTAAACAAAGAAGAATTAGAAGTTTACCCAAGGAACCATATTGGAAGGGCCGTCGAAGAGCTGCCCCCCAGAAACAATATCGAGGAGTCGGATCCCGGCGTGCACCAGGTCCCGCTCCACGAGTGAGTTGGCGTTGAGAGGAGTATAAGACTCCTCCCACCGATAGAGCTGGATGAGTTGGAGAGTCTCGAAATCCTCGTCAGCATAAGTGTGGAAAGCAGGTGGAGGGTCTGCTGCCACCTCCCAGCGAGGCCAGGGAATTGAGGAGTGACGGATAAAGAAGTAGCTCTTCTTCCAGCTACTATTGTCGGACCCTGTATCAATCAAGAGTCCCCGACCCTTGACCACCTTCCAGGTGTCACTGGTCCAACCGTACCGGGCAAGCTGCTGCTTACTCCACTTGGGCATCCGGGGGTAGAAGGCGCAAACCCCCGCCTCGTTGCACTTCATCCCATAAAAGGTTCTGAAGAGTTGGAGGCTGTAGACCCACTTCTGTCGGAGACAGAGGACTTGAAAGGCGTTCCAGAGGCGGATGGCATGGGGAGAAAAGGTAGTGGGGTGTGTTCTGTAATGATGGCACAGCTCGACCAGATTACCGCAAAAGGGGAACCTGATCCCCGCTGATATTTGTCCCGTAGAGACAAACACCTCCCCTTTCTGGGGACGAGTAACCTCAGAGTCACTCGAGGGACGATGCCTAGGATACGGGAAACGAGGTTCCCAGGTGATGGTGATGCAACCCTCTCGGAGAGCTGCATCATAAGCAGTATTGGAAATCTCATTTGGAGCATAGTCAAAATTAAAGGATTTTCTCCCCTCAGAGCTGGAACCGCTGTCTGAAAAGCAACCAGGGCAAGAAAATACAGTGGGACTCTTAGAGAAATTAGAAAGAAAAAGACGAACAAGCAACGAAGAGGGGTTCCTTACCAGACATAGTGAAGTAGAGGTTGAAGGAGATGAGCGAAACGTCGCCGGAAAGATGATCGGGAAAACTCCAAAGACCTTCGAAATCACAGAGCTTGGAATCGCAGAGAGCTTTTGAGAATTCGAAGACGGTAAAAGTTAAATTGTGACCATGGCTAGGGTTTTATAGTCGAAGAAGACGGTTGAAGGGACACTTCGATCCGAGTCGTCGAAGTCGAAGAGTCTTAATCTAGACCGTTGAGATGAAACGTGCAGAAGGACAACGGGCGTAATGATGAAACGGCCTGAAAAGCACTTTTCAGAAAAGGACAGGCGCGAAAAATCAGGCACGTGGGTCGAAAACGTCACTCCATTATCTACTGCATTTAATGCACTATGAAACCGAGGAGACCCTTGGGATATAACAGTTATCTACAAAACCCTGAGGAAACGTAGAGGAGAAGACTGATAAACTGAATAACTGAGCCAAGGAAAAGATCCCCGACTTTAGTATTGGAAGATCAGGAGTTGAAAGACACGACGAACTAAAAGTCCCTCATGTCTTGGGGGCAAATGATGGGTCCGACTATAGCCGTCAGGCCCTTTAACGGCGAAGAAATGGCAAACAGGCCCACCAGGCCCCAAAATGAAGGTCAAGATGACCTAGGAGAAGGGTCCCGACGAAGGGAATCCCGACGAGGCAAGGTCCCGACAGTGGAGCTGGAAGCTCCCGATAAGAAGCCTTTAAGTAGGCCCCGATGATGAATCCCTGAGAATGATTGGCCCTGTCACGATGACGAGGGGCCCCGAGCGGTGACACAACGAGATAACTCTGGAGTCCCCGACGGGAGTCGGGACTCGTTATCAGAGGATAAAGCCAAGATATGCGGGGCGTGGCCGAGATACGCGGAACGTGGTTAAGATACACGGAGTGTGGCCGAGATATGCGGGGCATGGCTAATATACGCGAGATCACGTCCGAGATATGCGGGATACGGGCTAACCACCCCTAACGGTTCGCCAGGTACCTGAGGCATCTCTTTGCCTATAAAAGGGCAGGAGATCACCTCAGAAAAGCTTACGTTGAGTTGAATACACTCTGAGTTTATTACTTGCCAGTCATACGAGATACTCATTTAAGCATCGGAGAGGGATTCTGGGTCACCGCCCGGTCTATCCCCTCTTGCAGGATTGCGTGGAGCAAAGGAGCTAGGATTGCCGTCAAAGTCCATACCAGAGTTCCACCGTGATCCAACAATACACGGGGCGTGGCTGAGATAAGCGAGATCATGGCCTAGATAGGCGGGATCACATCCGAGATACACGGGATATGGGCTAACCACCCCCAACGGTTCACCAGGTACCTGAGGCATCTCTTCGCCTATAAAAGGGCAAGAGGTCACCTCAGATCACTTACGTTGAATTACATACCCTTTGAGATTATTGCTTGCCAGTTCGTACTAGGCACTCATTTAAGCATCGGAGAGGGATTCTGGGTCACCGCCCGGTCTATTCCCTCTTGCAGGATTGCGTGGAGCGAAGGAGCTAGGATCGCCGTCAAAGTCCGTGCCGGAGTTCCACCGTGATCCAACATTGGCGCCGTCTGTGGGAAACAAACAAAAAGCTGATATGCCTTCTACTCGATCGATGGCGGCTGGCAAGCACAGAAGACAAGGACAATCTGGTGGTTCCCGTCACCCCGCGGCAACAACTCTGAATTCACTACCAGAACAGGAGGAAAACCAGAACCATCCCCCAGCTGAGCTCTCCCAGACAGGGGGGCACAATGAAGGTCCCGAAGACATTGCTGCTCAGCACCAGGGCAATAGGGGGCAGGAGGCTCCCCCAGCTACGGACCTGACAAGAGCCGTGGCAGAAGCCATGCCCATGTTTTTGGCAGCCGTGGAGGTTCTCTTAGATCGGAGGGAGGCCGCGAGGAGGCAGGAGGAGATGCCCCCGTTGGAAGAAGTGGCCCCACCAGCAGAAGTTCGGAACGCGCAGGAAGCTCCGCCCCAAGGTCAGGACAGGAGTAGGGTGTCCACTCAGCCAGAGAGGTTCATGGTTGATGGGCCAGGGCCAGTACAGCACAGGACCATTCCCCTGAATGGTCCCATTACCCCCGATCAGGTGGTAAAGATTGTGAACATCTGCATGAGAGAGCAGAAGCCGCTGGTTTCGGAGCTGAGGGATCGGTCTACTCATCCCTTCGTTCCCCGACTCATAGACACCCTAGCCCCACCAGGGCTGGGTATCCCCACGATAAAGGAGTACGATGGTGAAGGAGATCCAGTTCGTCATGTCCAGAAGCACCTCATGGCATGTCTAGGAAGAGCCCCCGAATGAAGACATTGTGTGTACGCTGTTCCCGAACACACTTGGAGAAAGAGCCCTGACCTGGTTCTTTAGTCTGCCCCCAGGTTGCATCACTTGCTGGGCAGATATGCACGACCGGTTCATTCAGCAGTACCAGGGTCGAAGACGTCTGCTGAAGAGTGTGAGGTCCCTGACCCAGGTGGTACAGAGGCCCGACGAATCGCTGGCGCACTATTACCAGCGGTACACTGCCAGTGTGGCAGAGATTGATGAGGAAATCTCGGAGGGAGAAACCATCCGTACCTTTATCCGGAACTTAACGGCCCCCTACGGTTCCGACCTAATGCACAGTGTAGCTGAAAAGGCTGTGTGGAATATGGAGGCACTACAGAAGAGGGTAAAACGGCAAATCGATGTCCAGGAGTCAAAGATAGCCGCAGGAGAGTTGGAGCCCCCAAAGTCGAACAAAGGGAAGCAGTCGGTTAAACCTTTCGACGATCGTAAGTCAAAGGGTAAACCCGAAAATAGTCGGAATCGAGGCCGCCCTGATCGAAGGGACGATAGGCGTTCTTCAAGGAAGGATAAGCGAGAGGATCTCGACATTCCTCTCAACTGCTCCATGGCGGAGGTACTTACGGTCATGGAACTACAAGGTATCTCCAGGTACCCCCCCCCCCCCCCCAAAGAAGGATGGAGAATTCTTGGGATCTCGCACGGATCGCTACTGCCGATTTCACCGAGCAAATGGTTACGACACCAACCATTGTCGGGAATTGAAGAAGGAGATCGAAAAGCTGATCCAGAAGGGGAAGCTCAAGGAATTCGTCGGGGATAAGCGGTGTCGATCCCGCTCTCCGTCCCGATCGCGGTCCCGTTCCCGATCCCGCGATCGGTCCCCAAAGAAGAAGAGAACCGACCCAGAGTCATCCGGTGCTCGTAAGGAGAGACGGGGCACTATCAATGTGATTCATGGAGGGTTTGCTGCTGGAGGTGATACTTCATCCGCTCGAGAGGTTTACGCCTCTAGAATCCCTACGGCGGTGGTGCTGGGTAAGAGGTCCCGATCCTGGACCTTGAAAGAAGAGATGGTAATCTCCTTTTCGTCGGAAGATCTCATAGGCGTGGAAACTCCGCACGACGACGCCTTGGTGGTAACCTTGGATGTAGACGGGTTCGAAATGAAGCGAATTCTAATCGACGGAGGGAGCTCCTCCGATATTCTATTCATGGACGCGCTGGAGGCTATGGGGAAAACGAAGAAAGATCTGAAGGAGGCAAACTTCCCGATGATCGGGTTCTCTGGCTCAACCTTCTATCCGCTAGGAGTAATCACCTTACCAGTGGAGTTTGGTAGTGGGTGGAAATCAGAAAGGAGGAACGTGGAGTTCGTGGTAGTTGATTCCGCGGGGAACTACAACGCGATTATCGGGGGAACCACCATCAACCCCCTGATGGCAGTTGCCTCGACAGTACACCAGAAGATGAAGTTCCCGACCGACCACGGAGTCGGAGAAGTCAAGGGTGATCAGGTAGCTTCTCGAAAATGCTATGTCAATGCCACCCGAAGGAGGAGGCGAGAGGCCATGACTGTCCTCCAGACAGACACAGATCCTAGAGAGGAGTTCGGGCGTCCCGCCCCCGTAGAAGATTTAAAAGAAGTCGAGATTGACGGACCTCAGCGGAAGGTGAAAATCGGGTCCGCTTTGACCGAGAAAACAACCCGAGAATTGATTGAGTTGCTGAAGGAGTTCAAGGAGCTGTTTGCCTGGTCCCCGAGCGATATGCCAGGAATCAGCCCGGATGTGATCGTACATGAGCTGAAGATAGATCCCGCGATCAAACCTATCACACAGAAAAGGCGCCCGATGGGCACAGACAAGAAGATCGCGATCCAGCAGGAGGTGGGCAGGTTGCTCGATGCTGGGTTCATTAAAGAACTCCGATTCCAAACTTGGGTTGCTAATCCAGTGCTGGTGAAGAAGACTGACGGGAAATGGCGAATGTGTGTGGATTTCCGCGACCTGAATAAAGCTTGCCCGAAGGACTGTTATCCACTCCCGACAATCGACCAGCTGGTGGATGCCACGTCGGGACATGAGCTGTTGAGTTTCATGGATGCGTATTCAGGCTATAATCAAATCAAGATGCCAAGGAAGACGCTCCCCATACAGCGCTCTACGGAGACAGTGACATCTATCACTATGATGTCGTGCCTTTCGGGTTGATTAATGTGGGGGCCACCTACCAGCGGATGGTGAACAAGCTTTTCGGAGATATGCTGGGGAAAACCATGGAGGCTTACGTGGATGATATGCTGGTGAAGTCCCGACAAGCGGATGATCATGTGCACAACCTAACCATGGCGTTTGAGCGGATGAGGCTTCATCAAGTTCGCTTGAACTCGACGAAATGCGCCTTCGGAGTCCACTCAGGGAAATTTTTGGGCTTTATGGTGAGCCAGAGAGGAATTGAGGTGAACCCCGAGAAGCTGAGGGCGATCGAGGAGATGCAGTCTCCGATAAACCAACGGGAGGTACAAGTGCTGAATGGCCGATTAGCTGCAATGAATCGCTTCCTGTCCAAAGCCAGCGAACGATCAATGCCATTTTTTGAAGTCCTGAGGGCCAACAAGAAATTCGAGTGGACCGCCAAGTGTGAAGAGGCGTTCCAAGCACTCAAGCAACACCTTCGCACCCTCCCGCCGTTGGCGAAACCGGTTCCAGGCGAGCCGCTCTATCTTTATTTGGCTGTTTCTGAATTTGCCATTAGCTCTGTGTTAGTGAAGGTTGTCAAGGGTAATCAAGTCCCCGTCTATTATGTAAGCAAGGCGTTTTCCAAGTCTGAATTAAATTATCCTGCCGTTGAGAAGTACCTCTTTGCGTTGATTATTACTGCTCGGAAGCTAAGGCCTTATTTCCACGCACATGAGATTACTGTGCTGACGAACCAGCCTTTGAAGCATTTTTTGAACCGACCGGATGCATCGGGGAGATTAGTGAAGTGGGCAGTAGAGCTTAGTGAGTTTCGAATACACTTCGCTCCAAGAACGGCCATTAAGGGCCAGGCATTGGCGGATTTCATAGCAGAATCTACAGCCCCCGATCTAGAAGAAGCGGGCCCTGTAGAGGGGGCAACCATGGAGGCTTACGTGGATGATATGCTGGTGAAGTCCCGACAAGCCGAGGATCATGTGCACAACCTAACCATGGCGTTTGAGCGGATGAGGCTTCATCAAGTTCGCTTGAACCCGACGAAATGCGCCTTCGGAGTCCACTCAGGGAAATTTTTGGGCACCACTGCCTATGATGCAGCCCTCCGAGAGGGGTGTATCACTTCTACTTGGGAACCCCGTTTCCCGTATCCTTGGCCTCGCCCCTCGGGTAACCCTGAGGTTACTCGTCCCCAAAAAGGGGAGGTATTTGTCTCTACGGTACAAGTATCAGCGGGGATCAGATTCCCCTTCTGTGGTAATCTGGTTGAGATGTGCCAGCATTACAAAACGCATCCCACTACCTTCTCTCCCCATGCCATCCGCCTATGGAACGCCTTCCAGGTTCTCTGTTTCCGACAGAAGTGGGTTTACAGCCTCCAGCTCTTCAGAACCTTCTACGGGATGAAGTGCAACGAGGCTGGGGTTTGTGCCTTCTATCCTCGGATGCCCAAGTGGAGTAAGCAGCAGCTTGCACGGTGTAACTGGACCAATGACACCTGGAAGGTGGTCAAGGGTCGGGGACTCCTGGTTGACACGGGGTCCAACAACAGTGGTTGGAAGAGGAGCTACTTCTTCATCCAACACTCTTCGATCCCATGGCCACGATGGGAGGTGGCAGCATACTCCCCGCCTGCCTTCCACACCTATACCGATGATGATTTCCAAACTCTTCAGCTCATCCATCTTTACCGATGGGGGGAGTCCTACACTCCCCTCGACGCCAATTCCCTTGTGGAGCGGGACCTGGTGAACGCCGGGATCCGACTCCTCGATATAATCTCTGGGGGGGCAGCTTTTCGACGGCCCTTCCAATATGGTTCCCTGGGTAAACTTCTAACTCTTTTTCGTTTACTGTTTGCAGCCAAGAGGGTATCTGTGCTGACCGATCTATTCCTTAAGCAGGGGGAGACTGATGCTGTCCGCCCCTCGCGGAAGAGGAAGTCCGCCAAGAAGGCTGCTGCTCAGTCGGGGTCTCCTTCTGCGGAGCAACCCAAGCGGAAGCGGGTGGAGCTGGACCAACTCTTCGACGTCCAGAATGTTGAAGAAGGTAAAAAGCTCCGACTCGCTATTAAATCGAACAGGAGGATGGTCCTGAGGGATTTGATTCCTTCGACCAAGGAGGCCCATATTGCTGACGTTAGACGGATCCTTCGAGGCGAAACTCCTCGTGTCCTGAGGCGGGCTACTACCACTATCATGGGAAGGATCAATACGTCTCCCGACGTATCGTTTGGTGTAAGAATCCTTATGAACTCCCTGACTACATTTCTGAAGCCTCTCATCCTCCAGGTGCAGGTCGTTCAGGAGCTCCATCGGGTGCTGAAGCTTCCGCGGATGCTCCGTCTTCAACAGGGGTGCCTCCCTCAACTGGGGAGAAGACCCCGACCGGCGAACAGTTTCGTCGGGTGGAAAGCTAGGACTCCTCCGAGGAGACTAATGAGGGGGGCTCCCTTCGTCATCGTCGGAGGACGGGGCAATCCCCCCTGAAACCAACCCCTCAGGGGCCGCCTCCTTCATCTTCTCCGCAGCAGCGGCAGCCGTCGCCCATCCATAACTTCACTCCTTCCCCCGTTCGGGTCGAGACGGAGGCATGCCCTTCCGCGTATCGTCCTCCTCCTCCTATCGCTCTCGATAGGATTTCTATAGGCCCTTCAACCCCTCACAAGCGAATGCCCCCTGGACTCCCATCCAGACGCTGCAAGGAGTCCCGCTCACACAAGGGGAGCAGCACCAGGACCTGGCCCTGCATCTGCTGGCAGGCTCGATCCTGCCTACCATGCGGTATCCGATTTCCCTCAATCGAACGGCCATGCATCGGGATGTCAGAGAGATGTCCATGCGCCGGATAGAGGTAAAACTTCGCTTCTCTCTTTCGATGATAAATCGGGTTGTTTGTCTGTTAACACTTTTTCTTCTTATTGTAGGAGCTCGGGGACTTCAACCGTCTTCTTGGGTACATCATCGCCTATGATAAGTCCCGGGAGCGGGATCGAGCAGCCCTCGACCAGCTCAAGGAGGATCTTAAGGCCTCCCAGTCTTCGCGGGGAAAGCTTGTCAAGGAGCAAGCTGTCCTTGACCAGAAGGTTCGGGACCTCCAGAAGCAGGTCGGGGACTTCGAGGGGCTCTTGAGGCAAGAGCGGCAGGAGCGGCAGGCGGCTATGGATAAGCTGGTCCTCGAGAAGAAGGCTGCTGAGGACAAACTGGTCCTCGAGAAGAAGGCTGCTGAGGACAAACTGGTCCTCGAGAAGAAGGCTCTGGAGGAGCAAATCGCGGGATTTCCTGTGCAGCTGGTCGAGGCGGAGGCAAAGGGCCGGGAGGATTATCGGAGGTCTGGGGACTTCCAGGCCGACGCTATGAAATTCTTCGGCGCGGAGGTGGAGAATACTCTCTTCAATGCGGTTGAGGAGCTCCACCTGGAGTATGGCGACGCCATCAACTTTGATAAGTCTCCTTCCCTCGCTCCCTTTGCGAAGAAGTATTTTCCTCTTTCCGAGGAGAGTGATGGGGGGAGTAATCCCGCAATAGCCGAAGACGTAACAGATGCCCCGATAGTCGATCCTCCCGAGGCCAACCCTGTGGAACCTTCTGCTACCGACTCCGCGGACCCAGCCGCTGCCGATGCTGCCGACAAGGACCAAGCTTAAACGTTTATCTTTAGAGTCCTTGTATCTTCTCTTTTTTTGTCATTGTCGGGCCTTTGAGCCCTTATCAACTATCAGACTTTCTAAGTTCCGATTTTCTTGACGCATTTCTTCGAGTGGCTTTACTATATTTGCCTAGGTCGATACTTCGACACTTAAGACATTTTCGTACGTCATTCCCGACGATTTAAGAACTTGCACCACTTAAGGCGACTTAATATTACTTAGAGTAAATCTAAGAATCACGCATCACTTAAGACGACTTAATATCGTGCACCACTCAAGGCGACTTTATATCGTGCACCACTTAAGGCGACTTTTCTCGTGCACCACTCAAGGAGGCTTAATTCCGCGCACCACTTAAGGCGACTCAGTTCCGTGCATCACTTAAGACGTCTTAACAATACTTAGAATAAATCTAAAGATCATGCACCACTCAAGGCGACTTAGTATCGTGCACCACTCAAGGCGACTTTATATCGTGCACCACTTAAGGCGACTTTTTGATACTTAGAATAAATCTAAGGATCGTGCACCACTCAAGGCGACTTTTTCTCGTGCACCACTCAAGGCGACTTTGACACTTAGCATAAATCTAAGGATAACTCTGATTAGAAGCAACCTCTTTATTTATTGACGGCACAAAATTGGCTTACATCGAATTAAGCGATAAACATCATACACCACTTAAGGCGATTTTACATCGGGCACCACTTAAGGCGACTTTATCGAGCACCACTTAAGGAGACTTTCTTCAAGCATGGTGTTTCTTCAAGTTTTTGCCACTAAAAGAATGCTTTAACGTTCTGCCATCGAGGTCTTCCAACTTGTACGCATTTGGAGCTGGCATCCCCACGACCTTATAAGGTCCTTCCCATTTTGGTGACATCTTGTTGATTCGATCCAAAAGGGTGAACTCGTTGCGACGCCAAACCAGCTCCCCGACGAAGAACTGTCGAGACTTCACTCGCCGATTGTAGTACCTGGCCGTCGCCAAACGCATTCGAGCTTGGACTTCATCGGCTTCCCGCCTTTTCTCTTCGAGTGAGTCCAAGTCCAAACGTCTCATTTCATCATTCGTCAGAGGTTCGTAATATCTCATCCGATGGGACGCCACAGCTACTTCCACGGGGGCGACAGCTTCCGTGCCATAAACGAGGCCAAATGGAGTCTCCCCCGTTGATCGTTTGGGTGTCAGTCTAACAGCCCAAAGCACGTTTTCCAGTTCGTTCAGCCACTTGCCCTTCAAGGCATAAACCCTCTTCTTCAGGCCATCCATCACGATTTTGTTGGCTAATTCCACCTGGCCATTAGTCTGAGCATGGCGTACGGAAGCAGTCCGATGCTCGATGTTCAACTCCTCCAGATACTCCCTCACCTGAGAGCCGTTAAATGGTGGACCATTGTCGCTGATCACCACCTTAGGAATCCCATATCTGGACACAATGTGGGTCTGGAGGAACTTGACGATCTGATTCCCCGTCGTTCTGGCCAATGCCTTCGCCTCTATCCATTTCGAAAAATAATCGATTGCTACAAGTAAATACTTACATTGACCTTGTGCTTGTGGAAGAGGTCCCACCAAGTCGATGCCCCACTGCGCGAAGGGCCAAGCGCTCTTGATGGATGTCAGATTAGCGGTCGGAGCCACGATACTCGGGGCGTACTTCTGGCACGCGTCACAGGATCGGACCAACGCCGTTGCTTCCTTGCTCATCGTGGGCCAATAATAGCCCAAGTTCAACACCTTCCTCATAATGGATCGGGCCCCTTCATGACAAGCCGCGACCCCTTCATGCACTTCTCTCAGGATTTGATTTGTGTCAGGCTCTGCCACACACTTCAAGTACGGAGTTGAGAACCAGCCCTTCTTGTATAGCTGATTGTCCAGCATTACATAATTAGCCGCGATCCGACATATCCTGTCCGCTGCTACTTTATCATCGGGGACTGCCCCCGTAGTCAGGTACGCGACTATCGGGGTCATCCAAGTCGACTCTTCCTCCGATCTTGCCTCAATGGCACACACCTGTGTCGGGTCGATGGTCGATAAGATCACCTTTTCTAGGAAGTGCACCTTCCAATTTTCTTCCAAGGGTGCCCCCAGGGAAAATTTGCTCAAGGCGTCTGCCTCTACGTTTTTCTCCCTCGGGATTGCCTCGATGTCGAAGCTTTTAAAGCTCTCCTTCAAGGTTTGTACCTCTCGTAGATACTTCTTCATTATCGGGCTCCTCGCTTCGTATCGCCCTTGAACCTGATTCACGATTAAAGCTGCGTCACACCTCACTCTCAAGTGATCGACTCCAGTGCCTCTAGCAATTTTCAGGCCCGTGATAAGAGCCTCATACTCCGCTTCGTTGTTTGTGGCCTTGAATGTTAAAGCCAAGGCATATCGGAGCGGCTCACCTCCACCCGGTGGTATCAACAAAAAGCCTGCTCCTGATCCGTCAGAACTCGAGCCATCCGTGTACATTTCCCAGGTATTTTCTTCGTTTGGCTGTTCTGATTGATCTGCCCTCTCTGGTTGTTCTTCTGTCGGGACCTCCATGGTTGCCCCCTCTACAGGGCCCGCTTCTTCTAGATCGGGGGCTGTAGATTCTGCTATGAAATCCGCCAATGCTTGGCCCTTAATGGCCGTTCTTGGAGCGAAGTGTATTCGAAACTCACTAAGCTCTACTGAGAACCTGGAAGGCGTTCCATAGGCGGATGGCATGGGGAGAAAAGGTAGTGGGATGCGTTTTGTAATGCTGGCACATCTCGACCAGATTACCACAGAAGGGGAATCTGATCCCCGCTGATACTTGTCCCGTAGAGACAAATACCTCCCCTTTTTGGGGACGAGTAACCTCAGGGTTACCCGAGGGGCGAGGCCAAGGATACGGGAAACAGGGTTCCCAAGTAGAAGTGATACACCCCTCTCGGAGGGCTGCATCATAGGCAGTGTTGGAAATTTCATTCAGAGCATAATCAAAATTAAAAGGTATTCTCCCTTCAGAGCTGGACCGCTGTCTGAAAAGCAACAATGGCAAGAAAAACACAGTGGGATTCTTGGAAGCTATAAATAAGGAAAAGACGAACAAGCAATGAAGGGAAAATCCTTACCAGACATGATGAAGTGGAAGTTGAGGGAATGAACTGGGCGTCGCCGGAAAGATGACCGGAGAAACTCTGAGACCTTCGGAATTACAGAAGTTGAATTCGCAGAGAAGTCGCAGAGAGCTTTTGAGAATTCGGAAACGGTAAAAATTAAACTGTGCCCGTGGCTAGGGTTTTATAGGCGAAGAGGACAGTTGAAGGGACACTTCGATCCGAGTCGTCGAAGTCGAATATTTTTAATCTGGACCGTTGAGATGAAACATGCAGAAGGACAACAGACGTAATGATGAAACGGCCTGAAAAGCACTTTTCAGAAAAGAGCAGGCGCGAAAAATCAGGCACGAGGGCCGAAGACGTCGCTTCACTATCTACTGCATTTAATGAACCGAGGAATCGAGGAGACCCCTGGGATTTGGCAGTTACCCACAAAACGCTGAGGAAACGTGAAGAAAAAGATTAGTACTGAATGACCATGCCAAGGGAAAGATCCCCGATTCCAATATCGGGAGGTCGGGAGTTGGAAGACACGACGAACTAAAAGTCCCTCATGTCTTGGGGGCAAGTGATGGGTTCGATTACAGCCGTCAGGCCCTTTAACGGCGAGGAAACGGCAAACAGGCCCACCAGGCCCCAAATGAAGGTCAAGATGACCCAGGAGAAGGGTCCCGACGAAGGGAGTCCCGATGATGAAGGGTCCCGACGGATGAGCTGGAAGCTCCCGATGAGAAGCCTTTAAGTAGGCCCCGATGACGAATTCTTGAGAACGATTGGCCCTGTCACGATGACGAGGGGCCCCGAGCGGTGACACAACGAGATAACTCTAGAGTCTCCGACGGGAGTCGGGACTCGTTATCAGAGGATAAGGCCAAGATACGCGGGGCGTGGCCGAGATACGCGGAACGTGGTTAAGATACACGGAGCATGGCCGAGATACACGGGGCGTGGCTGAGATAAGCGAGATCATGGCCTAGATAGGCGGGATCAAATCCGAGATACACGGGATACGGGCTAACCACCCCCAACGGTTCACCAGGTACCTGAGGCATCTCTTCGCCTATAAAAGGGCAAGAGGTCACCTCAGATCACTTACGTTGAATTACATACCCTTTGAGATTATTGCTTGCCAGTTCGTACTAGGCACTCATTTAAGCATCGGAGAGGAATTCTGGGTCACCGCCCGGTCTATCCCCTCTTGCAGGATTTTCCACCATGCAATCGAAAACTTTTTTGACTGATATGCAAGAAAAGAGTATTCTAGACAAATTCATAGAATTAGAAGAACTCACTTTTTCTAAGTAATGGGGAAGAGGACCGAAACATGCCACTGAAAGACTCTACTGAGACAAAGATGGGCTGTCAAGAACGTAGAGGAGGTAGGATGGGCAGTTGGTCAGATCTAGTATGGATCGTACATGGACGGTAGTTGGAGGAATAACAAGAACATCTTTGAATACTCAAAGTTTCATATCCGAAGCGAGTTTTCAAGAAACTGCTCGAGTTTTAGCTAAAGCGGCTCTCCGAGAAAATGCACGAGTTGATTAATTCAACTTTGGAACAATTAGAAAATAACCAATTATTCCATTTGGGTGGGTGCCCTCATTCAGGAGGGGCAGGAACTCCCCAGGAACAAGATAAAAAAAAATGCATCCTTTCCTTATGCAATGCGCAATTCCAATTAGGAACATGACAGGTATAGGAACGACTGAAGGTACTAAAGAAACAAGAATCCTTAGTTAGAATGGGATTCCAACTCAGCAAACACTTTCCATTTTTGATTATTCTCAAAGGAGAAGATTCTTCTTTTTACCAAAAAACGCGTCGTAACTCCTTACAAGTAAGCAAGTAAACTACCTTGTTTTATGAAAGGAGTGGACCTTACTCGAAGGAAAAAGAACCGGACCCCGCTACTAATAAAGATGTTCACTTCTGAAATAGAAAATCAAAAAAGAAGTGAAGTTCAGTGCTTTTTTTTTCTTTGATTTGTGGAAAAGAAAAACAAATAATAATATCTAATATAAATAAGTATGAGAAAAAGAGGGAAGGTAGAGTAGAAATTAATATGATAAGGAGAATATGAGAAAGCCGCTAAAAAAAAAATCAACGTCTTCGCCGTTTGAGATTTCCTAATCGGACAACTGAACAAACGAAAAAAGGACTTGAAAGTCTGGATCAGATGTCCTATCCGTCCTGATTCATCCGAATAGTCTTGATGTTTTTCGTTAAGAGACCGGTCAAAATAGGCTGTTTTCGAATCACCGTCACTAGGACCTGTTATGGAGTGTGCTGTTAATTAATAACCCCTTCTTGAATGAAATCCGGAAATTTCGAGACAATATGCGTGGAGCGAAGGAGCTAGGATCGCAGTCAAAGTCCGTACCGGAGTTCCACCGTGATCTAACAATGGCCATGTCCAGGTATGTTTCAATATTACAGCTGATATTGGAGGGCATAATTTTCATCGTGATTTGAACGTATAAATCACTGAATAGGACACTAAGGGGGCAGAAACCGTTAGTTCGTATATCGCGAACTGTCTAGGCCCATATATTGACAAAAAAACGTTGGTGATTCTAAATTATGTTTTTGCAGAAGCTCCGAGTGGTGTAACCAGAGAAGAGTTTGATAGGTGATAATTTTCAAGTAATAGTCTATTTCAGAAATTTAAAGGTGAATTTGACAAGTGGTTATTGCTTAACAGTGAGTATCTCGTTGTGACTGATGTGACATCAATTAAGCGTGGGATAATGTTGTCGCTTCGTCCCGGGGAATGGACTTATGGGAAGGTAAGTTGCCATTAGTGTGGATTTCTTTGTAGGATTATATGAGGTAATGATTACGCGTTGGAATGTTTGTATAATTGATGCAGATAATCGACAATGTAGCTCACTTGGTGAACTGCCAACAAAGACGAGAAAATAGGCGGCGTAATATTTGGTGCCTACCTACATGGACTCAGGTTTGATTAATAAGTGCATTTCTATGTTTTGTACAACGTAATCTCTATTGAACGGGAGGATGAATTGTTGTTCAATATTAACTTTGTAGGGTTTTGTTGGTATAGGTCGCAGAATTAAAGAAAGGTGTAAACAACTTACCCCAATCTGGTTGGGGACTCTTGTTGCTGAATGTAAACGGGTAAGTTAAAAATCTTATTTGGGACATTGTACAGGCTAAGTTATATTTAGCTATGATGGTGAGTACAATTTTTTATGCACATAAGTATCCAGATATACATTCCCATGAATGATGGAGGAATGCACTGGTACTTACTGGTGATAGTACTTGTTGAGCACTTTGTTTATTATATCGATAAGCTGCCTGAAAAGTCGAAACGTAAAAGGCTTGTTGAGTGTGCTGCAATAGTTAGTAAATGAACATGTATCATTTAAAGGTCATTATTCATATTCCCTGACTATTTATTAGGATTTAATTCAAGAGAAGAGCAAGTATCCTTTATCCAGAAATTCTCGGTGTGGCAGGAGGGCTCCCAACGAAATCCAACACCAGAGTGCTACAGTTATAGGCCGTGTGAATGGGGCATTTCAATTCCTGAGAACGTAACAAATCAAAATTATTTGTGTGATGGGTGAGAAAGTAGTAGTTAGCGCATAATAAATTTTTTTATTGGCCACTACGAAGCGCATAATTAGAAAGTTTGTTTTGTTATATACTCGAGATATGTTTCTAATAAATGTTGTTTTATTATTCAGGAGTGGCTGTGGCATGTATGTTATGCATTTCATGACGGCCCATGATCAAATTCCAAACATAAAACCTCGAACGGTTAGATCTTCTTTCCTCAACATTGGTTAATTGTGCTATAGATTTAAACCTTCAAGTTATTCAATTCAATAGTGTGGACAAGTTTTAACTGCAAAACATCGGATGTCGCTGATTAATTCGTTGGTACGAGCGCAGAATAACACGATCAACTGGAGGGTGGCGATTAATGCAGTTGGTTATTGTTCACAATAGGCCGGGTGTTTGATGTGGTCGTAAAAACTGCTGGCATGGTATCATGTGAAGTA